>BSBK01001997.1:27500-1287500 GCA_027943335.1 Chamaecyparis obtusa
AAATTCATTGTTGGAACATCAATTGGCAATGCATAGACATTGGTTGAATTGGTCAACTTATATTCATTTCACTTTAATAAATATTTTTGCATTTAGAAATTAATCTTGTTTATCTCTATCACATAAGTAATGTATAATTTTTCTACACATGATTCGAAAATGCATACACATTTTACATAGTATGAAAACATGGATTACACATGAATTCAAAATGCGTACACATGAAATTAAAACATATGGATTAGAAATGCCTAGGGGATATGAACCAATATGTGCCTAGGGTGTCCTAGATGAAACAAAAACCATGGTATGAGGTTTTAGCAATGAGGACATGCTCTCATTCTAGACCCATATAGTGTTCAATTATATTGCAATCTACCATTTGAAGTGAACGAGTGAGGTCTACAACATAGTTCAACATTATAAAGATCCTCAATTGGTAGAGTGTCCTCATTGCACTACCCAGTCAAAATGGATATGAATGAAAGAAAGCTCAAATGACAAGAAGATGAGAATTCAATGAGTTTGTGCTTGAATTTAGGGATACTTGAGATTGAAGTGAGGTGAATTAACAGGAAGTTAATGCAACGACAAGGAAGAGTGAATGGTTACACTTTTTGCACTACTCCTTTTCAATGATAACAATTAGGATTTGAAGTGCTCAGGACTTATATATTTTGATTTTAAGACATTTTAACACCTATCAGGATGTCAACAGTAAGGAGGAGCGATGGATGGAAACAACTCAAAAATGTGGAGAGCCTGGTTTGAATGGTGGCCACGTGACCACCATCATAGTTTTACTTGCTATTATGCATAGGTTGACGAGGTGGGCCAACACACGTCTCAAGTCAACACACTAAAATTCCCAACTTATAAAATTATAATTACAAATAAAGGTGCTTCCATTAACACTACATGCCCTTATCCTATGTGCTTAAAATTGTCAAATCCTTGACCAATTCATTCTATTACAGGTTGTGGAATGCAACTACAAATATATGTGAGAGCAATTCAACATAACTAGAAATAAAATAGAACATAATTGGACATAATTGAAAATAAACAATCGAACATAATTAAACACATATTTGACATTTACATATGCTAGTACAAATAAACAAGCAAAAAAAATACATGTATGGTTTTATAGATTGTTTGAGCAATTATATTGAAAATCAGACAACTAGACCATTCAAGAAAGAATACCAATAGTTGGTGAGGTAGGTTTTTATGTAGAAGATGTAATGGGAACTATGTTCTCATCTCATGATGTTGCGCTAGGAGAGCTAATCACTTGATTTGGAGTAGTGGTACTATTAGTAGGAGCATAGAAGGCAAGGGATGGTGACCCGACAACACAATTTATTGTAGTTGAATAGATAGGGATGTTTATGTTAATCATATCCCCAAGTATGCTATGCCTCTCAAGCAGGGGAGTGGATGGAGTTGATGCATTATTTAACATATTTTTTCTTAACAAATCTATACTCTCTCTCTCTCTCTCTCTTTGCATAATTCATTTTCCTTACGATCAAGATCATTTCTTTTATGTCTGGATCCTTCTTTTCCTTTGATAATAGGCATGATACCTTGTTCTCTTTTCTCTTCTCTTTCTTTCATACTTTTACTCCTCTAGCTCTATCTTCCTCTGCTCCCACTCCATCAAAAGATTTATGTAATCATCTGATGTTAACAACTAAGATTGACGACTCAACCAGATTCTATTACTAGCATTCCTAATTTTTTTTGGTTCACAATGTGCACTAGTAGCTTTAAGAATTTCTAATTATTATTTTTGGTTGATAAACCTGGGTGTTCAAAACTTGGGAGAGTAAGTTTTCCTCTTCCTCATTGCCACCTTCTATTGAAATTTATGTATAATTTGCATCAATTCTACTATTTGATAGGACACAATCAACATAGTAATGTACCAAATCTGTTGTGCCTGTTGTCTATGTAGTGAGAAAGAGAAAGTGCCTTCTTGTTAACTATGCAAATAAGAACCTAGATCCAACACCCCATCCACCAACCAGGTTAGTGGCATTCTCAATAAAGGAACAGAAAGACTGTCCTTCATGTTTTCTACGTGGCCTTCATCTATGTTCTGTGATAGGTGATTGTAGTTGAGTTTGACATTTGGATCCAATTGATAGGCTAAGAACGTTTTGCATTTTTTTAAGCATCATCGGCTTCATTAATTTTGAAAGTGGTGTTGGGATGCATGTCCTCTATGAGTGCATTGAGATTGAGAGGGGCATATTTCGGTCCTACCAAATTCCACCACAATGTTGGTAAAATACTTTTTCCAACAATTTATTGCCTAGTTGTGCAAGTTCAAACCTCCTGATTTCTACATTGGGGTACATTTCTAGCCATGATGCTCTTTCAGATTTGAAGTATGTTTTGAATGGATAAAACACACTGACATCTAGGGGCTTTAGTTTGTGGGAGGTGTGAGATGATAGTGTTAGTAGGTGAACACCTAGCAACCTTGCCTCATGGATGGTTGTGAATGCAACATGGCTTCCATGACCATAAAAAATGAGAAGGTGCCTATTTGTGGGTGAAACACCACCTATAAAAAATTTCTTAAAGTTCTGCAACTAATTGAGGAAGAGTTCCTTAGACATCCACGCATGTGGCTAGGCTATCATGAAAGCACCCAATTCACATTTTGCAATGTAATTCCTTAACGACATCTAGACCTTAAACAAGTAGAAGCTCATAATGCTTTCCCCATAAGTAGAAACACAATATAGAATGGTAATCCATTCTCGACTCTTAAGTATGATGTATAAAATACTCCTACTCATTTTTTTGGCCAGTACCCTCATTTCCCCCTTTCGCTTACTTGGACACTAGTTTCATCACAATTCTAAATGAAACTAGGACCATATGGATTTTCCTTATATGATGGTGACAATGTCTCATAGAAAGTAGAGATAACTGTCAGTCTAAGGTTGAGTGCCCTAACTTTTTCAAGGCCTTCAACTGTTTGGAGTGTCAACTCTATATTATGGGTCTTAAAACCAAACCACCAAGACTTGCCTGGTAGATCTTCCTTGAAAGAAGTGGGTCTACTTTCAAGAATTTGAGAACACAACTACTTTTAAGTTGAAAATTTCCAATCCAGGTCCAACTCCTTCCATTTATTTGCGCCATTGAATAATCTATTCTTATTCATTAGTTGTTAGGATTGTTGGGGGACCTTTCTTGGAGGTGGTAATGAGACCACCCTACAATTTAGATAGTGTTTCTCTTGGGATGTAACCCAAAATGACATATCATTTTACTCTACATCTTTTAGTACCCCTTCCATGTCAGATTGACACCACAAATTTTGTGGTAATGTAACTCTTTGTAGCCTTTCAGGTGTAATTACCTCCATTATTGGTGGAGCATCCTAGGAATTTATGATAACAAGTGGAGGGGTTTTAGGATCTAGAGGAAAGTTGACTCCTCTTTTATGTATAGGTCACCTTGTGGATGCTCTTTTCTTTTTTTCATTAGTTTTCATTCTCATTGACCCCATCAGTTGCATGCATTAAGTACAATCTAGCTTGTAAAGATGACAATGCTTTAGAAAATTGAAGTATGGTTCCAATTACATGATGTTTATTTTTTTTACACTGAGGCATGGGAAAATGATTCATTAAGTCACTCATATAGATAAAATATAGCGATAGGAAAGTGTAACACTTCAACACATCTAACAATTATTCTGGTAGGGATTCATAATCAAATCCTTCTTCATCAACTAGATGTGGTGGTGTTGTAGGAGAAAGTTCTTTCCAAATAATTTGTTGATTGTAGATATGACAAGGTATGTTAGGAGATACAACATTGAGATGACCATAAGGAATAATCTAAAAATCTTATTACTAACCAAAAAAATGTATATTCATTGGGGATTTTGGTCAATTCGGCTTGCAACTTGTGCTTGAGTTGTAAACAACCGTACATTTTTTTATTTTTTTCTTCAAATTGGGATGCCTATAATCTATTAGAATGGAACTATTCCCATCACTAAGCATGTAAATCTTTGAGAAATATTATGCTTTATTCTCACAGTCTTAAAATGGAAGCCTCATTAGATACTCTTATAGACTATATTTTGGTGAATGTGTTTACATTTTTCTATATTTATTTTTAATGCTTAAATCCTTGAGAAAACTATTTTATAAATGTGAACATCTTGTGCTAGGATCATAAAAAATGGCCCTTTGACTTATGAATGAGGAACTCTACCATTACTAATAAATGGGTATAGAAAAACATTTTTCAAGACAACACTAGTGAATAGGTTGACTTGCATAACATCTCATTTTTTACTTTTAGAAAATGATTTAAACAAACCTAAAACATGTTGTACTTAGATCCTTAGAAACTTTGATGCATTGCATGTGAATGATGAGTCCATGCATTTCTGAAAATTGTATATAATTGGCATATGTTAACTAAAAATTTGTTATAAGCTCAAGCCTATTCTAGGTTGTGATATTGCTATCAGGATTCAACTGTGTAGTTTTTTGAGTCAAACTCATTGACCCATGATTCATGAAGTTTTTTGACTTGTTGTGGAAAATATCTCCTACTTATCTATTCTAGGTTTCCAATTTCTTTTGATCCCTTGCAATAATGTGCAAGGTATAATTCATATGTTATTTAATGCATTTTTTTGCCACAATAGAAGAGTAAACTGAAAATTTTTGTGAGGAATTATCATTTCTTTCTAGGATCGACTTAATAAAATTATTTGTATCTAGAACTACTTATAAAAGAGATTGAATTATGTTTGTTTAGGTTCATCTATGATAGTTTTCCAATGATATCGTATGATTTTTTTTGTAATTTAGTCCTACCTAGGAGCTCAGATTCAAGATTTTATTTGATTATGTATTGAAACAATGTGTCTCTTTGTAAGTTATTAATTACATTTTAGAAAGGTGGACCTTGACATTTCAACAATGGGAGGGTTCCAAAATACAAATAAACTATCGTTGGAAATTTCTCTAGAGATACATATAAAAAATAGCATTCTAGTATTAAAGAAGAAAAACCAATTCACGTCCTATAATGAGTACTTTGAAAGACAATTGTCTACTAACTAGAGGCATACTTACACCATGTCTACTCAAATTAAAATTTTAAAATCATATGTAGAACTAGATCTTCATGTAATAAGAGTTAATTTTTCAAGCCTAATGTCTATGTACATTTTGCCCCTTTAAACTGTTCATCCAAGGTCAAGTTGATTTTCTTTGTGATAGCTTCAATTTCCTTAAGTATTGTTTTAGCTTATCTGTAGCAGTTGAGAGATACTCATTGCTGACATATGATATATCTTCTTCATTAAGATCTTATATAGGATTTTCACTAAGTAAGAATTATTGATATTCATTTTAGATTTGATGCAACCTATTAAATTCCTTTTAATTAACATGGCAACTTCTACACATTTCACCCAATATATCAAACTTGGTCCTAGCTTATGAGATTCATTTTTTGTATTCTTATAACTATACGTAGATTGATGGTCATTAACACTAGCTGACAATGGTATGTTTCTTCTAGTGCTTTAATAAATTGCTTGAAAAATGCTAACATCATTATTCTTCTTAGATTAGCAATATTATTTCGATTCTTTAGATGATTAGTAAAGAATATATTAAAATGGCCTTGAAACCAAAATATCCTGATTCTTTAATGTTCATTTTCTAAAATACCTTTAGCCATGATCTTAACCACTTGGTACCCTTATCAAAATTTATTGATATGATGTTTCTACCTATACTATTTGTATTAATTGTAGACCCTTACTAAGACATGTAGCCAAATGGTGTTGATTCTAGGCATGTTTACCTAGTAACTTGTCATCAAAACATTATTATATCAAGTTGATAATAAAAGATCAATTTGTATTTTTTGGAGGGATAGCGTATCTTGTCAATGGAAATATATAGGCTTCACTTTTCATGATGTTGCAAGATGAAACTTGGATGTAGCACAAGTCATTTTGTAGTATTGGTGTAAATACATTGGACAATATTGGAATCTTTTACTAAATACAAATTCATGTTATTTTCTCTTGGTATTGTTAATACACTAGAGCACCAATACTGCTCACCATTCTCCTAAGTTATTTTGTATGACATCTATATGGAAAAATTGAAATTCTTATACCTAAAGGGTGACATACCTTCAAATGCATAGAAAATTACTGGCTTGAGAGATCAATAAATACATAACAACAAAGATAAAATTCAATGAAATCCTTAAACATAGTGCATATGCCAGGTTGTCCATTTTAACCATTTATATATTCTACATTCATTTAATCCTCGAATGCTAAGTGGCATCACCTTGTTCCTTCTACTTTTTGCATCATTTTTAAATGGAACTTTTTAGCATTGAGCAACCCATTTTAATGGAAATTATAGCACATTTTTAGAAAAATCCTATTTTACAATTCAAGCCATTATATGCTAGAGTAATTCCTCAACATCTGTAACATACTTTATCACATTACCAGTGAAAATTCAAAGCAAACAAACTTAATCTTGAATGTCACATCTAATAGCATCTTTTAGGAATTAAGAGCACCAATTTTATATGGTTAAAGAAAATAATTTTTATAGTTATTTTTGTATAGAGCTTCTCTTAACAAAGCCTGCATCATAAAGTGTAATGTCTCCACATGTACATCAAACTCAATATTTAATTGATATGGTCGAGTATTGTCTAATGTTTATAATACATTTAGTTACACTTATTGATTGAGTTCAATAGTGTGTGCTACATTAAATGCATCCATACCAAAGAACAATTCTTCTATAGTAATGTTTGGTCTTAGAGGTGTTGGGATTGTGGTATATCATTCGGTATTTGGATATTTTAAGAGTTTTTTTTTCTAAAATTCTAGTTTCAGTACTTGTAATCATGTATTGTATCATAAATTGTAACCCTTGGCAATTTCACTATTTTTGGGGATCTTTCTTCAATGTTCCTTCTCATACTCCATTTCAATCCTATTTTCAGCCTTGTCATTACAAAAAAAAAATCATATGTTCATGAGGTGACCAAATCCTATGTTATTGAACTTTGTACTCTGCATCTACCATTACTTCACCCTTTTCTGAGTGGACTATGGGGCCTAGTCCTCTTCAAAAGGGCCCAAATTCAAATGTTTCAAAATGTTGGTTCCTACTATAGGAAATAAGATAGTAAGCAAGTGAGGGGGGGGGGGGGTGTGAATCAGTTGCTTCTAAAATACTAGATCTTCAAAACCCTTAAACCTTGAAATCTTTATGCATAAAATCATTATGTCTGATTCATGATGAATAAAGAAAGAAAACAAAAATCAGAAAGCATATACAACACATAACACAATAATTTTTATCATGGAAACCAAAATGGAAAAAACCATGGTGGGGCTTGAACCCACAATAAGACTAATACCTTGTTAGAAGTACATGCTTATTGTAAATGAAGAATGCGCATGCATTCAGGCACACTTCCTAGAGTTCACTACTCAAAATGCCTTGGGCTATAACCCTAAGGAAGCTTTAAACTTACAAGACCACTACAATGGTTGATCTCACTACAATAAAAAAAATTGTGAACTATATAGTAGCATCTATCTTATGCATGGGTCAGTTCTAATGAAGCACAATCAAATATTTGTTCAAATCCTCTTTGACTCCTTTAGATGAGAGATTAAACCTATAACAAATCTTCCCTCTAGCTCTACAAGAAACACATGTGTCTGGTACACATCCACACCCAATTTTTTTTCCCTAGATCCTTAAATAATTCATCAACCATAGTCATAAAAAACCCAGCTTTCAAATTTTCACTTCACCCCACCAAAAACATATAAATTTGATCAAGTGTGTCATCCAAAACATAGCATTGATCCTTATCAAACACCTCAATATCATAACACCATCTTAAAACATCTTACCGATTGATCATAAAATGTTTTCCAATCATGTCGGCCAAGGACACAAGATTGACCGACATAAACTAAAAAACACTTCAAATCTCATCACCTTGATCTATGTAGACCACCAATTCAGTAGGAACACCTTCCAAGAACATCCTTAGGCATCATGAATAACACAAAAACAATCAAATCCACCCTAGCCATTGGATGTACTAGCATTGTTCTTGTCGAACCTCAAGAACACTATCAACTACCTTTGTGACAAAAAAAAATATGCCTTGTGTGGATCTCTAAATCACAAACCTTTTGAGTTGAGGGCACCTCACCATGTCCTAATCACACTCCCATGTGCGCAACCAAAAATATCAACCTAAATTTTCACACTGAACCGATCTTTGCTACCCTATCAACACTGACAAATAGTAAAATAACTAGTCACAACTCTTGGCCTCATAACTCATCCAAATCATCATGTCAACCCCTAAAATTTGACACTCACCAAGTAAACAACCTCTATATCATCCCATGAGGTGCACAACTCCTCATTTTCAGTAACCGATCCTCATTGGACCTCTGAACATACTACTTCACTGGCCAAACTACACAAATAGATATGTTGAAATCAATGACAACACATGCAACTTGCCAACACCCAACATTTGTTATTTAATATCATTGGTGTAAATTTCACTTATATGTTAAGCTTACTTAGGCCTAGTTGGAATAAGTTAGTTGTCATTTACATGTTAAGCCTACATAGACTTAGTTGGCATAAGTTATTTATCATTTACACATTAAGCATACCTAGACTTGGTTGGCATAGGTTAGTTATCATAAAGTTATTTTTGTAACTTGTCATTTGATATTGTCCATATGATCAAGTTAGTTATCCTAGGTGGCTTCTAAAAGATAGATGATAGCTCATAATTTAATATTTGATTTAGACATTTATTATTTTGCATCATGCATTTAATGTTTGTATCAAGTGTAGTTGTAACTACCTCATCACCCTTGGCTATATAAGAAAGGGTCATTTGTACATTGAATCATATGAATTCAATATCAATTGAATTATTTCCATATCATTTGGTCTCATTTGTTCTTGCAGGCTCATGTTTGAACATTCTCTTGTGGAAGAAATCTTTCTTGGTTGATCCTTAGAAGTCTGAAGCCTCATGATGGGCTCCTTATAACTCCAAAATGTTATCAAGGTTGTGGCTTTGTAAAACCCTTCCCATATTAGATAATTTAGGTATTTCTAGAATTAAATTTTTTTTCTATTGGTTCAACTTGGCCATTTTTCCCTTAGTTTCAAAGTTTTCAAGAAGAGCTAGTTGCCAACTCCATAAGCTACTTGTATGTCAAGAGCATTTTGGGACAAATTTCACCTCATCATTACATCATAAAGGCTTGAAAACCCTCAAAATGTCTGCCAACTCATCACCCTATCCAGCCATTATCTTTCCTTTGAAGCACCCACATGGTCCTATTTGTGACCAAGGCCAATCTAGTCAGGGCTTAATTTGACCCCTTAATTTTTTCATTGGGCTCCATATAGGCATTTTTTTATAGAGCATATATAGGGGATATGGAGTTAAATTATTGCAATCCATATATTGTTAGAAGGTTGGTTCCACCAACTTTGTAGTGGTGCAAGTCAATCTCTCTAATTTTTTTATTTATCAATTTTTTTGCAACTTTAAGTCAACGCTTCTATTTGGACTCCTAAGCTCCTATTTTTTGTCACAATCTACGATTTTGATGAATCTTGCGGTGTTGAACGGTATTGAAGAGTTCTATCATTCTATTAATAATTTTTTTTCTAGATTCAAGCCTAGGTATTATATATTGACTTTTTGTATTTTGTGGCATTTTCTTGATCACTTAGATATCTTGCTTCTCAAAAAGGTACAATTTGTAAGGGACTTTATTTTCATTTGCATACCATGTTTGGAAGTTTCTATATTTACATAACAGATCTTTCTTTGAGATTTTGAAGAATATCATTATTTGCAATGAGTTTGTCATTACACTCTTTTTTTATCATCCTAAATAGGGGGAAATACAAAGAAAGGAGATGTATCATGTCACCCATCTTAGAGAGATTCATTTGTTACTACATTTGTATGACACTATTCCCCTACCTAGCACGCCTAGTAAGAGATTTTCTTGGAAATGCAATAAGATCATATCTTAGGATTTATTGCTATGTATGTAGATGATGATATTTTGGAGTGTACTATTAATTTTTAGTGTCCTCATGCTCTTTGGACTAAAATTTGGGAGTTATATACAGATCTTGATATTCAACCATTTCCAAATGATCCTATTTTGGATCACAATGTGCTTCTTCATCCTTCAAAATGGATAACTTATGATTGTGATACTTTGGAGTATTTTGACAATGTGGTTGAGGTTGCTTTAGAGTTTCCTAATTCTTCTTCAGAGATAGTTGATCCACTTTCCTAAAATTTATAATTTAAGGATGGATTCATTTCAGGCTTTTCGACTTTTGTTTGTCATTCTACTTCAGATTTGGAGAAAACATTTAAGGGGTTATCTCTCCTCTTTGATGACAATAATTACACAACTACCATCACCACATATTTGTATTTAGGGATTATTTTACATCATTTTCCACATAGTTCCATTTTGTCGCCTTTTTCTTTGCTTGGGTATGTACCTGATTGGATAGTGGCATCATCATCTTTCATGGACAATGAGAGACATGAGCAATTTTCAATAACATCATCATCATTCTTCATGCTTCCTCCTTTCACAACATATCCTAAATGGGAAGCATTTCTTCTTTTATACATGGATTTGTTTATTCCCAAGGGGAAACAAGTAGTTTGTAAGCATCAAATCATTTTTTCCTTCAAACATTTACCATTCTTATAGGTAGTTATTCATTATGGAGAGGCTACACACTCTCTCTTTCCCTTGTATTAGGGGTATATCTTTTGTATTATTGTGATGAATTTAGTTCTTGGGGAGCATTGACGTTGAGACCTCCATACATAACTTGATCTATCATTTATATATGATTCACATTATTGTTGCACATATGCAAGTTTTGGTTGTCATTGATGTCAAACTTGTCTTTGAAAGCTATGTTGATTGTCAAGAAATCATGATTGGATGCTTGTTTGAAACTGTATTGCTTAAGTTCCATCATAAGTTTTTGAAAGCAATTGGAGTCTTTTGTACAATTTTTATTTGGGGTATCCAGGATTTCTCTAAAGTCTTAAGAATGACTTTGAACATTATATGCATATGATCATTTGTATCGGGTCACAGTAACTCTATCTGGTCTTTGCCTTTTGGCTTTATGGTTTGTAAACTCATTGTGGTTGATCTCAAAACTTGGGTACTATGAAAACATTACATTCTAGGGGCCTTATACCTTGTATCTCATATCTTAATTGGATCCAAAGTAATGACATATCTCTTTGGGTATTAGTTCACAAATTTGTCTTTGGAGCTTGTTTTACATCATTTTCCACATAGTTGGAGTTTTTCACCCTCTTCTTTGCTTTGGTATGTACCTAATTGGATAGTGGCATCATCATATTCATGGACAATGAGAGACATGAGCACTTTTTAGTGACATCGTCATCATTCTTCATGCTCCCATCTTTCGCAACATATCATGATTGGGAAGCATTGCTACATTTATGCATGATTTTGTTTATTCCCAAGGGGAGACAAGTAGTTTGTAAGCATTGGATCATTTTTTTCTTTAAACACTTACCATTCAAACAAGTGGTTATTCATTATGAAGAAGCTACACAATCTCTCTCTTTCCTTCGATGAGGGGGTATATTTTGTATTCTTGTGATGAATTTAGTTCTTGGGAAGTATTGATGTTGAGACCTCCATACATAACTTGATCTATCATTTATACATGATTTACATTATTGTTGCACATAAGAAAGTTTTGGTTGTCATTGATGTCAAACATGTTTCCGAGAGCTCTGTTGATTATCAAGAAATCATGATTGGATGCTTTTCTAGAACTGTACAGTTTAAGTTCTTATAATAGGTGTAGACACCGAAAAATCCTTCAGAAAATAAATTATTTTTGTTTTTTGAAAATCCTTGATGACATCATCATTTATTAATTATTTATTTATTTAATTAATTAATTTATTTTTATGGCATTAAATCCCTCTCTCTTAATTAAAAATCTTTAATTAAGGAATCTAGCCTAAAAATGTCATTTGGACATTATCCCTAATTTATTAATTATTTAATTAATAAATTGACCAAAAAATTTCAAAAATAAATTAATTTATTTTTTATCCCAAAGTTGGCCAAAATTCTAAAGAGCACTAAACTCTTCTAGAAAGTCCTAAACCTTCCTTCTAGAAATGGGTCAAATCCCTAATCTAGTCCCTTCAAACCCTAAGCCTAGATATTTAATATTTATTAAATTTACCTTTAATAAATATCTAAATCTCACCAAAAGCCACTTGCCCATCCCTTTCTCCTAACCCTAATCCTAATCCCCTTTCTAATCTTGTCACATTCCATTAGCAAAAGGTTTACCAAAACTTATGCTAACCTCCTCTTAGTCATCCTTTTTGGTCAACAAAGAGGGACACCTCTTTGGCCACCTCTTCAAATGCATTTAAGACCTTCTTATCCCTTCCTTGCCACCTCTCGGCCTTGGGCACATTTATCAAATTGTGCACATGCCCTCAAACTTTCAACTCAATCCTCCTTTGACACTTGTCAGGACACTTGTCCTTGACTCAACCCTAACCTTAGCCCTAACTCTGACTCATCCTTTTAAACCAAGCCCTTCCCTTTTCCTATAAATACCCTCACTTCCTAAGGCAAATCATCTTTCAACTCTTAAACTCAATAGCAAAGTTATAATGCCATTTTCATTCTAGCATAAGCATAAACTCATCATTTTAGATCATTTTCAAGCTTAAATCACATCTAAATTAGCTTAGTTGGATTAACATAGATTCATTTCTTGTTTAATCAATCTTAGTTCATCTTTAAGCTTTGCACATTTGTGTGATCTTGAGGCCTTTGAGGCAAAACAGGTTCCTCATACCTATTTTGTGTCATTTTGGGTCTTCTTGATCCTCAAATCATCCTAATTTTCATGCTCCAAGTGCTTGAGTTTGCACACCCACATCCATCTATATCCAAGCATATCAAACGGTGCATGGGCGCATCCGTTTTAGGCTTAAACTGAGGTGGCTTTGATTTTAGTTTGTTTACCATTAAATTTGATTTGATTATATGCTATGACGTTTGTTTATCTTTGGCCTTCAAAACAGGTTTAGGTGCACACTCAAATCCTAGTCTACATTCTGGCACGCCTGGTGGGACCCTAAAACCATAATCATTTTGATGAGATTATACTTTATATGCTTGTATTTGCAGGAAACAAATGAAATGTCGCCTTCAAGCAATTAAATGTCGCCTACAGCAATTAAATGTTGCCTTCAAGCAAAGAAATGTCACCTTCATGAAAAGAAATGTCGCCTACATACAATCCAGTCACGCCTTCTTGCAATGAGATCACGCCTTTGAGGAAAGAAATGACGCCTGTGAGCTCTGTTTTACGCCTGCATAACTGAGATTTTCCCGTGATCGATAACTTCTGTTCCGTCCTAGAATTCTTCTTCTGTCGCCTGCAAGAAAAGAAATCACGCCTGTGACGAAAGAAATCACGCCTCTGCATATTTATCTGTCGCCTATAAAGGTACAGAATGTCGCCTGTAAAAATGAAATATCGCCTCTGCACTTTCCAGCGTCGCCTATAAGCTGGACAGTGTCACTTTTTGGTTTTTTGTCTTGTGTTGCTTGGGACTGGTTTTTCATTTCTTTTATTACAGCAAAGGTCAAAACAAAATCTTGAATGACATTAAGGAAATGAACTTAGGTCCTAGAATGTCATTGTCATTTTGAAAAGCTAACTCAATCTCGAATGCACTAAAGGAAACAAATAACTCTGTTCCCTATCTCGTTTCAAATTTCAAAGCAAGCAAACAAATTCAATCTTGAGTGATCTAAGGGATAAAACAAAGCTTTTTCAAAGTTCTTAAATCAACTCGCTAATCAAATCTTGAATGCACAAAAGGAAAGAACTTGCAACCGTTCAAATCATTTACATTTTGGAGAAAGGAACAAATCAAAATCTAATCACGAGTGTCTTCATTTCAAAGTTCAAACATCACTTAATCAAATTTGGGAAAATGAACAAAATCTGCTTGATGTGCATGTAGGAGTTTTTCAATTCTTGCATAATCCTTGTTAGAGTAAGCAACGTGGAACATTTGAACTTGGACAAGTTCACCTGTTCTGCTTTTAGCAAGGCCTGTCCAAGGAGAAGCGCTTCCTCCTCGGAGAACGACCTCAAACCGGTATCCCCCCCGGCCGGTATACAAATAAGTGAAGACCAAAAGAATCACTTATATCTCCTAATCGCCGGGCGTTCGTGCCAAACACGTGTCTGGGGATGGTAAACATTCCTCTCCCCTAGCATTATTGGCAAGGCTCTTAAGTGAGTCACGGATGATCAGCATAACCAGGTATGGAGACACCACGGAATCATTAGCAAACTGATAAAATAGAGGCTACCCTATCTACATCCGAAAGTATCAAAATCCTTGTGCAAGGACCGATTCCAAGGGGTTTACCGGGTCGCCTCAAGATTACTCACCATTTGTATTCCCTTCTAGGGGATACCAAGCTGTGGGCAAGCGATTTTGATACTCACCTTCCTTAGGTAGATCTGTTTGAAGTGCTTGACAGTCAAAGACTCCATGAAAACACTTGTTGAAACATACACTTTCAAAGCTTTGTCAGAGTTAGTTGTCTTTGTTTGTATCCCGCAGGGTTGCTTTGTCCCTTGCGGAGATTGCTTTGACTTTAACTTTTGCCATTGGAAACTTTTGTCTCAAAATCAGAAGCCTCTTTTCCAAGTGATGCCCAGCAAGAACAAACATCCTAAAGCAAAGTTGCCCAAATCCCAAGCCTATCAAGAGCGAAAAGTTGCCAAGAAGAAACTCAAGAGCTATCAAGCCATTATCCAAGCAACCCAAGTAGAGGAGAAGTCCCAAGCCAGACTTGAGAACATCACCCATAACGCCCGCATCAAACAGTTCACCTTCCGTTTCCGAGTTAACCATCGTTTCATCAGCCTTGAACCAGAAAATTAGCCAAAATCCTTGTTCATGTCTTGTTCCATCTTCAGATCTTGAAATCTTGTCTCAAACAGCCTTGCATCTTAGTTTCATCCTAGTTTCACTCTTTGCATCATTAATCAAAACCTTAGTTGCATTTCAAAACATCATAAAGTGCATTCATCTTCCTACCAGCATTCTAGAATCAATCCTTGTCATTTGCATTATCCCTTTAGATAGAGCATTGTCCCTTCACCCTTCAATACCTTTTCCACCAGCATCCCCCCATCAGCTTTCCATATCTTTCCGGCAGATCCATCATCCTTTGTTCCAAATCCAGAGATCCACCAACACTTAGTGTTTACCCTTTTGAGTTGTTTTTCATCCCCTATCCAAGATCAGAGACCATCATCCTCTTTTTGACACAACGTGTTGTCATAAAGAAATCAAACCTTGTCCTTGCATAGCCATCATCTCGAGCAAGAGATTGGAGTGTATTGATAAGAAACTTGTTGACCGAAGATCATCAGTCTATCCTAGGTTGACCCCATCCATTCTCTGATCCTCCATTTGGGAAAATAGCAGCTCATTTGTTGACCACTCAGTAATCTTTCAACAGCTTTCCACCAGCAACCTATCTTTCCTCCACCGTCTTGATCCATATCTGTTCCATCCAACTTCCATCATCACCATCTTGATCCCTGTCTTTGCATTTGCATCTTAGAAGTCATCATCTTTAGAAGTTCATCAACTTTGCATCCATCAACATCTTTTAGCCAAACATCTTGCATCCATTTAGCACTTGCATCTCCATGCCTATTGAGACCAGATCTCGGAAAAGAAGAAGCATGAATCCTTATCCACCAACAACCTCATCCGATCCCAACCTTTTCACCAATGCCATGATGACCTACAATCCCCAGATCCAAGCCAGTAACCCATGTGAAGATCCAAACATCCCTTCATCCCTGTTGGCAATCCAAGCATTTGCAAATCCTCCAGAAAGCCCACCAGCGACCAATGCCCTTGTACCGCAACATCAGCAAAGCACGTTTGCCCACTATCTGCCAGAAAGTACCTCCATCCCACCATCTCTCTATCCACGCATCCCCATCAATACTATCCAAGTTCCAGCACAAGCATATTCTCCGTTTGTCCAATCATTCCCCGATCCTATCATGCAAACACCCCAAGAGCTTTCCACCATTCCCCTTTTCTTGCAAGGAAGCCTCGCCAGTCCCGTAACACAAGCTGCAGCGCCATCCGCTCCATCTCCTACCCCTTTTGCTTCATCATCTGCTATGGCTGCCCAAGCCCAAATCTAACGCTTAACCCAAAGTCAGCTTCCACCTCTCACACAAGCTTTTACACCAAAAGCTTCACCACCATCCGCAAGTCAAGAAACGCCTTTCACCATCAAAGGAGCATCGTCACCCTTCACCCCCCAAGCACTCGTACCTTCTTCTTTGGGGTTAGCGCAATCGCTTCCCATTCCAACCTCATCTTTCTCTTGGGTGTTTCCTTCATTTTCCTCCTCACAAGCATCCGTTCAACCACAACCTCAACAAGCTCATTTATCTCAACCATCATTCGTGTCCCAAGCTCCCGTTGCTCCTACCATTCCATCATCCGCTGCAGTGCACCCTAACACAAGCTCTCAGTGGGGCCTTACTCAAGAAGAAATGAAGGCATGGGGGATCCCATCTCAATCCCCTACATCTATGGTTGCAAGTCAACAAACCGCCTTCACCCAAGTAGCACAGCAGCAACTACCCCAACCACCGCTGGCTTCAAGCTATTCATCCCAAATCCCAAATACCTTCCAGCAAGTTCCACCACCTCAACAGCCAACTTTCCCTAGCTATCTTACCCCATCACCCTTTGCTTCTAGCTTCCCCACATCTATTCCACCTCTAAGTAACGCAAGCATGCACCCAGCTTATATCAGCCAACCTCAGCAACTACCACCATCATACCCGCAAGCAGCATCGTTCCAACAACCTCCCCCACAACAACCACATGTCCCCTTTCAGCAAACACCCATCATTCCTCAACAACAGCAAGTCCCTTGCTATCAGCCTCAGCAACAAATCCCTATCATCCCCCAGCAACAACAAGTTCCCACCCATCAGTTACAACAGCAAGTTCCAAATGTCCAATATCAGCAAGTAGTCCCACAACAACCGCCAGTTCAACAACAGCAAGCAGCCCAACAACATCAAGCGGTTCCATATCATTTACCACAATATCCCCCTATGCCACACCAGTAATATCCCCAGCAACCATTGCCCCAAAATCAGTTCCAACCCATTTATCCACAGCAAGCGCCATATCCAGTTCCACAGCTTCCATCACAAGCAGAAGTCTCAGTTCCCTCGCCACTCAATGCTGAGTGGGAAGCAATGAAAAACGCTCTAAAAGAGCTACAAAGTGGAACATAGAATAAAACATACAAGTTCGAAGAGGTGTGCTCATATCGCTTCGATCGGTCCATAGCAACTATCCCTTTCCCCAAGCATTTTGAGATGCCCAAGTTCGACAAGTATCGGGGGAAAGGAGATCCAGTAAACCATATCAAAGAGTTCTACATGGCGTGCCAAGAAGTGGCTTACAGTGATAACTATCTCCTGCGCCTGTTTCCCAAAAGCTTAGGAGGAACTGCTGTTGAGTGGTTTTACAAAATACCACATGGGACAATAAAAACCTTTGCTGAACTCTCTGAGAAGTTCATCACACACTATGCCCATAATGTGGAGAATGAGTTGTCCTTGCTAGACCTATGCAACTCAAAGCAGAAAGACGGAGAAAGCCTTGCAGAATACTTGCAAAGATGGCAGAATCTTACAACCAGGTTATCATATCAGCCGCCAGAGAAGCATTTAACAAAGATCTTCATTGATAACCTGCATCCAAAGCTATCCCATCACATGCGAATGAACTTTCTCCATACATACCAAGACATCAAGAGCAAGGGCATAGGCATCGAGAAAGCTCTCCTAGACGAAGGCACTATTCGTCACTTCAAGGATGATTCCAAAAACAAACCCAACAATGATAAATCTCGTTACTGGAATCGTAACAAGAATGTTGTTACAGATGGAGCCACTGACACTAAGAATGTACAATTCGTTGTGGCTAGTCCTACACCAGCTCAAACATACCAATCGCCACAAGCGCCCATCTATCAGCAACCACCAGCTCCCGCATATCAAGCACCTATTTATCAGCAGCCTCCTCAAGCTCATCAACCACCTGTGCAACAGTATCAGCAGTAATACCAACAGCAACAGCCAGCACGTCAAGGCAATCCTGTTAACGCAGTTAACGTTGCCCCAAGGCAGAACAAACCCAACAATCAGAACAATCCAAAGAGGACTTTCACACCTCTGGGTGAGCCTCTGGATCAGATCTTTTATCGGCTAGCCAAGGCAAATATGATCACATATCCGCCCATCCCACAGAAGGATGACAATGCACCAAAGTCTGATTGGTATAAAGAACATGAATACTGTGATTACCATCGTGTGAAGGGGCACACAACATTGAAGTGCATGTGGCTTAAGAACTACATCCAGGATCTCATTGATCGCAAGGAGATCTAGGTCGATGCACCAGCTCAAGCTTCACCCAACGCCAGTTTGCAAATATATCAAAATGTGTTCCCTCAACACAATACCGGGAAGAATCAAGCCAACGCCAATCAGCCCCAAAATCGTGGCAAAGGCAAGCAAGAAGATCACACAGTGGCCTACATCAACTATGACAAGTATGTCGGATGCATAACTCAAGTTGAGCCCATCCAAGATGAGCCCACCATCAATACCATCCACGTCAAAGGGCCGGATCAATAATGTGCTGCAACTACCCGCAGTGGTAGGATAACTGTTGCCGGTGCTCCTCCAAGGCCAACGTCTACTGCATCCACAACACAGTCTAACACCAGGCTAGCATCAAATGCACGCGCAACATAGCATAATGTACCAAGTGCACAATACAATATCATAGAGCATCTTGGGAACATGCCAGCCCAAATATCTATCTTGGATTTGCTCCGCACATCACCCATCCATCAGGAGATCCTAGACAAAGCTCTAAAAGAAGGCCATGTCCCCACGGACATTAACACAACTCAGTTTGAAACTCTTGTGGGACACCTATCAGCAGCATGTGCCTTATCCTTCAAAGAATCTGATATACCAGATGTCGCTCCTGACCATACTCTCCCTCTCCGCATTGCTGTCATGGTCAGAGATTTCACCATCAAACGAGTTCTGGTGGATAATGGCTCAGCCCTCAACTTGTGCACATTAAAATTCATCAAGAAGATCGGGTTCACGGAGGCCGACATACAACATGAGATGATCACTATCAAAGCATATGACAACTTGGAGCGTACCTCCGAAGGTACTATCACCTTGCCTATCCAGCTAGGCCCAGCAACGCAAGATACTGTCTGCCACGTTGTTGATCTTGACCTACCATTTAATATTCTTCTCGGCCGCCCATGGATCCATTCCATTAAGGCTGTACCATCTACTTACCATCAGTGCATCAAGTTTTCACATCAAGGCACTGAGGTTACCATCCACGCTGATCCTAACCCCTTCGCATACTGCCGTGCGATGGAAGCATCTTTCCCTCATTCTACTCATTGTCCTGAAACCGATATTGGTACTTCTATTGCTAGCTCATCCCGATCCCATCGCGATCCAGAGACCATCCTCTCTTCCACCTTATCATCTGTCAAGATCAACAACCAGGGTTGTGGCGAATACAGCCTCAGTGATGCATTTGATGTAGGGGCTCTTCCACGTGATCCACATACTCAAGGGCGCCCAAGTTGTCAAAACAAGCCTGTTGAGGAACATTATAAGCTCAAGCAAATCAAAAACATGACTTTTGAGTCTCATGGTACCATCAACAGCAAAGAAATGGATCCAGATATTAACAAATGGTTATACAAAGATCCCCCATCACGTGACACACAACTTCTTGAGTACTTCAAAGAGAAATACCCAATCCCCTACAAAAATGTCACAGAACACTATAACTATCAAGGTGGTGGTCTAGGACCACAAGAGAACGGAAATTTGTTTCCTATCATACCATCCCAAAATCCAGAACAGCAAGGACTTGGCTTTAATACCCCTCGCCTGCCCGAACAAGAGCCCAATACCACAACTGCGGGCACTAACATGACCAACGTGAACTTTTCGAATAGCCAGGATGACCTTGTGGAAATCGAAGACATCCCCGAAGAGAAAGACATCCGATCCTACGACGATATCTTTGCCGACGACACCCTCCTGGGGACTTCTGTTCTCCAACAACTCTCCATTAACCTCATAGATCTTCCCCTCACAAACCCCGACCTCATAGATTGGGACCAACCAAGCATCGCACACATCGATGAGTTCCAAAGTGCACAAGCACTCCTAGAATTCATGGGGGCATCAGGTCCAGCAAGCAATCAGGATCCAACATCAACCTCTGTCTATCAGCTTCACCCAGAAGGATATTTTGGGGAAGAGGCAAGCTTTAGTCACGAAAATGAAATAGCAAAAGAACATCATGAGTCTTTATGTGAAAACCCCCTTGGGGCACATTCTGATTCCAAAATAGTAAAAATAAAGGGCGTATCTTCTAGTGAAAACCTGGCAATTCAGGCGCTAGAAGATGAAGCCTTGCCTCTTCCCCCTATCCAAGATTATAGACCAGAGCAGTCACCGATCAACATAGAGGAAACCAAGCCAATCAACTTAGGAACAGAAGAATGTCCAAGGATCACCCACATTGCAGTCAACCTAACAGAAGGAGAAGAAATGGCTCTCAGCGCCTTGCTCAAGGAATCAGTTATCAACTTTGCATGGTCATACGCCCACATGCCTGGGCTTGATCCAAACCTTGTTGTTCATCATCTATCAGTAGATCCAAACGTTAAGCCAGTGAAGCAGAAGCTAAGGAAAATGCATCCAAAGGTAGCATTGCTCGTCAAAGCAGAGCTTGAGAAGCTCCTCCAAGCTAAGATCATCAGAGCAATTGACTATTCAGAGCGGATCTCTAACATGGTGCCAGTCACAAAGCCTTCTGGCGACATCAGAATCTGTACTGATTTCAGGGACTTGAACAAGGCATGCCCTAAGGATGACTTCCCATTGCCAAACATAGACATGCTTGTAGACCTCACAGCGGGTCATGAGATGTTATCATTAATGGATGGCTTTTCAGGCTACAACCAAATTCATATAGCGGAAGCAGATCAACATAAAACAGCATTCACAACCCCATGGGGTACCTTCTGCTACAACATGATGCCATTTGGGCTAAAGAATGCAGGGGCCACATATCAGAGAGCAATGACAGCCATTTTTCATGACATGATCCACAAGATCCTTGAGGACTATGTAGACGATATCCTTGCAAAATCCAAAACAAGAGATGAGCACCTCAACATCCTAGAACGTGTATTTGATCGTCTGCAACATTATGGCTTAAAGTTAAGTCCTAAGAAATGTGTCTTTGGTGTTACATCTGGCAAGCTTCTAGGCTTCATCATCTCTAGACGAGGCATAGAGATCGATCCTAAAAAGGTAAAAGCAATAACGGAGATGCCTCCACCAAGAAATCTCAAACAGCTCAGAAGCCTACAGGGCAAGCTTCAATCAGTTTGGCGATTCATCTCTCAGCTAGCAGATAAGTGTCAACCCTTCTCACATCCCTTATGCAAAGACACTAGCTTTAAATGGGATCCCATATGTCAAAGAAGCTTTGATAAGCTCAAGGAGTATCTAGCTAATGCTCCAATCCTAGTACCACCAGTTCCAGGATGCCCACTCATCCTTTACATCTCAACAACAGCTACAGCACTAGGGGCACTCCTAGCACAGCATGATGATGAAAACAGAGAACGAGTTGTCTACTACATCAGTCGCACTCTTGTGGGCTATGAGCTTAACTATTCACCCATGGAGAAAGCATGCCTAGCAGTGGTCTTTGCCACTCAAAAACTTAGACATTACATGCTTAGCCACACAATCAAGCTCATATCAAAGGTGGACCCTCTTAAGTATCTGTTATCAAGGACAACCCTCACAGGCCGTATGGCAAAATGGGTCATGTTACTCAGCGAATTTGACATTCAGTATGTAGATCGCAAAGCAATCAAAGGGCAAGTCATTGCCGATCAACTAGCAGAAGCACCACTAGTGGATGCCTATCCACTAATCATGGAATTCCCCGATGAACATCTGTGTATGATCAAAGAACAATCCATGTGGCACCTATACTTTGATGGTTCCAACACATCCCATAGCTCTGGGGCAGGAATCCTATTCGTCACACCTCAAGGTGACTACATCCCAAAATCATTCAAATTGGGATTCCCATGTACCAACAACATTGCAGAATATGAGGCACTCATCTTAGGTCTCAAAACAGCTATCCAATGGAACATCACAGAACTACAAGTCTTTGGAGATTCACAGCTCATTATCAAGCAAGTCCTTGATGAGTATCAGACAAAGGACGACAAATTGCTACCCTACAAGCAACTGGTGGATAAACTGAAAGAGCATTTCCTACATCTACAATTCAATCAGATCCCAAGGCTTCAAAACAAAGCAGCAGATGCAATGGCAACCATCGGATCTTTATTGGAAATCCCACGTGACGCAACACAATATGAATTTCTAGTCGAGCAGCTACACTTGCCAGCTTATGAGAACACCGATGCAAACATGGTGTGTGTCTTGGTTGGTCCCCAATCCCCATGGTACCACGACATCCATGCATATCTAAAAAATGGTATCATATCTCCCCATCTCACCAATAACCAACGCCAAAACCTTATTCACAGAGCTTCCCGCTACACTCTTGTAGCCAACACCCTATATCGTCGCGGGTATCACAATGTCTTATCTAGATGTTTAGATTCAAATGAGGTCGTCCTGGCCTTACAAGAAGTTCACGCTGAAATTTGCGGTGCCCACACGAGTGGCATGGTTCTAGCAAAGCAGCTGCTTAGAGTTGGATATTATTGGCCAACAATGGAACATGATGCGTGTGAATTTGTCAAGAAATATCTCCCATGTCAACAGCATGCCAATTTGATACATGCACCAGCACAGGATCTACAGCCTATTGCACCACCGTGGCCTTTTTCATGTTGGGGCCTCGACCTCGTTGGCTTGATCACCCCCCTCTCTTCGGATGGACACAAGTATATCATAACAGCCACAGAGTACTTTACCAAATGGGTTGAAGCGATTCCGCTCACGCTAACTACTGGCATCCAAATATCCAAGTTCATCCTCTATCATATCATTTGTCGCTTCGGCATACCATCTACCATCTTCACAGACCATGGCACACCTTTTGAAAACCAGCATGTGGATGATCTATGTGCCAGACTCCACATCCATCACCGTTTCTCCAGTCCATATTTCCCTCAAGGAAATGGCCAAGCTGAAGCAACTAACAAAACACTTTTGAAGCTTCTCAAGAAGATTGTCAATGATTCTGGTCATGACTGGCATCTCCAAATTAATCCCGCCCTCTGGGCTTATCGCACTTCTTATCGCACTCCCACAGGCACCACCCCATACTCCCTTGTATATGGTGCTGAAGCCATTCTGCCGATCAAGGTCGAGCTTCCATCCTTGCGCGTCTCCATGAAGAACTATACAACTGATGAAGACTATCGTGTGGCCCGGCTCACATAGCTAGATCTGCTAGATGAAAAGAGACAGCAAGCCTACGATCACCTGGTTGCATACCAGAATCGACTCAAAAGGAGTTATAACAAAAAGGTCCATCCTAGACAATTCCAGGTCGGTGACATGGTCTTTAAAGAAAATCAGAAGGTCCTAGCAAATAGAGAAAAGAAAGGCAAGTTTGAGCCTACTTGGTTGGGCCCCTATGTTGTCACTGCATCCTTTGGCTCGGGAGCCTATCAGCTATCAACACCAGAAGGTGAGCCCTTGAATGATCCTATCAACATCATCCATCTGAAGAGGTTCTATGCCTGAACCTGATCCTGCATATATCAGAAAATCCAAAAACATTCAAAAAAGCAAAAAAGCAAAAAAAAGCAAAAAAGCAAAAAAGCAAAAGAAAAAAAGAAAAGAGAAAGAGAAAATAATCGTCCAACAGTAAAAACTTGGCAATTCAAGCGCCTTGGACAAGTATGTTGGTGAAAACCTGGCAAACAGGCGCCAACATAGTAAACTGAGCTATTTATCTATTCAGTTGTCCTTTCAGCTACCGTCCTCTTCCTCCATCCATAATCTCTTAACAGATCTCCCAGCAGTTCCATCTCCCCTATCCTCCACGCATTCAGCTTCCATCTTCCTCCAACCCATCTGCAATCCATATCCTATTCCAAATCCTTGTACCATATCTTGTACCATATCCTTATCCCTTTCCTGTACAGCGCAATCCTCCCTGTATTTATCCTTCTTGTCTCCGTCCTAGTGAGAGTCCCGCCGAGTGTGATCTTCCTATCCCCAATCCTGAGCTTCTGTACATATCCCTTGTGCATATCGTTCCTCCTTGTTGTACATAACCTTTGTCCGTCCTGCAGCAGCATTTGATCAAATATCTTGTCCCATCCCCAGCCTCAGAAAACTTTTAGTCCCACTCGGGCCTTGTGCTTCAGCAACATCAATTGTCGACTTATCCTTGCTCATCTTGATTATTCCTTGAACTTCAACTTTTGCCAGCGAACAACTACACTTATTCTCTCACCAACCCATGGGTCCTTGAGGATATATCGTTCCTCCTGTCTGACCTAATCTTCCATCCTGGTCCTTGAGGATATATCGTTCCTCCTGTCCGACCAATCTTCCCACCATCAATCAAACCTAATCTCTCTCCTTGGCAAAGGATGTCTTTTTGGAGTTATCATTTTGATCTTGGATTTTTGTCCTTTGGGTCTTGTTAATCTTTTTTGGCTTCTCATTATCCCACCAGGGTCACCACGATTCATTATATCACGGTGTGCTGCGTGTGCGGATAATCTGGGGCAAGGTCTTTTGATCTTTCGCTTCTGCCTGTGAGTCAGTTGTGTGTTTGTGGTTCCTTCAGCATCGGATCCACCATGTCACCTCTGCGCTTCATGTGTGATGTTGGGGCAACCCTGTGTGTTTGTTTAGCGTCAGTCCTCTGCGACGTTGTTGACAGGCCTCGTGATCCCAGTATCCTTGGCAGGTCTCTAACATAGCTATATTAAATCTAGGTTGTGCACTCCCGTTTGCACTTGGAGCTATCTGGTCCCTTGCATTTATCATATAGATTAATCTTGCATCTTTGCATATAGCTGCATCTTGCATCTTGCATTTGTCATCTCACTCTGCGTTCATCCACCTTTTGCTTATAGAAGTGAGGTTATTTATCTCCCCTTTCTTCCTAGGCCCTTCCTTCCTCGTCCCAGCAGGGCACTCTTTGTCTTCTTGCTGTCCCAGGGCGTAATCCCTCTTCCTTCCTCGTCCCGTCGGGCACACTCTGTCCCAGGGCGTAATCCCTCTTTCTCCTTGTCCCACTGGGCGCATCTTCCATGATTTTGTCTCACCGGGGCATGTATCCTCTTTCTTCCAATCCCCCCCGCGCGTCATACCCTCTTCTTCTTATTTTAGCCTTGGCATCTTGTTTTCTTGTCTTTGACGCCATGCCACTTGCGGCATCGCATCAAAGAGGGGCAAAATGTAGACACCGAAAAATCCTTCAGAAAATAAATTATTTTTATTTTCTGAAAATCTTTGATGACATCATCATTTATTAATTAATTAATTATTTAATTAATTTATTTATTTTTATGGCATTAAATCCCTCTCTCTTAATTAAAAATCTTTAATTAAGGAATCTAGCCTAAAAATGTCATTTGGACATTATCCCTAATTTATTAATTATTTAATTAATAAATTGACCAAAAAATTTCAAAAATAAATTAATTTATTTTTTATCCCAAAGTTGGCCAAAATTCTAAAGAGCACTAAACTCTTCTAGAAAGTCCTAAACCTTCCTTCTAGAAATGGGTCAAATCCCTAATCTAGTCCCTTCAAACCCTAAGCCTAGATATTTAATATTTATTAAATTTACCTTTAATAAATATCTAAATCTCACCAAAAGCCACTTGCCCATCCCTTTCTCCTAACCCTAATCCTAATCCCCTTTCTAATCTTGTCACATTCCATTAGCAAAAGGTTTACCAAAACTTATGCTAACCTCCTCTTAGTCATCCTTTTTGGTCAACAAAGAGGGACACCTCTTTGGCCACCTCTTCAAATGCATTTAAGACCTTCTTATCCCTTCCTTGCCACCTCTCGGCCTTGGGCACATTTATCAAATTGTGCACATGCCCTCAAACTTTCAACTCAATCCTCCTTTGACACTTGTCAGGACACTTGTCCTTGACTCAACCCTAACCTTAGCCCTAACTCTGACTCATCCTTTTAAACCAAGCCCTTCCCTTTTCCTATAAATACCCTCACTTCCTAAGGCAAATCATCTTTCAACTCTTAAACTCAATAGCAAAGTTATAATGCCATTTTCATTCTAGCATAAGCATAAACTCATCATTTTAGATCATTTTCAAGCTTAAATCACATC
The DNA here is from genome assembly GCA_027943335.1 of Chamaecyparis obtusa. NCBI lineage: Eukaryota > Viridiplantae > Streptophyta > Pinopsida > Cupressales > Cupressaceae > Chamaecyparis > Chamaecyparis obtusa. The sequence goes on from BSBK01001997.1 coordinate 54,204, forward strand.
TAAATTAGCTTAGTTGGATTAACATAGATTCATTTCTTGTTTAATCAATCTTAGTTCATCTTTAAGCTTTGCACATTTGTGTGATCTTGAGGCCTTTGAGGCAAAACAGGTTCCTCATACCTATTTTGTGTCATTTTGGGTCTTCTTGATCCTCAAATCATCCTAATTTCCATGCTCCAAGTGCTTGAGTTTGCACACCCACATCCATCTATATCCAAGCATATCAAACGGTGCATGGGCGCATCCGTTTTAGGCTTAAACTGAGGTGGCTTTGATTTTAGTTTGTTTACCATTAAATTTGATTTGATTATATGCTATGACGTTTGTTTGTCTTTGGCCTTCAAAACAGGTTTAGGTGCACACTCAAATCCTAGTCTACAATAGGTTTTCAAAAGTGATTGAACTCTTTTGTACAATTTCCATTTGGTTTATCTGGGATTTGTTTGAAGCCTGAAGAATGATTCTGAACATTTAAATGCATATGATCATTTGTATTGAGTCCTAATTACTCTATTTGGTCTCTGCTTTTTGGCTTTGTGGTTTGTAAACTCATTGTGGTTAATCTCACAACTTGCGTATTAGGAAAACATTGTTCCAGGGGCCTTATATCTTATATATGATATCTTATTTTCTCCACAAGTAATGCTATATCTCTTTGGGTATTAGTTCACCTATGGATAGTGCAAATATTCACAGAAATACATTGAATTCCCTTCTAAAAGGGTATTTGATGGTGTGATGAAGCAATATGATTTTCTGAAAATGAGATGATGGTATTCTAAGTTTTTCAAGTTTGTTTGGTGTTTCATGTTTACCACTTTAGTTGATTGACCATTGCAACTCACAATTATCATTTAATATGGCCTTGGATCTTGCAGCATTGTGTGGTGATCACAATGTTGTTTTTCGACAAGAATACAATTACAACAAAGCAAATGAGTGCTATACACACTTTAGTGCCCCTTTGTGTGCATCAGAGATTAAATTTTGGAGCCAACACACACATTGTACTCCTTGGACAACAAAATGAATGTTTTTAGGTTTGTTGTAAGTATATAAAGGGACATTTGCTTTAGAGATCTTTTTTTAGATACAAATATAGAATATGAATGATGCGAGGTAAAAAGAGATAGAAACACAAAAATAACCAAACATTTTTCACGAAGATTGTGTTGTGTTACTGCAGTAAACTATATTCAAAAAATTTGAATGAATTCTACACAGTTCGGTAATCTCACTTTCAGTATTGTAAATAAATATGTAAGGTAGTGGGCCTCTTTTGTATTCAAGGGATTAAATGATGTAGTCATGGCCATAGTTTCCCCAATGGAGATAGTCCAACCATGTAGCTAGAGTCAACACAACGAAAACAACCAACACAAGATAATGAACAACTCAACAATGAACAACAAACATGCCCTTTTAGACCTTCACATTATCTCAAAATCAAGAATTTGCATCACATTGGCCTGCAACATGCAGCTTACAAACTTTTGGCATACATGCCTTATTACAACATAAATCTAGACTCATACCCTAGTGCTAACTTCCAAGGCTAATTCCTCTAAAAAAATCCCCTAACAAATATCATAAGCCTCAATATATAGAGTTTCACAACACATATGTTGGCCAAGAAGATCACATTCTCCAAGAATGAAGAATATGTTTTACAACAAATAGGTCTGGACCCAAGTCATAAGGAACACCTTCAGAAGGATGTGAAATAAAGTGTGATCATACAAGGAGGTCAACCACGAATGTAATATCATCAAATAATGCACCAATTAGACCTGCAAGCCATGGGAAAGATTCACAACATCCAACAAATTGGATTAAGCTGCAACCTATGAAAAACAAATATAGGTCTGAACCAAACATAAGACATCTCCACCAAGAAAGAATGGATTGGGATGTGAACCCAGCCATAAATTCGTCATGATGTCCCAAACACGCAATTAGGGTCGCATGAGATAAAGAGCCAACTAGAAGGATCGCCAACGAAAACACTAAAACTAAACAACATGAACAAACTAAAAAGGCAATATTTTTGGGTGATGCAAGATTGCCAATGACCCTAGGATGCTCTTGCATCAGACACCCTAGGCGAGTAAAAGATGTTTCATAAGAGGAAATTTTGAACATCTTGCAAGATTCAGGGCATAAATCCCATGCACATTCTTAACCCACATATCTTCTTTATCTACAACGGTCAAATCCATCAAACTAGTTCGCTCAATACTTTGTCTCACATTAGCAAGTGATAATAAATAACTCTTACTACCACCTCTTGACCTATGCACATCTGATTTACCTCTATTACAAGACTTCCTCTCATCAAAAGTCTTTTGTTGCAACACCTTACTCTTCTTATTATCTTATGCCAACTTGTTCTCCAGTCTGCTTCCAAGATCATGCTTATGATCCATACTAACCACTAGATTCTAATTCTCAAAAATAGTAACTCTTCACCATGTTGAAATTTCTAGCACTTCTTCCCTTTGCTTCCTTCAAAGGAATTAAAGTAAATCTTCGTCCATTCTTCTCTATTATGACCGCATTTCTTCTGCAATCATGAATAGCTCCTTCATCATATTGCCAAGGTCTACCCAATAGAACATGGCATGCACTCATGGATACCACATCACATAACACCTCATCTCTGTAAGGTCCAATGCTAAAATCAACTAAACATTGCTCTTTTACCTCCACCATGTGTTCATATGAAAACCAACTTATCCCATACAGACAAGGATGTTTAAGCCTCTTCAATCCAGGCTTCTGCACCATCTCTTCTGATACCAAGTTATCAATACTACCACAGTCCATAACAACCTTAAAACACTTACCTCCTGACTTGTAAACAGTTCTAAACAAATTCCTCCTTTGTATAGGTCAGCTTCCTTCTTAATCAACATAATTCTCCTAAGCATAAGCGACTCTCCCATCTCAGGTTCTACCATAGTTTCCCCAAGTTCATCTGTAGCTTGCTCCTCATATGCCAAAAGATTTTGCTTGCCCAAGCTCGTACTAGTTCCCTCGGAACATTGAAAATCTCTATGTCCTACATTACCACATTTGAAACAAGTACCTTTGAAATCCTTTCTGCCACTTCCTCTTCTAAATGTCTTCTAATCAGGTTCAACCTCAATGGTTTGTTTCTATGTGCCATTGCTACTTGCTTGCTTCTCCTTTCCTTTAGGATTACCCAGTCTTCTCCTTAACTTATCTTCTACCTTCAATGCATATTGATAAGCATCCTCAACTATAGAAATCCTCAGTATACTCAACTCATCTTGAATGTTAAATCTTAGATCATTAATATACTTAGCTACCTTCTCCTTCGTTATCTCTTTATGCCTAGATCTGATTGTCATCTTGTAAAATTTCTCAGTGTAGTCCTTCACACTCATGTCCTTCTTTAAATTCTGCAACTTCTTGAATAATTCCAATTCATAATCATCATGTATGAACTTAGCTTTCAATCTAGAAACCATTACCTTCCATCTAGTGATCTTCATTTCACCATTCTCTTTTCTATCCTTCTGTAATCCTTTCCACCATAAGGTTGCATGAACCTTCAACTTAGTTTGTGCTAACCTATCCCTCTATAGATCTCTAATATCCTCAAGCTCAAAATAATCCTCCAATTTACCAATCCAATCTATCAAATCCTCAAGATGCAAAGAACCAAAGAAATTAGAAACATAAAGTCTATGACTCTTACCCATTTGTGACAAAGCTCTAAGCAATCTTTCTTCTTCTGCATGGATCTCAGCATCCACAATCTCAAGATCTTCAACAGCTTCCTCATATTCTTATTTAGTCTCTAGGCTTCTTCACAATCCATTCAATACATTTCTAATCTAAGTCCTAGTCTCATTTCGAAGGTCCTCCATCATTTGTTCTATCCTTCTAGGGTTCCTCCTTCTAGGCAACATCTTTCCAATCCTCAGGTGCAACTGCATCAACTTTGACTTTCTGATTATAAGGTGCTAATTGTCTCTCCAATCGGTGATCTGTCAGACACACTTTCATCCTACCTCCAACTCGGCAATTTGTTCACCCTTGGTATGCCTTCAATGGTCAACAAAGTTCTCAACCAACAACTACTCCTTTGTGATCCCCCTGTGCAAGTCCTCTGCAATAGTGGGCTAGATCCACACTCTACCACCCCACAACAAACACAACTAGGGCTTTGCAAGCTCAAGAACTTGATCTGCTAACACAGGAGCATCATTAGCTCTAATACCATATGATGCAATCATGGCCAAAGGTTCCACAATGGAGATAGTCCAACCATGCAGCTAGAGTCAACGTAGTGCAAACAAACAACACAAGATAATGAACAACTCAACAATGAAAAACAAACATGCCTATTCAGACCTTCACATTATCTTAGAATCAAGAATTTACATCACATTGGCCTGCAACATGCAAATTACAAACTTTTGGCATACATATCTTATTACAACATAAATCTAGACTCAAACCCTAGTGCTAACTTCCAAGGCTAATTCCTCCAAAAAAATACCCTAACAAAGATCATAAACCTCAATATATAGAGCTTCCCAACACATATGTCAGCTAGGAAGATCACATTCTCCAAGAATGAAGAAAATGTTTTACAACAAATAGGTATGGACCCAAATCATAAGGAACACCTCTAGAAGGATATGAAATGAAGTGCGATCATACAAGGAGGTCGGTCATGAACGTAATATCATTGAACAATGCACGCAAGCCATGGGAAAGCTTCGCAAGATCCAACAACTTGGATTAAGCCGCAAGCCGTGAAGAACAAATATAGGTCTGAACCAAAATTAAGAAATCTCCACCAAGAAAGAATGGATCGGGATGCAAACCCAGCCATAGATTCATCATGATGTCCAAAACACGCCATTAGGATCACATGAGATAAAGAGTCAACTAGAAGGATTGGCAACCAAAATACTAAAATTGAATAACGAGAACAAATTGAAAAGGAAATGTTTTTGGGAGATGCAAGATTGCCAATGACCCTAGGATGCTCCTGCGTCAGTAAGCCTTCTTTTGTATCAAGGACAATGAGTTCCTTGGCCTCTGCCCTAAAAATTTATAAAACAATTATATCATATAGTAAGTGTGAATTGGTTTTTCCCATTTGGGTTTCCACGTAAAAATCTCAATGTCATGTGTTATGGTTACTTTGATTTCATTTGTTTATTTATGCAATAAGGTTAAAGGATTAAGTAATTGGAGACAGATTGATTTTAAAAGGTATGTTGATTCACCTTCCCCCCTCCCTCCCTCCCTCCCTCTCAACATCTAATTGTGTACAACAATTAGTATTAGAGAAAGGTTACTAAGTGTAGACAACTTGATGGTTGAGCTAGATCTAGGATTTGAAAACAATGGTTGAATTAGAAAAGGATTTGAATGTTATGGACCCACAAGAATGGGCCATTGATGTTGGTGTGGATTATAAAGGAAAACAAAAGATTGTTCTTGATAAAATAGATGAATATCAAGATAAATGGAAGAAAATTGAGGAAATTATTATTCATCTAAAGAAACAACTTCATGATGAGAAGATAATTGTTGACAATCTCAAAACAAAGTTACAAAGCAAAATTGATGAACGCAATAAACTAGAGGAAGAAGTCTCTTCTCTAATAAGGGAACTAGAGGAAGCTAAAAGACAAAGCAAAGCAATTAACTTGATCAAACTTGAAGAAGTTGCTAGGTTGAGAAAAGAGCTTAAGAATGCAAAAGAAAAAATAGAGAAGACCTTGAAGCTCAGAGGAGGAAGTGACATGTTGGATGAGATGCTTATCTTTTAGAAAACTTCAAGAGGCAAAGGTGAACTTGGATTTGATAAAAGAGAAATCTCTAATAACATATCCAACAAAGAGAAGGAAGTTGTGAAGGATGAATCCAAACAAATAATGAAAATCATAAGGGTTTCACCCCTGACCAGAGTAACAAGAACTTTAGAAGATCTAACCCTACTCAATTCAAGTACTATGTGCCCTTTAATGGTTAAATGCTTTTCTTGCAATAAATTTGATCATAAAGCTAGTGAATGTAGAAATCAAATCAAATCAAATCACAATCCTTTAACATACAATATTATGCTTGCAATAAGTATGGTCATAAAGTAAATGAATGCAAAAGCAGAATTGTAAGAAATGGATTCATGAATGCTCACAACTTAATAAATATGAAATATTTTAATGGATACTTTTGTGTATGTCATAAGGATGGGCATAAGGTTGTTGAATGCAGATTTAACAATAGAAGATATTGGTATGCTCTGCAATAAGGCCCTCTACCTGCTACAATTGCAATAAATTTGGTCATGGTGCCTTGTTTAGTAGAGGACAGAATGTAAGAACTAATGCACCAAAAAGGAAAGTTAATATCAATGAGGAAAGAAAGAAGATGAAGAAATTTGATGAGAAGGTTTAAGTTTAAGAAAAGGTTGTTGATGTATTTTTGCCTCTTGTTGGTACAGATAATCCCTCTGTAAATTAAAAGAGAAAGAATTGTTTTTAGGGGAGGTATCACAACAATCTTAAGGATTCCCCCTTGTCGGCCAGATGTTGAATGGTCTTTAACATGACAAAGTTTGAATATTTTTTATTAAGTGAAAATAGGTTTTGAAGGGACCCAAAACCCTGTACAAAGCAGGTTTTGGAGGGACTTGAAACCCAAATCTAAAGATATTCAAGACTACACACTATCTTAAATTGAACAAAGATGAGACAAGACAGCCAAGAAAGGGGGAGAGAAACCATAAATATCTACCCACCAAACCAAGAGGCTACATGAAAAGAGAAAACACACCCATGTAAGTCCAACATGCAGCCCAAACAACCCAAAACAAATTAAGTTTTACCTATAGATTTACCCTTATGAGAGCAAAGGGTCATATCAAACATGACTTGACGGGATTTAAATTTTTTACTTTTAACCGTGATCCAACCCTCTTCCACCTTTGCAACAACATTCTTCCAAGAAATTGAGTCCAACACAAAAGTACCCCCACCCATGGAAGAAATACCAGTAGAAACCATGATAGGGCCAACAATATCACGAGGAACAGGATCAACAAAAGCCTAAGGAGCAAAAGTACCTGAGATAGGTCCCACAAGAGTCCTAGAAGCAGGACCAACAACAAGAAAGGAGGAGGAGCCATCCGCCATCACCCGATCAATAGAAGTGCCAGCTGTCAAACACTCATTAGAACCAACTGCAATTACACAAACAATATTAGCAACTTAAACCTTATCAGATTCAGAAGAGCCATCACTAGAACCCGCACTAGCAAGTTTTCAGCAAGCCTTAACACTCAGAGAGTCCTGTAAAACCACATGGGAAAAGGCTTTCTTCTTGTTCAGAGGAAGCACCCTTCCACCAAGAGATAGATCTTTTCTTTTTCTCTAACTCACACTGAGTGGAAACAAGCCCAGTTTTGAAACATCTACGATGTCTGAAAGGAATGCCTTCATAATCAAGTGGTTGAATCCGAGAATCTGAAGAAGACACAATCGAGATCTCAGCGAGGAGCCCCTTGGAAACATCCATGTCCACCAAAATCCGAACATAAGTGGAATGCAAAATATCAAAAGAATCTTTATCAATCGTCAAAAATTCCCCCAAAGCTTCACTCACTTCTTCCAAGAGGGAATCAGTCCATAGATGAAGGAGAAGGTTAGGGAGCCTAACCCAAATAGGAATCTTATTGAACTTCTCAAAAGAGGGTTTAAAATCTGGATGTCAAGGTTTACCCATCAATAAAAACTTATCATCCCAGTTGACAAAATGATCACATAAAATTTTAGTTCTATCATCAACATTATTGAATTTTGCAATGAAATAAACTTTAGCCATAGGATAAATATGAACAAGACCTGTAAGGAGAGGCTCCCAGTGTTCGGAAATCCAAGCATGCAACTATGGAAGGCTAGGCCAGAAACCCCAAAACTGACAAATCAAACCATGAGATAGGAAAACAAAAGTATTATGAACAATCTCCTTCTTCGTATATGCAAACAACCTAAGGGCCAAGGACTTACACACATGAATAGGGGCATGTGCTACATTTCCAAAGCCCTAGCCAAACCCACAGGAAGAGGCGGGGCCCTGATAATTTTATTCGGAGCATCCAAGGAGCGAACATAAGTCGAAAAAGACTAATTAATTGTTGGTAAAGGATGTCCAGCCTGCATCAAAGAGGAGGGCTTCATCGACAACTGCAGGACAAGAGCATGACCATCACCAATGCCATCACACGATTCACAAACAAACGCAACCATGAGAGACAACGCACACACTTGGCACAAACTAGCTACGACGACATCAACAACCACTAGAACCAACAACGCCACCAAGGAAGCATTATCAACAAGGGACACAGGAAATGTAGAGCCACTAGGGGAAGCTCTAGCGAGACCATGATGGGCGGGAGCGAGAGACATCTTATGTATTAATTAAAATACATTTTGAATGGGAGACATCAACAAAGTTTGAATGTTTTTCTGAAGAAATTCATACTATTTATGGAAGCTATGAAGATTTATGAGCTTGTTGGTTGAAATGGGGTATTTATGCTTAGTCGACTTTTTACACAATCAATGGTAAAAGAGATAATTAATGTGCATGTACTTTAGTGAGGTGTCAAATGAATAAATTGTGACAAATTATCTTATTTCTCACACTTGCTTGGGATCTTGAGCTTTTTCGTGTGAATGAAGAATTTCATGTGCCCTAGCTCTCTGAGTGTTTAAAGAAGAATTTGTTGAGTTGTCATCATGGCTACCTCTATTTCTATTGATGCATAATAGAAGTCGCAACTCATTCTCAAGCCCAATATGTACATTGTAACATAGACAAATGTTGCAAATGCCTTTTTGGGTGTACCCTTGGATGGTGTATTCTCAAATTTTTGAATTTGGGTTAAATATTTGGAAGGATTTTTTAGACTTCATCTTAAACCTGAACTAGGTTAGGATTACTCAGAGCCGAATCTGTGAAGATGTTATTTATTTGAATAAACCATGTCAAATTTTTGAGAATTCCCTTAGGGTTCTTACCAGTTTGTGTTTCATTGTTACCGTACCAGATCTGAGAAGTATGAAAACTAATGTTGTTAAGAAGCATATTGGTGCTAAATCCAACAAATGAGGATTGACAGTTTAAGATATCTTGAATCTTGATGTTAGGTATGCAGTGATGGCAATTGAGTACCGAATTTATTTTTCAGAAATGTGAGGGTTCTAAGTCTACAACTACCATATATACTGCTCATCAAATGGTAACTGTTGGTGAAAGGTTTGATATCTGTGAACTCTTGTGCCAACAACTTTTGGACAATTTGAAGAAGACTTGAGACAACAAATACCCCTTGATGTTTTTGAATGAGCTAGCTACAATCAAGAATAAGGTTTAGGACAAGTCATCACTTATTTCTTTTCAAATCAAGGATTTTTTGAGAAGTACAATAACAATTTAGAGAGGTATGGGAGTGTGTTTTGGGGCTAGTTTAATCATTTCTAGGAGAAAATGTAGATGAGGTATAGAATTCCCAATGCTCTTATGAGAAAATACAAAGATGACAACTTTTTGTATCAGTAGAGATAATTGCTTCATAGCAGTTGTGCAATCCAGGGTGGGTTGGACATCGCAATTATCGTATGAAATAAAAAAAGAAGCAGAGAAAAACATTGAAATAGTGCTTAAGTTTCTCGTTGATCCAAATGAAAAGAGATTTGGGACAAGTTCTAAAATCTTAAATAACATTCTCTTGAAGAGATTTGAAAAGGGGAAAAGGGAGAAAACATAAAAAAATAGGCATTCTTCTAGTCACAGAGACATTTGGTTTTCCTAAATTAGATGAAGGACCATCTAATACTCCTTAGAGGGTAACCAGGTCAACTTTTGTGTCTCCTCCAGTGATGAGGATCTCCTGTAATGTATCTGCTAGGGCCACTGCTAACAAACAAGTTAAGCATAAGCATGAGAGGAAAGCTACTAAAGAAAAGACCCATCTAGAAACTAAAGAAGGGACTAGTAGCATAGACACAAATGAAGACATCAAATGTTTATGGATGGAGAAAATAGATTAGAGGGTTAGAGCTATTAACATTAAGGAATTAGAAGAAGAAGAAGATGGACCCTCAATGACCAGAAGAAATAGAACAAAAACCTCTCTCTATTAAAATGGAAATGGAGGCAGAAAACAAAAGTGAGAAAAGGAAGAAATCTAGAAGTAAGAGAAAAGAATCTATTAATTCTTAGGCTATCTCTATTGCAATAAATCTAAATGACTTAATTAATGTTGTAAATAGCGAAAGGGGGATTCGATCTGGCAATCAGCTTATATGATGATGCCTCTCTGAAAGACAATGTTGTTATTGAAAAGCTAATATCAAACACATGCCAATTTGCCATTTGAGGATGGATGATATTCTATCTAAATGACTTAATTAATGTTGTAAATAGCGAAAGGGGGATTCGATCTGGCAGTCAGCTTATATGATGATGCCTCTCTGAAAGACAATGTTGTTATTGAAAAGCTAATATCAAACACATGCCAATTTGCCATTTGAGGATGGATGATATTCTATCTAAATTAACCAAAAAAAATTTGAAGGCCTTGACTATTAGGAGAAAAGATGCTTATAGTAAATAATCCAATCTTAAGACATGCTTTAAAGTGATCCCACAATACTGTCTCCTACTTTTTGGCCGCCACTTTTGGCACTAAGACAAACATTTTGAAAACAAAAACTTTGCTTTCAAACACCTATTACTACAAAACCATTAAGAATTTGAAGATGATGTAAACTAGTGACTTTTAGCATTTCGTATCTAGTTTCTAAATATATTTTTTATAAAAAAATTGGAATTGATTTGTATCCATTTTTTCTTCTTTGAAAAGTGGTTTGTCTAAAAAATCAGCATTTTTAAGAAGTGACACTTTGATCAGCATAATGTTTTTTCTAAAAATGGTAAAAATGTAATTCTTTCGAAGCTAGATTTCTGTTAGCACCCATATGGACACCCATTTTAAAATTTCAAAATCAGTCATTCCTTCTTTGATTCTCATGTCAATTATTGGTAAATTCAAGAACAAACTTTGAACCATTTTAAATTAGTTCAAACTGGTTCACATGGTACAAACAGGTTCACAAGTTTACAAAGCTCAAATATGGCTAAGTTCAGTGCAGAGGTTCAAAGATTTTGAGTTCAGTGTTACGAGTAGTCTGGTGATTTCGAACTTCAGAAGGCTTCTAATTCAGATTTCAAGTTGTAAGGCACAATTGATCAATTCAAAGGTACATTTCAAATTTGGGTTCAAAATGGCTTGATAAACTCTTCCTAGGTCCAAATCAGTTCAGGCATCTGCATTCAGAATTATAGTGGTCTAGTCAAGATCAGATAATTCAAGGCAATTCATATCATGTTTGGTCTGTTTCAAATTAGTCCACTTTGGTTCAAATAGGTCCCATACTAGAATTCAATGGTTCACATTTGCACCAAGTTCAAAGATGGCCACCCCAGTCGAATGCAGTTTAATCTAGTACATACAGGCTCCATATGGTTCCTTGATATAGGAACATAGTTCCACAGCCCGAGTTTGACTTCCAGTTCACTCACAAGTCAGCAGGTTGTATATCATTCAAGCACAATGGTGGGATCGATATGGGGGAGGTCAAACAAAACAGAGGCTATGAGGTTTCATTGCATGGTCGAGCTCGACTAACCACTCCACGTTCTTGAGCATTGTCAACTATATCATAGAAACTTTGTTGTCTAGTGTGTTACAGTGGACACTAGGTGTCTCCTTACATTGTAGTTCAGCACAGTAAAGGCCACGAACATCTACAAATGTTCACATGGAGTGATGAGAAAAAGGAGTTTAGATGAAGCCTGACAAAACAAAGGGGCAAAATTTCCATTCCCGAAGGTAATGTCAAAGGTGAACTCGAGCACTCAATCAGTTCCATTCAAATACGTCTGCACCTTATTACGGTGAAGATGCGAAGCGCAATCCAGAACAGGGGTCGATTAAGGTGACAATGGTTAAAAGCCATGTCTGAAACATCGAAGAAGATGAGCAAAATTTTGGGGAAGTTTGCAAACTGTTTGACATATTGTCAATATCTAAACCTAACTATGTGCCCTCTTCGTGATCATCGACACAACAATCTCTCATAGTAGTCGCCTAATGTTTCTCTATGGAGAAAATCAAATTGTTTGAAGGATTATGTCAAATTATGCCATAGCATAGCATGAACTTGGTAATGCCCTATTTTGAAATCGACTCCACCAATATCATGATGAAGCTCACCTGCAAATTCATCGGGTTATGTGTTGTTCGAACACAATGGAGGAATCAAAATAGAGACAGATGATTCCAAACGATCGTGCTTCTATTTCAAAAGGCGACACTCCTTGAAGTTATAGGCAATGCAGAGAAACCGTTTGGAGAGATATATTGGTGTGCATAAGCTTTGAAGGCACTATTTGACCCGACACTAGAGTGCACAGGAAATTTCCAGTATGGCATTTAGAAATTTTGATAAATTACATGGGTTGGTTCGAAATCAAATATGGACCAGATGGATTGGTGGTGGAAATATGTATCTCAATATATTAAAAACAAGACACCTCCTATGCCGCTTAATCACTAATACAAAGATTGGTGCTTTTTTTTAATACAAGGTCATATTTTTAATGTTTTAGTGAGGACACATTTGTAAAAGGCATAATATTAAAATAAAAGCCATGGGAATGAGACAATAAGGGGGAATCATATGATCCCAAGATTCAGTTATGAAAACGGAATGGCGTGCATTCGTGTCTATGCATTGTAAAAGGCTCGACCAAGAAAAGGGAAAGGGTCTTCGATTGCAAGGGGGGTTGCTACAGTCAGAAGATTGGGGGTCCTGTTTTTTATTGTAATGTAGAAAGGGAAAACCAAAGGTTTTTAATTCCAAATTTTGATTCAAGAGTGTAGGAAGAAGAGGATCTGTAGTATTTTTTTGTGTGTTCAGAGAAAGAAAGTTTTTTGTGTATCACATCTTTGAATCTAGGCACTTGTTTTCTTATTGATATTAATTTGTGAATTAATTCAGTTCTCTCTGAAAGTTTCTCTGTTTCACTTAATCATGAATGTGTTTATCATTTAGAATTTGAACCAAAGTTATTCATGTATTTGGAAGAATTGATGCATCTTTCTCTTTTTATGTTCTCTGTAATGTAAGGGTCAGATAAATGGTCTTTGTGCCATTTATTATTTGTTTTCAATTATTTATTACTTTTGCATCTATTATTGTGTTTACAGGTAGATGTTTGTGTACCTTTCATGCTTTCGGGTTTAAAGCATCCATGTTCGTAGTTTAAGCAAATTCATTGCAAATCTTGTACGGGGCGTTGTACCCAAAATAATTCAGAGGGTGCTTACATTGTCCAATTGCAAAGCGACCCAACTGTTAGTTCAGATCAAGTCTTCTTGTTTAAGTGTTTAGGGTCAATTTGTAATCATTTTCTTTGAAGACAAATCTGTTCACTAACAATTTCTAACACTAATATCTAGAGAATCCAATTGATTTCGTTCAATTTGGGTGAAAATTTTATAGTTTATTGAGTTGTGAAGTGATATTAACTATACTTTGGACATATGTTCATTTGGATCCCTCTAACTTCACACACACACACACACACATATATATATATATATATATATATATATATCTTTTTTTTTTCTTTTTTCTTTTTTAATTTTTTTTTCTTTTTTAATTTTTTTTTCTTTTTTGATAGAAAGGTAACATAAATACCTATTTCCTAAATATTTTTTATAATTTTTTTTTCCTAATTTACTATTTTTTCAATAGCGTCAAACAGAGAAGTTGTTCAAGAATCAGACAACCTATGTCTAGTAAACTTTAAAAAAAAAGTCATAATAAACTCAATATATATAAAAATTGTAATCATTGGAAAGCTTTCTCTGAGTATTGTCATCCTACATTTGAATTTGTCAAATGAATTCATTTGATCCCACAAAAAGTTAATGTCAAAGTGCTTTTTGTCAACATTTTGATGGGTGCAAAGGAGACTCGATTACACGTGTGACTAAGGAGTAAGGAGATTATGTCAAAGAGAGTTTGATCTAAGAGGCTTTTAGCTAACCATTTTCAATTTATCCCTTCAAATGTGACATCTCAAAGCTTAAATCATCATGTTTTCTTAAAAATGTATAATTTCAGCAAAAATTAGGACGTTCAAAAAAGTGGTACACACTATTGTGGAAGCATCTTTTAGTAAGGTCTGTAAGACCTGGACTAAGGAGGACAAAGGAAAAACTTAATAATTTGTTGAGCAACAAATTCAGAACAAAAGAAAGGGTCAATTTGTTTATGGATGAAGATAAAGGAGAAAACAAGATAGAACTTGTGAGGGTCAAGATCAATCTACATTGTATTATGTGACAAGTCAAACTCTTAAGACATTTATCAAATCAAGACAATTGATTTTCAACAGTAGCAAATTGATTCACAACAATAATATCATCAAGAGCATTCAAGCATCCTTGATCCTAGAGTTAGTATGCCTAATCAACATATTTGATTTCAGCACATTTCTTTCAATTATCTATCTCGGAAACTTTATAAGGGTAATTTGTTCTCAATTGGTTGAAATTATTTAAATCATTTTATTTTCTTTGCAGTCATCAACTATACAACTTTACTTGCATCCATTTCTATTGAATTTTACGGATCAAAGCAAATATTATTAGATCCATCATATAGTTATTGATCGAACCAAAGATTCCTATAAGATCATTTCATCGCCTTCCTACATAACATTAATATGCATGTACAAAAAGCACCAATGCATGCGCATGTGCATTTGCAAGTATGGCACATACATGCAAAACTATGACATTATGTCTCATCTCCAAAAGCTACATCAGACCACTATGAAACCCCATGAAATTATCAAATATGAAAACAAGCAAAAAATCATGATACACAGGAACACATCCCCAAATTTTTCTGCCCGTGTCCCTGTACCAGGAACATCTTGAGGACAGGGACAGCTCAAGGATGTTTTGTCAGATCTAACACTGTAAACAATACATGTTCTACAAAATTTATTGAGGTTTTAAAGCAAGTACATAGACAATTTATTGGGGTTTCAATGGAAGCAAATCTACAAGAATACATCCAACGTTTGATAACATGGAGATTGTTGTGTTTTAAGGATTCTATAATGTA
Source organism: Chamaecyparis obtusa (assembly GCA_027943335.1). Classification (NCBI taxonomy): domain Eukaryota; kingdom Viridiplantae; phylum Streptophyta; class Pinopsida; order Cupressales; family Cupressaceae; genus Chamaecyparis; species Chamaecyparis obtusa. Next base: position 69,467 of record BSBK01001997.1, read on the forward strand.
TGTCAATATGATGAATGAGTCTGTAATGTATATATATTTTTATATAGCCATCCGCAATCATCCCCAAAAACAACCTCATAAAATCTCATCCCTACATCCCAAAAACTTGGTGGAACATAGCTAAAAACATTGTTGGCCTTGTTCGTTGTGGTTTAAAAAATTATCCTAAACAAAAACTTCTAGAGGTCGAACAATTGTTCTATACGGTATCTGTAAAGTTCCAATATTGCACAAAACCCTTTCTCTAATCCATTTTAGTGGCATTAATTTCAGATTATAAACACCTATGTTTGGTGTTCTTTATTGTAATTATTTTTGGAACACACTCAATCTCCTAGACTAGATGATTGTCCATCAGATCCTTCAAGTTTACTGATTAAATTTTTCATTCTCAAAAGACATTTTAAAAAGTGCTCTACAAATCAATTCAATATGATGGGTAACATTCCTCACTGATGGTAAGTCAACTGATAAATTATGAATTATAATCTCCCCGTAAATTTCCAACATTGCTTCAGCTTTTCACTAGCTCTCGCTTCCAATTTCTTTAGTCCAAAATTATTGCATATTGCAATATGTGCATTTACAATAATTGCAGTTAATCTGGACTATTGCAACAGAGTTAAAATAGTCCATAGGTGATGTGGCACAAACTTCATGTTACTCTTCAAGAACATAACTAATAGTCTTCGTGTGAATGAGCTTTAAGTTATTTATAGTCCTCATTCAGATCATAAAAACCACATACCTAGTTCACATCAAGTAATAATAGCTGCACTCATCCAAACTCTCATTCCGTAGATTCTGAGAGTCCCAGCAAATAATTACAAGTGCAACTAACAACATAATTACTTAAAAAATCACATTATACATCTATTCTCTTTCAACTCTTCATGTTGTGGTAGCACGCCAATGAAGAAGCAATTCCAAATTTTAAGATGATAAGAAAGAAAAACATAGAAATTACTGGATATTGCTAGAACTGAAGAAATCAGTGAATCATGAAATAAAATAGTAAATACCATTTTACGAGACATTACAAAGAAATTTAAATCCCTAGGGCCTGTATGGCTCTGACCAAGATCGTGAAACTGGTAAAGTGGTCCCTGAGTGAATTTGAGTCCTCTGGTGAGATGCCTTCAGTAGTGGATCACCTACAGAATATGCCATGTCTTCATCACTGTGATTGACTGTTGTGGGTATGCGACGAGGAGGTAGTATATGCTTCTCCCCTCTTTTACGTGCCCAAGTTACAAGGTACAAACCCCCAATAATACACGCTCCACCAATAATACTGCACAGTACAATACAGAGAATGGTTTAAGCAATTACTCCTTTGTCAAAAGAAGCTGAAAAAACTTGATTGGAAAATGCCTGGAACTGACTTATTCAACTTATTTAAATCCAAACCGTAACCAAGATATAAAGAACGCATTCTAAGTGCACCCACACATAATCCATTTCAACTGACATATATCATTTAACCTGATAAATCTGCATAAATCATAAAGTAACTCCTATTAAAAGGAAAACAGGAAGTGAGGTGTTTATCACATTTGGTGATTTAAGCAAAGAAGGGTGCACAAATGCAAATTGCTTTTCTAATTCAAACTTCCCTAAGAGAAAAATCAAGTCAGTTTCACTATTTCAATTTTGAAATTACCTTGGGGGAGCATCTTGTGGTGTAACGGTTAAGTGGTTGCATTGTTAATGGTGCAACCTTCATTCAAATCCCCACTTAGGCCTAAATAAATGGTGTCAATTCTGGTTTGGGCCCACCTTCGCTAGGCTGGTGTGCATGATTCAGTACGGCCTAGTGCTGACAAATCTTGAGGAGCTCTTCAGGGCATAAAGCAAATTTGTCGATAAGTAACTCTATAGGCAATAAGTGCCATTAATATCTTTTGTGATTCATAAGTTCGTTTCTATCAGTATTTTAGTGAAGTGCTAGAACACAGTTAGCATGTGTAAGTCTTATGTAACATACAGGAAAATGGGATATAGCATAGCAGGTTGTCATTATGAATAACACCCTTAACCACACCATGAATTTGTGGTGCAGTTTGTGCATTTCTTCAGTCTCAAAATGTGCTTTTACATTTCTAGCAAATATAGCAGGGTAGAGTAGCATCAGAATACAAAAAAGAAAGCGGGAAGGTATATATTTAACAGATATACAAAGCAACCTTCCCCATTTATCTGACCCTGAACATTGTATCCTAATAACTCCGGATAAATCTGCTTACAAAACAAAATCATTAAATAATTTGCTTGAAAGGGTATTAAAGCAGTATTACAAGACAATGACTATCTCAGAAACATAAACTTTTATGGATAAATAAAAATGAAAAATACGCATATGACCTGGCCACCAAAAAATACTCTAGTAAAAAGAGTTTCTCCATAGGCAAAACCACAAAACAAGGAAACGGTGATATTTAAAAGAAAAAATCCAATCATGCTCTGCATTAAATGAAAATATAAAAAAGTTATCAATCACTACGTGGTCACCAATAAGAGTGCAAGGTTATCTGGAAGGTGACCTATGTCAAACCAAGAACATGAAATGATAGAAACTTTGAAAATGAGAAAATATTAAATTGGCAAGGCTAGACCAGGTAGTGGTGAAACTTTGGGGTAGACATTACAAGGAAATAGCAGGTAATGAGGAACTAGCAGTAAACAGTATCCAAAAAAATGGAACTTCAAGAAAATCCTAAAAGGCACATCAAAAGCTATTGGAAACTGCAACAGAAACTTCAAGAAAGCTCTGCTTTAGTCCAAAAGACTCCAATAACATCTAAAGAATGCTTATAATTTGATAAAAATATATTTGAATTTACAAAAAAACAAAGCTTTTCGGACCTTCTTCAAGAGTTTTCAGAAGTCTTTGGGATGGAAAGCATATTGGAATCTCAGAAATGGGTTACTAATATGCATAAATGGTTTCCAGTATTTACAAAGACGTTCTCAAACTAAAGAGAATTTGGGGAGCTGCCCTTTGAGACGTGCTTGCATATGCACTTTACTAAGGGGAGCACTACTGCAGTACCACCATCCAAGGTCATATGTTAGGAAACTGTTTAACATGCCTATTAATCAAGAGTTGTCTTTCAAGTTCATGTCTCTATGCTATGTGTCCCTTGTGTAGCTGTAACTAAACAAGCAGAAAAAAGAATTTGGAAAATTTAGAAGAAATGGAAACTTCCGATGGTTGTGTCATTCTCATTAACTTTCATTAAGATTCAAAACGTCTTTAGTATCCTGATTTCTTGAAAAAGAGAAGCAATGTTGGCGTTACTGCTCCTACAAAAAAAATGAAAGGCTATTGTGCCTTATTGTAACTGAGTTACATAGACTTTTATAATATCTATCTGAAACTAAGAGATGGGAGAACATAGGTTTTGGTCATTACTACCAAAACACCTCTTCATGATCAGAACAGAAACAACACAAAGTTCTTCTCTTAATCTGATGATCTTATAAGGTCTAGATGATAATAGTATATCTCAAACTAAATATTATATCAAAAAAAAATTTGATTTTTTTGATAATAATAAATAGTAATGCCAAAATTATTTTGCGCAATGTGCGAAACTGCTTTCGCAACTCAGGGTGGAGGTGACGGCGAGGCTGGGTGTTTTGATCAAGATGCCACCGAAAACAATGGGCGGGATATGGCATCTAGTGATGGCATGCACTCACATTAGGAGAAATCCGCAAGCAAGACAAAGAAACAAGCAGGCTCACATAAACTTAGGGTTTCCTTTGTTTCATCCCAACCTGCGACTTCAAGTTTGCCCTCTCCGTTTGTGGCTCCCTTAGTCATTGAAGGTTGTCGTTATTGCACCAATCCCTTCCATGCATGCAACAATTTTTGTAAGTTTCAAGTCACCACAAACCCTACGCACACTACCACACCGTCGCCAAATCCTGCGTCCACAGGTGTTACCTGTACTTATGGCGACTATGAGGTGAAATTGGCCTCGGATCCTGTTGAAATCCACATCTCGAATAAATGTATCAATAGTGCCTCTACCGAGATTGGTAGCCGCTCACTCCTAGTTCGATGCATGTGCAAACGACCTTCTGTGGATAAATTTGTGGATTGGATGAAGGTCAATTGGTGCAATCTAGCACTTCTTGATATCGACATTCTTCATCATGGATTCTTCTTTCTCCAATTTTCTTCTATGGTGGACTGTGATTTTGTAAAACATGGCCCTTGGTTCTTTAATCAAGCTAATCTTTTCATTACTCCATGGTCTCCCTTTTTTGATCCTGCTACGGCTAGGATTATGACTGTTCTTGTCTAGATCAGACTGTACAACCTTCCACTGATCATGCGGGAGACGGATCGCATTAAGGATTTGGTTGAGCTTATTGGGTCTTTTGTGAAAATTGATCCCTCGGCTGCAAACCCTTTTCACAGTTACACTAGAGTTTGTGCTTTTATAGATATTTCTAAACCGATTCAACATTCTATGTTGATTCATTCTTCTCGAGGCACCTGGACCCAATTTCTCAACTATGAAAGTTTACTGCTCAGATGTTTCTGTTGCAATAAGTCGGTCATAAGATTGCTGGCTGCTCCTCACCACGCTCAAGCACCTCAAGGTCTTTAAATTTTAATAAATGGGTCAAGAAGGCTAGCAATCCTGATGTTGATTTTTGGTGGCGAAATCATGGGAAATTTTTTGTTGATCAAAAGGAATTTGTGCCTTCTATTGAAGCTGACATTCCCATTCCGTCCGAGTTTCAGAACCATACTTCTACTGGGGTTGCCTCTTCTGTTGTGCCTCCTTCCCCCATTGTCTCAGTTGTCCCTGCTCCCTCCATGGGTTCTCTTGATGGTGGCCAATCTAATGAGGTAGTTGGGGATGGCTTCGACTTAGAGGGGTCGTATCCCTTTATGGAGGATTTGGACAATGTTTTTACAGATTATTATGATTTTGATGATGTTGTGGTCCCTGTGAAGCATTGCACTATCTCTCAAACTGTTTGTCCTATCTCTAAACCTAATATTTCCACCAAGAAAAAGAACAGTCGCAAATCTGAAGCCAAAAAGCTTCGCATTGAAGGTCGTGATGCGGAGGATGATGGCACCCAGTGGACCATGGATGCTCTCCTCACCAGAAGCAGGAGGAAGGGGCTTAGAAAATAATATGTTTTGAGCATAGGTGGTATCTATTGATCTGGTTGTTTCTATGTTTCAATACTTTGTTGTTTCAGGGGTATTGGTACTATGTTTTTTGAGCTCTTTCTTTGGCTCTGTCATTATTTGGTCCTCTCCATTTGTGAGTTGATGTTGTCTCTATTTCCTTTGTAATTTATGGGGTGTGAGCCCCTACTTTTCCCACTATCTATCTATCAAAAAATAAATAAATAAATAGTAATGCCATAATTCTTTCAAAATAACTTCAATTCTAGTATTGGTAAGCACAAAAATGAGAATTGTGATTGATCGTAGCTAATAGGAGTTGCATTATTGTGTAAGATGAATTTTGGCCACCAAGACTAATATTTGTGATGATTGTGTAAAATTGTGGCAAAAAGGCATTTGAAATTAGACACAAAACAATCTTCTGTAAAATTGATAAAAAGACAAATTCAATTGTCATTGAAGCAAAAAAAATTCATTTGAAAAAATTAGCTTCCCTCTAAGAAAGGAATTTCTTTGATTGTGTGCAAGTCTTCCTTTTGCATATTCAAGCTTGTAAATAATTGTACTTAGTTTCTTGAGACCATATGAAACTGAATCAATAAAAAATTATGTGTGTGGCTTTAGGGTCCCATTCATCAAAGAATGAAGCCATGTGTGTAGCCATTATCAGTTCATCTGTGGCTAGCCCCCCTCCTTCTCAGCTCAAGAGGATGCTAGTGTACCAAGTACAAAAGTAACAAGAATATTGAAAGGAAAAAAATAATGTATGTGCTATGCCTCCTCTGCCTGAAGAGCTATTTGATAAATATGCTTTTGTTGTATTCCTTTTCAACAATCTATGTATATACCCACCCTTGCATTGTAAATTATCAACTATGTTCTCAACTCTCTATTCAATTTTCTACATTTTGTCCAGCAACAATTAGTTTGTAATATGTATCCCATCAGATGAGTCACAAATTGATATAGTCACTTAGAGCCAAAGGCCCATTTTAATATTGACAGCCCAAACAAGGCAAACTTTAATATTGATAGCCCAAACAAGGCAAACTGAAATGGAGAGTGATCTAGAACTACATTTATCTATAATATAACTTCCATTCTTATTGTTGGGCATTTTGGCAATTTATGATTTTGTAGTCTTGGAACTTTTGGCCATAATGTTAACATTGATATTTGTATTTTTATGTTGCTATACTTGAATGGATAAAAATTGGACATTGCATACAAAATTCGATACATAATATCCAAGTCACAAAACTCACCGAGTACTTGCGAGTTACTTTTGCAGAGTAAATCACTAACTTGCCTAACCAAGTTTTACTGAGTTTTGCCAAAGATCTTAGTGAGTATTCCATAGTTTTGGCAAGCACTCCTAAGTTTTGTCGTATTAATGTACTCAACTATTTTCTAATTTGTCAGGTTGTCAAATCTGAGTAAAAATTGGGTCTTGTAGTGAGAATTTCACACCATCGCCCCATTGCAAATGGGGACCCCCCTTTTTGGCTTCCTGTTGGTAGGTTTAGGTAGTAGAGCAAGTTGGCAACAATTTGCAAGTCTCTTGAAATTGAAGTGTTAAAAATTTAAGAAATGGCAAAATTGGCTAAGTCTGAGAGCTAGGGGTTAAGAGCTAAAAGTTGGGTTCGAGCTAGTCAAAGGCGTTGAAAAAGAGCAAGGTTGTGTTTCAAATTGCTTGGTTAGATAGGAGGTTGTTTCACCCTGCCAAATAAGGTGGAATCCACCACCTTAAGTGGCAACTTGATAGATAAAAAGGTGGAATCCACTTCCTTAAGTGGCAACTTGAAAAATAAAAAGGTGGAATCCGCTTCCTAGAGTGGCAACTTGACAGATAAAAAGGTGGAATCCACTTCCTAGAAAGCCAACTTGACAGATAAAAAGGTGGAATCCACTAAAGAGGCAACTTGACAAATAAAATGGTGGAGTCCACTTCCTTAATTGGCAACTTGACAAATAAAAAGGCGGAATCCACTTCCTCAAGTGGCAATGGAGTGAATTACATTTATTGGATAATGGGTCCAAGGAGTTTGATCTAAGTGAGAGACTTTAATTCAATGAGGTGAGAAACAATGTTAGACAAAGGTATGAAGGATTCACAACCAATCACAGGGCTCCTTCATAAGGTTTGAACAGCCTTGATGAGCAATGCATAGCCCCTATTTTGCCTAAGTAAAGACCCAACCTCGAGTTTGCAGCCCCTTGTACATCAACGTGTAAGCCATAGGGCTGGTGAATGGGATTTGATCCAAAACATATGGACTCATAAGCAAACATAGGAGCTCTTTGGCCAGTCAGCAAGGCCCAGGCATAAAACGTGTGGGCTAATTGCAAACATCTAAGCCCCAAACTCCAAACATATGACTCTAAGCCCCAAATCTGAGCCTAAGTTCGATGAGAATTATACCCTATAATGAAACATGTGGGCCTGATCTGTTAAGATCAGGCCTAAATTCAATCATAATGAGGCTTAGATCAGGCCTGACATGAAACATGTGGCTCTAAGTTCTATGACTAAGCCTCAATTCGATGGAGACAAGGCCTCAATCAGGCCTACAAGTCAAATATATGGACTCAAAACTCCAGGCATGAGCCCCAAACCATGAAACGTGTGAATCCAAATTTAAATAAATTAGGCCTTAAGCTCAAGGCATGGGGTCTCAATCAGTAATGTCTGGCCGTAAAATTGATGGTAAGGCCCTGAATCTAGGCACAAGACAGTGAAGTCGGACCTATAAATGAAATGTGTGTGGCCTAATTCCAACGTATAGGCCTTAATGTCCAAACATGTGGGCTCAGATCTGTTTAACCAGACCTTGGATTCAATGAAGGAGGGCCCAAACTCAGGCTCTAAGGGAAACGTATGGCCCTAATTTCCAAATCCATGAGCCTTATAGAGAAACGTAGGGATTGAACTCAAATAGGGTCAGTCCTAGGGGTGGCATGTGGCCTCTAAGACCCAAATCTGACGTCAATCAGCAAACATGCAGCCTCATTGGCATAATGTATGGGCATGAGTCTAACAAATTAGGCCTTCATTCCAAATGCATAAATCCCAAATCTCAACATGAGGCCTAAATCTGACTGAGTCCAACAAGGAAGCCCCAAATATGAAATGTGTGGGCCTAAGTGGGTAGAGTACGGCTGTTTATCTCAAACATAAGCCTTATAAATAAAACATATGGACCTAGAGCCCAATGTTGAGGCACAAATCTCAAACATGAGGCCTTAAAATCAATAACCATCGCCTCAAATTTAATACAAAGCCTCATAAATTTAAAGGAGAAACCTCAAATCTGGTCTGATAAGCCTTGAACTTAACCAAGGAAGGCCCAAATTTAATGAAGAATTGCATTCACATGTACATGGAGAGGAGTTCGATCCAATGCAAGGAGGATAAATTCAAATGAAAGAGGATTAAATTTAATGAGAAGGCCATAAATTCAATGCAAAAAAGGGATCCATCATCAATGTTGCCATCAAATGTTTGATGGTAGAAATTCAATTTTTTGTAGCCTTGAAAGATGAAATCAATTTAAGAGATCAACTATATAAACAAGGCCATTTCTACACTTTAAAGAAAACCATTTCAAATCTGATTGCAAGCATACCAGGAGAAATTCGAACCAGCAAAGGACAAATTGAGGAAGATTTTTAATCAATTTTGATGCAGGGTTGCATATAGGTGCTGATAAAAAAATCAATCTTCTTCAGGTTTTCATGCCAAAGGAGAACTCATAATAACATTTACCAGCAAATAAAGTTCTGATTTAGGTCATCTCCAGTGAATTCAAGGCCTGAAATCAAGAGAGATCAACACAAGACTTGAATTTTTACCTTTCTACAATGTTGTTGCTGTTAGAGACAAAGATCTAAATCATTTTTCAGTTCTGTACCAGGCATTATTTCGCAGATCTCAGCCACTTTTTCTCATAAACAGCGAAGTGAAAGTGAGTTAGCAAGAGTGTATGATGTGTAGGGTTGAGAATGTTATTCTTAACCGGTTATTGAGAGGGGGGGTGAATCAGTAAATTCAATTTCTATTCCTCTTTACTACAATTAAATATTCTTGTTAATACTAAAATCAAAAGAATATTGTAACAATCATAAACAGAAATTAAATGCACAGGTGAACATAGAATTTGTACGTATAAAACCCTCGGTTAGAAAGAAAAAACCACAATGGTACAGAGCCCATGAAACTCCACTACTGCAGTAATAAAGTTGTCCTGTTAAAGGCTTACAAAGCACTGGTGAGAGTGTTACCCGGTTAAGGGATTTAATACAAGACCTGTTAGGATCTTGACCTTGTAAGGAGTTGCCTTATCAAAGGACTTAAAACACAAACAAAGATGTTATCCGATAAAGGGATTTATACAATGGAACCTGTTAGGGTTCACCCTGATTGAGGGATTTAAATATGCTTCACAACAAAAGCAATGATCTTATGAAGACACTATATCTGTCGATTCAGATCATACTTGTTCACTCTTTCCTCTGCTTGGTTGTTGAATCTTTCTCTCTCCCTTTCACCTTCTGTGACTGTGTTTCCTCTCAGAAGATTCTGCTCTTTTGCTCTCTCTCGCTCTATGCTCTAGATTTTCAACAACAACTTTCTCATGTCTTATGACCTGTATTTATAAGAAATTATCTTATTAAAAATAGATCTAACAGTTCCGCCAAGCTGTAAACTCTCCCAAAAATCACACATGCAAAACTCTTGATCAAAAAGCTTGCAAACTGATCTTTAGTTTACCTCGAAACGCTCGCAAAAAAAACAAAGCTAACTCCAGTTCAACTGAAAAAGCTAACTCCAGTTTGACTGAAAAACACTGCATAATCCGGTTCAGATTATCAAGCACTTAACCGGTGTGTGATATGTATCCGGTTAGTCATCTGCACCCTGTATGTTTTCCAAGACTGGTTGGGCAAAACCTAGACCGGTATAAGCGTGACCAGTTAAGGTACATTGCTCACTTGGTCATTCTACCGGTTCACAATCATTACCTATCATGAGTATCGGTGTTGTGTACCGATGTGTTTGATGTTTGCCAATGACAACTAACTTTATGTCAACAATCTTCCCCTTTGGCATTGGTGGCAAAACACATCAACACATCACCTGTAGACTTCCCCTATAGATCTGCTCCTCTTCCTGTATCCTTATCCTGATAACTGTTGACTTGCTCAACCTCAACCTATCTGAACGAATTCTTCCTATTACTTGTTCATTCCCATTCCGGTGTAGCTTCTTAGCTTCTCACAGTTATATCTTCCCCTTTTTGACTCCAAGGGACAAAGGGTGTATACTCTTCATATTTGTAGCTTGTTGAAGATATCTTTATAGATCTTCCTTGCAGATTCTAGGAATGGTTTCCAGATACCTGTTACATGATCTAAACTCTAAAGTATTTTTGATAGCTTGCAGTGAGACAATGAGGTTTTCCATATCTTCTATTGTCTTGTAATCAGACTCACTGAGAAGTCTTTCTGAATCACTAATTGTTTTCTGCATCAAATCAAATGTAAGCGCAATGAATAACTGAAATCCAATGAGATCTTGGATTCTTTTAGTGTTTTCTTCTAATGCCTTCCTCAATGTGAGAGCTAAACTTGTCAGCTCACAACTATATTCTGTTGTAGAAGAGGTCTTAGCATCAAATTTTGATGTTGTCTCCTTTAGCTCTTTTGTTGTCCTTTTTGTTCTCTCGGTTATGTCCTTCACAAAATCTTCAAAGTTAGAAGTACTTGTGATTAACCTTCCAGCTTCTTGTACTTGTTGTAGCTCACCGGTGCTGGTAGCCACAGTGGCTTTAAGTTCTTAGACCTTTCTATGAAGAATATTTATCCTTTTCTTCTCATAATGATCAATAACAACTGTTTTTGGGTCAGTGATATCTTCCCCAATCGCTTGTGCCAATATCTCTAATTGATCAATCATAGATTCTTCTTCATCTATATCAGCATCTGGTACAAAATTGTATAAGATATTCTTCACACTTGTGAGAACCATGTCCTGTTTCCTCTTAGTAAGTTGTTTCAACTGCCTAGTTGACATTTTGCTTATGTCAACTACAGTGTCACTTGTTGGAGATGCACTAACTTTTCCTCTTTTCGATTCAGTATCTATCGCAAAAGATAGCTTTCTCTTTGATGATGAAGCACTTGGAGCATCTATGGGTTCTTTCTGCCTAATTTCCTTTGCAAATTCTTCTTCGACAGGCTTCTCATGTTCCTCTACAGCAGGTACTTCTTCTTGTTGAGGCTTTTCTTGTTGTTGTACCTCCTCTGGATGCACTTCTTCTTCTGGTGGTTTCTCTTTTTCTTGTTGATCGTCAGCAACCTGTTGATCACTTATTTCTATGTCTTCAGTCATCTTAGCTGATGACTCCCCCAGTTCTTGTTCTACTGGTCTTATTGGTGTGTCTTGTACACCTGCTTCAACCTCTTCGCCTAGGTTAACCTGTTCACTGGCTGTGAACTTTTCACCAGTATCTTCCTTTTCACCGGGTGTTCCTTGATCACCTATTGAGACTTGTTCACCAGTTGTGAACAGTTCCGGTTCATCTTGTGAGATGTCTTGAGGACCTGTATGTTTAAGTGTTTCCTTAGAAACTTTTTCTACTGTGATTTCCTCGTCCTTTCTTAAGAGTGTTGAAGTTATAGTTCTTCCAAAGGTCGAGTGTGTCTTCATACACTTCTTTATCATGACCATTTATAATTTTGGCCACCTTGTCCCTTATATCCATGTTGAGTGACTCGGCCTCCAATAGAATCTTGACTGTCTCATCATCAAGATTTGGTTTTACTTTCATCAAAGTTTCCCTTAAGATTTTATTATTTTGTGCTAGACCGTATCTCCATTTTGTCATTAGCCTCTTATTCAGTTGTGCAGGGAAGTAGGGCCTGTAGTCTCTAGGACCTCTGTTGAAATCTAGATAGCTCTCTAACAGAGCAATTTCTATTTTCTCTTTATCATCAGTGCCCAAAGCACTGAACCACTTTGCAGCATTCGACACTTTACCAAAATCCAGGATTTCATCAACTATGTCATCTACGGTTAAGGTTTGAGCTTTACCTTTTTATGGAGATGCAAGGATGGTTGGAGGAGTTAGATCACCACCCGTGTCTCCGGTGATGTCTACAATGACTGGTTCTTTTGCAAGATTTGCTTGGACCAGTGTCACTACTCCCAGAATGCCCTTTCCTTTTCCAGTGTCCTTTTTGGGTTGCACTATGGTCTTTTGACATTCAGCTTCGGCTTCATGTTGTTTCAGAACAGTTGACCAGATAGCGACCCCTTCATCATGAACTGCGTCCACTTCTCCTATCAGGACTTGACCAATTATTTTCCTGCTGTTGAAACTCTGTTTGTATAGGTCAGCTTGATTTCTTGCCTCTGGCAAGCTAAGATGATTTTGTACTTCCAATAGTGCCCTTATCCTCAGCTCTCTTTCCTTAACTATGGAAGATTTCCACCTACCTTCAATTATCTCATGTAGATCTTTAGGTATGGTTTTATGAATTTTAGTGGGTGTTAATTTGAACTTGTGAAGACAGTATACTACACCCTTTTCTAGCTTTCTCCTATCTTCTTCATTAACAAGCTCATATCTTCTTCCGAATGCACCCATTCTACCTATTTCCATTACTTCTTCAACCATTTCATCTATGGTTGGTTTTCTTCCTCTTTTTGAGATAAGTGGTGGCTTCTTCTGTTTCTGTTTCCTCCAAATCCTCACCTTGTGAAGGTTCGGTTGATGCTAGTTGTGCCTTCTTCCTTTGAACCTTTGGTTCTTCTACAATTGGCTTCCTTTTCCTAGGAGTGGGAGACCGTTTGACATAAACCTTCTTAGGTGCCTTAGAAGGTGCATTCTTTTTCAAGTTTTCTTTAATCTCCTCACAAGTGCCAAACCGTTTGGCAGAGAGATCTAAGTTGCTTTCTTGTAGTGCATTTGCATAAGCTTTGGCAGTCTTTGTTGTGATCTCATAGCGCTCTGGTGCATACCCGGTCCTAGGCTAACAACCTGGACGATGCAGTGATTTGTGCGCACGAGAAAGCACATTTCTTCCTTGTATTCCTCTACAATGGTTGAGGGAATTCTTTCCCTGTTATGCATTCTTAACTGATAAGCCTCAAAATAATCAGTCATTACCTTGTTGAACCGGTTCCCCAAGTTATTAACTATCTCTCCTATCTAAACTATTACCGGTTTATCTGCCAACCAAGTAACCTTACCTATTCCTGGAAAGAAATTCTGATAAGAGAAAAAGAGACATACTAGCAAAGTCCCATATTTCAAAAACTTCTTTTTGACCATACCAAACTTCTTCAAGTTTTCAAATATCCGATTCCTCAACATAGCACAAATGTCATACTGGATATTATCGTGCATTATCCTGTGTGCAACATGAATTGCACCACCAGGTATGCTATTGAGGTTGCTTGAGTAGTATACTTTGTAGCCAATGACAACAATAGCAAACCTAACACCATCGTCTGCAATGTCAGTCACAGTCATCATTCGACTATCGTATTTAGACTTGGTGAGCCATGTGACTTTGGTGTTTGCTATCGTCCTCAAGTTAAGAGCTTCCCCTGTGGCATTGTACCGAGTTACTCTATGCAAATCTTCTTTTGTAATCGGAGTAACGACGCCTTTTGCTAGCCACATCCCTAGATCATGATCCCTGTTGAGCACCAACCTAATCCAGTTGAGTCGAAACACAGTTGAATATTTGACTCCATTTATTAAATCGGATGCTTCCAACTTCGCGTATTTTTCCTGAAGCTTTCCATCTTCGCAGAGCGCAAGGTGTTCACTTTAAATATAAGTTTCGCCCAATTCCTCTTGTTTGTTGTGGATGAAAGCGATTACATCCTCTGTTAGCAATACATCGTCGGGGATGGATGATAGGGCACCACCCATATCATTCGCTCTGTTCTATACCGCCATAATATTGTATCCAGGTCTGTCGAGTTGATTGGCATCAATGAGTCTCACTATGGAAGATGAAGATGCCATTTCGCTTGACCGGCAAACACAGAAAATTCTCGACAAGATTTACAAAATTCGCAAAGCAAAGATTGCAAATCACAGCAAGAAAAATTACTCAGTCTATTCAAAACAATAGTCACAAAACGCAATGTAAAGTGAAATGAGTAATCAGGTTTTCCTTTTATACACTTAGGTCATAACAGTAATTAGCAAAAGGTAACATTTGTTAACGGTTACTATATTAATTACCCTTACCTAATCTTTCTTTCGACAACCGGTTCACCAACTCTTTGCCTGTTTACAAATACTTGGTTGAGACATCCACCTTGATATGTCAGCAACTTTATCCTTCTTATGATGTTAGACCGGTGACTTCTTCTTGGTTCCAATCCTTGACTAAGTGAGAACATACCTCACCAATTCCTTCGAGAACAGTAGCTTCCCTACCTATTCCTCTTAAGCCCTCAGGCTTCATTTGCTAAAGAGATATCACCATCGGTGGATGATGACCTTACCTCAAATTTCTCCTCAATGGAACTCTTTGTCCCCTTTTTGGACCAAGTCTTCTTGACTTCCCTGTTGGTTTCTTTTGTAATGTTATCCTTTGAGTTGGGGGACACATGCTTCTTGACCTATTTAGCCGGTCCTTTCCTTTGTTTATTGACTGGTTTCTGCAGTCTTTGGCCAAATGCCCAATCTTGTTACAATTGTAACAAGCCATATCGGTTCCTCTCCATGGATGGACCCTTCTTTCCTTGTCCATGGGTGAGTGACATTCAGTGTTTTTATGCACTGATGGTCCATAGGCAGCACAGTTAGATGTGCTCCAATTTACATTCCTATTATGGAATACCAATCTCGGTGGAGATTTAAATGTCATGGTTTTAGACCTGCATTCATCTGCCTTGTGTCCAAATTTATTGCAAGCATAACAGTATCCTCTAAAGCTTCCCCTGCTTCCATTGTTGGAACGAGACATGCATTCAAAGGTCCTGTGACCATACTTATAATAGTTGTTGCAGTAACTGTTAGTGGTGAACGGTTTCATCGATGCATTCCTGCAGTCATTGGATTTATGACCCGGTTTTCCACAATGTTTGCAAGAGGGTTTAAAGAGCTTTTTACCTTTGTCTTCAATTGGTTTCTTCTTTTCCTTCTTGCCTTGCTTGACTCCAGAGGACTCACTGGTTTCATTGTTACTTTGACCGATGTACCCAAGTCCTATGGGATCCTCATGCTTCCTTTGAGCTCTCAGTTGCTCATCAAGCTTCTCAGAACTTTTATTATACCTTTTGAGTTTCTCGTTCCTCTCCTCAAGAGTTTTCAGTTGATCCTTAAGTTGTTCAATTTCAGCAACCATCTCTTTGCATACCTCATCTTTATTATGCAAGTGCTCATGCATGATTGCATTCTCCTGACTTATGCCCTGCATGTCTGCATGCAATTGCAGTATGAGAGCATCACTCTCTCTTAATGCATCTTTAGCCAGATTTCTTGCTCTCTCAGCAGTCAACTGTGCTTCTATGGCACTATTCTTCTCATCTTCAGCTTTTCCTTTAGCTTCAAAGAGTTCAGTCATCCTCATAGCATGACCTTCTTGTTCTCTTTTCAAATTGGAGATTTGATCGGTCAAGTTCAAATTTTTCTCCATGAGATCAGTGACTACTTCTTCAACTTTATCAGAACCACTCTGTTCAGAGAGTTCCTCAATGGTTTCTTGACTTTCACTCAGTTGTAGAGCCAACTCTTTTCTCTTAGCAAGAGACCTTCTCAATCTATTCTCAAGAGAGGTAATCATTTCGTAGGCTTCTTTGAGCTGCTTATGATTCCCTGTAACCCTCCATGATCTTTTCTCAAGTTGTTAAACTTACTATTTCTGAGAACAAGGCTCTGATACCAATTGTTATTCCTAACTGGTTACTGAGAGGGGGGGTGAATCAGTAAATTCAATTTCTATTCCTCTTTACTACAATTTAATATTCTTGTTAATACTAAAATCAAAAGAATATTGTAACAATCATAAACAGAAATTAAATGCACAGGTCAACACAGAATTTGTACGTGGAAACCCTTGGTTAGAAGGAAAAAACCATGGTGAGACAGCGCCCACAAAACTCCACTACTGCAGTAATAAAGTTGCCCTATTAGAGGCTTACAAAGCACTAATGAGAGTGCTACCCGATTAAGGGATTTAATACAAGAACTATTTGGATCTTGACCCTGTGAGGAGTCGCCTTATCAGAGGACTTAAAACACCAACAAAGATATTACCCGGTAAAAGGATTTATATAATGGAACCAGTTAGGGTTCACCCTGATTGAGGGATTTAAATATGCTTCACAACAAAAGCAATGATCTTATGATGACACTATATCTGTCGATTCGGATCATACCTGTTCACTCTTTCCTCTGCTTGGTTGTTGAATCTTTCTCTCTCCCTTTCACCTTCTGTGACTGTGTTTCCTCTCAAAAGATTCTGCTCTTCTGCTCTCTCTCGCTCTATGCTCTAGATTTTCAACAACTTTCTAATGTCTTATGACCTGTATTTATAAGAAATTATCTTATTAAAAATACATCTAATAGTTCCGCCAAGTTATAAACTCTCCTAAAAATCACGCATGCAAAACTCTTGATAAAAAGCTTGCAAACTGATTTTTAGTTTACCTCGAAACGCTCACAAAAAAAACAAAGCTAACTCCAGTTCAACTGAAAAAGCTAACTCCAATTTGATTGAAAAACGCTCCGCATAATCTGGTTCATATTATCAAGCACTTAACCGGTGTGTGATATGTATCCGGTTAGTCATCTGCACCCTGTATGTTTTCCAAGACCAGTTGGACAAAACATGGACCGGTAGAAGCGTGACCAGTAAGGTACACTGCTCACTTGGTCATTCTACCGGTTCACAGTCATTACCTATCATGAGTACCGGTGTTGTGTACCGGTGTGTTTGATGTTTTCCAATGACAACTAACTTTATGTCAACAGAGAATTGATTGAAATTGCAAGTATTTCATGCTATTACAGACCTAGATTTGCGAAGAACTCTGATTTAAAGTTTTAGAAGTCTGATTTTAACATACTGGCATCTAGCAAGTTCAAAATTTAAGTTACTATCTTGCAAGTTTGATAAAATGAAGTTAAAATCTGATTAAGGTCTAGTATTGCAGGTTGAATCAAGGAGATAAGCGAGAGGAGATTTCAAGATCAAGATCAGGCCAACAAGATGCAAATCCAAACCCAAATTCAAGAAAATACAAATCAAGAGTCAAGAATGCAGGAACAAGCCAATGACATGAGAAGATTTCCAGGGATAAAAGAAGTTTATGAGGGCAGAGTGTATTTATTAAGCCTATAAGATAAGCATGTTGAGGCGGTGCCCATTTCTTCAACCATTCAAATCATGCCAAGTGTCCCAATGGGAGAGCTCAATAATATTATGTCCAGATTCATTGAACTTTCCAAAAGAGGAAAAGTCAAAAAAAATTATCTTCTAATTTTCTAAAAGAAGATTTGTTGTAAGCCCATGTGGCATTTTATTATTGGCCCACTGATGGGTGTCTTCTCTTGCAAGCTTCTACCTAATCTATTTTCTTATTGGCCTATGAAAGCAATGCAATTTTTTAATTGGCCCACAAGGTAGTGCTTAATTGTAATTGGGCAAGCATTTAATGCTTGTAGCAATAGGTAGATTAGGGCAGTGTTGACATAACCTTGGCCCTTGATCTTGGCCACTCATTGTACTGGGGACTACTATAAAAGGCCAAGGACTTCTCATTTGTAACTCATTAGAGATGAGATTAGATTAGAGGTAGAGTAGAGTAGGAGACTTGTTGAAATTATTGTCATAATGCTATCAAAGTAATTGCTAATTCATTATTGGTCTTCATGGTGGATTACTTGTGTTGCTTTGGAGTATTGCATGGTTTCTTCATTTTCTCAATTAGATTAAGATTTTATTTCATGTTGGTTAGAAGTAGTGTTTAGTTGAATGGAAGATATTTTGGTTGCATCTTTGGTAAGCTCGCTTAGACTAAACCACGAGCTGCTTGCTAATTGTAAGTATGCCTTGCGTGGTCGAATGACATAAAATCATAAGCTTAACATCGATTATTGCTTTCACATTCATATGCATCGATGGATAGTGTTAATGGAATGGTGATAGTTTGAGTGTCTTACATCTACCTTACGAGATTGCACTAGCTTGGTTGATGTCGATAGCTAAACTAAGTCTAGTAGAGTCACAAAGACTTTCACAGTCTCTTGCATTGTGGGAGTAGAATAGCTTCCTAAACCCTTTCCTTTTGTAGTTTGTTGTTGTAAGTCGGCAGAGTAGTTGATATCCATTGATTGAACAATGCAAGTCCCTTTGTGATACCTAGCATATCACATCATTTTGACTGAGTGAAAGTCCACAATAGAAAGGAACCTTGAGATTGTCTCATTTGATCACACAATCCATATACATTGTTTAGCATATGACTTTCCTTATTCAAGAGAGTTGGAGATTTGGTGTTTCATCCTGGAATACTAAGTATTTGATTCTTCATATTGTAGTGGAATAAAACTCACATCAACAGGTCTGCCAAGTTTTGCCAAAGTTCTGAGTTTGGAAGCCTTACATTTCATGAATGAATTTAAATTTTGATGTCATGTATCGCTAAACTTCTAGAAAATTGAGTTTCTCTCTGTCTATTTACCAAAAAAAATACATTTATCTAAAATTACATACAATACTATTAGTTATTGTCCCCAAAATGCCCCCTAAGACTGCAACAACCTTGCATTCCCAATCCCTTGATTCCATCCCGGTAACATCCTCCAACATGGCTATAGATAAAATGATATTCCAATTTAGAACATATGAACATTGAAGAGATATACACAGTATCTAAAACAGCAAATATTATTATCTAGGAGAAAAATTAGTATAAATATTTATAATGGGATTCTTGACAAATGAAAATTCTCCAAATAGAAGTTCAAGCAGTTTAGTGGTCTATCAAGCATTTAAAACTTCAATATTGTTAATGTTTTCTAGCTTCAGTCAGATAAACACTATGAGTTAATACTAGTGAAGATATGTATATATATATTTAGTATATATGAGATGTATATATATACTTAAATATATATATATATTATTATTATTATTATTATTATTATTATGTAAATATTAGAGAAATTAATATAATACTCAAGATATTATATATGTGTGGGTGTGTGTGTGTGTGTAATCATAATTGTCATTATATTAATTACATAATAATGAATAGACATGTCCCATGAAGGGACATGTCTCTTCTTGGCTCATTCTCAATATAAATGCAAGAGATTGTTGCATTTGGAAAACACATACAATCATCAAATAGTGCTATTACATTTGCAATGATTCTAAAACCTTAACATGGTATCAGAGCCAAGTGCAAATGTAAGAAAGTAGTTTGTTGATGGTGAATGTGTGACTGTCACAAAAAATACAGTCTCGGTATGAGGACCATATCTCACAAATGCACCGTTGGATTTCACTGAATTTTGGATATGTTGGTGATAAACAAATTTAGAAGAATCTCACTGGAGCAATTGGAGAGAAAATGTCAGGTTCAAAAGTTATGACCGATTGTGTACAAGTCTATGCAAATTTCTGAACAAAGAGAGTTCTTCGATTAAAAGCTACAAACATTTTTTATAGTGCAAATAAGAAAAGGATCATTACATTAATCAAGAGATAAGTATTCCATGTTGATTAATGTTCATAAAAAGTTTATGTAGTTATTTATTCATACTATAACATTGGGATAGAAAATCTTGTATGCTTTTATCATTAATATTTCTTTGGGATAATTTAGTTTTATGAACTATTTGTAATCTCTATTTGAAATACTTTCAGGAGGAATCAAGAGACATATGTGATTGCATTCAAGAGAGAAAGAGCTTGAAGCTTGTAGTCATGGGATTGAGTTGATGGCTGAAACATTTCTTCAAAGAAAGAAAATATCATTTAGAGGGACAAACCTATAGAAGCAACCTTGGATGAGAAGGTCAGAAGGTTGATATCACATTCAGAATAAGTCTGACAAACCATCAGAGGAAACCCTAGACGAGAAGGTTAGAAGGTTGATATCACATTCAAAAGAAGTCTGAGGAACCATCAAAGGCAACCTTGGACGACAAGGTTAAATGTTGATGTTAGTACTCAAAGCTTCAGAGGGAGTCAGTACAACATCTAGAGGATCTGCCTTATTTGATTTCCACGGATCTTGGTCATATTGATTCAGAGGGAGTAAACCATATCGAGATGGTTTCCCTAGTGACCAAGAAACTATAAAAGGAAAAAGAATTGCAATTCAAATGATGTAATTCCATGTATGTGAGCTAGAAGGCTTTTATGCAGATATGTAGGTCATGATATTCCTAGATAGATGGTTGGGCATTCAAGAGAAGAGCTTAATGCAGACTAAAGAACAAAGACACGACTTGCTCGCAGAAGGTTGATATTAGATTCAGGGGGAGTATGATAGTTCATCTAAAAACAACCTTGGACAAGGAGGTGAGGAGGTTGTTACAAGACCTTAAAGGAAGCATCCAGAGGACTATGATCATGAGATTGAGTCTCATGTGTGCCAGTTGAAATGCCTTTATGCTAGCTATAACATAACTTGGGGTTCACCTAGAATGATGCAAACTATATAAGAGATATAGTGCATATGTATGTTATTCAAGGTACATTATCACTACAGAACATATGGTTGATACTCTCATCAAGTTTCTTGCTAGAGGGAAAGTTGGTATGTTGGAGAATGAAGCCTTAGATGAAAAGAAGTTTCAATATCTATGATCTATTATCTTGTATATTATTGCATTCTTCTCTTTGAGAGAGAAGTCTAAGGTGAAAGCCCTTGTTTCCACCCTTTTGGATGAGCCATGATGGATCCACCCTCTGAGATGAGTCAAGGTGGTTTTCATGTGTGTGACTCAGGACTTATGGGCCCTCCTGTGAACATTGGAGAAAGGTGACGACTTTTCGACAATGAACACTTGTATTTGATTGATGTTGTGAGGTGACGACTTTGCAACATCTCCATCATGATGGATATCATGTGACTTGATATCTGTAGACATGTCATGATGGTTAGGATCTCTTAGACATCATGGTAGATATCATAAGGCTGATATCATTAAATAAACCATAGATGACTTAGAGATCTTTATGGTGGATATTATGTGACGTAATATCTGTAGACATGCCATGATTAGTCTATATATTATCATGTCTATATGGTAAGTACCACATATGTGATACTAGTGCACATATCATACAAGACACACTGAGTACTTGGTGAATATCATGGACTTGATATTTGGAGACCATTACTCTGAGTACTTGGGTGAGTATCATGGATTTGATACTTGGAGACCATTACTCATGATAATCATTTTGAGAATATCTTGTGAGTTGATATTTGGAGACCATTGCTATGAGTACTTGGTGAGTATCATGGATTTGATACTTGAAGACCATTGCTTGTGATATCAATAAAATGATATAAATTTAAAATTATTATCTATACTCACATTGAGTACTTGGTGAATATAATGGACTTGATATTTGGAGACCATTACTCTGAGTACTTGGGTGAGTATCATGGATTTGATACTTGGAGACCATTACTCATGATAATCATTTTGAGCACTTGGTGAATATCTTGTGAGTTGATAATTGGAGACCATTGCTCTGAGTACTTGGTGAGTATCATGGATTTGATACTTGAAGACCATTGCTCGTGATATCAGTAAAATGATATAAATTTTAAAATGATTATCTATACTCACATATTACATTGATGTAATATATTTATCCTCCCTAGCTGAGAGGGAGTGTTAATGTTTTCTAGCTTCAGTTGGATAAACACTGAGTCAATACTAGTGAAGATATGTATATATGTATTTAGTATATATGAGATGTATATATATACTTAAATATATATATATATATATATATATATATATATATACATATTATTATTATGTAAATATTAGAGAAATTAATATAATACTCGAGATATTATATATATAATCATAATTGTCATTATATTAATTACATAATAATGAATAGACATGTCCCATGAAGGGACATGTCTCTTCTTGGCTCATTCTAAATATAAATGCGAGAGATTGTTGCATTTAGAAAACACATACAATCATAAGGAGTGCTATTACATTTGCAATGATCCTAATAACCTTAACAAATATTAATCCTCAAATTATGCACATTGGGACTAGCATTTCTTTCAAATACATGGGATATGGTTGAGCACAATGACAATGCAAAAGACTCAATGTGGTGAGTATTTGTATTAAGCTCAAATAAATCTAGTTTCATGAATTTTAGACTATTAGATCTACACATTAGAGGACATTAAAGGTTGAACTGTAATCATTCGCAAGTTGGCTCGTATAGATCACAAAACTATTGCACATATGAATGTTATGTTGTCATTGATGTCAAACTTGTTGTAGTTGGTGTGTGGAAGATGGATACCGATGTCTAGAAATTGTGCTTTGTAGTGTCCATATGTGTTCCAAATCGGTACAATGTCAATACTATACATATATGTTGTCATAGATGAGCGAAGATTGATGGAGAAGATTGTAAAAGATATACATGGATGTCTCGGGTCTTATGCGGAGCTTTGGAGATGGTTTCAGTTGTCTGCACATAGTAATTGCTAAGCGTGATTGTTTTGGTGAATAGTCTGTCAGACTGAGTTTTGCTTTTTGGTCTGCATTGTGGCGCGTCGATATATTTCACCTTGCGGTTGGAGTATGGTGTTGATAGATGTTAGAGGATGCTACATCTCTAGTTTCATTGCCTAAATCAATCCACAACAAGAGTTAGATAATTTATGCATTGGTTTGATAGAAACAAAAGTACCCATTTGCAGGAATGCTCTACATTCCTCCGCCTTCAGATGTTATGATGATGCAGTTTGTTGATATGACTATGTTGGGATCAAATGATGCTATGTTGAGCATTTGTAACAATTCTAAAGGAGCACACTTCGATTTGATTTTATTTGGTCGACAAACATTAATAGCATTACCTTTTCAGGCCGACTAAAGATGTTTTGATCCTTGTGATTGCATGCAGTGATTATGGCAAAGATTTTGGATCCAAAGGAAGGTGTGCCGACATAGTGTGATGCTTCACAAACTTCATTTCACTTTCGCATATATTGGAGATTGTGTCTAGAGCTAACAGTTCATGTGTTACATGCTACATCACATTAGGCCGACCAAATGGATGTTATTTTGTGTTGCGATGGATATATATTGTCAAATATCCTTCAGAGATGGATGAATGAGTTGTGTATGATAGTGTATGAGATATTGTGAAGTGTGAAAGTGCAAATGCGAAGATGAAATCAGTCACAGATGTATAAACTGCGAACTATAATCATCATTGCATAAAATGCACTTATACTCAATCCATTTATTATAATTCATTGTAATCAGTGCTAATATATCTTGCCCTGAAGAAGTGATCTTCAATGATTTGCAATTGCCCTAAGGCAGTGTGCCTAAGTTTGCAAGTCTATATCAAGAGCAGTCAGCTCCTTGCCCTCTAGCCCAGAACATTGTAATATGTTCTTCATATAGTGAGTGTGATTCTCACCATTATTTTTCACACATTGGGTTTTCCACGTAAAAAAATCTTGGTGTTATGTGTGTTGCTCTTTCTGTTTCAGTTATTTACTTCTGCACTTAAGTTGAACAGAATGAATAATTAATAATTGGTCAAGTTTTCACAAATGTTGATTCAGCCCCTTCCCCCCCTCCCCCCTGTTACAGAAATAGGATCAGATTTAATACCTTTTGTTTTATGTATATCTCTCTTTATTGTGATGTATATACTTTTAATTTGAATCTCCTTGTTGATGAACTTGTCTAATATCCTTCTTGCAGGTCTGTATATGGCTGCCAACCTGTAAGTGTTTCTTTAAATTTACTTTTAATATATCTGTAAGAATATGTGTGAGAGGTTGCTGCAATTGTAATAGCACTGTTGTATGTTTTTGTGTTTCAATATGCAGCGATCTCTTATTATAAATATGAGAACAAGAGGTCATGTCCATGTAGGGACATGACCCTATATGGGCATGCTCGATGATTATTTGCATCGGTTCATGACAATACCAAGGATGTCGTTTCATATTATTACGATCTGCATTATGATTGCCATTTTGTCAAACATGTGATCTATTTAATATGGATATTATTAATTGTCAATGACAATATCAATCGCTGTGAATAATGAACACAATCTGCATGATCTATTGATTGGTATCTGCATTCAATGATATGTATAACAATTTGTTACACACAGATTATTGATTCGATTAGATTTGAATATTGTTTACTAAATACTCAGATTAATAATCATTAGATAATGTAAACACGATATAAATGCATATATATGTGTAAAACTTAATTATTATATATATATATAGATATTTATGTATATATGAATTATCTAATGATTATTAATAGGAGATAATAATGATTAACTAGTAATCATAACAGTTTATCTCTTGATCAAATCAATCCGACTGAAGCTACAACATTAACACTCCCTCTTAGCTAGGGAGGATTGTTTATAAGATCAACACATTGTGCTCTTGAGCAATGGAAAGAGATATCATCTCAATATGATATTCTGGAAAGAGGTGAAATACTTGTTGGTGAATCTCTTGGAGGCTTCGAAGATTCTGCACTAGATCTGTTGGCCTACAAAAGCAATTTCAGCTTATTGTAACAACGAAGATACCGAAAGTACCTATATCACAAAGAAAGACAGATCTTGACCAGCTGCCTCCCTTGCATAGATTACACCTGGATGCTATCTTTCACCATTCTGCTTGCAAGAGTTTATACAATCCTTAAAGGATAGCAGTAGGTTAATACTAATAAACAATGTAGTAAAAATCCTTCATGAAGGACTTCTGGGAGTTCAAATAGATGAATCATTGTCCACTGCATATCAATTACCAGTGCTACTATAAGGCTTCAAGCCACATATTTCCACTTTGGAGGCCACTATCTTGAAGGATGTAGAGAAAAAGGTGGAAGAAAAGAGGTTAAAAGAGCTAGTGAATAGGTGTGCAGCTGCACACAACTAGCTACAGGAGATTCTCAAGGACTTTGAGAAATGTGTAAATGAAGTTATTGTTGTAAATCAATTTTGTCACAGATGGCCTATTTCCACAAAGAATATACAGGATCAACTCGACCTCTTGGAATCTCAAATTGTACAGCTATCAAACATAGTTGATTTCAAGAATGATAAAGATGGCTCCAAAAGAATATAGATAGAGAATTTATATTTGCAAATCAATCTTCTAACAAATCAAAAGAAAAAGATAAAGGAACACTTTGGTCTTTTAAAGGATATTGTTGATCTGAAGCTCACCAATATGGTAAAGATATTTAAAGGGTCCGAAAAGCTGATTCAAGAAAGTCTCCGAAGAATATAAAAGATGCAAGGAGCTTCTTGTAAAGATAATATGTAAGTGTACCTTTTTGAGCTTTGCGGCAGATGATTCGAAGACAACTTGGGCACAACTAAAGGTGATCCGTCATGCCATTTGCCTCATCCAAAATAGCTTGTTCACTCTTGGTGGTAAGACAGCTTTGGATTTGTACATATATACATTGGCAAATAAATAATGCAGTTTTGGTTTTCGATTGCATTCCTTTTTGGTGCATTCCCTAAGGGGGGGTTGAAAATAATGAAAATATGCTTTGCAAAGAAGGATATACATATAGGAATGTGTTGTAGATAAGTTTTTTTGGTCTCGGGAGGAGTAATGTATGACAATTCAAAACTTGTACAATGTTTTTGAGGACACCCTTTGTCCTTGATGTCAAAGGGGGAGAAATCAATTGGTGATGCAAAGATTCCACAAGTGTTGCCATCAATGACAAAGGGGGAGATTGTTGCACATATGAATGTTATGTTGTCATTGATGTCAAACTTGTTGTAGTTAGTGTTTGGAGGATGGATGTAGATGTCTGAGAGTTGCACTCTACATTGCCCCTATGTGTTCCAAAGTGGTACACTGTTAGTAATATACATACTTCGTCATAGATGAGTGAAGATTGATGGAGAAGATTGTAGAATATATACCTAGATGTCTTAGACCTTATCTAGAGCTTTAGATATGGTTTTAGGTGTTTGCACATAGTAACTGCTAAGTGTGACTGTTCTAGTGAATACTCTATCAAACTGAGTTTTCCTTTTTGATCTGCATTGTGGTGCATCAATATATTTCACCTTATGGTTGGAGTATGGTGTTGACAGATGTCAAAGGATGCTACATCTTCGGTTTCATTCTATGATTCGATCCACAACAAGAGTTAGATGATTTGTTCATCAACTTGACAGAATTAGAGTACCCATTAGCAAGAATGCTCCACATTCCTCCGCCTTTAGTTGCTTTGATGCTGTGGTTTGTTGATATGAATATAGTGGGATTAGGTGATACTATGTTGAGCATTGGTAGGGATTCTGGAGGTCCACACTTTGATTTGAGTTTGTTTGGATGACAAAAATTTACATTATCTTTTGAGGCCAACTAAATACATTTTGATCCTTGTTGCATGTGGTGATTATGGCAAAGATTTTGGATCTAGAGGAAGGTGTGCCAACATGGTCTAATACTTCACATGCTTCATTTCCCTTTCGCATATATTGGAAATTGTGTCTAGAGCCGACAATTCATGAGTTACACACTATATCTCATTAGGCCGACCTAATGGATGTTATTTTGTGTTGCGATGGATATATATTGGCAGATATCCTTCGCAGAAGGATGAATGAGTTGTGTATGATAGTGTATGAGATATTGTGAAGTACAAAAGTGGGAATGCACAAATATGCAAAGGTGAAATCAGTCACAGATGTAATCAGCATTGCAGAGAAAGCACTTATACTTAGTTCATTTAGTATAATTCATTGTAATCAATGCTAATGTATCTTGCCCAAAAGAAGTGTTCTTCAGTGATTTGCAAGTCCTTGTATCTTGCACTAAGGCAGTGTGCCTTGGTGTGCAAGTCTATATTAGGAGTAGTGAGCTCCTTGGTCTCTGGCCTAAAACATTTTAATATGTTCTTCATAGAGTGAGTGTGATTCTCACTCTGGTTTTTCCCACAATGGATTTTCCATGTAAAAACCCTGGTGTTATGTGTGTTGCTCTTCTTGTTTCAGTTATTTACTTCTACACTTAAGTTGAATGAAATGAATAATTAATAATTGGTTGAGTTTTAGTACATGCTAATTCACCCCCCGCCCCCTCAACATCCGAAAGTGTTCAACAAGATCCCCCAACACTAGCTCATGACCTCTCCACCTCTGAATTAGTCATCTCCACTCACCACTACCAACCATTATTCCCAAACTCAGCCTAATGCTAGTTGAAGCAATAATCTACTTATTGAGGGGGGATGATCTCATCATATAGCATTCCACCTTGAATCCAAACTCTCTTTCCAAACTTGTTCTCTCCCATGATATAAATTAGATTTGTAAGGAAACCTTGCTTTAATTTATTAAACATGGTGCCCATAAAAAGCTTATCGAACCTTCTTTTCCCACCAAAAAGGAAACAACATTACCTCTAGATGGAAACCTACCAAAGGAGAAAAAAAAATCATGGATGATATAGAAAATACACTGGCTGATCAAGGAAAAGGCCAATATTGGTAGATTTATGGAGATTTTTCAAAGGCCTAAAAATCTGCAAATTTGGGTGCAAAAAATGCAAATCATTGGATCTAAAGATATTCTCATGATGCCACAAGACTAATTCAAGATCATCTTCTCCACCAAACAAGAAAGGGATCTGGTTTTTCAAGGAAGTGCCTCTATGAATAAACATGGTTTGTTCATGAAATGGCCCTCTCTTTCCTTCACTCCCACCAAAAATATCTTACAAGATTAGTTACATTATAAGAAAGCTAATAGATCTTTTGAGCCTTTGCTAACCCGTTTTTCACCTCTTCACCATCAGCACTCTCCTAGCCTTTGTTGAATGCAATTTGGGATTTAAAGTAAATGTTGTCATATGAAATAAATAAAAATTCTCGTACCTGCATTTGACTACCAATCATCATCAGTAATCTTTTGTGTTTACATCCTTTCCTTTAGTAGTATTTGCATTAGTCCATCCACCCTCTAGATTAATCATCGTCACTTGTCAAGCCTCTTGCACCTCAAGCATCTTCTCTAGCAAAATGAAATAACTAACATATCTAGTCTCCATAGGTTTAAGGAATTCCTTCCTTGACAAATTCTAAAAGAGAGCAAGAGATATGTAGTGGTTGCAAGAGAACATCTAAATATCTCTAGCTTCTACAACCACTTTCTTCACCCAATTTATCTCACCTATGTCTTCCAATGTGTTGTTCAATATATGAAAATAACATGCAGTCCAAAAGATGTGCTTGTAAGAACCCTCCACCAACATGCCAACTAATTTACACACATGTCAAATCAATGACTACTTCTACAATAGTTAAAGCCCCAACCTCCTCTATGGCTTCTCTCAAAATCTAAAATTGGGAGTATGCATCCTTGCACTTCCCTAAACAATCAACTCTAAGAAAATATGAGCCAATAGCACATCACTAATGTTGATGAGTGGTTGATGTCTAATATTGATCCACTTATTAATGACAAAAGAGCAACTTGTTCTCGTCCAAGTTTACCTCATGTCCTACACCAAATTCACCATAAAATGTTCTTTATCAAGGGGGTAGTCTATAGTTTATGTTCTACAAGCAAAGTAAATGAGGAAGCAACAAAAGTTTCATCTTTTTAACATTTTTTTAGGATGGAGAATGTGCCACAGAAAATGGGATGGCATGGGAAAAGAAAAAAATGGTAATAGAAGACTTTGTATGCTTGCATTTTGAGCACGCCTATAATTGTCCCCACCCTCTCACTAACACCAACATTTCTCTTTTCTCTTGTAGAAACAAAACCAATACTGCTAGCAACTAGGATGGCTAGTTGATTGTGTAGACTTCACTAGCATTAACAATAACCTTATGCTTTGCTTCACCCTTCATAAATAATATTTTAACCTCTACCTTCTCGACTGTTTTTATTTATGGCCAAACCTTAATCTTCTATCTCATAATGCCCAAGAGATGACTATACACCCTGGTGTAGCTCTCTCTAAGATATCAGTTAAAAATATGGCACAATCGCACTCTAATTCCTACCAAATTTTTCATTTCATCTTTGTCTATAGCTGTCACAAATTAGAGAAAAGATTTAGTGAGTTTAAAAGGGTCTTGTGCATAAGGTTTTAAAGTGGAAGGACATTCAAACAAATCTTGTAGCAGTACTCTTCACCCACACCTTGATGAACCCTATCTAAGCCAAAAACTTATAATCTTTTCTTCCAATCAATGCCCACTGCTGCCACCCAGCTTGTTTAGTGAAAAAAAATAATGGAAGTGCAAACTTAAATAGGAAATAAATATTTAAAAGTTATTCCACGATATTTTGAAAGAAAAAAAAGACTTACCTTTGCTGCTGCCCTACTTCTTAGTGCTCACTGATCACTAATGCTACACCTTGCTACTCTAGTTTTGATCAAGCTACACCTTGCTTTTGACAATATATTTTTCTTCCTTCAGCTTTGTCACAGCAATTTGTTTCGGGTATGTAAAATAGTTTGGAATGGACAAGGAAGCTATTTTGTGTTCATTTAGGGTTGAGTAAGGAAGGGCCCACAACAAGACATGGCTTTAATTTTTAATTCAACCTAGGCCCTTTTTTGTTTCCTGACTTTTTTTTATGGGGATGATTGAAATGAAATTTATAACAGTAATATAATATTTCCACATAACCTTCATGAGAGAGGGTATGCAAAACAAGTATTCGGAATCCGCAATGCAAAAGAATAACAAACATATGACAAGATAACACCAAATGTACCCTAGGAAAACCCTTTCAAGGGAAAAACCCAACCTCCAAAAGCCCTACATATTCAATGTATTATTTGAAATTTTGAAGTAACTATATTACAATTCACTTGCAAAGTCTCCATGCAAGGCTTCTGAAATATCAAGCACTCTAGTTGCATTCCTCCATGGGAGCAAGCAAATGAAAACCATGTAGCCACACATACCAATCCACACTTCCACATATGGAACCTTCAAGTGTTCCCAAGAAAGGCTATCCCATGTGATATCCACATCTCTAAGATGTACCACAACTAAATATTATTTTTTCATTTTGAGCATTATTATTATGCAAGGTGTACGTGTTGGCTAAAAATTTTGTAAGCCACTAAGACTATACCTTACAAAATTGTAACTTTAGGCAACGTCTCATGAGATTTATCTCTCCTCTCAGCAATAGGGGAGGCTCCCTTCTTAGCATAGGTGGCTTCCACAGGAACTTAACTGAAATTACAAAAAGGGTGGTTCTCTTAATCAATTCCTCTTTTTTCAGGAACGATTTGAGTACAACTACTACTTTCTAACTGAACAAAAAGTGCCTTATTGCTACGATAATACTGGTGACCCTAGAGTTGACATAAGAACAATACCAAAAGGAGCAGCTTTCTTTTTATATTTTGTGAAACAAAAACAGGAACCCAAAGTCTCCTGCATTTGTCTCATGAGGATTTAAGCAGAATAACTAGTAAGGCACAAAGTCTCTTATTGGATACTCTCAAATTTAATAAAAACACTTACAACTGAAGCCCAAAATCTTCAACTCTAAGTAATTGCAGCCACTATTAAACTATAACAATTTATCCTCTTGCAACACAAAGTCTTCCAAAGTTCAAATTGCCTCTGAATGCAATAGGCAGAGCAAAGTCTGCGCAATTGAATTCAAATCTCTCTTGAGCAAAACTCTAAAACTCACAATCAATATCAAGAAAATGTCGTCACATAACAACTTGAATCAACACAAAGTTTGAAAGCAAGTTGCCCCTTTTATTGAAAGCAATTCAAATTTACATCTAAGCTCAAACTCTTAGAGTGTAGATACAAACTGACAGAATTTTCTTGCCTTGCCAAAAGATTATTATTTACAATGACCTCCCTCCTTTATATAGGAAAAGAGTGGAGAGAAAGGTGGAGAAAGAAGGGGAAAAACCTTAACCACCTTGACTTATTCCCTAACTAACTAACTAATTTTGACTTATTCAAAGTTGCATGCCTAATGCCCTTGCAACTTGATTACATGTTACAACTTTGCATGTGATACTATCACATGCAATTACATATGTCAAATACAAATTACAAAGGCATGATGAAAATATTCTAAGTGCCTGACAAGACACAACCCCTATTACATCATCGTTTATTGGTCTCCATGTTGCTATAGGATGTCTGATGTTTGATATGCTCTGGTTTGGTGAAATCATTTTGATCTAGAACAGGAATATGCATCCTTTATTGTTGCATTGAGTGTTCATTGACCATTTTTGTATTGAAATCATTCTATGCTTGTAATCTTTTGAACCTTTTTAGGGAGAAAGATCCAATCTTCTTATCCAGCTTTTGTTCTAATTTTGCTTCACTTGATTCCCTCGAAGTTGAATTTCTCTTAAGGGTGGCCTTTGAGATCTCCTATGAGCTTCTCTTTCTCTTTGTATCCTTTCTCTTTCCTCATGTTCCAATCTTTCTCTAAGCCCTCTTTCAATTTTGTGTCTTTCTCTTTCAAATTCGATACCAACTTCCTCCTCTTCCTCCAAGATGGCCCGAGCAACTGTATCGTGTGCGTTGTCTTCTCTTTGATCCCAAATGAAAGCCCCTAAGTCTGAAATGATATCTTCCTGCCTTACGTTTACATCTGAACTTGGTTGCACAACTGGATAGTTAGCATAGGAAGGCAACACCATCTTAAATCATTCTTTCAATTTTGCCTCTTACATTTCAAACTTTCTTGATTCTCCCTTTCAATCCTTTGGGCCTTTTCTTCTTCCTTTTCTGGTGTTGGCTAGAGATTCTCCTGACATAACATTATGATATGCCTGAGTAGATGTAGCATGAAAATTTCAAAACATGAGTACATCTTTATGTGATGGATCCATTTTAGGCATAAGTGAGGTTTTTTGGGTAAGGTAACTGGCTGGAATACTTGTGAACAACGGAAGAACAAATGGGTTTGGGTTAGATTGGCTCTTGTGTGGTGAGAAAAACCAAAAACGGGTTTTTTAGAGGGTATTACATATGAATGGACAACAAGTATTGGGTGAGAAAATAAAGCATGGATGGGTCTATTGCATGCTTTTTGATGTACAAGTATGGATTTTGGAATGGTGTGAACAAGAGGAATGGTTGTAAAAGGTGGATGAGTTTGGCTCAAAATGATCACTCATATGGTGAGAAAAATCAAAAAATAACGGGTTTTTCAAAGGGGATTGCATATGGAGACAACGAGAATTATGGAGGATAAAAAGGTAAGCAAATGAATGGATATCATTTCTTCTTATAATGGAGTTGAATTAACCACCATCATGAGTTTTAACTCATATGGCAGTGGTAGGGACAGCGGTTTATACAAGTGGACTTTTTGAAGGATAATGCACATATGGACGTATTCCTTTCTTCATCATAGAATGGTGTTTTTAATCCCGATTGCATATGCAAGCAAGAAGAGACTCTTGCATATGCAACTTAAGAATGAAAGATAGAAGTAGAAGAGTCACGAATTTAAACACATGCAAATCTAAAAATGAAAGTTTACATGTTAACAAAATACCTTGGGAAGAAAATAGGAAAAAGACTTAAAGAAGAAATTGCCTCAATCCTCAAGAAGAAATCTTTCCAAATCTTGGGGAAAATCTAAAATGAATCCAATGGATTTTTGGAATTAGGAAAGATGAGATTTAAAAACTATATATAAATCTCTTTCCTAGTTTTTTTCCTTCAATTTTGGAGAGTCAACATGCATTCACAGCCAAGTGGGAAGAAAAGAGAGATTAAATGCAAGGAAATAGCAACCGTTTTGACCATTTCCAATGCACATGTAATGGAAACCAAAAACGGCACCTAGGGCATCAAAAACATCTTAGAAATAATTTCGAGGCAAGAAAACACATGAAAAATGGTCAAAACTTAACTGTTTTGGCTGCTTATAGGGTCGATTTTGCACTAAATTATCTAAGGGTCATTCTTGGATCATCAAAATTGCATTTTAGAAGGTATTTTACTCTCAAAACAGCCCATTTAGGGCACGTTTTTGCCCAAAAACGGCCCATTTTTTGCAATTTTTCTTCATCAAAATCAAATCTTTTGCTTCGAAGATGAGTTCTTGGTCATTACATTTCATTTGCAGATCCCGTTTTTTTATAAAAAAAACCCAAAAAAGTGGGTTTTTAGAAGTCAAAAACATGTGTTTTCCTCTCAAAAATCACCATTTGCCAAAAACATAGCCAAAGGGAAGTTAAAACGCATTTTTAAGATGCAAATGCATGTTTAAAAAGACATGTAAATGCCAACAAATTCGACGTCCATGACTGCTTGGTTAACAACGTTGTTTTAAACATGTCTTTGCATATTCAAAAAGACATGCAAATGCCTCCAAAATCAGCGCCCTTAAGTGCTGGGTTAAAAACGCACTTTAAACATGTAAAAACATGTTAAGAAAAACATGTAAGTGGCTTCAAAAACAACACCCAAGTGCTGGGTTTAAAAATGTTGTTTTCCATATGTGTTTGCATGTTTTAAAAGATATGTAATCCTCTCCAAATTCGACGCCCAAGGAGAAGGATTAAAAACGTTGTTTTTTGATATGTGTTTGCACGTAAAAATATACATAAAAAGACATGCATTTGTGTTCAAAAATAACACCTTAAGTGTATTCTTATTAAAAACGCACTTTTCAAGTGCAATTACATGTTTGAAAGAATATGTTTTTAATTAGAAAAAAGCCACTTCAAGTCTTTTAAATACGCTGTTTTATATATGCAGTTGCATATAAAAACAACACTTATAAGAGGATTAAATATGTTCTTTTGGAGTTCAACTGCACATTCTCATAACACATGTTTTTGGCTTAGAAAAAGCCACTTTTACATGTTTTACATATGTAGTTGCATATAAAAACAACGTATTTAATGTGTAAATGACTTAATTTCAAGAGGTGGTTTCAAAAAGTGATTTGCATGTTGATGATATGCAATGAAGAACAAAAACTGCACTTTTTTGAACTGAAGTGATTTAATTTTTAAATTAAATTTAATATATAACTATAGTATTAATAAAGTAACATGAAATTAGATCATTTTAAAACTAATTTCACGAAAACATTAAAAACTATAGCTAAATCAACTCGAAATGAGTTGAAATTTGAAAATGGACATCAAAATCCATTTTATATATTAAATATAATTCAAACTCGTGCAATCGACTATGAAAAACCCACATTTTAAGAATTTTTCAAAGAATATGCAGTCAGCCTAAAAAACCCCACCTTTTGCATCATAACTTGAGATATACAACTCCGTTTGATGTCTAAGATAGCTCGAAACAAGCATATTTCAAAGGGCTATTGACTCAAGGGAAAATCAAGATTAAAAATTGGTAACAACAAAGAGAAAAACAAAGAAAAGGACTTAAACGTTACCAAAAGTTAAGTGCTTGCAATCGGAGAAGAAAAACTCGTCCTGACAAGCAATAAGGTGATTAACTTGACGGGAACCCTCAAAAAGGATGCATGAAATATGCAAAATAAAGAGCATTTCAGGGATGACGAATTGTCTTTATAACACATTATCCAAAATACCGAAATCGTAGAGGATACACCCATGAATTCATAAGAAAAATTGCGTAGGGTTGCCACAATTTTGTGATGTCAAAATTGAGGACAATAGTACCACACACCTTTTTTAACAAAAATCACTTGTCCCAGATTTCATGATATCATTTCTTGTCCATTTCCAAGAAATTTCTTGTTGCTGTTGAGGGTTAGGGGATGGCGAGGGGCATTTTTGCAGCATCCCTACTCCCCAAAACGTCGCTGATATGGGTACACATCCAAATAGGCAAGGGACACCGTCCCAGGAACATAAACAAATAGTAAAGGTCAAAATCTACAATAATTTTGGTGAAGCTCAACTTCAATAAGTACTCATCAATCCATTAGTAGTAATTACATGGTGCTTGCTCTAATCTATCCACACACACATGGGTCTCTTGCCTATGCAGCTCAAACCCCTTAGGCTAAATGATATAAACTTATTCATTTATCTTGCCATTTAGTAAAGTTATATTTGCATCCATCTAATATAAAGACCGACTAGAATAAGATGCAGGAGACATAATTAGCCTATTAGAAGTGTATCTTGTGATTGAAGTAAAGGTTTCATCGTAGTCAACAGCCTTTCTTTAGAACCCTAATGCAACGAATATGGCCTTGTACTTCTCAATGTTTATGTCTACCATATGTTTCACCTTGTACAACTACATAGAATCAATCATTGACTTTGTTTCTAGTAACAAGTGCAATATCCCAAACAACGGTTAGCATAATCAAGTGATACTTTTTTTCCATGGCATCTCACCACAGTTGTGCCAAATTTGTTTGCTCTAAACTAAAGGGTTCTATTTCAATGATCTAACATGTCAATGCAACATATCTCAAAAAATTCTTAACGCCAAAAAGAAATATTCACTATTCCTACTTGTTCTTTGCCTCAAACAATGTTTGGGTATGCCATCCAAGTTTCTTGGCTTTAGCAAACAATAACGAGATATCTAGCCTTATACTAAAACTTTGTTGAGTTGCATTTGGTACTTTTATACTCAATGAATTAGTATTTGGGACATAAACTTGTTCAACCTCCATTGGAAGCTCCTAAGACTTAGAGAACCAAGCATCCTCATCAATCTTCATGTCATGGCTCATTACTATATGCCACTATGATGAAGCATAGACCTTGTAAGCCTTGGAGGACTCATTATATCTCATAAATACACCCTTGAAGCTAGAAGATTCAAGCTTCATCTTCTTCTCCTATAGCATATGACTATAGAAGTGACTCCCAAACACCCAAAAATGTAAAATATCAAGATACTCTCATGTCAAAACTTCCTTTGGATTCCTATCCTTCAACATATCTGAACACCTATTTAGAATTTAAGCAACACAATTACATTCCCTCCAGAAAGAAACATGAGAAAATCTAGGTTATGCATTATCACCTATTATGTACTCTATAATGGAACTTTTCTTCCTCTCTATAGCCCTATTTTGTTAAGGGTATATGGCAAAATTATCTCCTTAATCTCTACATCTCTAGAAAAGGCATCGAAATCCTTGGAGCCTAGAGGAATACTAGTCTACATTGTCAAACCTTAAAACCTCAATCATCTACTTGTCTAATTTTCAACAAGAGCTTTAAACTCTTCTAATTTTCCAAAGATCTCATCTGTGGTCTTCATCAAGCAAATCCATGTTTTCCTAGAGGAATCGTCAAGAAATGAAATGTTATATTTGTTGTCTACAAATGAAGTTATTGACATAGGTACGCAAACATTTATACAAAACAAGAATCCCTCTTGATCTACACTCACTACTATGGAAAGCAACTTGGCGCACTTGCCAATGTGTAGCCTCTGCACATTCCTATCTTTTCTATCTATAAGTTTGGAAATTCCTACACCATGTTCTTATGGAGAAGCAATGCTCCATGGTGTGTGTGACCAAGTCTCTTGTACCAAAGCTTGCGCAAGTGGTTACTATCATGCACCTAGGCTCTACATTTGTTCACATTAGCAAGCAACCTATAAAGGCACCCTCTTGTATATATCTAGCCAAAAATCAACCAAGATACTAATTGCACTCTCTGATAACAGCTTGTTGATTGTTAAACTCAGCCATACCCCTTAGATCTATCATAGTTGAACCTGCAAGCAATTCATAGCTCAACCAAGAACATATAAGACATAATGAAGTTCATGACCATCACCTGAATGCATGCAAAAAGAAATAGATCTTGTAGGTGTAACTAGATATGTGGTGTAATCACCAAGCTCCAATTGTATTCTTGCCTCTTGCTCTTGAAGTCTATTGAAAGCCTTCTTATGAAGTCATATATCCTTGTTGGCAAAATGGTCAGTGCTCCCCTCAGGATTTGTGACAAGGGCCTAACCGCCTCTTGTGGATTCTATAAGTCTAGTGGTTGTATCGGGCATTAACAGGTCAATCTTTTAATGCAACGACAATCACACTTGTAACAAGTGGTATCAAAGCTTGATCACAGGTTTGAATCCCCTCGGGTAACGCTGAGGGGGAGATTGTTGGCAAAATGGTTAGCGCTTCCCTTGGGATTCGTGGCAAGGGCCTAACCGCCTCCTGTGGATTCTATAAGTCTAGTGGTTGCATTGGGCATTGATAGGTCGATCTTTTGGTGCAACGACAATCACACTTGTAACAATCTTGATGCTCCATTGCCCACATACCCACCATACACCAAAAATAATGCTAGTGGAAATGTACACCACCATAGAAAAGGTTGTCCCAAGGCTAGATGAGAGCACATCCCCCCTAGAAGCTTTTACACTCCCAACAAACTACTTTTGTTGTTGTTTTTCCTTCTCTTCCGCTTCTTATCATTACACTATGATATTTGAAACAATTGATATGGCTGGAGTCTTTCTTCCCTTGCTAAGAAGAACTAGAATCCTCCTTCCCCTTTTGACCCTTCATAGGTCCCCCTTTCCTACCACCTTTCTTCATCTTCTAGATGAGGGCAACATTTTGACTCTCTTCCAATCTAGTTGAAGTAGTTTCCAATCAAGTTTCTTCCTAAATGAAATCCTCCCAAAGCTTCTCAAAGGTGGAAAGCTCAAAACAAGCAAGTCCTAGATTAAAGAGAACCCATGTAAAGCTATGGCCCCAATACTAGTGAGTTGATCTCAAAGCTCAATGATCCTCATAAGGTAATTGGCCACCGTCTTTGTATCATTCATGCATGTACATTAAGCCTATTCTTTAGCAACATCTTGTGGGAAATGTTCACAATGTAATAAAAAATGGTCAAGACATTGTGCGTCTTCGTTGTCTTCTGCTCAACAATGTAAGAAATCAAATGTTCCTTCCTTGCATCTAGAATAATTTGCTTTGCCTCCTTGGCCAACTTTTTGTTATGCCCATCCAACTAGACAAGATTGATAAGAGGTGCAACCTTTGTCTCCACAAAACTCCAAATAACAACCTTCTCCAACAGCATCTGCAATCTACACTTACAATATCTAAAGTTGGAAGCACCCTCTCAATGATTAGTCTCTCTAAGAGTGAGACTAGTCATACTTGCAGCTTCTGGAACATGCTAAAACCAAACAACTCAGCCAAAATCACTCGGATCAGCAACATATATCATAGGTGCAGATCAACACTCCAATCATTTGAGCAATTAGGGCATCCCACCCTACAACTCTTCACATGTCCAAATCACTTCAATCACTGAGTAACAGTATCTAACATGCTGAATCATCCAACAACTCCCTCTCACAGGCAGTGGTGCAGGGCACCCTGGCAAAAGCAAGAAAAGAGAGTCATCTAGACTCATGAAGGTCATGAAGGTCAAAATGATCTTGGAAGATCAAGAGTGGAATGTAATTGGATCTATGATCCATTTTGCATTTGACATATTTGGATGTAATAAGCCTAAAACTATAAAGGCATGTCATAGTGGTTAAGGGCATTAAAAGGTCAAAATGTACCTAAAGGGGGTCATTAAGGGTCATTTTGTTGATCCTAGTCTGGTAAGAGGATCTAAAGGCCTATAAGGTCTATGACAAATGTTATATGGCCTTAAAGCCAATTAAATAATGTAAAAGCACTAAAAGTGCTCAAAAGTTAGAGTTTGCCCATGTTGGCAACTTAGGCCTAGTAAGGCTTGTAAGGGAATATAAGTGTTCTAAGGGGATTAATGGGGTGTTAGACCTTTGAAAAGGTTAGGACTATGATGTATACACTTTAATGGTTATAGATTGTCGAAGTTGACACTTTAGTGTCAACTAGACAACAAATTTTAGTTTGTAACTAACCAGTAACAGTCAGATTACGGTTAGGCAGGGGGATAACCGGCCTTGTAAGGCTTAATAGAGGATGTGTAAGCGTGTAGAGGAGGTATGTAGAGTGGGTGATGGGAGAACAAGCAATGTAGAAGTTTTCAATCAATAAAACTAATCTATTCTCTGCAATTTATTCTCTGTTCCACGGGTACAGTCTGGAACAGCGTGTTCTAATGATAGTTGGCAATGTGATCTTGGCGTAGGAATGATATAGGATATTGTATTAGTTGTATTTCACCTTCCCTTGTTTTCTTTTTATCATTTTATCATGGTTTAGTTCCAGAACAAAGGACTGGTCTATTCAAGACAGTGACTGGTAGTGTACAGTCAATCTTATAATTTGAAGTTTTCTCTATGAAGTGGTAACTCTCCCACCACCCTGTGGTTACTGTATTTAGTGGGAGAGTACCATCATGTAATATATTCCTTGTTTCATATCTATCTTATGCAGGGGATTGAAAATGTAGTTTAAGAACCACAAAGTGGTTGTGGTTGCTGACAGTGGATAAGCCTGATTAGACACCAGTCGAATGGGAAGTGGATTGCTTCGAAGATGGAAGGGTTTGGTGATGGAATCATCATATAGGGGTCTTGAGTGAAGTGTTTGAGCAGTTGGTTTGGCCTGGAGTGGATTGGAGAGGTCTTTTTTATTAGACCCTAGGTGTGTGACCCTAGGAATGAGGGTTTAGTGGCTAAGGCCATAGATAAATGATAGTACCTTGGAGACTTGAAAATATCTTGTTTTATGAGCCCTAGAAAGACTGTTTCAACCTTTGGAGCCATGAGAGCAAGTGGAGTTAGGGGTTGCTTTGTAAATGAGGAGAGTTAAGCCTAGTTTGGGGGTTACAAGGTTATTGGATCTTGAGTATGGTCTAAAGGAGTCAGTATTGAATCATGGGAAGGATTTGTAGATCCCAAAAGGGTATCTAAATTATGTTTTAGTTTCCTTAGTTGTTTGGGGAATGTTGGAGGAAAAGATAAAAAACTGACTGGCGAGGGCTACTAGCTTTAATGGCTGAGTGTGTGAGTTGGATAAGGGATT
This sequence comes from Chamaecyparis obtusa, assembly GCA_027943335.1. Lineage (NCBI taxonomy): Eukaryota > Viridiplantae > Streptophyta > Pinopsida > Cupressales > Cupressaceae > Chamaecyparis > Chamaecyparis obtusa. The sequence continues at coordinate 109,797 of BSBK01001997.1, forward strand.
GGTTATCCAGACTTAATGGGTTGATGGAACATGGTAGATAGGCCATAAGGAGATGATTTATGAAGTTGAAAAGAAGGTTGAAGTCTTGGGTGAAGATATGGTGTTTGGGAAGCACTAGGTACACTTGGGGTAGCCTAGAAGGTGAGTCCTTGAGGGGGCTTTGGGAGTAAGAAGTTGTTACATCTTGAAGTAGATTGCTGTCTGATATGATCAATGAGGTCACTATCCACCACCTCTGCATCAGGCAGAAGCACACTCCATACGCGAATCTAAAAAATTTCAGATAATTTGTTCTACTACCATCTTAAATTTTCAGACCCTGGTAAGCAGATTTTGCACTTGTACATTTAAAGGCAAACTGCAAAGTGACTTCAAATGAAAAACTCTAATCAAATCAGCAGATCTGATATGCTAATCTGCAATCACATACTACTGAAAATATGAATAGTAAATACTCACATATTTAAACTCTTGAAATTGCATCCATCTTCTTATTAAGACTGAAAGAATTACACTGCACTAGTTCAATGCTCAAATATGCACTCTTTGTTTGCTCTCTCTTATTTCAGTGGTGTATCCTAGGACTGTTTTATACAGCAAGAGAACTATAGGGTTTACAAAGTAAGTCCCCATCTTAGAGAAGAACCGAGGATAGGAGAAAAGGGAAAAGAGTTAAAAACTAAACTAGAAAAGTATCTTATTTAAAATAAGAACAGCAGCTTCTCCCAAGATTTAGAATCCAATCTACATATGAGTAAAGCAAACAGAAAGCAAAAAAAACATCAGAGGTCTGCATCCAGCTAAGATAGCAAAGCTAGAACTAAAAACTGATTAATGTGTTGTACTTGTAAAGTCACACTGCTGAAGGAGAACAGCTGCCTAGCAACAGCTATAGAAAAATTAACAGAACTTAGATCAAATCTTCACAAATCAACAATCACTGCTTCAATAATAAACAAAATCTAGAACTCAGAAAGGAAAGCAAAAGGTTCAAGTCAAATTTAAAACCTTAATTCTCCAGATCAAGCCCTCTATTTAAAACGAAAGCCCGCACCAGAAGTTTCAAAAAAAGAGAGCTCTCTATAGTAAGCACTATAAAGCTCAGATGGGAAAGACCATATATGGGCGCATATTCTTAAAAAGCACTTGGGGAGTGCCCTATTAATAGTTCTGAAATGATCACTACTAGTATTGAATTGGAGACCAATACACACTGCAGGCCGGTGCCACTTTGAAAATTGAAGGAATTAAATGTTTCTTTGATTATGATAGATTTTTCTGTGAATTTTCTCAAATTGAGAGTTGAAATATGCTCTGCATCACTGTTGTTGATGTTAAGAGATTGGTATTCTAAAACGTTAAACTACTTTTTAATACAATACTTTCAACCCTTTCAAAAGAAATGTCAGTGAGTTTTGGATGTAACCTTCCAAGATATATTGGACTGCCAAGAAAAATGCGTGAGAGAAATGCTGATGCAAGAGGTTGAAGCGGAATGTAAAGAGAAACCAATGCAGGCCCCAAAATTTTATTGGACCACGTTAGAAGACCATAGTTAATTGCTGATGCTACAACACCCTGCAATCATTGACACAATTAAATTCATTACATAGGAACGCTAACAGAAATAATATTTAAATTTTTAATAGATATTCCCACTGGAGAGTGAACTGAAGTAGAAGCTCTCATAAGCTAATGAAGGAATAATAAATAAAATTTGCATATAGAGAGAAGAATATCCATGCTAACGTACAGCAAATACAACAGCTACCATCTCTGAACGTGTCAAAATCCAGTCTGACAATTCATGGGCTGAAATTATTCCAGTCAGGACCATCAACCCAGCCCCAAATAAGTAGGCATATGCAGTTAAGGACAAGCTAGCAGGATACCTGATAAGAATTGGAGCCTGCAAAGGAAGGAATTAATAGATCCGCCTTGCACATATTGCACCTTATTCTATAGAAAGATATGCTGTTGCGTAGTTTTTCAGATATTTGAAAACTTGCCTATCCCAAGGTAAAAATAAATAAATATTAAAATGGCATTTGATTTAATAAGCATTATGGAACAAAGCAGGCTCTCCACAACAGCTTCGCTCTAGACCATTTTAAAGTACAAATATTAAAGTAGAAAGTGGAAACATAAACTAAAATCATAACAAAGTTTGAAAATGCCAAGTTTCAACCATACACACGGGTATATGAAGGCTAACCGTTACATAATGCAAACAAAAGAAAAGTTTTCCCTGTCAAACATGGTGTGTAAAATTTGAAAAATACCATAGTACTATTATTAGAAGTTTTAGTAATGCAGAAAGTGGTGAGAGACTAAAGCCAGAATAACAGATAACTAATTAAATGGACATTTCAAAGGACTTTCCAGGGTCAAATAAAAAACATATTGAGATGGGTAAATGCAGAACCTGTTTCTTAGCAGCTAGAAAATCAGAGCCTTATAAGTTAAGATACATCAAAAAAACAAAAAATTGGTAATCTGCAAGCATATACTCAAGATATACACTCTTGTGCAGTCAAAAGTATGAACATTACTATAGAGATCATAATTACATCTATCTAATAAATGCCAAGAGATATCAATTTGAAGCTATTTTATTTACTCAAAAGATTTTATTTTATTTCAGAATATTTTATTTATTACACATAGAAACATAAATTTTATGTGCTGCTTCTTTTGGAAATATTCTGTTCACTGTTAAATATTAATATTTTGACATGTAAATGGTTGTCAAATTTAAGGTAAAAGATAAGAGTTTTTATTAACACACTCATGTTATTACACTTCACCCATTGCTGCCATTAGATAATGCCTCTCGGCATTAATTAATATTTTAACATATAAATGGTTGCCAAATTTAAAGTGAAAGATAAGAGTTTATGTTAACACGTGTCATTACACTACACCCCTTGCTGCCATTGTAGAATGCCTCTCAGCATTAATAATCTTTTGATTGATATTATATACTGTTTCAGGCCCATGGGTCGGTTAATTTGTATTATTCAACTCTTGAATCAAGATATCATTTCCCTCCATATCTAGACTCTCATATGAGTTTAGTAGAATATTTTTCCATTAAGTATGATATTTTATAGGTCAGATAACATATGTTGGAGCGAGCACTATCCGGGAGAACAGTCTTACAAAGGACTTTGAAAGATACCAAATACCAATCCAATCCAAATAAAACAATAAAATTTACAACATTAAAAATTGTACGGAAAGTACACCCCAAAAAAATAGACGAAAGGATAAAATATGAAACTATCTTACTTAAAAAGGTGAGAAACTAGCGTAATGAAGAATTAAGATTAGAATTAACGGATTATCTGATAAAAAAGAAACTTATTATAATTGCAGGCAGCTCACATTCTTAAAGGAAACTCTGTCCTCTGAGCACTGATATAATATTTTAGTGTGTTAATATAGGAGTTATGATAGAGAAACATAATGACATGATAACATTTCCAAGTATTTTACAACAATGAACGGAAACTTTATTAACAGCACAATTTGACAAAATTTTCAAAAGCTTTCTTAATAGCACAAAATCAAACTCAGTATACCGTAACATCTCTCTTCACTCTAGGAAAGTTAAATATCTAGCCACAAGATTGAACATACCTACCCACCTGTAAGGCTAAGTAAGCTGCCATGCATAGGCAATTCCCTATCAGACAAATAACGCCGACGTGCCAGGTCTCAAGCCCCCACTCCATTAAACCTGTTGCTAACCAGCCAACAGGCTCTGGCTGAGGCATGTCACTTATTTCACTTTGTGCCATTAAATCCAAGTATGACTGCCCAAATACAATTGGGCCTCTGAAAATTGCCATAAATATTGCTCCAAAAATGCATAGAAGTGTGCCTCCAACCTTAACCTTACCATCAATTGCACGCAAATTCACGGACTCTGTGCTGCTCAAGACAAGTAACAATATGATAATTTATTGAAATTTGACACAATCACAACACAAGTTGAAATTTTGAACCATCAGAATATGAGTATCGGAAGGTCAGTTATTCTCACCCCGCTAAGGCAGCTAACATAAATGTAAAGACAGGAATTGCAGGCTGTGTGGCTGCTGCATAGGTAGGATTAGTATAATTGAGGCCAATAATGAATAGAAGCTGGTTTCCAAAAATCCTGTTCACAACAGCAACTGATGCTTTATATAAGTTTTTCCAAGAGAAAATCCATGTAAAGTTACGAATGCGCACCAAAAGAAATTTTACAGCTCATCATCTTTACCCAGTTAAACCAAGTAAGAAGAATGATTGAAGTAGACCACGTGTAATAGGTGGACGAATTCTTCTGCAGAAGAATAACAATAATCTTTTAGTTACTTGTAGTCCTGTATCATTCAAAAAAAATATTGCAAAACAAAGAATGAGAACAGAACTATCTGACATTTCTTGACATACTGTAGCCTCTCTGTTTATAACCTTTCTTAGCATAGAGCGTGCCACTGTGGAATTCAGACAGAGAAAAACTGTCTTGTGAATGTAAATCCACACCAAAACACCAGACCTTGGCGCTTGGCAGACATTGACAATATTTTAATTTCTTTTAGCCTCCTCATGCACTGATTTGCCCTAAAGGTAAGAGCAATCTTCCCCTCGGGAGAAAAAGACTGCAACAAAAGATTCAGATAATGACAAAAGAAGCTATCGTAAGCACCTCAAAATTCTGTTGGCTTTCAAACTGATCAGCTGTCTGACTTATTTGAAAGTTTTGAATTGCACTAAAAGGAATTGGCTCCAGGCTTCTAACAAAAATGAACTAAAATGCAGAAGGACTTGCCAACAAAGCCCGAGAATTTGAGAATTCATTGAGGTTATAGCAATGTTAAGGAAGCAGCTTCCTCGAAAAAAGGATAGAATACTAGTGTCCCATATATATTCAAGTACCTATCCAGTCATATAAGAGGCAAAAGAGGGAGCTTAAATTTTGAATGAAGAGATCCTCTTTTCACTGAATTACGGAAGGGAAACCCCTCCATCCATTGTATATGTGTGTGTGCGAGTGAAATTTACTGGATACCAGAAACACAAGTAATAATAATGATGATCAAGTAATTGTTGGTATATAATAAAGTTTCTCGACTAACCAAAACCCCACAAGAGGTATGGCCAAAGTTAGTCCTCGCATGAAGCAGGATAAGATTGATCGTCCATACAAGAATACAAAGAAATATTGGAAATGTTCAATAAAATGATAAAAAACAGAAATTGAAAAGGCTTACTTTTGTTGGAAGTATTCAATTGCACTGAAAGGAATTGGCTCCAGGCTTCTAACAAAAATGGGTAAAATGCATAAAGAGTAGCCAATAAAGCCCGAGAAATTAAGAATTCATTGAGATTACAGCAACCTTGAGGAAGCAGCTTCCTAGACAAGAGGATATAATACTTGTGTCCCATAGATATTAAGTACCTATCCAGTCATATAAGAGGGAGCTTAAATGTTGAATGAAGAGATCCTCTTTTCACTGAATTACGGAAGAGATCCATCCATTATATTTGTGTGTGTGTGTAACTGAAATTTACTGGATGCCACAAACACAAGCAATAATAATGATGACCAGGTAATTGTTGGTATATTAATAAAGTTTCTAGAGTAACCAAGAACCCACAAGAGATGTGGGCAAATTCGAATTCCTGCCAATTTAGTCCTCGCGTGAAGCAGAATAAGATTGATCGTCCATACAACAATACAAAAGAAATGTTGAAAGTCTTCGTTTGTAGTTTCAGGATAAGTGAAATTTGTTAGAGAAATAACATTTTTTTATTGAACAGCAACACAAGACACAAAGAATAAGCGAAACCTGCGGTGCGCACTTTTCTTTGAAATAGGCGAGAGGGCCGAGCACCGAGAGCGCGATGAGATCCCTATAGACGCAAAAAACCACTTGACTCATGCCCACTGTGAGTGCCATCTTCGTAATAACATGATACCCGCCATTATTTACCTGCACTAAAGCCAGAGCAGCATGCGCCTTCAAACCGTCCGATATCATGGCTTAATTTCAAAATTGCAGCTCACAGATATTCAGGATGCCCAAAGCTTTTGATTGAAAACCTAAGAAGACGGTCGCGGATATATGGATCGAGGCCCTGCACAGCAAATGTCAATGCTCTCGTTGTGAAGTAAATCTTACGGCTCGGATAATCTGATTCAGCTTACCTCCTGTCATTTTGTCTGTGCCGTAACATCCAAGTACAGCAGAATCTTTTTCCCGGTTTCTTTGAGGATCGTAAAATCATTCAATGTGTTTCGTGCAAATTAATTATCCCTTCCTGGAAGGTTTAGAGGATTATGGGCACAATTCTGCCTCGTGTTTAACTGTTCCGTTTTTGTATTTAGCAAGATTTTATGTTTGGGGAGTTTTTTTTGTCCGTCATTTAATTTATTTATTTTTAATTCTGAAAATTTGTTATATTTTGATTTTAGTACTTTGAATTTGAAATTATAGATAATCCATCAAGAAATAAATGTATTTTTTTATTTATGATGTAGGGATTCTCCTATCAAATCTTAAAAATTGTTTTTAGTACTGAATGAAGTTTACTCTACTTAAGATTCATCTATAGTATAACAAAGAAAATTAGATAGAAATTCTAAAGAATAGGATAATTGATTTTCTTATTACTTTAATATAATGAAATACTGATAATGAGAAATTACAATGTTTAGTCTCATGAGCTTTACCAATACGACAAACTAGAACTAATATTCAACTCCCAAATAAAGAAGAATTCTTCTCAATTCAAATGATCAACTACTCTATGGATGATCCGCTCAATTTTGGATGCATAAACACTAGTCCAAGCCTCCCCTTTATAGCATTCTTGTGCCTCTTGGAAATCCCACTTCTCGTCTTCATGAACAAAATATGGCTATCAATAAAAAGCAACACATAGCCAATAAATGACCTTTCAACTTCTATGAGAGGATGTCTAAAGAGATGTTTTTTCAATTTACTAAAGTGGGTGCCGAAAGAGGTGTCTTTTTTTTTCATTTTCTATGTAACCACTCAATACGTGTGGGTGCATGATTTTGCCCCTTCTTCATTACCATACCAATATGGGGATTTTATTAACTTTTGAATTATATATGATAGGAGAATGTGTCATTTCTTGAAAATTTCAATTGGCTTAACAAATAGGCCACAAATATTAAATATTTTCAACCTCTTATGTCCTCTTGGACACTTTGCTAGGAGCATGTAGGCATACAATAACTTACATTTGGACCTTATTGAAAATGCCAAAATTAACTAAATTAAATAGATTTTTTTGCCAATGGGCCCTTGGTTTTTTGGTGAAGTTGAATGGTTCTAAATGAGCCCACCAAGGATCAAGTCTTGTTGAGTGCATGGCTCCGACACCATAAGGGATGAGGTTGGGATCATGTCCCAGGTGGATTTTGGTGGAATGGATACCCCTTAGTCCTTGGCTCATATTCGAAGAGGTTCTTTGAACCTTCAACGACAAAAAAAAGAAGAAGAAAGAAAGAAAAAAAGAAAAAAGAAAAAGATATTTTTGGTTGATGTAAGATTTTTATTACAAATTTGGATGCTCCTACATCAAACCCCTGGGATAGGAAGAATTTGTGAGATTGATCTCACAAAATGGAGTTGAATGGTAGAGCCGCCCTTACAAGTTGTAAGTAACCTTCAATGATCCCTAACAAAATAATGTATAAGTATCTCCAACTAAATTTTATTTTTCCTCTTCAAATGCCTAGCCACAACTAACTAATCTACTTTAACTAGAGGATTGTTTCACCTCAAGTGGCCCTTGCTTGAGGGGTCATAATCCCAAACAACACAAAACTTACTCAATCGATAATAATCAACCCCTTGTATTAAAAAGATGTTGTGAAATATAATAACAAAGGTCTATATTGATGTCTACAATCTAGAGGAAATTTACTAACATTTGAACAATCAATCATAAGACCAAATTGGATTATAGATACAAAAGTGGTAAAGGATTTTGCATTAGTTGTTTCCACAACATTCCACTTGGTTATATTTTTTATTTGATTCACCCTTATTTTGTGTGGATTGTGTTTCCAATTCTTTTACCTTCTTTTAAAGCTCATTTCTTTAACCTTGGATTGTTCCATTTTTTTTCCAGTGCCTTAACTTCCTAAGTGTTGTCTATAACTCATCTTCATCATTATCTTCTATTAGTACATACTCAAGGATAAACTCTTGAGGTGGATATGTTTTTAAAGGAGATAGCATGTGTGCAATAGAATCTTTAGTTTGCATGTTTATGGTCTTTTGGACCTCAAATGGATCTTCCTCCAATGGCTCCTCATGCCCAACATTTGATTCAAATATTGACAACACACTTCTTCAATACCCCTTGGTTCTTCATATTCATCTTTTTTTAATTCTTTTTCCTTATCTAAACTTTTTTCACCCAAATTTTCTCTATCTTTAAACCAACCTTCTTGTTTCAAATATGTTTCCTCATTGTAGAAAGCATAGCCTAAGCTCATAGGAGCTTTATTTTTCTTATGGAGGCAATGAGAACACCTCTCAATATTTTCATCTACTTTTCCTTTTTCTTTCCACATTTAGGTTTGGTTTTGGGTTGGCTTGTAAATTTTTGGAAACTCACCTCAAAGTTGCATTCTTCATTATGCCTTTATTCCTTACACTTATCCTCGCAACCTTCTTTCTTTTGTTTAGGTTCAGATTATTTTTCCTCACTCTGCTTCTCCACAACTTCCTATTTTTCCCTCTTTGAAATGGGAGTTATTATCATTGAGGGTTTTTGTACTTTCTTCTTCTTTTGTTACTTTCAAGAAGAGGAAATTGAAGACTTTTGCTTCCTTGACCTTTTCATGAGAGAATAAACATTTTGCTAGATGGTGAAGATTCGGTGTGAGGTTTCCTTTTAGCTATGGTTGTTTCCTCAATGGTTATTGGTGAAGAATGTCCAAGGCTTTCTACATAATTATTATGTTCTTGTACTAGTCTTTCTTCCAATTCTTCCTCCAACCCTTTGTGAACACATGCAGTCTACTCAAATGTAGGTGATTCTATGGAAATTAAACCCTCATCCCTTTTAGCTTCTACATTATTAATTGGGTTTATAATTTTCTTAGTTTCTTCTTCCCCTAACTACACATTACCCTAGCTAACTATGTTATTATCTTCTCCAACCATTCTTTCTCATGGAGAATGTTCCTGATGGGTCTACTTTGTAAATTATCCCATTTTTTAAATTCCTCCTGAGAAATGTTAAGGTACTGGAGGGAAAGACTTATTTTTACAAATTTAATACCACTAAATAGTAATGTAACAAATAAGATTGTATTATTTTTCTCCTACACTCTACTACCATCCTCATTAACATATGATGCAAATAGTTTGGCAAAGACAACCATTTGATTCCTTAACTTGAATACTAGAACTTCTCTTTTGGCCTAGCAAACTCAACCCTCATTATGGGGAGTCGTGAAACCTCATAAATAGTAGCTTCCAAAGCATGTATCCTGAGACCTTTGATGATAGATTTTTTATTCATGAAGCTCTCTACAAATTGTTCATTACTCATTTAATTTTAGGAAGTAATGAATCCAACTTGCTTGTTCAAAAAATGACTGACTATTTGCATCTTCGAGTAGCAGTGTATGGTCAATCAACTCTCACCAAATTGGATCACCTCTCATACATGCCTCCTATTATTACTATGCAATTCTTCTTTCTTTCAACTCATGTTTATCAAACAACCTCACCAATAAACCCTATATCTTATAAATTTTGCATGTGTCCTTAGTTCTGAACATACCCTTCCCTTTGTAAGCTAGATTACAATTTCTATTGTGAAACACATTGTTCTTTCTTTATGACATCACTTTCCTTACTATGATATGAATATTTTATTGATGGAGCTTATAATCACATTTAATTCACAAAAATCTCACAAGATTTATTTTGCACATACAAGTCATTAAATTCCCTTCTCGCAGGTAATATGGCATAAACATCAAATCAATGCTAATGACCTGGAGACACATTAGACTTACCATACTTATGACATGGCTTTTGATGACATGATAATCTGATCTTATTGAATAATCACACTTAATTCACAAAAATCTGCAAGGCTTCCTCTTGGCCAACTTAAATTATAATTTATCCTCAAATTATTAAAGAGAGTGACATAGTACATGAAGAATTAATGTGACAGATAGTATAGTATATATGAAATATAAACAAAATGTTACATGTGTAAATGTAACAACTAATAACCATGCAATGATAATCAAGGAATACAAATAGAGTATGCCTAACTGACTTAAATGGATTTTTGCAACCAAAGGTCTCCATGTATCCAAAAGCAACATGTGCATAAACTAGCAAAAAAGATTTATGTGATAGAGATAGGCATAACAATGACGACGGTTTGATGTGGTAGCTTGATATAGAAAATTGGAAGTTGGAAACAAATTTATGGTTGCATGCTCCAAAGAGTTTGAAATTTGGAGTTGTTGTGAGTGAGAGTCTATTGTAAAGAGTACTTGTTTTGAAAAACTAGAGTCAGGTCCCTTGAAATGTGGGATGACAAGGCATGTACCTATAATGTAGCTACATATATAGCTAAACTTTATTAAAAAGGAAATGCTTTAAAAAGAGAGCTTATGGATGATCATTGTGATGTGTGCGCATGTGTTCTAGACTTGGTTTAGTAATCTTAGATGGTTGCAAGTGGACCAAATGGTTCATCAAAAGTGAAAAAGAGTGATGGAGGATATGCATAAATTAGACTGTGTGAGGTGGATGTAATATTTGTAGTATTTGGAACTATGGAAGTAGATGTTCACCAAGGGTACATATGTCATGTGAAGAGGATGGTTGATCAAGGTGAAGTGAGGTAGGTGTTAATAGAGGTGATGTAATGAACTTGGTTTGTAGATGTTGAAGAAATTCTTCCTCATTATGTGGTTTCTTGTACAATTTGAGGATGTGACCATTAACCACGAGAACAAAGAAAATAAGATCAATGGTAATGATCTTTAAAATTCTATTTGGAAATAGCTTTCTGATCCCTATACCAAGAATTATATAACAATGGATAGTCACATTCATGAACAACAAATTCATCAAGTGTGTTAAATTAATGCATGTATTCCTACTATGCTTACAAAAGATCCAATTCAAATTCCAATGTTGTAAACAATGTCTTCTACTCAAATTCTATAAGGAGAACTACCTTTTCCCATAAACCAACTCATGGGGAGTAAAGACTATTATTATCTTCCATATTTGTTTTGTATGTCAAGACTACCTCTGGTAATTGAGCAACCCAATCTTGCCTATGGATCTGTATTGTCTTGGCGAGGATAATCTCAAGCTCTTTGTTTGTAACCTCAACCTATTAATTAGATAGTGAATGGCAAGGAGTGGATTTCTTATACTGAATCTCATATTCCTTGACTAGTTGGGCAATTAGATGAAAAGTAAATTGTGTCCCTTGGTTTGTAATTATTTCTCAAGGTACACTAGATCTAGCAAATATTTTTTCATTTAAAAACTCATCTACCTTAGCATCCCTAACATTTGTTAAATCCTTAACATCAACCCATTTAATCAAATAGTTAGTACACACCAAAATATAAGATTCCCCATTTGAATATGACATTATAGATCTAATGAAGTCAAGATCCCATTTGTCAAATGATGTAACTACCAATTGTGGTTGTAAAGGAATCTCATCACTCCTTGTAGGTCTTCACATACTTTGACATTTGTCACATCTCCTTTATACTATATTGAATGCTTGTGTAGGGTCGACCAATAATACCATGCATTAAGAGTCTTGATAGTTGTATGTTTGGCTTGGAAAGTGGCCTCTGCAAGGTTTATCATAGCAGTGCTCTCAAAATATCTAATGGTTCATCATCTCAAAGGCATCTTCTTGTAACATGATTAGGTACAACATAGTACAAATATCTTGCTATACAAGAATAAGAAAATGTGCACTAAACCAATTGTTTATTCTCTTTGGGATAAAGGTGTGGAGGAGAGCACCTTGTTAACAAATAATTAGTTATATCTACATACCATATATTACAAGTAGTGAGAGAAAACAAATTTTAATCAAGAAATGAATCTTTTGTAGCTGGATCATGTGATGAAATTGTTAATATAGAGAGAAAGTTTTCTACCACTTTAGCTTTGCCCTAGTTTGTCCACAATTGTAATATCAAAATCTTATAACAACAAGAGCCATCTAACCAAGTGACCATTGACTAATGGATTGTCTATAATATATACTATGGCTACATGGTCAATTTGAACAAAAATGGGATAGCTTGAAATATAGCATCTAAACTTATTAATAACATATATGGAAACAAACATTTCTTTCTCTATGATAGTGTAATTTACCTTGACCCCTTTCATTGTCTCACTAATGTAGTAGATAACATATTCTAGATTGTCTTCCTTTTGTCCCAAAACTACTCTTGTGACAAAATCAGATGCATTAGTGTGTATGTGGAAGGGTAAATTCCAATTAGGTGCCTTTAATATTGATGCTTGAGTGAGAGCATTTTCAAGTGACTCAAATGAATGTTGGCAATCAATAAACCATTCAAAATAAAAGTCACTTGTCAACAATGTATATAAAGGACCTACTATCTTACTAAAATCCTTGATAAAATGCCTATAGTAACCTACATGGCCAAGGAAAATCCTAACATCTCTCAGTTTTTACGGTATTGATAACTCTTGAATGATTTCCACTTAAGCTAGGTCAACTTTTATACCTTGTAATGAAATAAAATGCCCAAGAAAAATAACTTTCATTATCAAAAAACACTTCTCATGGCTTAAGGAAAGGTTATTGTCTTGGCATATTTGTAACACCTTCTCCAAGTTAGCTAATGCTTAATCATTGGAGTTACCATATGCTGTAAAATAATCTATGTAGATATTCATGGCTTCACGTACATAACAAGAAAATACTGAGAACAACCGTTTGAAATGTGGCTGGTGCATTACATAGGCCAAAAGGTATTACTGAGTAAGCATATGTCCCCCATAGGAAAGTGAAGGTTATTTTATCTTTGTAACACCTTCTCCAAGTTAACTAATTTTTTATCATATGAATTACCATATGCTATAAAATCATCCATGTACAATTCCATGGCATCATGTCTGTAATCATAAAATATATTAAGAACAACCCTTTGAAAGGTGGCCAATGTATTACATGGGCCAAATGGTAATACTTGGTAAGCATATATCCTCTGTAGGCAAGTGAAGGTTCTTTTATCTTGATCTTCAAGAGTTATTTTGATTTTATTATAACCACTAAACCCATGTAGAAATGAGAAATACCTTTTACCAGAGAGTGAGTCCAAAACTTGGTTGATTCAAAAGACAATGCAAAATGATCCTTCCTAGTAGTTGTATTTAGTTCTCTGTAATCAACACAAAATATCCACTCGCCTCCTTTATTTGACACTATAACCAGAGGTGATACTCATTCATTGTCAGAGATTAGGTAAATGAATCATGTACTATCCTTATCATGTATTTCCTTGTTCAATTTTTGGTGCTTTGTCATAGTATGGGTGAATTTTCTGTGCATTATCATCAAGATAAATCATGAGCTTTGTTGCTAATGTTTTCCTAGCTTTCCACCTAATAAAATCACAAGAAACATTTGTAACTAAAAAGAAGATATCATCCTCATTGATATCTAAACTTTAAGACGCATAAGAGAACATTGACAAATACAAACTCTCATTCTTTATTCTCAACATAAAGAGAAACTTTCCATTAGAACCTAACAATCCAACAACTACTATTATACACAATAGTTAGTTATCAAGTTGACCAATATGAGGAGGAATTTGTTTTTTGAACTTGAGTGTGAATGTGCGAGCCATTGAAATCAAGCATGACATCAAAGAAATCTTCTCAAGAAACTGCTTGTCCATCATGTCTTTGAAATAAAAAGATCCATTCCCTTGTATTACAAGAGCTTCAACCATTTATCAATATTTAGTGCATGGATCAAATGTTTATTAAACCTACAAGAAAAGCTTCTCTAGTACATGCAAACTAAAATGTTAAGGAACCCATGGTTCCAATTCTCAAAATCCAAGATTATAAAGTCTCAATAGTCCAAATAATGACAAGAGTTAAATGATTTCTTCTCAATAAATAAACTCCCTTCAAACACATGAAATAAACTACAAAGTTGTATCCAAATCCTTATCATATCTTCTGGAGCCTTTAAGAAAGGAGAAAATGGGAAAAAAACCCGCTATAAGATATTGAGACTTAGAGCAACAATATATACTTGTATTGCAAGCATAATTTCTTGATGTGATCTAAATGTGATAGCACCATAGCCAACATCATCTATTTTGTAGCCTTCCATTGATTATTATTATTATTATTATTGCATGTTTGTGTGTGTGTGTGTGTGTAGAGAGAGAGAGAGAGAGAGAGAGAGAGAGAGAGAGAGAGAGAGAGAGAGAGACGTGTGTGTGTATGTACATACAGTGTCTACTAGATGAACTTTAGGTGCAAACTTATATAATATATTTGTTTTGTACAAGCTTAAGGAAATGTAAATAAGAGTCAAATTGAGATTATTTTCAATTGTGTCTACAAAAAAAAAGTTTATTTGATTTGAAAAGTGTTTGGTCTTGTAAAAGATAAGAGGTTGGTTTACTATAAAAGACAATTATTTGGGTTATTCACTTATGAAGCTAAACAAGTGTGAATGATTAAATCCAAATCCATTAGATTTATATCGAATCCAAACTGGTTGATTACGAAGTTATGGATCTTTTCATTTTAGTTTTTACCATCACTTAAGTTTACTAAGTTCTTGTGTGAATTGAGTAGTTTTGTCTTGATTGTGTCGAGTCAAGTTGATATAGGAGTGTTGGATAAATGACTCATAGTTTTGTGCAGGGACGTGCATATGCTATAAAATAATTTGGCCAAAATGATGCATAAGTTGCAAGATTTTCAATTCATGATACTTATAGGGTTGCATGTTAACGTGTCATACTTAAGTAGAATATATTTAGGTTGTTTGTTGTATTGCAACCAATAGCGTCAATACATCACATCTAGTTTTCAGTTGATATGGTATGTTTGTATATCTATTTATTTTATCCCTTTATGAAGGGTAGGACCACTTCCAATAGGAAAGTATGTAAGCAAGCACATCTATGGATAGAGTTAAAGAACTTAGATGATGCCATCCCTCGATACAACAACTTTGAAGCCCAAAGGCTTGATACTCAAATACACAATATGTATTGTGACAATGATCTTTTATTTGCACAATGATTATTTTACAGTGTACTTGTATGCAAATAAAAAATTAATTATCATTTTGTAAGAATGAAAACATACAAGTATGTTTACATTGAGTATGCATGTAAGTAATCTGTAAATTTGAAATAATGTATTCTAATTTCCTAATGGAAAATTGAAATGAATCGTGAAAAGTATTATAGAAAAAAAATGTCTAGACATTTTCATTGTTTATAAAAATATAGCTCAAGATATTTATATTGATTCTATAAGAATGATGTGCTTTTGTTTATATACATAAGAATTAATTAGTTATTTAGATGATTTTCTAAGTATTGGATTCTACATCGACAAAAAAGAAATAAAAATACAAATTGTTACCCTTGTTTCCAATGTATTATACTCCTAGTTTAATTTAAAATAAATCTAACGCATGCTAAATGTAAACTATAAACATGATGAAGAAATCCACACACTAAATAATGTACACATGCTTATTAATCTTAGCTAATTCTATAAAAAAGAAGACAAAGCTTTGATATTTAGAATGCTGCCTTCTAATTAACAATTCTTACTAGTTTAAATATCAATTATCCACCAATGAATTGTTTGATTCTAGATCATGGGTTCTACATTGAACTTTACAAAGTGCACATTTTTCAATAGATTGAAATATGGAAGTTCTATTCTTTTTTTCATTGTATAACCCATTTATGAGTGATTGTACTTAAATGAATAAAGTATACTTGTTGCAAGACTAGGCCAAGCCTTAATAATTAAATGTTGTAGTTAAATGAGTAGTTTTAGTTATTTGTCATATACTTACATGCATAAGTCTTTGGAAGAAAGATGTACTAACCTATTTGTCAGATTTGGGAGCATGCTCATAGAGAGATTTAATCAATTTTTTATTGTTGGATTATGTTGTTCTCTTCTTCCTAACATGAAAAAACATCAATTCAATTTTCATGCACACACACACACACACACACACACACACACACACACACACACACACACACACACACACACACACACACACACACACACGATTCAGATTTTAATTGCAAGGTCATGAGATAATATCATTGAGTGGTTTTACTATGAGACAAGGGCTAACAAGAAGCTACATGCCCTGTTGCACAAGTCAAATAGTTAAAAGCAATAAAATAATAACCAAAGTGATAACTGACAAGTTAAACAAGTCAATTGTAGATTAAGATAAAAGTATTAAGGTGTATTGTAACAAAAGCTCCCTTGAAGAAAACCTAACACAATCGACCATTTTGTAGGATGCATGCATTCTTTAACTCATCTTACTCTTGGTGGTTGTTATCTCCATGTTGTGTTTAGACATGCCAACAAACTTGAATCAATAAGAAATTAACAAGTCCAACAAGACCTAAAAAAATTTAAAATATTAAAAACTAAAACTATAACAAAAATGTCCTCGCAATCTTAACAAAAACTTTGACTACACAACAATTCTTCTTATATTTTATCCTTTTAATATAATATATTTTTTGTTTTGAAGATTTATCTCTACACTATTTAGATACTTAAAACAATAATTATACTAATAATTGTTTTACTTTAACCATTATATTTTTCGTCATTTGTAACCTACAACATAAACTTTGCAAGTAAACGTTACATTTTCCTTATTCTTTTACAATCCTTTTTTAAAAAGTTGATTGAGGAAATTAGGGATACTAGAGGCTCCTATTTTGATAAACTTGAAATATTCGCTCATATCTTGGAAAGGAAGAAAGTAGTTTGGATGGAGGGTGCTCAAGGGTGGACCTCCTGGGTTGAAGACTATAATGATGTTCTGCTCTGACTGTTCTTGGCTCCTTTTTGGTGTTTATACTCTCGAAAACTGTTATCTATTGTGATGCTCTATCTTACTTTGTAATAGTTTATTTTGCTGGGAACTTGGTGGGTTGAGGCTCCGCCTCCCCACTCCTATGCTCTATCTTACTTTGTAATAGTTTATTTTGCTGTGAACTTGGTAGGTTGAGACTTTGCCTCCCTACTCCTGTTCTTGTAATTCTCCCTTTTAATCAATCGATTTATAATTAAAAAAAAATTGTCTATACATTGTAGAAACACTAACATATTGAGAGAGTTTTATTTATTTTCCCTCCATAGCAATACCTTAAAAAATAAAATTCATTTTGTATTTGATTTTTGGAATCAACTTTATAAAAACCTGGCAGAGCCATCAAATATTGGAGATAGTAGTCGAGTTTGAGGGTCATTGAAGGTCCCGAATGAGAGAGAAACATGTTGAGCAGTAGTGTCCATGCTCTGCCATGTGCAAGAATACACGTTCGCAGGGAACTTAAGGTTTACGGAGCCTCAATTCATACACAAGTTAATTTTTTCGAGGACCACAAATTTGTGCGTTTGTTGGAACTTCCTACATCTTCAAAATCTGCATCTGCATTTTCCAAGGTTACGAAATTTTAAAATTCTTCTGCTATTGAATTAAATCTTTACTGTTTTCAAAGCTGCTATGATATTCGTTTTGATTCTTTAAGTTTTACATATTTTAGACTGTTTTCTGCTGTTAGTTTTAGTTTCCTGCCTGTGGGGATTACTGGTGAAATAAAGGATGAGCTTAGATCCATAAGTTACCATAATTACAACTTCTAGCTTTGGGTAATGTTCAGTAACGGCGCATTAGAACAGGCCGCCTATATATTGCTATATATACAGAGTGCTAAAGTAGTTTTGATTCCAAGGTGCGAAACACATTAGTCTCCGACTCTCCTCCACTCACGCCTTTAAAATTTTTAATTGTTGATAGTTTGGAAAGCTTCCCTTATTGTTTTCCATAAGTTTTTTATTCAGGAAATCGTTTAGTGATTGATTTGATGAGTAAGAGAAAGATTCACCAAATCCACTTACTAAATGAATGATGAAACAAAAAGCAACCATCTATTTATCACCATCTATTGATTTGGATGTTTCAGTTGTTTTATTTCGATTTTTTTAATTGAAAATTTGGAAGCCAATTAAGGGGCCTAATAAGAAACGAAACGCACAAAAAAAAAAAGATGAAACTCTTGTGTGAAACCCATGCAATGATGACCAGACCTTACAAAAGCATGAAAGCTTGAAAATCATTGTTTCCTATGCAATCTAAAAACCGTATGCCCTCTCTCAGGTATTTTTGGTTTCATCTTCTTGGGAAACACTTCCGTCCAGCCAACATCCTCCTCCTCCTCCACAAAGTTTGATGAAGCAAGCAAAGTTGATAGAGAATGATTTATCTGATCTAATAGCAATTCGGCAAGATATCGTTCTTTTGCATAAGGCAATCCTGTATCCCAAGAAGTTTTACCTAATTTGAATGGCTGAGGGATGGGAATCTGAATGTAGAACCATGCTCTTCATTTGCCTTCTTAAGCCTTGACCTTTCTTTTGTGGTTTTGTTTTGATGGGCGTTGTTTGATGCTCCTTAGGATCAACAACTTGCATGCAGTTTTAGGATTTGTAAGAGTAATAGATTGGGTGTTTGCACCATTGTTTGATATTGTTAGCTTGATGAATAGCAGGTCTTGCTCCTCAAGAAGGCATGCCTAACAAAAATATTCCAAGGAATCATTGATTCATGAAAAAATACACATGGTAAGATCTTGTAGGTTGTAAGCCTTGTTAGGGTAGATATATAATCTTGTGCTATTGGTCATCCAAAAGTAAAACAGTTAGATTGTTGTGGGCCTTGTCATCCTTTGAAAAAAGTTCAACATAGAAAGCAGTGATGTCACAACAACTGTGGCATTATGATGTGAGGTTTTAAGGATGCTAGATTGGCAGTCATTTTTGCTTTCGCCATTGGCCAGTCTTGGTGCTTCATCTTTTGGTGGGATCATCTCTTTAGTGCACAAGACTACATTATTTTGTTGGGTGCTCAATTTTATTCATAAACTTCTAGATGTTTGAGGGTCATGTCAAAATAAGTAGAGTACTCATTCAACCATCAATGTGATGGGAAGTTTCAAATACTACAGGCTATTCAACTCGTGTTAAGCATTCAAGCTTGCAGATTTCATGGGAGTACTCCATGCCCTACATGCTGCCTTGCCAAAATGAATCATCATGTTTGACATTTGCCTATTTTCCAGGTTGGATTGTTTTGGGTTTTTAAGAATGACTTTCTTTTATTTCTTTGTGGGGTTGGAGAATGCTTGGGTAGCATTAGTAGAAGAAAAGACTCATACTTCTTTGCCTTCAAAGCAATAGATTGTATTTCATGATTTAGAGATCAAACTCTTATGATCACGCTAAGGAGCCTTTCATAGTTGTAGTAAAAAGAAACTTATTATCTATGAGTACTCTCTTGGTTGTGCCCAATTTATTTTTTCTTCTTCTATGATGTTATGTTATAGTTGCACAGTCAATTTATTCTATGCTTTAGCTTGTTTCTTGAACTTTACAATCTTCAATATTGGAATTGCTTATGATCATGCCCCTTTCTCTTGGGACTGTTCTTTTGAAGATAAATAAACTTTGTGCAAACTATAGTAGTTATCTTTCTCTTGGCAAATCACTGATAGTCTATATTGTTATTTTCAAGTAGTTGCTTGCTAGCTTTGATCTTCACCAACTCTCACCTCATTGAAGATCACACAACTATTTTACTTGTACTTGTTTCATGACAGCTATGTTATGTTTACTTCCACTCATCTATTTCATCGTTTTATTGGTTTTCTTTGCTTTTTTTTTGTTCACTTTGTGTTTGGGGCCCTTTTTGCACTAGTACTTTGCTATTATAATAGTTGTGTATTGTAGTCCCATTGACCTATTCTTTGTCATTTGTACCTATTATTTGTTATTTGTGGGTGTTGTATAATATCTTTCCTTTTTCAATAAAATTTTCTATACAATTCATGTGCCCATTTGAGGCATTTCCAAGTTGTGATGACATTGTCAAGAATAAATATAAAATAATAGAATGTGTTTTATAATTCTAGTTTTTTGTTTTTGGATTATTCATGCCACACACAAGTTAATTTTGCCAACAAGGCCTTTGGCAATCTTTTTTTAGAAATTCAACTCCATAGTAGGTCTTCTCAATTAATAAGGCTTCGTCTTGAGGAAATGATACTAAGTGTCTGTATGCTTGGATTGATAATGAAACATTGGATTCTCAAAGAGCTTGATGCATCTCTAACTATTGTCGTACACTATAATCGGCTCCAACATTTGATTAGTAGTTTTTTCTATCAACTGGTGAAGCCATATAGCCTCACAACTAGAAGAAGAGGCTGCTCTATATTTTGCCTTGGTTGAACTCATTGCTCCATCACTTGTTTCCCATTGAACCAGGATATTATTCTTGACCACAAGCTGAAACAAAAACCTGAAGTGCGCTTCCAAGCACTGGTCACTAGCTCAATCTGAATCCAACAAACTCATGCAAAATTAACTCAATATCTCCAATTTATCTTTACCTATAATGAATTGCACTCATCAAATTTTGGAGCAAAAGCTTTGTAGCAGTTCAGAGATTTTTTTTGGCTCAACCATTATAACTAAATGTATTCACTGCAAAGCAAATATTAAATTGAGTATGCACCAAATACAAGAGGGAACCTATGAAATTGCTTGCACACAAAGGATCCATCAAATTTGATCTTGAATCTACAATAAACTTTAGATTTAGAACAACTAGAGTAGCAAGGGACTTACAATCCATCATTGAAGTGTATTTATAATCTCTATTGTGCACTTCCCTTGACCTAGGAAGACTTTTCTTTCCTTACCACACCCCAAGACCTAGAAAATAGTGCATAAGACTGATATCTTCATATCAAACTTGGAGGCCAACTCTCCCTTGCACCATGTTATGAGCTTCTCATTGCTACTTATAAAGATTGGGTCATCCACATATAGGACTAAAATCAAAATATTAGATTTATCAAATTGATGGTAAAGATTAGGATTTGCAATAGTTTTGGTGAAGGCCAACTTCAACACATACTCATCAATTTGTGAGTACCAAGTATGCAGTGCTAGCTTTAGCCCATATAGTTCATTTGTAAAAGCTATCTTTACATCCATCTAATATAAAGATCAACCAAAATAGATGCAAGAGACATAATCACATTGAGAAAAGAGTATTGTGCAATTAGAGAAAAAGTTTCATGATAGTCAATTCCCCTACTTTCAGAGATCCCTTGTGCAGCAAATCTGTCCTTGTACTTATTTGTGCACCTATTTGCACTGCATTCTTCATCTTGTACAATCAGTGATTCCCATTATGGTCTTGACACAATGTATTAGATGTCATTTTGTATTATGGAACAATACTCATTGACCATGGTATTTCACCTCCTTAAACTAGAAGGCTCCACATCAATAGTGGAAGACATCAAAGCAAAATAATTTAGAAATTTCTTAGGGGTTTGACTGGTTTGGAAAGAAGTATTTGTTGCCCCTACTAGTTCATGTGCCTTTTGTGATGTTTGAGTAAGCCATTGAGGCTTCTTGGTTGTACTAGTGTAAGACCCCCTGCTGGTTCTAACTTTTGAAAACTCAATTTTGACCTTTTGACTTTTCGTCAAACAGTTGGCATGCAATGTCTAAGTTCTGATTTCTGAGTGTATATGGTTTGCTTTGTTTGTATTTAAATGATTTTGCAATTCCAAACATATACAAATGCATGAAAATTCAAATTACCTTGCTAGCTATGCACAAATATCTCATTTCATTACATATATTTGCAATTATTTACAAGGATCATCAAAGAAGCATTGAAATAATTATTAATTGCAAAATAATAAAACTTGGGACTGATCACAGCTCAATAAATCCTCCCAGATTGGACACAGCTGTCCTAAAAGTGATTGCTCTTAATTGCCAAGGTTGTATCTGCAAAGGAGAAGCATTGAAATGTCTCAAATGTGCCCCTACAGCCAAATTGCCACCTCTTCTTGGACTAACGTGGGCCCTAGAAACCCTATGGCTGCCTTATTTCTTCAATCACAGGTCTCTTTATGTGCTGTGATCTGCACCATTAGAAGATTCACAATGTCTGCAAGCGATGCTGGAAATATTTGAAACTGCTAGGCAGCAATTCTTCAACCAAATTAATGCAATCTTGGTCTTTTATTAAGACCAACGCCTGGCACAATTAGTTGGATGTTTCACCAATTCACTGTACTGTTAAATTTGGAAGAATTTACAATTCTTCAAGCCTGAGACTCAAACCCTAGTCTCCAAATCTCAAACAAATCCACAAAACCAAAATGCTCAAGTCATGAATGAATTCCATCTCTCCTCTATCGGTTTTTTATAATTCACAAGAAGAAATCAATCATGGCTTCTTCAATACATTTCTCATGACTTATAAAATACTTAGCTCTTGTTGCACTTGTTTTTGATGTATTTGAAATATGATATTTAATTATCTTTCCCTCCATTTGGTGCACAATGAAATAATATAAAGTATATTTTAATAATCACTTATATCTCCCTTTAAATTGACACTTTACATTATTCCTCATATGCACTTTATTATTTGACTTTATAATCATAAAATAACCCCCTTTTAATAATAAAGTCAAATAACATTTAACGATGTCCACTTTTAATTAATTATTAATAAAATATTACTTTATTAATAATTAAAATGTCATAACTCCAAAGATACTCATTATTTCTTGATTTTTCAGAACTAGGAGGTAACCCACTGCATTCATTGCTAATTTCTAAAAATAGAAAGGGTCCATCTCTATCAATCCTTGATTTACTATAGTTAGTAAATCCTTGAATACTGATAAAAAAAGGTGCTAAAGGTCATCACTGCAACTGAGGCTGGTCTAGGTGCCTTGCCAAATATAGAAATGCTGGATAGATGACTTACTATAAATAGTAAGTGTACCAAATTGAACCAAACGAAGAGCAAATCCTGAATGCTTCTGTACTGCGGAAGGGAAAGAGCCTCCTGTTCTGCCAATTGTTACCCTCTAATCATCTGACTTAGCCTATGAGGGCCAATAATAGGCTAATCCAAACAAACTCTGATGCTCGCGAAAATGGGGACATTACAACTAGAGGGTAATGAGGTATTTTTTGTTGGACTTGAAATTGGCTGAATTGCATTTGGTTGTGCTGTATTTTGTTTGTCAAGACGGGACAATAACGTGCTCACTTTTATCAACCTATGTAGGAGGTTCCTAATCCTCATTAAATTTCATGACTTCATTTAGTACTATTTTTTATTATAATGAAACATAGGCATTGGAATCCGTGGAAAACTCATTGTATCCCACAAACACATCCCTTTGTCATCTTGTCCAAGCCCAATAATGTAGATAGGAATCCCAAACACTTGAAATGAGGATGATCTGTAAACTAGGACGTTAAAGTTTTACCAACTTAATCCAATTATAGATTTAAGTCCCTGATCTAGGCAGTAATTGTGTGGCTATGTGCACCATTGAGATTACCGAAACTAAGTTACGCTTTTAACACTTTTAATCAACTGTGTTTAATAACATTAAGGAGAGAACTATAAATTGAAAGAATTGAGAGAATAAGAAAGAGAGAAGAGAAATGCAAACACTTTGATAACAAAGTTCGTCCTTGGGGACTACGTCTCCGGGTCCACTTCTCAATTCGGGACCACTTTATTAATGTTGCCAGGCTCAAAACGCCTTATTACAACATCCAAGCTTAACCCCTCTCTCTCTCTCTTTTACAATTTTTGGTGTAGAATAACACTTTGCAATCTCTCACACAAAGAGTTCCTTTCTATTATAATTCCTCTTGCGAATTTTTCTCCAAAATTCTTCCAAGTCTAATTGTTTTCAAAAAGACAATAACCCCCCTTTTATACAAAATGTTTTCCTTATTTGGTGTAAAACCAAATAACCAAATGTTCTAACCATAACCCCTTTTACATAACAAATAAATTTGTTAAGGTAAATTCTGTTGGCCCTTATTATTTTTCGGGCTCCAAGTTTAAAATTCCTTAACAATATTTTTGTTATTAATGTTTGCAAAAGTTATGGAGAGGGCTCGGGCCCCTATTCATTCGGATCACTACTCATTTTTTTGCTAACAACAAAATCAAGGCCATTCAAAAATAGAATGTGACACAGCTATGACTCCACGACAAGGAGGGAAGCTCGTAAATGGGGAGTCATGAGTTCGACCTCCTATAAAGTCAATTTGTTTTATACCGTTCAAATCTATAACAAAACCTATTTAATGGTAATCGTCTACACCAAAACTGTCAGTGGTGTAGCGGTTAGGAGGAGATTTCAGAAGGTGGAGGTGTAGGGTTTGACTCCCCCCATCACCCCCATTCATAATTTTAAACAAATAAACATGGTTATTTGAAACCGTTCAAACACCTTTTGCTATCGAGGTGCCACGTGGCATCAAACAATTGAACCTTGTGCGGACACATGTTAGCACCCGATTGCACCAAGTGTACATATTGCCACATCACCCACCTTGCCATGTCACCTTGTCTTGCCATGTCATCATGCCATATGTGCTGCCACGTAATCTGCCATGTGTCACCACTTGATTGGCTGTGCTGACTAGCTTTTGAGGTCATGTTGATGTCATCCAATCAACCCTTTTCCTGGTAACTTTGACCGGCCATAACTTTCACATACGGAGTTCGTTTTTGAAACAGAATATAGTTCCGGAATCAGCGCGATGAGCACTACGACTTGGCATCATTTTTGCTTGGATTTGAGACAATCAATTTTTCACCTTTTTGAACGTTTGATTCCTTGTTTGACCGAACTTTTGACTGCACATAACTTTTGCATACGAACTCCTTTTGAGCCTGTTAAAGTTGCGCTAGGATCGTGTTAGGGAACTCTACGCATTGATGTAGTTTTTGTGAGAATTTGAGACTGTGAATTTTTTCAGGTTCGCTAGATCCACCTGGATCAGAGGAACATTGGGGTTATCAACTATTAAAGCTTCTTTAAGAGTCTTGTTTGTCAACACATTGTGAGAATACCTGTTTCTACTTTAAAGTTTAAACAACCCAACTAGATTCCTTTGCCCAAATAAACAATGGTAAATTTGGGTTGGAAATCATGGCCTTTGCTATCCTTATAGTGGACTTACTCTTTCTCTCTACAAATTGATACTGTTGAAAGTTGTAAGACAAAATCAACTCCATCTTGATCCTTATATATATCCAAAAAGCATCAAAGTCCTTGGAGATATACTCTTCTATGATTAGACCTCAGAACATTAATCTTCCTTCTTAACTGAGTCTCTACAAGAGCTTTGAACTCTTAGGACTTCCCAAAGACTTTATCTTTGTTCTTTATGATGCAAATCTAAGTTTTCCTTAAGGAATCATCAATAAATGTAACAAAGTAAGTGTTTCTTGCCAATGAAGTTGTTGACATAAGTTTGTACACATTTGAATGAATCAAATCCAGAATCCCAACCTAGAGTAATCATCAATAAATGAAACATGGTGAGTGTTTCCTGCTAATGAAGTTGTTGATGTAGGTCTGCACACATTTTGAATGAATCAAATCTAGAATCTCCCTTTATTTGTTTCATTGCCAGGGAAAACTGTCTTAAGAATGCTTGCAAAGTTGGCAGCTTATACATTCTTGTCTTCTCTAACTTGAAGTTAGGCAATGCTTGCACCATATCTTCAAAATAGGTAATGCTCCATAATGTAAATGATCAAATCTCTTTTGCCAAAATCTTGCACAATTTGTCACTATCATATATCAGAGCTCAATGTTTGATCACAATAGCAATCAACTTGTAAAAGTCACCCTCTTGTCTACCTTAGGCCAATACTCGACTTTGATCCTAGCTGTGATTTTCTATATCAACTTGAATACATGTGGAAAGAAACAAATCTTGTCCTTGCAATAGGATATGTAGCATCATCACCAAGCTCCACCTATATACTTGTCTTTTAATCATTGAGTCTATCGAAAGCTTTCTTATTGAAAGTATTCTGTTTTGATGTTCCATTGGCCACATACCACTCTACTGTAGAAATGGTGTTAGTGGATAGGGATGACAACTTGGTAAAGGCTCATCCACTATTGAAGCTTTTGTACTCCTACAAATTGCTTTTGCTACTACCATTGCGTCCCCTTCACCTTCTTCATAGGACACTAAGAAGTGTAGTGGTCATTCTTGTAGCATTTAAAACACTTTATATTGCTTTAAGCCATTCTTGCTTTGTTGAGAAACATTAGAGTCCTTTCCCTTTTGACCCTTCCTGGGTCCTCTTTATTACTACCTTTCCTTTTCTTCTTGATGAGGGATTGGTTCTGATTCCCTTTGACTTTGGGCGAAATAATTTGTAGTCTAGTCTCATTTTGGATTAAGTCATCCAAATCTTCTCAAAAGTGGGAAGTTTCTTTCAAGTGCAAATATTTTGAATGAATAAGTCTCATAGAGGATAATCCATTTAGAGTTGTGGATACCAACTCATCATCATCCAAATTTTGAACATTTAGAGCAAGTTGATTTTGAAGTTCAGTGGTTTTCATAAGGTAAGTGGCCACTATGTTTGTATCACTCGTGTGTGGCATTGAGCTTGTTCTTTAGTAGCTTCTTGTAGGAAATGTTCACACTTTGATATAGAGTGGTCAAGGCAGCACTCATCTTTGTTGTCTTTTTTGTGTGGTGAAGGATCAAATGGCTCTTCATTGAATCTAGGATGATTTACTTTATGTTGGCTAACTTTTTGTGATGCTTGGCCAATTGAATAGATTAAGTAGGAGTTGCAACCTTAATTTCCACAAAATCTAAAGATCAATTTCCCCTAGTAGCATTTACAATTTGTACTTCCAAGGTGTAAAGTTGGATGTGCACTCGAGGCAGTTACACTTGCTAAGATCAAGATCAGACATGATTGAAGCTTTTGAAACACGTTGAAACTAGACAGATTAGAATGGAATTATGTTCCACAAGGACGCGTCCCCTAGGGCTCCTGTCCTTGGTACGGTATGGGGACACGGTGACATTATTTTCCCATCCCCCTCTTGTACTCTATTTTTCAAAATTTGGGAACGGTCTTCGAAACGGCTCTGAAAGTGGTCAGGGACAGCTAGGGGACGACTAGAAGTCCCCTACCCGTCTTGGGGACTTCTAGCTGTCCCCTATGGCCCAAGTCATTTTTGGACTGCTAGTGTTAAGAAATAAGACATTTTTAAATTTTAAAAAAAGGCTGGCTGGCCCACAAGGAAACCTAAACCACATTTACCAATACCAAAACCTAATCTAAGTATACAATAACCAAAAAGAAGAAAAAGAAATTCATCTTCACATTCACAAAGGAGAAGAGCAGCAAGAGAAGGTCAAATCTAATTGATTTAGACTCTTAGACCTACCATCTATTGATTATGGACAGCTATATATTATTATAGACTTTTGTGTTTATTGTTTGGTAGTTTAGTTACAATGTTTACATTTTAATATGTTACGTCATTTCATGGTTGAAATTTGGAGCCTTTGGGCACTTTTGCTATATGTATGCCATATATTGACAATGAAAGCATTTGAATTTTGTTAATTTGCTTATCGATTCATATGTGAAATCTCAACTCAAGTCTAATGCTATGTATTAAGCTTCTAAAATGTCTACGATGAATGCTTTATCAATGTTATGATATGCATATTTGAAATTTCTCTCTCTATATAAAAATTCCCCTATTTTTTTAATAGCCGACCCCTACTGTCTCCTAAAAATTGGCCCTAAACCATACCCATACTGGAAACACGTCCCCATCCCCTAAACCGTCCCCATTCCCGAAACTCCGTGGAACATAGGAATGGAATGATTCAATTAGCAACCTATGATAGGTGTGGATCAACACCCGTCACAAGAGCACTTAGGGTTTCCAACTCCACAATCTCTCATAGGTCCAGATAGCTTCAATCACTGAAGTAAGGGCATGATATCATTGAAATCCTTTAATAGATCCCTTTCACAAGTTGCAGCACACCCCATACACAAATCTGGAAGATTTGAGATAACATGTTAACTTTCAAACCATGGTAAGCAGATTCTGAACTTAGAAAATCAATCCTAATTGTAAATTAAAATTTAAATCAAAACAAAGGATCTGAATATGATAACCCTACGTTACCACACTCACTCTGCAAACCCCAAAGTCACAATTCGGTTCGCACGAAATTTTGATGCGGTTCGTATTCGCAAGAAATTCACTTTTTTACTGATGAATTCACTCCAAATTCGCCAATCAGAACCCTGGACGAATTCTGCTGAATTTGGGTCCACGTCAGCTTTTTGTTGACTTTTAATAAAGTTTTTTTTGGCTGTTTTAGGTCTATTCGACCTTCCAAACCTAAATCGACTTGTCTATAAAGTGTTTTTCGCATTTAATGTCATTTGTGGAAGGCAACGGTAGTTCATGCATCTCGGGCAGTTTTATGACGTTGTATTTGGACGTTTCTGGGTGTAGCTTTCTTACTGTGTTGCAAGAAATTATCTATTCCAGATGTGGTGTAGCTTTCTTATATATATATATATATATATTAAAAAACTTGTACGGACGAACCCAAAACGAATCCAAACCCAACCCCCAAAAAATTTGGACGAATTTTGAATCTGCATCTGTACCGGAATCCGAACCGACAACTTAGTGGTAACCTATAAACATCCATTACTGAAATTATGAATAGCAAAAATTCAAAAATCTATCCTCTAGTAAATTGTAACTAATAAAAGTGCTGTCAAATCTACTCTCTATATCTTATGTTTCTTAGAACTCTTTTATAGAATATAAGAAGCTTCTAGGCTTAACTAACTCCATCTCAGTGGAGCATCAAGTTTAGGAAAATAAGCTGTCCTAAAATAAATTGAAGTAAAAGACAAAAAGCACCTTGTCCGAGAAATAAGAACATCAGCTAATCTTTAGAACTCCTCTACATATAAGAAAAATGATTTCATGCTAAATAGAAGACCTACACTTAGCTAACTATAGAAAAAAACAAAACAGGAAAAAAAAGCTGCTGAATTTTGTGCCCTGCTGAAGGAGAACAACAGCCAAGCAGCACACTTAGAAAACTACAGTTCCTATAACCTGTAATTGTTTTCAAAGAATGGGAGAAAGTAAAATCAGCGAGAGAAGAGGGTAAGTGGGCATGGCTGAAAAATGGCAAGGCACAAATCACTGATAGACCAGCACATCAGAAATAGGGATTCGGGGCCCCATGAGAGTATTTAAACATGGTAAGCTGGAATTGTAGAGGATACCCGTGGAGAAGAGGACCGAGGTTGGGGCCCATAGCCGAAGGGCAAGACATTATTGTTCTCATAGAAACACATGAACATGAAGGGTGTAGAATCCCAAACTTTGAAGGATACACTAAAATTTCTATATGGAATGAAGAGACGGAAATAGGCAAATGACATGGAGGGATAACAATTTCAATAAAGGAAACTTGGAACAAGATAGTAAAAGTAGAGAAAGAAGACCCAAACAAGCAGTTTATATAGTTGAAAATTGATGATTGTGGGTTGGTTACGTGGCTGGCTGCTTGCTACTTCGCAC
Organism: Chamaecyparis obtusa; assembly: GCA_027943335.1. Taxonomy (NCBI): domain Eukaryota; kingdom Viridiplantae; phylum Streptophyta; class Pinopsida; order Cupressales; family Cupressaceae; genus Chamaecyparis; species Chamaecyparis obtusa. Next base: position 139,669 of record BSBK01001997.1, read on the forward strand.
CTAAAATCTCAAGATTTTACAAGAAAAGAAATCTTGACAATGAAGACCCTTACGCAGCTTTGAAGAAAGATATTTTGGCTTTCAGCTCTATGGGAGACACAATCCTAATGGGGGATTTTAATGCTAGGACAACAAGTAATCAATCTATTCAGTTGGACAACGAGATGGCAGAGGATGGTACCCCCCTGTGGCTGGAGGAGAGGGAAGATAACTACACCAAAAGGATGTCACAAGATGAGAATGGCAGTGTTTCACATTTTGGGGCAGAGTTGTTGGGTCTTTGTAGTCTCCATGGTTTGGTTATATGCAATGGCACGAGGCATTGGCCAAGATCAAGCGACATCACATGTAAAACATACAATGGGCAAAGTGTCGTGGATTATGTAATATGCTCTAAAACATCCATTCCCAATTTGATGGACTTCAGTATTGAGAGCTGCCCTACGAAATTAAATTCTGATCATATCCCTCTCTTTATCAAATATGGTGTTAATTTAAGGGGGGAACAAAAGAGGCAGACCCAAGGCACTGGGCTAAAAGGTAATAAACAAGGTAAGATACTTATAAATCAGGAAAATCATGAGCTATTTTATGCTGCTCTTAAACGGCAGCTCGAGTGGACTAACAACAACACTGATCCCAAAGAAAACAAAGGTGAGAGTGAGTACTTGAACTACAACATGTTGGTTCGGATAATTCATAGTGCCCTAAGGGAGTGTAAGAGATCTAGACCAAGGAGGAGCATATCAAACACCTTCCTAGCTAACCCCTGGTATGATGAAGAATGCAAGGCAGCGAAAAGAGCTCTTACAAAGGGAGAGTCTAGCAAAGAAAACACCAACGCTTACAGGCAGCTGATAAAAGCCAAAAAAGAGGGTTATGTGACTGACCGAAGGAAAGAACTAATCTCTTTAGGGAAACATAATCCTAAAGGCTTTTGGAGAGAATTGCAGCATAAGAGAAAACAAGTAGAAAATAACATCACAGATATCCAATGGCTGGAATATGCTATGTTGTTATACGAAAGACCAAATAGGGCGGATAGTCCACCTATAATTAATACTTCAGTTGAGCTATTTTCTATTGAGGACATCAAATTGGGTATAAAGAAATTGGCAAATGGTAAAGCAAAAGATATCGATGGGCTATAGGCAGAATTTTTGAAATGGGGAGTGGAACTCTTGGCCCCGCACATCAAGGATATCTTCAACACGGTCAATAGGGGCAGCTTCCCTATGGAGTGGACTACCAGCGTTGTTATTCCTCTTCATAAGAGTGGTGACATCAATAACCCCTCTAATTATCGTACCATTATGGTGAATCCCCTTCTTGGAAAACTCTTTGGGAGTATGATAGAGCACAGAATCAGTGTTTGGGCAGAAAAAGAAGAGAAGAGAGCAAAGGGACAGGTGGGATTCAGACCAAAACATTCTACTATTGACCATTGCATCACTCTAAGGCATTTCATCGAAAAAGTTTGGGAGAAATAGGGGGAAGAAGCTTTTTGCTGTTTTGTGGACTTCAAGAAGGCTTTTGACACCGTTCCTAGAGATAAATTATGGCACAAAATGGAAGAGTTAGAGGTCCCAATAGAGTTAAGGGCTGCGGTTTATAAGCTGTACGAACAGGTCAGAGCCAAAATCAGAACTAAGGAGGGCTTGTTTGAATGCTTCGGGAGTGACATAGGTGTCAAACAGGGATGCCCTTTATCCCCTACTTTGTTTGGTCTCTACATCGATAAATTGGAGTGGTTAAGCAAGGCCAATGGGGACGGCATTCAGTTGGCGGGTTATGTGGTGAGGCTGCTTTTATACGTTGACGACCTTATTCTTATTGCTAAGTCCGCTCATGGATTGAGAGAACATTTGAAAAATTTGGAGCTCTTTTGCCAGGAGGCGGGAATGCAAGTTAATGCCTCTAAGACTAAAATCATGATCTTTTCTTTGAAGAAGAAAAACAGCAGCATACTTGGGAATTGATTTCAACTATAGGTTAAGTTGGGAGACATGCAGATCAAAAAGAATACAGGGGGGTTGGAAAGCCTCTTACCTCCTTCAAAATAGATGCAGGAAAGCTGAGTTGTGGGATTGGAAGACTAGGAAGACTCTCTTTGGTCTCTTGGTGGTTCTGGTTATTCTATATGGGTGTGAGGTTTGGGGGAGTCGCATGTCAAATCACAAATGGTGGCAGATAGAAAGAATCCAAAAGCATCTTATCACTAGTAACCTCAAGGTCAAGTCTACAGTTCCTTATGAGATCCTCTTGGCGGAGGCTGGTATGTTCTCGATCGAAGCCTCAGCAATTATACGCATGCTATGCTACTTAAAAAAAGTGGGTAATATGGATATGCACCGCTGGCCTAGGATGGTAGTGGCAGAAGATCTAGAGCGGAGGAAAAGACGTGGAAGAAACAAAATAGCAAGTGGTTGAACAAATGGAACATAAACCCCCATGAGTGTCCAAACACTAACATTGAGATAAAAAGGTGGGTGTTAGAGAAATTCAAAACTGCCATGTGGACAAAGCAAGAAGGGAGAAAAAAAGCTCACTATGTCAAAGAATTTAATCCCAAGTGGGACCATGGCGATAAAGAGTATTTAAGCTCCACAATTAAAGGCAAGACAAAAATTCTGATTGCTTAGCTGAGGACCAGCTCTCACCATTTACGGTGTGAAATTGGTAGATGGAAAGTTCCCAAAGAAATGTGGGAAGAAAGAACGTGCAATTTTTGTAGCAGAGGGGTGGTTGAAACGGAGTGGCATTTTATCAAGGAGTGTGCTGCTTATGAGGACATTCGTAGTCAGTATGAAGATAACTTACAGGGGAACAGTTTGACTAAGCTATTTGACGAGGCAAACTTACACAAAACGGCTACCTTCCTAATGAGGATCCACATCAGAAGGGCCTACTTGGAGAAACTTTAGCAAACGGTTTAAACTTTGGTTCTTTCGTGGTCCCTTAGTCTGCTGGTCTCGTGGACGTCATTAAAACTCCTTCAATTCAATTCGTCATAAAATAAATACTTTGATTAGTGAACACGCTATTATGAATAGTCTCTTGCAAGTACCATCCATTCTTTTGCTACATATTGGAAGTAATGGCTATTAGAGAAGCTATAAATAAGTTTTCTAGTTTGTTTATGCTGAACTCGGTATCATAGCATTCAAACCATAATTGCGGGAAGAGGAAGGTCCATGTTAGCTATAAATAGGTTTTCTAGTTTGTTTATGTTGAACTCAGTATCATAGCATTCAAACCATGATTGCGGGAAGATGAAGGTCCATGTTATGAATTTAAATCAGTTAGTGTTTAATTTCAAATCAATACTAAATATATGATAAACTTGCCACCAGTTCATTCGTCAGGTCTAGGTTGTGCTTATGAACATGCTAGAATCCTTACCTTGCAAATATAACCAGTATATTTGAAATTTTAACAAAATTTAAAATAAGATTCACTAGACAACTAATGTGCATGTAATTGGAAGAAGAAAATCAAGTGATAAAGGAATGATGTAGGGTAAATTTTTTTTCGTAAATGGACAATGAACAGCCTTTCCTTGCACAATCCCTTTGAGGAAGTATCGAGCACTGTCATGTCCCCATTCTGGTTGACATCGTTAGTGTGCCGGATCAGTCTATCACAGGCTCTCGTAGATTGGTGGTGATGTGGAGAGAGTCGATCAACGACTATTTGGCAGTATTTTTGTCCTTACAGTTGATTAGTGATTTGGGCCTACGTTTGTTATAAAGTAAAGTTACTTTATGTGGGCCCAGTTTTATAATTTGATGTTGAGATGCACTTTTTATTGTAAAGTAATACTTTATAAAAGTGCACTTTATTTCATAAGAATATTTGGATGCTTCTAGAATGTTTAAGTGACTTCTAGAGGAAGCTACTGAAAAGTGAATAAATAGACCCTATGGGTCTTGCATTTGGGGCATCCAGTTTATTTTTCTCTCTTGACATCAGATTGTGATTCAGTCACATAGTCTATTGTGGAGCCAAGTTGTTTCAGATAGTCAGTTGGTCTTTGGGAACGGAGTCTCCCTTGGATTTGCATAACTGAGGAAGTGGAATATCTTCTAAAGGGTTGCACTTTGGAGGTGGTATCCAGCCATTTCAAGTTGAGCTTAATTTGTGTATTCAGACATTGTTTGAGGACTTATTATTTGGGTGACATTTTGTGAAGGAGATTGCATTAATTTACATTGGAGGATTTGGCAATTAGCTGGACAATATTTATTTGCAATCTGATACAATTCTGAGCATTTTCGAAGGGCATCCAGGAAGTTCATTTTGAGTTCGAAAGGCCTTCTATACTGGCCAAAAATTCATGCAAGTGATATCATTCCATTCCTTTAGCATTGGCGATTCAGCCCATAGTGAATTCGACACTTTTTGTTGAAAGGAAAATTTAATATAAAAATCGCACCGGTGCCGTACTGTACGACCTGTACCTGCATCAGAGTACGGTCACCATTTTGGGCACTCTAATGGGTTCGGGTTTCATCATTGTCATCAGTAAACTCATGTGCAATTAATGGCGATCCAGGTTCTTTCACTTTCGATTGCATTTGCTAGAGAAATTTATATGTGTTGAGGGTTTATAGTTTTCAGTCATTGTATTCCCTTCATTTGTACTCAGCAATATATATCATTCTAAGGAAAGGATTATTCTTGTATTTTTGCATTTGATAGTAAAAGGAGGAAATGATAAATGATTGTAAGTTGAGCTTTGATATTGAATGACTGAAGTTTATGGTTCAGTTTGCATCCTTGTTAGCTGAAGTGATTTCATGTAAGAAGGAAAAAGGAATTTGATTGAATACCTTTTTAGTTTGACAGTTTAGTAAAATCTGAGTTCATTCTTTCAGCTATATCCTACATTGCTTGCCAATTGTTTGTAAAATTGTCTCAGATTAATTTAGTACAATTTTGGCATCATTTTTACATCATCAATTTGAAGTGGATTTGTTGCTCAACAATTTCCTATATCTAGTTTTTACTTTCAGCAGCGTAATTCAGATTGCATGCCAAGTGTTTGACCAAATTCCACAGTTCAGTATTAGTAGTTTTTAGTGGCCTATTGGTAGGGGTCATTACAGTGGTATTAGAGCGGTTTTCTTGCCATCCTGTTGGGTAAGAGCCATCTTGTATGAGTGATCAGCACTCTACTTTATCCAAAATGGACAGGTATAGTACAAAGTCTCAGAGGACACGATCTTGGACAGCTAATAGACAAAGTAGGAAGATCCAGAGTCAGAACAGTAGCAAGGATGGTTATTTAGACATTTGAGATGAACTTAAGAAAATAAGCCATGACATATCTGAGCAGTTGGTTAAGCGCCACTGTATGATGAATGACATGCTGTCCGACCCAGCTAAGGTGAATAAGTTGACTGGATTTCTATTTGGCAGATCTTCTCACAAGGCAGATGACACAATTACCAGGAACTTGCATGAGGAGTTCGAGAAACTAGCTTACAGCCAGGCAGAGGTCTCAGATTCTACTCCGCCACAGGAGGAAGTGGTGAAGGATATTACGCAGATTGATAGTAACTGTCAACTTGATACTCAAGTTGAGACAGTTGTATACAGGTCGCTAGAGGGTGATGTCATAGGTACTCAGGATGGTTTGGTTACGACAGGCAGTGACTACAGCGTAGAGGGTTTAGATGATGATTTTGAGGATGTTGTTGTGCACGATGGCAAGATACCTGGTAGAGATGAGCAGACATTGAGTATTCATGACTTTGTTGAGAGGGAGTACCAGGCACATTTGGATGCTTCGTCACATGAGGTTGAGGTTGGTAGTACTTCGCATGATTTGTCCAGCCAGCTGAAGGTGAGCAAAGACAATATTGTGACTTCATTTTCTCATTATGACAGGATGCGGGATATGATAGAGGATCACATCCAGATGATATAGTTACAGGGCAGACATAAGGGAGTTCAAGCAAAGTCTTCTTGTGTTGACTTACAGGCGATTAGGGAAGGAATGGGAACGATGAAGTTGAGTTATTTACATCTTCTATCAGATCGTGACCATCTTCTTAGCCTTGCTGGAGACTATTCAGATGCCTTGAGGAGGAAGGAGGAGGAAGTTGACAGGCTTTCTCGCGAGCTTGAGGACACTCGAGCTTCTTTGGTGAATACTCCATTGGCATTATAGGACTTGGAGAGACATGGGGATGAGCATGGCGTGGAGTTGAGTTTGGTTTCATCTTGCACACCTATTACTCAGTTCTTTGCGGCAGGCGGATCATATGTGGTTGTTGATAATGTTGTGAGTTCATCTTGCATTCACATCCAGGATACAGGGATGGTGTCAGACAAGTATGTGGAGTTAGTTGGTATTAGTCATATTACTCAGGTGAGGAGTTTGCTTGAGTTACCAGCTGATTCTAGTTTACGGATAAGGACTCGAGGTTGTTATATTGGCGTTTGGGATTTAGTTGAGTGGAGATCTTTATCACTTTTTGGTAGCATTGATTGTTTGGGTGCTATCATGGATTTGATTAGCAAATTGCACGGTGTTGTCCTTTCTTGTGCCAGCAGCTTGTCCGATATTGATGAGCCCCAGGATCATATTGGCATTGATGATATCCAGGAGGATGCAGTGGGCAGTTTTGAGGACTTAGTTTCCTCGGTAGTTTCTTTTGGCACAGAGGAGTTGGACAGCGATGCTACAGTTTTTGATACTCCGTATGTTGATATGAGCTTTGGAGTTGATTCGCAGGATATGGATGGTAATACTCTAGAGACTAGTAACTTTGAGGATACTCCTTTGGACAGTGCGTTAGAGGAGGATTGTAGGAGACAGTCTAGCCAACGCCATCATGTGTCTAGTCAGCTGAGAGTTAGTGAGCGAGACATTGCTATCGCTTGCCAGCATTTCGATGCTGCTCGTTAGTTGTTAGCAGTTTATGGATGGGGTTCTCCTACTAGTGATGAGCAGGGAGGCAATTATCTTTCCTTGACAGAGATCCACTCTTTATGGGAGGCTATCCGGATTCTGAGATAGAATTATATGCAGTTGGTAGCCGACAGAGATTATCTTATGGAGTGGGGCAGTATAGCGTACGATGTATTATTGACCAAGGAAGATGAGGTGAGTGAGCTTACTCAGCAACTCGAGGTGACTTCTGAGATTCTTGAGAGTGCACAGTTGGCTTTCGAGGAGTCACAGTTTCATTTGGTTGAGGTGACCATGGAGTTAGAGCGACTGCAATCTTTACCAGATTCTGTATAGTCACAGGTTGCGGTGTCTAGTGATCCAAGGATGTCCATGGTCGAGATTGTCAGAGACTGTGGTGATGGGGATGCATCCATCCTTGATACTAGCATTGGTATATCGGGTTCGTTTCCACTAGAGTCAGGTTCAGTTGAGTTGGGTGCTGCAGCAGATTGTTGTGGTATGCCTGACATGGTGGTGGTCTCTACTACTAATGGCATGGAGACTAGGGATGTTGTATCAGAGATCATGTGTGATGTTGGTGAGCTGGCAGTTGGCATGGTTCTTGCTAGTGATACTACTTCCTTGGCGATGTCTTCAGAGGTAGTAGTCAGTTCCAGCTTGGTTAGTGATCGGTTGCAGTTAGTTTCATCTGGATTGCAGTCTGAGTCACTGACTGAGATTGGCGCACCTTATTGGCATTACATTGTGAGGTATGCTCACCAGTTTACTTTTGATGACCATGTTGATGAGATGGTGATATGTAGATGTACTTTGGTCCCTAGTGCTTGTCATCAGTTATGGGATGGTTTGACGCCATGGTATGAGAGTTGTGATGGGCATGACATGGCGATAGGTTCTGGGGTTGATAGCTTGATAATACATGACGTAGAGCAGGAGTTTGGGAGTGATGCTTCAGTGGTTGTTGTTATTGATTCTACTCCTTTGGCTATGACATCTCCTGACTTAGCTAGTAATCAGTTGCAGTGGGTTGTATCACCTGTGCATGATGAGCTGTTGACTGAGGTTGGTTCTTCTTATCAGCATTATACTACAGGGTATGTACATCAGTTTACATTTGATCCTTGTGTTGAGGAGTTGATGGCAGGCAGATTTGGTTTGGGTTCTATTTCTTGCTGTTTATCTTGTGATGTTTTTTCGCCATCAGCAGTGCATGGGAGTTATGGTTACGAGACAGTGGCTGGTGATCTGCAGAGTTGTGTTGACTGCAGGAGGTGTATAGTGTGTGGATTCTCTATACTTGGTGCAGTTTCATACGAGAGTGTTCACCATTGTTGCAGAGTTGGATTGCACATCCCGCATAGGTCAGTGGAATGCGTTGATGGTATTTACTGTGTTGGTAGTTTGGGATGTCCACTCTACTTGGGTTCTGATATTTTGGGAGTTTGTGACTCGTGGGCTCCTGACTATGGTAGTAGTGGATTTGGAGTTTAGTTGAGCAGTGATTCACGCTTCATTCATGGATTCCTCTTGGTTATATTGCAGAGGATATTGCAAGAGTCTGCGTTGATTGACAGCAGTATAGTACATGACTACTTTTGGGATCCAGGTGGGTTGATTGGTTTCTTGTTCAGTCATTGCTTGGGGACAAGCAATTTCAGGAAGGGCGGACTGTCATGTCCCCATTCTGGCTGACATCGTTAGCATGCCGGATCAGTCTATCACAGGCTCTCGTAGACTGGTGGTGATGTGGAGAGAGTCGATCAGCGACTATTTGGCAGTATTTTTGTCCTTATAGTTGATTAGTGATTTGGGCCTATGTTTGTTATAAAGTAAAGTTACTTTATGTGGGCCCAGTTTTATAATTTGATGTTGAGATGCACTTTTTATTGTAAAGTAATATTTTATAAAAGTGCACTTTATTTCATAAGAATATTTGGATGCTTCTAGAATGTTTAAGTGACTTCTAGAGGAAGCTACTGAAAAGTGAATAAATAGACCCTATGGGTCTTGCATTTGGGGCATCCAGTTTATTTTTCTCTTTTGACATCAGATTGTGATTCAGTCACATAGTCTATTGTGGAGCCAAGTGGCTTCAGATAGTCAGTTGGTCTTTGGGAACGGAGTCTCCCTTGGATTTGCATAATTGAGGAAGTGGAATATCTTCTGAAGGGTTGCACTTTGGAGGTGGTATCCAGCCATTTCAAGTTGAGCTTAATTAGTGTATTCAGACATTGTCTGAGGACTTATTATTTGGGTGACATTTTGTGAAGGAGATTGCACTAATTTACATTGGAGGATTTGGCAATTAGCTGGACAATATTTATTTGCAATCTGATACAATTCTGAGCATTTTCGAAGGGCATCCAGGAAGTTCATTTTGAGTTCGAAAGGCCTTCTATACTGGCCGAAAATTCATGCAAGTGATATCATTCCATTCCTTTAGCATTGGCGATTCAGCCCATAGTGAATTCGACACTTTTTGTTGAAAGGAAAATTTAATATAAAAATCGCACCAGTGCCGTACTATACGACTTGTACCTGCAGCAGAGTACGGTCATCATTCTGGGCACTCCAATGGGTTCGGGTTTCATCATTGTCATCAGTAAACTCATGTGCAATTAATGGCGATCCAAGTTCTTTAACTTTCAATTGCATCTGCTAGAGAAATTTATATGTGTTGAGGGTTTATAGTTTTCAGTCATTGTATTCCCTTCATTTGTACTCAGCAATATATATCATTCTAAGGAAAGGATTATTCTTGTATTTTTGCATTTGATAGTAAAAGGAGGAAATGATAAATGATTGTAAGTTGAGCTTTGATATTGAATGACGGAAGTTTATGGTTCAGTTTGCATCCTTGTTAGATGAAGTGATTTCATGTAAGAAGGAAAAAGGAATTTGATTGAATACCTTTTTAGTTTGACAGTTTAGTAAAATCTGAGTTCATTCTTTAAGCTATATCCTACATTGCTTGCCAATTGTTTGTAAAATTGTCTCAGATTAATTTAGTACAATTTTGGCATCATTTTTACATCATCAATTTGAAGTGGATTTGTTGCTCAACAATTTCCTACATCTAGTTTTTACTTTCAGCAGCGTAATTCAGATTGCATGCCAAGTGTTTGACCAAATTCCACAGTTCAGTATGAGTAGTTTTTAGTGGCCTATTGGTAGGGGTCATTACAAGCACAGAGTGGATATTTATTAATGTTGGGAAGAGATTAGGACGCTCACAAATTTAAATCTACCTTTGTAGACAAAGTAAAGCACAGGTTGTGGTTCTATGATTCTGTCCTACAGAAAAATTAGGCCAGAGTCTATTTAAACTCATCAATCTGCTTAACATTGTACCTCTTCTTAAAAAATGGGGTTAATATAAATAAGTTAATGACATTTCTATGTATATGTTTTGTCTGATATAACGGCAAGGATGAACTTTAATATGGATAAGAATTGGTAGTTGAATTAATGATAATGATATGATTCATTTGAGAATTGCATGAAGTTTAAACTTTAAATATAAACCTGTTAATGTATTCAGTATCAATTTAAATGATCATAGAGATGTATTGTGAATGCCTAATAGTTACAGATTCATTTACATTTTCCAATTGATCAAAATCTCTGTAGTGAGAATAATATTATATTTTTTTTAATCAATTTGATGTGATGCAAGGATTTTTAAAAAATGGTGGGAAGGTAAAGATATCGGGGTATATCAATGGTGATAGTTTCATTATTTGTTATTTTTATCAATATTGTTGTGCCTAATCTAAATGAAACATAAATATTTATTTTTTGTTAAGTCTTAAACATGCTATAATTAAAAAGATATTATTCCCTATACAATTCTGTCTATTTGGACCATAAGCTGTGTCTTCATATCTTCATCTTCTACGCAATACTGTCCCTGTAATTTGTTTCACTACCCCCGCCTTAACTGTGAGTCTTCTCGTCTTTGTCTTTTTTGAATTTTTTTTGGGTTGGAAATGCATGCACTGCACTATATTACAGAACTTAGTGTCTTAGTCTATTCTGCTCTTAGAATTAATCCACTAACTCATCAAATGTTATTTTATCACAAATACTTCACATTAATGTGACAATTATCTGTACCATCTATCTTGTTTCAAATTTTAATATTCCTAACTATGATGAGATACTTGGTAATTAAATTATGTTCATCCATTCTTATATTGTAGGTTGGTTTCTCAAATAGAAAATTCTAGTCTAATTTGGGACTTTATAGTTTATATCTTAAGCTTCTTTCACAATATCGGCTTCCTGCACTGAGATATAATGCTACTGGCATTTTTCAATATGATAATCGCATGTGCCTCTGTCTCTTGAATATGACAATTCTTCATCTTCTTTAGCCAGTCTTTCTTCTTTGCATTATACCATGTCCCAAAGTTTCCTGACAATCAGTGTGTTTCTTATATCGGATTTGCAGGCCTTGGCAGGAGGTTCATTCCAGAATGGAACCATAAATGCAGTTGTTTCTCCAGATGTCCAGACACCTTTTGCTTTTCCTTTCTTTAACTTAAATATGGGATTCACAGCAGACATAAAAAATTTGGCAGATGAAAATGGAAGGCATGACAATTCTACTTCAGAAGCTGTAGAAAATTACTGGCAAGTGAGAACTATTGCAGCTCAAATGAGAATGCCTTCTTTCCTTCAAGATCGGATGGTAAAATGTGCACAACAAATACACAGCTCTGGGCAACGAGGATCTCTTCTTTTAGTATCTGGAGGTACCTTTATGTTAGTCTTTGATTAAGCTAAAAACAGTTGATTATACTTCGGTGATTTTTGATGACATTTTGGCTTGTGAAGATTGTGTAGTCCAGATGAATAAGACAAGCATTCTCTTAGAATGCACCAAAAAATTTTCAAATTATAAAAGATTTTCTTCTTGTTATATTTTCAGGACATCCGTTTAGAAGGCAATGGCCAATTAATCGCCTTTTTCCCAATTCTTTTTCGCTATTGCGTATTGCACATGAGCTTCGAAATAGTGGTGTGATTCCCTCAGGTAGTTTGCAAATTTGGTTTCAAATTTTTTAATATAGTAGACTCATCTGTATTGATATTGGTACCTTCTGCATCAGTTTAGAGCTTGGTACAGGGTTTGTTTTCTTTTCAATTAACTTATAGGTGTCATAAGTCAGAGGACTACTTGTGAGTTTGATTGATTCTGCAGGAAGGGAAAATAGGACAAAAGATTGACTTGTGACGTTTTTCTTTATTGTTTAAGGAGTTCAGTTCTGGGCTGTTGAAAATCCTCTGGTTAACTCAGTTGATCGTCTCGAGCAGAAGGTTTTTATTCAGGATTTGCCGAGTGCAGAAGATTGATCAGTTATTTTAAATTCAGTCTTTCACAGTATACTTCTTCTGCAGATCATAGCAGGAGCCGAAGCCATCATTGTGCAGCCACCATTATTACCAGACCATTTTAAAAGATGGTGGGATGAAGCCAATGGGAGAGGGTACATGCCAACTTTCATATTCTTCTAGTTAGCCATTTTATTGTTATGAAACTGGCAATCATATATAGCATCCAGTGAATAAGCAAATGTAGATTTTGTATCTTATCTAAGCCATATTTATAACCCATGTTTCTTGGTTTTCAATATGAATGGTTTGAACTTTGTGTGATGCGTTTTTGCAATGGAAAATTTTTATCTGGATTCTGACACATAAGAGGGAGAGGGCAGGGGAGGGCAAGTAGAATGTTATGGATATAATTAAAAAAATGTACAAATTTTATAGCTTTTCATTTAATAATCAAGCCACATTTAACATTGTGAAGAGCTGCTTTGAAAATATAACCGAATTTTTTAAAGTTCCGTTCCATTGTTGGAGAAGGAACACTTTGTCATCCATCCCCTTGAAAAAGTTTGAGATATAGTTGACATCTCCTTTTCCTTAGTGCTATCGTTTGAGGATATGTGGCAGTGGGTAGCTGAAAACTTGAAAGAGTCAATAGCTAAAATGTTGTAGGTGTTTCAGAGAGTTCTCACCCTGTACAATTTATTCTTCTTCTTGTTGGCTTTGTTAAAATAGCCATGTTGATCACCTGCCCTAAATTGTTAAAGATTTTCTTAGGCCAGATGGTAAGGGACATAGAAAAAGTTATGCAATTGGTTGGAATGTTTATTTGAGAACTAAGATAGATGGTGCCTAGAAGCTCAAAAATGTTGGACTTAAAGGGTGCCCTCACTTTCAACTGGTTGTGAGAGCTTTCAGTGGTGGGGCTTCTTGTGAAAGTGTTGTGGGAAAAACATTGTAATGGCTACCCAAAGGTGAATTCATCCCATTGACCTGATGTTAAGTGTTTTTCTCTCTCTAGCCTGCTAGCTCGTATATCTTTGGTTCTCTTTGAAAGGCATGGGAGTATGCGAAGCACCTAGTGGCTAGATAACATGCCTTTACTTGGTTTGTTAATGTTTGTCTGGGTTTCAATTCTCTTTGGTTGAATCTTTCTGTAAAGAATAGTCTCTTGCTTCTATTAGGGTTTTCTCAGGTAGAAGCTTGTCCAGCAAAGGTCTTTAAAGATTGGGGACCTTGAGTTTTCCTTTATTTCTTGTGTTATTTTCTTATTTGGATTCTGTCTGTTGGTTTTAACTTTTAATGCAGTTTGATCAGTTGTCATCTGCTTGTTTCTCAAAATTACAATGAGGTCATTATATTCTATGTGATTTGCAATCGTATTTTAGGCATATGCAAAAGAATATCCTAGATGAAGATGCTCTGCAGTTCTTTGGGTTTTACTTATAATTTCTGTTCTGACTTGATTGTCTTTGGTTAACAGTTTACTAGATTTGACTGAAGTGATTGTTGGGATTCCTCTTGTCACTTCAGCATCCAATTTTGCCTTCTGGCTTCGTCTAACAGAGGCTTCAGGTTTGAATTCTATTTAGTAATATTAATATTGATATGGGTTGATTAATTATGATATACATTTTCATATATTGGTGCAGTTCCCATTGATGTGCATTCTAAATCTAAAGTGAAAAGGATCATGACAAAAAATATTTATAGTTTTAGGAAGGCCTCTATTCAACAGTTACTCAGTTATTTGTTATCATGAGTGGATAGAAAAATGTATTTGCTTCATATGCTTGAAATATTAAAAAAATTATTTAAAATTTTGACATTTGCAATTGAAAGGAATATATTATGTATAGGTTTCATCAACCACTCATAGGTTTTATCTGTCTAATATGGTTTTATCAACCACTCATTGTTAAGCATTACAAATTACATTATAGAGTCTAGACATAATATGTTGTATTGTTTTTCAGACATAATTATTTAATGCTAAAAGATAATGCTTAAGTTTAGATAGAGGGGAGAAATTATTGTTTTTGGAAGGTTGAGAAAATATCACTTCCATGTCGTTTGTTTGCAGGGAAGGAAGCTGAAGCCCAACTGCAAGAATTTCGAAAAGTAGAAGCTTCTGAATATGTCAGTGGTTTGATGAAAAGAGCATTTTGCAAAACTTGGAATTTGAAAACTATAGAGATGGTGAAATCATTACCAAGTAATTATTTTCTTTTCTAATCTCCCTTTTCACTGGTGTATGCTTGTGTACATAATGTCATATGCAAAATTTATCTATTTGTTTAATTATTGTGATTTTTCATGTTCTAGTGAATAAAATAAAACACATATTTGCTTTTCAGTCGAATGCTTGTGAACTGAAGTTCCTCATTATGCTGATTGAATTTTAAAAAGAAATGTAAAGGGGACCTTGAATTTTCATACAAGGTTGGTAGTTTAAGATGTATGATTTTAAATTTTTAATGGTGTCCCTGCATGAATGATGATCCACATTTGTATAAAGGTGGCTTGAAGTCTCCCTGGTATGTGTCCATTTTTATGTTTATAATTGCTTGTCTCTACATAAATGATGCTCCACATTTTTGTGTAAAGCTGTTTTTGAAATCTCCCCAATATATGTCCGTTTTTATGTTTTTATTATTTTAATGGTGTCCCTACTTGAATGATGCTCCACATTTTTGCATAAAGTTGGTTGGATTTCTCCCTTTACATGATAATTTTTTCCATTTATTCTAAAATATCTCTGTAGTTGTTGAATCCATGGTTCTTTTCTGTGCTTATAAAGGTATATTAATATTTCTCATCCTTGCACATTTTATCCGGGCTTGACTTTTGTGATTGTAAGTCACAAAGAATATCACTGATGTATGCTTTTAAATTGTTTTACTTGTGTGTTGCCATGTTCTTGAAATTGATAATATGTGTTTCATCAACTCTTTTTTGTAATTCATGCTATGGTGAACTCGTATTTCATGGTGAATTTGAAATGTAAAACTTCTTAAAGATAGTGTTTGTAACAGCATATTCACAGGGATATTCTTGGTCTGACTTTTGAAATATTCAAGTCCTTGTTTTCTTCTAAATTTTGATTCTTTGCGCTTACTCTACTCGTGGACACTCACATTCTAAATGCTTTAAAACCATCCACAAGGTTTATATTTCTCAGTCAGTGGTTATTCTGTCTTTTTTATTAGCCGATAGGCCGTTGTATCCGACAGGAGAAGGACAAGGCGACTAACAAACTTGTCTTAAATTTGTCGGATAGTTGTCTTTTTCCAATCACCATTCTCACAGCTGCCTCTTGTTTGCAACACCGCTCTGGTCAAGGATTTATATTATTGTGAGAAGCTCAATGTTGCTTGTTTGCAGCCGTTTGTAAAGAATGGTGGTGGCAACGACGATGACAACAAAATAAAACTAGGGTTTGATGAATTTATGCAGGAAGCTGACTTGTGGTTGTTGAATAATAATTTCGATGTAGAGATCAGTGGTAGTGTTATGTGAACATTCCATCTCTCATAGTTTGGTAAATTGTAGGAAGCATTTTTTTCACCTTCTATAAATATTGACATAACATGTTCACGTTTATTTTTGCGTGTTGATTTTTGCTGTCTTTTTGGGACAAAATTTAGATAAAACAATACTAATCTATGAAATGTTTAATTTGGTGTTTATACTTTCTTCTCGAACCGTGCAATTTAGGTTAGATCTTGCACACAAAGAATGTTGTGATGTTCATCTATCTTTAGTTGCTCCTTTCATTTTAGGTTTTGCTGCTTCATTGACGCTTTTTTGTAATTTCCTCATTTTTTTTTGTTTCTACACATTGTGATTTTCTTAACTTCATTCTCTCTTCTGGAATTTCTAGATTTTGTATAAAAGAAGTTTTGTTATTTGAGGGCAAAGAAAAAGGGCACAAGATTGTGTGACTTACCAGAGAAAGAGCACAGAGGACTCCACGGTTTTTAAACTGGGATGGACACATTCCACTCCAATTGAATGACATCGATGAATCAAAATGGTTCACATCTTCCAAAGGATTCCTTCTTTGCATGGGTTGAAATGTTGCATTTGCAACATATTCCAATTCAGTTGTCATTACAGGTTTTCATTTACGAGATTCTCTCTTATCTGAAACATTAGAGTTGGATAGTCCTAAAGATTGCTCACACATAATTGTTATGTTGTAAGGTATTCAGTAACCTTTTGCATTGGCACTACTCCTGGATGTGTGGCATCTATTAATTAGCAGTGCACTGCCCCAGATGCAACCTATAGAGTCATAGACCCAAAAAAGACACATTGTTTATTGTCTACTTCATAGTGGATAAAGCACAAAAAAGCCAAGAAAAATTGAAACACATTACATCTTCAACTATGTGAAGATGGAGATTGAGGATGATATTGATCCATTGAAGGATTTCATTCCTGTCAACAAAATACCTTGAATCCGTCAGTCCAATCTTGGTCGCTGCTCTATCCTTGTCAATTTAATTTGTAAAATAATTTATAGTAAATAATATTTGAAAAGATGTCCCATAAAAATTGGTTATTCTCTATTTTTAATAGCTAAAAGTGTTTATTGTATTTTAGAGCAAGAATTTGACTCCTTGAATTACTTGAAGCATTTACCTCACTATTCTAATAAACATAAAGCAACATTTCTGCATGAAAAAACTATAAGCATAACAATGTTGAATCATTTAATTACTAATTAATGGTTCACATGTCCAGTTAAGATTTGATTGTTCTAACTTTTAAAAGTTGCTGGTTCAGGTTCGCTTTCCGATTTGGGTTTGAGAACCCGGTTTGCTGGTATGACCAAATTTTGAAATGTGGTTTTGGGTTTGTTAGTAAAAAAAATGTAAAATATATATATATATATATATATATATATATAAAGCATGAATTAAGATCAAAATTTCACGTAGTATCATATAAACAACAAAAGCACCATAAACTTGAAATCATAGCATCATGATCATACCATCATATACTTCAAGTTCAATGTCAAAATATTCAAATAATTATATTGAGTTCAAGTATCACTGTTTCAACAGTTGGAACTTCAGTTTTAAGTTTTAGTCATCAAATGGATTCTCTAAATCATCGTCAGCATCATCATTAGCATTAGATGAACCACAAGCAATGCCAATGCCAATGCCACTTTCACTTGCACACTTGCACTTGTTGAAGTTTGGTAGCTGCAGGAGCTATCTGCTTACCTCTGATGTTTGCTTCAGTATTATGGTTGTGATATTTGCTCTGCTGGACAACTATAATTCCTTATTTGTGATCCGATGGACTAAGATTGTGAAGAGTCTATTACTTTGATCATTCATCTATTTGAAGAGTCTTAACGTGGTCATATGGATGGTCTTTATTTGTAACTGTTGTCAGGTTGTGTGCCGTGACAGTCAAGCCTCTTATAGCTGTCCATTCATTATGTCGACAATTATAAATGAAAGAGCATTATTCATGTGTAGCAATGGGAATACAAAAGGTCTCATGTTTTGTAACTGCTGGCCTTCGAAGGGACACTGCTGTGTGTCTGAAGAGACTTATGTGACTGTTGAGACGGTGAAGAAAATGAAGAGTCACTGCCCAGTAACTAGCGTGATATTCTGCAGTGTCGGGACTTTTGGTTTTCTTAGCAGCTTGTAATCTTGGAGTCATGTTTATTGTGTACTGAGTATTTGCTTAGTTGCCGGATTCGCGTATATAGGCTTGGATCCGGGTCCGTGTCCGGTTTGGGTCCAGCACCGGGCCCGGTCCGTGCCGGATCCGGCGCGGACCCGGGGGGATCCAGCGCGAATCCTCGAGGTTCCCGCGCGGATCCATGCGAATCCCTAGGGACCCGCGGCCTATGAAGGCATAAAACACTTAATATGCCATTTTTTTTTCATCTAACCCTAAATTGACAGGAGGATTTATACAAATATAGTACTTAAGTATAAGTTTTCTTGTACTTCAAGTTATATTTGTATAAATACATTCCAAGATGTTTGAGATAGGTTTCAGCTTCATAGGAGTTAAGATGCAAATTCTAGATTTTTGGGGTTCTTGAAAAATTCCAGACTTAGCCAAATTTTAGGATTCAGCAAGCCTTCAGCAGGGTTACCTCCCACAATCCATCATGGCTTTCTAAGGTCAAATTGAAGCTGGCAAAAGGATTCTCAAAGCGTTTTAACTCGTTTTATCACAAATCACTTGGTTTCGACCCCATCTCTATGACAGACTTAGCTTTGATCTCGCCCAAATCCCATTCAGACATGACTTCCCAATAGGCCAAAATACTCAAACTTCATTTGCCGGACCTAGGGACTTGAAAACAGCCACCAACAAAGACTACCTAAGACCTAGTTATGAAGACTTTGACATTTGGCATTGATCAATGATCAAGCATCATAGATTCATAGCATGAAATGATTTAGTTTTAATTATGTATATTTCTCTTATATTTTTGGATATATAATGCATATATATATTTATATATATATATACACACGAATCCTTACGAATCCAAAACGGGAATTTTTTTTTTCACGAATCCACGAACTGGATTCTCAAATCCGAATCCGTCCCCGAACCCGAATCGGCAACTAAGAGTATTTGTGTTAAGGCTGTAGCTGTTGATGTCAATGTTATTGGGAAATCTATCTGCAGCATGTCATTCTGTATATGCGATCATTGCAGGAGTTTCTTTTATTCATTAGTATGTATATCTGTTGCAGATTGTTATGAGTATTCTGTAGGCAATTTGTATGTGTTTGTTGATCATGAGTCATCTGTAGATGAGTTTTTGTAAGAACCCCTTGTGGTTCTAACTCTGACAAATAATGGACTGTGGTTTAATTTTGGATGTTTGACATTTTGCCAAACACTTTGTATGCTCTGATACCAATGTAAAAACCCCTACTGGTTCTGACTTTGACAACACCAAATTGCTTCACTTTTGTATGTTTGAAATTTTGTCAAACAGTTGGCATGCGATGTCTAAATTCTGATTTCTGAGTGTATAAGGTTTGCTTGTTTGTATTTAAATGGTTTTGCAATTAAAAAACATATAGTAATGCATGAAAATAACTATTTTTTTCGAAATCCATCTGTAGTATTCCAATTTATTCAATATAAAATGAAAATCTTATTGCATATAATCAGTAGTTATTGGAATTTGAAAAAATAACATTTATCAACAATGATGAGAACCTGGAGAAAATCTGAATATTGAACTCACTGATAAATCAGCTACAGGCAAGTGTTCATTGATGGAATTGGCATTGATCATTCCTTCCCACGCTCACAAGTCCAAACCCTTAACTCCCCACGCTAGAATACTTCGGTGATGTCTTTACCGGATGCCATGAGTCTTTCCTTGGGACAACACACTTAGAGTTTTCTCCACACAGCCTCTATATGCTACAGTATATGTTGTGTATTCTCATGATTGCTGGTGTAATTCTGCTAGCACTGATAAACAATCAAAATGTGATTCGAAACCCAGGGAATGGTTGCTGTCTCATGAGTAGGCCCAACATTATGACTGCTATCATAAAAATCAGAATGGTGAGTGCCCACTTCTTTCTCAAATTTCACCCTCCTACCACCAGACACTATTTGCCTGGTATCCCACAAACTAACCCTTCTTGCAAATATGTCACTTGCTATTCTATGGTATTGTTTCTTCGTTAAACCAGTCATACCGTATAAGCTTTGGATGAAGGTCCACAAAATAGTAGAAGGATAAATCTTTTTGAACATAATGAGGAAGAGTGCTATATTCCTCAAACATGCTAAGCACTGCATCCCTTCTATCATCCTTTATATCCCGTGGTGTAACCTTCATCCAATTTCCCTATTTAATTAACCTCCCAATTATTTCCATGACTGACATAATTGCAAGAAAGTTGATCACTCACATGTCATCTGTTGAAACAATATTAAAATTTTCCCAACCCCCCCAATAGGATGGTAGGAAACTGCTCTGACAAAACACTTTGTATGCAAGCTCTGATACCATTGTTAGAACCCCTATTGTTTCTAACTTTGATAACACCAAATTGCTCCACTTTTGTATGTTTGACATTTCATCAAATAGTTGGCACACAATGTCTAAATTCTGGTTTCTAAGTGTATAAGGTTTGCTTGTTTGTATTTAAATGGTTTTGCAATTACAAAACATATAGTAATGCATGAAAATAACTATTTTTTTCCAAATCCAACAATAGTATTCCAATTTATTCAATATAAAATCTTATTGCATACAATCTTCAGTCATTGGAATTTATCAGCAATCCTGAACATCCCTGATCCCTAGAGTGGGAAAATAGCCTATGACTCAACCAACTGAGACCCCCTATCCATAACATTAGCCCACGAGGGTCGCAATGATGGGCTAACAACTTGTCCTCTGACATTGGCTAAAAAGGGGACATTACAGTTTTGGTGTTGTGTTTTGTCAGTATTGTGTCTGTGAGTAAAGCATATCCGAGTCTACATTATTGTAAAAGGGAAACAGTATAGTGTTCATTCAAAGCGTGCAGTTTCAGCATTTGTGAGAATTGTATACAGACTCCTAATTTTCTCAATAAAGTGATATTTTCTTAGTGTGGCTGGGTTTTTTCCTCAAGGAGGATTTTCCCAGGGTATTTCTGGTGTACTTAGTGTTTTTTATGATATCTGCTCTTTGTTTTATGCTTTTTTAGTTCAAATTTTAACAACACTAATTGTGTTCTCACTTTCCAAGTCCTCAAATGTAGCAAGTTGAGAAGTGGAAGCATCCAAGTTTATATGCTCTGGATCTATATATCACATATTCAACTCTCCTTTGTATTCATTTTGCTTGTATGAAAGGAGACACAAGTTGGAATGCACATATACTAAGTTCTCTGCTCTTTTTGATTGCATTCTATTGCGCTTTCCGGAATGGATGAAAAACTATGTGGTCCAATTTCTTTCTGATGTAGATGAACTAGCAACCTATGAAGACAAGACAAACTAAACAATTAAAGTTATAAAATTACTAGCAACCTATGAAGACAAGACAAAAAACATTTAAAGTTATAAAATTGCTAGCAACCTATGAAGACAATGTAAATTATAAATAAAACTTATTTGTGATAAAATAAATATCCATTAATTGTTAAACTTGTGATTAAATTTTGATTGCGGGGGGTTGCAAGTTTTGGAGGCATTGAACATGGAGGTATCACCAACTATGAGCATCCTTCTTAAACCTATGCTGAAGAGTGTCAACACTTAACCATTTATATTCACAAAATCTATGAAATCATTTTAAATCAAATCTTGCACATCATCTTCAGGATAGAGTCTAAGGAATGCTGCCTTGTACCCTTTAGACATTTCTAAATCTCTATATAGTGCAAGCCTTCCTAATATATCAAGATACTAATTTCTAGTGTTTGGAGTTAATGCATAGTCAAGAAGATGTAATGGAGTGGTCATCTTGTTCCATCTTTCTTCAACAATTGCATGCGATTGTCTGAAGAAAGTCTCCTCAGGATCTTGTTCTTTTGCATTTATGATGCACTTCATCTTCGTAAGCATTGAGTTGATGCTATCATACACCTCTCTAATGCAAGGCCATGTCAATGTGGAAAATCATGCTCATAATGGGCTCAATGAAACTAAGGAGATACTCCACACAATCTCACCATGAGTCATCTAATATCCCATGCTTAATTTTTGTTGCCCTCTCAGTGTTGCTTTGCTTCCATATAGACCAATTTTGGCTGATCACCATATTACAAGTGCCAATTTAACTTTCAACAAGTTGTTTGAAGACGATTATGTCAGATGCAAAATGGGTCTTTGCAACCTATGATAGAAATTAAAGCCAAAATGATAAAAAATTAAAGACAAACTTTAAAGAAAAATACACATTACATAATTAAATTATGAAAATTAGAAAATGTAAAATAGTAATTTTAAAATTAAATTACTACTTTACTTACCTCCAACAGTTCCAAACTTGAAAATAATCTAAAAATTCCTTGAGACATGTGGTGGTTGGTGATGAACATTTGGATATCCTCAGCCTTTGAATACACCTCTTTTATGCACTCAATTTTATTCCCAATCTTTTGTAGCATAAGATTGAGTGAGTGGACAATGCAAGGTGTACAAAAGATATGATGATATTGTTCTTCAATCAACAAATCAATAGCTCTCTACATGTGACTTGAACATGTCTAGGTCCTACTGTTTCAATGGCAGAGATGAGAATATTAGCAATAAATTGCCCATCTTGTACTTACCCCTCACAATCCATGACTTTCAAAAACATTGCCCCTTTAGGGGACACTACTATGACATTCATCAAGGGACAATTTTTTAATCTTTCCACTCATCTGAAACAATGGATACACATGTCCCAGTCCATGAGTTCCTTACAGTCTTCAATGCATTTTCAATCCCCTTGACCTATATTTTTGACAAGGTGCCACATACCTTCTCATAACTCGGGCCTTTATACCCTCTTTGAGCTTCATTAAAACTTTTCAACATCTTTATCTAATATGGGGAGTGAACAACATTGAAAGCCAACCCATTTGAATATATACATCTTGCTACATCTTGATTAGCAATGTCTCAACTCTCATTTTGAAATGCACTTTCCAAAGGTCCCTTTCTTTTGTGTACAATGGGTACTTCACTTATAGGCTTAGCATATTCTGCATTCCCTTTGATTTTTTTGCAAATTTAATCTACATGCTTCTCTCTTCCGCTTCTTCATGTTCCCTAATATATGTTAACACTATCTCTTGTGGTATAGACTCACCATTTTTTATAGGGCATTTTTTGATGCCTCCCAGTATTCTATACAAATGGCCTACCACCCGAAAAGATGAACTATTACGTTCTACATCACATCTTGGCATTTCCAACGGTATCACCCACCTCTTGGAAGCGGTTGTGTGATATCAACATATTTCTATAAAGGAGAATTTGGATCTATTTTGTGTTTTTGTTGTTCATTTGTGTCTATGGAGGAAGAGGTAGATGCCATTCTAGTTCCTATGACAAGAAATTTTATGTACACATTCGAAACAAATACAAAAGAATGAAAAAAATTAGGTAAAGTAAACAAATAATGTTTCATGTTTGTGAAAGAAAAATGGATGAAAAACATGAAAAAGAAACTTACCTCTTTCAGCAATGGAAGCTTACAAATGAGTAGGAATGAAGTTGCAACACTTGATCAAGCTTCAAAAATTGACAATTGTTCTTCAAGTCCCTCTATTTGATGCTAGAAGCCAAAGTTTGCTCAATTTACAAGAGGAAAAAAATTGTTTTCAAAACAAATGAGAAAAAATAACCTCCCTAAGTGTTTTAAAACTCTCTTTTGGGGTTTCATTTCACTTTCTAGAAGTCATGGACTTTAAAAAAAATTAAATATTGCAAAAAAATTAAAAGAGAGGCACCTAGGTGTCTGGGTTTGCCTTGGACAAACTGGCTCACCTTGTGGCCCAACTTGGCTAGACCCGTAGGCGTATTGGACTAGGATTGGTACTGAGTTCGAATCAGACCTATATCAAGGACACCAAGGGATGAACCTTACAACTTAGAGTTATAAAAGTGATAATGGAAAAGTGTTAAATGGAGAAGGGAAATGACAAATGCTCGTCTCATCCTATTGAAAAGGTCAAAGTTTTAATGGGTAAATAGACAAAAATGCTTGTTGCAGGTTTGGATCACTTTGCTCTTTGCATAGATGGTTTTGTTTTGGCACCTCTTGCAAATGTTTTAGAGGGCATTGATGGTACAAAGTACAATGAACTCTGCATTCTTGGGGACATTAATATTGGGTTGGTTTGTTACCCTTATCTTCCTCTTCTATAAAATCAAAAAAGTATACCCATCATTCAACTAGGGAATCCTTTTCATTTGGTATTTGACTTTTAAATTTATTGATAGATGAGTTCTAAGTACTTAAAAGGATGATGAATCCTCACTTTGCTTGGGTCTTATCTAGAAAATGGTCCAAGGAAGAATGAAACTTGCTCATATTGTATTTCAGAAGAATTGGAATTTGATATTTAAACCTTAATGTTTCCCGCCAAAGATGACTTCCTACACATCCACTATTTTTCCTTGGGATTCTTATTGTAGGATGGGTGAGTGGGTCAAAAAAGTGACTACAGATGTTGACCCCAATTTAATCAACAGTTGTTATAGTGCCTTGAATCATGAAATTGTCTAGAGTTTTAAATGTTTCTCATAGCATTTACTGGCTTTATGCATATTGTTTCCACTTGACGGCTGATTCGCACCTTCACAACTTTCAAAATTGCTGTAAATTTCCAATTGTAAATTAAACAAATTCAGTTTTGGTAGATGTGGATTTTTAAACACACTCTTAGGAATAGGTTCTTCTATAAACTTTGGTTTTTGGTGTTCAAGCTACAACATGAATTTTTGGATTGGGTGGGTGGAAAGTGATGCCCCCCCACCCAGGTGGGTGCTTCTAAACTTCTCTCTAGGTTTGATCTTTCTATCTTTCTTTCTAGGATAGCTGGTTTTGGTTTGAACCATAAAGACAAAGGTTTCCCTTGTCTTCATAGTTGTGGTGGCAAAAGCCCTAGTGAATAACCAGCCCTTTCACCTTTTCATTAATTGTTGTGGAACTTTCTTAATTGCCAAAATACCGTGGAATCTATTGAATTGCCAAAATAACTTGTGAACCTATCGAATTGTTGGAATGACTTGCCCAGAAATAAGGTTGCTTCCTTCAAATGAAGTGAGGTGCTAGGTTCGGGGAGCAACCTTCCTCCTCTCTCCAAAACAGGTGGGCATGGTCGAGGCTTTGGGAGGGAGCCCTTATACTTCTATAATTGGTTGGCGGCTTAGTGACAAATTAATTGGTTGGGTCTTTTAACCCTTCTATTTGACCATCCACCCTGGCCCCCTACCATTTTATAGGTTGGTATGTTACATATAGAATAGGGAAGAGGCCCTACAGGCAATCACCTTTATATATGTGTGATATTCCACATTAATAGTGAGTGTATTAGTTGAGGGTGTACTCTCTTTCTTACTGCTACGCTTCAGAAATGTTTGTTTGGGTTTATTAGTATTATTAGTTGTAAGGGGGTTTCAAAGAAACTTGACATTTACGCATCCCCTTCCTTTAGCATAGTAATCCGAGTTTATGATGAAGTGCAGATGAAGCAATTGTGTAAAAATTTGAATCAAGTTACCCATAGTTGTGAGTATCGCCGATTAATCGGCGATTGGAGAAACAATCGCGATTTTTTGGGGTTGGCGATTTAGTCGCCCCAAAAATCGCGATTTTTTTTGGTCGATTTTTTCAAAAAAATCGCAGATTAATCTCCTATTAATCGCCTAAAAAATCGCGATTTCTGGGCAAAAAATTGCCCGCGCCCGGTAGTCACATAAAGTGACGAAAAAACACGTTTTTTTCATTCAGTTTTTTAATTGCTTAGGGCGTTTTGGAGAGGAGAGGATAGAGGAGGAGTTCTTGGCAAGCAAGAGGCGGAATCGAGTGCATTTGGAGGCCTTTTGATTCTATTTCTTTGTTACTAGGTAAGTGATTTGAATCTTTGTTTTTTATTTTTGCAAGAGATTGTATTCTTTTTTCTTGCATGTAAATGGATAAAAATACATTCCTAATTAGTTAGGAATGCATTTGATGAATGTAAGCAAGATTAAATGCATTCATTTGCATTTTTTTCCATTCTAGATCGAATTTATGTTAGAAATTTGCACTTTTTTGAAAAATTTGAAACCCTAGCAGCTAGTTTGTTTGAATGTTATTTGGATTTCAATTTATTGGCGCTGTTATTGGAATGTTGCTTGAATTCTTTGTTTAACTGTTAACTTTGATCTTGCTATAATTTATTTATAGTTTTTTTTTTAATTTGTATGCGTAGGGCAGCCCGCAGCAGTTTTAAATGGAAGACAAATGGCCATTGACTCCATGCCCTTCAGGCTACATTGGCACCAGGCCAAAGAATGCGAGAGACCAGGCATGGAAATATGCCTATGAAGCACCCAATGAACCAACCAAAGTGATTTGCATTCGATGTGAAAAAGTAATATCCGGGGGCATTTACCGGTTCAAATATCACATCGCAGGGATCTCAAAACATGATACGAATCCTTGTGAGAGTATAACAGAAGAAATAAAAAGGTTTGCAAATGCCTTGCTCGCAGCTAGAGAGCAAAAAAAATTGCAAAGAGAGCGGAATAAATTGCATGTTAGGGCAGCCATAGCAGAGACCCAGGGCAGTTTCGTTGATGTTCAGGAGGAGGAGGCAGCCATTGAGAGCATGGCCGGCTCTTATCGTGGGCCGCGTGTCCGCAAACAGGGTGGTTTTTCTTTCACTAGTTCCGCTCCCACTCCCACTCCTACACCTCCTAGCACTTCCGCACCATCAGGATCAGCAGCTGCTTTTGGGATAGGGAGCTATTTTGTACCGAGGCACACACCTGGTGCACAACCTTCATTAGAGGCCACTAGATGGAATAAGGAGGTCCATGACCAGGTGGACAATGCACTAGCAGATTTCTGGGTTTTCAACAACCTTCCTATTAGTGTTGTTGACAGTCCCTATTGGGAGGCTTTGGCCACAGGGTTGACAGTTGCAGGAAAGGGGTACAAGTCCCCTTCTCGTTTTGTGTTGGGTGGCAGGTAAGCGAATAATTTTATTACACTCGATTTCTTTTTAATTTTTAACTTTTTACTTAGTTCTAAATTTTAATTAATTTATCTAGAAATTAGAATGTTGATTACTAAAGTCTAAATCAATTTAAAATTACTAAGAATCTAAGACAACTAAATTTTGTTTTTGTAGGCTTATTGGAATTGCTGTTGAGAGGGCCAAAGCATTTGTTGAGGAACAGAAACAAGAATGGACAAAATTTGGTTGCACCATTCTTTCTGACGGGTGGACGGATGGGAAGAGCAGGACCATAATTAATTTTTTGGCCTGCTGTAATGATAATGTGGTGTTCCTGAAATCAATCGATGCCTCCAGCAAGGTAAAAAATGCTCAGACATTGGCATTGATGTTGGAGAACATGGTCTTAGAGATTGGCATTGAAAATTTGGTGCAAATCATCACAGACAATGCTGCTGCATATGTATCAGCAGGTAAACCGTAATTTTATGTTGCATGTGCATTGTGAATTTCACAACAAGAATTTTTAATAGTTTGATATTTTTGAAAAGTTGGAAACTAATTAGTATGTGCTTTTACAATTGGCAGGAAAACTCCTACAGCAGAGGCACCGCACTCTCTCTTGGACCCCGTGTGCAGCACATGTCCTTGACCTTCTTTTGGAGGACATGGGCAAACTTGAGTGGGTCACTCCAATTGTGGAGGATGCAAGGCGGGTGACAAAATACATATACAATCACCCATGGGTCCTTAGCCTGATGAGAGAGCACACTTTTGGCAAAGAAATTGTCAGGCCTACCATCACAAGGTTTGCAACGATTTTCTTGACATTGCAAAGCATTCTCAAAAAATTGGTTTCTTTGAAGCAAATGTTTGTTTCCAAAAAATGGCTTGATTCCACATTTTCAAGGAAGAGTGAAGGAGAGAATGTTGTGCGGATTGTGTTTGACAACAATTTTGTAGAAAAGGCCGATGAAATAGTAAAGGTAACTACAAAACTTTAAGTTTTAGTTTACACTTTACAACTTTATAACATACTAAGTTTGTAACTCAAGTAAATAATAATTTTGTAACTTGTCAACTAATTTCAAATTTATACTGCAGGTGTCTAAGCCTTTAGTCAAAGTTCTGCGTTTGGTTGATGGAGACCAAATGCCAATGGGTGAACTATATGAGGCCATGGACAAGGCCAAAGAATCTGTCAAAAATTACTACAAGGGGGAAAGCATCAAATATGAACCCATTTGGCAGATCATTGATAGAAGGTGGAATAATCAGCTCCACCAACCCATTCATGCAGCAGGATATTTCCTCAACCCACGTTTTAGGTATACCGTAAGCTCATTCTTACTCAAATTTAAGTTAATGAAGACTTGAGTTCATTTTTCTTTCGTAGGGTGTTGGGTGTGTACTAGAATTGCAAGACTTATTTGTTTTTGGTTTTTGGTTTTAGGGCTGATGGTACATATGCAGATTCTGATGGAGAGGTCATCAGAGGCCTAAGTGAGTGCGTCCAAAAGATGGTAACCAGCGAGGAAACAAGAGATAAAATCATCGCTGAGCAGGAGATCTTCACTTCAGTAGGGGGCAAGGTGTTCTCCACTCCTCTCTGCAAGAGAGCAAGGCTTACACAAACCCCAGGTAATACATTTGCAAACTTCTGAATCTCAAATGCTAAATTAACATTTATGTTTCACTTTTTGTTGTCTATTAGTATTTTCTAACTTGTACAATTTTTGTGATGCAGTGGCTTGGTGGACCACTTGGGGTGCAAGCACTCCAAATCTTGCAAAATTTGCTCTCAGAATCCTATCACAGCCTTGCAACGCTTCACATTGTGAGTGCAACTGGAGTTTGTTTGAGGCCATCCACACAAAAAAGAGAAACAGGTTGTCCCAAAAGAGGATGAATGACATGGTCTATGTGCAATATAATCTTAAATTGCGCATGAAAAGGGCACAACAAGATCCTCCTGGGCCAATCGATTTGGATGAGATAGATCCTTATTATGATTGGACGGCACAGGAGCAAGCTCCCTTATTTACACAGGAGGACATCTCCAATTTGGAGAGGGAGGCCGCGAAGGAGGCTGCGGAGGAGGAAGGGGGTGGAACTGGATATGACATCGATTTGGATGACATCGAGGAGGGTGATGATGAGGATGATGACATTGAGCTTACTGTAGAGGACCTTGACATCTTGTGCGCAGCGAATGTGGAGCTACTGACATCTAGTTCTATAGCTACACCATCTCCCGCACTCGCTAGTAAAGCGACTGGGAAGAGGAAGATGTAGTCCTGTATTTGACATTTGTACTTATTTGTAGTCATGTTGATGTACTTATTTGAACTCTTTACATTTGACACTTTATTATGAGAATACAACTTATGTGTTGTGAACTTGTTAGTTGTTAGTAATTTACAACTTGTCACTACTTGTTAGTAATTTACCGATTAATAACTTTTTTTGCATTGATATATATCTAAACATGATTGTTTCTTATGTATTGTTAGTAATTAAGTCATTAGATGTAAAAAAACATTGAATTCTGTAAAAAAATCGCATTTTTTTATTAAAATTTAGTGGTTTTTGAGTTCCCAATTTTTTCCCCGATTTTTTGCCAATTTTTTCCCGATTTTTCCCGATTAAACTTTTTCAGGCCTAGGCGATTAATCTCCTCAGGCGATTTTTACATCAATGAAGTTACCAACCTATTAAAGGTTCACCTATTAAATAGGTGGCAGCAGATTACACATTAAAGCATAAGTCGACCTATAATAATGAATAAGGGTCGTGGATAGGGGGGAGAAGAGGAGCCAAAAACTATTGCCCTACCTCCGATGAAGGTTGGGGTGGTTGGGAGGAGATGACACTTTTGCACTAACTAGTTGTGGCTCCATCAAAGGTGAGATTCTTTATGTAACATGTCGCCCGATGACGAGGTAGGGGTGGGTGGGAGGATATAGTTTGTTTCCTCACCCAGAATAGATGTGCCATATGTCCCCACATACCATAAGAGATAGGGATTGAGTATGATAATAATAGAATAGTAGGGTTGATACAGTAGGCATTGAACTGACTGAACCATATCCCCCATCTACCAACTAGAATTGTAGCCCTGACCCCATGGCAATTGATTTTGGCAGGGACAAGATTTCTAACCTGTCTAGATGTTGCCGAGGAAGATAGTCTCTGAAGCCTTATCCATGAACCACAAGTCAAGCCCTATCTATATATGGGGCATTTCTTTCTATATCCATGCCCCTCGGCCTACTCACCTCGATGGAGCAGGCTCGATCAACGGGAGAGGATTATATACTTAGGTAGGGGACCCCTCGCACGTTTCGTGCGTACACTCTCTATCCAACTATATTGGGTAGCGGGGCTTCTCTCCTTAGCCGAATCAAAAAGCAAGTTAACGTACCATTATTTAGATAGGGGCATTTCTCGAGGGGGGGGGCTACTCGCGCTATTGATTCTTAGGCCTATCCGTTCGATCTAGTCGGCCAATAAAAACAAATAAGGTGTACAAATGGGAGAAGGGGTAGTCATGTGGGCATTGACTTTATCCCTAGATGGTGGTCGCCTTGGAATTGGATAAACTACTTCCATCGCTGCTGCTAACCGTGTAGTTGGGTATCGATATCGATCTACTCTTGCCTCCTATGCTTTTTTCTCTGTTGTTACCCCTTGCTCTAGCTGTCCAAGAATCAGGTTATGCCCATTAATCCTCCCCACCCTATAATAGAAAATTCTGGATGGCCGATGATCCCTTGAAGGAGGAGGAGCAAGGCCTTAGGGAGAGTAAAGTTTTTTATTGGGGAGATAACATGCAGGTTTAGGGTTAATTCAATATCAAAGAGGGAGTAGAGGCAGAGATAGCTGGAGGGGTGGGTGGGCCATATCTCTCTATAGGAGGAGAATTAATGAGGTATAATTGGCCCCTGACAAGTAATTACCCCTTTCTCTAGCTGTCCAAGAATCAGCTAATGCCCATTAATCCTCCCCACCCTATAATAGTGAGGTCTGGATGGCCGATGATCCCCTGAAGGAGGAGCAAGGCCTTAGGGAGAGTAAAGTTTTTGACTAGGGAGATAACATGCAAGGTTTGGGGTTAATTCAGTATCAAAGAGCGAGTAGAGGTAGAGATAGTTGGAGGGGTGGGTGGGCCATATCTCTCTACAAGAGGAGAATTAATGAGGTCTAATTGGCCCCTGAAAGGTAATTAGTGAATACAAGTCCAACAAATCTAGCCCCTTCAAATAGTAGGCAGGCATGATAATCATTAGGATCACCTAGTCAATAACCATAACCATTAGGGTAGAGTTCATGCATTCAAGAAACATCAATTGTAGCTTGCTCCGCGACATGCCATAAGGTGGTCCATAAGGTGGTCCCTGACCTTCACTTGAGCTTATCATAGACATTACCCATTTTGCCCCATTTAAGTATTGGATAAAACGACTCGACCTACTAGAGTAGAGGGTCCGCTAGTTGGCAAGGCCTGCCTGATGAACTGGATGCCTATTGTGTAGTTGGCAGATAACATTGCAGCACTCAGATGAGTAGGAGAAGCACCTGGATATAACTGTTATGTGGATCTGGGCAGCGGGACGTAAATATGGATATGTATAGATGAGACAACCAGTTGCAAGCAAGCTTATAAATTCTTGCTCCAAAGTCCCTTGGGGTCGAGGATTCAAGTCTTGCTATACCCAGAACAAATCTTTGGCTTGCTTTTGAACCTTTCCTCAGATTCAAGGGTAGAAACTCTATATCAAAAGGGATAAACATAAGCGCGAACCTCACCCTACTACGGATAGGGATTCACTTGCTTTGTTGGAAAAAGGAAACCGTTGGGTACTACTAATTCTCTAGAGCGAAATCTCTGAACTTTGCCAGGGAAGGTTGGCTCGCCCTAACGAGAGCATTGGTCAAACATGCATAACCCAACATCGATAGATCCTTCATGCTGTAACCATCTGTCTCTTCTACTATCTCAAGGGGAATTTCTTGCCTCAAGAGAGAACACATTACACAAATCCATCAATTGGTTTATTTAGAACTATATCCTATTTTAATCAGCCTACTAGAGTAAGCCATTATTTTGATGAAACTTTGAGTGCCCCTTTCTGTCTAGAGTTACCATCTCCTTCATTGGATTGAACTAGTCTACTCCTTGCCAGGGACCCATATTTAATAATGAGTACCCCCGAAGGAAGAGAATTAACGAGTTAACAACAACCGGATACATAGTGAGGTGGCCACTACTATAGAGGTGATGGAACAACCTTTCTACGGACACGGTTCGAGTATTTTGCTCCATAAACCCCTTTACGCAGCAGTCAAGGTAGGCACTAATATGTAGGTTTCAATAAAGAAACTTTAACATTCTAAAAACCAAAAGCTCTGAAACTCTAAACGAGGCCTTCAGTTTTATTTTTAAAATTTTTTTTTTAGACATTCTAACAAATACATCAATTTTTGTACTATTACTTGTTTGGGGCATTGAGGTTCAATAAG
This sequence comes from Chamaecyparis obtusa, assembly GCA_027943335.1. Classification (NCBI taxonomy): domain Eukaryota; kingdom Viridiplantae; phylum Streptophyta; class Pinopsida; order Cupressales; family Cupressaceae; genus Chamaecyparis; species Chamaecyparis obtusa. The sequence goes on from BSBK01001997.1 coordinate 172,126, forward strand.
CATTCAAATTTCTGCTTCCATGGATCAATCTTTTTATCCAAAAAAGCAGTAGCTAGGGCATGTTCTTATTCTTTCAAAGTTGCACTTGTATCTATGCAGCCAGGTCATATTTTTTCTTTGTCAAAGAAGGCAGTTAAAGTTTTGCTTTTTGTCTGTGTTTCTTAATAAACATATACAATTTATGCTGCTATGAACATATACACATTTATAAATGTAAATTAACTTTTTGAAGTTTGACATTTTTGTTTTACTTCAAACATGTAGAAAGTTTGTAGTCAAGATGCACTCTTTCATCCAAAGTATGCACATGATTATGTGCGGTTAGAGCACAATTTTATGTTGTTTGGTATTAATGGAATTTACTTGCTTCTCTCTCTGTGGTATATCCTTCCATTATAAATAGTTTCTCTCTATATTGAAAGTTGAATCCTCATTGGTATTGATGCCATGTTAGGTTTATAAGGTTCTCATAAATTTACGACTCATCATAATGGAGAGGATGGAATTTAAGAAGAAATGTCGCAACAAACAATTGTATGTATGACCAAGATTGTCAAATAATTTTACTTTTAGTAATAAAAATTCATGTCTAGAAAAAATTATGAAAAAAGATTGATATCAAAATTATGAAATACGTCAAGAGTCAAAATTGATATTTAGCAAAAATGCAATTTGTGAATGAAATTGGCTTAGGAAACCAAAGGGGTTTCATCCTTTGATCTTGAAATCCAAGAATTTTAGCCCTTGCAACAAATAGGTAAACACTAGCGATCAACTTTGCACATTAGGGTTTATTGATGAGATGACCAAAAGATGCTCACCAATGAAGTTGTTTGCCTTACACAGAGGTTAAGTCTTGGCATGGGTCCACACGTGTTGAGAGTCATTTGAATGTTTATCTTTTTATCGAATTCAAATTTAAGGCCATTAATGGCACTCCTAGTCAGCCATGGTGATAGATGGAACTCTTCATTTAGAGGGGTAAAGTTTTGGAAAAAGGCACACTTGAAGGTGGGGGTCCAAGGGAATGCATACTAGAAAGATGCAAAGACAAGTGGGACTTGTGAAATAGGTGTTAGGATGTTATTCAAAAATATTTCCATTTGGTATGATAGCATAATGTTCTTCAAAGGTTCAAAGTCAAGGGTTTAGGGAATGGGATGCAAGGATCCAAAGATACGAGGGGATGTAAAGGTTTGTGGGTTTGAATAGACAACATGGCAAGACATCTTGGAATGGGTGTCGGGATACTTGCTAGCAAGTTTCACAAGAGGAATGATTGTAGAGAGAATCGCAAAGGTTCGGAAGAGAGAAGACGGGGAGTGGGGATTAGGCTTTGGAGATACTAATATAGGAAGGAGGCAATGAGAATATGGCATTGTTCCATGAGATGTTTTTGTGACTTATTGACTTGGAGGAAGCACCCCCCACAACACCACCACTTGTGCCACCTCTGTCGAGGATGCCACCAGTTTGAGTGCTATATGGCACATGCCATTATGTACTAAATGCAATCTTTAACTTTGTGAAAACTAGTTTGCCTTTCATGGGGCACTCATAGAGATGTTATATTGCAGATTTTGCCTTGAAGTTTCAATTCACCTTGATTTGTATATCACCATCCTCACCACTCCACCGCCACCCCCTTGTCCCCAAATTTAGGTCCTTGGTCTCCCTGTCCTTGAAACCCATCCTCATGTCTCCATGTCCCCCCTTTAGGAAACTCAATGGAACTATGACTTATTGCATACTCAATAGTAGTGGAATGAGGGAAATGAAAGCTTGAATGGTTATAAAAGGCAAATGGTTGAGAGATAATGGCGTGCGCAATGTGCAAAAGGCATGATAGTATGAAAAAGTTTGAATTCCTGCTTAGAACCACAAGTGATCCAGACACTCTCATACTTAGATGTTTTAGGCACTATGGGTATGAGGATCCACAAGGTGCATGGGGCAAAGCTAAGGTGGATTCGAGTTAACCCAAGTATATCCATTGATGGCCTCTTCAAAAAAATACATTTAATTTCACATTTTTAAAAACAAAAATGTGCTTTGCCTTTGCCTCATTTCTTGAGGAGAAATGAATAAAACATTTTTTTTTGCTTTCAAGTAGTGATTGTTGATTTTAAAAGGTTATTGCATTTTTCTTTGAAGGCGAAGGCTAAGGGAGAGAAAGACAAGAGAGAAGTAATTGCATGGGGAAGATTTTTCTATCAAAGATGAGTGAATTTAGTAATTTTTCCAAGATTTTTTAGTCTTTTTAAAAAAATTTAAAAATATTCTATAAAACCTTTTATACATAATATAAGGGTTATAATGTTGTACTTTTTTTGTTTTTCTTAAGTTAATGTGTAGGGTTATATATTTTTTTAATTTTTTTATTCGTATAGAATGGCTAATATTTCTTGTTCTACTGCTCCTATCAGCACCCAATTTGATTATGTCCAATTGTGTTTGAATCTTGGTCCTCCTTTGTGCATTTGGGATTATTTTGCCCATCTTTTATAATTAATTTGAGAAAATTTTTAGTGGGACGTGTTGTGAGGTTTTTACACCATCACCCCATTGCAAATAGGGATCCCCTCTTTTCGCTTGGGAGTGGGGTAGTTGTCCTAGGTAGTCTTAGTTCAGTGGCAATTTTCAAGTCTCTGAGTCTAAGAGATGAGTTTGAGCAACTTTGGCTCACTGGGGAGTCAAGTCAGTCAAGGACATGAGTGAGAGCTAGGCCAAGCTAGTCAAGGATGTGGAATTGAAGTCAAGAGATTTGTGATGAAATGACTTAGAATTCTTGGAAAATTCTTGTTCCAGTATCAAATTTATCTTGGAAAGTTAAGAAAAGATATGGAAATGAACACTAATGGAAGTGTGTTGATTCTTGAAATTAGGTTGAGTCTAAAATTTTTGGGATCTCACAAAATCTAGAATCTCCATTATAACTCCAATGAATCTGAAACCGCTCTCAAACATCTTGATAGTATATACATAAAATATAACTTAAAGTATAAGAAATTTATACTTAAATGTTATATTTTATGTATTCTGCCCTGCCATTTCCGACCAGCCTCCTATGGTGCGCCTTATGTAGGTGCAATTTCCAGCTTGACTATAATGACTGCGCCTTATGTGGTGCTCAATTCCGATCAATGCATCATATCAAGCGCCTTATTTATCCCAGATTTCCGCTCAAGTTGTAATAAAGGTGCCTTTTATGTGTGGCATTTCCACCCTGACTATGCTGAGTTCGCCTTATTTAGGCTTGATTTCCATCCAGAGGTTTGAAAGTGCGTCTTATTCATTCATGATTTCCAAACTGCAGTTAGTGTGCTTTCCCTATTGATGCCAAAGTTCTGCCTGAGCATTGAGTGATTTCCAACCAGCTCATGATGATGAAGCCTTATTCACTCCATATTTCCACCCTTGATATTCATGCATGTGCCTTATTTGGGTTGGATTTCCACTTGATGTTGTTTTCACCTGCCTTATTTGGGTCAGATTTCCACCTTATTTTGGACAGTTCGCCTTATTTGGTCTCAGTCTCCACTTGCACTTATAAAGTTTGCCTTATTCGGTGCGAGTTTCCACTTCATTTTATAAAGTTCGCCTTATTTGGTGTAAGTTTCCACCCAGGGCTTGGAGTTTTGCCTTATTTACCTAGGATCTCCACTTCGTCTTGCCTTATTTGGTGGCAATTTCCATCTTGCATTTGGAACTTCGTCTTATTTACCTTGCATCTCCACTCAATGTGATTTTCCACTTGCCTTATTGCGGTGCCATTTACACTTCTTGATTAAATGTTTGCCTTATTTATCGTGGATTTCCACTTTTTGAGTTAAGCGTTTGCCTTATTTGATGGAGATTCCACTCCATGTTTTAATCGATGCATGAGATGATGCCTTATTCGTTGATGATCTCCACCAGCTCCATGTTTATTTTCGCCATTCAAGTGAGGTAGACATTAATGTATGAGCCTTGTTAGGCTCTAAACTCCACCACCTCTTTCTTGATTCGGGCCTTTTTTGGCTCTTTATCCCCCTACACATTCAGGGCAGCACCTTATTAAGGCTTGATTTCCACCTAGATTATGCCAACACCTTGCATTGGATAGTGGAATGAGGCATGATCCTAATTGAAAGCACTGAACGAAATGCATGCAGACATTGAATTTAATGAAGGCATTCAAATTTAATGAATTATATTGGATAATAATGCAAGGAGGTTCGATTTCAATGGAGAAGGGCTGGACTTAAATACAAAACAGATGGATTTAAAAGGGCACGAATTCCATGATGGGCGGGGGAGGGCGAAATTAAATTATAAGGTTTGATCTTATTGAGAGGGACAAAACGAAAGGATAGGGGCTTTGAATTTAATAATGTGGCAAATTGAAATAATTAAATGATGGGGTTTGATCTTAATATGAAGGGCCAGAATTAAGTAAATTGCCAATTAATTAAATGATTTCTAATTAAAGAACTGGTGGCCACGTCAGCTTGGTCATGAGTTAAATGGGTGAACTTTATTTAATTTTTTTCCTCCAAGGCCAGTTTGGCCCTTGAGGAGAGTGGCGATCATTCATTATTGGAACCTATATATTGGGTGTTGAATTTACTTTAACACCCAATCAAAAAACAATCCCCTCCAAGGCAATTCAAAAAATATATCAGTGCAGATTGAAACACATAGAACAAGTCAAACCTGGTGCAAATCAAAACATTCCCCACTGCCAGAGAATCTAACCAAATGTAGTTTGAATCATGCAAAGTACAGGCATTGAAGTGTGAATTATACAGGGTGAAGATTGAAATTCATGTGAAATCATGGTCCAACATGAAAAATCAGTCAATTTTAACATTAGTCTGGATTTAATGAACGATAAAGACTAAGACAATCAAATAACTTTACCCAGATTTTAACAAAATCAGATTAATTCAGGGAAGTTCGTTTCCAGGTCCGAGCATTCAGACCCAGATTTGAGTACCAGCAAGGTATAAATTTTGATGCTTATAATATTGCAAAATGAAGTGAGGTTGCAGATGGTGACAATCTGAAATGAAAATTCCATGGTTTGAGTTTGAACTTTGAATTCCACATGATAACAATCATACATTCCAGATTAGGAATTCATTAGTGCATATCAGAGTGAGGCCAGTATTTGGAACGCATTTGATTTTGTCTGAAAGTAGGGGAGTTTGTTTCAATTTGTTAATTAGAGCTGTGGTCGTGAGCTTAGCTTATTAATACCAACCATGCCATGACTTTGAAATGAAAATCTGCAATATGAAAATCTAATGTATGATATGGTGTGGCAGGTTAAAAGATGGCGAGAGCTAATGAAGGTGAAGGCTTCAAATCATGGACCATGGTGAGGATTTCAAGCAAAATGCAATGCGAAGGCTTCAAGTTGTTAAAATGTAAGCAAGGGTGTTCCAAGACAAAAAGCAAGTCATAGTGCAACATCATGCTACAAATCCAAGCCCACTGTCACGAGCCGAAATTAATGTAGGTACAATACAAATATAATCTTAAATACACATACTCTATTTAATATTATTTAATGATTGATTAATAATTAATTAATTCCGTGTTTTGATTATATCATACTAATCAATATAATCTTAATCAATAAATATAATATTAACATTAATTAATATAATATTAAGCATTAATATTAATCTATAATCAATAATAATATTATTATTTATCAATACAAATCCATAATTAATATTACAATATTAATCTTTGTAATATTATAATATTAATTCTGTATTCAACATTATACTAATAATAATATAATAAAGTTTATATTATATTTCCTATATTCTAACAGCCGACAATCGTCTACAGCCAGCTCCTGAGTCCCAGCGGATACAGTTATGAAGAACAGCAACCTATATTAATATTAACCAATATCAATTTTAAGGAGAGGATGACCAATAAAACGATTAGTCATGAATGATTGATAAAATAAAGAATTTGCTAAGCATTAGTGAGAAGACCAATCGAGAGCTATGAGATGATTATGCTAGCAATATAATAAGGTGCGAATCGACCAAGCAGTATGATGAAATGTAACTCTAGAGGCAACTGTTCCATTAGGAAGGATATATATATATATATGGAAATTTATGATCATTGGAGAGGGGAAAAAGATAAGAAGGAAAAATATTATAACTAGCACTCAGTGGAGATGTTGACAGATATATTTCAATTCAAGAATAGAAATATTTACGTCAACTAAAGGTATTTATGTAGTAATTCAAAACCACAATATTATACACGCTGACTATCCATGACATCATTGGCAAGCAATATCATTTACGGAAATTTTATAATGGAGTTACAGACCATCGGTCAAAATATGAGTTGAGGTCTACAGCAAATTTAGTATTGAGAAGATACAACAGCAATTAGCTAAGACAACAGTTGGGAACCATTAAGAACAAAGGAAAATAATCATGGAAATAACATCTAGCATACATCATCGAATAGGAAAGGAATACAAAAACAGGAGATTTAGAAAATATACATATTTGGGGGTACTAGTAGATGGAAGGATTACAAAGTATATTTTATTGAATCAGATCAAAGGATGGAGAATGAGAATGAAATACATGTATAAGTGGGATCTCAATGGTTTGAGATGATTAGAGTATTATTAATTATTATATATATATATATAGTAAATAGATATGCAAATATATATGAAGTATATATTTGGTCTATATATCTGAATATTCTAATGTATATATCTTAATATTCTACAATATATTTATTACTGATCTAATATAATCAATTATTAGAATAGTCTAATATTTAGATATATTATATATATCTACTAGTAATAATCCAATCAGAAATTATATATCAGTTATATATATTATTTATATTTTTTTAATATAAAATATTAACTTATACTTGACCAATTCTTTAATAACTGATTAATCACTACTAAGGGGATAGGGAGTGTGTAGGAAGAGGTGGGTAAATTGGTCATATGATGGAGAGATCCTGAGATAGGTAGAGCCTTGAGGGAATCCGCTTGTAGACTATGCAAGTGTCCTAGCACAGTAAATCTACTATCTTTTTTAAGGTTTATGATTAGGAGTGAAGTAAGGAATCAGAACTTAAGTATATATTACGAATTAGAGATTATTCTTAATATAAGATTTAAATGTATAATGATGTATGATAATATTGGGAATTGACATCCTCCTAGTGAAACATTACAAATTGCCATTTCCAAGGGCAATTAAAACCCTAATTGAGAATTTTAGAACAAATTTAAGTAAGGTCCCAAGGGGGATCATTACATCCACATTCGAGGACAAAATGATGTTGTGCAGAAGCTGCAAGTATAAACATGAGGATTGATCAAGCAAGTACACTGAGATGATGTTTGAGGTTCAAGTCAAGATGAAATTCAAAGAACAAGTTGCACAAGGATAGTGATCAAATATGCAAATGAAGGAGATGATTATCAAACTTGAATTTCCTTCGGAAATCCAAGTTCAATTGGATTGATCTAACTACATGCCACACCTACAAGTGCATGGTCAAGTACAAGTTTGAGAGCATGTCATTGAGAAGATTTTCAAAACCAAGAGGAAATGAGGAAGATTTCACGAGGATGGAGCAATTTGAGAATATGAACCATCACAATTGAAGGCTTGATAATGTTGAGTATCAAGAGATATTTTCTCATTATCAAGAGATTTATCAAGTCTATAAGATAAACATGATGAGGTGGTGCCCATTCATCTTCAACCAGTTAGAACATGCCAAGTGTCCCGATGGAAGAGCTCAACAATATTATGTCCAAACTCATTGAATTTGCCAAAAGAGAAAAGTCAAAGGAAATTATCTCCTAGAGGAAGATTTATTGTAAGCCCATGTGGCATTTTATCGTTGGCCCACCGATTGGTGCCTTCTTCTATAAGCTTCTATCTAACCAATTTTCTTATTGGCCCCTTAAAGCAATGTAGCTCTTCTCATTGGCCCACAAGGTGGTGCCCATTTGTAATTGGCCAGCATTTAATGCTTGTAGCAATTAGGTAGGTTAGGGCTTTGTTGGATAAATCTTGGCCCTTGATTTCAAATCAATCAGAGTCATTCATTGTACTTGGAGCCTCTATAAAAGGCAAGGCCTTGTCATTTGTAAGAGGAGAGACTGGGAGAAATTGTTGTCATAATGCTATCAGAGTAATTGCTAATTCATTGTTGGTCTTTTTGTTGGATTACTTGTGTTGCTTTGGAGTATCGCATAGTTTCTACATTTCCTCACATAGAGTAGGATTTTATTTCATGTTGATTAGAAGTAGTGTTTAGTTGAATGAAAGATATTTTGGAGGCATCTTTGGTGAACTCGCTTAGACCAAACTACTAGTTGCTTTCTGATTGTAAGTTTGCCTTGCGTGGTTGAATGACATATTTATGAGCTTTACTTTGATTATTGCTTGCACATTGATATGCATCAATGGATGGTGTTGACGACATGATAATAGTTTGAACATCTTACATTTACCTTAGGAGATCGCACTAGCTTGGTTGATGTCAATGGCTAAACTCAATGTAGTAGTCATAAAGGCATTCATCATCTTTTACATTCTAGGAGTAGAATAGATTTCTAAACCCTTTCCCTTTGTAGTTTGTTTGGTCAGAGGAAGTTGAAGTAGTTGATGTCTATTGAATGAACTAGCATAAGTCCCTTTGTGGTACCCAACATATCACATTATTACAATTGAGTGAAAGTCCACAATAAGAAGGGACCTTGAGGTTGTCTCATTTGATCACACAATCCAGATATATTGTTTAGCATATGAGCATTCTTATTCAAGAGAGAGTTGGAGATATGATATTTCATCTCAAAATACGAAGTATTCATTTTTGTATATTGTAGTGACATAAAACTCACATTAGCAGGTCCCCCTTGGCTAAGTTTGCCTAAGTATTGTTCTCCAGCAGCCACATATCCCAGTTAATGTGTTGGAAATTGCAAAGTTTCCAATGTTCTAAGCAAGAGATCGTAAATATGTGCAATGTTGTTATGTGTTTAGGAATGAGGATCAATAACTATCCTAGAGTACATGGGATCGAAGGTTCCAAACTAGAAGCGCAAAATGTTGGAGAAAGAAAAAGGCATGAGATTAGATCTTGAGTCTGAATTGCATCCCCAGATTAAATGGGAGTTGCCAAGAAACAAATGCTGGGAAAAGGTGTCTATGAAATATTTATTCCTAAGGTCAGGGAAAGAAGTTGTGGCCATGTATGTGTTAGGAAATTTATTGTTTTTACTCATTTTGTTATCTGTTACAAGTTATAACAACTTGCCATGTCTAGAATTAGGTAGAACTGGTGGTGATGTGTGTTTAAGTCCTTTATATATGTATATTGTATTGTTTCAAATGATTGAACAACGTGATCACTCAAGTGATATCATTTTTGTGTGCTGCTCTGAAAAATATCATGGTATCAAAGGTCTTGAGGTTGCATCTGTTTTGTAGGATCTGCATAATATAGGGTTCTCATAGGCATTAGATATATTGATATTGGGGCTGGTGATTTCCATGGAGGCAGTGCATAGACGATGAAGTCAATGACACATGCATTTTGTAAACACCAAACTCATATCAGGCCCTGTTAGATCCATGCAATTTTCTTGCACGCCCAATCTGTATTCTTCTTTGTTTGAAATTTCTGTTTGAATATCCCCCAATAGAATTTCCAATTGTGACATGTAGTTTAGAGTGAATTTGTGCCTACATAGTCTTGCTGATATTGTTTCTCAACCATGAGCTACACAAAGACATAATAACTCAACTACTCAAAGTTACTTCTGTACACCATAGTTGATACATAATGTTGGGGTGGCGTGAGGCAAGTTAAAGAGCCAAGGAAGGTGGAGAGAAGGCCTCGAGGCTCTTGATAGGCGTGACCGATGAGTAATCTGTTGAATGTATTGGCATTTCTTCACTTACTAATAGTAGCTGGCAATGAAACATCACTTGTGGTTGGATGTCGAAGAATATCATAAATCCAATTTCAAAATAACAATTGATATTACCTTAGCAAATGAGTTCGATGAAGTGAGTATTTGCCTACAACAGATTGTGTTCATTTGAAAGGATAGTTGGCTAAGATTTGTACTCTCGAAAGGTACACAAGTCATTATCAAGAAATTGCACCTGGCAACCAGCAATATCATTCTCCTAAAAACTGTTGTGTCACTGCTTGCAGTGTTGTCCTCTTTATGAATTCGCAACAAAGATTTCAGTAAGTGTTCATGACAGACAGTTGTAGGAGGTAGTTTATCTGGATTCTGAGTGTTAAGTATTTAAATAAATCTGTAGTCATGAATAAATTAATTTTTAATTGAGAAATTCAATGGTAGAGACTTTCGTATGTGACAAATACAGATGCAGTTACACTTGATAGAGAAGGGTCTTTGGGATGTTGTCAAACCTACCACAATCTCTCCATTTGATGCGAATGAACTTGTCAGGTGGATTGTCAAAAATCAAAAAGTGTTGGGGACTATTGGCCTCAACTTGTCAAAAGCGTACTCACACCATGTAGATTTCATGAATTCAGAAAAATATATTGGGGAGTCATTTAACAAGCTCTGGTTTTGAAGCAAAAAGTGCCAAAACAACATTGAAGCAGAGTTTGTATGGATTGAAGCTGGATAAAGTTTCAAAAATGGCAGATCATATAAGTAAGTTTCACTCTTTCCTGAATCAGTCAGCTAGCATTAATGAGAAAGTAAAGGATGATGATGCCAAAGCAATACTTTCGAATAGTTTGCCTAAAAATATGTCTGCTACATTTAGTAAGGTAAAAACTAGTCTTGGAGGAGTAATCTCTACTCTACTTAACCATGATGAACACTTAGATTCCGAAGAAATTTTGTATGTACATAACAAAGAAAATTCACTTTATAGAAAAGGCAAATACAAATATAATATGCTTGTTCAAAAGGAAAAATAAAATGCTTATATTGTAATAGAATAGGACATACAATTTTGCTTGTAAGAAGAGGGCACATGATCTACCAAATGATAAACTAGATCAATGTGCTTCCTTTGTTGAAGAAATAGATTGGAAAGTCTGTGTTTCAAATAAATTCAAGTTTGGAGACAAGAAGCAAAAAAGGAAGGAGGACACTCAACATCCTCTCATCAATCACCAATGACGAGACCGCTTATCAGCTTTGGTGTTGTTTTGTTTTCTATTGTGGTGTGTGCTCCTATTTTCTCTGTTTTTTTAATAATTGAAAGTTTTACATTGTGGGGGAAATATAACACCAGTATTCTACTCCAGTGGCAGTGACAATTTCTTGTGGTGTTAGAGATTGAGTGATAATGATCAATGACAGTTGCTATTTCTATTCCTGTGTGTGTTATTTCCTTGTGTAACCTTATGGTGTAAAATACTGTAGCGAACAAAAGTACTAGTGTAAAGCAGTTCATTGGTCTTGAAATGATCAGTGTAATCCAAAAAACCATATGAGATGATAGATGTAGTTAAAAGATATATCCAATCAAAGGTTAACAAGCATATTCTTACGTTTCCCATTGATTCCAAAATGGCTAAGGACACAAGACAATGCTGTGTGTCTAGAAGCAGAGGTCAATGATTATTAAGGATGTGCCGAATTTGCTTAGCTTTCAAAGTTTTGAATAATTGAGATGTTGCCATGCATTTGGGAATGAAGATACATGGGGATAGAAGGTTCCAAAACTAGAGCAGAGAATGCTGGGTGAAATGGGGAGGAACTAGATCAGATTCCAAGTCTGAATTGCATTGCTAGATTAATCAGGTGTTGCTAGGAATCATGTAGTGGTGGAGGTGTATGCAAAACTTTTATTCCTGGAACTTGGGAAAGAATCTGTAACCGCAGATTATCTGATTGCATATGGAGCAAGGAACAACCAAAGATTTAATTAGCGAGAATTTGGAACCACTGTTAAGCTGTTAACAAGTCAAATCAGTATTAAAATAGGTTTCCACCAAATTTGCAATTAACTGGTAATGGCTGAAGATGAAGTTTGGGTTTGTGCTCTACGAGAGCTTTCAAAGCAGCATGCCATAGTTAGGAGATTGGATTTAGAGAGATCTATAGCCCCTGAGGCAGATCACATTTTTCCAGATTGGGATAAAGGTAGATGAAAGAGATTCTCAATTCTTGGGATAAGCTGCACACTGCATATTGAAGCATCAAGATGTTTATATAACTGATTTCATTCTCAAAAAAATTAGTTTGGAAGTTGGGGAGCTTGGATCAGGGATTAATTCTGACATTGTATGGATTGGATAGTCTGGAAATTGCATAGAGTAATTTGTATGTCCAAGGGTATATACTATAGATCTTGTAGATTCCAGTCAAACCAGTACTTAGGTTGGTCATCTAGAAGGGAAACCAGAGGGATGGTATTACAATTTGTTGATTGTTTAAAGAGTTATAAGGGACGAAAACTCCTCAAATATAATATTTTTAGTTTTTTTCCTTATCGCTATGTGGTTTGGTAGTCCTTCCTTTGATGCCACAACTATACCTGCATCAAATTTAAGAGTAAGTGCAATACTGATCTGCATTTTTAATTATAAATCAAATTCTAATTCACAGTAGATTCTTACATGTTTGGTGTCTATCTTAGCAATAGAGATCATTATATACAGCTACTAATAAACATTTTAGAGATGCCCAATATTACAATAGCTGAATCAGAATTTATTTAGTTTGAGTTTTGTACAAAAAATATACTATCAGCTATCATATTCAGAGATTGAATTTAAGTACAGAATTTCAGCTTAGTTCTTGTGGTATGGCTGTATTGTATTATATTAATGAAATCAAATCAATGTCAGTTACAGTGTGATCTTATAAAATATAAACATTAGCGTATTATTTCATCTATTGATTTCAAAGTTCTAATAGTTAGCCATAGTTACATTCTGAAGGTTTGTTAAAAGCTGCCACTAAGTTTATCTGGTAAACTGTATTCATTCAGTTTTTTAACAACAGGAACTTATTGCAACCTTGTGTTTCCTCGTGTAATCAGCTAAAAGTTCAATTTTCTTGGCATGTTTATCTGTATAATTGACATACACACCAAAAATGGCTTTCACAAATTATTTTGGTAAAAAAACATGCCATTCAACAGCAGGTGTTGCTATTATTTATATTGAACATTTAAACATTTAAGCAATCTATTAAAGATTCATAAAGAATTTTCGCTGTGATTTTTAACTCATCTTTTTTCCCAATAGTTTCTTTCCTCACGATGAGAACAACGGCTTAGCTTTTCTGATATTCTATAGTTCTCTAGTGAACTAAATTCTATTAAATACACTGCTTTCTCCTTTCTGTTACAAGCCTCAATCTAATTGAATGCCTTTCTTTTCCATCTAGGTCATATTGTTTTCAAACTATTTTGTCATGAATGCAATATAGCTATGTACTAAATTTGAAATGGTGCTATATGTAGAGGTGTCTGGGATGCACTTGATGCCGATTACAGCTCAAGGCTGGCGATACTTGGAAGAGTTGGTTACTGAGGGAAAGTTATGAGCTCACCACAAAGGATGCAAATGTGTACAATTCCTTCTATTTGATAAGTGATCAGGGATAGCATGTGGTTGCATGCTTAAAATGGTAAGCTGCAAGAGTAATAAGGTTTCATACTGTAGTTTCCTTATCTTTGTATTTGGCTTTCCAGATATTGATATTATGATGTAAATCTTGGACCCTATTTGATAAATGTAACATACAGTTTATTTCTTCTCAAGTAGCCTGAAGCTAGGGTAATGTCATAAACAATAATTCCTTTTCACTGTTGATGTGCATAACCATTTTATTGCCCTTCAAAAATGCCTGAGTGTTGCAGGCAGTCAATTGAAGAAGACGATCTGTCAAGCATTAAGATCACTTTACTTGTACATTGTAAAATTGACATGCGACTTGGAAAAAAACAACTTTAAAATCAAAATTTCAATTGAAATGAGTAAAAATATAGGTTTACATACTGGCATTATGATAGATTCATTACTTTGAGATGCTGTGACAAACTAAATAAATAAGCAAAATATGTTGGCATTTATCCTTCGAAGTTTGATAGACGTGAAACGATATCTAGGACTTTGAGATAAAACACAACTAAATAATTATCAGACAACCAAACAGAGGAACTAGTGGACCAACTTTACGAGGCTAGTTAAAACATGAAAAAAGCAAAATAATTTGTGAGGATAATGAGTTCCTGGCTGTCATCATGAGGATATCCTTGACAAATTACCTTTGCATTCATTATGCATGTTGGTGTATCATAGAGATGAAGCTAAACACAAAACAAATCAAGCAAAGGCTTGAATTTTTGGCAGCACCCATTTTGCTTAAAGTAGAAGGAAGAACCTCGTATGCTATGAAAGGATATCCAGACATCTCTGCCAAAAGAATTTCTTGGTCATTTCCTTTGCCCGATTCTTAATTACTTTCCAAAGTAATATAAATGTCTCCAACAACCCAAAAAAACAAGAATCTGTTGGCTGTCTGATAAATTTACTGAAATCTAAATTAATTTAAACCATGGACTCCCTATCCACTCCATACATATGATTTGTTTACCCTTTTTCTGGTACAGGAAGTTAACTTTGATAACATGAAAGATATCAAGTCACTGCCTATCACAATCACAATGCCTTTTATCGGCAACTATGAGGTGATCCCAATTGAATCATTAAAATAAAATCTGAGGACCTATCATGCAGATACAAATGTAGACTAAAAAGAACATATAACTTCAATTTGTAATGATGAATTATAGTTTCAAACAAAATTCTTATTCATTGTATTATCATTAAAATGTTCATTAACTATGTAAAGTTGTAGAGTAGAAAAGTGCATACCTAAACACATTTTTGCTCAAATTTATGCCACTTGGGTCAATGTCTTTAGATGTATGATTTCAACCCTTGGCTCAATTTTTGGCCCCAATTTTTTTTGAGGTAAAATTTAAGGAGGTTGCCAATAACTTTTAATTTAATCTAATTTTTTTTGTGACCTATGCCCTCGGCTCGACCCATACTATTGTACAACCGTACAACTAGGGTTGGGGGCTATCTGTTTTTGCAATTCTTTCAGCTTTCAGAAATAAGTTGAATATTATGTCATTTTATCATTTTTCGACCATTCTAGATCTAATGGTGAGGTCCATTTGTCCCAAGGGGTCATTTGCAAAAATTTCCCTACCACATCCAAGAAACCCTTTTGACCCAACATTTATCAAACTCCAAATTTACAACCAACCCATTATAATAGCAAATCCAAAACCCTCTCATCTCCCATACTTTGTTCAATTTATTATTCAGCAACAAAACATTATAAATACACTTATAGAGCCTCCATGAATACATCTAAAGCACCAAGCATCTATAATGCATTGTCCGTGTGTCCAAGCATGAATTTGCACATCCCATGCTATGCTTGAAGAATCAATAAAATGACCACTTAGCCAAAACCCCAACTAGCAAACCTTAGACAACTACCCTTGTGTTTGATTTTATAAAAATAAGCTCACACAAAACTGCTAAGTGATATTACACAAAACATGTGGCCAATATCATGAGATAAAAAAATCATTATCTCATCATTCAAGATTGGGTACTAAATTTTCACTTCATTAAATGTATGTCCCCAATATCAAATTAAACACTTTTTTCATGTGAGACCCCACATTAAATATTTCCCAATATTACATACAACACACAAAGTGGTCCCAAGAATGTTAGTTCCTAGTGATGCATGCATACCTGGGTATTGTAGGTGCACCACAAGTAATAATAAATTATCATTTTAAATATTATGTGAGGTGTACAACACCATAATTCCTAACACTCATTTCAAAAGATGTCTATATTGATTCATTTAAAATATGGTTTCCCTATTAATTGCTTGAACAATGTCACTATCATTTTTTGAACCATCGTAGCCAAAAAAAATTATAATGCCATTTCTTCTACCAATAAAGGTAAGGATAGACAACTAATAATTGGAAAAAAATCCCATAGTGTCTACGAACCCAAAGTTAAGGTTGGCAACTTTTAACCCTAAACCACCTCAACAATCTTAGAAGATAATTCAAACACCGAGGCAAACCAAGAAACACATCTAACTAAAGAAAATTGAAGCCTCACAAGAAGTCTTATGAAACACAAATCTAATTGTAGAGGAAACCATTTTTGTTAAAAAGTATGACTTGGATACACAACTTTCAAACTTTAATATATTCACATGAATGGTAAAGGGGTTGTTATAAGGCAATTGAAAATTTAGGATCAAAGACAATAAAACTTAGCAAAATAGAGTTTTAAAAGATATTAATAGAGGTAAACTAGTTGTGCACTGCATTTTCACCTTTTTGAGATGACCTAGCTATGCAACATATTACATGGCTCTAACAATTTTACCTTGCCATATATATTATATGTCCAAGGACTTTATTTTCCCTTAGACTTCTCAGTCCATATATTTCTTAGATAATAGAGGCTACATTAATACATTTTCAAGCATGATGAAGAAAAGGTAAACATGAAGGAACTAGTACTTGAACTTGCAACAATAGTGTCCCTAAATGGATTGAGTAGTGGACTAGGCATTATCCCCCATTGGTTTTCTTAAGTACTCTTTTAACAAGAACTAATAAAACACCAACTATTAATAATGTATCGAACTCCATATTATCTCGTTGTAACACTTTTATTAATAGGCTAATATGATAGAAGTGGACAAATAATCTCATATTAGGGTTCTATTTTATATTTTAGAAGGTAAGATAAACATTTTATTATTAGGTTTTCTATAAGAGAGGCAAGTGTAAGAACTAGGGTTAGGTTTTATATTTTATATGACAATAAATATTTTTAAGATGTTCATTTTCATATGCAAGGTAGGGGAACATATCCAATATTTGAGTTCATTCTAATGACTATGATAGCACTTGTTGATTTAATATCCACAGTTGTTGATTTAATGTCCAATATTTTTGACAATATTGAACCAATAGTTGTAACTTTGAAGTTGTTATTGCTGATGATGACTACCCATAATTGAATGAAATGTATCCCTTAGTTCAAATAAGCAACCGATTATGTGATGCCACATCAGTTGCACAAGTATGAGTCTCTTTTACACGACCATTGGTCCCACTTTATTTTTTTGGGTTGTTTTGGACACCTTGGCAAAAAGCATGTTGATGTGCCCCTAAAACCTTAGTTATAAGCATGGGACTTTCAAAATAAGTTGTTAACAAATGAGAGTGATTTGAAATTTCCACGTAGGATTTTGAGAAGTGGAAAGTTAGGGTGCTTCACTACTTGGTCCTCTTCCCTAAGTGTATCAGGCGATGCATTGTGTCTCATTCTTTCTAGTGAGATGTGTAATATGTTGGTTTAAAATAGTATTGTTAAATTAATTAATTTGCTAATCTATTAATATAATGAAATTTTATGAAATCACTTGTTAGACTAGAGATGAAGTTGTCGATTAATTAATATAAATCACCCTATTTAAGAAAATTATAATTATGTTACAAATGTTAATAAAAAAGAGGTGGCATCAAATGAGAATTAAGGATGCAAGTATTATGTAATTTAGTTATTCATTTAAGCATTAGTATATTTAATTTAGAATTGATGAATGATATCAAAATACAAAAAAAAAACTAACATTTCTTGAGTAAATATGAAGCAACTAGATATGAAATACAATTATTCATTCTCATTTATGAATTTTTTTTTCTTTCTAAAATTTTAAATATTTTATGAATTCTCATGATTCCTCGTGCATCATGATTCCTCATGCCTTTAAAACATAAAAATGTAAATATTATTTATTTTATTCTCAATTATTTCAGTCACAATGCTCAATCTATCAAAAGATTGCATGCTTTCTAGACTCCTGCATGGAGGTGTTAGGATGTGTAATTTCTCCCTTCAATAGATTGTAAAAGTTAAATGAGTAAGATAATTCATTAGAGACTTCTCAATGTTCTTGACCAAAGATAAGATAACAGAGCAAAATATTAATTATTTGCCAAGTCGGCCTAAGATCTAGAAAGGCTTATGGAATTTCTAAAACTATTTAAAGAACTCTATATAAAGAGGCAACATAAAATGTTCTGAGCATCAAGGTGGGAAGATGATCAAGTGCTCATCAATGAAGAGGAATATTAGCATTCAAGGTGTATAATTTTGTACTCAATGAATTAATGAAGATATGAAAAGCTATAACACTATGCTCAATTCGACAAAGTTTTGTGTTTATATATTTTGTGTATTGTGTTGGTCCACAATCCATTCACCATCAACTAGTGGTGATAGAGCATGATAGTTGAATCAGAGCTTGCACTTGTGAAGAATGAATGTATGATAGGTTATATGAAAATGGATTGTGGATGGAGATATGTATCAAGTTGGAAAACAATTATAGATATGATAAATGATTTGTTCAACTATAAATGTAAGTATGTGAAAAATGATAGAAATCATGCAAGGTTTGAATATCCAAGATGGATAAATGTTATAGGTCAAAATAACTCATTGTGTTGTAAGATGTCTATAGATAGTGAGTTTGTAGGAAGTATGAAATTGAAAATTTGAAGGTTTGAATAACTGTCGCAACAGTTGGAGGAAGCCAAGAGAAAAGCACAATAGTTGAAGAAAAGCTCTGAAGATCTTAGCAAATGTTTTAATTTACATGCAAGAAAGAATTTGAATAAGATTGAAGACTTGATTAAGGATGCCAGGAGAGACAAAAGGAGGTTGAAGTCAAGAGCAAAGGAATTTATAAATGCTTTAACATTTGTGGTCAAAATGAAGGGGGGGTGTTGGGATGTGTAATTTCTCCTTCCAATAGATTGAAAAGTTAAACAAGTAAGACAATTCATTAGAGGTTTCTAGATGTTCCAGAACAAAGATAAGATAAAAGAGAAAAACATTAAATATTTTCCAAGTTGGCCTAAGATCAACAAAGGCATGTGTAATCTCCAAAACTATCTCAAGACCTCTATATAAAGAGGCAACATGAAATCTTCTTAACATCAAGGTGGCAAGACGATCAAGTGATCATAACAAAGAGGAATGTTGTAGAATTCATGTTTTATAATTTTGAATTGAATGAATTAATGTAGAGCTAAAATGTCATAGCACTATGATCAATTTGGCAAAGTTCTGTGCTTATATTTTCTATGTATTGTGTTGATCCATGATCCACCCACTACCAATAGGAGGTTGGATAAAGTTCAACTTTGTGAGGGCTTCTATAGGTAATCTAGGATGGTCTAGTGCAAGATGCAAATTTAGAAATCACAAAGGAGAAGAAATAGGCAAAGTATGTGTCCTACTCTCTATATGAACCAATAATGAGGCAAAGATACAACCACAACTAGTATTTTTTGATCTACAAGAAGAATTAATGAAATGTATTAATAAAATAATAGTAGAAGGGTTGCTAAAGTTAGATTAACATAGGAAGGTTTTGCCAAGGGTGCAAAGACAAATTCCCTTATAACAATAAATATATAGTTTTTTGGTCGATAATAAGATTGTTTTTTATTGATCATAAAAGAAAGCATCACAACATTGCATCAAAATGTTTGAGACAAAAAAAACCTTGAAACGGCCAAACTCCAGATACTTCTAAACCCCAAAAAACCTTGCCAAAACATGCTCGACAACCAAAAACCAAAACCCTTGCCATCCCACAACCACCATTGTTCAAATCCACCCCTACTCTGTACATTCAATTTGACATTACAAAATAATTCACAAGAAGACATGGATTTATCCATGATTCCTTCACATAACCGTCTATGCAGAGGTACAAACAAGGCCACACCAAATAAAAAAGGGCTTCCTTATTCAAAATCTCTACCCAACCAAGAGCCATGGAGGAAATGAAACTAGACTATCCCCAAAATACACAAAACCCTTATAATTCGCGGCATGGGACAAAGCCCAACATACAAGCATTGGGGCGAACGGTAATTAGCAAAAATACCAGACTTAAATACTACTAAAACATTACTAGGCCCTTATCAAATGAGGCATAGACCCATGTACTAGGCTACTTCACGTTGGTTTATAGACGAAGCCTTCCCTTTTCCTCTCGAACGCCTCTTCTTTATTTTATTGCTTGCTTCCCCTATTGGAACCAATGCCATACTAGCCTTAGCTTCCTTCAACGTGATGAATGTTTTCAAGCCATCCCAACTCGAATGCGCCTCATTCCTTCTCTGATCTTTGTCAAAATGAATCAACCATCACAAGAAAGGAATTAACTCCTTCAGTTCCTCCAGCGATGGGTTCACAATCCCTTCTCGAATATCTAAGCCCACACCAGGTACCGCCCACTCGAGGATCGACTCCAACCCATACAAGGATTCCTTGTCAACAATAGCCTACATCACTTTCCTAACAGTTCTCACATCCTTTTCCAACTCCAACCCCTAAGCTAGAACTAGAGAAATCACGTCCATGTTGCTTCTGTAACGACACTTTGCATCATTGAAGACCTCACCCAGAATTATCTGGATGCTTTGAATTAACTTCTTGACTTGGAAAGAAAACAGGCCCTTCAATCTCTTCATCAAAACCAGCCTGCCATTTGTGTTAGTTAGCTTGGACAATTGTTGGTCCACTTGCTAAACAGTATTAAATGATTGTTTTCTAGAAGTTAATGTAGATACAATTATTTAATGCATTGTTTGTTTCTTCTAGGTGACAACTTGCAACCTATTTTGTTATTGGTTGTTGGGTTGTGTATTTATTTCAGCTGTTGATTGAGAATTGATCTCGGCCGTTGGTTCTCCAACGAGGGTAGTATAAAAGAGGGTATAGGGCCATTTGGAAAACACACATCATAACAATAGACACAAGAAAAAGAAGCGTTTGCAGTGTTAGCAAATGAATTTGCAGTGATAGCAAATAGTCTTGCAGTGTTAGCAAGGGCGCAGTGATAGCGTTGGGAGATAGCAGTGTAGGAATATCAGTAGGAGAAATTGGGAGGTTGTTTGAGCTCTGCTAGTAAGAGGCAAGGAGTTTTTTGTATCTCTTAATTTGCTGAAGACTAATATATTTCTCATTTGTAGTACTAGTTTTCCCTTCAGAGTTTTTCCAGGGATATTTTGTCCGAAAATATTGTGTTCTTTTTGTTGCATGTTTCTTTCTGTATTTTTATTTGGTAAAGTTGTAGTTGTGTTCTTTTTCAATATTAGCAGTGAATTAATTTTCAACAGTTAAATAATCTTTATAAGATAAGAGATTAATAATTAGTGACTACAATAGATTTTTCACATGGTATCAGAGTAGTGTTGAGGGTATAAAAGGTTTACACTAAGCAGAGGAAAAAAAATTGACCTCTTTCAAGTTATTATTTCTTTTATTTCTTTGAGATGGCCTCAGCAGGTTTGAGAGATTAGGACAGATTGGATGGAGCCTCTAATTTTGGTGTCTGGAAAGCCAAAATTTCTTTATTGCTGGAAGAGAATGGTATCAAGGAATATGTTACAATGTTGTAGTCGTACCTACAGATCCAACACAACTTGCAGTATAAAAGGACGATGCCAAGGCGAGGAGGATAATCCTTGATGGAGTCAAGGATTATAATGTTCCACATATTGCAGAGTTAGATACAACGAAGAAGATGTGGGACGCCATTCTGAATCTGTATCAGAATGCTACCACAAATCGAAAGCTGATTCTTAGAGAAAAGTTGAAGAATACCCAGACAAACAAGGGAGAAGATGTCACAAGTTACCTCACCAGACTTAGACTTGTCAAGGATGAGTTAAAAGCTATTAGAGATAGCCCCAGTGATGATGAGCTAGTCAAAATAGCTCTAAATGGGTTTACTAAGTAGTGGGATGTTTTTGTTCAAGTTGTTAGTGGACAAGACACCTTACCAAGTTGGGATCGACTTTGGAGTGATTTCACTCAGGAGGAGTTTAGACCAAGTCTTATTAATGGAGCCAATAACAAGAGTTAGAAAAGTGAGGTGGAACAGGAAAATGTTTCCCTAGTAGGAAAGGGGAAAGCGAAGAAGGGGTCTAGCAAATGATCAAATTCACAAAGTGAGAAAAAGAAGGACCTATCTAAGGTCAAGTGCTTTGGTTGTCACGAGTTTGGCCACTATGTCAGTGATTGTCCAAAAATGAAGAAGAATGAAATAAGGGCAAGAAGTAGGTGGCAGCTCCAACAAGTGCATATGAGCTCTCTAGTAGATTGGAAGATGAGTTTGCACTTATAGCTTGTATGGTTAGCTCAACCTCACAAAGTGTTTGGTATATTGATAGTGGGGTGTCATTTCATATGACATGAGTTAGAGAGTACTTCTCCAATTACCAAGAGGAGGACACCAGTATCCATATTTCCATGGGAAACTTGTCCAAACTCAACTCAGTTGGGAAAGGGATTGTTTAGTTTCAGAGGGAGAATGAGAAGATTATTCCCCTATGTGTTGCATGTGCCAGGCCTAGGTATGAATTTGATTTATGTATCTATTCTTTAGGATAAAGGGTATAATGTACTTTTTAGAGGGACACGTGTTGATCAAGCACAAGGATTGGAAATCACCAGTATCTATTGGAGTTAGGAGTGGTCGCCTTTATAGGTTGCAGTTTGATACTCCTAAGGCACTCATGAGAAATAATAATCCTAGAGATCTTGGAGAGCTATGACATAGGAGGATGGACCATATACATCATGGAGCACTTAAATTGCTTCGTGAGACAATGACATGTGTTCCAGAGGTGAGCACAGAGCATGATGATGTAAGGGATGTGTGTTTGGGAAGTTTGTGAAAGCATATTTTCCAAGGATTGACACCAGATCTGAGGGTGTTCTTGATCTAGTATATTCAGATGTAGGTGGACCAATGTTGACGAAGTCTCTTAGAGGATATGAATACTACGTTACTTTTATTGATGATTTCTCCATGAAGACCTGGAAATACTTCTTGAAGACCAGGGATAAGGTTTTCAGTCGCTTCCAAAAGTTAAAGGCTCTTGTGGAGAACTCGACAGGAAGGAAGATAAAGGTTCTTCAGTTAGATAATGGAGGTGAGTACAAAGGAAATGAATTCCAAGAGTTCTGTATCAGGGAAGGAATCAAGAGAGAGTGGACTGTTCCTTACAATCCACAACATAATGGAGTTGCTGAGAGGAAGAACCATTCTATATCGAAGGCATCAAGGGCTATGCTACATGATCAGGATATGCCCCACTATTTATGGGAAGATGCATGTTGTATGACAGTGTACATACAGAACAAGGTTTCACATAAGGTACTAGGAAAGATGACACCAACGGAAGCTTTCACAGGGAAGAAACGAGATGTCAGTCACTTCAGGATATTTGGAAGTTTGGCATATTGTCATATTCCAGGTGTTACACGTACAAAGTTAGATCAGACTGCAAAGAGGGGGTATTTTGTTGGGTACATTGAAACCTCAAAGGTTTACCAAATATTTATTCCAGGGACCAAGAGGATTATAGTCAGACATGATGTTAAGTTCATGGAGGACAAGGCATTCAAGAGGTCCATATATTTTCCAACAAAAGATCAGAGTGAGCAGCTGACAAAAGCTTCTAGGGTAGCTCAACTGAGTCAAGGGCAACAAAGCTCGAGTACAGTTACTAGTACAAAAATAGGCTCAAGTGGTGAGAGTTCACAGAGAATGGAGCAGTTGGTGCAATAGGAAATGCATCAAGAAGACATGGAGGTTGATATTTCATCCTCTATAGTTGGTAGTAGGAACAACGAACAAAGGGATACTCAGGAGTTTGTGGGGGCTCCTAGGATGAGTACTACACAACAAAGATAACCAGCTAAGCTCAATGAATATGTGGCTTTAGTTAGTCAGTTGGTAGATAGTGATCCTTCTAGTTATTAGGAGGCTACATAGCATCATGTGTGGCAAGATGCGATGGTTGATGAATATACCTTAATAATGCAGAATGATGTGTGGGAGGTAGTGGCTAGACCAACAGATAGGGCAGTGGTTGGATCACACTGGATCTATAAGATCAAGCATGATGTAGATGGTAGCATCAAGAAATACAAGGCAAGGTTTGTGGCAAAGGGGTTCTCTCAGAAGGAGGGAATAGACTATGAGGAGACATTTGCTCCTGTGGCCACCTGTATACTTCTATATGAGTTGTGATCTCATTTACAACATAGATGAGATGGCAGATCCATCAAACAGATGTCAAGACAACATTCCTCAATGGTGAGTTGAAGGAGGAGGCATACATAGAGCAACCAGAAGGCTTTGTAGCACACAATAGAGGGACCCACATGTGCAGATTGAAGAGAGATTTGTACGGACTCAAGCAGGCTCCTAGAGCATGGTATGAGCGCATCAATACCTACTTGTAGGAAATGAGCTTTGTGAAGAGTGAGGAAGATGCTAACCTCTACTACTTGGGTAGTTGGAGGTGATGTTCTCATTCTTGTTCTATATGTGGATGACTTGTTTCTAACAGGTCCACTAGGGCTCATAGAGGAGTGCAAGAGGGACCTTGCAATAGAGTTCGATATGAAGGATTTGGAACTTATGGACTACTTTCAAGGCATGGAGGTGTGGAAGACAGATGGATATATTTTTCTTGGGCAAGGGAAATATTGCATTGAAATCTTGAAGAGATTCGGGATGGAGGATTGCAAAGCCATGTGTACACCTATGATCACGAATTGGAGGAAGGATTGTTGTTGATTGGCTCACTCATGTATTTGGTCAACACCAAGCCAGATATAGCATTTATAGTAAACTCTCTTAGTCAGCTCATGGTTGAGCCAAAGAGAGTACATTGGACAACAACAAAGCATGTGTTGTGTTATTTGCATGGTACAGTTCAGTACGTGATCATATATGTTCAAGGTGAAGGTATAAAGTTGATAGGCTATACTGATGTAGATTGGGCAGGTAGTACAACGGACAAGAGAAGCACTTCAGGGTGTTGTTTTAGCTTGGGATCGGGAGTTGTCTCTTGGTTCAACAGGAAGCAGAACTTCGTAGCTCTGAGTTTTGCAGAAGCATAATACATAGCAGCTAGCATGGCGACATGTGAAGCTATATGGCTTCGAAAGTTCTAGTATCCTTGTTTGGTCAGAGGGTTGAGACTACTGTGATACATTGTGACAATCAGAATTGTATTATGTTATCTGAGAAGCCGGTGTTTCATGATAGATCTAATCATATAGACATCAGGTATCACTTCATCAGAGATTGTGTACAATGAGGGATTGTTCAGATATAGTACGTACCTATAGAGGAGCATGTAGCAGACATTCTGACAAAGGCATTGGGGAAGGCTAAATTTATCTTCTTTAGAGATATGTTAGGTGTTGTGCATAACAACTTGTTCACTAAGAGGGAGTGTTAGTTAGTTAGCTTGGACAACTATTGGTCCACTTGCTAAACAATATTAAATGATTGTTTTCTAGAAGTTAATGTAGATACAATTATTTAATGCATTATTTGATTCCCCTAGGTGACAACTTGCAACCTATTTTTTTATTGGTTGTTGGGTTGTGTATTTATCTCATCCGTTGATTGAGAATTGATCTCGGCCGTTGGTTCTCCAAGGAGGGTAGTATAAAAGGAGGTCTAGGGGCATTTGGAAAACACACAACATAACAACAAACACAAGAAGAAGCATTTGCAGTGTTAGAAAATGAATTTGTAGTGATAGAAAATAGTTTTGTAGTGTTAGCAAGGGCACAGTGATAGCGATGGGAGACATCAGTGGAGGAATATCAGCAGGAGAAATTGGGAGGTTGTCTGAGCTCTGCCAGTAAGAGGCAAGGAGTTTTTTGTATCTCTTAATTTGCTGAAGATTAATATATTTCTCATCTGCAGTATTGGTTTTCCCTCTGGGGTTTTTCCAGGGACAATTTGTCTGAAAATATTTTGTTCTTTGTGTTGCATGTTTCTTTATGTATTTTTATTTGGTGAAGTTGCAGTTGTGTTATTTTTCAATATTAGCAGTGAATTAATTTTTAGTAGTTAAATAATCTTTATAAGATAGGAGATTAATAATCAGTGACTGCAATAGATTTTTCACAACTTGCTGCTTAGTTGATAGTAGTGTACAATTGGCCTCCATTACTACCAATCTAATCATACACCACCTGAAAAATGAGACAAGGAAAGCCCCATGTTCATTTCACAAACCACACTATAACACAAAATGAATTGCCTAAGAGCCATCAAGAATGCCACTTTAAATCTCTTAGGAAACCTCATCCCATCACAGAAATTCCTTCGACAGGAGTATTAATGATCAACGCTCAACACCTTTGTCACTGATGTCATCCATCAATGGGAAGGTTACAAAAATCTCCTGTCTAAAATTCATCACATGCTTGAAATGTTATAGCCCATTGTGAAAGCTTGTCAGCCTCCTAATTTCTCAACCTTCTCACATGACTAATTTTGAATTCTTCAAAGGTGGCTAACTTGTTTGTTATAGATATAATAAAAATTTACAAATGTCATGCATTAACTTTCCCATTAATAATTGCCTAGATAATAATTAAAGAGTTTCCCTCGAAATGTAGTTTAGATACTCACAAGAATCTACAAAATTTAATGGCCATCAAAGCTACCTTTTCCTTCGCCACATTATTGGTCCCATCATCTAATTTATTTGCTCCCAATGCCAACATATTTCCTTTCCAATCTCGAGCAGTAAATCCTGCTCTAGAGGGCGCAAGATTCCCTTTGGACGCCCCATCAAAATTACTCTTACACCACCCCTCCAAAGGTTTTTCCCAAATCACCTCCATCTTAATCTCAGAAATAACAATCAATATATAATAGATTGAGAGATATAACAATTAGAAAGTAAATAATATTTTACAAAGCTATAGGGAAATGTTAAACATGTTCAAATAATTTAGGGTGGAATCACATGCTAGCCATCTTGGCAATTGAGAGGGCTGAATGACAAGGTGAGAAGGCGGTTGGTTATCTAATGTTGCTAGTAATTTTAACAATTTTCCTATCTTGATTATATTGCAACAATGTCTACCACATATGTAAGGATATCTAGACTTGTTGTGTATCTACAAAGGATAGAGATGATATGCAATCAAGAACTATGACAAGTAAAATTTTAAATATATAAAATAGAAGGAGTTTCCAATCAAGTAACATATTACCTTCAATAGGTCCATCTCAAAGTTGCGGATAAAGAAAATATTTAAAATTGAATCTTTAGTGTTTTTTGAAGCGATAAAGATGGTGTTAGAAAACACCTTCAAAAAGTTTGTGAACATGTATTGAGTTAATACCAATGTTGACTTGTAGTATGGCGGTTATGCCCACTTGAGAGAATCAAAAGATATAGTTAAGTGGGTTGGTGAGGTCCTAATCAAGCCAAAATGGTGCATGGGTTTGAAGTTTGTGTTGGATGGCAGGATAGAAGGGCTTGATTTTCAATGTGCACATAGGGTTTGGATTATTGTGCACCCAAATTACAATAGTATGTGGTCTGCATTCCTTGTTGAAGTTTGGGGAGAGTACCTCAAAAGTGTTGTTGGGGTTTCAAATGTTAACTCTATTAACTAGTTTTTTTCCATTACAAAGCTATGAGGTTGACGAAGAGGACACAATGTAGGTTATTTTGTGCTTAGAGTAAGAGATAATAACTTATATTAGCAATAACATAAGATATATAAAAGATGAAATGATACTTTCAATAAGATTTTAGAAGTCACATTTCCACATTTGGAGGGTGATCCACCTTTAGTGGATGTATTGTGCAAACTCCTTTCCATCTTGGAGGGTGATCCTTTAGTGGACATGTGACACTTTCACTCTTCCACATTAGGTGGGTGATAAGTTGTCTCTTGGTTATCATATCATAAGATTATGACACATGTCATAATCTTATGCCTCATGTTTTCACCTTTGTCTACTTACCCATGGGTTCTCCAATGTACTATCAATTAGCTAGTTTATTTCATTCTTGGTGAGATTTATTGCATCATGAATTGCATCCCTATGCAATTTATTGCTCAAAAATTCGAATCCCCTCAACATTTTGGACCTCAAGTCTTAATTTGGTCGCACGTTGGAGGGAGTAGGTTGCCTTGGGTGACACACTCCTTTATATTTAGGCTTGAATGTAAACCACTTAATGGTTAGCTTGCGTGAGCGATAATTTTAGGCTTGCATTAACATGCTTTGAAATTAACACCCCAAAATGCTAGGATGAGGTATAAGAGCAATTTTACTCCCTTATTTGTACATCACACAAGATCAAATCAAGGACTTGAATTCAATGATTTGAGTATTCAAGGCATTTCATTCCACCATATTCTTTATATCTAACATTGTGTCAAGTTTCAACATCCTTCATGCAAGCATATGTTCATGATTTTCCTTTGAGGTTTTGTGGATTCATGTTATTGCATCAACACTTGTGATCACATTCAAAGATCATTGCATCAACTACGTATAAGACATCTTACTTCTCAAATATAGGATGCTTTCAATAACATTTTAATTTTTTTTAGTTTCATAGTTAACTCCAAAATTAGGGTTTGACTTAGGAAAACCCCTTTTAAACCAACATTTCCTCTCTTTTTTGTATGTAGGAGCAAGTGGCAGATGTGCAAGAAAAGATATAGATTGAGCATTTAGAGATATATTCTCTGTAGATTGTTTTGTCAGAGATTACCAGGAGTAGGTCATCCCAGCCAATCCAATCCAATCCAGGGAGTAGGCCACCCCAACTGACCGGGTCCTTTTTCTTTTATTCAAAATTCATTTTGTAGGTTAGTTACTATTTTCACTTCTCTAATCCTTTGGTGGAATTCACTTGTCATTTTCTTGTTTTCCTGTACATGCAGAAAGTCATCATTCCTCCTTATTTTGACCTAGCTTCTTCATTCATCTTCTCCAATTGCATAGTCATCTTCCACTCCCCCACAAAGGGATACTAAATTCACGTTGTGCATAAGAATTCTTGAGCCAAGAGGATCATTGTTTTTTTGAAGTTAATTAAAACAAAATTAGGTGTAAGCTTCCTAGTTTATCCACACAAGCTAGTGAGCCCTATTTCCTCACATTATAAGAACACAATTTATTCTTGTCATATTATTTATTTCTTGTTATTATACTTTCCATTAACCTCTAGATCTTGGGTGGCTATCTCCATAGCCAAACCTTACATGGTATCAGAGCTTGTTGAGTGCCATGTAGGAAATAAGGAAGAAAACAATTGAGAGGGGGAGGGGGGGTGAATCAACTTCACTAAAAAATCTAACACTTTAAAAGCCTTAAACCCTCAACCCTTGAAATCCTTAAGAATTAAACCCTTATTAATAGTTTATGATGAATAAAGCAAATATGCACAGATCAGAAAACTTCCACAACACGTAACACAAAGATTCTTATCGTGGGAACCCAAATTAGGGTGAAAACCATGGTGGGGCTTGAACCCACAATAAGACTAATACCTTGTTATAAGTACAAGCTTATTATAAATATAGAATGTACATGTATTTAGAAACATTTCCTAGAGCTCACTACTCAAAAAGCCTTGGGCTACAACCCTTAGAAATACTTTCATCTTACAAAACACAAATCAAATTACAATCTAATGAATTTCTAAATTATATAGTAGAATTTAATTATGCCTTAGTCAGTTCCATTGTTGTACAACAAGATCTCTATTGTAATTCTTGCTGACTCCTTTAGATGATAAATTCAACCTTTACTAGATTTGTACAACTACTTCACAAGAAATCCTTGGCATCCGAGATCAATAATTCTCTTGCGCAAACACATTTGCACTTAGGATTTTGTGCTAGATTCTTAAATAATTCATCAACCATAGATGAAAAAACATAGCTTTCAAATTTCATCTTACAATTCCAAAATCAACAATCCTGATCAAAGTATGTCCCCCAAACATAACTTAGACCCTTCATAATCCCCTTGAGATCATAATCACCTCCATAAAACATTTTACCTATCACCCATAATTTTTTTTACCAAATTTCTTGACATGTCATCCAAGAACGCAAGAACACCTCCTATAACTTTGAAAATACTTCAAATCTCACCACCTTGATCGATGCATACCAATAACTCAATAAGAACATAATTCAAGAACATCCTTAGGCATCATGAAGAACAAATAAACATTTGAACCTTCCACATCATCTAATTTTGTTAACATTACTTGCCACACCTAAAGAACATTGACCTCTTCAATTGAAACACTGTAAATACCCTGCAGACCTTCAAAATCACTAGCCATTTGAACTAAAGACACATCTCAATGTCCTAAATATATTCCTAGTTGCACAACCAAAGATATCATCTTGAACAAATGCACGAAACCAATCTATGCAACTCTATTACATTGGAAGACAGTAAAGTAGCCAATCACCATTTGTGATCTCATATCTTACTCAAATCATCATGTCAACACTTGCAACTTGACATGGATCATGTAAAAAACCTCTACATCATCCCCTGATGTGTGTGAATCCTCATCTTCAATATCCTTGATAAGGTCTATTAAGTTTTAAAAACTATGATCAAGATAGCTAGTAGGCTCATGGTTCCTTTTTTCTTCTCCCATGGAAGTGATGATTAAGTTTGTTTCATTCTGATGAAGGGTACTCCCCTTAATACCACAAACACATGACAGAAATAGAGAAACAACAACAATATGCAAGAACAAAAAATTGGCTTCTTATTATCTCCACAAATGTGGAATTACAAACTTTCAGAATTACAATATGCAAAGCCACATGGGCATTCCCTTACAATATTCTGTAGGAAAAAGCCTCGAACTATTACCCAGATCTACTACCCAGAACTATTCTGAACTGCCTAAGACAATAATACAGCCTTCCTTATATAGGCAATTTTTCCACCGCCTGGGAAGGTTCCAAAATTTTAGCTAATAAGGCCAACCAAACTTAGAATTATTTTATTTTACATTTTATTACATCATAGTCGGCTCAAGATAACCTTTGAAACCCGAACAGAAATTTTGAAGAAAATTATTTTTCGCCATTTCAGGTGACCCAACTTCTGAAGACCATAAGTCATCACTAGTTGACCCGATTGGCTATTATAACCCCATTTCGAAAATGCCACGAAGCGCTCTACAGGCTTGATCGGCGCAAGCGCTTGTCACCCAAATTTTTGACCTCATCCGGGGCCTCTAAAACCTTCAAAACTGAGTTCAAAGTTTCTGTACCCTGCTGCCAATACCGAAAATCTTCAATATCTTCCAATGTACACTTGACCTGGCAATGAAACTTTACTGGCAGACTTATATGACCAAAATGAACCTCCAAGAAAGAAATCAGATCATTCTGAGCACATACGAAAATTACCAAAAATAGTAACTTTCCATAAATAGCAGCTCTGCACAAAATAGCCCTTATTGAATACAAAAACATAAATATTTTTGGGTGATGCAAGATTGCTCTTACACCCAGGATGCTCCTGCATCACATTCTGTGGAGGATTCAATCCATGTAAAAAATTTAAACTTTTAATCTTAATATAATCTCCTCAATTTCCACCCGTTAATTATAAAAAGAAATCCACACATGGAAAACCAAATTATAGTTGATCATTATTGAAAAGGGTCTATGGAATATAGCTAGTAGAGATTAAATAAGGCCAACTAATGTTGATGAATGCACAAAGTGGAATGTGAAGGATCAAATACAACTTTAACTAGTCTTAGGAATTTAGGTACATACCTCCACCATATTTAATTATCAAAGACCTCAAATTAAGTGCAAGATAATTTAAATTCTTTTTTGGATCAAAAGCATCAAGTGAAAAGATTGGCGTAAAGTATAAATTATTCAAGCTGAAAATGATGGAAGGTGAAAAAAGTGTTTAATGTATCAATGGTGATGGAGAATTCCTTCTTGAGGTGACCAATGAAGATCCTCCACACAAAAATAGTGAGGAGAAATATATTTTATAAATCAAGTCAAAATTAAGGATTTATGATTGGATGTGTTCATCCCTAGTCACAATTGTTAGTTGTAAGTGATTGGATGTGGTTGTCCCCAATCACTAATGTTTGTTATTTTCAAATGGATGTTTTTTCCCCATTCAGAGGATGGTTTAAGTGATTGGATGTATTTATCCACAACCATACGAGTTGGTGATTACGATTGTATGCATTTTTTTCCAATCATAATCATTATGAGCATATGTGTGTGTCCTTTCTCACGACTAATGCTGGATAGATGTGTTTGTCCCTGTATAAACCTAATATGAGACCTTGGATAGATGTGTTAGTATAAGTATCTATGGATCCATGGGTCTATGTGTTTGTCCCTATTCTTGGATAAAAGTACACTAAGTGTAGTGAGGCTAGTTTCATTATTGATTGACATGAGTAAATGTGTATAGTATTTTGATGTACTTTCTCCCCATGTTCACACTAAGAGGGGGTATTGGGAATTAGTGTTCACATAAGTTTTAGCAATATTGCATCATAGAATGCATAAAATAATGATTAGGTTTGTTAAGGTTTATTTAATAGGTTATTATAATAGTAGTATGTGTTGAGTTATTAAAAACAACTTAGTATTTATAGGAGAGTGGTTATAGAGTAGTTTCCCATAAAGTAGGAAACACAAATCCTATATATGTTTTAAAATGTATTGAACGTGATAAAAATTAAAGCCTATTATTCTCTATGTAAAATATTTCTTCCCAAAATATCTGATATTGTAAACTTTTTAAAAAGGATATACTAATTCAAATATAAAGGGAGATACCATTGATGATAGATCTACTTGTTGATATTATTTCTTTGTTGGACCAGGTGCAATCTCATGGAATATTAACAAACATCAATCTACTTCTCTTGGATCTATCAAAGTTGATTATATTTAGTAATGCATCCAAAGATGCCCAATGGTTAAGAATATTTCTTGAAGACTTGGGTCTACCTCAAGAATCTCCTACACCTTTGTATTGCGACAATCTGAGTGTCATTTATTTAACAAATAATTAAATCTTCAATGCAGGGAAAACTATATTTCTCTTTAACATCACTTTATTTGAGAGTTTAGGAGGATATAGATTTGGTTTATTTAAAAAAAAATTAGAATTCATACATAAATTAGCTTTGAGGATCCTATCTTAAAATGGTGCTTCCTTCATCAAAGTTAGTGACTAATAGATATTCATTTTTTTGTACTATTTGATAAATAACTCTAGTGCATTCATGGTCTAAAATATCTTGATCAAGAATGGTGTTAATATCAATCTTTCAACTAAAGCTCTAGGAAGGATTGATCATAAATATTGTGTTTGATGTTTAATTTCGATCAACTTGGGCATGGTTATGTTTATATCTAAGTAAAACATATTGGTCATTATCTTCATTCAATTGTACAAGGAAATCATCATCATTTCTGAAGGAATTTATATTGCATTTGATAAACTTATAAAAGGGGTACATGATGCTTGATATGCTTAGATTGGATTTTAGCTATTTTGATTTTTGGATTTTACACTATTTTTTATAAGGGGGAGTAGAAAACACAACAATATAGATTATTCAAGTGTTATTCATGCACTAGTGTGCCTATTGATAATGACTTATATTGGTATGTGGACTAGGGCCCATGATTAGGCACTAGCTATTTTTTTATCACCTAGCATCACTCAATAGTACAATAGGGGAGAATACATAGCCTAAAAACTTATTTTTATGGTATGCAGAAACTATTAAGGGTTAAATACTTTCTAACATGTCATAAATATGTATTATTGAAGTCTTTTAACTAGGATTGGATAGGGTTACTAAGAGGAATCCTTGGTATACTTGAAGGCATATCATATCTAATTCCATGAATGTGAGTCCATATGAAAGTATGTGTTCATGACTAATTCTAAGTCCACATCATATTGTATCATGTTGGCTAAAAGATTTGTGAGTCACTGAAATCACAACTTACAAAATTGTGACTTTAGGAAATGTTCATGGGATTTCTCTCTCCTCTATGCAATAGGGGAGGCTCCCTTCTTACCGTAGGTGGCTTCAATAAGAACTTATCTAAAATTACAAAAAGGGGTGGATCTCTTAATCAATTCCTCTTTTTGCAAGAATGATTTTACAAACAATAACATTCAACTTAAAAAAAAGGTCAATTTGCTACGATAATACCAGTGGCTCAGGGGTTGACATAAGAACAATAACTGAGACATTATTCTACTTATATATTTTGTGAAACAAATATAGGGACCAAACATCTCTTGTATTTTTCTCGAATGAGGATTCAATAATCGGAATAATTAGTAAGGTGCAAAGTCTCTTATTGGATACTCTCAAAATTAATAAAAATGCTTACAACTAAAGCCCAAAGTCTTTCATTTCTAAGTAATTGCAGCCATTGATAACTATAAAAATTTGTCCTCCTGCAGCACAAAGTCTTCAAAAGTTCAAATTAACTCTGAATACAATAGGCAACTCAAAGTCTTCACAATTGAATTCAAATCCCTCTTGAACAAGGCACCAAAACTCAAAATCAACTCAAGAAAATGTTGGCACATAATTGTTTGAATTAGCACAAAGTCTCAAAACAACCCGCATCTATTATTGAAAGTAATGTGATTCACATCCAAGCACAAATTCTTAGAGTGCATATACAAATTGACACAATTTTCTTGCATTTCCAAAAGATCCTTATTTACAATGAGCTCCCTCTTTTATATAGGAAAAGAGTGGAGAGAAAGGTGGAGAAAGAAGGGGGAAACCCTTAACCACCTTGAATTATTCTCTAACTAACTAACTAACTAACTAACTAACTAACTAACTTTGACTTATTCAATGCTACAAGGCTTAAAGCACTTGCAACATGATTACATGAAACAACTTTGCACGTGATACTATCACATGCAATTGCATCTTGTTTTTACATTACATGTAGTTTATCAAATAAAAATAACAAATACATAAAAAAATATTCTAAGTGCTTGACAAGACACAACTACTATTACATCATCCTTTATTGGTCATCATGCTGCTACTAGATGCTCAATGATCGATGTGTGCTGGTTTTGTGAAAGCACCTCGAACCAGAATATGAATTCACATATTTGGTTGTTCTGCATCATAGTGGTTGTTCATGGGAAAGTACTTTTGTTTCTTTCCATCTTTGTCTTGAAAGCATTCTATGTCTGTAATCATTCCATCTTTCATCCCTTTCTTTGTATGTTGTCATTCTTTAGTTACTACAAAAAGACATAACATGGTCTTTCAAGCATAGACTTGGAAGAGTATGCATATAGGATATGAGTGGAAGACCTTTGAGAAATAATGGGTGAAGGTTTATAGGAAAAACCAACTCTTCAAATGAGGGAAAAACTCAAAAATGGGATTTTATGGGAGCAGTGCATATGAATGGACAATAAGATTTGAGCAAGGAAATGACATGCATATGCATATATATACAAACAAGAAGGTTATTTACTCATAAGTGGGGTTTTTATGTCCCATTACAAGTCATCCGAAAAGCTCATAATGCATATAAACAAGATTTTTAAGTCCATTTACAACCTTGGCAAAGAGAGAAAAAGTGTATGCAAAACACTTAAAAAAGTGGGCTTTTTAGCTTGAATTACATAATGGGGAAAATATTTTCTCTTTTCATGTAAGACATGCTTATGGACAATATTTTTATGGTCGAATGCATGTGAGTGTTTAGAGCTTCTTCATGAAAGGGGAAGTACTTGTATCTCTTCTTGAATCATTTTAGGAAGAACTTGTATTGTTGTGAGAACTATACATTCAAACTTATGAAGCCAAACATCTTCTTTTGAGTTACCAATTCTATCATTCCAAGATTACACAAATCTGAAACTGAATTTTTTTAAAAAATGTAAACACAAAACAAGACCAAAGCAAAAGGAGCTCTAGCTTGCACCAAAACGATTTCAAAAAGAAAAGCATAGCTCTTCTTTGAACTTGTGAAGGCTTTGGAGAAGACTCAAAACTTTGAACCAATCTTCTCAAATCCAAATGATTTCGAATTTGGAATAAGACCCCAAGATTGTAGCTATATAGACAATGAAAATTAAAAAATTATTCCCCAAATCAATGCATGTTTTGAGTCAATAGAGGATTTTTGACAAATGTTCAAGATAGAGAACAAAAATGCATGATAATAGTAACAAGAAAGACCAAATCAAACTTGAAAATGCTTGAGCTTGATACAAGATGCAAAGGTAGACAAAAATGATGCCCAAGAAAGAAGAAACGTGGATTTGAATGAAGAAAACAAGCTGGAAATACCATTTTTGTCAAAAAAGTGCCCTAGACAGGCTTTCAAACTCCAAACACAACACTTGAAACTTGAAATATTTGATCTTCAAGCCATTTTTGATTAAAAAAAAGTGCCTTAGACGGGTTGTTTTTTGCAAAATGCAACTCTTAAAAACATGCAAATGCTCCCAAAATCGCCACCAAGAGAAAATGCAACTACGAGGAGAATAAAGACGTTCTTTTTAAGTGTTTTTACATATGAATTTTGATGTTTAAAACATATGCAAACTTCCTCAAAATCGCCACCCAAGAGCTTTA
Source organism: Chamaecyparis obtusa (assembly GCA_027943335.1). Lineage (NCBI taxonomy): Eukaryota > Viridiplantae > Streptophyta > Pinopsida > Cupressales > Cupressaceae > Chamaecyparis > Chamaecyparis obtusa. The sequence continues at coordinate 208,767 of BSBK01001997.1, forward strand.
AGTATAAAGTTTTTAATGACACATTTTTATTACCCAATGCATATGCAATTGGGATAAAAATCACCACTTATACTCATATAGGTTTAAAAAGTAGTAATGACGTCTTTTTAGAAACACTTTAAATGTTTTTAAACTCAAACATATGTAAAGTGATTCAAAATCACCACCTTGCTTGTAGAATCACTAAAGACACACTTTTCAAATGCATTTACATGTGTTCGATTAAAAAGATGTAATAGAAGTCAAAGTGTTTATAATATGTGCAATCGTGTTTAAAAGGCCACCAAAAATAATGACGGGATATTTAAACCAGTTTACATGTATTTACAACTTTGATTTTAATACATGTATTTGGATTTAAAAAACCCCCCCTTATGACTTGGACCATAATATTGATAGTGGAAATAAAAAGGTGACTTGCATATGTGATGACATGCAATGTTAGATAAGAATTCCACTTTATTGCATAAAAAGTCTCTCATGTTTTAAATTTACATGTAACTATACTTTAAATGAAGACATGTAATGGGACTGGAAGAGCCCACCATTACATTAGAAAACTATTAAAAACTGTCTAAATCTCATTTGAATGGTGTGAAATTTTAAAATGGGATTCTAAACCCACTTTACATATAAATGACATTTTAATTTCATGCAAATATCAATAAAAACCCCACTTTTGAGATATTTTTAATTAAAGAACAAGGATATGTAGTCAGGCGGAAAAACTCCACCTACAACATGCTTAATTCCTTAATAACTTTAGCTAGACAACTCCATTTGAGGCCTAAGATAACTCAAAATGAGAAAAATTTCAAAAGCCACAATCTAAGACAAAATGAAAGCCAAAAACCAAAAACCAAAAATGAGACTAAGAAAATGCCTCAGAGAATTTATCCTACAAAAATTTGTGTAGGGTTGCCCAATTTTATGAATACAAAATTGAGGACAATATATCCTTATGAAAAGTGGCACCAAGTTTGAGACAAACATGATTATTCTCCAAATATGTATTTTCTTTTTTTTACCTTACTTTCCAGACCCGATTAGAATAAATAGATCATGACTAACCTAAGGTGATGACATATTTATGTAGTCGTACTAAAACAATGTGACACTTATTGTTGGTCTATGAAATTAACCTAAGATATGAGTCGAAGCACATAAGTGGGGAATGATATTTTGGATACTTGGCCATTCTTATGGTGTAAGAGGAGAGCACACAAATTCTTATCGATGTAAACAAAAAAAGAAGTTAAAGAATATATACCAAAACAAAGGTTAATCTCCTTTCATATTTATTCTTATTTGAGTGAACATAGACCCAAGTAATAATAGTATAAAAAAGTTGAGTCTTTGAAAAGCTATTCTACCACATTCAACGAGAATTAGTGATAATAAAATTATCCCTCTAGAATTATAAAATAATATTATTGGATAAAAAGGGTATAACGAATAAATTTTGTACAATTTTATGATCAAATCTCAAAAAGTGAAATTGACAAAATTTGGTATTATACACAAAATTTATACTTTCCATGGTGCAAGGAGTCACAAAAGTTCTAAAATCAAAGAAAAATATAAAAAAACTACATGATTCAAAATTAAGGGGATAGAGAGAGCTTTCCAAAAATGTAAATATTTGACTTTGTGCATAGATATTATGTCAATTTGAAGAAAAACCCTTTTAAAATGTTAGAAGTGGTCTAGGCCCTACCAAGGTGGCATTTGGGTATAGTCCAAGTGGTGAGTGGTTAGGGAAAATGAGTGGTATCAATCAAGCAACAAGGTGATGGACATGCGATGAAAGAGTAGAGATGTGATTTTTTTATGGTTTTATGCTAATAGTGGTTTTATTTGTGGTTTTCTATTTTTGGTGGGTGGGCAATTTCTAAGCTATTGATGAGGGTTTTTACACTCAATAGGTGATGTGCGTGGTCCCACTCCCCACCCTTACCAAATGTAGTGTACAAGGCATCCTATGTTCTTCACCATACAAGCTTATTATTTTTTGATTCTTTAAAAAAAAAAAAATGAAAGTAACTTTTTAAGAAATAAACATTTTTTTCATTATTATTGTATTGTGCCCACATTAGGGTGATATAACCTCTCTAAGAATTATTTTCCTTTGATGAAGTTTTCTCCCAAATCAAATATATTTTATATGAATTAATGTAATGCCTGCCAGAGAACCCCCAATAAAATAAGCCAAGAAAACCCAATTTTTTTTTAAAAATATTCTAGATTAACATAACAACTACTTTGCCAAATATACAACACAAACTATTGCACTAGCACAATGATGTACAAAAAAATGTTGCAAGGAATTACACATAATAAAATATAACCTATCCAAGACCTCATCATTGCACAAGCAAGTTGACAATAATAGAAAAATATTAAAAAATCCACTTGTCATGATGAAATGATATTGCATATAGAGAGGAAAGATGACTTATAGATGATGATCAATACATACCACAATCATATCCTGTTGGAAACTGCAATTGAAACAATTGTTGTATTGTCATTGATGTCAAACTTTAATTGGTAAGACTGTTGCTACTTAGGAAAGTACTATATCTATTTGAGTGTTGCTAAGGGGCTAAGCAAGGTTGGTAACAATAGCACCTAAGGAAAGGTTGAGTTATCTTGATACTACAAAGTGTACTTGACTATGTTGCACAATGATGAAATAATGTATTATTTATCTTAGTAAGACTGAAGACTAAACTGGTAGGCTTAACCGAGCAAAAAATAGAAAAATCATGTTTAAGTCGAGTAATGTTAGTGTCGACCGAGTTGGTATATGCCGAGCAAAATTATAGTGTCGACCGAACAACAATAAATTGTCAAGGAAGACAGTGTAAGCCGAGGAAACAGTTCTAGTAATGACTGAGCTTTCTACATGAAGACTGAGTGGACAATCACAGTATTGACCGAGCATCAGCAATTGTATATTTGAAGAGAATTTAATTTTGGAGCTGACATTGTTGAATTCTTGGATTATGTAAAATGTGTTGACTTTATTTATTGATTGTTTGGAAGCATTAAATGCACTGTAAAATGTTTTATTATAAAGCTTTAAGAGATTTGAGATGATTCTAGAAAAGGAGCCAAAGAACATGAAGCGGGTAGATTCAATGAATCTGACCTAACCCTAAGATCTACGAATGAGATTGAGCGGCATAAGATGAGTTAACCTAATTGAGGAAAGTATAAAGGGAACCTGAGCATTTGGATGTGTATGTACATGGTGAAAAGAGAATGCTGGAAGAGGAAATTTTTATTGACTAAATAAACAGAAAAGGCTGAAGGAGAATTGTGGTGATTGCTTGAAGAAAAGTTCTGAGCAGATCAGAGATGGAAATGGCAAAGTTTCAAAGTCAGTAAACGAGCATTAGTGTACGGAATCAGATTTGATATTTGCAAAGTGAGTTGTATATTTTTTAGATAATATTGCTGCTACTTTCTAACCATTGTAACAGTCAAAATCCTTTTAACAAAGGTTGACCTAACAGTCATATGTTAAATCCTTTGAACAAGGTTGCATTCTAATGGAGTGCATGTAAGTCCTATGACTAGGCTCACTTTTAATAGGGTGATTGAAATCCTTTAACCGGGTCACACTTGATAGTGTGTATTGTAACCTTTGACAGGGTTGGCTTTTTACCAAGTTCACTTTAGAAGAGTGAAAATAATAGTAGCATGTTACAAAGTGATTTTTCCCAAATTGGGTTTCCACTATAAATCCCGGTGTTAATACTTGTGTGAATGTTTTGGTTTGAACATTTCTGTGTTTTACAAGTTAAGTTACAGCTGGGTAGCAGACTGCATTGTTAGATGTTTCTATTATTGAATCAGTGATGACTAAGTTTGTTTTGGTTATTGGATCTGATTTAAGGATAAGTTTTTGAGATTGTTTTATACATCAGGACCTGAGAACAACTGATTCACCCCCCCTCTCTGTTGTTCTAAATCATATTAACATATCCTCTCAAAAAGGACACCAAGATGAGATGAAGGAATCATAAGCCCTTAATCCACATCACACTAGATTGACCAAATAAAACCTCAACTTGTAACGAAACCTAAAAAGTCCACTAGATCAACTAATGTGACATCCTATTGCAGCTTGACCATGTTACTCCTAAAGAGCATTAATGGTTGTCATTAGTATCATTCGGTCATAGAGTTGGTAAAGGAGACAAGACAAGACAATCGGTCAATACACAAAGCCTTTACACTGAGCAGGACACAAGGTAGATACCTGAGTTAACTGTCATGCCCATAAAATTTCACTCAAAAACACAACTTTTTTTTCTTTTTTTTTCTAAAAGGGTTACAAGTTTATGTTTAAAGTTTAAAAGCTGACTAAAGTTGCATGGCTAAACCAGAGAGAGAGTTGGTTTACTAACTTGATCTTAATCTCAATCCAATGAAGTATTCGCACTCTAAATTGCATGTGCGTAAATATAAGCATAGTGAGTTAAATAATAATTAAAAATTTGGGTTAATAAAATACTAGACATCCATTAATAATAAGTTGACCAAATGCGTTAGTGAAAATTCTAATAGTATGAGTTAATTTAATTAAACTTACAAATTTAATCTCTTGTATGGTAACAAACTTCACGAATCTCCATATAAAGAATATATTTTCCTAGATAATATAGTCTAATAATTAATTATATCAATTAATTAATGATTACGGCACATCAAGTGTTGTTAAAAAAAAATACTAAGATTAATCAATATAAAATATTGATTAATAAACAAATTAATTAACTAATTCATATTAATTAATTTTAAATATCAATTAATAATAAATTAATTATTAACAAATTGGAATAATTAATTATTTACTTATTTAATTATTGTATTAATGAATAACATATATTAATTAATAATCTATTAATTAAAAATATAAATGAAAATAAATAATAATTAATAAATATATTAATTAATAATATATTATTAAATAATATATATTAATTATTAATAAATTATAAATAATATATATATTAATTATTAATATATTATTAAATAATATTTAATAATTAATAATATATTAAATATTATTAATAATAAATAATAAAAAATGCACGCGATATGTTTTTTTAAGTCCCTTTTGAAGGGATTGGCGGTGGGTGGGGCCCACCTCCCTGTCGTGGCAGGGCTCCCTACCCCCACGACAGAGTACCGCCCTGCAGGACAGTACCCTGCCGTGGCAGGGGGGAGTCCTACCCACGGCAAGGCCGCAATCCCATGCAACGTGGGGTCTACGCGTCCCCCCCAACACAAATAATTTTTTTTTTATAATAAACTTTTAAATTTTTTTTTTTAATTTAATATTTTTTTTGAAACTCTTTACTTAGAAACTTCTACGTGGGCATTAAATACAAGGGCCCTCTTATTTTTTTTTTTAATATAATTTATTTTGTTGCCCTTTTTTTTAATACATTTTTTTAAAAAAGAAGCCTTTTTGGTCTTTTGGGGTGGGAACCCAAGTGGGTCCCACCCTCTGACTAGCCTTCATAGATCAAATAAAAATAGGCTCTTTTTTTTTTTTTTTCAATTACAAGTGGCTAGAAATAATGTTTTTTTATTGACTGTGTAATTGGAAAATGTATGATAATTTTTCCCATACATTTTCCAGAGACCTGTAGGTCTCTATTTCTACTTTTCCTTGTGCTTTTTCACTTGTTTTGTTTTCAATTAATTCCTTCTTCTTTATTTTTCTATTGTTTTCACAAGTCTATTGCTAATGAGATATCAAGAGGGGATTGTTTGATAAAGTGATTTAATAAAACTTTGTCTAACTATTGAATATCTATTTTCCTTTTAGTCCATTGCTTTCAACAAAATACTATCATTGTATAACAACTACATTGAAAGAGAGAAAATGTGTTTGGATCATTCCTTTCCTATCACTAGAATTTCAATCAAATGAAGTCTGTAAAAAGGAACTATAATGATACTACATGTCTTTACTTCTTTATAATTTATCAACATATATTCGTAGAGATTTATCAATGATAAAGTAAACAATGCATTCTCAAACACCATTCCAACAATCTTAGTTTAACAATGAAAAATACATTGTCCATCCTTTATAAAATATAACATGAATACATTGAAGTCTTCCTTTGATCAACATATTATAATCTCACATAATCATAAATCTATCAAAGGAAAATTATATATTTGTTCAAAACTTGATGCAACATCACTATGACACAAACATAAGCTTTGGAGTGTTAACTCCATTACAAGAATACATTGAGCCCAAGGGATCCTTAAGATTCCCATGCAATAACATTACACATAAAATAAGATAGAATCCAAATCAACTTTTGAGTGCAATCCTTAACTTTCTTCAAGAACACAACTTCTTCAAGAAGTCTCCAATGACTTCAAAATCTGCAAATAAATAAAAATAGGCCATGGAGTGCTCACCTCCCAACCTAGGCTTCTATGAAGCCATCCCTGGGCTTGGGGAACCATCACATAGACATGGGTTTACATTCAAGCAAGCCAAAATCACAATAACACAAAATTTACAATGATACTCCCATCCAAGGCAAAACAAAGAGTCTTCAAATGACTCATAAATTGGGGTGAAGGTGGAACCACATTCAAGGGGAGAAAGCACATTTCCTATAAATACAAGACAAGCCTACTCTTGGCTTTCTCAACACACATAATGCCACAAAAATTCAACCCAACAAAGAAAACTCCTTATGACCCCTAAGGCTTCAAGCCACAAAATCCCTTATGACCCCCAAAAGAAATGGCCACATGGAGCCCATACATCCATGTTTCTTCCCTTTCCCTAACAAAAAGAGACTCTACACCCATGGTTGTCCCAATTTCCCTTCACCCCCAAGGCTACTCTTCCCTCCCAAGGGTGAGTGTGGCCTTGAGTAAACTCCTTTAACAAAACAATACAACAAGAATTCACAAGAACAACAAGATTCACATTTACAAAACAATAGGCTTGCACAACAACAAGCACAAGAATTCTCATAAACATATTCTACACATCATAACAAGATTCACAAACACAAATACATAATAACACAACACTAGTTTCTCCATACAAGAATAAAAATTTTCTTGAGAGCTCATTCATATGAAAACATAACAAGTAGAAGAATGAATACAACCAACCTAGAATCCAAGCTTAAGGAAGAAAGTTGATGAAGAGCCTCCTCTAAGCCTTTCTCCAAACTAGCAAAGTCTCCAAATCTAGAGAGTGGGTGTCAACCCAATTCTTCCCCCAAAATTCCTACTAAAAGAGATATCCCACCAAACCCCCAACTAACCTTCATTAATAGGTATGGCTCATGGAGATTTTCCATCCATCCTTGTCTCCCCTCATAAATGATATGGAGACCAAGAATGGGGAAAGAGGAATGGGCTTGTCCTCATTTGCCAACCCTCCATTTTCAAAAATTTCACTTGAGAGGTACTTTTGAAGGACCATAAATGAGTTATGGGCTTAATATTGACTAAAATTTAACACCCAAACCAAGGTACATCAAGTGGGGTGGCTAAAAAACACCCTAACTACACCCTAGGGGCTCATTTAGCCTCCCTAAAATTCACTTGAAATTTGAATTCGGGTTCAACATGGTTTGACTTACTCTAAGGTTTCCTAACCAAATGTTTACATGGGGATCCTAAAGGGGTACCATCCTAGGTTGGTGTTCAACCAATCCCCAAGTGGACATGTCATGGCCACAAGTACACACACAAGTGTCAAGTGACACATCACAAGCCATGTGGCATATCCACTTGGGCACTCTCAACATAAGTCACACTAACAATTAAATATATAAATTAAATACATTCATCATGCACAATACTTTCATGAATTAAACACAATACAATGAGGTTTTTTCTTCTCACTAGAAGCAACCTTGGCTTGAACTGATTAACACATAAGTCTATGCTCTGGTTCCCCAAATTTACCATGGCCTAATTCCCTGCACACTAAAGTCCAACATCAATAGTCCAAAGAAATAAATACATGTAATTTCATAATGTTAATGATCTAGATAATTCATCTAACATTTCACAATTCACATGACAATAATCATTCTTCCATAACATACATACAACTCATCATGAAATACATAATTCATCACTAAATTAAACTTATAACATAATCATTGCATATATAATTCAATTGCAATTAAACATCATCATGACATCATAATCATTCATAAAATCCACTTAATCTCGCATAAAGGTTCCAAATAGATATCATAGTTTCATCAAAATATCATAACTGAATGTGCAACTAAACTCTAAGGTGATAAAACCATAACATCAAGTATTAGTAAATCCATATAGCATCAAAATATAATCATCAAATATGTCTATTTCAAATGCAGAACTGAATGGCTATGACAGGCTCGGGGTGAGGCCTCATATTAATCGAGCTTGGCTTTGACCGAGCACTCTTATTGAGCCAGATGATCACCGAGTACCAAGCACTGTGGTCATTGAGCATTCATATGAATCGAGCACCAGTTAATTATCGAGTGATGAATGCATTGAACACCGAGTGAAACATGAAACGACAAAGCAGTTTGGAATGACACAACCATCAAGCAAAATGATTTACACCAATAAGAAAATCGTTTACCAAGATTGAGATAGAGTTTAATATGGATGTAATCATTAAATTGTTGATGATTTCTATGTATTGTAGATATAGGTTATTTATTTCCACCTTTGATCTTAGGTTTTCTAAGATATTGTAAAACCCTAATTAGGTCAAATTAGTTTGATATAAATTTTGTAAGGATGCCATTTTGATAATATATCATCAAGAAGTAGCCGCACTCAGGACATCAGAAGATCAAACGAGGTTTTGACATAAGGATTTTGACAGAAGTATTTAGTTTTTCAGAACAAATATAAGGCTACTGAGTAGTATAGAAGGACACCCACATCACAACAAGGTGATATCTTTATAGTATTTTACAGATCTTAATCACGCAAGTTTGAGTTGCTATTTACAGATATATCCTACTGTTACTCTTTAACTATTGTAGCAGATTTCTAAATCTCTTAATATAGTGAACTTAACAGTTTTATTGGAAATATCTTAACCGAGTGCACACTTGATTATGTTGCTAAAATCCTCTAACCAGGTAGATTTAGCTGATCTTATTGTTACTCCTAACAGGGTAAGATCACCATAAGTGATTACAATCTTTGTAGCCTTAACTGACATACTTTGCTACTACAATAGTGAAGCTTTGTGGGTGTCATCCCCACCATAGTTTTCACCTTCTAAGAAGGGTTTGTGTGATACCAAAATACTTGAGTTATGTGTATGAAGTTTCATGAATGGTTTATTGATTAGATTACATGTATTTACATTTTAGTTATATTTTGAATGTATGTTACATGCAATGGATTTAATTGGTTAATGACATTCTAGCTTACAAAGTTTCAGTCTTGAAATTTTTTAAAGAAATTAATTCACCCCTCCCCTCTCAGTATATATCTTTCCATAATCCCAACAATTGGTATCAGAGCTAGTTCTCTTGTTTTGGAAGTTTAATCAATGAAGAGAAAATATCTTAAGGATGGAAAGGTATAAACTTGATAAGACTATTGAGAATCATAGAATAAAGATGCAGATATACATTGAACAATTCAAGGTAGCCAAAGAAGAAATGAGGAAGTTACTGATCAAAAGGAAGGATATGGCACTTCAATATAATGAGACTAGTTATCATGAAGAAGAGATAGATGATCCATTTGAAGGATTTGGATTGGATCTGGTAGCATATCTGATGCATCTGAAGGAACCATATCAGATTGGTCAAGAAACATAAATGATCAGAATGATTGATGTCATGAACAATGCAAGGCTAGCTGAACATAAGAATGTCTATGCTAATCCAAGGGCAAAGAAGCTATCATGTTATCATTGTGGAAAATCAGGACACACATCAAATATTTGCAGAAGCAAAGAAAAAGGTATTCCTAAATCCACTCCTAAATTTAATGGTTATTGCTATAATTGTAATAAGTATGGACATCAAGAACATGAGTGTAGATCAAAGTTGAATAGGACACCTAAGAAACCTTATATGGAAAAGCACTGTCACACTTGAAACATGTGTGGACACATATCACATGAATGCAAGACAAAAGTGAAGCAAGTTTGGACACCGAAAGAACATAGCAAAACATATCAATTGATAAGGCAAGGTAATGCATATACTTGGGATTATAACACTTGGGTTAATTGCACAACATGTGGTAGATATGGACATATTGCAACAAACTGTATGAGAAAGAACTTGAGAGGAAGATCTCGTAATTGGACAAATACTGGTATGGCATGTTTGCACTGTCACAAGGTCATTCACTTGAGAAAAGATTATAGAGACCGAGCACTAGAGATAAATGTAGATACAAATGGAAATACAATTGAAGAAATCATGAGGATAAAAAATCAAATATTGAGAAAAGAATCAAATGACAATGATGGATCAAGCACTACAGTCAATGACACCTCATCCATTGGATTAGGTGATATCACCACCTCCACCTAAGAAATTAAGGTATGTGTAGAACTGAATTTTAATCAGTTAAATCTTACAATAGCTCCTTATATCTAGTGAATGAACACCAAATCAACATGAAATGAGATACACTATGGTACTATATGTTCAGAACATAAAATGTGTACAATCAGTAAAATAATGACCGAGTAAATGTTTGCTAGTCGGTGAATATTGGCAAGGTTAACCGAGTTAAAGTATCAATCGTGTAATATCTAGTGTTAATCGAGATGAAGCCTTTGAAGTGTTAGCTGAGTGCAACTAAGTTTACCAAGCTATGGTAGGTAAGGCATTTAATGTGGAAGTTTGAGTGAGAAAAGAGATTTTAGGTATAAATATGCAATGAAGTTAGTCATTTAATCACAGAGCGATCACGAGAAGAACTAGAGGAATTTGAGAAATTTGAGCAAAGAATTTCTAGATTGTTTGACAAAGATTTCAGGAGATTCGGAGCAAGTTTATCACTACTTCAAGTAAGTTCCTCAGCCATTGAGTTGTTTTACTTAAATATTCATAAAGCCCTAAATTTGAGAAAATGATGGCGTCTTCATCCAAGGCTATGAAATAGAAGTTTGAGAGTGACAAGAAGGTCACATTGATTAAGTTCATGACTTATGATGAACCCAAATACAAGCTACACCGTAAAATAGCTTCATAGATTGATCAAGTGGGCACATTTTCCAGTATACCACCTAGGGTTTTATTGGTGCAAGACATACACACGTACATCCATTGTAAAATCAGTGAAATCAGAGATTTCAAACTTCAATCCACTTACCAGGAGCTGAGTGAGAATGGAAAGCTCAAGGATAAGAACAAACACCTATAAGTGAAAGGAATAATGAATGCCCTATATTTCCTGAATGAATTCAAAACAAAATAGATTAGGGTTGTTCTTAGCCGAGTGCATGAAGGTAAAATATGGCTAGATGAACCGGTTAAACTATCCAAGGATATCATACATGTGGTTACCGATTTCCCTACTATTGACAAAGATAAGGCTATAAGGAATGCACCAAGGGTAGAGACCGAGAAGATCACATGAGATGAATGAGATGGAAGAGGAATGAAAGTCAATACAATCATTGATCTGGAAACAAGGTTTGGAGCCTATGTTATTGGCTATAAGATATTTCAATTGATCAGGCCAAACAGTGCACCTTGTGGAGTTGTAGATATTGCGTATAAGGTTGTTAAGAAGGGTCTTCAAATGGACCTCACCGAGATACTACTAAAAAAATTGGAGGAAAATATGAGAACCATTTAGGTAGAAAATAAAAACATATGTAAGTTTGGTTCTCTATTGATTTGTATATTTTTCTACCTGCAAAAATTCTTTCCATCTATTGGTAATGTTGACCGGGATGTCAACCGACTAGTTATTATGCAAATAAGTAAATTTATTTAGAATCTAGGTCAGAATTTTGTTACTGTTATGGATGATTACTTTGGATAATTCAATGATAGAATGCATAAAAGAAGTAGGATACCAAGTCATCTGGTAGAGAAACACAAAGAAGATATCTTTCCTAGTGGATACCGACACCACTTTAATCAAGGTAGTTGAACTGAGGACTGCTTGGTTACCCCCAATGGGCTATGAACTAGATATTAAGTGAGCTTCTAGGTCAATAAAGGAACTGCTGGCTGAGCCCAAAGATCTAAAAGCTACTAGGTTTGGAACCTATGAGGAGGATAAGTTAAGAATAAATATGGATCTAGTCGGAGTGAAAGTAAGCAGAAAATCTAAAAAGATGAAAAAAATGGTAAGACAATTTGGACATGATGATGATGAAGAAGAATCAACAGCTAATCCAGTTGATGAAGCAACTGAGGAACAACTTTTAATTGGCAATAGTGAACATGAAGAGGATACCGAGTTAGATAAGGACATTCAAGCTGCACCAGTAAAGGCTACATGGAAGATGAAACAAGAAAAAACACCAATAAGAGAAAGGACAAGATCCTCAATAGCTGCTTCTCCTCCCATGAAGAAAGAAATTGAAAAAATTGCAAGGACAACTCCTACTAAGAAATATCAGAAGAATAAGAGAGGTTCCCTAGCCACCACCGAGAAACCTAAAAAGAGGAGAAGACTGATAAGAGATAAGGATGATGTAGACTCTGAGGAAGAAGATGACCAAGGTAAATTTAAGGTTGTTGTAAATAAAAGTCAATCGGTAGATGAATTAGTTGAAAATATAAAGGAAATGAGTAGAATAAGTCACCCTAAGATGAATATGTATGCATTTATGTCAACCGAGGATCAGGAGAAGATAGAAGAGGCTGTTATTCATATGATGATCAAATCTAAGAGACTAGCGATAGAGTTTGTAAAATATGTTCCTAAGGAATTACATGAGAAGATTTTGGCAAGGTAGACATATTCCTTTCACACACAAAAGAAAATGAGGGAACACTCATTAATTTTGGCAATGCCTACCTTATCTATTATGGAGATTGAAGAGTTGATGAAGTAGTACTCCAACTGATTTTTAATGAAAGGTAGAGAACTTAAAATTTTGGTAGGAAAACTTGAGGATGAGGATGAAAATAGCAAGCTTCTATGGACTACAATTTTGAAAGCTAGCGCAAAATTTGATCAACTTGCACTAGCTATCATTCCCGAGAAGAAGGATAAAAGAAAAGGAAAAGGAGTCCACTTGGATGATGCTGACATAGCCATCAAGGACTTGATTCATATATTTGATACTGAGATAGCAGATGATACTTATGTCATGGATTTCTACCCAGCTAGATATACTGAAAAATGTACACAAGATGCTCCTGAGCAACTAGTAACAACCAAGATAGAAGATGTCACGATTGAAGACATCACACATGGAGATCCTGATTATGATGTAAATAATGATGAGGATGTCACTATAGCTGCAGATAACATCGAAGAGAATAACCTAATGAGGAAACAATAGTTGATATACTGGGTGATTTACCTATACTATTTCAAGCAATTGAGATTGATACACAAGGGGAACTCAAAGGCTCTATACCCAAGCAACAGAATGATACAACCAAGGGACATGGAACATAAGAAGAGAAAGATACAAATGAGGCTAAAAATAAATAGGCTAAAAGAAAAGAACCAGAAAAGAATACACCTATAGAGATGTCTACAACAGACACCAAACAAGATGTCCAAGGACAAGACATCGAGACACCAGTCACCGGGAAGGATAAGGAAGAGAGTGTGTCTACCGAGAAAGACAAGACAAATCTGGAGACCAAATCTCTTGTACCATACAACAAATCCCCCACTCCCGAGAAAAAGTAAAAGAAGAAACATTGTAAGGGTCCTATCACACTAGATGAAATTATAGAAATTCTTGAATGTGACCCTAGGACTCTAGACCCTGAAGCCTTAAGAAGGTATGGTGAATTATGCACAAGGAAGGTAGCACAAGAGAAAATGAGACAGGAAAGTAAAAGTAAATAGGTTTTAGAGGAAGTTAGAGATATTTTGATGCAAGTCATCCTAGATATCAATGTTGATGAGGCAACTCCCATCATTGATCAACTTGCCACTCTAACTGGCCACACAATGCCACTAACATAGATGTTGAGAAAAGAATGGAAGAGCGGGCTAAGGCCAAAATTCAATTAAAGCTAGTAGAGAAAATAATCTAGGAAGTGGCAATCAATAAGGTCAAGCTATTAGAGGTAATCACCGATCTTGACACCATTATTCAACAATTAATTATAGTTTTGTATAAGTTATGCACAGTATACCACTTCACTACCGAGCTTAGTGAAAAGATAAAGAATCTTGATGAAGAGATACCAGTTTGTGACAATAATTCTTTAACCAAGCCAAATGCATTTCACAAACATTATACAAAAGTTCAAGAACTCCAACGATTAATAATTGACTTAAGGAAGCAAGAAGATACAATCAAAGAGAAAGTTGCCGAGCTTTAGGCTAAATTGCTTCCACATCTCAAGATAATGGAGAGACATGTGAATAAGGAAAAGGAATTAGTTTCCACCCTGGAGATATTAGTGTTGGAATTTTTTTTTTGATATGCATGCACAAGTCGGTTTAGAGCACATTTCTCTTGAGAACCTTAAGGAGGAATGGAAAAACCTCTTGGATACACTGAAGAAAACCCATCGACACATTTTTGACAAGTTGTGAGTATATTATTTTTGGCATTAATTTCAAAAAGGGGGAAATTATATGTATATATATGTATGTATGTATATGCTTGTATGTACTTCACACCAAGAGCATGTACAAAGGGGGAGTTCACATAAGATTCATATTTTTGATAAGTACAAATTTTTGAAGTCGGTACATATACATAAAGTTTTGATACCAATGCCAAAGGGGGAGAATGTTACTCCTAAAGAGCATTAATGGTTATCATTAGTATCATTTAGTCATAGAGTCGGTAAAGGAGACAAGACAAGACAATCGGTCAATACACGAAGCCTTTACACTTAGTAGGACACAAGGCAGATACCTGAGTTAACCGAGCATAGCTTTGACCGAGCACTCTTACCGAGCTAGATGATCATCAAGTACCAAGCACTATGGTCACTGCGCATCAATATGAACTGAGCACCGGTTAATTATCGAGTGATGAATGTAGTGAACACTGAGTGAAATAGGAAATGACATAGCAGTTTGGAATGGCACAACCATGAAGGAAAAAGGTTTACATTGATCAAAAAATGGTTTACCAAGATCGAGACAAAATTTAATATGGATGTAATCATTAAATTGTTGATGATTTCTATGTATTGTAGATCTAGGTTATTTATTTCCACCGTTGATCTTAGGTTTTCTAAGATATTGTAAAACCCTAATTAGGTCAAATTAGTTTGATATAAAGTTTGTAAGGATTTAATTTTGATAATATATGATCAAGAAGTAGCCACACTCAGGACATCAAAAGATCAGACATGGTTTTGACATAAGGATTTTGACAGAAGTATTTAGTTTTTCAGAACATACATAAGGCTACCAAGCATTACAGAAGGACATACACATCACAACAAGGTGATATCTTTATAGTATTTTACAGATTTGAATCATGCAAGTTTGAGTTTCTATTTACATATATATCCTACTGTTACTCTTTAACCATTGTAGAAGATTTCTAAATCTCTTAACAGAGTGAACTTAACAGTTCTATTATAAATCTCTTAACCGAGTGCACACTTGATTGTGTTGCTAAAATCCTCTAACCAGGTAGATCTATATGATCTTATTGTTACTCCTAACATGGTAAGATCACCAGAAGTGATCACAACCTTTGTAGCCTTAATTGATATACTTTGTTACTGCAAAAGTGAAACTTTATGGGTGTCATCCCCACTGTAGTTTTTACCTTCTAACAAGGGTTTCTATGATACCAAAATACTTGAGTTATGTGTATGAATTTTCATGAATGGTTTATTGATTAGATTACATACATTTACATTTCATTTATATTTTGAATGTATGTTACATGCAATGGATTCAGTCGGTTAATGATACTCTACCTTACAAATTTTCAGTCTTGAAAAGTTTTAAAGATATTGATTCACCTCTGCCCTCTTAGTATATATCTTTCCATAATCCCAATAGACCAAGCCCAAATAGAAGAAAAAGGTACATAAATATCAAAAAACTATAGAGGAAGGCTCAAGACACATTAAAGAGGTTCAAAAAGTAGTTTGACACTCATAAGACTTCACAAAACTTTTATGAGTTATCTCTTAGCAAACATGGATTTCTTTTTGCTCCTAAGTATAAAAATAAACTTTCTATAAACACAATAATGCAAACTAATTCCATTTGTTTCCAGATGTGTTCAATTGGTCTCCATGTATTATGCAATGTGATGCTTGGGTTTGCGACATGGCTTAATCACCTCTCATTTTCTATAAGTCAAGTGGTTCTATTGAGCAATAATAGGTTGATGTTTTGGTGCAATGACATTAAAAAATTGGTATCAAAGCCCAGGTTATGGGTTTGAACTTTGTGCTTGTTTTGAGGAGATTATTGTAAGGTGTGTGCCCTTGGTCTCCTTGTGTTATGTAGCAAGTATCTTGTGTTCATGACATGGCTTAACCACATCATGTGTTCTACAAGTCAATTGGTTGTATCAAGTATTCAAAGTCAAACTTTTAATGTAATGGAAACCAACACTATTTTCACCCCTAAAATTCTAATAAAACACACTTAGACCACCTAAAAGGCTCCCTTGACTCTCCTAATCCTAAAAAACAACTTTAATGACCTAAAACTATGAATATGGGCCTCAAAAGTAATATGGTGGGTGTCTAGTTTAGGTTTTTTGCATTAGAAGGCATTTCTTCATTAGCCCCAAATGCATGCAGGCTATGGAGTTAACCTACAAATAGGTTTGTAATTTATGCACCTCTTCTTTCTTTTTTTGGTTGGTTTTACTTGCATGTCTTAGGTTCATATTGCTTGGATTTGAGGGTTTTATAGATTTTCCACTCAAATTTTTTTCCTATGATTACCTATGTTATTATGTTGTTCTAGTTTAACTATTTTTAGTATTTTTCAAACATGTAGTTCTTCTAGATGATAAGTGGATATAGATTTGCATGTGTGTTCATGCACATAGTGGTTTTATATGTTTTTCTTATTAAGAAAAACATGTAGTTTTGTGGATCTAAAAATAAGCTATTCTTCATATTATGTTTCTCTTATGGTATATTTTGCATGCAAGGTCGTTACATATTTGCATGGATGATTTTTTTATGGTGTGAGGAGGCTTGCAACTTTTTCAAAGAGGGGATTTTTGTATATGGTTGTGAAGTTGATATGTTCTTTATTTTTCAAAATATTCTATAAAATTTATTTCTTTTGAAGGTATTATATTTTCTCTCTTCTACTAAAAGTTGTGGGTTTGTGTAGATTTGGATTATTCTTGGTGGACTTAGATTGCACACAGATGGTTTTGTAGGATTTGTGAGTTAACAAAAAAAAAGCATGGTTTGTAGATCTACGGAAAATTGTTAATCTTAGATATTTTTGGATGAAGTCAATTTTTGATTTGTAGCAATATTTTTTGGTTTCCTATCTATGGCACTCAATTATGGATTTGTTTGAAAAATTGGGTTTTTTGGTGATTTGATGTTTGAGTCTAAAATATACATGTTATTCTCTTTGGTAATTAAATTTTTGCATGTTAATGATGTGATAATGAGTTTGCATATTTTAATTCTTTGACCTACAAGACTCAACTTATGCAATTGTGTGGGTAGGCCACTGATTTGGTTGCAATGAAATGAATTGGATATAAACTTTTTAAACTCACCAAATAGATTCAATGTTGATGCAAAAAAATTGTTAGCCTTGTTAGAGGTCATTTTAAAGAGAGGATTTATGATGTTTTTGAGTGTTTAGATAGTTGGTTATGGGATGTGGAACATGTTTATCATGATGCCACATTAGCTTTCTTACTATTTGTTGGCTAAAATTTTTAGTGGGAGTTTGTGAAAATGATACTTTATGGTTATATTTTACCGACTTGAGAATTTGGTCTTTCTTTGGTGGTATTAAAATTTTAGTTGCATGTGTATATACCTAGATGATCTCATGTGGTTTTATCATTATGCTTGGAGAGATTAGTATCATGATTAATTGGGTACTTTGGAAGTCATTGTTAATTCATAAGTTTTTGATGGGTAGTCTTCTTTATTGTTCTAGATATTTTTGAGGAGCTCATAGATCCTGTTGTTTTAGAAGAGTTATTTTGCATTTTCAAATTCATTGTTTGGAGATACTAAACTTAATTTTATTGGAGATTTTATTTCTTGGAGTGGGTCATGATAACTTGGTTATCCTAGAGAATTATCATTTCAACTCTTGGTCTACACAACATTTTTTCATCTAAAAAGGTTCTTGACCATTCTTATTTTAGATGAATTGTTTTTATGCTTTTTCTTTGAATGATGTGTATATTGAGGTATAGATATATGTCTCTAAAGGAATCATTTGAGAGACATCATATCATGGTTACCTCTGTTTACATATATGTTACTGTGAGTTTATAATTAGGATAATAGGAAATGGTGTAATGAACTAATTTCTTGATATGGGAATGGTTACTTGAGTTTTATCTTCTTGGTTTGAGAGGATTTCATCCATGTTTCTTACATGATACATATTCTATGTTTGATCCCAGTGATTGAATGTGTTGGTTTCTTTTATAGATTTTCATTTGGGATATTATTAAATTTTCATTAATAGGTGTATGTACAAGGTGTACAATATGAAAAGGGGATCACATAAAAGGGTTAATTTACATAATTCATATGGCACATTAGAATACAAAACCACCTCAATATAAATATGATTAAAACCACTTGGTAAGAACGATGCCAATGCAATATCTATGCTTGAAGGGTTTTTATTCCTTTGTTTCTTAAAATTGAGAAAGAGAGGAATTATACTAATATGAAAGAGAATAAATAATAAAATATTAGATCTAATTAAAATTATAAAAATGGGATGGATAATAATTTGAATGCACCTGGAAATAAAATACAAAAAGTGAGTTTAAAGACTTGAATTTGTGATTGTTAGAGTTCTAGAATGACCTGTAATTGCTGATATGAGATCTGGAGCCTATAACCTTTCTTTATGGCATACCTAAGATTAGAATACATGGAACACAATGAAAAGGGTGATGTTTTTTTGGGACATGACAATAATGGTGACGTGTTCCTAGTGTTTTTGACTAATTTTTTTTATAGATCGTCTGATTGTTCTTGATCTACCTAGATTTGATCTAATAGCTTTGTAACCTATTCCTACACACAAAAAATGTGGAAGAAGGTTGGCTAAAGGATTTTTCCTTAGTCAAACCCCTTTTTAGGAGTCAACCTTTAAAATGAAAGAAAATTGCATAAGGAAAGATGAAATAAAAACTAGATTTGAATTGTAGATCACCTTATACCTTGAGGGCACAATGCTTCTTTGGATGTGATCCTAAATATTGATGCAATAGCTTGATCTAAAAGGAAATCATGAAGTAAATTACTTATATAAGAGATCTAGAACTATGATTGCTTGATTTCTCATGAATTCTTGAAATATTGATAGTGATTTCTTGCACTTGATAATGGATACCTAAATGAGGACACATAGGGGGTTTATATACTCTATCCATTATTGTGGGGGCCAAAAATTAAGCAAGCTGACCACGGGACCAAATTTTCCCCCAAAACCCTAGCATGGGCCTTCGAGCCAAATTTGGGCCCCACTTACCTAGGACATGTCTCCAATGACCACATGTACCTTGTAAAAATGAGCCCAAATTTGAAATGGGTGCTAGAGATGTTAAGAATGAATGCTAAAGTGTTTGGCACCCATTTTGTAGCAGTTGCTATTGCATTTATGACTATGATTGTCATTGATGTCAACACAATGTTTTACCGAAGACTTGTAGAGAAGAAGACAATGTTTTGATTAGCACACGTGGGATATTGCAGTTGGAGCTATGTGACGTTGAGGATATACTCTTTGATATGTTATATGTCTATGGTTAAGGGCGCAGACAGTAATTATTTTATTCATGAAAGTTATAATTATCTGATAACTGATTCACCCCCCCCCCCCCTCTCTTAGTTATCTTGGTAGACTTTACTTTCTAACAATTGGTATCAGAGCAGTAGGTCCTTGAAAGAGAAGTTTAACAACTTAAGGAGATCCATGGTGAATTTTAGGAAAGAAAGCCCTAAGTTTGATGGAGTAAATTTTGACAGCTAGAAAGAAAAGATGAAGACACATCTACTATGTTTAGGACCAGGTTATTGGTTGACTACAAAGAATGATAAGACTATCATTGAAGAAGATGATCTTGAGACATGCTCTAATGATGATAGAGATCTATTCATGTGTAACATACTTGCAAGAGAAGCACTTTTGACAACACTTTCGGAGAATGAATATAGTCAGGTAAAATGTTTGAAAAAGTCTTATGAAATTTGGAAAGCTTTGTACTCTAATTTTGAAGGTGATGAACATGCAAAAAGAGTTAGATTACATAATTGGATATGTGAATTTGAAGATATAAGAATGTTGGAAGATGAATCTGTTAGAAGCTATATTGGTAGAATGTCAGAAATTGTTGTAGGGATAAAATCTTGTGGAGGAACAAAGACAGAGAATGAAGTGATATGGAAAATTTTGAGGACATTGACTCCTGTATTTAAGCAGACAACACAGATGATTGAAAAAGCTATACCTTGTACTATGAACTTTACAAGAGAGACTCTTCTTGGAAGATTGGAAGCAGCAGAGATGAACTTGAGGTTATCAGGAGACTTACCTAGAATGGAGACAACATTCAATGCTCTTAGTATTCGCCCTACTTTATCAAGAAGCATCAATGTGAGCAGAGATTATGCTGGCAGCAATAGATCTAGTAATGAAGAAGACAAGAATATTGAAGAAGGTATTGCCTTGCTTGTGAAAAGAGAACCAGATGGTAAGAAATTTTTTAAATGTTGGACTTGTCAAGAATATGGTCATTTTGCATCTAAATGTCCTAATAGAGTTAAGAAGTACATAAATAATTTCAAGCCTAGAAGATCTAAGGAATGTTATTATGCTAATGATGAAGACCTTGAAGCTAGTATTGAAAGATCTTTAAGTGAAAGTGGTATTGAAAATAATGATGAAATAGGATTTGTAGCAATTAAAGAAGAAAATTCTGAAACTAATGTTAAGGAGGAAAAATCCTTAGTTTCCTAAGTTGAAAAGAAACCTGATTGGATTATAGATAGTGGTTGTTCACATCATATGACTGGAGATATGAAAAAGTTCATAAAGTTTAACAATTATGATGGAGGAGTTTTTAGAGTTGGTAACAATGCACCTTGTTTGATTAAAGGTATAGGATCTATTACTCTTGATGGAAAGACTAATACTGATGATGTTTACTTTGTTGATGGATTGAAACATAATCTTTTGAGTGTTGGATAGTTAGTTGATAAGGGATATCAAGTTTGGTTTACTGAGAAAACTTGTGTGATAAAGGATAAAGATGGAAATCTGATTGGAACTGGATCTAGAACAAGAGGTAATGTATTTCAATTGAATCCTACTGAGATGACATGCTTGATTACTAAGATTGATGATAGTTGGTTATGGCATAGAAGGTTTTGTCATATAAACTTTGATAATATTGTGAAAGTGAGTACTACACTTGCAGTAAGGGATTTGCCTAAAATTATGAAGCCTACTAACATGATTTGCAAAGAATGTGTGATGGCTAAGCAAAAAAGAAGTTCATTTCCTAGTAAGAAGTTCACATCGGCAGAGAAGTTGGAGATTGTTCATATAGACTTGAGTGGTCCTACCAGGACTAGAGGATTCTATGGAGAAAGGTATTTTATGATCCTTGTTGATGATTTTACAAGAATGATGTGGATTGCATTTCTGAAAGAAAAATCTGAAGCATTTGATAAGTTTAAGATCATTAAGAACAAAGTTGAGAATGAATCTGAAATTAAGATTAAATGTTTGAGATCTGATAGAGGTGGTGAATTTACTTCTAGAGAGTTTAACACTTTTTGTGAAGTGAATGGTAGTAAGAGACATTTTTCAGCCCCTAGAACACCTGAACAAAATGGTATTGTAGAAAGAAGAAATAGATCAGTGACTGAAGCAGCAAGAGCTATGTTATTTGAGAATGATTTAGCAAAGACATTTTGGAGAGAAGCAGTGAATATAGTAGTATATACAATGAACATAGTACAAATCAGAGCTGACACAAACAAGACACCTTATGAATTATGGTTTGGACATGCACGCTCAGTTAAGTATTTTAGAATTTTTGGAAGCAAATGTTATATAAAGAGAGATGAAAATATTGGAAAGTTTGATCCTAGAAGTGATGAAGGTATTTTTCTTGGATATTCTTTGAAGAGAAAAGCATATAGATGTTACAATAAGAGAACTAAAACTATTGTTGAGAGCGCAAATGTTAAAGTTGATGAAAAGTTCAAAATTTAGGAAAGAATGCTTGATTATGAATCTGATGAAGAAGCTCATCCTAAGCCTAACACTGAAACTACTGAATTATTCTATGAAACCGAGAGTGAATTATTGAATGAAAGTCATGTTGAAGAAATCAGAGAGGAATCTAGATAAGAATCTATAGTTGAAGCAAGATCTGAGACTATGAAACCGAACAGGTATTTATCAAGACATCATCCTATTGAACAAGTTATTGGAAGTTTGGACAGAGGAGTTCTGACTTGGAATAAGGTACATTTATGTTTGATTTCTCAAATTGAACCTAAATCTACTAATGAAGCTTGTGAAGATGAACATTGGATTAATGCTATGAGAGAAGAACTAGATCAGATAGAAAAGAAGAAGACATGGGAATTGGTCCCTAGACCTAAAGACAAGAATGTAATTGGAACTAAATGGGTATTCAGAAACAAGATGAATGAACAAGGAGAAGTTGTAAGAAACAAAGCAAGATTGGTATGTAAGGGATACTCACAGCAAGAAGGAATTGACTATGAAGAAACTTTTACACCAGTAGCAAGAATTGAAGCAGTAAGAATGTTTTTGGCCTATGCAGCTTTTAAGAAATTCAAAGTGTATCAGATGGATGTGAAGTTAGCATTTCTGAATTGAGAATTGGAAGAAGAAGTCTACATTGATTGGCCTGAAGGTTTTCCTTTGACTCAAGAAGGAGACATGGTATGTAAACTGAAGAAAGCATTATATGGACTAAAGCAAGCTCATAGAACTTGGTATGCAAGACTGGATAAGTATTTGTTAAAGTTAGGATTTTCTAAAGGAACAAATGAAAGCAATCTATATACAAAAGAAATTGAAAATGGTTTGTTGATTATAGTTATTTTTGTTGATGACATTATTTTTGGAGGAGAAGATGAGGCTAGTGACAAATTTGCTAATGAAATGAAGACTGAATTTGAAATGAGTATGATTGGTGAGATGAAATACTTTTTGGGATTACAGATAACACAAAACAATGATGGTATCTTTGTAATTCAGACAAAGTACTTGAATGATTTGCTAAAAATATTTGGAATGGATGATTGTAAACTAGTTGGAACACCTATGGTAACCAGACATAAGTTATCTAGCACAGATGAATCATCGGTAGTTGAGCAGAAGAAATACAGATCCATGATTGGAGGATTGTAGTATTTGACACACACAAGAGTGGATATAGCACATTCAGTTGGAATTGTAGCAAGATTTCAAGCTGAACCTAGAGAATCACATTATGCAGCAGTAAAGAGGATACTGAGATATTTAAGAGGCACAAAGGACTATGGATTGTGGTATGAAAAATTTGATGATTTTACCCTATGTGCATATACAGATGCTGATTGGGGAGGCAGTGTTGATGATAAGAAAAGCACCAGTGGAGGAGCATTTTTCCTTGGAGGAAGATTAGTTTCTTGGCTAAGCAAAAAGTAGAATTGTATTTCACAGAGCACAACAAAAGCAGAGTATGTAGCAGTAGCAAACAATTGTAACCAAATAATTTGGATGAAGCAGATGCTGAAAGATATTGGAATTAAATTTGTTGAACCTATTGTTATACATTGTGACAACACTAGTACGGTTAGTATGTCTAAGAATCTTGTACTACATTCTAAGAAAAAACATATAGAAATCAAGTATCATGTTGTAAGAGAGAAAGTTGCTAAGAAAGAAGTCAGACTGGAGTACATAAGCACAAAGGAACAAATAGCAGACATATTTACAAAGCCTTTGCCTAAGGATACATTTGAGTATCTGAGAGGTATGCTTGGGGTTATGCCCCAACCTACTTTTGAGTAATGATGCAGTTGGTTGCATCCGTCCAGTAATATATGAGCCCTATCTTTCTTTTGGACTGGATGTTGGTACTTCCTCTATGGGGGAGTATTTGTATCTGAGCTGAGTCATGAGGACTCTAGTAAATGTATTTTTTGAATAGTGTCTTTTGACATTGAGTTGTTGTTGACATAGTGATGAAATTTATTTCATTGATGTCAATGGGGGAGAAGTATGCATGAAAAAAATAATGAGAGAACTGAATAGGATAACAAAGCAAGATTTGATTGATGAAGAGGATTTGAAGAAGCAGTGTTGCAGTATTGGATTTTTGGAACATTGGATGTTTTTCATCTATGTTTCCATCAATGCCAATAGGGGAGATTATTAGGAATGAATGCTAAAGTGTTTGGCACCCATTCTATAGTAGTTGTTGTTGCATTCATGACTATGATTGTCATTGATGTCAACATAGTGTTTTACCGAAGACTTGCAGAGAAGTAGACAATGTTTTGATTAGCGCACATGGGATATTGCAGTTGGAGCTATGCGACGTTGAGGATATACTCTTTGATATGTTATATGTCTATGGTTAAGAGTGAAGACAATAATTCTTGTATTCATGAAAGTTATAATTATCTGATAACTGATTCACCACTGCCCCCTCTTAGTTATCTTGGTGGACTTTACTTTCTAACAAGGGATATAGGCTATATGTAGGATTTTTTAGTACAACTTATTCTGGGGTTGGGACATGTCACAAAGCCCACAAATAAGTATATATGACCTAGGTGAGGAAATGAATTATCTGATTGAAATAAAATTAGAGGATCATACTTAAAAATAAGGGCTAACCTTGAGTTTTGAAGAAATTGAATCAATACAAGACTTATAATATTAATTTGAGGGTCCAATAAGCATTAGGGAAGCATGAAATCATTATGGGAACCCATACATACTAAAATGGGGCTAAAATAAGAACCAAATTAAGGGTACTTACTTTTTTAGGATAATACATTTAGCCCCCACTTTAGTGGGAGTATGAGTCCACCTCATTCTGATAGTAAAGTAGAAGAAATAGAGAGAAAAAGAGATGAAGATCATGAGAAAACTCAAAGGAGATAAAATATTATTAAGTTTAAGGATATAACCCCCCAAACTAAGAATATTAACTTGTACATCCATATACAAGGACATTTAAATAAATAACAAAATCTTAAAGATTACTAAGATTCCAAGTCAACTAGTTGAAGAGACCTCACTAAAGGAAATGTCTCAACTGCTAGCATCGTGCTCAAAAAACTATTACAAAAGCATATGTGGTCACCTAAAAAGGGAAAGAGAACACATCAAAGATAAGACAAGACTCCATGATCTAACCCACTAACATAGAAATGAGATAATGGAAATAAGAGAGAGGGACCATGTATTCAAGAGTTTAGAAAGTTGTGTTATGCTAGGTGATTCATGGGAGAAGAAGAGGAAGAGAAGGAAAGGTTAGAAATTTGTGTTATGCTAGTTCCAATTATCCCAAATAAAGAAGGAAGGAGAATTGATAGTCTAGCAAGTTACATTATACTAGTCAATTCTACCTTAAAAAAATTGTGCATGGGGCCAAATTTTAAAATTTAACACTCAAGAGCATCTTATGGGATTATTCCTATGGAAAGTACTATCTCCATAGGGTCCAAAAAGGATGACCAACCTTAGGAAAAAAATTATCTCCTTAGGGGTCAATAAATGGGATCAGTCCTAAGAAAAGTATTGTCTTCTTAGGGATCAAAAAGTGACCAGTCCTAAGGAAAGAATTGTCTCCTTGGGGATTAATAAATAATGATTAGTCCTAAGAAAAATATTGTCTTCTTAGGGATCCAAAAGAGACCAGTCCTAAGGAAATCATTGTCTCCTTAGGGATCAATAAAAAAAGAGAGTTTCATAATATAAAAAGGAGGATGTATATATGCCCCCTCCTTATGATGGTGATATACGACTTTAGTGGCATCATAAGGAAAGGAGAACAAGGATACCTACTTTTGTCAACAAGTAGATATCCTTAAATTAACAATATATGCTTATACCCTTAGAAAAGAGTGAAAAAGTTTATTTTAAAAGGAAATAGATAATCATGAAAGGATATCCACAAGTGGGAAGAGACCCTTGAAAGGAAGAGATATTGGCTACAAGACATATACCTCCAAGAGGAGTTTTTGAACAAAGATAAAATCTTCAAGACAAAGAGGGGAGGAGAAAAAGAATGCACCCTTTTAGCCCGCTATTGCCAAGTAGAAAAGACATTCTCGATGAAGGATAACACACTCTAAGCCCCAAAGTAATGGTATTTATTTAGGATAGACATGTAGTTTTCAAGAAAGGAAAAAAATATAAATCATGATGTAAATCTCTTGAAAAAGAGAATATATTTATGTAAATAAAAAACTCTATACTAGAAAAGATATCATTTGATAAACAAAGACCACATAGCCTAGATAAATTTAATCCTTAGAAATGAATAAGACATTGAGAAAAAAAACCTTTCCAACCAAGAGTTAAGGCACAAGATAGATAACCCATTATACACCCTATATGATAGATCTGTTATAATAGACATACACTTTCAAGAAAACATAAGGTTGTAACTTAGGATGTAAATCTCCTGACAAAGATAAGTTCATTGTGGAAAACAAAAAGTCAATGCAAGAAAGGACATCATATTATAAAAAAAAAAAGTCCACAAGGGATATCAGATCTATTGTAAAGGAAGTGAAAAAGAGGAAGGAGGATCAAGTATACATACCTTCCCCATTGCCAAGTAAGGAGATACTTGAAAAAGGGAAACACATTATGCTCCCTAAGTGAAAGTTTATTTATAATAGAGATGTAGTTTCAAGAAAGAATAATGTTGAGAATTGGGATGTAAATCTCCTGAAAAAGATAAGAGCCTTACATAAAACAAAAAATACATGCAAGAAAGGGTATCCTGTTATAAAATAAATGAGTCAACAAAGGGAGAAAATGGGTCCCTGGGATAAATAGGATAGTGAAATAGTATCATTTCCCCAAAGTGAGGAGAAATTGAATATTATGTTTCTCACAGAGTATGATTGCACCTAAAATTACACCACCATAAATAAAAATGAGCCTCCAAAGTATAGGCTAGCAATGTCACATAGTGGGGAGAAACATAATAGGATCTCAGATATTATTTAGAATGATCATGAAAAAGGTTTCATTTATTGTTAAATATTATTTTAATCATACCACAATCAATGAATTCTTTAGTTTTATACTTCAAATTATAACATTCAATAGTCTTATGGTCACGAATTTGAAGATACATACAAGTGGAAGAATTATCTAGTTTGTGTTTGCTATTTTTTTGTTTATTTTTCAAAGGAAGAGTAATTAAGTTGGCTTTAAGAAGCTCAAAACAAAAAAATCTCTTGTTGTGATGAGATATTAGGAGAAGAACATATAAATTGATTGGACAAATGGGAGGGTTGGAAACCTAGGGTTTCTTTTGAAAAATGTGACGTAGATTTCTCATAAGTTTCAATCATTTGTTTTACATAACCTATACCATGTCCATTATGAAGGTTAATATACCAAAAAGATAAGGGTCCCTTTTAGGTGGAATGGGGTTTAAATTCAAAGAGGCTCGGTCAATATCCCTATATGTATCAGAATAACGTGTTTGTGTTGGGATTATAGAAAGATGAGTACTGAGAGGGGAATCAATACCCTCAAAACTTTTAAGACTAAAACTTTGCAGTAGTAGATAGCAATTAATTGACTAAATCCATTGTTTAAAACATACATTTAAATAACTGAAAATGTAATTTTCATGTAATCTAAACAATAAATCATACATACTTCAAACTCATAACACATATATTTTGGTATCGCAGAAACCTTGTAAGAAGGTAAAAACTACGGTGGGGATGACACCCACAAATCTTCACTACTACAACAATAAAGTATGTCAGTTAAGGCTACAATTTTTGATCACTTCTGATGATCTTACCCTATTAGGAGTAACAATAAGATTGACTAGATCTACCTGGTTAGAGGATTTTAACAACAAGATACATGTGTGTACTTGGTTAAGAGTTATAAACAAGAACTGTTAAGTCCACTTTGTTAAGAGATTTTAATTCATCTACAATGGTTAAAGGTAACAATAAATGTATCTGTAAATAGCAACTCAATCTTGCCTGATATAGATATGTGAAATGCTAAATAGATATCACCTCATAGTGATGTATGTGTCCTATTTTTCTTGGTAGTCTTGTGTATGATCTGAAAAAAATGATTCTTTCTTTCAAACCTTATGTCAAAAACCCTTTTTCTGATCTCTTGATGTCCTTAGTGTGGCTACTCCTTAATGATACTTGTTCATAATGACATCTTTACAAATTTATAGTAAATTGACTTAAGCTAATTAGGGTTTATACTATCTTAGAAAACTTAAGATCAACAGTATAACAAAATAACCTAGATCTAACATTACATAGGAATCATTAGTAATTTAATGTTTACATCCATATTAAATACTATCTCGATCTTGGTAAATCATTTTCTGATTAGTGTGAACCATTTGGATAGATGTTTGTGCCATTTCAGATTACTATGTCATTTCTTGGTTTACTTGGTAATTACTACATTATCCATTTGGTAATTACTGATGCTCGGTTCAAATGAATGCTCAGTGATCACTAGCTTGGTGCTTAGTAATTGTCTATCACTTGATGAGTGTACTCGATAAAAACCTTGTTCAGTTAACTCAGAGATCTGCCTTGTCTTTTCTTGGTGTGTAGGCTTTATGTGGTTGAGCGATTGTCCTATTTGTATCCTTTACCGACTGAATAACTAATTGATAATAATGACAATCCTTTAATGCTCAAATAGGAATAAAAATCTTCCCCTTTGGCATTAGTATCAAAACCTTGTCATGTATATGTACTGACTATCAAAAATAAATATATACACACACTCCAAAAATGTATTGATTCCCCCTTTGTGCATGCTCTCGGTGTGAAGTACATAATGGCATGAATATAATCTATATACATAGACTTTCCCCCTTTTTGAAATTAAGTCCAAATAGAAATAATGTACTTAAAACTTATCAAAAATGTGTTGGTGGGTTTTCTTAAGTGGAGCCAAGAGGTTTTCCCATTCCTCTTTCAAGTTTTCAAGAGCAATATGCTCGAAACTGACTTGTGCATGATTGTCAAAAATGTTTTCCAGTATAGAAATCTCAGGGGTGGAAACTAAAGATTTTTCCTTATTAACATGATGCTCCATGATCTTAAGATGTGGAACCAACTCATCTTGAAGCTTGATGATTTGATCAGTTATTGCATCTTCTTGCTTCCTCAAATCTATTCTCAACCGTTGAAGTTCTTGAACCTTTGAAATATGCTTATGAAAAGTTGTTGGCTTGGTTAGAGAATTATTTGCACTGATGTTGATCTCTTCATCCAATTTCTTGAGTTGTCACTAATCTCAGTGGTGAATTGGTCTACAATGTAGAACTTGTAAAAAATTTGAATTATTCTTTGAATTATGGTTTCAAGCTCGGTAATAACCTCAGAGAGCTTAAAATTATTAATTACCACTCCCTAGCTTATTTTCTTTACCAATTTCAATGGAATCTTTGCTTCTACCTATTCCTCCATTCTTTTCTCTATATCTACATTAGGGGAATTTATGTAACCAGTTAGAGTTGCAAGTTGGTCAATGATGGGAGTTTCCTCGTCAAAATTGACATTGAGAACTACTTGCAGTAGAATATCTCTAACATCCTCCAAAATTTGTTTACTTTTATTCTCCTTTTTCATTTTCTCTTGTGCGGCCTTCCTTGTGCATAATTCCCCATATCTTCTCAGTGCTTCAAGGTCTAATGTCCTAGGGAACATTCAGGTATCTCAATAACCTCATCAAGTGTGACATGACCCTTACCATTTTTCTTTTTCTTCTTCTTCTTCTCCTATGTTGGTGATTGAGTATAAGGAATTAGAGCCTTAGTCTCTGGATCTATCTTTTCTATCTCAGTAGACACAATTTTTTCCTTATCTTTCCCAATGATTGGTGTGTTGGTAGCTTGTCCTTGGGTGTCTGTAGTGGTGTCTACAGTAGTTGATTCTACCAGTTTATTCTCTTCCAGTGTTTGTGTTTCTGCCTCTGTATGCTCAAGTTCATTTGAAGATTTCTACTTATTTGTACCCTATCCCTTGGGTACATCCTTTGGTTGCTTGAGGGTTGATCCTTTGGGTTCCCTCTGTGTGACCATGTCAACTGCTTGTACCAAAATTGGCAAATCACCCAAAATTTCACCTGTTGCTGCCTCATCAAGTATATTTTCCTCGATGGTGTCTGCAACAGTGTTAATATCTTCATCATCCTTTATGTCATAAGGATCTCCATTAGTGATGTCTTCAACTAATACAACATTTTACCTTGTTATCACTATCTGCTCAAGAGTATCATGTCCTTTTTCTTCACTATATCTGGCTAGCTAGAAATCAATAGCAATGGTTTCATCTGCTACTGCGGTGTCGGATAAGTCAATTGGATATTTGGTGGTGAGATCGACATTATTCGAGTGGATTCCTTTTCCTTTCTTTATTGTCTACTTCTCGGGAATTATTGCCAATACCAGTTGATCTTCTTCTACTTGGGCTTTTAGAATTGTTGTCTATAGAAGCTTGTTGTTTTCATCAACCTCTTCTAGATTGCCAGCCAATATGTTAAGTGCTCTACCCTTCATTAAAAATATTTTTGATTATTGTTTCATGATTTCATCTATCTCAGGAATAGATAGAGTAGGCATAGCCAATATTAATGAATGTTCCCTCATTTTCTTTTCAATGTGCAATGCATAAGTCCATCTTGTTGACACTTTCTCATATAAATCTTTTGGAATATATTTAGCAAATTCAATAGGAACTTTCTTGAAATTTATCATCATTTGTATAATATCTTCTTCAACCTTTTTGTGATCCTCAGTAGACATGTATAAATACCGACTCATTTTAGGGTGAGCAAGTATACCCGTTGCCTTTATGTTCTCAGCTAGCTCATCTACTGATTGGATTTTATTTATCACAACTTTGAATTTATCTTGACTTTCTTCATCATCAACATCATCTTTTTCCCTTATCAACCTTATCATCTTTTTAGGTTGCTCGGAGGTGACTTGTGCACCTCTCTTTTTATTTTGATAGGTTTTTGTAGGAGTTGGCCTTGAAATTTTCACTACTCCTTTCTTTGGGGGTGGAGAAGCAACTATTGTGGACCTTTATTAGCTTCAGATGCCTCAAATTCTTCTTCATCATCACCAAATTATTTTACCAAGGTATCCATCATCTTCTTGGATTTCTTATTTACTTTTACTACAATAAGATCCATCTTAATTATTTGTTAGGCTTCTTCATAGGTACCAAACATAGTTGCCTTTGGATCTTTGGGCTGGACCAATAATGCCTATATTGACCTTGAAGCTTGGTCAATATCTAATTTGTATCTCATAGGGGGTAACCAAGCAGTCCTTGGTTCAACTGCCTTGATTAAAGTGGAGTCAGTGTCCACTAGGAAACAAATATCCTCCTTATGCTTCTGTACCAGCTAACCTGGTATCTAGCTCCTTTGATGCATTCTTTCCTTAAATTGTTCAAAGTAAACATCCATAACACTTACAAAGTTGTGACCTAAACTTTGAATAAAATCACCAATTTGCATAATGATCAGTCGGTCAACATCCCAGTCAATATTACTGACTAAAGGAAAGAAGTTTTGTACATAGAAAAATATACAAATTAGTAGGGAACTAAACTTACAAGTATTTGTCTTTACCAACATGATGGTTCTCATATTTTCTTCCAACTATTTCATCAATAGCTCGACTAAGTCATATTGGAAACCTTTCTTTACAATCTTATATACTATATCCACAACTCCACACAGTACAGTGTTTGGCTTGCTTGATTGAAATATCATATAACCAATTACATATGATTCAAACCTTATCTTAGGATCAACAATAGTGTTGACTCTCATGCCTCTTCCATCCCATTCTACTCTGGTTAACTTCACAGTTTCGGTCCTCGGTGCATTCCTGATGGGTTTGACCTTATTAGTAGCAGGATAACCGGTGACTGCATGAATAATGTCTTTAGTGATTTTTATTGGTTCATCCAGCCATAAATTACCTTCAT
The DNA here is from genome assembly GCA_027943335.1 of Chamaecyparis obtusa. Lineage (NCBI taxonomy): Eukaryota > Viridiplantae > Streptophyta > Pinopsida > Cupressales > Cupressaceae > Chamaecyparis > Chamaecyparis obtusa. The sequence continues at coordinate 241,373 of BSBK01001997.1, forward strand.
AGACTCGACTCAATACAACCCTTATCCACTCAGTTTTGAAATCCCTTGGGAAATACAAGGCGTTCATTAAACCCTTCACCTCCAAGTGTTTATGCTCATCCTTGAGCTTTCTATCGACACTCAACTCCTGGTAGGTGGATTGAAGCTCAAAATCCCCTATTTCATTAATTTTTTAGTGGATGTATGCACAAATATCTTGGACCAACAAAACCCTAGGTGAAATACTAAAAAATGTGCTAGTTTTATAAGTTTATGCAACCTTGGGGTGTAACTTGTATTTTGGCTCATTACAGGTTGTAGACTTAATTAGGGTAACCTTCTTATCACTCCTAGACTTGGATTTCATAACCTTAGATGAGGATGCCATCACTTCTGAAATTCGGGGCTTCACAAATATGTTGTAAAATAACTCGATGGATGTGGAACTTACTTTTGATCGTGAAAGACTTGCTCAGTATCCTTTAAATCTCTGCTAAATGCTCTGGAATCTCTTTGCACAAATCTGCTTGAAAACACTCTAGTTCTTCATAGTCACTGTGTGAAAAAATGACTAAGTCCTCTGTGTATTTATACCCAAAAATTCATTTCCCACTGTAATTAATGCTTGACCTACCACAACTTGGTAGAAGTAGTTACACTTGGTTTACACTTTAAAAGATCTTAGCTCGGTTAACACTTAGATATTACTTTGTTGTTACCACGACTCGGTTAACCTTGCCAATATTTACCAACTAGCAAACATCTACTCGGTCATGCTTTTATCGATTGTACATAGTTTAAGTTCTTCATAGTCGCTGTGTGAAAAAATGACTAAGTCCTTCGTGTATTTATAGACAAAAACTCATTTCCCGCTCAAAATTTTGCAATTAATGCTTGACCTAGCACAACTTGATAGAATTAGTTGCGCTCGGTTTACACTTTAAAATATCTTAGCTCGGTTAACACTTAGATATTACTCTATTGATACCATGACTCGGTTAACCTTGCCAATATTTACTAACTAGAAAACATCTACTTGGTTATGCTTTTACCGATTGTACACAGTTTAAGTTCTAAACATCATGTAATCCCATAGTGCATCTTATTTCATGCTGATTTGGTATGCAATCACTAGATATAAGGAACTGTTTGTAAAATATAATTGATTTGAAATTCAGTTCCATACATATCTTCTATGATTTAGGTGGAGGTGGTGACATCACCTAATCTAATGGATGAGGTGTCACTGACTGCAGTGCTTGATCAAACATTGTCACTTGATGCTTTTATCCACATTTGATTCCTTATCCTCATGATTTCTTCAATTGTATAGCCATTTGCATTTGATTGTATCTTTTGTACTTGGTCTCTATAATCCTTGCTTAGGTGACCGACCTTGTGATAGTGCAAACATGCCATACCAATATTTGTCCAATTATGTGATCTTCCTCTCCAGTTATTTCTCATGCAAGTTGTTTCTATATGTCCATACCTGCCACATGATGTGCAATTAAACCATGTGTTGTAATCCCAAGTATATGCATTACCTTGCCTTCTCGGTGTATGTGATTTGTTCTATTCTTTCGGTGTCCAGACTTGCTTGATTTTTGTCTTGCACTCTTGTAATATATGTCCATGCATGTTGCAAGTGCAACAATGTTTCTCCATGTAAGGTTTCTTGGGTGTCCTATTCAAATTTTATCTACACTCATGTGCTTGATTTCCATACTTATTACAATTATAGCAGTAACCATTAAACTTAGGAGTGGATTTAGGAATACCTTTTTCTTTACTCCTGCAAACATTTGATGTGTGGCCTGGTTTTCCACAATGATAACATGATATATTCTTTGACCTTGGATTATTATAGGCACTCTTCTGTTTAGATTGTCTTTATGATTCTCCCTGCTCGGTGTAGCCTAAACCAGTTGTGTTGCCAAGTCTTTTCTGACTAATCAGAAACTCATCCATTCTTTTAGTACTATTTTCAGCTTTCTTGATCATTGCATTATGTTGTTGATGCATTTTTACCTCATTCTTCAATCTTTCATTTTCCTCTCTTAATTCATCGATGTCTTCTAGTTTCCTTATAAGCTCATTGTTTCCTCGATTGACTTCCTGACTTATGACAACCATCTGTTTAGAGATTTCAAAGTGATGCTCAGTGAGTCTCAATATTTCAGATTCCTTCTCTTGTAGCTTATCAGTCATTTGTCTCCTATCTTCAATATCCAAGTTTCTTTCTTGTTCTTCTTTCCTAGCATTATTCATGAAATCAACCATCCTAACCATTTATGTCTCTTGACAGATCTGTAGAGCTTTCACTTGATCAGTAAGATGTAAATTCTTTTCAGATAGATATGATGTGGTTCCTTCAGATGCATCAAATATGCTACTAGATCTAGATCCGGATGTCTCAAATGGATCATCTATCTCTTCTTCATGATAACCAGTCTCATTATACCAAATTTCCATAGCCTTCCTTTTGATCAGTGAATTCTTCAGTTCTTCTTTAACTTCCTTAAATTTCTCAATAAAGATTCGCATCTACAATCTTTGATTCTCAATAGTTTTATCAAACTTATACCTTTCCATTTTTAGATCTTTCCTCTTTAGTGATTAAAATTTCTTAACAAGAGATCTAGCTCTGATACCAATTGTTGGGATTATGGAAAGATGAGTACTAAGAGGGGAGGGGTGAATCAGTACCCTCAAAACTTTTAAGGCTAAAACTTTGTAGTAGTAGATAGCAATTAACTGACTAAATCCATTGTTTAAAATATACATTCAAATAACTAAAAATGTAATTTGCATGTAATCTAAACAATAAATCATACATGAAACTTCAAACTCATAACACATATATTTTGGTATTGCAGAAACCCTTGTAAGAAGGTAAGAGATGTGGTGGGGATGACACCCACAAATATTCACTACTGCAGCAATAAAGTATGTTGGTTAAGGCTACAATTTTTTATCACTTCTGATGATCTTACCCTATTAGGAGTATCAATAAGATTGACTAGATCTACCTGGTTAGAGGATTTTAACAACACAATACATGTGTGTACTCGGTTAAGAGATTTAAACTAGAACTGTTAAGTCCACTTTGTTAAGAGATTTCAATTCTGTTACAATGGTTAAAAGGTAATAGTAAATATATCTGTAAATAGAAACTTAATCTTTCCTGATTTAGATCTATGAAATGCTAAATATATATCACCTCATAGTGATGTATGTGTCCTTCTGTTCTGCTCAATAGCCTTGTGTATGATCTAAAAAACTTATTCTTTCTTTCAAACCTTCTGTCAAAAAACCCTTTTCTGATCTCCTGATGTCCTTAGTGCAGCTACTCCTTCATAATACTTGTTCATAATGACATCTATACAAATTTATATTAAATTGACTTGACCTAATTAGGGTTTACACTATCTTAGAAAACCTAATATCAATGGTGTAATAAAATAACCTAGATCTAACATTACATAGGAATCATTAGTAATTTAATGTTTACATCCATATTAAATAATGTCTCAATCTTGGTAAACCATTTTTTGATCAGTGTGAACCATTTGCATAGATGTTTGTGCCATTTCATATTACTATGCCATTTCCTAGTTTACTCGGTAATCACTGCATTCTCCATTCGGTAATTACTGGTGCTCAGCTCAAATGAATTATCGGTAAGTGTAGTTGGTCAAACCCTTAATATATCCTTGAGAGGGAGAATAAATTTGGGAGGGGAATCATTGAGATGTTCATAAAGGGGATTTTTGTAAACCCTAAATCCTTTTATCACATTAATCAAAATTTGACAAACGAAGAGTTTGGAGGTGTAGAGGAAGATCTAGTAGAGATGAAGTCGTTAAGGACTTCAGCCATCACATCAAAATCTTCACTACTGAGTGGATCATTAAAAATAGTTAAACTTTGGAGAATGAAATCAGATAATTTGTAATGAAACAAGCTAATGTCATGAAACAAAGAACAAAAGGAACTAATCTAAAGATAAATAACAATGCATGAAAATAAAATATTTTTGGATTATTATTTTTTAAATGCAAGAATGAATCTAATATGCAATTTTTATGTCTTTTTATTAATTGATGTAAAAAGAAAACTAAAAATCAAAACTAAATGCATAAAATAACAATGAAATGCATACAAAGGAGATCTAAACACCAAATCAGAAGTATGTAAGAAGAGTCAGGTTCACCAAAATGTACAATATGAAAATGGGATCACATAAAAGGGTTAATTTCCCCAATTCATATGGCACATTGGAATACAAAACCACCTCAAGAAAAATATGATAAACAACACTTGGTAAGAAAGAGGCCAATGCAATATCTATGCTTGCAGGGTTTTTATTCCTTTGTTTCTTAAAATTGAGAAAGAGATGAATGATATTAATATGAAAGAGACTAAATAAGAATAGATATGATCTAATTCAACTAAGAAAAATGGGATGGAGAAGAATTTAAATGCACTTGGAAATGAAATAGGAGAAGTGATTTTTCAGACCTGAATTTCCGACTAGTAGACTTAATAGGCCTTGATTATTTTTAGATTTGATATAACTTGTGTAGTGGGATTTCATGTATGTGTGTACCATCCTAAGAAGTTAGAACCTATAATTAGATTCCCATTTTTGGTGATTTTGAGATTTTTATGTTTGTTATGCTTGATCCAACAACCTCGCTCTTTTTCTTATGTCATCTACTCTTTATTATTGGCCCCCCCTTAACATTTGGCCCCATTTTTCTAGGTAAAGGATGTCTAGACAACCTATACCAAGGCAAAGGACACCTAGGTGACATATACATTGACATTTGGGGCCAAATTTGAATGAGTGGCATGTTACGATGTTTTAGTGGGATTTCAAGATTTGTAGTTGGCTTATGTTATTTTTATTCTATACCCTAAAAAACAACCTCATATGTTAACCATAGGCTAGTACCATAGCATAGTTTCCATTTTTGGGTCATTATAGGTGTATTTGATCTTTGTCTATTTATTTTTGTTTAAAATTGTCATCTAGCTTATTTAGTCTTCTACTTTATATTTAGTCAATCCTACACCCTCACACCCATCTTATCTTAAGCATAATTATGAAAGATAATCATATCCACTTAGTCCTTAATTCCTACTTGAGCCTATTGGGTCATTTTACTTCTGATTGTACAATTATGAATATGTGGAACTCGACCTAGCTACCTCATCCCTCCAACCCCCCTTTTTCCTATAGTACATTTTGGTGAACCCAATTTACAAGATTTCTATTTTTATTTTGCTGTTAGATGTCCTTTGTGTGCTTGTAGGTTCACCTTATTGTACATTTTGGTGAACCAAACTTACATAATTTTCATTCTAATTTTAGTGTTAGATATCCTTTGTGTGCTTGTAGGTTCACCTTATTGTACAATGTGTATATTATTCATTGAAAGGATTGCACATGGAGATTCATTACAGTTTATGAGTTGGATTCATTTTTGTTACTATGTGTTCATCTTTTTTTTTATACCTTAGAGGTATGGATGATTGGATGGTTTAGGATTTGTTCTTAAAAATAAGTTCTTTTCTAATCATGTAGATTCTTTCAATCAAATGAAAGCAATTAGTTATGATTGTTGTTTAGATGAGGTTTTTGAACATTCATGTTCAATCTTGTTTTTGGAAAAATTTTCAATTTCAAAATCATGTTTGGTTAATGGGTTTTAAATTATATTGATGCATATCTAAAGAAAATGAACATAGTGGAGTTGAGGTAGTATTTTATGATTTTAACTAGACTCTTGATAAGTCTCCAACAAGTTAGAGAGTGTTGGAATAAAAGTGTCTTAACCTTTGAGTCCTAACATTGATAATTAATATAATTAACTATTTGTGTACATATTTATTTATCTTAAGTTTATTATTCCTATGTTTTCCTTTCAACTTGTGGCTCATCTTAGAGATGTGGCATAATACATGGAATGTGATGCATTTGACATGTTTCTTATTGTGTAGGAAAGTAGATATGGTGTAATCCCTATATTTTACAAAATAGGCACCCACTTTTGAGGTCCCATGATTTAGAGGATGAGAGTCAAAGCTTTCTTGATAGGGATTTTTTTTGACAATCTACTATGTTTACAAGATAGACTTGTGCAATTTTATTACTACACAAAAGAAAACAAAGCATTATTTTGCTTTTTATTTTTCATTGGTGCTTGAGAAATGGATATTAGTGCTTTTATTGAAGGTGGATGACCAAGGATGAGGATCAATTTGTTTCTAACAATAGGATGAAGTTGGATCCTTGCATGGTGTGCTTTTTTCATATTTTTGGAAAAATAATTTTTGGGCACCTAGCTTATATATCATTGATTATTTTCTATATTATTCATAGAAGAAGGACAAGGTGATTATATTCAGACCTAGTATGTTGTTTGTGTTTCTATAGCGAAGCACAAGATGTAATTTCCATGCTAAGGCTATGAAGATGAAAGTGTATTGTCTTATTTATTGTAGATTAATATATTGGTTTGATGCTTTGGAGTGATTTTTTAGCTAAAAAGGTTTTCCCATATATAATGGTATTTATTTCTTTATATCTAGTTATTCTTTCTTTTGTGTTCTTCAAGGTATAATTTATGTGGCATTATGCTAATGTGAATTGCATTTCCTCAAAGGGTTAATGCAATGGCACAATGGTAAATTAACTATATATTTTCATAATAAAGTTATAGTAGTATGTGCTTATGTCAAAATAATGAACATTTAATTAAAAGAAAAAAATGATACTTAAGATTCATAATGAATATTAGGGGTCTTTCTAAGATGCTCTTTCCCTTTCAACATGTATAAGTATAATGTGGCAATATTGATCACCCTGTCTCTCAAGTTTGTGTAATGAAAGAGAAAATATATTAGAAGGAAATCAATTGCTAGATTATTTTTAATATGATGACTTGTGTGAGGATTAAGACTAGAGAAGATTCTATGTCAAATTTGGAAGTTGAAACTTATGTATATTTACTAGGGACATTATAAGTGGTTGGGTCATCATGTAAGATTTGAGATACATCTCTAAATAAGGAAATATTTCCTTTTTTCTTCAGCAAGGATACTCCATACCCTTTACTTGCAAAATTTATCCTCAAATCTACAAACATAACTATTATAAAAAAATTAAATAGATTCTTGATTTATAATAGAGGTGTTATGCATCAAATTTGCACCCTATTAAACTCAAAATTTTAATAACCAGGTATAACATCGGAATAACTTCTACATGTGGGATATGCAAAACTTGAAGTGAGACATCTGGATCCTAAGCTGGTTCCTATTGGATAACCACCTATTTTCTCTTCAAATCTAACTAAAACTCTGGAAGGAAAAGGGAGACAAGATGCATAAAAGAACTAGAACTAAATGCAAAGGACTTTAACTAAAAATTTAAATAAGGTGATACACCAAAATTTGATGGATACTATAAAGAATTAGAAAATCAATATTTTGATTTTGAAGATGAACAACTTATACAACTCCCTACAATATGCTCATGCAACAATATTTTAATTAAAGGTCTTCATATACTTATTTGGTACTAGGAATGAGACTTCACAATTACCAAGGATAATTATATCTCATACACAAACAATAACCTGCACAAACACACTTTCTACAAGAAAGGGATATAACATGAGACAAAAATACAAGAAAAATAATTTATTTCACAAGTATTTTGATCAAATCACTGAGCAATACACTAAAATGTAGAAAAATAAGAAGCCAAGATACTTCAAAATGTTATAAAAAACCACTCCTCTGAATTCAAAATATCCTTGAGTTACAAAAGTGCCAATCCAAAATGCTAAGAAGACTCTAAGTCCCACAAAAACATCCAGTGCATAATCAAAACCCCCTTCACAATGAAGTAATACAAGTATTTATGTTTCAACAAGAAACATCTCCATGAAAATAGCACCTGAATCCTTTGGGTCATATTAAACAAAATATTCTATATTTAAGGTCCTCAAGAGTCTCTAAAAGTACATGGGATAATGAGAAGGTCAAGCCACCTAACCCTTCCATCATTAAGGTCCCTCAAAACGCTCCAAATCCCCTAGATATGGGTCAAAAAACTCCTAGATGCTCTCTCCTTATTGGAAGACTAAATCCAACTTCCCTAAATGCTCTCAACTCCAATATTATTGTATTTTTCATTAAGGAGTTTTAATAAATATTAATTGATTCATAAAAGCTATCAATTAATAATTATTAAGTTATAAGTTTTATTACAAAATGTAATAATATTAAATACAATAAATTTTATTTATTTAATAATATAATAATATAATCACAACAAATATATTATTATGTTACTAAATAAATAAGAAACATAATTGAAATATTTCAAATGCCATCAAAAGCTTGGTCATGAACTTCAAGAAAAATAAAAAAAGCATAAGGGCATCATGAAGCCTGAAAACCCCAAAAGCATCCTTTACATATCATACTTGCACTTTGTTGAAACAAGGGTTGTGGAAGCCCTAACACACATTATGGTTTACATAGGTAACCATTGAATATTTTATGCTTCCCTTGATGCAAATTTCATGGATTTTTGATAATTCAACTTTACTTTCCTATTGTGGCTTTATGTTTAACATTTTGGGACTCTATTTCCTTTCAAAATATATAGCATTCTTAAAGCTCTTTGTCTTTACCATGAACACTTTTCTTCAACCTTGCATGATCTTGACCATGGTTCGAATGAGGGTTTCACTAATGCTAAGATGTTCATTTCCTGTATCATTATGTACGAATACATTGTCGAGGTTTTCTTTCTTTGATGCAAATAAATTTGCACAATTTATACTTTTCTTATGGAAACCATGATTGAAAGTTCCTGCATTTATGTGAACCATGGTTGAAAATCTTAAATTTTTTGACAAATTTTTTTTGAGCAACTTCCTTTTCTCAGTATGAGGGTTTTCCTATATTTTGATGAAGAAGACTTGTAGATTTTTTATTTATTTTTTGAGAAGATCTGAGATTTTCTCTGTGGTAAAATCAATTCTTTTATGAGCTCCAAATTGAATAAGAATGTCTCTCTGGACTCCACCATAGCCACACAATGCTGCATTTTTGTCACTCTATTTGAAACCTGGAGCCTCTCTTGAGAATCCTGCTAAAACTCTAATATTCTATGGTTGTTTAAATTTCTGATCATTTGCTATGGCATTGTGCCTCTGCATAGCCTCTACTTTTCATTTATGAACTTTTTGTATACCCCAAAACCCTTGCAGCTTCATGTATTTCTATGTTGTACTTTCAAAGGCCTCCATGTGATAATTTTTTTTTTGTTGTGAGAAAAGGGTATTTGATGATCTATTAAATCTCTTTCTCCCTCTACTTTCCACATATGTTGCTTCTTAATATGGCTTCGGGCTGATTCTTACAAGATTATCTTTGTTTCAACATTCATCTTGATGAATATGTATAATGTGTCACTATTGCATACAAGTAAATATAGTAGATCCATGAAGAAGATGAATATGATATTTTCCATGTACCTACTAAAGAGAATACAAGCCCTTTTATTTTTTTCATTCTGAAAATTCTCCATAACAAATAATTATTACTTTTTAATTTTCACTAAAGAATTCATCCCCTTCATTTTTGCCTCTTAACAACTAAATTTGTTTTGATTCTATAAGATTCAAAATCATCAAAGCACCTATTCCCATTTTAAGTATAAACCATAGCCTAGTCTTTTGTACTTGTAACATTACACTTTGTTTATTGTGGAGCAAGTTGTAGTCTTGTACTAACATATAAAACCTTCATTCATGATCAACAACTTCAACATTTTCACCAACTTTGTCTCAAAGTTATGACCTTCCCTTGCATGGATGTAGTGTCTATCCTTGACTTGTGATCTATACTCATCCTTACAATTGCTGGATGATATGAAACAAAAGGTTTCAAGCACTGAATGCATGTCCCTTTTATGATTAATTCTGATTGAACACTTTGGTGTTGCATTTATACTTTCTGATAGGATGAAATAAAAGGTTTCATGTATATTGATTACATGTCCCTTTAATATTTATTGACTCTTGCACATTTAATATGTCTTAGGTTTATGATGCAATTGCCTATTTTACTTTTCTATGAACCACCACCACAGGATTGTTGCATACCTCTATCATTTGATAACCCAATATTTTAATTGATTGCAGGTCATTTTACCCCTGCAATCATTTATGCTTGAAAAACTTGCACCTATTCTTGCATGGGTATAAATGACCTACAACCTATGATAATACTCAATAGAAAATTGAAGAATAACAACTTACTTTGGATTTCTCACTTAGTAGAACTAAGATCCAACTATCATAACTCTTGGATTTCAGCCTAACAAGTTGGGCTTGACCCTTATGGGAGCCTCATTTTACCCCACTTTCTAGGACCATATTTATTTCTGCACATAACACAACTAGTTAGGAAAACATTGGATCTTTCTAGTATAGAGAGCATTTGATATTGCATAGGCAGGTATATGGAATAGTCTTCAGTCATTTCTTAGAACTTTCAAAGTTCTAACATCATTGCATTAACATTTTGGCAGGTTAGGGAAGCAAGCATGGAGGGGAAAGGAAAGAGTGTAGCAGATGAAGAGTTACTTCAAAGACATACTTCAAGCTTCCATTCATTCAGGCAATGACTGGATTTTTGCATTTCCTTGTTTATGTACTTTTGAATACTTTCTAGATTTAGAAATGTAATGTTTTCCTTGCTAGTTTCACGATATGTGTGAAGTAATCATAAATTTGATTAATAAATATGTTACATGTTTAGAAAAGATGTATGGTATTCTTTTTTTATTCATTCTATGTACCTCAACTTTACTAGTAGCCCTTTAAACTCCATTGGCCATTGAGTCATTGAAAAATATTGTAGTAACTTTGAAAACACAACTCCTAGACTGTGGAAATTTTATTTGGAGCTTAGCAAGTACAAGTTTATGGCTTATGGTAGTGGGGCCACCCCTATCATGAGTGATAGGTTTATACGTGATTGGCTTAAAAAATCCTCATGTTTAGACATTTAAGAAACTCACAGTGAACTAAAAGTTAGAGCAACAACATGTGCTTAAAAGCACTTAGGGAAAACTGAAAATAAACAAACCAAAACAAGAAAACCAAGACTTATTTAGAAACAAAATAGCTCCCTTGCATATATGAATTGATTATCCATCAGATATCCCTAGAACTCAACAATTTGTGGAATATGTGATTGGTGGTTGCTTTGTATATGACAATGTGATGTTGAAACATGTATCTCAACATATTAAATGTGTTTGGGTGACCACATGGGAAGAGTATGCATGATGTGTGACACAGAAAAAGACACATGTTGTATGATATAACTAACCTCTAACTAAGAAACAAAACTTAGGGAAACTAAAAACTCAAAACAATAGTGTTGCAGTACTTTATTCGACAAACCTAACCTAGAATTTACAAAGTAGGACATACCTCAAAGAGAGATTTGAGGTGAATACCATTGACTGGTATAGGAAAGATATCTCCTTCAAATGTTGATAGCTAAAATGCATTGTGCTCCTTGCATTCTATTATTACAAATGGGCCTCCCCAGAAAGAATCAAATTTAGTATGCTTACTCGGTCTGCTCTTGAGTTCATTCTACTTGAGTACTATGTCTCCAACATTAAAGTTCCTTGGTCTTGTTTTTTTTTCAAAACTCCTCTTAATTTGCATCTACTAAAACTCCATAGTCTACATAGCTTTGTGTCTATTTGATACTCCTAAGAGTTAATTTTTTTGTCATTAGTTATGAAGAAGTCATTCTATTTGTCAAAGTCATTCTATAAGGAAGAAAATATAAGTTGGTAAGGAAGAGAAAGAATTCAGTAAAAAGGAATAAGTATGCAAGGAATTTTAGTAAAGAGAAAGTAAGTTTAAGCACTGAGCGAGGCAGAATTGAGTACTGAGAACCAAGTTCTACCGAGCACCTAACTGAGAAGAGAACTCAGTTATCGAGTTAAAGAAAATGTGTTAGCGAGTAGAACATGCCAACACCAAAAGATTTCTAAGTACATTGAACCTGGACACTGATTAGAAAATAGTTTACCAATCTCGAGGAGATCATATAAAGAACATTGGAGATTGAAATCTAATGATTATACATGATTCCAAGGTGATAGTAGCCAATGAGAAAAATGGATGAAATATGCATTGAAAGTGTACCCAATGCTAGCACCACTTGAGATGAAGATTATAGAACATCTAGCACCGCTTCAATATTGTATATAATATTATGATAGTATGAAGATCAGTGTGGTGGCATATGCACATGTAAAGAGAAAATGGAGATTGCATGCATGAAGTAGACCAGAGTAGAAAGTGAATGAACAGTGAAGATACCGAGTAATAGAGTATTGCATAATAGATTTAGAATTGAGCTATCGATAATTGAATTGTTTGTGTGATGGATATATAGTATGATGTAATGAATTGATGAGCATATAGATTATGAATAGCATTTGTTGATGCACATTTGATACAAATTTTTTATTGATGATTAAAAGTTAATCATAATTGTATAAGTCTCTTAATTGAGCAGATCCTAACAAATCTTATAAATATATCCTTTACCTAGGTACAATTCTTAGATTAGAGTTATGAAATATCTTAATAGAGTAGACTTAATAGTCTTTATAACTCTTAACCGGGTTAATACCTTTAACAGGGTAAGCTATTAGAAATAGATAAACATTGTAGCTCTAATTGAACAAATTTTCTTCTGCATTAGTGAAGAGTTGTGGGTGTCATCCCCACTGCAATTTTTATCCTCTTACAAGGATTTTTGTGATACCAAAATAATTGTGTTATGTGTTGATGATTACATGTTTTATTATTTTTATGTGATGCATGCAAATGTTAAGTAATTAGTAAATGAATGTGGAGAAAGTTAAAATAAGTTTGAAATTGTTTTGAAGTACTGATTCAACCCTCCCCTCTCAGTACTTAGCTTTCCACACTTGTATCTAACACTATTATCCTCCAATTATATAAGTTGACCATAACGTATTTGTTAGGATTGAGTAATACTGAGAGGGGGGGTGAATCAGTATTAAAACACTTTAAATTGAACTTAAACCAATTGTAAAAAAACCATAAGATCTCAAAAAAGAAAAGTACATATGAAAATAACACACAACTCATGACACTATTAGTTGTTTTCGAGGAAACCCTGGCCAAGGAAAAACCCTAGTGGGGATGGTACCCACAAATATGCACTAAAGTATAATTTCCCTATTAGGAGACCTAGCCCTATTAGGAGCTGAGTATTACATAGTACATTTCCTTGTTAATGGACTATTAACCCTCTTAAAGGTGTACACAACCCTGTTAAAGGTATACTGAGCTTACAACTCTTACAATCAATACTTTAGATACAAAGAGTTTTCAAGATTGAACAAAATAAGCATAAGCTATGCTTTGATAGTTCCAGTTGTAGTTCTCAATAACCTCAGTTAACCTCTAATCTTGCATCTTCTGTAAACCATCTCTAATAATTCTATCTTGTTGTGACATCACTTTGCTCCACAAAAATTTCTCATTGATATATCTATTCTATCATTCAGTCAGCTCTCAAATACAATACAAAATAGAATAATTAATAATACAAAGAGTAAATACTAAGTCAGAGATCTTGTATCACCAAAGTGTTGGTAATCCACAATCTTTTTCTATCTTAGCACGTTACTATTCCATCTTATATTCCCTTAATCATCGTGACTATTCGTATGCTCTATTTCATTGTTCCTCTATCTTCACATGTCTTCAAATCACTGTAACTTTATTATAACAATACCAAAACACAAGTGACCTTAACTGAAGGTCATACATATCTCAAAATGTCTTCCTCTAAGCTTCCAAGTCATCCTCTAACATATACTATCTTTGATGTCCAAAATAGTACTACAATACTCTACAAATCAGTTTCCATACTTAGTCATTTTCAAGACCGTATATCCAAAACTATACTTAACTTCATGCGATCACCATATTAGATGTGTTGCCATAAATGAAAACCCTCAAGTGCTTCATACTACTCTAAAAAATTACTTGCCAACAATCTCTCCCTTTGGCATTGATGGCAACACTTAGTGAAAAATGACTAAGTGTCCCAACAAACACTAACTGTACTCTTCTTTTTATCTTCTCTTCTCCCCTATTATCTTTTTATTTTTCTTTTCTATATACATATATATATTTTTTTATTTACAATTTTCTTTTCTCATTTTCTTCTTCTCTTCTTCTCCCCCTTTGACATCAATGGAAAAAGTATACCCAAAATTTCAAAATTTTACAAAACATGTAGGACTTAGTGCTTGCTGACTAGTTTTAGAATATCTTGGAAGGAATCTTCGAAGGTCTTCACTTCTTTACCCCATGATTCTATCAAAAATGTACTAACATGTATCAGTCCACTCAAAACATAAGATGAAGCCTCTACTGCTTTTAATTCTATGGGCATAGAATTCATCATTGATTCCCCAATCTTCTCCATTTTAGTAAGATGTGCCTCAAGGATTGATAGATTAGGAGTGATTAGACTCTTTAGAAAACCAAATCTTGTCATTACTCTCCCTTTCTCTATATATATAGTACATTCATCTTATAAAAAATCTTTGATGCCTTCTCCATTTCCAATACAGTTTGTGAGGAGGTCTCACAATTGTCCATCATGCTATCCAAAGTAGCCTTGTCCCGAACTATAATATCTTCAATGTTTTGAATGTGTTTGATAGGGTTTATATAGTAGCTGTATAAATTTATTGCATTTGTGATACAACTTTTGGCCTTTGATGTAGTTTATCTCAAAATACCCAAGTTCCATGAAATAGACTAGCATACTTCCTTCAACTTCTTCTCTAGATATCTTTTCTTTGCCTTCTCTTCTATGATCTTCACTAGGGACTCATAGTGAATGTCAAAGTTATGTAGTGCCATATTTAGGTTCTCTATATCATCTTTTCCTTGAAAAAAAATAGGTATAGGGAGTATTTTATTTACTGTATCAACTTCCCTAGCAATTACCTTATCCTTTTTGTTTAGATCTTTCTTTTTCCTTTGTAAATGCCATGAAGGATAGTCTCATCATTTCATCCTAATCCATGCTATCTACATATGTTCTTACCAGATTATCCATACTTTCCAACAATAGAGTGGTGGAAGTATCAGGTTCTTGTTTGACTTCAACTCTTGCCTCTTCTCCTTTTGTTGTGTCTATCTCTACTCTTTGCTCTGTTTCTTCTTTTTGCTCTTCCTCTTTCTGTCCTTTCTCTTCTTTCTTTTATTCTTTCTATCCTTCCTCTTCCTATTTTTATTCTTCTTCTTTTGTCACTATATTATCCAAGTTTCCTCCAAATGGATCATTCTCATCAAGTGAAGTGTCAATGGTTATAGGCATAACAACAATAAAGAAAACCGGTTGCTTGTCAGTACTTCTCTCCATATTAACCCCTTAGAGCTTTCTCCAATTCCTATGGGTGTGGGTTTGGTAGCCTTAGGAGGTGGATTTTTCTTAGGAATACCACTCATAAGTGTTTGATCTAATTCCCTCTTAGCATCTTCAATAGCCTCATCATACTTTCTACCCATAATCTTCACAAGTATAGCTTTTGTTCTCAGTAAGGTTTTGAGTTCCTTGAGTATTTTATCTCTCTCTCTCTATCCTATATGGAAACTATAGGAAACATGTCCTCAATGGCTTTATTCCTTATTGCTTCATCTTCTATGTGTGCAAGCTATTTTCTGATTTCCATTTTACCATACAAGTCTTTAGGTATACTGCACTCAATCTCCAATAGGTTCTTGTAAACAAGTAGATATTTGATTACCATATCTTCTATTAATGCTTGATTATCACATTCATACCTTTCATAGTATCTGTTTAGTGTTTTTAGGTTACCATCTCTTATGATCCTTTTGTGCAATATTTTTATATCTAGTTTCCAACGGTCCTCTATTTTCTTTTGTTTTGACTTTTCTTCTTTATTCTCAGTTTCCTTATCCTCTTTTCTCTTTTCTTCCAATTCAACCTTTTGTTTCTTAGGACTATTGGGTTTGGTTGTTTTGGTGGATCTTCTAGGTGTGTTCGCAAGTGTATCTTCTTGTGATGTCTACTTTGGAGTCATAGATCAATTATAGTGGAGGTAGGACTTACTATGTTTTCTACTTCAGAAGATTGAGGGGATTAAATTCTCATGCTTGTTGATCCAGAGGTTCCTTTAGTCATATTAGTCCTTACCTCTTTCAATTCTTCCTTTGTCATTCCAGCCTTAGCTGCCATATCACTAACCATTTTTTGTATCTTTCTTTTTCTTATGCCTCTATCATGTTATTCTTTGACTTTTGTTGATTTCTCTTCATATGTGCCCCATATCTCGTTAGATGTGTCAACTTCAGATGCTAAGATATGTTCTATTTGCATAACAAGAACTTTATAATTAACTTCATAGCCCATGGGGTAACACCATTTATTTCTTGGTTCAACTGCTTCAAAACATACACAACTAGTTGCAACCATGAAACAGATTGTATCCTTGTATCTTTCAACCAAGTCTTCAGGAATTCTAAATCTTTTTTTCATTTCTCTCTGTAGAATTTTGATCATGCCAAATAGTTCACCATCTACCCATGTGTTGTTTTGTCTTCGGTAGCTCTCTGATATCTGAATACCAGTGGGTATGCTATCCTTCCATGCTCTAGGGTGCATTCTAGGGAACTTATGCTCAATATGTATATACATGTGAACTCGAAGTGAGCCAAATCTAAAAGCCTTAGATTTATCCTTCTTGATTATCTTTACATTATCTAAAACCTTTTGTGCTATAATCTTGCATAGATTGTATTTTGTACTCTCTTTCACCATCCTACAGGCCATCATAATGACTCCTATTGAGATTGAATTAGGTCTACTGCTGTAATACAGTTTGTATCCTAGAAGCATTGCACCTAGTCTTCCATCCTGTTGGAATATGTCATTCACTGTCATGGCTCGCTTGTCCCATTTTGAGTGTGTTAGGGTTTCAACTTGTTTCTTTATATTATTTTTTGCCACATGCATAACTCTAGTGTTGTCCAACCTAGTAATGTCATGGATTAATTCACTACAAATCTTTACAGGTTTCTCTCCTATCCAAATGAACTAGTCATGAAATCTGCTAAGTATAACCTTAAACCATTCTACTTCATTGAATTTATTCATGTGGGTTAGTTTCATAATGGTTAAGTCATCTAGGTGTTTGAATTCATCCTTCATTTTACCATCTTGTTCAATCATCTCATCTATTTCTTTGAATATCTCTCCATCTCCTATTGTCTCATACTTGCAATGAATGTATGCCCTAATATCTTCTACGTGTAGGACGTTGTATGGTGTTTGGGAAAAATCTCCTTTTGGGTCATCCTCACAAGAATTAAAGGGGTGTTTCTTAAACTTTTATCTAGGTCTATCCATAACATCATAAATCATAGGTGCATCCATAGCTTTTTGTTTGAGTAAATGATCTAAATACCTTAAAGACATTGATTTCAGAACTTCCACTTCAATCGATCACGTAATAGAGATGCTTGGTGGTTTGATATGCTCTAAACTCTTCTCTCCTTAGTCACTGCTCATCAAATGGTGAAGAAGTATCTTTGAGGTCTTTTATTCACCGCCAAGTGAGTAAATGCGCTTTACTCAATTAGCTCAACTTTGCATACTATCTAGTCAATCACAAATCTCATGATCATAGGATATGAATCTTCAGATGTTGCAATCATAGATATAGGATCCATAGTGTCTACATACATCATAACTAAGCTTGCATGAGCTCACTCCTCAAAATTAGGGGATGGATATAATCTATTGTCTTCAACCAATGCTCCCCCTAAGGCCATGCTTGACCTTTTAGGCCAATGTAGCAATGCTAACACCGGGAGAAGGCACAGTAGCATCTACTATCTCTCCCTGAACCAATGCCTTATTGAATTCTTTGAATTTACATGTCTTACCACTATTCTCATATGTTGGATTCCTGAAATGATTCTTGAATTCATCCATATACTCACCAAGAATTTTATCACTATCACCAATATTCTTCTTTATAACCATAGGAGGTGGTCCTCTTCTTTTATCCATTCCATTATACCTACAAATTTTTTCTATATGTCCTAAGTTGTTGCATTTGCAACATGTAGGCAATATTCTATCTTGATTAGCCTACAGTTTACAAAACCTTGCAGTGTGCCCAAGGTTATTGCATTTGTAGCATGTGATCTTGGTGGTTGATTCTTCTATGATGTAATCTTGCCTATTTCCAAACTGATCAGGTTTCCTGCATTCTTCTTTCTTGTGTCCATATGCATAACAGTTATAACAATAACCAGCAAAGGGTCTAAAAGGGCCTTTAGCTCTACAATCTCTTTTCATGTGTCTGAGTTTGTTGCATCCATAACATCTACCTCTAAAAGGTTTGATCTGATCTCTAGGTTATTCAAAAGTAGGTCTTTCTTAAATCTTCACTTCAAGTGATTCTTCATGAGTCTTAGAATGTTCCCCCAATTCCAGTCATATCTCCTTTAGGTTTCTATCTCTCTCTTTGTTCATCAATCTTATCACTGCTCATATGTAATTTCTCAATGTGTAACTTGGCTTGAATGAATTCACCTTTGATGATCTGATTATATTTCTCTAATTCTAGACATTTGTCCTTGTTGTGATCAAGTTCAATCTTCATTTGTCCTATCTGCATGTTCGCTCCTTTTAAAGTCTCTTCAACTTTGTATCTTGCATACTTTTCATGTTGGATCTCTTTAATCATCAAAAGATTAATTTCTTATTTTTCTTTCTCAAGCTTCTTTAACTGGTATGATGTGTCATTATCTAAATCCTCCTTGATCTTTTCCATAAGGTCTTGTCTCTGATTTCTTGAAAGTTCAAACTATTCATTTAGTTTCTGGATAAAACCTTCTGCTCTTCTTAATTTGAATTTCAATTGGCCATTCTCAGCATTTTCTTTGTCTAGGTCATCAAGTGCTGCTTCAAAGTTCTCTTGCAAAATTTTTGAATCCATTTTGATCTCCCTTAAGCTATTAGACTTTCTCTCCAAGGGCCAATAGCTCTGATACCAATTGTTAGGATAGAGTAATACTGAGAGGGGGGGGGGGGGGGTGAATCATTATTACAACACTTCAAATTGAGCTTAAACCAATTGTAAACAAACCATAAGATTGCAGAAAAGAAAAGTACGTAAGAAAATAACACACAACTCATAATACCATTATTTATTTTCGAGGAAACCCTAGCCAAGGGAAAACCCCGGTGAGGATGGTACCCAGAAATATGCAATAAAGTATAATGTCCCTATTAGGAGACCTAGCTCTATTAGGAGTTGAGTATTACATAGTACATTTCCTTGTTAAAGGAATATTAACTCTGTTAAAGGTATACTGAGCTTACAACTCTTACAATCAATACATCAGTTACAAAGAGTTTTCAAGAATGAACAAAATAAGAATCTACTTTGCTTTGATAGTTCCAATTGTAGTTCTCAATAACCTCTATTAACTTATGATCTCACATTTTCCATAAACCATTGCTAATAATTCTATCTTGCTATCACATCACTTCGCTCCACAAAATGTTCTTAATTTATATATGTATTCTATCATTCAGTCAGCTCTCAAATACAATAAAAAATAGGATAATTAATAATCCAATGAGTAAATACTAAGTCAAAAATCTTGTATTATCAAAGTGCTGGTAATCCACAATCTTTTTCTATCTTAGCATGTTACTATTCCATCTTATATTCCCTTAATCATTGAGACTGTTCATATGCTATGTTTCACTATTCCTCTATCTTCACGTCTTAAAATCACTATAACTTTCTGATAAAAATACCAAAACACAAGTGACCTTAAATGAAGGTCATACATATCCCAAAATGTCTTCCTCTAAGCTTGCAAGTCATCCTCTATCATATACTATCTTCGATGTCCAAAAAAATACTACAGTACTCTGCAAATTAGTTTCCATACTTAGTCATTTTCAAGAATGTATATCCAAAACTATACTTAACTACATGAAATCACCATATTAGATGTGTTTCCATAAATGACAACCCTCAAGTGCTTCATACTACTCTAAAACATCACTTGCAAACAATATTTGCAAAGGATCTCCCTCCTCAAAGAGAACAAGATGGATAACAAGATCCAAAATTGACAACTCTATTGAAATGGACAAACGAGCCTCTTTTCCATAGACAAACATGTAAGGAGAGTTCCCAATTATCTTCTTAGGAGTAATTTGGTCTACCCATAGGGTAGCCTTCAACTTAGAGTGCCAATCACACTTATTATCCTACAAAGTCCTCTTAATAATTTTGATTGAATTCTTGTTTGCGGACTTTGCTAGTTCATTGTCTTGAGGATAATAATTTGAGCTAGTACTAAGATATATACCATGTATAATTCCCCAATCAGTCACCCTCAATCCTATGAAAGAAATTACATTATCAGATATTATGGAATCGGGGATTTTGAATATGTGAATACTATCATCATAGAAATATAAAATAGTTATTTCATTAGCATCCTTTAAAGTTGTTGCTTATGTCCAATGAGTGAAATAATTAGTTGCAGTGATTATCCACCCCTACTCTACACTATATGTGGGGTTTATGGGACCTATGAAGTCAATACCCCATCTTACAAATGGATTCTCTATCCTGATTGGATACAAAGGTAAAGATGACAACCTTTCTTTCCCTGCAAACATGGCACATTTCATACATTTTATGACATATACATGGTTGTCATTGAAAATATTTTTCCAATAATAACCAACCCTCATGATTTTAAATGCAGTAGTCCTTAGAGATAAATTACCTCCTGAAGGTCCATCATGAAATTCATCCAAGACTTTTACAACTTGATTTGGATATATGCATCTAAGGACACCACTATGATCCTTTCTATACAAAACATCATCAATTAACACAAAAGGAATGGACTATAGTCTATAATACCTTCTTTTACTTTTTCCAAATCTGGAGGACACTCACTTGTCTTTAAGAAATGAGCCATGTCTTACAACTAGCTCATTGTCCTATCACTTTTCTCTGCTATATGTAGAACCAAAGATTTTTCTATTTGTTCTTCACTCTATGAGATTTCACCACCAATCATTTTCTCACAAAGACCTTTACCCCTGACTAGTTTAGTAAATTGGATATCCATGTCATACTCCATGATCCTTGTTATCCAACCAACTATTTTCTCATTTAGGTCTTTTCTAAGTAAATATTCTTTGATACGTGGGTGAACCACTCTCAGATGCACCTTATTGTTGCACATCAAGTGCCTAAATTTCTTGAGGCTTTTTACAACAAAAAGGACATGCTTTTCAAAAAATTTGTACCTTTTCTCATACTCCTCCAGGCCTCTACTAAAAAAGGTAATAGGTTGTTCTAAACCTTCTACATTTTGCTGCACCAACATTGCAGAAATAATTTAAAATCCTTGCTGAAATTAGGATTTAGAAGAGAATGGGTTGCTGCTAAGGCCTCCTTAATAGCTTGGAAACTATTTTTTGCTTCCCTAGTCCAATTGAAAACAACATTCTTTTTAAGCATAGTTGTTAGAGACTTCAACAAATCAGCAACATTAGGCAAAAAAAATCTTACAATATTAATTCTTCCTATGAAGGATTGCAACCCCTTCTTGTGATGTGGTAAAGACAACTCTAAAATGACCGCAACCCTCTCAGGATCCAGTGTAATATCTTGTTTAGAAACAATATATCCTAACATATTACCTTCATGCACTACACACACATATTTTTAGGGGTTAAGAGATCCCACACTATCTACACCTTTCAAAAAATTTCCTTAGATGCTTAATGTGATTTTATGTATGCTTAGAATAGACTATGATATCATGAAGGTATACTAGCACAAATGTATACATAAGGTTGTTGAAAACCATATCCGTAGCTTTATGGAAAGTTTCACCTTCATTAGATAAACTAAAAGGTATCTTTAGGTAAACCATGGTTCCCCACTTGGTTGTAAATGCAGCCTTGAACTGATCCTCTTCATTGACTAAGATTTGGTTATATGTTGAATAACCATATAATAATGAGAAACAATCTAAACCAAAAACACACTGCATAATTTGTTCCATGGATGGAAAGGGATGACCATCTTTTGTGGATTCCCTATTAAGGTCTCTAAAATCAACACGCAACCACAATTCACCATTCTTTTTCCTTATAGGAACAAGATTAGACACCCAACTGGTATGCTTAATAGGATATATGATGCCTCTCCCAATTAGCTTAAGGACTCTTTATGCATTAGAGGTTCAAGCTTGAGGTTAACTGGTCTCTTCCTTTTCCTTATGAGTTTTTCATTAGGTTCTAACTCTAGGGTATATTGAGAAAGTGTTGGATTAAAACCTTTAAAATCCTCATACTTCCAAGAAAATATATCACTAAACTCTTGAAATAACTGAATATAGGTCTACTTTTCTAAATCTGAACTTATTTTCCCAAATTTTAAACTCTTACCTGGTTTAATCTCCAAATTTGCATAATGCTCTTGTTGGACCAACAAGCTGGTTTTATTCTTCCTTGCTTGATCATCTGTATTGAATATTGAGTCCAAGGTTACAAGTCCTTTAGGAAGCTTATTAGACTTAAGCTTCATAACTTGATCCTCATAGTTTTTCTTCAACCTATCTTGATTAGAGATTGCAAAACAGAGACTGTAAAAATATCCTCTTCAAGAAGAAATTGCAGAATCTGTTCATCACTTTCAAACACTTTCCAATTTACATTGTTATCAAGAATTCAAAGCCTAAAAATAATTTTAATATGCTGTTGCTCACAACATTTTTTAATACTGTTAGGAATATCAAACTGACCTCCTACAAAAACTAACCTATCATCATGTTAATTCAACCTTCTAGGAATTGCAACTATATTAAAAGCATTGAAATCTTCAATTGCATCCCATACCCTATGATTATAAGCTTTTATAACATCATTTTAACAACATTTATTCCCTTCACCGTATTAACAATCAATTCACTATCACCATGAACTTTCATGACCTTAATACCTATTTTCCTAGCCCATTCCAACCCATTAATTAAACTTTCATACTCAGCTATATTGTTAGTGCAAGAAAAACCAAATATGAATGTTGCATAGTACTTATCACCTTTAGGAGACACTAACATTACACCACTACCACCACCATAGTTACTTCTGGAACCATCAAAACACATCTCTAAAACCTCATTTTTTTGTTCAGAAACTTCATCACTTGTCTTAATAAGATTTCACATTACCAAACCAACCTCTTGAAACATGTAATTCCCTATACCAGCATCTAAAACAACACTAGCTTTGGTTTCTAAGGCATTCTCAACTTCCCACTCATCCAATAAGATATCTGGAATATTCTCAATTTAGGTATCAGTTTCATATGTATAAGGAACATCATTATCTTCTAATGCAATATAGTTTTCATTGATGGCACTAGGTATGTAAGACTCTATATAGTATTTTGCTAATAACTCATACTTAATGATTACTTTGGTTCCATATCTAGTTCTAAATAGCATATGTGACCAGTCTAAGGATATATAACCTCCTATTTTCAAAGTAAAATCCCTAGATAAGCACAAGGAAAAATAGGGAGGGAGGTCTATAACAAAGATTTCTTGCTCAATTTAAAAATTAGGACATGCGTGAAGGGTAAGGTTTGCATCTTTGATCAGATCTACAATATTAATTATTGAGCCATCTAACTGCACTAGTCCTTTCTCAAGGGGCTGATATTCAAGGCATAATTGGTCTACAATTTTCTTTGGCATGACCAAACTAGTGTCTCCACTATCTACAATACAATTATGCACAAGCTTATCTCCTATAATGAGTGAAATGTAAAATGAAGGAGGCTTAACATTTTTACTTAATGGTTTTTTTTTTGTCTTTCACTTCATTTTCTGTTGGTTTGCTGCTATCTTTAGTAGCATTTGTCAACACTTTCAAAGAATCGTCTATATTTTTGGGATTAGAACCTTCTCTTTCACTCAATGCAGATGTTAACTTCTCATTTTGACTAGGAATTATCAATGAATCCCACATGCTCACAGTAACATTCATCTTTTTCATATTTTCCACAATGTTAAATGGAATGGTGGCATGTACCTTTTGATGGGGTTTGACACCAACAAGGTGAACTTGCACTTGGGGATGCTCCTTAGGTTGATTTTGAGGTCTTTTGGGAATCTTAGTCACTTAGGTTAAAGGTGACCCTCTAGTTACATCATCTTGTTTATTACTTTGGTTCATGGTTGAGCTACATCTAGATCTCTTTTCTTATTTCTTGTATTGGCTACAATTGGAGTGCCATATGTACTCACTCCACAAAATTCTCCAGTCTACCAATTTAGGAGAGTAGCCTCAACTAGAGGTTGATCTTGCTACTGTGAAATATTATTAATGGGTATGTATGATTGTGAACATGTAGCACCTTGAACCATTAGGGCCTAATTAATAACCCCATTTGAACACGTGGCTTGATTGTGTGCTTGTTGACACGAAAAACACCAGTCATAATCTATTGCAAGATTATTTTGAGTAGGAACCAAGTCCCTTACTGGTTTCACAATACTAATATGTACTAGATTATAAGGATACTAAGGCCTTTGATTCAAATTATTCCTTACACCTTGATAATTACCTTGGTTGAATTGCCTATTCTGCTGATATTACTTCCCTTGAACACATTGATATGGCCGATTTACCCCTTGGTTTTATTGCTAATATGGTGGTCTACTACACTGGTACTATGTTTTAATGCTACTCAACTCATTTCCTAAGGTCTGCAAAATAATTTCAATCTTTTGTTGACTACTCTTAATTTCTTGTAGCTCCTAGGAAGGTCTTGTAGTTCATACTTCATGATTTACATCAGTTTGAAGTGCTTGTGTAGTGAGTAAAAGGGTAAATGGAGGTATCTCCAAGGGAATGTTGGATTGGATATTAGGGAAAATAGGCATGGGTTGCCTTGGGGCTATCTTGCCTTCTTGAATAAGGATATTCTCTACCCTAACGACTATATCAAATGCTTGAGGCAACAAGGTGCCTCCCATAGATTGAATCATAACTAAGATATCATTGTTCAAACTCTTTAAGTATTATAGAAAGGCATAGTTGGAAGAAGGTCTTATAGTAATAGGAATCCTATTCCGTGTCTTGAGAAACCGAGTGTTGAAATTTGTCATTTTCTCCAGCAGAGCCCTTTTAATAGTAGTGAGATGCTCCACTAGACACAAGTGGTCTGACTTATCCTCAACAAATTTTCTCAATGAGTCTCCAAGCCCATCCCATGAGTTAATTGAACCCATTTCCAGAGTTCTAAACCATTGTAAAGCTTTCCCTTTTAGTGTAGTTGCTAACAGCTTGACAACTACATCCTCTTTAGTGATGTGGTGTACATTACAAAGAGTAGCCACAAATATGATGTGTTCAAAAGTAGTGGTTTGACTCTCTAGTAAAATCATGAAGGCTCTTCAATGTTTCCAATGATATAACATGATGCTGAGCAAAGTTTAGAGGGATGCCCTAGTTAAAAGGTACAAACACGAGCTCCCCTTCCATTACTGGTGATAGTACTTGTTGAGAAAAAAATGTAGTGGATGTACCTATACTCATACTTGCTGATAAAATAGTACCAAGTGATTCTGAGTGCGTAGTGCCTCCTATTGTAGAAGTTGATGCAACAAATAATGACAAAGGCCCTCCCCTAAAAGTTGGTAAGGATGAATGTCTTGAAACATCCTTGTTTTAAGGCTTCCTTCTCCTTCGTGTGTAAAACAAAAAGGGCCTATCTTCTACACCAGGTAGTGTAGATTGAACTCTCTTTGAAGGAGGAGCTCTTAGAGTGTTCTCCCTCTTCTTCTTGGTGGAGACAACTGTAGATACTCAAAAGATTTTGAGCTTCTTGTCTTAATATTTCTCATTAAACTTCAACAACACTAAATCTTCTTGTGATTTTCACCGTGGAGTCACCAGATACACTTTAAAGCAACCTCTTATAGGTCTGCATTATACTGATAGCATATCAAAATCAGCATAAACTCAAAAATGGACTTCTTATGGTCCCACCAAGAGTGCCAAAACTGTTATGCATCAAATTTGCACCCTATTAAAATCAAAAGTTTAATAACCTGACATAACATGGGAATCACTCCTGCATGTGGGATATGCAAAAATTGAAGTAAGACCTATGAATCCTAGGCTGGTTCCTATTGGATAATCACCTATTTTCTCTTCAAAACTAACTCAAACTCTGGAAGGAAAAGGGAGAGAAGATGTAGAAAATAACTAGAACTAAATGCAAAGGACTTAACTAAAAATTTAACTAAGGTGATACACCAAGATTTGATGGATACTCTAAAGAAATAGAAAATCAATGTTTTGATTTCCAAGATGAACAACTTATACAACTCCCAATAATATCCTTATGCAACAATATTTCACTGAAAGGTCTTCATATACCTATATGTTAACATGAAGGAGACTTCACAATTACCAAGCTGGCTAATTATATCCCATACACAAACAAAAACCTACAAAAACACACTTTATGCATGGAAGGGATATAACATGAGACAAAATACCCAAAAAATGATTTATTTCACAAGTATTTTGATCAAATCACTAAGAAATACACTAAAATGTAGAAAAAAAAGAAGACAAGACAGTTCAAAATGTTATAAAAAGCTGCTCCTCTGAATTCAAAATACCCTTGAGTTACAAAAAAATGCCAATCCAAAATGCTAAGAAGACTCTAAGTCTCACAAAAACATCCAATGCATAATCAGAACCCCCTTTACAATGAAGTAATGCAAGTATTTATGTTTATGTTACCAATTTTCACCCTACTTGTCCTAATTGGCAGGTTTGTTACCAACCCTTGTTTTTTGGTGAAAGAGGTTCTTTTTGATTGATTAAATTATTATTTTAATTGATTATATTCAATTATCAGATTATTTCTCAGTTTCTGGTTCATATCTGGTTTCATTGAAAAAGTTTCAGAAGTTTAATTTTTTGATATCCTAACTATCAAATAATAAGATTTTCTACAAAATATAAATAATTGAGTTCAAATAGAAAGAAAAATCTTTGTTCATTACAGATAACAAAAGTATACAAATGAAATGATCCACACAAGCAATGGTTTCTCTAAAAACTACAAATTGAACATGCATTTTAATATAAACAAAGGCTCTTTTATCAATAAAGAGATGTGCAATCATGAAAATGCATTCATAATGCAACCACACAACCTGTGGCTTAGGCTAAAGCAATCATGCATCTGAATATTAAATGCAGAAATTAAAGCTATTTTACATCTTGTAAATAGAAGAAAGACAAGAAATAGGAAGATGGGGTTAGGCCCCCCATTGCCTGGTATTTTCGTTTATAGTTGATATTTGCTTCAATATGGGTCCCACATTTGAAATTGTACTGCAAAAAGAAGAAAGAGAGAAATGGCATCAGTTTATGTGAACTGAGCAATGGAGGAACTAAACCTACCAATCTATGTCATCTACTTCCATATATTTACAAAATGTAAAATCAGAATGCAATAAAGAGGAGCCGCTGGTAGGAATGATTACATCACTGGAGCTACTTTATTTCTTAACAATATTTGTGTTATGTGTAGATACATGTATGAAGATTTTGGGGGGACTGTTGAGGGGACATACATAAGTTACAGGTA
The DNA here is from genome assembly GCA_027943335.1 of Chamaecyparis obtusa. Lineage (NCBI taxonomy): Eukaryota > Viridiplantae > Streptophyta > Pinopsida > Cupressales > Cupressaceae > Chamaecyparis > Chamaecyparis obtusa. The sequence continues at coordinate 269,232 of BSBK01001997.1, forward strand.
TAAGACCTTCCAGTTGAACCAAAGTAGCTAATTGAAGACACTGAGGAGATCATAGAAGGGACATGTACAAGCCACAAGCATGAAACCTTCTGATCAAATCAAGAAGAGGCGAAGACTGAAGGTTTGAGGAGATTTTTGTAGGGACATACACAAGTTTCAAGTATGAAACCTTTCAATTGAATCAAAGGATCTATTGAAGATTGGTTGTTGAAGGGATATGGCATTTTATCATGAAACCTTTCAACCAATAAATTAATCATTACTTTATACAGGAACTTATCACATTCTAAAAATAATGATAGATTGCTATAGGAGGTTATATGCAACAAAATAATGAATAATTACTACATGAGATGATAACACATTCATGAGATATCAAATTTTCAAGTGCCCATTGCAATAAAAAATCAAATAAGGAGCAGTAAATGTAATTGTTCTATCATTATCAACCATGATGATTGTTCTAAACACAATTATAGAAGACCATAATGGATCCATGAAATTGAAACAATGAACATCATAGAAATATAACATAGGTGATCCATTTAAAGTGGGACAAGAAATAGTGTCACCATCTATGAGTATAACAAAAAGGAATTAATAGGAAAAGGGTGACGGTAATGATGTTCTAGTGAATTGCAAATAGAAATCAGATCAGATATTTCTTACTAGAAAAAGGATATGCACTAGGAAATCAAAATGGTGAAAGACAAAAGAAGTATCTACAACAATTGAATCAATCATAAATTTATTGGGGTTGCAATACGAACACCAATAGTATATTCATCCACATGTTAAATTAAAAAAAGGATGACAAGAAAAATGAGATCCGTATTTTTCTAATGTAGGTGGGTTGAAGAGGAAGAAGATGCACAAATTTCTTGTGGGATTGACATTTTAATGATGGCTGAAAAGAATCTAGAGTACCAAAAATTGACTCATTGTGAGTTAGATCCACCTTTTTTATTAAGTTTGAATTCTAGCATCATCCCCTCTGCCAATCGCAATCTTGCAACTAGAACACTTCTCCAATCAGGGAAAAACTCAAGGCAAGCAATAGGATATTATGAAACAAATTCCTATACAAGGAAGGTGGAGCTCCGATGTAGGGGCATTCTAGGGTACTCGGTGAATCTACATGGAGGTGTGTTGTTTTGGTTCTGTGGTACTCAGTTGCAGCTTTAACCGACGGTCTCAGTTATTGAAGGAAGCTCAGTTACTGAAGGAACTCAGTGGAACTTCTTGTGCTCGGTGATGCCTATGTTTCTTAGTGTTGCTTGGCTTGGTAAATTGTTTCACTGATGCTTGATTATTTCTTTGGTGCTTGGTAGTTATGATTTACCGATTGGAGTTCTTGGAGATTTGGTTGGCTGACTTGGTGCATTTATTGTTGGTAGCTTTTGTTGTATTCTCCTATGTAGATCTTGAGGTTGACATGGACAATTAAATGTTTGTAAGGCTATTTATGAGCCGATTGTTGTTGCATTTAATATTTGTTTGTAATAGGAGCTAACTTGGCTTAGGAGTTAATTATGTCATCCAGTCGACTTGTGGCTAAAGATTAGTATTTAAGGAGTGTTTGGGTAGTTGTTTAGCATCAGAGGAGGAGCAGATTGAGAAGTTAGATCTAGATCCTGCGAGATCTTGAAGGTCAGATTGTTATCTGATTGTATGTAATAGCAGAGCTAGTGGTTGTTTTCTTGGAGACAAGGATATTTCTTGGTGGATTGCGAGCTCAAGTTCAGATTTTCCTTAGGGTTTCCATTAGTTGCTGATTTGTTTCAGAACTAGACTAGCTAGAGTTGGCTTGGATCTTTGTTGATCTTGTAGAACTGATTCTTGATTGTAATTGGCCCTAACCCAGAAGGCCTTACAGCTAGGCATGTTAATGAAAATTTAGTTGAAAAAAATTATTGTGTTGTATTATTCTGCATTGTGGTGTTTGGCTGCTTGTGAGGACTGTCCTTAATTGGATCCTCCTTACTTGTCTCACGTCAAGCTCTATAATGGTCAGAATGTTGTTGTTGCAGTCAATGTTCATTATGGATACAACTAGGAAGAATCAATAGTAATAAATCATGCTTCAATAGATAGTGGGATATTCTGAACCATTCATTTTCACACATTCACATCAGAGACAGACCATGATAATAGTGACTGTAAGACTTCATCTAGGCCAGAAGTAGATTTTGGAAAACCAAACACATAAAAGCTCAGGGTAGATAAGCTTGATGGGAATGGAATTCTGTATATTGCCTCAAACTTTTAATTGGAAAGGTGGCTCCCTAGTCATCTAATTCAAATTTTAGCCTCAAGTTGAAACATACAGGAAAGAGGAAGATTTGGATATTTTGCTTGATCAAATAACAACATTCTCAAAACCTATCAATGATATGTCTAATAAGAGATCACAGTTTGACAAGGCAAATGAATCTGAGGTGTTTGAAAGGAGAAGTGTATTTATAGCATGACATAATATTAGACACATCATTAGATCATAGTCAAATGTTCAGAGAGGATTTTTTTAAAAATTACGTTCAAACCCTCCATAAAAACTCTCATCTCTATAGAAGATAGCTACACCCAAAACTACATTTTATTCTATCTTTGCAAAATAGAAGGCCTTCATCTAATGATGAGATTCATAGATGATAGAGGTTTATTTTCCAAAAAAAAATTCTTTTAATATAACCGCAGCCAGTCAAATAAGGGAGCAAGTGGTGATATCTAGGTTGTGAGGTCATCAAAGAAAATAGAGGAAAATGATAACCTACAACTGATTTAATATCTTGATGGAAAGAATGGACAAGTGAAAGATAGTGATTGATGGTCACCAAGCTACTAAAGTATGTGTAAGATAATTAAATTAGTCAATGTATTGTCATTGATGTCAACTAGTTTTGACTATACTTATCATTGTGGTTACAAACATCTAAAGAAGGAAAATGGTAAAGGAATGAGATATCTACATGAAGATGAGATGGATATGAAATATATGGATATGGTATACATTGGGTAACTTATTGATGAGTCTATGACATCATATTGTTGACTTGATTGTATTACATGATTTTGTTATGTATTGAAGATCATAACCTTAACAAGTTTATGTGGTTGATAAATGAAGATTTATGTATACACTGAGCTAGTGTAGTGTATACTGAGTATAGTATTAACCAAGTAGGTAATCACCGACACATTTTGTATTGAACGAGTAAAAGAAAGAAAGAAATATTATAACATCAATTGAATTGATGAGATGGACAATTGCTTATGATTCTGAGGTAGAAGATAAAGTTTATTATGATGATCTAACAGTTGACAAAATTTAAGATTTATCGAATGAAGGAGAATGAAATGTGTTAATGATACAACTGCCAAGGAAGATTAAAGTAGAAAAATGAACGAAGGAGATTAAGAGGAAAAATCAATGAATGAAAAGAAAATGGTTTATGTTGTCTATTTAAAGAGACATGAGATTTATTATTGTATCTGGGATTATTGATACTACAGGATGATTTGCACGAAAGGACTATTTTCATGCACCATTGATCAAACTGGTTGAAGACAGAACCGAGTTGAACTACATACATTATTGAGCATCAGAGAACTATACACTGAGTGGAATGAAGTTGGAGGATATGAAGGATTGAATTGTTTATTGATCATAGGAGGTATTTTGAGCTTAGCTTAGATCTGAAAATCTGAAAATCTTAGTTGTATTTGAATTAGATCACCACTATATCGGTTTAACCATTGTTACAACAAAATCTCTTAATGGAGTGAGACTTAATAGTATATTTGTATTTCAATATGACATTCAATGAATGTTGATTATTTTCTTGTTGACCCCATAGTGAATGTTGGTAAAAGGAGAACCGTTAGTGATAAATCCTCTAACCAAGTCACACCTTACAGTGTGTTTTGTAACTATTAATAGGTTTGGATCCTAACCGAGCTCACTTCAGAAGAGTGAATTATTTTGGGTTACCGGTCCTAGGTGGTTTTTCCCCTAATAGGGTTTCCACGTTAAAAACCTGTGTTATGTATAAATGATGTGTTGAATTGTTATTTTCTTTACACATTTCATAACTATATAGATCGATAAATATAGTATTGAATTTACTATCAATCGGTAAATGAAGAGAAAGATATCATTGATATCTTTCTAAGTTGATTATTTGATTGAAAATTTTTTATATATATACATCTGGGAGATTTAGGACCGTAGGATAATTGTATTAACTGATTCACCCCCCCTCAGCTATCTAAAAATTGGTATCAGAGAATTGGTTTCTTGGAAGGAAAGTTTGAAGGACTTAAGCTAAAGGTCACAAGATGTCTAAGAGAGAGGTGCCAAAGCTAAAAAAGACAACTTCTTGACATGGAAAAGTAGAATGAAACTACATATATCTGGAATTGGAGAATCTGCAATATACTACTTGAGCAATGATTACATCCAACCGACTAGTCCCTTGACTATTAATTAGATGAGAGATAGACATGAACACAATGTCACAATGATAGAGATTGTTTCTGCCTTATCAGATGCTAAATTTGAAGATGTCAAGATATGCACTACTACCAAAGGAATGTGGGACAAACTTACACTAGTTCACGGAGGAGATGTAAATGTGCTAAGGGAAAGAGTTGAGAGTCTTAGAGGAAAGTTTGATGACATGAAGATGAAAGAAGGAGAAAGCATTTCATAGTACAACAACAAAATTAAGGAGATTGTCAATGCTATCCAAGGAGTAGGAGGTGTTATTGATGAAGATACTGTTGCGAGTAGAATTCTTAGAACCTTGCTGCCTATCTATACTATTAGAATCTTTTCAATCCATGAAATGAGATTATCTTCAGGTAACACTCTTACACTTGATAGTCTAATCGGTAAACTGACTACTTTTGAGTTGAATAACTTTGATAACAATATTTTTCCAAATATTGTCTGCATTTATGTCATCCTTGAAAATTAGTAGATCAAGCAATAAACACATGATAAGAAATGAGAGTGATAGTGACAGTGATGAGGATGAACTTGAAGAACTTGAAGCATTAATGGCTAGAAGAATACAGAAAGGTAAAGGAAGATATAAAGGGGAATTACCTTGGTATGTTTTAACTGTAAAGAGATTGGTCACATTGCAGCCAGATGTCCTAACCAGAAAGGAGATGAAAAAGACAATGAAAGATCCGGTGAAAGAAAGTTTGACAAAAGAGATAATCGAGAACACAAAGGCAACCAATAGTATGACAGAAGAAGCAACCGAGACTAAAAAAGAAAAAAGGCAAGAAAGCATGTTACCTTGTTGAATATGATGATGATGAAATCGACACTGACACCATGAAGATATTGAGGTGGTATTCATAGCTTTGAAAGAAGATTAAGAAGAAGAAGAAAGGTATGTTGAAACAACACTTATTTTTAAAGTTAGCAAGAATTATACTTGGATTATTGATAGTGGTTGTACACATCATATGACTGGTGATGAGGACAAATTTGAATATCTTGAACATTATAATGGTGGATCTATTAAAATGGGAAATGATACACCTTGTCTAGTAAAAGGAAAAGGATCTATCTTCTTGAACAATAAGATCATATGTAAGAATGCATATTGGGTGAAGGGACTTAACTATAATCTATTGAGTGTAGCACAACTGAATAACTCAGGTCACCAAGTTGCATTTGAGAACAGAAAGGTGAAAAAATATGATGAGACTAGAAAGTTGGTTGATACTGGTGAAAAATCTAAAGGTAATCTATTCTATCTAGACAATATTGAAACTTCTTGTTTATTGGCTAGAACTGAAGATATGTGGTTATGGCACAAAAGGTTATGTCATGTGAATTTTGACAACATGGTTAAAATTAGTAAGAAAATAAAAGTTAAAGGCTTACCAAGCTTATCTAAACTTGACCATGTCATGTGTAAACAATGTCAAAAGGGAAAAATGTCAAAATCTAGTTTCAAGAGAAAAAATTATTCATCTAAAGCTATTTTGGAGTTGGTTCATACCGACTTGTGTGGTCCTATGAGAAATCAAAGTTATTATGGAGACATATATTTTATTTTATTTGTTGATGACTACTCTAGGATGATGACTATTATGTTTTTGAAAGAAAAATATGAAGCTTTCAAGATGTTTAAATGTTATAAAGCTAAAGTGGAAAAGGAAAGTGAAAAAGAGTTAAAATGCTTGAGATCAGATAGATATGGTGAGTTTATTTATGATGAATTCATCAAATTTTGTAATGAGCATGGAATTAAAAGATAGGTTTCTGCACCGAGGACACCACAACAAAACAAAATTTCTGAAAGGAGGAATAGATCTATTATTGATTGTGCTAGAACAGTGATGATTAAAAAAGATGTTGCACAAATGTATTGGAGAGAAGTTGTTAGTACTGCTGTATACACATTGAACTGAGAACAACTGAAGAAAGATTCAAACAAGACACCCTATGAGTTATGGTATGGGTACACACTGAATGGAAGTTATTTCAAAATATTTAGAAGTAGATGTTACATTCTGAAAGATGATAGAAATGGGAAATTTGATTCAAAAGGTGATGAAGGAATACTCTTAGGATATTATACTAAAAGAAAACCTTACAAATGTTTGAATAAGGTTACTAACAAAATTATTGAAAGTGAAAATGTAAGGGTTGATGAGTTTGCTGAGAAAAATGATGAAGACAACAAAAAAGAACCAGAAGACTATGGTAGATTCACATACATTGAGAAACCTAACACTCTACCCAAGCAACAAGATGAAATTACCGAGCAACAAGATAATATATCAAGCAAAAGCATACATAGACTGAGAATTAGGAAATAGTTACCAAGGAAGATAAGGATCCTACACTGAATGATGAGAAAGAAGATAATGTGTATTGGAAAAATTTGTGAGGAGACACCATCCACAGAATTGGATTATTGGTGACAAGAAAGTTGGCATGATGAAATGAAGTAAGTTGAGAAACAACACATGTTTAGTTTGTGAATTTGAACCTAAAAATGTTAGAGATGCACTTGAGAATGATGAATGGATTAAAGCCATGAATGAAGAAATAGATCAAATACTATAAAAAAAAAACATGGACATTGGTTCCGAGACCAAATGATAATAATGTAATTGGAACCAAATGGATATTCAGAAATAAGTTGAATGAGAATGGTGAAGTTACTAGGAATAAGGCTAGACTTGTATGCAAAGGGTACGCACAAGAAGAAGGTATTGATTATGGTGATACTTTTTCACCAGTTGCAAGACTTGAAGGAGTTAGAATATTTCTTGCATATCCTAATTACAAAAGATTTAAAGTATATCAAATGGATGTCAAATTTGCATTTTTGAATGGAATACTTGAGGAATAAGTATACATTGAACAACTTGAAGGTTTTGTTGATCCAAATCAGAAGAACATGGTATGTAAGTTGCACAAAGCACTATATGGACTGAAATAAGCACCAAGAGCATGGTATGAAAGACTGCATTCATATCTTATTAGTATTGGATTTGTGAGAACAAGTGACAATATCAATTTATACTCAAAAGGTGAAACTAATGATAAGATTCTTATTGCTGAATTTTTTATTGATGATATCATATTTGGAGGACATGATAATCTATGCAAAACATTTTTTGATGAAATGAGAAAAGAATTTGAAATGTCAATGTTTGGAGAGTTTAAATTATTTCTTGGTTTGCAAATTTTACAACAAAGTGAAGGCATTTTCATTACACAATCAAAGTACATCAAAGAAGTATTGAAAACCTTTGGAATGGAAGATTCAAAACCAGTTGCTACACCTATGGTTATAGGATGGAAATTAACAAAGGATGATCAATCAACTAAAGTAAATCAGACATTATATAGATCAATGACTGGTAAGTTGATGTATGTTGTGCATAGTAGACTAGACATTGCACATGCAGTTGAGATTGTAGCAATATTTTCTACTAATCCTAAAGAATCAAATATGACTGATGTTAAAAGAATTCTGAAATACTTGAAAAACACTGAGAACTATGGTTTATGGTACAAGAAAGAGGGCAATTTTTAACTACAAGTTCACATTGATGCAGATTGAGCTGGAAACATTGATGACCGAAAGCGCACTATTGGTGGAGAATTCTTTTGGGAGAAAGATTAGTAATTTGGATAAGCAAGAAATAAGGATGCATTTCTTAGTCCACTACCGAAGTAGAATATGTTGTTGCGGCTAATTGTTCAAACATTGCATGGATAAATTTTTTTTTGAAAGGCATGAATGAGGAGATCACTGACCTACGATAATTTATTGTGATAATACCAATGCTATAAAAATTTCTAAGATTCCAATGATGCATGAAAAGACAAAACATATATCTATAAAGTATCACTACTTAAGGGAACAAGTACAAGACAAGCAATTAAAATTAGAGTTTGTGAAATCAAAAGAACAACTTGCAGATATATTTACCAAACCATTACCTAAGGATACATTTGAGTACTTGAGGACTAGACTAGGGGTCCATCCCCTGTCTGTCGGTCAATAAGGTGATCAGGCGATTGCATCAACCTGTACCTTATCAGAATATCAAATGATGTTGATGCATATTTCTCACACTTTAGGTTTCCTAAGGTTGTGAAAGTCAGAAATTGGAGAACAAAAGAGCACTGCATATTGGTACATGAAGGTACTTGATCTGAACTAAACACTAGAGATAATATTTTGGCTACTACAGAGTTGTTTATTATTTTTAGAATTGTTATCAAAGGGAGAGAGAAACCAATAAAATATTATAAGGGAGAGAGAGTCTAAGAGAATGAGAATCAAAGGGGGAAGAAGAAGATAAAATCTGTAGGGAGAGTTTGCATGGAGTGATAAGGATGTGTAGTGATTAAACATATTAAATGTACAAGCTAGGGAGAGCTTACCAAGATACAACATTTATTAATTTAGTTTTACAACAAATATTTGGTATTCTATAGCATATTTCATATTGTGTTTCCATCAATGCCAAAGGGAGAGATTGATAACCTACAAATGATTGAATATCTTGATGGAAATAATGAACAAGTGAAAGATAGTGATTGATGGTCACCGAGCTACTAAAGTATGTGTATGACAATTAAATCAGTCAATGTATTGTCATTGATGTCAACTAGTTTTGATTGTACTTATCATGGTGGTTACAAACATCTAAAGAAGGAAAATGGTAAAGGAATGAGATATCTACAACAAGATGAGATGGATATGAAAGATATGGATATGATATACATTGGGTAACTTATTGATGAGTCTATAGCATCATGTTGTTGACTTGATTGTATCACATGATTTTCTTATGTATTGAAGATCATAACTAAACAAGTTTATGTGGTCGGTAAATGAAGATTTTTATATACACCGAGCTAGTGTAGTGTATACCAAGTATAGTATTAACTGAGTAGGTAATCACTGACACATTCTGTATTGACCAATTGAAAGAAATTAATAAAGATTATAACAACCGACTGAATTGATGAGCTTGACAATTGCTTATGATTCCGAGGTAGAAGATAAAGTTTGTTATGATGATCTAACAATTGAAAAAAATCAAGATTGATCGAATGAAGGGGAATGAAATGTGTTAATGACACAAATGTCGAGGAAGCGTAAAGTGGAAAAATGAATGATGGAGATTAAGAGACAAAATCAACAGATGAAAAGAAAATAGTTTATGTTGTCTATTTAAAGAGACATGAGATTCATTATTGTGTTTGGGATTATTGATATTGTAGGAGAATTTGCATGAAATGACTATTTTCATATACCACTGATCAAACTGGTTGAAGACAGAACTGAGTTGAACTGCAAACATTATCGAGCATCATAGAAGTATACACCGGGTGGAATGAAGTTGGAGGATATGAAGGATTGAATTGTTTATTGATCAGAGGAGGTATTCTGAGCTTAGCTTAGATCTAAAAATTTGTAAATCTTAGTTATATTTGAATCAGATCACTATTGTATCAGTTTAACCATTGTTACAACAAAATCTCTTAATCGAGTGAGACTTAATAGTCTTTTTGTATTTCAATATGACATTCAGTGAATGTTGATTATTTTCTTGTTGACCCCATAGTGAATGTTGGTCAAAGGAGAACTGTTAGTGATAAATCCTCTAACCAGGTCACACCTTACAGTGTGTTTTGAAACCTTTAACAGGGTTGGCTTGTAATTGAGCTCACTTCAGAAGAGTGAATTATTTTGGGTTACTTGTCCCAGGTGGTTTTTCCCCTAATAGGGTTTTCACGTTAAAAATATGTGTGTTATGTATGAATGATGTGTTGAATTGTTATTTGCTTTCAAATTTCATAACTGGATAGATTGGTAAATATAGTATTGAATTTACTATCAATTGGTAAATGAAGAGAAAGATATTGTTGATATCTTACTGAGTTGATTATTTGATTAAAAAGTTTATATATATACATCTAGGAGATTTGTGATTGTAGGATAACTGTACTTAACTGATTCACCCCCCCTCTCAATTATCTAACAGAAAGTAAAGATAATAACATAAAAAGAAATATACATGGTTTATAATGCAACGACCAATATTAATTTAGGTAAAGTCAAAGAATTTAGTTTTAGTCACAGTTGTGTTCATTTGACAATTAAATAAAGAAAAATGAGGGTAATTAGGATGCATTTACCAGCAAAGGAGGCGATGTTTCTAAAATATTTCAGTTTTGGATTCACCATTGGCTCCATTATCTCCATGATTGTGTTCAATGTTTGTACACAGAAGCAAATGTGAAGGTGGTAGGAAGAAATTTTGACTATTTTCTTTGCTCAAACCCTAGTTTCCATGGCGATGTGACAAGAAGCTCTAACAAGCATTAAAAAGAGTGAACCAAATGAGAATAATTTTAGGGTTACTTTGATTTAGTAACCCACGAGTTAGGGTGAAAGGCTTTTTTGCCTTCATTTTTTATTTTTTGATGTTGTATTAAGAGCTCATGTGTTAGGAAGCAAAGTTTGCTTTAAATTTCATTGTAAACTTTAGTTCAATTAGATATAATAATACTATTAAATTTAAACTTATAAATTAATAAATATTATTCATTATATTTATTAAGTTATAAGTGCAAATTTATTAGTTTTTATTATTTTTAATTGATTTAAAGTTTGAAATAAAATCTATATTTTATTTTAAATTAGTATTTATGAAGCTTGTAAAATTTGTAATTTAATACATAATGTTCAATTGCAATATTTAAAAAAATATTATGAATTTTTGAGTTTTATAAATATTGTTTTTTAATAGAAATATAGATTTTATTTCTCTTTAGTTTTTTAAAACAAAGTTTGTTTATTATTAAATCAATCATATTTTAATATATTTAATTTTTAATGAACAATTTACTATTCATTTTTTAAATTAAGTATATTATAATATGATTGTTAATAATAGGTAGATTTTTGTCGAGACTTATCCATTTATTTGTTAATTACTAGTTGCTATATTCTTATATATTTAATTTTAAAATGAATATTTGTAAGTTATTTAGATTTAAAAATTAAATATATTATAATATAATCAATTAATAATTTATAAATATTTAAACGAGTCTCAAGAAAGATCTTTCTTTTTGCACGGTTATTGTGAATAATATTAATATTTATCATTATTATAAGGCAAAATTATTAATTATTCAAGTGCAATTAGGAGGTTTTGTCTAGAAGTTGATCATCAGTTGACTGCTCATCTTATGCTCACTCAAGGAGGATTTTATTGTATTCATGATAGGTTATAAGGGAGTTGAGACCTGTTTACAACACTTTGGAGCCTAGTTGGAGATGTTTTGGAGTAACCTATTAGTTACCATCACTTTGAGGACTATTTCTAGCAATTGGCACTTCAGTTTCTTGCACTTATATCCCTTTTTTGGTGGGATTTATCCTCATATCCGACCCCCCAGTTTCTGCATGGTTTTTGAAAATTTGGAGCAATTTTGAGTGGTTATCAGTTGGGCATGGCTTGGTGGAGTTAGAGGAGCACGTAGACTTCAGTTTCTAGCAGTTTAGCTTTTGATTTTCTGGGTTTTTCTCATGCATTCAACCCTTTTTATTGTTGTGGCCTATATTATTATATTTTGACCTCATTTGAGGGGGACCTTCTTTTAGGCTCACATGTTTTGGTAGATTGCATACTTGTGAGAAAATTGTAAGGGCATTTTGTAGTAGAGATTTTTCAGCATTGACTATATTGATAAAGTGGTTCCTTCTCATTGATTTGGGTGAAATATTGTGGATTTTTTGTATTTATGTTATTTTATCCTTCATTCAAGCTATATTCCTTGTTGCATATTCAAATCTTGATACTTGTTATTACAGGTCTTTGTTCGCATCCTTACTCTGTTGCAGAAAATTAGTGAATCTTAGTTCCCTTTCAAAGCAAAAGATTCCATGTCCTTGCATAGAATCATTTTTGTAATTGTACGTTTGTTTGAGTATTAAAAAATATTAGTGTCATCTATGATTCGTGTTGATTCAATTAAAGTTACATACAAATCATTTGGTGTACCATCTCATTCAATTTTTTAGGTATTCATATTTTTTCTCATCTCTTTTCCCCATATATAATTTTAGTTTTAGGTGAGCACTACTTAGGAACCGACCTATCTTCCAGATATTCTTCTCTCATTTTAGGACAACCCACCACCCGAGAGAGTTTCCATGTTTCAATAGGATAGCTAGATTCATATCAAAGCTATAGGCTCAATCCTGATTTACAACAGTTTCAACAAGAAACATCTCCATGAAAATAGCACCCGAATCCTTTGGGTTAGATTCAACAAAAAATGCTATATTTAAGGTCCTCAAAAGTCTCTAAAAGCACATGGGATAATGAAAAGGTCAAGCCACCTAACCCTTCTATCATTAAGGTCCCTCAAAATGCTTCAACTCCCCTAGATATGGGTTAGACAACTCCTAGATGCTGTCTCCTTGTTGGAAGACTAAAAATAACTTCCCTAAATCATCTCAACTCCAATATTATTGCATTTTCCATTAAGGAGTTTTAATAAATATTAATTGATTCATAAAAGCTATTAATTAATAATTATTAAATTATAAGTTTTATATTAAAATGCAATAAATTTTATTTATTTAATAATATAATAATATAATCACAACAAATATATTATTATGTTATTAAATAAATAAGAAACAAGATTGAAATGTTTCAAATGCCATGAAAGGCTTGGTCATGGACTTCAAGAGACATAAAAAATATAAGGCCATCATGAAGCCCAAAAACCCCAAAAGAATCTTTTACATCTCATACTTTCACTTTTTTGAAACAAGGGTTGTGGAAACCCTAAGCTGCCACTTTTCATTTTGTATTTATCCTTGCCTGCGTTGCCATGATTGTTGGAGAAAACTGGAATTTTAGAGGCTTGAAATCAACTGAAGCTTTTCCCCCACTCATATTATGGTTTACACAGGTAATCATTGAAGGTTTTATGCTTCCCTTGATGCAAATTTCATGGATTTTTAATGATTCAACTTTACTTTCTTGTCATGGATTTATGTTTAACATTGTGGCAATCTATTTCCTTTCAAAATTTGTAGCATTCTTACAACTCTTTGTCTTTATCGTGAACACTTTTCTTCAACCTTGCATGATCCTGACCATGGTTCGAATGAGGGTTTCACTAATACTAAGATGTTCATTTCCTGTATCCGTATGTATGAAGACATTGTTGAGGTTTGATTTCTTTGATGTAAATAAATCTTCATGGTTTATACTTTTCCTGTGGCAACCATGATTGAAAGTTCTTGCATTTATGTGAACCATGGTTGAAAATCTTAAATTTTTGACAGAATTTTTTTGAGTAACTTCCTATTCTCAGCATGAGGGTTTTGCTATGTTTTGATCAAGAAGACTTGTAGATTTCTTGATTTATTTTTAAAGCAAATCTGAGATTTTCTCTCTGTGATAAAATCATTTCTTTTATGCACTCCAAATTAAATAATAATGACTCTCTGAACTCCACCATAGCCATGTCACGCTCCATTTTGTCACTCTATTTGAAACCCTGAGCCTCTCTTACGAACCCTGCTAAAACTTTGATATTCTATGGTTTCTTAAATTTCTGATCATTTTCTATAGCATTGTGCCTCTACATAGCCTGAAATTTTCATTTATCAACTTTCTGTATACCCTGAAACCCTTGCATCCATGTATTTTTATGTTGTACTTCCAAAAACCTCCATGTGATTAACAACTATATATTTTGTGAGCAAAGGGTATTTGATGATCTATTAAATCTCTTTGTCCCTCTACTTTCCACATATGTTGCTTCTTATTATGGCTTTGGGCTAATTCTTACAAGTTTTTCTTTATTTTAACATTTAGCTTGATGAATATATATAATGTGTCACTATTGCATACAAGTAAATGTAGTAGATCTGTGAAGAAGATGAATATGATATTTTCCACGTACTTGCTGAAGAGAACACAGGGGCTTTTATTTTTTTCATTTTGAAAATTTTCCATAACAAATAGTTATTACTTTTTAATTTTCACTAAAGAATTCATTCTCTTCATTTGTGCCTCTTAAAAATTGAAGTTGTTCTGATTCTATAAGATTCAAAACCTTCAAAGCACCTATTTCCATTTTAAGTATAAACCATAGCCTAGTCTTTTGTACTTGTAGCATTACACTTTTTTTTATTGCGGAGAAAATTGTAGTCATGTACTAACATATAAAACCTTCATTCATGATCAACAACTTCAACATTGTCACCAACTCTACCTTGAAGTTATGACCTTCCTTTGCATGGATGAAGTGACTGTCCTTGACTTGTGATTTATACTCATCCTTACAATTGTTGGACGATATGAAACAAAAGGTTTCAAGCACTGAATGCATGTCCCTTTTATGATTAATTCTGATTGAACACTTTGGTACTGCATTTATACTTTCTGATAGGATGAAATAAAAGGTTTCATGCATATTGATTACATGTCCCTTTAATATTTATTCACTCTTTGACATTTAATATGTCTCAGGTTTATGATGCAACTTCCTATTTTACTTTTCTCTGAGCTGCCACCATAGTATTGATGCATACCTCCATCATTTGAGAACCCAATATTTCAATATATTGTAGGTCATTTTACCCATGCAGTCATTTATGCTTGAAAAACTTGCACCTATGCTTGCATGGGTATAAACAACCTACAACCTATGAGAATACTCAACAACAAATTGAAGACCAAGAACATACTTTGGATTTCTCACTTAGTAGAACTAAGATCCAGCTATCATAACTCTTGAATTTTGATGAAGGGAGCTCCCCTTAATATCACAAACACATAACAGAAGCAGAGAAACAACAACAATATGAAAGAACACAAAATTGGCTTCTTATTATCTCCACAAATGTGGAATTACAAACTTTCAAAATTACAATATGCAAAGCCACATGGGCATTCCCTTACAATATTCTGTAGGACAAAGCCTTGACTCAATACCCCGATCTCTACCCAGAACTGCCCTAGACAACACTACGGGCCTTCTTTATATAGGCATTTTCCATCGCCCGAGAAGGTTCCAGAAATTTAGCCCTTAGGGCTGACCAAACTTAGAATTATTTTATTTTCCAATTTATTACATCAAAGTCAGCTCAAAATAACTTTTGAAACCCGAACAAAATTTTTTAAGGAAAATTATTTTTCGCCATTTCAGGTGACCCAACTTTCAGAAACCATAAGTCATCACCAGTTGACCCAATTGACTATTATAACCCCTTTTCGGAAAGGCCACGAAGCGCTCTACATGCTTGACTTGCACAAGCGCTTGACACCCAAATTTTTGACCTCATCCAGGGCCTCTAAAGCCTTCAAAACTGAGTTCAAAGTTTTTGTACCTTGCTGCCAATACCAAAAATCTTCAATAACTTCAAAACTAGGCTTGATCTAGCCATGAAACTTTACTGGCAGGCTGATATGACTGAGATGAACCTCCATATTTAAAATCAGAACATTCCGAGATCGTATGACCAACTTACTAAAAATAGAAAGTTTCCATAAATAGGAGCTCTGCACAAGATAGCCCTTATTGAATACAAAAATAGAAATATTTTTGGGTGATGCAAGATTGCTCTTACACCCAGGATGATCTTGCATCATATTTCATCATAACAAGCTGGGCTCGAACCTTGTGGGAGCCTCATTTTACCCCACTTTCCAAGAGCATATATGTTTCTGCACATAACACATCTAGTTATGAAAACATTGGATCTTTCCAGTTTAGAGATCATTTGATATTCCATAGGCAAGTATATGGAATAGTCTTCAGTCATTGCTTAGAACTTTCAAAGTTATAACATCATTGCTTTAACATTTTGGTAGGTTAGGGAAACAAGCATGGATGGGCAAAGCATGAGTGTAGTAGATGAAGAGTTTCTACAAAGACATACTTCAATGTAATGTCCCTATTTTTCAGGCTCTTGGGATTAGCCTATCATTTGCTATAGTTTTTGCCACGTTTACTATTTATAGTAAGCTTGATGTTGTTCGAGAAGGACCCTTTCTATTTTTGGAAAGTGCATTTGGTCACATGGGGAAATAATAGGTGTGACTCTTGTTTCAGATGACATATTAGAAGGATAAGTATTTTGGGAGATATTATTATTTTGGTGGCCAAATTATTATTAAATCATTAAATGGCTTATTATAAAGTTATAATTTAACTTTATAATTTCACTTAAGTTGAGGGTTGAGTCATCATGGGAAGGGGCCATTTATTTAATTAATTCATGGAAGCCTAAGCCAAGGTATTTATTTAAAGTATTGGAGTAAATGAATTATTAAAATGAAAAAGTATATCTTTTTATCCCACATTGGTAAGAATTGTGTTTGAGCTCTCACAAGAAGGAATAAAAAGGGACTTGAGAGCTCATTCTCAACCATTCTAAATTATGTTTTGAGAAGTGGAGAAGAAAGGCTAGGGTTTGAGGACTGATTCCTCTCCTTGAGCAATTTGAACCATCACTGATTGATGATGAATTTTCTTTTGAATTCTGGAAAAATTATTTTGAATCTGTAGATGTTGAACTTGGTGCTAAGGTCTACCAAGTTGTGGAGATTTGAACAAGTATAGCAGAGCTGAAGTTTTTTTCATTGATTGAATTCGAAATTCATACAGGTTATTTATTTCCTTGGAGGCTGAATTATCTACCAGGGCTACCGAATTGATAATTAGAGTGTTGCAATTTGACAACAAGTACAACTCTTGTTTTGACTACGTTTTATATTAGAAGGCAGCCACATTTCTTCTGTGGCTACTTGATTGATCCCTAAGGCTGTGTCACTTCTTGTATGGGCTGTGTGACTGGTCTTAAGGCTGCATTTAGATATTATAGTGTTGTTGGAGCTGTGTTTTGGATTGTAGAGACTGTTGGGGCTGCGTTAGGAATTCTGAAGGCTGAATCTCTCCTACAGTAGTCACGTTGGTTGCAATCAAGGTACCTTGAGTTTATTTTCTATCATTGTTATAATTATGTAATAAAAATTTGAGTTAATTCTAATTTTATAGTGCAATCAAAGTGCACTTGGAAATAAATTGTTGATGTTATTGACATATGACATTTGGAAAGTTTATGTAAATTCATTTATGTATGGAAAACACACAAAAAATAATAGAAAATTAATTATTAAAGCCATATTGTTATTGAGAGCCAGCTGGGCTCTTCACAGTGGTATTAGAGCCAAGTTTCTTGCCATCCTGTGGGGTATGAATTCTTTTTTATTCTGATGTTATATTAAGAGTGTTCAACACTCTGGCTTTTCCTAGCTATGGACAAATACAGGAGGCCTAGTTCTGGGAGTCGGCGTAGCAATATGGGAAAAAGAGAGAAAATAAATACCTTGATGGAAAGTATGGAAAGACTTAGGCTTCATTAGTAGATATTGGTGGAGAGCTTGTCAGATCCAGAGACAGTTGACAGGGTAGTGAGGTATATGGTTTTTGCCTTTAGAAGGCTAACATCGAGATTGCAGGGAAGAAAGCTTGATTTTTCCTCAATAGGTGCCAATGATGCAGATGTACCTATATTTAGTATAGCATCTGCTAGTCCTATTCGCAGTGTTGATGATGGACTTATTTCATAGGGACATGTGGATGTATCAGTACCATTGGTGGACAACAGCATTGAGCTTGAGCAGGTTGAGGCTCCTAGAGTAGTCGCTATAGTTGGTTCAGAGGCAACTGATACTGTAGTTGTCATTGAGTGTTCAGACTCTCCCCAGGAGGGAGTTGTTATTGGAGACTTATATGTCATTATCATAGTGTTGCTCTAGTGCAAGAGGTGATTGCTTCCTTATATGGGACCGATGCATGTATGGAGTCACCTAGCTGTGATGTTGGTGATCTGGGCATTACTGCGGAGTCAGTGGATGGTGGTTCATGCTCCAACATTATTGGTGCACAACCTGACATTGAGTCATGTGTCAGTAGTTGAGGCTTTAGTAGGAGATGTGGATGCATATAGTATAGACACATCTGATGATACATTTGAGGACTGCATGGAGCATATGAGCTCTGACAGCTCTGATGTTTATGACAACAGTCGTAGTGTGGGATTAGTGCAGGAGACTGTAGTTTTTTCCTATATTGAGGATGTGAGCATGGAGCTATCTAGTGATGACACTCAAGATGGGAGTGTTGCAGTTGAGTTGGGTGATATAGATCCATGCCACATTGTAGATGATTCAAATGATGACATTGAGTCATGTATGCAACCAAAGTTAGCAGAGGGGTCGCAGATGGACGATGTGGACACTAGCATCACATATATCTCTGATGTTGAGAGTGAGGATGATGGGTGCTACAATGTTTCTAGTTTTTTATATTTGACTTTGGGTGTGGAATCAACATTGTCATATGGTGGTGGTGGGTTCCAGGATTCTTGGTTACAAGGACTCACAGATGAGGATGGGGAGGCATATGAGTGGCAAGAGTTTGTTACAGCTAGGGCTTCCACTTCTAGAGAGGGGGTTACTTCTTCGGTGACTCATGAGGATGATTCTTCATGTAGCGAGACATGTTTGATTTATCAGACCCCGGAGGAGGACTATGAGTTGTTAGTGAGTGAGGATGGATCCCAGGATCTAGATTTTTAGGTGGTTACAGAAGATGAGGTAGTTGGGGATGGTGTTGAGTTAGATTCAATAATAGCTTCCTCGGGGATAGATGAGGACAAGTCTGGTGTTAGTACTTAGTTTGTTGATGTGTGCTCAGATGAAAGTACATAGAGATATAGTGATCTTGAGGGGAGTTTAGTGGATGCAACTTCCTTCCATAGTGTGGACAGTACAATTGAGATTGTACATATGAGGCCTGTTGTGCAGAGACATCACGTGACTACCTAGTTGTGAGTTGGTGAGAGAGATATTACTTCTACTCTTGAAAATTTTGATGCCACTCGTCAACTGTTGGCTGTTTCTGATTAGGGTGCTCCTATGACGGATGAGCAGAGTGGTGGTTACCTTTCCTTGACAGAGATTCATTCTTTGTGTGAGGCTGTCAAGATTTTGAGACATGATTATTTACAGTTGGTAGCCGAATGAGATCACCTAGTTGAGTGGGGGAGTATGGCATACGAGGCATTGATGGACATGGAGGAGGAGGTGAGTGAGCTTACTCAGGAGTTAACAATGACTTCAGAGGCTTTAGAGGGAACTCAAAGGGCTCTTTAGGAGTCACAGTTCCAATTAGAGGAGGCAACCGTGGAGTTGGAGCATATTCAGTCCACACTAGCCCCAGACCCAGTTCGGTTGCATATTGAGGTGGTTGGTGGTGAGTTGGCTTCGACGGTTGGGGATGAGCGACATGATGATGTGCTAGGCACATTTGTTTAGGATATGGGTGTAGTAGGTATAGATGAGGTGAGAATATCAATGGAATCAAGCTCTCATGTTGATTTGCTTCCTTTTGCTGGAAGTGAATCTATTTCTTCATCTCATATAGTTGATAGCATGGAACAGTTGGCAGTGCCACATTTTTAGAGGGATCAGCTATGGGTTGCAGGGGAGCAAGTTGATGCTTCCACGTATATTTTTTACTACACCAATTCATTCATGGAGTATTTACTTGAGAGTGCAGATGTGTGAGAGGATTCATACAGAGTGTTTGAGGGTACTCTTATCCAAGGCTCTTGTGCTATTCGGAGGTTGGTAGGAAAGATTGTAGAGACTCTATCTACTATGCTTCCCCACAAGGATTTCAAGGTTGGGTTTGCTAAGAGGGTTGCTCAGGATCCTACCCAGCCTGCAGTTATGTGGAGTCAAAGATTGGAGCCATCTCATGATTCCCAGTTTGGTAATGGTGAGCCATTGATGGAGATTGGGGCTTTCTACTGGCATTATATGGTGGGGTATACTCATCATTTTTCTTTTGACCCATGGGTAGAGGATTTGGTCTCATGTAGGTGTAGACTAGCTCTAGTTTCTTACCATCCATTATGGGATGGATTAGCACCATCTTTTGTAGATGGAATTGGCAGTTGTAAGTTAGACTACTTACAGTATCAACACACCCAGGACAATTTATCAGAGGTTGGATTTGGTGGTAGTGACTCAGGTACCTATGGTTGTTATCATATCCACAATGCAGTTGGGTGTGAGTGTCAGATAGATAGGGACTCGAGTATTGACAGAGTTGTTGTTTCAGTTGGGTTGAGTTTTGCTGAGCTGTTTCCTCCATCGGCACCTACAATTGGTCTTCAGATGATATTGTCAGTGATGTCAGTTGTTTGGGTGTTGAGTGCAGTTTGTCAGTTGCTGATGTTTGTATTGTTGATGTTGATGATTTCTTCATAGGAGTTTGGTGAGGATTAGGACATTACTCATGACCATCCTTGGGATCTGGGTGGACTGTGATGTTGCTTGTTTTTCATGATTGCTTGAGGACTAGCAATCTTGGGAAGGGAGGACTGTAATGTCCCCATTTTTTAGGCTCTTGGGATTATCCTATCACATGACCCTCGTGAGATAATGAGTATGGATAGAGGGTCTCTTTCAGTGGGCATCTACTTCAGGATTCAGTATGCTTTGGTTTGGCTTTTGTTTGGCGTCATTCGAACTTCATTTGCTATAGTTTTTGCCACGTTTACTATTTATAGTATGCCTGATGTTTTTCTAGAAGGACCCTTTCTATTTTTGGAAAGTGAATTTGGTCACATGAGGAAATAATAGGTGTGACTCCTATTTCAGACGACATATTAAAATGATAAGTATTTTGGGAGTTATTATTATTTTGGTGGCCACATTATTATTAAATGATTAAATGGCTTATTATAAAGTTATAATTTAACTTAAGTTGAGGGTTGAGTCATCATGGGAAGGGGCCATTTATTTAATTAATTCATGGAAGCCTAAGCCAAGGTATTTATTTAAAGTATTGGAGTAAATGAATTATTAAAAGGAAAAAGTATATCTTTTTATCTCACATTGGTAAGAATTGTGTTTGAGCTCTCACAAGAAAGAATAAAAAGGGACTTGAGAGCTCATTCTCAACCATTTTATTGATCATTTGGATTAAAAATTGTGTTTTGAGAAGTGGAGAAGAAAGGCTAGGGTTTGAGGACTGATTCCTCTCCTTGAGCAATTTGAACCATCACTAATTGATGATGAATTTTCTTCTGAATTCTGAAAAAATCATTCTGAATCTATAGATGTTGAACTTGGTGCTGAGGTATACCAAGTTGTGGAGATTTGAACAAGTATAACAGTGCTGGAGTTTTTTTTTATTGATTGAATTCAAAATTCATATAGGTTATTTATTTCCTTGGAGGCTAAATTATCTACCAAGGCTACCGAACTGATAATTAGAGTGTTGCAATTTGACAACAAGTACAACTCTTGTTTTGGCTGCATTTTGTATTGGAAGGCAGCCACATTTTTTCTTTGGCCACGTGACTAGTTCCTAAGGCTATGTCACTTCTTATATGGGCTGCATGACTGGTCTTAAGGCTGCGTTTGGATATTATAGTGTTGTTGGAGCTGCATTTTGGATTGTAGAGACTGTTGGGGCTGCATTAGGAATTCTTAAGGTTGAATCTCTCCTACAGCAGTCACGTTGTTTGCAATCAAGGTGCCTTGAGTTTGTTTTCTGTCATTGTTATAATTATGTAATAAGAACTTGAGTTAATTCTGATTTTATAGTGCAATCAAAGTGCACTTGGAAATAAATTGTTGATGTTATTGACATATGACATTTGGAAAGTTTATGTAAATTCATTTATGTATGGAAAACACACAAAAAATAATAGAAAATTAATTATTAAAGCCATATTGTTATTGAGAGCCAGTTGGGCTCTTCACATTCAAGCTTCCAATCATTCAGTTTTTTACTAGATTTTTTCATTTCCCTTTTTATGTACTTTTGAATTCTTTCTAGATTAGGAAATGTAATGTTTTTCTTGCTAGTTTCACGACATGTGTGAAGCAATCATTACTTTGATTAATAAATATGTTACATTTTCAGAAAATATATATGATATTCTTTTGTTATTCATGCTATGTACTTTACATTTCATCTTCAAATGCAACATATAATTTGAATCAAACTCAAAGCAATAATTATATGCAAAACATAAAACTTCAAATGTACCTCAACATTTAGAATGCAAGACTCTACCTGATTGATTTGGGTAGGAGAAATTAGGTAAAAAGAGGCTATAGATCTAATAGGATGTCATCACTTGAAAAGAAGTGGTCTCCAAGACTAAGGGGGCATCTTTTATCAGCTAGATAATTGGTCACCCTATTTGCTTCCTTATAGTAGTGTAGAATGTGATTTGAATGAATACTTGGAAAAAGTTCACAAGCCTCTTGAGGAACACAATTAATTTTTTGAATTATTAACATCCATTTTCTTAAGGGATAATGTTTAATGAGTTTCATGTTCAATTACAAAAGATTCCAATTTCATTTTGATTGCCTTAACCTAATCCCTACTAATAGGGCCAAGGCTTTTACCACATTGCTTGATCAATTTGGAAGCTAAGATGATAACACTGCAACTACTTTTCTTTTATGACATGAGACATATAGATTCCCCTTTGCTACTCTATAAAAATTCAATTTGTTGTAGTCTTCATCTCGCAGTTTCCCCTTTACTTTCTATTTACTTTTGTAATAATGGTTTTCAAAATATTGACTTTAAAAGATAACTTGATGTATTTCCATTTTGATAAAATTTGTGAATCACATGGCATAAAGCAAGAGTCAATCTTTTTATTTTTCAAATTATAGGTTAATTCTGAATTACAAATAGCCTTTCCAATTTTTTTAATAACTTCTTAATTTGAACTCTCTTCCTTCCTAAAAATTCATTTGTTCCTTTCCCACCACAAGTTCCAACTTATAGATGCTAAAGCCACTTTCCAAATGACTTAAAAATAATAATTTCTATGCAGTAGTGGCCGTGATTGGAATACAGTAGCAAGTCATCTTGGAGAGAAGAATATCAATGGATCTTGGTTATCATCCACATCTGTCAAGAGTAGGAAAATGGGCAAGTAAGAAGCAAATGATTTCTATCCTCAATCGACAACTAAAAAAAACAATTAAAGAGAGTTGTAATACAAATGTATTTAGTCTTTGACTTGTTAGAATTCTTTCTTTTAGAGCCAACCATGTGAAATCACCCTCTTTGGGGATAATTGCATCAGATGGAAAGAAATTAAAACATTTCATTCTGAGACTCTGAGCACGATTCGACACTGGAACATATCTATGCTTGACTGTGTAGCTACTTGAAGGAGATTGAGTCCAAATTAAGTTGTCTTCTAAGCTTGTGAGGTTTATCTGTCTTGATTTGAGGAGTTTCTCTAACAAGATACCTTGTTCAAGAGGAGTGGGTACACTTGAGAAAGTTATCCATTGTGCAACTAATACACCTTTAATATCCTTGATTATTTAATAGTCTTTAACTCTTTCACACCAAGATTGATTTAATATGACTCTTTCTTCTTGTAACATCTCATACTTACAAAGTGGTGAGAAACCATTCCAAGAATCCTCCCAAAAGAGGGTCCTGCATCCATCACTACCCAAGACAAACATGGAAGAATTATCTCTTTGCATTTCATCATATCTTGTTTGCAATGTTATTTCAACTTGTTTTCACCAATTTAAAGTTGAATATGCATTCATAGTTGGAGTTGCATGGTTTGAGTATAGTCTATCTCTCAAAATTTATAATATTCAATTTCAATTTACAAATGGTCAAATCTGATTCAAGACACAACTACATTAAAATCAACAAAAAATAATTATGTGGACAATTATATAGTTAGATTAATGTGAATTTATAAAATTTAATTTGCATCCACTCAACATTCAACAATGTCTATTAGAATTGTTAACACAAGTTTCAAAATTGATCGACATGTTTACAAATCATAAATGATAATTTTTTTTTGAAGATTACTTATAACAACAAATATACATTTTAATATTACATTCATCAAATATGAAAGTCGAGAATCAAAAAATGATATGCATAAATGCAAATATTATTTTTTACCTTCAAATCTTCACCTCAAAATAATTTGCAAATTTAGCAAGCATAAACAAAGAAAATGACAAGTATTTCTTTTTTGGATAAAATGAAAAATGCTTGAACATTTATCAATATTAGTAGAAAGAATTATAAAAACTAGCCCAAAGGAAAAATAGCTAGAGCAAGGTACATAACATATTATATGTGGCTCGGAGAAGACAAAACTTCATTGGGTTTCCTTGTAGAGTGTAAGACAAACCCATAAAAATTAAAGATATCAAACTATATCGTACCGATTATTGTATTCATACAAATTAAAAAACATTACAATTCACTATTTGCATCATCATATCACTTGTCCTTGAAGTGGATCTTGATTATTTGCACCAAGAATTTGGGGGAGGATTATAAACATGAGAAAGTAAAAGCTAATGGAAAAGTTCTTGTGTCCCAAGATGTCACATTCTCACAAGGTAACCAAGGAAATGCTGAAAAAAATAAAAAAAACTTAATAAAGGTAGAAAAGTGGAACCTAATAGGACATGAGGAAAAGTCCAAAATAAACCATCTTCTCAACCCTCCTTTCCTTACACAAGTGAGAAAGTTTTGCAAGATTTATATAAAAGGAACAAAAAGTCAAAATGTGTGGCTTTCCTACATTTCAACATGTTGACAAATTTCATGTCAAACTCCACTCCCTACAAAAGTACACACACCTCCAAGAGGTACAACTTGATGAATATTGTAATTATAGGATATGCACAAAATGGATTTGTTGAACTTTTTTTAACCTTATGTAATAAAAAATTAAAAATTTAAGTGTGGAAGGAGAGACAACAATGTGCATGTGGTTGGGAAAATACCATATGATATGTCATTGTCTTATTTGGTATAGATTTTTTTACGACATTAGAAATTTTCACGCGAATGTTGTACCTGTTGTTGTCTATAGAGTTATGTTCCCAAGTATTTACATGTATTATCTCATGATCAATGTCAAAATAATAGTGGGGGTACAATGCCAACAAAAAGGAAAAAATAGATACAAGAAAATACTAATGTAGATAGTTATAAAGGTTAGATGGATTTCCAAAGGCTTGGATAAGATAAGGAAGCTTGGGGGAGCTGTATGTAAAATTTGGTAAGAAAACAAGAGGTCTACAAAAGTATAATGAAACAAGGAAAAGAGGGTAAAAAGGTTGCACAAGAATGATTAAAAAGTTATAAGAGATGGTCTATACTTGAGACACAAGACAAGACTCCATATCTTCAATTATACAAACTCTCCTCTGTAATATTCCTTGATTATTTACCTACAAGAAGTTGAAAAATGTCTTTCATACATTTCAAGCCATATAACATACATGACTAAGACATTCTTAATTTGTCATTTCCCTTCATCCTTTAAAATAGAATAAACTCATTTGTTAAAGTTGCAAAAAATACTTCAAATTGATTTTATTTAAAAAATAATTTAAAATATATAAAAGATCATAATTCTTACCAAGAAGTGTGAAAAAAGATAAACTATACTGATATTATCTTTAACAAACTATCCTCCACATGACATAGCTATCTATGAAATGCCAGCTCCTTTGATTTCCCCAACTCAAATTTAACAATATAAACGGCTAGATTCCTTTGATTTCCTCAGTTCAAATTCAAAAATATAAACGGGCATGCTTCAGTTAGTTGGGCATGCTCTGAGAAATCGGCCATGCATATGAAAACCACAGTGGCTAAGAACCTCCGAGATAGTCTCACATCGTCCCCTGCTCTCTAGTTTTGTACTACAAATCCCTCTTCTGGCAAATTGCTCTTCTGGGAATTTGACAAAGCAATGATTAACTCTTCATCATTGGGATGGGCTTTCATAACAAGGTCACCGACGATCACACGTCGAGGAGTGCTGGATAAGACGCTCAGAAACTCCTCTGTCTCTGCTCCGATCAGATCAGACACCATTTTTCTGTCAAGATCAAGATCGTAATTGAAAAGAGGAATGGAAAGATCAGATCAGGCACCATGGAATAAACCGCAGAGGGAAACAGAATTGGGGGCATTCCATGACTTTAGAATGCGATATACAGAGAATAGATGGTCAAAGTAAGTGGTGATACGGTGGTTGTACTCCACAGCTTTGGCCTTTTTAATGGCAGAAATGCAGGCTGGCACGACAGGGTCGATTTCTTCGAAAGATTCAACCAAAAATGGCCTGGCTTTCTGGATCAATGCGTCCACACCTGCTGCACTATTTGCCATGATTTCACTCCGCTCTCAATTTCTTAACATAAAATTGTATTCAAAGACTCGTTGAAAATGGTTTGGATGAGCTACAATTTATAAAATTTTGGAAGATCAATGCGTCCACATCTGCTGCACTCTTTGCCATGATTTCACTCCGCTCTCAATTTCTTAACATAGAATTGTATTCAAAGACTCGTTGTAAATGGCTTGGTTGAGCTACAATTTATAAATGTTTGGAAGATCGATGGAGTGTTGATTAAGTGCTCACAATTAAAGATGTCAAGGGATTGCTGCAAAATCAATGGTGAAGACTGTACATCAGAAATGGTGAAAAGATTTGGTGGGTATTTAAAACTTGATATCTTGAGGAGGCATGGCGTCCTCTGCTTTTGCCGTAATTCTGGGTGAGCGGGATCTCTACTCATGATGGGCAAGAAAGCCTATGCAATTGACTTTAATTGGCTCACCCAGAATTCCAGAGATCCAATTATTTGGGTCAAGGAGTAAGGATGCATTGAGTGAGGAGGCATGGCATCCCCTGATTTATGAGTATTTTTAGAGGCATACAAACCTCAGAATGTGAGCGACTGGGGTGGAGGAAATTTTGGTTCAGAGAAAAATAATATGTGTTTGCAGAGAATGCAGAGGAAGGTTCAATCGTTCTTGTCTACTTATTGGTATGAGTTCTTGTCACATCTGTAGTTTGTTAAAGTTGTTGTAGCAGCATTTTTGTGATGTATTATATTCCGATTTGAATGTAAAAAAGGTTCTGCAATTTTATTTGTAACCTGATTTGATCCTAGACATAATGTTTAGAAAAATCATACGGGTTAATCTCTTTCTATAAATGGTAATTAGAAACCTTTTGTTTGTTGGAATTGGTTTAACTTTAATGGTCGTTCAAAATCATATGATACTCATAGGCATCACTAAAAGAAGGTATTAAAATAGGATAGGAAACTGTCAGTTATAAAATTGAAAATTTCAGATTGTATGATATAATTCATAGCAATAGGAGAGTCGTTTTCTGCACAATCAAGCCCTTTAGCTGTTATTCCATTTGCAAAATCTTATCAGAAAGTTTTGAGACTTAGAACTTCTAGTTCTTTCCTCATAAAAGAGAGACATTAATTTGTATCATTTTAGTTGTAATTGTAAATCTAGATAAAAATGAACCATAGATTTTCAACCTAGTTGTTGAAGATTTGTACTTAGGATCAACTTTGATTCACATAGATAGTGGTTAGCAAGGTCTGACCCTTTTGCATTTACGATTTATTATAACATCGGGGTTTTGTTCAGGGTCCCCTATCCTGCTGAACAACAAAAAATACTAACAAAACCACTCTTACATAACATCAAAACAAGCCTAAGAATAGTTATCTTGGATATGAAAACCTACTCAAACTAAACTATCACATTCCCAAGATACAATAAAAGATGCCTTAGTGAAAACATAGAGCTTACAACATAAACAAAACCAGACCACTATCTACATACTGCACCTTGTGGGAGTTCCTGCACACCAGCATGCTTCAATTCCAGACCATACAGAGGAGAAACCAATGCTCTATTATGAACACCCTAGCCAGAAACACGAATTGATTCTACCAGCTGAGCATTGAGATTCTTCTGCCAGCTCCAAACTATGATTCAGCGCTCATGTGTACACAGGCAAAATGCTATTTGGATATGTAGGGGTGGGGGCGGGTCAAGGATACTATTTGAGATTTAATAAAATAATTAGTAATAAATAAGGCCAATTATTAGACCCTAATCATCTGCAACTAAAATTCTTATTCCTAAATTATAGACTGTTCCATCATTTAAGAAAAATATTTCACATTATACAAAACCACCTATTTATCTAAAAGAAAGTGCAAGTACATGGCACCATGTGTTGCCTTGATTCTCATATCTTTATGGAGCTCTATACAATTAATAATAATTCTTTCTTGACAAGATTGAATCATTGATTATCATGTCATCGAGGGAATGGGAATGTCAACCTTATAGAACATTTGTACATGAATTGTCTTTAAGCCATGCAGAGACAAATTATGTTGCTGCCAAAGGCTTGTCTTGAAGTTCAAATGGATTCTGATAGAATAGTGTTTATTGTTGATAAGTGGTTATCTTAGATAAAATGTGGTGTAAATGGTGAATATTTTATGATGTTCAATTAGATCGTTACATAAGTGTTTGTCATGTTTAGGGACTGATGAGTTGCATCTTGTGCCCAGTTCAAATGAAAATGATTATTTTTTATTAAGGTAAAAACATGTTTTGAATGGGCCCTGAAACCATATACATTCAATTTTTGGAGGGAACTATAATCCTAAGCTTGATAATAGGAAGAATAAGCCCAAATCTAAGTGAGACAGTTGGGGGAAAAGGATAAACCATACAGCACCCCTCCAGCACATAAAGCCAGTAGAACTACCAGCAACACCAACCCAGCAAAACAATAGCCAAAAGAAAGATACACAGTAAGGCTCTAGTTGCTGAAGCCAAAAGTGTAAAGCCAACGCTTTACAACATCATCAAATATCTAGGGTTTTTAGGCTCCCTAAACCGTACATAAGGGTTTTGATGGCTTCCATAACCAGACTGGGTTTTAACTTGGGACCCAAAACCATAATAGGAATAGAGAGGATTCCCCTTAAAATAACCAACTAAGCTAGCAGACAGAACAATCCACCTTGTCAGAACCAATCCAAAGAAAAAATAGCAGCTTAAATATTTGAGCAAGTAAAGCTTTAGCTGCACCATGACATTAGGGTTTTGAAAGACTCCCCCAACCTTAAATAAGGAAATGGGAATGAGGATGACTCCCCAAACCACCAAATCACAACCTGCCAGAAAAAAGAAAAGACCTTCAACGATCTCTGGCAAAAACAGAACTCTACAGCAAAGGCCGAGCTCACCAACAGTACTCCAGCCCACCTCTTCCATCCAGCAACAAGCCACTTCAATAGGCTGAGCCTCTGCCTCAGAAGGAACTTCCACCTCTATAGGAAGTAGGAAAGAGGTAATAAGAGGGAAAGAAACCTTCACCTCAAAAGGAGCTTCCACCTCAATAGGAAGTGGGATAGAGGAGTAGAGAAAGGGAGCATCCTTCGGCTGCCAAAGAGCTCTAGTGTGAAACCCCACCCCAATAGGGATCCCGCTCTGAACCATATTAGAAGAACCACCACCACTCTCCCACACAAACGAAGAGAGCAGTGGAAACCAAAAAGAAGCCCACTCATGAGGGTCCCTGGAAAAGGCCAACTCGAGAGGATCCCAGCAAAGGAACCAATGTAGCCGCCCACCATCTCTAGCCTCTGGAAGAAACACAGACCTTATCCACTCCAAAGTGAAGGGGAAGAAAGCCCCCCTCAAGCCCATACCGACGCATATCACCCAAACCCAAAGCACGAAAGGCTCAGAAAAAGAAGGGAGAGGGTACCCAACGCATAAGCGACAGTCCCCCACCAAGAAGTCTCGCCTTCCCTCATTGTCTTCATCATCTTCTGAGTCGATCTCTTGCTCTTGTAGGCTAGAGGCCATAGATGCCCTGCTTCCGCTCGCTCTACTCCCGGGGTCTCCATTGTCAGCATCAAAATCGCTCTATGCATCTTGAGTGCTAGAAACCCTAGCTGCCCTACTTCCACTTCCGCATCCGCTCCTGCTCACCATCTTTTGTTAAATGAAAATGATTGTTAACAAGTTATAAATTCATGAAAATACATATAATCATCTAATCCCTTTCAAAAGGGAATATCCTTAACTATTGGAGATGACATTTTGTAGAAACTTACTAGTACAACTGACTATACAAATAGGAATTTATGCTCTACAATTGTAAGAAGCTAAACATGAGCAAAAACAATCATCTTCAAAATCAATCTTGATTCTTTGGGTAAATGTTCATTGCAAATTGGGCAATGCATTAATATCAAAATTAAATGCTAGTACTTGCACTAGTAAATGGATGAGTGGCAGGTAGTGAATTGTCATAGTGAGTATAGTATGCACTATATCTCACTTATGGTAGGCAGTGAATTGGCATATTCGGAATGTTGTCTAAACATGTTAAGGTTATGAGCATCTCATTCTTTGCAGGAAAAGGGAAGGGTAAAATTGCGAGCAAGGAACCCCATAAAATGTGATTTTCGAGCACTTTTAGAGGCATAGAAACCTCATAATGTGAGCGATGGTGGAGGCAATTTTAGGGCAGCTTGAAGGTAGGAAATAATACATGTTTGCAAAGAAAATGCAAAAGAAGGTTCAATCATTTATTATAGCATTATAACTCTGTTGACCTCTTGATTGGGATTTTTGTTGTTCTAATTTTGATTTTGTTTATTACCCATTTGGTAGTTGTGCTACTTTGTTATAGTTTTTATAACTCATTTATCTTATTCAAAAACAAATTAAATTGGTTGTTCTTTTGTTTTTTCGATTGTGCTCGCTATTTATTGTAGTGATACAACTCTGTTGTCCTCTAGGTTGGGCTTTTTTGTTGTTCCAATTTTGGTTTTGTCGGTTACCCATTTGGTAATTGTGTTGCCTTGCTGCATTTTTAATAACTCATTTAGCTTAATCAAAAACAAATTAAATCCATGTAAATCCTCTCAATTTAACTAGATTTTGCCACCTTCTGCCTAGTCAATCATGATTTACTCTACAAAGCAATCCACATATACCTTATACTAATATTTGCAATTCGTCAAGTAGTCCCTTGAAGTGTAAATAAATGCTCCTATAATGGTGATCTTGCAAACTACACAATATTTTTCTCATTTTAGCATTTGACGAGATATTTCTTTGATCAGGTCTTCATATGGATTTCAGTTTAGGACTGCTTAAGACTTCTTTGATTGCATTTATTCTTAGCATTCAACAACAAAATATTTACAATCATTGGAAATTTTGAATCTTTCATAATTAGATATAATTAGATCCCGAGCATTTTTCTAATAAATGTTTTCTAACATCGACCATCTACCAAGGATTTATTAGTTGATACTAAGTTTTCAGCATGCATGCTTGCACATTCTCAACTCACTCAAGAAATGTCTTTTTGTTTGCGGATTCAAAAATTGTCACTCATTTTGATAGCTGATTCTCACAATGGTAGGGTGTAAACGCAGCATGGGAGAGCTTAAAGAATAGGAAGAGCAGCGAACAAGCTACAAAACCAGGTTTTCTCTTGTCTGATATTGCAAAAAATAAAGAAATAAATAAAATTGTGGAGGGTTTTCATTTTTCATTGGAATGCTTGGATTTGCTTATTTGTAGAGGGTTTCTCATTATTGATCATTTTGTCTTGATTTAGATAAATACATTGTAGATGGTATCATTTTTATTGTCGTTATTGTAAAATATTACATTGCACCAAATTTATTTGTGTAAATGGTTATGCTAAAATTTGCATATAGTTTTGATTTATTTTCCAATTCTTGTGATTTATTTTCTACGATCACAACTAATAGGTTTTATAGCTCTAATAAAGACTCCTGATTTTTTTGCTAACTTCATGTAGAAGCACCATTTTGGACTTGCATTGTAGAGTTGAATGTAGTAAGTTTTAATATTATCTAGAATGAGAGGGTATGTTTGAAAATCATCTGAAAATGGGCATAGAAATAAAAAAATTGCATGCTACAACAGCAAATACCATTCCTAGCATCATAACATTCACTAAGCCTATGTGTGCAGCAGTAGTAAAGTAGTAGTTATGGCTTCAATCTAGGATAATATCCTCTTGTACCCTCACTGTGTGAATAACATTTAAAATTCCTTGTAGCTTCCTAATGCCTCATGGGAGTGAGGAAGTTAAATTTAACTAACATATTGATATCTAATTAGGCTAATGTTTTTAAATCAACATTTATAAATATATAAATTGGATGTATAGACTATGGTGGTCTAAACCACTTGAAAGCACTGGCAAGTGCCATATAATGTGTACATAATATTTATGATAACTGAAACCAAGGATCTAGTAACAGGACTGTGTACATATTGTGTTTAAGCTCAAATTCATAGCAAAGCAGTGGCCCATGTTTATTATGCATTTGCAAAAATTTATCATGGGTTGCTAGTGAAAAAAATTCATTAAGGACCCATAACAATCTCAGAGGATGTCACAACTGTTTGGGCTTATCACAAAGGTTTAAATCAATTGGTAACAATGTTTTACGTTGCTACTCACCTAAATCAAACCCGCATAACTTTTTAACAATGCAAAAGAGACCTACTGATTTGTAGTAAAAACATGTTTAAATTTTAAACTTCAAACCTGTATGATACAGCGATAGTCATAATGATCAATCACAACCTACTATTAAGAAAGAGGCACTATGACTGAAAAGGGTATGTGAATGCAAATATATAGTGAGGTATGTGACTAAAATGCATAAGAGTTTGTATAATGATATCAGCTATAATAAGTATCTTCACTAAGATCATAATGGTTGTCAATGCCCGCAAAAGAATGCAAGAACTAGCATTGCGTCATTGAATGTCTTTTGACTTCCAAAGGAAGTTCAATCATTGATTAAAAATCTATGGCTTGGCATTCCAACTGATAAAATGTGTGAACAACATATATTTAAGAGGTTTTCTTGTGTATGTGATGGGTACAAAAGACCTTCATTTATGTAGAAAAGTGCTTGTAACATGCATTTGCAAGTAAAGGACCAATATGAGTTACCAATGATTCCTTGAGTGTAAATAAAAGGGTTGCTTCACAAACTGGACTTTTGGTTTGTGATTGGATACTTGTAATAAATTACAATCATTAGATGTAGATCCATATTCATCAACCTTCAATCAAAAATAGGGAGGAGAATTGAGCAGAGAATGGACTTTTTACCTAGGCATCTCCTTTTACCACTAATATTCAACATGCCCACTCCGCCAACTTAGCACAAGGCTGATTGGAGTGAGGATTGACTCCTTGTAGGGGATGAATGTGATGCAAGAGCATCCTTGGTGATGCAAGTCATGTTTATTTTGGTGTTTTAAGTCTTGGATGGGGTTGATGAAGTCATTTGTGAGTCAGGGGGATCAAGTTCCTTGGGTTAAGATAGATGGTTAAATCTAGAAATTCAAATTTGTGGTTTCCCGCCAAAACCTTAATTTGAATTTACTAGTGAATTTTTGTTCTCCAACCCTGGCTTTGGTTAGTTTTGGGAAAATAAAGCCATTTAATTTGAATTTACATGAGGGTTTGAATGCAAACATTGGTGTTTTTGGTTTAGTTAATAATAGTATTGTTGTGATTGGTTATTGGAATATTGTAAAAGGCCTTACTAGCTTGTTATTTGAAAGGTTGAATCAAGTTATTGGTCTGCACTTGATTAGGCCTAGAAGGACATGTTTGGGCCTAGGCAATGAAGGATCATCAACATGTAACAAGTGTTATTTAGTTGTTTTGTGCAATGAGTGTGTGTAAACCACCAAAACATTTTGGAAGTGAGTTAGAACAGCCCAAAATTGTGTGTGTTGGATTGGGCTTGAAGCACATGTATTCACTAGTTAGCTAGGATAAACCTAGCTATGGTAATTATTGAACCATTATGGGAAAATGTGTCAGTTTGAAATCAGATATAGTCATTTGCATCAGAATACATAACAAAGCATTCCAATTCTACATTTTAACTCTAATTTGTATCAACTGTTTTCCATTCAAATTAAATAAAGAAAGAAGATTTGTTACAATTTATAACTATCTTTTCAAAATAGCATCGTCTCAGAACTTTCTCTGATCACTGTGTTTATGATATAATAGCATTAGAGTCACTATTCACTGTTTCTCCTTTGACATTCATTGACAATCACTAATTTGATCATTCCTTAGCACTGTGCATCTCCTTCATATCTCTTATTTATACCTGAGTGCATACATTTGTCCTCTACTAATCCCCCTCATTCACATTACAAATCATTGTCTTGAAACATTGCTTCACTGCATACTTATGACTGTCTTTCAACTTGTAAGTGACTGATTTTGACCTTCAATTCCTCTATTTTGGTATCCTCATTTGATCTCTCTGATCTGATCTTCAAATTACTGTCTTTTATATGTAAAAATGTCTATTGTTTGGGCCTGCTCTGCTACATTTCATCATGACTTTTGATGCCCATTGATGAAAGTGCCTTTATCTATGATAATGTCCATTGCTGTATTCAATAATAGTGAGGGCTTTGATCTCCATTCTCTGTATTCCTCATGCTATCCTATTCCCATTGTCCTAGTTTTAGTCATTCTTTTCTCATACATTGTCATTAAATGACTGTCCTCTGTATTGACATATTGACTATTATATAGTATCACTGGCAGTCTTTTATAAATGATTTTCTCAAGATAAATTGTTGATATAATTGTGCCCATATAGAGTGTCTCTTCACTGTGTTTCAATACCATTTTGTATATCATTGCTATAACTGTCCTCTTAATGTTAATCTCAGTCACCTTTTCAAGATTATATCACTCTAACTCTTGTGACAACCTTTCTTCCCTCCTTTTATAACATTCACACACATTTGTGGCATGACCAAAACAAATGAAGATGTTTTAAATGGTAAAAGCTCGATGATTAGTATTGAATCTGAGATCTTTTGCAACAAATGTTCTTTAACAATAGAAGCATTGACCCTAAGATGTAAGCAAAGAAGCATCATCCTCATGATGCAATCAATATATATTACATGATTCTATCCACAAGTTCTATCTATTATGATCTATTTTACCCATCACAAGATGTCTTATCACTATAGAAGGTCAAGTTATTGTAAGATCCTCACTTTCCAATAACTTTAACAAATACAAGTGATAAAAATTACATTATAATCATTGCATATTATACTGTTGTGCATAGTATCGGATCATTACAAAATCCTTAATATAGATGATATACGATTATTACTTGATCTGTTGTGCCAATGTTCACTTCTTGATACATGGCAAGAGAAGATGAAAGGAATCTGTTTACACAGACTAGTATTTTGATCATATATAAGGATGATGGTAAAACAATTAGAATGATTATTCTTATAATTATCACAAGTAATGTGTATGTGTCTATGTATGCCAGTTCACATTGTGAATTGACATACATACATACATACTCATATTTAAATAATCAAAGAAATCATCCTTATATTTTACCGAAGCTACTATGCATCAACACTCCCTCTTAGCTAGGGAAGATAAAATCATATATATCACATTTCTCATGATAAGAAGTCTCA
This sequence comes from Chamaecyparis obtusa, assembly GCA_027943335.1. Classification (NCBI taxonomy): domain Eukaryota; kingdom Viridiplantae; phylum Streptophyta; class Pinopsida; order Cupressales; family Cupressaceae; genus Chamaecyparis; species Chamaecyparis obtusa. The sequence continues at coordinate 305,290 of BSBK01001997.1, forward strand.
CATATCTCGTGAAGACAAGCATCACATAACCTGTGATGATAATTATCACATAACTTGTGAGGTGTCACATAGCTCGTGGCACTAAGTATATCACATAACTTGTGAGGTGTCACATAACTCACGATACTAAGTCTATCACATAACTTGTGAGGTGTCACGTAACTCATGGCACTAAGTATATCACATAACTCGTGATAAGAAGTCTCATATATCTCATGAAGACAAACATCGCATAACACGTGATGATAAGTATCACATAACTCGTGACACTTAAGGATTGTATGCTTGAGAATATCACATTCTCCTTATACATCCTAACTATGGTATGTGCACTAACATTATGTCACATAATGTCTACCATAACAAATCATGGCACACCCATGAATGATATCAAGTCAGTGTGATATTATTAACATTACAAGATCGGCATCTTATAATGTTTGAATACAAGTGTTCATTTCCAAAAGATCGTCACCTTTTAGAGATGAACACAAGTGGTACAGCCCATAAAGTCATATATCAACACATATGACAGAAGAAGTTTACACATTAAACATCTTATAAATTTACATATATATCAATAAAGATTACAATGCAAATTACAATTCAATCATACCAAGACCTTTCCTGAAGTATTCAACTTTCACTCTGGGAAGTGGCTTGGTGAGCATATCTGTTGTCTGGTCTCCTGTATTGATATATTCCAACTGAATCACATTCCTATCCATAATGTCTCTCACATAATGATAAGGAATCTCTATAAGATAAAAAATAATGGATCACTGATGCTGAAACTCCATCCTATGAATCATAGTTCTCTAACTGTTGATCACTAAAGAACCCATCTTGACATGGTCTACTCCCTCTGAATCACTATGATCAAAGTCCTCAAAGATTAATTTAGTAGATCCTCTATTAGCTCCCTCTGTTACGAAAGCATAAATGGTATTAATTTTGAAAATGTCTTGCTCCAAGAGACTCTCATCATCTGGTACATGATCATTTACACACTATTAAATTTTTTTATCACAACATTATTCGTAGGAGTAGTTTCCCATACACAAATGCACTTGTCTAATTCTATAGTAACATGAGTGAATGTAATAAACTGTGGATTGATCCCTAGGCTTGGCAACACCAAATATTCATGATAAAGTGGCTTTCATCTGAAGCTCCTAGTACATGCATCAACCTTTTGACCTTTTCGTCTAAGGTTGCTTTAGATGAAATGTTAGACTCCCTCCGAATCTAAACTCTTCCTCTTCAAAGAAATGTCTTCAGTCATCAACTAAGTCCCATGATTGCAAGCATCAAGTTCTTTCTCCCTTGAATGCAATCTCTTATGTTTCTTGATCCGTCCTAAAATCATTTAAGAGAGATTACAAATAGTTCATAAAACTAAACTATCTCGAAGAGAAATACCAATGATAGAAGCATACAAGATATGCTATCCTAATAGTAAGAATTAATGACTCAAAATTTGTGAACATTATTCAAGGGTATAAAATACTTATCTCTTATTATCATATGATAATGCCCTCCACGTGATACTCAAACCCCTTTAGCAACATAGCCTTCAATTTAAATTGGGCCAGTCTTTTGAAAGATTAGAGAGCAGAGAATCTTCCTTGACTATTTTGGATTTGACAAATGAATAAGGGCCAAACCAATATATTATGAGGACAGATCAGAATGAATACGAATGCCAAAATCTGAGACAAAAAATGTCTATTCCACACGAAGCCGCTAAGAGTGAGATAGATCGGTCTAATCTGTTGGTCACCTGCTGATTAGAATAGAAAATTGACCATTGGAATGAACTCGCAATGTTATATGAAATGGTACACGACAAAAAGAACCACCTATCTCACAATGTTGATCATGGGCTACTAATGATTGTAGGTCGAGGCACCTCTCTACACAAACCACAATAGTCTCCAACGCTGATCATTAGAAGAATTGCAATACTTTATCAGCTCGATAATGATCTTTCCAGATATTTGAATATAGTCTCTAGAGTCTTTATTTTCCAAAAAAATATTTGTCGAGATATGTTTGTGCCAAATACTAATCGTGGGATAAATATTACTTGATGAGAAAAACACAATAGACGGCTCCAATCATTTAATTGAAACCTTAGGAAGTCAATGCAATGATGCAGCTGAAGTAATACAACCTAAATACAATTCGGGACCCACAAAATAATAAACGATGGACTCCAAGATAATAGTTTCGGGCTTAAAATATATTTCATGCTGAACTAGAATATTTAAATCCACAGCTTATGAAATTTATATTAAACTCACACACAAATGCTCATGGAGTCTCTCGGCGCATTGAAATATTATTCCAACTACCAAATGCTCACTAGTGGACTTAATAATCTCCTCATGAAAAAATTTGCTAACTATAGTCTTCTCCCGTCGAAGGAATATATCAATGTAATGGATTGAGTTCTCTGTCACAAACAAGCGCATGACCTTAGCATTGTTTGCCTGCACTTATTAATAGGGGCACTTAGGAGTAATATAATCGCTGGAAATTGAGAAATATCTACTATTATGAACTTGAAGCCGACTCGGTTTCCTCACTTTCAACGGTAGCATCTACAACCACAGAAAGTTCTAGAACTTGTGAAAATATGTGTGGCAATCGTGTAACGCCCTGCCAGGGAACCCAAGAGAATTTAACCTAAAACATGCTACTAAGTTTGGTGAACAATTTTTTTTTCTAAAGTTAACAAACAAGATAAACAACAGTGCGGAAGCATTTAGCATTTACTCACATTGAAACAACATCCAACACAGATACAAGACTCAAGGGTTCCATGACGTACAATGACTTAAGAAAAAAACACAACTAAAGAACTAACATCAACAAAGATTCCATAACTTATAAATTACAATTACATGATAACAATAAATACAATTCTCATGGACTTCCATGATATCCAAATAAACTAACATCCACTGCACATGTCGCAGGGTATGTAGTAATAAATCTATCTATGATAATACAATGTCCAGATCAGGTATCACATGCGATACTCTAATACAGGATTACATATAATGAAGATAAGAAAGAAACAACAATGAAGAAGCATCAAAAGAATCCATCTGTGAAATCACCATCAAGCACCGGCACTAGGACGTTGAATCTCAAATGGTAAAGAATCACTACCATCCGTCCATGTAGAACCACAAAGGCCTACCCCACTGTGTTGAGGAGATAATCACAAACTCCAATCGGATAACCAAACAAAACAAGGATAAAACTCTAAGCAGAAGGATCCTAAAAAGCACTCTAACTCAAGATACACATGATAAAGATAAAGGTACAACTTACTAAATCAGAGGCAACTGACACATGTAGAATAATCAGACTATGCATATGAAGGTGTCATCATGTACGTCTAACCCTTGAGTTTTGTCTTGGTAATCTCTCTGGATCCCGACACTCAAGTGACCATACACGGTATCAATGACCTCTTGTACTGATGAAGTCATCAACTATGCCAACTCATCCCTTAAAAGGGGGCTAGTCATCTTCTCAACTCCACCTTAGTCTGTACTAGCACTCAAGCATGGGTGAGGACTCATATATTATTAGGTTCAATTAAATACCCCTTAATTATATTAGGTTATCACTTGATTACTGAAACTTTACAATAAGTGATCCTGGCAGCCACTTGTGGGCCTCGACACTTATTGCAAGCCACCTCCTATTACATGTTCAGGTAAACTACCCTAGGCTCACAAATCTCTCCTAGATCTAATCAGGTATACAACTACGTAACCTCATATCCATTTTCACACAAAAGAACTAGATATGGTTACAGAGATACCACAAACAGAATACAGTAAAACATGAGCCCAATAGTCAAACAGGAGTGATGATCAGATAGAGTACACACACACCAAACATAACTGATAACATGAACATCTGACTTATACCCCAGCCTCTGTATTCCCCTAGGTCATCTAGAACCCGACAATCCATAATGAAAAAGAGAACACGAAGAATACACAACCACATCATTTGAACTGATATAAAAACCGTAATCCAATACGTTTCATAATCATCATTATTAACATAATAATCGATCACATCAAAAGTGACCTAAAAGAATTCGGTCAAACACTGAAACAGAAAGAAACCTAAAAGCGAACTATGGGTAGGGTACTACAAATCGCTTCAGTTTTGGATTTTGATATTGATCAAATATGCAACTGCATTTTCTTTTATCTGAAAATAATCTTCAACATCTTTATTCCTAGGTTTCTCTTTGATACCATGTTGATTTTTCAGAGATCAATATCAAATGTAAACCCACTGCTTTCAAAAGAATGTGTTTTCCAAATGCATCGATCTCTTGTATATATACATTGCAAAAACAAGAAGAGACATGTCCCTTCATGGGACATGTCTATTCATGAATCTAATTTATTAACTATATAGTTATTATAAGAATAAATATAGATTAACTTTATATATATATGCATATTAATATATAAAATAATATCAATTATTATATATATTAATATATGTAATAAATCATTTCTCATAATAATCATATAATTAGTTTTATTTATTTGACCGATGCTACATACATCAACATATATAATAATTAATACTTACTAATTATTTAGCAAAATTAATATTAGATTATGATTAAGGTTAGCATTTGGATTCAAATTAGGTTAGGGTTAATGTGGGATTAGTAGTCAATTAGAGAAATATATGTTTAGGGAAATGACAAGGAGTTTATTGGGGTTAGGGTAAAATTATGGTTATAAGAAAAATATTTGAGTTATAGTTAAATTATGGTTTGGTTTTAAATAAAGTTAGGATTAGAGATTTAGTAAGGTTAGGGTTACATTATCATTATAATAAACTTTAACCCTAACCATTTCATAAACTTAAACTCTTACCTTAGCCTTGACCCTAAACCCTATCTCTAATCAACCATGATATAAACTCTAAGTATAACTATTGAAAAAGGATAGTGATGAAATTGATGATTTAGGTATTTGGGAAATAGAGAGCAATCCACAAAAGTTTCATATTCCCTTCACGTTTCAGCAAAGTGATGTAGGGGAAGAGTTTGATGAAACCTTTTTCAATGAAGGGAATCCAGTTCTTTTAGCTCCACTACCATTTATCCATTTGTATGTACTGTAGTCAAAGTATGGGATGAGCATCTCACATAAATTTCTACCTATTTGATGTAGAGGATCTACAACAGCACTATTCTTAGGGTACTCATTGACCCAAACACCTTTCTAGGTTCTCAATCTTATGGGTTTGAGGCACCTAACAAGATTAAATCCCAAATCTCTCAAGGTATTTCAATATAGTCATCCTCATCACTATTATCCAATCATCTTAAGCATTCAACCAACAACTTATCACATCACAATCACCTCATCCACAATGTCATTAACAATCCACAATAACACCTTCAAGAGTCATACTCATACTATGCTGCAAAATCAACTTCAAGGCCTATTAGGCCTTGGTAGCAACCACCATGTCTTTTACCAATCCTCATTTAAAATATAACAATCAACATCAACTTACCAATGAACAATGAGTCTTACATTAAACTCTTCCATTACCTTTGCTTGAGCCATTTCACCATATACTTCAAGGAAGCCTTTATATGATGTCCACAAGCAAAACCATTAACCAAAACAATATCAATTCTGATCAGCAACTTCAAATCATTCAATATCTCTTCATTTACTATCTTTCCAATACAAGGTAACCATTCACCATGCTTACAAGACTTTAGGTCACAAGCATCTCTTATTGACAATAAACTTTGCATTATGACAACAAGAACTATGAATTTATTGAGCAATTTAAGCAAAACACAATGTAATCTTTGTCCTCTGATAGGAAGGGTCCTGGATCAAAGATCCATTACAAACATTATTTGGATCATTGGATCAAGCCATTTCAAAATAAACAAGGTTTTTTTTGCTGCTGCGACTGTTATTTCATGACAGTTTTGACTGTTATTCACAAAGATAAGTGCTCAAAACACCCAAAACTCATTACCTTATTTTCTGCAGGAGTTTATTTGAGTTGTGTTAACCTTAATCCATCATCTCATGCCATTTACAAACTTTTTAAACACCAAAAATTAACTAAACAGTAATGGACTGTTAAAACTATGAAAACTCACTATGTAAGCCCGCTAGGGCATCAAATTTATCCCAGGAGACTAAGTCTTTTACCATGAGACTAAAACCATTTGAAAGAGCCCTAAAAATGATTCTTAATTCCAAAATTTCAGAATTTTTGGGAGGTTCAGTTAAAAGATATGGACAAATCTTTCTTCAAACCCAATGAATGAGGGTTTTATGACTGTTTTTGGTAAAATCAATTATTCTAAGCCTATAGCCCACGGCCAATGCCCAAATCTGGTTCAAAGAAAAGTTAATTTATTATACTAAGACTCCAAATCAGTTTTTGTCCACATTCAATCCAAACACCATTAGAAATATGCATTGAAACAGTGAAAAAAAGTCCTGCTACGGGAAATTACCGAGAAAGTTGAACAAAAACTTGAGTCTCTTTCATTTAATCTTCATCAAAAATACATTCCAAATGATCTTCCTACAGTTACCTTCCTTCCTACTCCTTCTACAGCCACTACTTGAAGGTTTTGCAACCAAAAATGAATAGAATCTCTAAACTGTCATCCAATTCTGCAGAATGATGTGATAATTAGAGGTTTCTTGAAGATCCAATCCTTACAAACTTTCCTCTAACTTGGCCACTGCCCTTTATTCGACCACACAATGTATTTTATAGCTTCCTCTAGTTCTATAACTATTTCAACTGCCCTATGACCGAACCTCTTCCCTTGACATCAATTTTGCAACTTTTTATGCATTTTTGTTTGACAACTTTTCTTGACATATTGACAACTACTGTGTTTTCACCCCAAACTTAACAAAACTTTGTATGGACACCCTCATCACTTCAAAATGTACTAAACAAGACATATTACATCAATTTATCCTTCCTTGGGCTTTTTTTGCACAATTTGACCTTCTTGACCCAACTTGGACCCTATTGGGCTATTTTGAACAAATGGTTTGAATTACCTTACAAAATGTCTCAACATGATTTGAAACGAATACATTAAAATGACCTTCAAAACCAACATAGACTCAAAAAAACCTTGTGACATTACTCATTATCCTTATAGTGTTCCTCCAGTACTAGGTGCTCTTGCACCATACTGTTGACCTTGAAAGCTTTCCAAGTCTCTTAGAAATATTGAATAGCAACCGGCAATTTTTTTTTGTCTTGGACTGAAACTTCTTTATCCTTGCACTAGTGTCTTTGTCTTCAACTTTTCCTTTTCCTCTTCCTCTTATTATCTTCTTGCTTCTGCCATCAAGTTCATTTTCAAAAGGACACAAGACTTTCCTTGTAAAAAATCTTCTCATCTACTCCCGTCAGTGAAGTATTCAATGACAGCAACTTAGGTGTTCAAACAGTCATCCACCTCTTCTACTGCCTCAATACACAAACTCACAATTTCCTTGCCTCACCTAGGAGTCTCTTTCTCTCTCCCTAGTCTCTTGGAAACCAACAATCAGGTTCTTCTCCTAACCTGTTCCAACACCTTCTCTGCAGTTAGGTGGATCCACACTTACAACCAATAACAAACACCAAACAACTTTTCCAACCCAGACCTTTTACTGGGCTCCAATACCAATTTGATGCAGAGGATCTACAACAACACTAGTCTTAGGGTACTCATTGACCCAACACCTTTCTAGGTTCCCAATCTTATGGGTTTGAGGCACCTAACAAGATTAAATCCCAAATATCTCAAGGCATTTCAACATAGTCATCCTCATCACCATTATCCAAGCATCTTAAACATTCAACCAACGACTTATCAGATCACAATCGCCATGTCCACAATGTCATTAACAATCCACAATAACACCTTCAAGAGTCATACTCATACTATGCTGCAAAATCAACTTCAAGGCCTATTAGGCCTTGGTAACAACCACCATGCCTTTTACCAATCCTCATTTGAAATATAACAATCAACATCAACTTACCAATGAACAATGAGCCTTACATTAAACTCTTCCATTACCTTTGCTTAAGCCATTTCACCATATACTTCAAGGAAGCCTTTATATGCTGTCTACAAGCAAAACCATTAGCCACAACAATATCAATTCTGGTCAGCAACTTCAAATCATTCAATATCTCTTCATTTACTATCTTTCCAATACAAGGTAACCATTCACCATGCTTACAAGACTTTAGGTCACAAGCATCTCTTATTGACAATAAACTTTGCATTATGACAACAAGAACTATGAATTTATTGAGCAATTTAAGCAAAACACAATGTAATCTTTGTCCTCTGATAGGAAGGGTCTTGGATCAAATATGATTCATTACAAACATTATTTGGATCATTGGATCAAACAATTTCACAATAAACAAAGTTTCTTTGCTGCTGTGACTGTCTTTTCATGACAGTTTTGACTGTTATTCACAAAGATAAGTGCTCAAAATGCCCAAAACTCATTACCTTATTTTCTGCAGGAGTTTATTTGAGTTGTGTTAACCTTAATCCATCATCTCATGCCATTTACAAACCGTTTAAACACCAAAAATTAACTAAACATTGTAATGGACTGTTAAAGCTATGAAAACTCACTTTGTAGGCCTGCTAGGGCATCAAATCTCTCCCAGGAGACTAAGTCTTTTACCATGAGACCAAAACCATTTGAAAGAGCTTCAAAAATGCTGCTTAATTCCAGAATTTCAGAATTTTAGGGAGGTTCAATTAAAAGATATGGACAAATCTTTCTTCAAACCCAACGAATGAGAGTTTTATGACTGTTTTTAGTAAAATCAATTATTCTCAGCCTATAGCCCATGGCCAATGCCCAAATCTGGTTCAACGAAAATTTAAATCATTATAATAAGACTCCAAATCAGTTTTTGTCCACATTCAATCCAAACACCATTAGAAATATGCGTTGAAACGGTGAAAAGAACGTGCTGCTAGAAGAAATTACCAAGAAAGTTAACAAAAACTTGAGTCTCTTTCATTTAATCTCCATCAAAAATACATTCAAAAGATCTTCCTACAGTTACCTTCCTTCCTACTCCTACAGCCACTACTTGAAGGTTTTGCAACCAAAAAATGAATACAATCTCTAAACTGTCATCCAATTCTGTAGAATGATGTGACAATTAGAAGTTTCTTGAAGATCCAATCCTTACAAACTTTCCTCTAACTTGGCCACTGCCCTTTATTCGACCACACAATGTATTTTATAGCCTCCTTTAGTTCTATAACTGTTTCAACTGCCCTATGACCGAAGCTCTTCCCTCGACATCAATTTTGCAACTTTTTATGCATTTTTGTTTGACAACTTTTCTTGACATATTGACAACTATTGAGTTTTCACCCCAAACTTAACAAAACTTTATATGGACTCCCTTATCACTTCAAAATGTACTAAACAAGACATATTACATGAATTTACCCTTCCTTGGGCTTTTTTTGCACAATTTGACCTCTTGACCCAACTTGGACCCTATTGGGCTATTTTAAACAAATGGTTTGAATTACCTTACAAAATGACTCAACATGATTTGAAATGACTCATAATACATTAAAATGACCTTCGAATCCAACATAGACTCAAAAAAACCTTGTGACATTATTCATTGTCCTTATAGTGTTCTTCTGGTACTAGGTTCTCCTGCATTACTATTCCAATGTTTTGCCTGCCATTTTCTTGGATTTAGCGGCATGCCACCCTCCACTAGGCCTTATACATCAAAACAAGGTTTACTAGACGAAAAAAGTGATAAATTCTAAGTTGTTTAAACAAATTGAAACTTTGACACACTAGCATTAGTTTAATTTGAAGAAGAAGACGACGACGTCGTCAACGAGGAGAAGGCCAAGAGGAAGAAGAAGAAGAAGAAGATGGAGACAAAGAGGAGGAAGAAGGAGAAGATGAAGAGAAAGAAAAAGAAGAAGAAGAGGAGGAGGAGGAGGAGGAAGAAGAAGTACAAGGAAAGAGAGAACAAAAGGATGCAGGATATATCTTACTATCGACTAACCATTGCACCTTTTTTAGGTGCAAGTGCTAGTTGTAAAACATATGTTGATGGGGTGGAAGTTTGATGTAGAGCATGTGCCAAAACCCTTCTAGGACTCCAAATCAACCATGAAACCCAATCAATAACACAATTCCTTCAAGAAGTTAGAGGCATAATCCATCAACAACATCATGTTTACATCAAACAAATCATTCATTAGGTTCAATCTAAACCTTCATCCCCCTTCAAACAATACAATGCACCTCAAATTTCACCTGAGAACACATTCCTTCAATCCTTTGATGTTCACTTTTAGAATCCACTTCAAGGCCTATTAGGCCTTGTGATCATAGTCCTTTCACAAGCCTAGGTCCCGCAACAAAATACATTAATCCTCATTCTTCTAAATACCAAGCAAAAAACACACTATTCTGATCACAGAATAATAAATATGCACATAAAGATTAGTCATCCCAATGGTCCTTTGTTACATAAACACAAACTCATCCATCATTTCATCTGATAGTCCACTCGTCTTCCCATTAACAAATGTGCATATTCAATCATTATTAGACTCTAAGCAGTCAAGAAAGGTTATTGTCAAGTGGTAACAGTCCTCAAGCCCGCATACTGCCCTTGCCTGCACATAACTTCTTCATTATGTAACCAGGAGTATTAATCTTCCCTAGAGCCAGCCTTGGTTCCTTCACGTCAACACCTATTCTAATACCCAAGTATTAAGCATAACCAAATGACAGATCAAAGCAAAATAATCAAAATTCTCCATTGAATCCTCATTACTACTGCAGATTTATAGGCCCCAACTCTGTCATTAATATCTTTCAACCTAGATATGAGTTTTCAAATCGCTTTGGTGAGTTGGTAGAAAACTAGGTTTCCAAGACCATATCCAAAGCTCATAAAAATCCAACAGTTTGATTAGGATTTATGCCCTTCAAACAGAGACTATTTTTTACTGTCTCAGAATAAGAAAAACATGCACACATATTTGTCTAGAGCATCAAATTCCTTTCAAAAGACAAAACCAATCATTACCAAACCAATTTCATCTAACAGTATACTGATTCTGATTTCAAATAAATCAAAAATCATAATTTTTTATCGGGTGTGATCAAAGATATGAGAAAACCCTTATGAACTACTCTATCAGTGAGGGTTTTAACCAGTTTTATTATAACCCCTTAGATCTTCCATTACATCCCAAGGCCCTCTAAATTAGTCCACAATAGAGTGAACTCATTCCAAAATATTCCTCAATCGGTCTAAGCATCTATTGAGTCCATACAATAGAGGAAATGTACATTAATCAGAGATGCAACATGCCAAAAAACTGATTTATGCAAGGGAAATGCAAATAAAACTTATCTTCTATCATTGATCTCTAATATATTTACACTTGGTGGTATTCAGAGATTGTGTTACCTTCCCTACTTCTGCAACAATCCCATCATGAACTCAAACTGATAAACAATAAGCCCTACTGTACTCCAATCCTGCAGGAACAAAGGAGACAGTCAGGGGTATTTTGAATTTGTCCAATGCAAACTTCCCACTAACTGATCCACCATATTGGATTTGACCAAATGCAACCTTTTATAACCCTTGTTGACTGTTTCAAACAGAATTCCCTTCCAATCAGCCAAGTCATAGCAACTTTCTGTGCAACATTTGCAAAATTTGTAATTTTGCAAATTTTCAATCTTACAACTTTTGGATAGTTTTTCGCACTTTTTGACATATTGACTTTACAACGTTATGTCTACACCCTTGACACTTCAAAATGGACAAAATATCACAAATTACATCATTTTTTCCCCTTCCTTGGGTCTTTGACTTCCTTTGACCAACATTGACCATTCAAGACCTTCTCATGACAACTTTGCACAAACAAATTACATTGCTTTATCAAATACATCAAAATGACTTGAATGTCTTTAAGTACATCAATATTGACTCAAGAACTCGTGCGTAGGTGCTTCTGCACCAAAGTCAAGGTGCCTGCAGGTCCTTTCAACCTAACTGTGGACATCCTTTGATGTCGTAGGGATGTCAAGATGTCACCAGGTATTTGTTCTAAAAGAGGAGACATCATTTAGATGCCAAAAGAATGATGGATCATGGAATGTTACTTGAAACATTGACGCAAAAAATTACATGTAGTTTTTTACAGGAGCTTTCTAATCATCCGTCATGTATTGCAGAAATATCATGGGTCTAATGCCAAAAAGATTCAAAAAAATCTCAAGTTCACAAGAAAAAAATTAGTAAAAATGGGGGATTCATGGAGGATGTCCCTCCATACCTAAAATGTCTGGGAACATTTTTATGGTACAAATATTATGTTTCCAAGCTGACCAATTCAAGATTGCCATTTAGGTTAGAGAATTTGGGCCTTTGAAGGAAATAATAAAGTCACAAAATCTCTTCGTAATCTTTTTGACAAGTTCAATTAAAATGGTGGACCCTTGGAGGATGCATACTCTTTGTTTTTTGGTTGTGAGAGTATTTATCCTAGGGTTAGCTAAATAATTTGTGAGTGGTTTGCATGTCGTGCCCATGTGGTCATAAGACATGACCTTGATTGACTTATCCAAGTGGTAACAGTCTATTCTTTTATCAATCTTCCAGTGACGATGGCGCCCTTTACTGATTGCCTTAATCACAATTTTAGATAGACTTAAAACAATTACATGTGTCCTTCCTCTGTACCAAAAATGTATGGGATTACTTCATAGGAGAGGGCATGTGTGTCCATGGCACATTGTTGTGACATAAATATTTCTTACCAAGGTGGCCAATCCATATAACTCTTTCATATAGATTAAAAGATTAATATCTTTAAAGGCATTACTAGAGACACATAATTTTTCATGATGTTCTTTTGTAAGAGTGTTAAAAGGGGTTTTCTTTGGAGGTAGAATTCGACATCAAACTTTTTCCTTTGTTGCAAGAGCATCAATCCAATAGCTAAATATTCCATGACTTGGTTGCCTGTCCTACCTTAGGTGGTCATAAGAAATGATCTTAATTGAATGATCCAAGTGGTTAGAGTCCTCTACTATTTTATTGATTTTTCCATGTTGACTTTGCCATTTACTAACTACATTAATCACAAATTGGGAATTTCCTTCACGCCCATCCTTTTTCCTCAACAAGCTGCACTGTTATGCATTGGACTGAAGATATCAATAGATCAACATTATTTCTTTTGTACTATTTTAAAACATCCCTCTTCTCCAACCTAGATCTAATTTCCTCTAGGGTCACCATTAACATTCAATTTAAACTTTAAACTGCTTTGTCCATCTAACCATATTGTGTTTTTTCATTTACTATGTCATTTAGTTCTATACTATTTTTTTTCATTTTAAATGATATTCATTGATCATTGACTTGAATGTTGTTTCTGAGTTTAGAGTTACAACATTTCTGCTGTACTTTTTGATCTGTTAAATTTCCACTTGTATAGATTTTTTGGACTTAGATGCCACAAATACAAATAAGGGGTATCTTTTCCAGTGAATTTATGTAAAACTTGTAGCTGTCCTGTGGTGGGGTGTGCCACAACAAGTGAGTTGGATATGTTATTTTACTTAATTTCAGCACTTCATTATGTGTCTGAGGTTTGAACTTGGGGCTTTTGCACATAAGCCCTGGTGCTTTTCCAGTTGAGCCCATCCCATTAGACAGAGTGATATTAATATTGTTCGATGCTTCATAATTTATTTTCAGTTCAAGCCCTTCCCTTTGATTGTTTCTTTAAAATTTAGAGTGGATACAATGATTTATGCTGTCTTTTTTTTAACTAAGTGTCTATAGAATAATTAGAAAACCGAAGGTTAACTAGGGTGTAGTTCGCAGTCATGAATTATGTGTGGCGACGGGATTCTATTTTGTGATTACTCTTTGAAGTGCACTAGAGACTGACACACATAACCCCTCTCCATCAGGCATAAAATTCATTTCAAAAACCAAAAAATAGTATTTTAGGTCTAGAGCTTTCTATAATGTACTTGTTGTAGGCAAGACAAATACTATTTGATAATCAAAACAAAAGCATTATAAAAGACATTTTTGTTTTAGCTAAAATCTTATTCCTAAATTCCTACTTCCAGAAATAAAATTTAACTAAAATTATATGGATTTTGAATACATTTGAAGGATTGAATTAAATTGTTAAATTTCAAGTTTTATGTTATATCTAGAATTAGAAGAGATTCTTTTCGATCTTTCAAATTCGAGTGTCTGAAATAGGAATGAGTAAGATCAGAAAGCTCCACCGAAATGTTGGCGTAGATTTCTAAGAAAATGGGATCAATAGTATTGGAAATGACATATATTTTGAAAAGTTGTTGGAAATGGAATTAGGATCTTTTCAAAACTTCTGGAAATGAAATGTAAAATTAAACAATTTTTCTACAATGTTGAGTTCAAAGATTGGAAACTTCTTGGAACTCTTGGAAAATAATATTTCCAAGAAATGTCTTTGTATTTGCAAGAAATATTTCTGGAAGTTTCTTTCATGTGTGCGGGAGTTCTAGAAGTTTTCAAGATGAACACCTTTTGGTAAATTCAGAAATAGGTTTAATCCGAATAACAACAAAGAGGCTATCAGAAAAACACATTCAATTGCAAAAGAAGGATGACTTTTATTTTGCTGAAAAATATTATTATAAAACATTTTTTTAGGGTTCTTGTGATAATTTCTTTTCAAATTTTTGTGGTCGTCGGGCTAGGGCACAACAAATTTTGTCTGCATTATAGAGGATGAACTTTTAATGTTTGTCTGGAAAATTTGTTGAAGAGGGCACAAAAACTTGAATATGCTTTTCCCTCTGTTGTGATTTGCATTGCCATTCCCCAGCTCCTCACTATCATCCGTGTCACATTTGTAGTTCATGTTCGGTTTTTGTTAAACTTTTGAATGAATGAAGAATTTTAATGGCGTCCATGAGACCATCGGTCTAAGGGACCACAAGAGCACAACCCTAAACTAACTCCATAGTCTTTTCCATAGTCGCTCTTCTGCTGTGGATCTTGACGACAAACTAGCTATCTACTTGATCTTATCCTCCTCAAATAAACTGCACATGCTGCCATCTTTCAGGATGTCCCTGTACGGAACCTGAATTTCATCATAAGCCATGCATTCGAAGAGAAAGTGCCATTCTGTTTCAATCACACCCTTTTTGTAGAACCTACAAATCCTCTCTTCCCACTCCTCTTTGGGCCTTTTCCATCTACCAGTCCTGCATCTCAGATGGTGGGAGCCCGTCCTCAACTAAGCTAACAACACTCTAGGTTTACCTTTAATAGCTGCCCCTAGATAAGCTTTATCCCTATGCTTGTGGGAAGGGTTGAACACTTCTAGATATATTGCACCTTTTTCCGCCTCATATTATTAGACCACATGGCAGTCTGAAATTTATCCATGACAAACTTCTTTATTTTCATATTTGTGTTCGGGCAATCTTGTAGCTTGATGTTCCACTTACTCAGCCACTTTATGTTTTGTTTCATCAAAGTCTTCTTCCTCCAAACTAAACCCTCTTTCATTGCAATTTTGGGCCATCATTTGTTATCCATGTTTTCAAGTTTCTTTAAGTAACTTATTAACTGGGTAATCACTGTAGCCTCCAATGAGAAAATGTTAGCTTCCGCTAAAAGAATTTCATAAGGTATTGAGGCTTTGACCTTGATATTGCTAGTGATTAAATGCTTTTGAATCCTCTCTAACTGTCTCCACCCGCACCTTGTCATGCTGCCCCCCCAAACCTCCTGTCGTAAAGAATAACTGGTGTGACCAGCAAACCGAAAATAATTTTCTTAGTTTTCCAATCCCACAGCTCGGCTTTTCTGTACCTATTTTGAAAGAGATAGAAAGTTTTCCAACCTCCTTGTATCCTTTTAGCTCTACTAGTTTCCCAGGTTAGCCTATAATGAAAGTCAATCCCCAAATACTTGTATTCTTTCACCCTCTCTAACGGACTGCCTTCGAAGAGAAAAACAGTATGGTTCTCTTTTCTTTTCAAAGAAAAAATCATGATTTTTGTCTTGGTAATGTTCACTTGCATTCCCACTTCCTAACAAAAGCCTTCCAAAGCCACCAACTGAACTCTTAGTCCTTGAGTTGTTTTTGAAATTAAGATAAGATCATCGGCATATAAAAGAAGCTTCACCACATACCCACCAAATGGGCTCCCTCACCATCAATTTTATCTAACCAAGCTTCAAGTTTATCAATATATAAACTAAACAAAGTGGGAGATAATGGACACCCTTGCTTCACACCGATGTCACTACCAAAGCACTGGGACATACCATCTTTAGTTATCTTTTGTTTATACTTATTAAATATCAAACAATGATTTACATTTTATTATCTTATCTATATAAAATTTATATTTGATATGGTTGAAAAGTTATTTGGTGTTTTGATATATTTGATATAGCTGTTTAGTGTTTTGTAAATAAAATTTATGATTATTTCATTGTTGTTTATTTTTAAATAAATTATTTTAATGATAAAAATAAAAATGATTTTTTAAATAAAATTTAGAATTTTTTTATTTTGTTTGAAAATTAAATTAAAAAAATTATTTATTTTTAATTTTATATTATTATTTTATTAATTTCACACTTATTGTTTATATTTTTTAAATGTGTCATCTTATTATAATGATTATAATCTATTTAACATTGTTAAATTATTTTGATAATTTTGTAGATCTATAAATATATTAATTATATTTTTTAAAAGTTAAATTTATATAAGGCGAATTTAATGTCAAATTTTTTTAAAAAAGTTTTTACCTTCCCAAACTTCATCCAAATTTTATAGTTGCCGAACTTAGATTTGAATTCGAACCTTGTGACTTAGTTTCTAAGTACATCCATACATAAAATAATAAAAATCATAAATATATAGATAGTTTAGCCTAAAAGTGAAAATTAAGTTCATAAATATATTATTAAATTTTAAATATTAAATTAGATTGAAAAATATTGTATTAAATTGTAAATAGTAAAATTGAGTATACTATAAAATAAAACTTATTGAAATTTTAAATGATTACATTTAAAATTAATTATTAAAATTATTTTCTTTTATTTTTATCCATGAAAGCCTAATGAGTCTTCTCCTAAGAATTGGCTCTCCACTAGCTAAGTGTTGATATTTTCATCATTAACCCTCTACCTCACATGCTTCTCATCCTTAGCCTGATTCCCAAGATTCCCTCATAATTTCATTTTGAAGAGCCATGAGCAAAGAGAAATTGCATATGTAGAGGAGTTGTGTGAGAAGAGTCATGGTCAGAGAGAATGAGCAAAGAGTTAACAACAGAGCTGGAAGTAGAATTGTGAGTAGAGTGTTGTTATCTGGGATTAAAATTGTGACAAAGTCAATGCTAATCTATGTTGGGGATGATAGTATAAGGTGAAAAGGGGAAAAAGGGGGTGGATTTTTGTGATGGGTTTGTGTGGATTCACCCAAGTTTGTTCTAATTGCTAGGCCTGATAATCAAGATTCTGGATGCCTCCACAAAGGTATTGGACCAGATTCAAATCAAGCTTGGATCTGGGCCTATTTGGCAATAATCTGACACCATTTCCTAAATGTTGTAATTATGTTAATATCAATTATACTTTTCAATTCAAATCCTAAACATACTCTTTTATGCAAAGTTAAATTGTAAACTGCTAAACATTATGAATCAATTGAACTCAAGTTAAACATTTCTGTGAAAATTTTAAATAGAAATATATTATTACATTCAATATGATAATAACATTCAACTATAATGGGTTGATGCCTTAGTGGTCTAGTTCTCATCAAATATCATGTTGATCTCCTTATTGCTATAACTACTCGATCCAATCTAGCCAAAGCTCTTGCAAGTGGACACCAACCAACCTTATTGTGTAGCCTAATCCTCATCAATCTATGCTACCTTGTTTGATCGTGTTCCTCTTATAGACTAGTTCCTCTCAATAGTGAATAAACTAGATGCTTGATAGTTGAAAGAATGTGATGTCCCCATTTAGGACCCACTTTTATTTTTGTCCATTTCTTTTAAGATATTGTATAAGTATAATTTTAGTCAGAAACTCTTTAATATCTTTGGCTTAGGTTGATCAAGACTTGTAGAAGTAACTTCAAAGAATTTGATATCTATATGGAAGTACCACTAATCTATTCAATGATGTAGCTTAGTATTTAATAACCACAATAACAAATAGTGAGGAAGAGCCAATAATTCCAAAGGTCTGATTTGAATTATATGAATAAGAGATATAGGCAACTAACTTCTACACTACCTTGGATAGATTAATAATAGCTCTTAATTTGAATTAACTAGCATAGCTTGATAGTGACCAACAATGTGGACTTATATCACTCGTGTCTCCAATACTAATATTGCCATTTTTGAGAATCCATATAACATTGTAGTGTCCTTACTTTCGATGTTGGTTCCTTGATGAATGAGCTTGATTGATATGGTTCCAACATTACCGTTTGTTCCCAATCTCCCACATTGATCAATCGATGTTCTATTTCTTTCCCTTCCTTGCTATGTTGTTTATTTTGTCAAAAATTGGTTCCAATGATGCATAATCTTTTTTCATGCATGAAAATTATTTCCATTAAATCCAACCATAAATAATATCAATGTCTTCCTTCCATATCTACATATATTCTCTTTTATCTTTGTACAATCTTCTTGTATATTGACATACTCTCTCTCTCTCTCTCTCTCTCTCTCTACAAATTCAACCTATTAATCCCTTGTATGTAGATCTGAATTTTTATTTCTATTCTTCCATCGATATGTTATTTATTTTCCTACTCTTGTCAATTCCTTTCATATCTACGATATTTTCCCTCCATATAAGCATCGACAATAGTGTTTAGACTAAAACACGTGATGTTTGAATATTTTCTTCCTACTACCAATGATCACAAGGGATAGTAATTGTCTTTATACCATCAAAGTCACCCAAGACCAAGATTACCATCATTGCATTAATAATCACATTTACACACAAAGATTATAGCAAAACTCAATGAACAAAAGCATCCCAAAACTCCACCAATGAATTCATGCCTTTGCATAATAGAGTCTCGAGTATTTTAGTTGGACCACATAATATATTCACCCCAGACTAAGGAGTGAATGGTCTTATTTATTTATTTCCCAATGTTAATAGTCTTGTAGAAACATTAAATACGATGCTTTCAATATATTCCTCTACAATAACGGTTCCATGATTTTGCTTGTAAATTGATGCATCAATATTGTCGACAAATTTCCCCTTTTCTAATCCCCCTAAAGGGCTACTAAAACACTCTTTTTATATATATGATTTCATATGTCCATAGTCGCGTCTCTATTTGGCCAACGTTTAATTACTAATCAAATGCTATACTATCGTTTATATATTAAATCATATATATATATATATATATATATATATATATATATATATATATATATATATATATATATATATATATATATATATATATATATATATATATATATATATATATATTATATTATACTTTTATATTTTGTATTCCTTTATAAATTAGACTTTCTATACATTTATTTATTAGTATCATTTATTTATTTTATATTATTATAATAATAATATTTAATTTTATTAATAATATATATATATATATATATATATATATATATATATATATATATATATATATATATAATCTGTAAAAGGCCTAGGCCAAGATTAATTTAATTAATTAATTAAAGTAAGATACATGAGTCTCCATTCAGTGTGGGCACTGGTAGGAAAGAATGGAGAAGAAAACCTCCAGTCTTGCCCGGAACAATTGTCCAACATACTTAAAAGATAGGGCATTACCCTATTTACAAAGCTAGTGAGATAGGGGCATTCCCCTATTTACATGATCTAGAACGATGGGGGCATTCCCTTGTTTCTATGAAATAGAAAGATGGGGGCATCCTCTTATTTAAAATGCTAAATTTACATTAGATAATAAATGTTACATATCCCTTGACATAAAACTCGATACAACCCGTCTCAAATTGAGGTACTTTCTCAAAATCAAATATCTTTGACGATGGGTCGAGGGGGATAGTCTTCATCCAGATTTTCTTGTAAGATTTAACATGTTCAATCACTTGACCTATCCTCACATACTTGTTAGCATAGTATCTATTATATTAATATGTCTTTTTAATTACCTTGGGACAAGTAGGAATATCATTCTCCTATTTTTTTAAAGACAACTAAACATATAAGTTTAAAGAAATTTTTTGACAATAATAACTGTAAACTCACCCTCCATCCTTGGATTCATTCCCCAAAAGTGTAATATGAATGAAAATTATTAAATATCTCATCAAATTAAATCTGTCATTGCTATTCTATATTAAGAAAACAACATGTTCAGAAATTCAATTAGCAACCTATACTCGAGAATGGAAAATAAATCCTTTATCTAGAACAACCAAGTAATGTTGACAATTTGGCTGAGTTGACTACATAGATGTTGTCATTATGGCAACATATGATCTACATGAAGATCGCACAGGTCAGAGAGCAAGTATGACAGAGTGCATTGCAAATTTGTCTAAGTGTGAGACAATGTTTTTACTAGTGAACCTGGACACAATTTTTGTTTGCGACATTGACTGGAGTAAGTTCAGTGCTTGCACACTTGAACATAGACTCTATGATGTCTGTTGATCATCCATCTTAGAGCGCAAGTCAGTATGGCATGTACAAAAGAAGTTATGATAGTTTTACCGAAGACAGTGTCAAGCTGACAGGACAGAATATGAAGATAGAACTAGTAAAGAGTTAAGGGATTATTTTGTTTATGAAAATAATGACTTAACAATATAAAGGGACAACATCCTAGATGTTAACCCTTGGATAAAGTTATTTGTATAAATGTAATTGTAATTGTAGTTGTAACACAATAGTGTGGACAAGTGATATGATGCGAAGTATATGATAGCGATAGTGAAAGAGCAGTGAAGAGATATTGATGCAAGCAGTATAAGGTTAACCTTAACCTATTTTTGTAATCAGTGTATATTGTACATTACTTGTTTGGGCAGTGGGCTCATTTGGTAATCACATTTTTTACTACCAACTCCTAACAGGGTTGAGGCTTCTAACAAGGCCTATAGTCCCTTAATCAGGACTGATACACTATATGTTTGTAATAGACTCCTAACATGGTCAACATCCTTAACAAGATACTTTTGATTAGTGGATCTTTGTGGGTACCATCTCCACCGGGGTTTTCCCTTAGCTAGGGTTTCCTCGAGAACAAATAATGTGTTATGAGTTCTTTATTGTTATGCATGTTGTTTAGCTTCTTATGTTATGCATGTATAAAGATAATCTGTTATATCCATAATTGGGCAAAATATAAAGTTTGTAGAATACTGATTCACCCCCCCCCCCCCCCCCCCCCCCTCAATATTCCCTATTTCTAACAATTGGTATCAGAGCTTAGTTACTCAGAAAAGAATCATTCAAGGAAAGCCTAGCATCTTGAGTAAGATCTCTATGGATATGGATCAACTACAAAAAAATCTTGAAGAAACTCTTGAACAGATTGACTTGCTTACTATTGAAAAAGATACTTTGAAAAAAAAGTATGATGATGCAAAGAACCTCATTGAGAAACTGAAAAACAAATTGGAAGATCTGAGATCTGAAAAGGAATCTGAAGTTTTTATTAAAGATTGTGATGACAATTTAGAAAAAGCAAATGAGATCCTTAAGCATGAACTGAAGATAGCAAATTTGAAGCTTAGTTTGAAAGATGGAAATGGCAAGAATGAAGGAAATCTGAAATCTGAGAATGAAAATCTGAAGACTGAAAATGAAGGACTAAAATCTAAACTTAGTAAAGTAACATCTAAACTTTAGAAAGTCAATTTGCAGTATGATGAACTTGAGAAATACAATAAGATTGTGAAAGGTGAACTGACTCAATCCAAACAACAACTTGAAAGGCTATATTCAACTAGTGAGAAGATTGATGAACAAATATCTTATCAAAAACCATTCTATGATAAGACTGGTCTTGGATTCAACACTTTTAAAGCAAATGATGAAAGCAAGGAACCAGATCTGAAGATATCTGAAAGCATAGATGAGAAGAAGTTTGGTGAGATCAACAAATCTGAAGATACACCAAAAAAAGAAGAATCACTGAAGCAAGAGGAATCACCCAAAGGTATGCAAAGAGAATTCAAAGGTAGATGTTTTTCTTGTAATACTATTGGTCATATGAAGAGAGATTGCACAGGTAAGCAATTTAAACCTCTTAATGGTTATTGTTACAATTGTCATGGTTTTGGACATAGAGCTATTGAATGTAGAAAACCTAAATTTATTGAGAATAATGATGGTAGTAGAATGTTTAGGAATATTAACAATGCAGATAAGAAATCTACTAAAGATATGAACAGAAGAAATGGAGTAGTATGTTATAGATGCAACAAGGTTGGACACATTGCTAGAAACTGTAGATCACAAATCAATCAACCTGGACCAAGATATGGAAACAATGGAATTGTTTGTTAGATATGCAACAAGATTGGACATACAGCAAGGTTTTGCAGAATGAACAATAGAGTTTTTCATCCTAATCCTAATCCCATAAATCATGCAAGAAGAAATGAAAATGCAAGTAACAGTCAGAAAGGATGCTATAGTAATTCAGATGAAGTGAATTTTATCAAAAGCACAGATCAAGGAGACATATTCAACATTGAAGGTAATCAGGAAGGTGAAGTATTGAAAGGTAAGAATGAATCTTTACCTGACCTATCTCAAAGTACTTAATTTATGTAAATTATAGTAGAATAGGAACTTAGATTAAGTGTAGAAGTAGATATATGATGAATTGAGTCTTGTGCAGTTAATGCAAGGTAGTTTATGATGTTCTAATGCTATGGTTAAGAGCGCAAAGAAAAATATTATGTTTTGCGAGATCGCAAGAAGTTTTAAGTTTTGCAGGTTAGCAGAGACAACTTTTTGGAAAGAAGTGACAAAAGAATTGAATGCGATGTCAGATCTAAGTGAGATTGAATTAATAAAAGGTTATGATCAGTATTATTTGATCATCAAAGTGAATTCAAGTGTCAAGGAGATCAAAGAGCAGTGATTGAAAGCATTTTGCAAAGATTTGGAGAAGAATTTTGTGTCGAATCTACACAAGCCTTAAAATCATGAAATTAAGGTATTTTACTTGACAAATCTTTGAATCAGTAAAGGAATTTGAAAAAATCATGGATGTTTCCTTAATACACAATGTCAGAGATAAGAATAGACCTAAATTGGAAAGGGAACCAATAGAACCCTTGGAAGAAGACCCTAGGTTTGCATTATCATCCGTACTAGATGGAGTTTTACACTTAGAAAATGTTAGAAATTATCTTGGATGCAAACTAGAGATAGTGAGTGATAGTGATTTCACTGATGAATATTAAAAGATTTACAATCATGATATGACACTGAAACAAGGTTTTGAATATTTGGAACATAATGAAATTGTTAAGTATGGATTACAGTATGAATTTGATAATGAAGAATGTACTAAGATTATCTTGAGCAGAATTCATAATGGAAAGTTTTGGCTAGAAGATAGAGTGATAGATATTACAATAGATTTGATTCATGAAGTCACTGGATTATATAAAACTGGAGCTATTCCTTTAAATGAGAAAAACATGACGAAAACAGTCATTGATAACACAAACTCATTCTATAATGGTAGAGGAATTGTGATTAGTAAGATCAAACAAGATGATGTGAGATACTTATGCAAGATCCTAACTACTAAGTTTTGTGCAAATTCAAGAGAGGATGACATGGCAGCTGGAATGGTACATGCAACCTATCTAATGTGTGTTGATAGGGCACAAGTTGATATGTGTGAAATTCTAAGAATTCAATTGTTTGAGAACTTGGAGAAGATCAAGAAAACTAAGTATACACAGTTTAGGTTCTCATCCCTAATCACTTATATGTTTTTTCATCTATTGAGGAGATTTCCTTACACCATAGGAAATGAATGGAATTATGGACAAAATACAATGGAAAGGATCAACCTCGTGTACAAAAGACATGTTATTGATAGTGTTAACAAGAGTGCAGTACTTGTTATTAAGACATTTTAGAATATTGTGTCTAGCAGATCAAGGATCCCTAAGTCTCTTATTGAAAAATATAAAGATGATATATGTTTTATGGTGGATACTGACTTTACCTATATTGAAGCAGTGGAGCCTAGAACAGAGTTCATAGACCCTCTTGGCTATGAGATATCTGAGGTAGAGACTGAAGAGTATGTTAGCAGGTTACTTAAGTGTAAGTTGGACACTCAATGTAATAGGTTTGGAACCTTTGAGGAGAACTTCACCTCCACAAAGATTCTAATTGAAGAGAAGCAGTCTAAGAAGAGAGTTGAGAGAACTATTAAGAAAATCCTAAAAGATACATGGATGACAGAGCGTGAGTTTTTGGTAGCAAAGAAGACAACAGAAGTAATCAGAGAGAGTGGACAAAAAGAAGTTTTGTCTATCCCTCCTTTATCATCAATTGCACTACAATAGGAAGAACCACAAGTGAAGGTGAAAGTGGAAGTAACTGCGAAGGACATAGAAGCAAAGATGTCTACTAGATCCACTTCCTCCACACCTAGCAAAAGAGTTAAGGAAAGTGCTACTGGACCAGGAAAGAGATATAAAACTTTAGTACAACCAGTTCCAAGAAAGATTGCAGAAGTAAAAGATGATGTCACTACTAAGAAGAAAGCTTGGAAACCAAAAGTTGAAAAGATTAATGAGAAGATAATTGAGAATGGTGACTTTGCAAGAATGAACAAATACTATGATCTTTATGATTATACTGACAGACTTAATCTGGAGAATGCATTTGTGAAGCATATGATTTTGGCTGACAAGAAGTTTGATACTATTCAGTGACATATACCTGATGATTTATATAACAAACTTGTAAATAGGAAGAAGAGAGCATCAGAGGAGGACATAGCTATCAGAGAAAAGCTTGTGAGGAAGCTTTGTGAAATAAGAGATGAAACACATTTCAATCAAATCATGAAAGCCTTAAGCACCCATCTGAGAACCAAAAGGAGAACTATTCAGATTATGGGAGGCAGGTATGAAGAAATCAATTCTGAGATAGAGCAAGCTATTATCAAGGTTATGACAGAATATGTTGGAGAATCATCAGTTGCAGCAGAGCAAGTAGGTGAGAAAGAACAAGAGGACATTCCCTATTCTCCAGCCATTAATATTGAAGATGAAACAATGAATGTAGAAGGTACAAAAATCACCTTGGATACTGATGAAAATGTATTCAAGAATTTGGAGAACATTGTTGATAATTCGGCCTTTGAAGAACAGGAAGCTACAAAAGAAGAAGAGATGATAGAGACAACAATTGTAGAGCCACCAGTAACAGAGGAACAAGTTCCCATTCCCACCAAAGAAGACATTAGTCTTACTCCTGAGACTGGAAAGAAGACTCAAATTGGATATATGATTGAGCATTTGGGAAAAGAAGTAGATGATGATGATCAGTTGGAATTGATCACATCCTTGAATAAAATCATTGGCAAAAATAAGAAAGTGAAGAGTCTTGAAGGGTGTCTGAAGGAACCAACTGAGAAGTTACAAAGTAGACCCTATGGAGAAAGCAAAGAAGGTAATGAGCACCTTTGACAATGAATTCACAAACTTGTTTGATATTGCAAAAGTGAAAGCACAAGAAGCCTATGAGGCTAGAATGCTTTTGAACATCAGTCAGAATATCAGAAATGATATCAACACTCTTGATATCTGTATAAAGGATTTGAGGAAGTATTTGGAAATAGGTAAATCTTTGTACATACAGTGTACAAAATTAGAGATCTTGACAACAGAAGAAGATCAGAAGATAAAGTTGAAGGAAGCAAAAATTCTAAATGAAACAAACCTTCTGTCTAGCCCCAATGTGAAGGTATGTGATGTTGAGAAGAAAGTTCAGAAGCTTTATGATGAAATCAGAGTTGTACAAGATGAGAGAGATAGGAAATTGAGAAGATACACTCTTTTGAGAGAGCATGCTTCTATGAAGTTGAACATTATTGAAGAGTAGTTGGAAGAATGTCTATCAGCTAAGACATCTTTTCAGAAATTTAACTTTGAAAACCTCCAAGCATGTGAAATAGCTTCTTATGGACTGAGCGCACTACTTAATGTGGCAGATTCCATTAAGAAATCATGGGAGAAGGAGAAAGAAGCCATGAAGATAGATTTTGCAGATTGTGTTGCAAGCCTACCGGCTTTGCAATAAATGAATTAAGGTATAACTTTTTGTGATACAATTTTGTAACCCTCCCTACCTTGTTTTGTCATTGTTGTCAAAGGGGGAGAGATATATAGAAGAAAATTGATAGTATATGACAATGATTGTTACTCTTAGGGGGAGTACTATATTAGAGACAATAATTTTTGAGGATTTATAAGGATAGTATATATTTTATACTATGGCCACAATTTTGAACAATTTTGAGATTTTGAGTTGTACACTTAGCCAATTTTCTCATATGTTGCCACTAATGACAAAGGGGGAGATTGTTGGCAATTTGGCTAAGTTGATTACATAGATGTTGTCATTATGGAAACATATGATCTACATGAAGATTGCACAGGTCAGAGAGCAAGTATGACAGAGCACATTGCAAATTTGTCTAAGTGTGAGACAATGTTTTTACCAGTGAACCTGGACATAGTTTTTATTTGCAACGTTGACTGGAGTAAGTTCAGTGCTTGCACACTTGAACATAGACTCTATGATGTCTGTTTATCATCCATCTCAGAGCACAAGTTAGTACGGCATGTACGAAAGAAGTTATGATAGTTTTACCGAAGACAGTGTCAAGCCGACAGGACAAAATATGAAGATAGAACTAGTAAAGAGTTAAGGGATTATTTTGTTTATCAAAATAATGACTTAAAAATATAAAGGGACAACATCCTAGATGTTAACCCTTGGATAAAGTTATTTTTATAAATGTAATTGTAATTGTAATTGTAATTTTAGTTGTAACACAATAATGTGGACAAGTGATATGATGCGAAGTATATGATAGCAATAGTGAAAGAGCAGTGAAGAGATCTTGATGCAAGCAGTATAAGGTTATATACCTTAACCTATTTTTGTAATCAGCATATATTGTACATTACTTGTTTGGGCAGTGGGCTCATTTGGTAATCACATTTTGTACTACCAACTCCTAACAGGGTTGAGGCTTCTAACAAGGTCTATAGTCCCTTAATCAGGACTGATACACTATATGTTTGTAATAGACTCCTAACATGGTCAACATCCTTAATAGGATACTTTTGATTAGTGGATCTTTGTGGGTACCATTCCCACCGGGTTTTTCTCTTAGCCAGGGTTTCCTCGAGAACAAATAATGTTTTATGAGTTCTTTATTGTTATGCATGTTGTTTAGCTTCTTATGTTATGCATGTATAAAGATAATCTGTTATATCCATAATTGGGAAAAAGATAAAGTTTTTAGAATACTAATCCACCCCCCCTCTTAGTATTCCCTATTTCTAACAAGTAAAAGCATTAAGATCCCATCTCTAAAGTCTTCATTTGATAAATATACATCCATATATCAGCAATCTAGAACCCACTTCTTCCTTAATTATAAAGGGAACTGCTACCTAAGCCATACATGAATACAAATCAAAAGGGATCAGTGGATCGCAACAAGGAATATCAAGAAATTCCATGAGAGAAACTGATACAAAGTCTTTGGGTATTAACATTGGAACTACATGCACACATAATTTGTAGTTTTCCATGCTTTCAGCTCCATGCTATGATATTCCTTCTACATTAATTAGACACCTTGTTTTTTAATCTCTACGATGTTGAAACTAATATTTTGGTTAGAATAATTCATTTAACCTCTAAAATACTAGCTTATGGATTAGGTTGTGGGTGCATGATGAAAACAAAACTTTGAGAGCATAGATTTAGTTTTACGATGTGCCTATTAGTGTCTGATGACAATGTGCATGCAAGTTCATCCAAATATGACACATGATCTAATATTTTTATTTTGATTTAACTTCTTTGAATTATATATTTGTATTTGTAATTTTATATTAACATTGGGATTAAAGTTGTCCTTTTATTTCATGCCTACCATTGGTAATGACATTAGACCAATTTTCTGGCCTTAGACTCAATCTTGTTCTTTTCCCTTCAATTATTATTATGGTAAATTACGTTATAGATGGTTGTTTCAAGGCTTAAGGGATATATGACATAGTATTGTAGGTAATAATATAGTATTTACTATAATCTATAATATGTTTTGTGGACTTATATGTATGATCTGATATAACATTCTTGGCCCCAATATAATGGTTGTTTAGTAGTTATATTTATGAAATTCCATAATTTTTGTTTCCTTGACCTTATTGTTGTTATTTTCTTGACATTGCAGATCCATGTAAGATTATTTAATCTGTGTTGTGCTCTTGATTGTTGTGAACAACAAGCTGATTATTGAGGATTTGATGAAGGTATTTTTTCTAATTTTTTTCTTGAGCATAGATTTTGGTTGATGGTTTGTTGCATATATTACTAGAAATGCTTCTCTTTGTGTTTGTAGGGAATTAAAGGATATTGCTTATTTTTTTCATGTTTTATGGTTTACTAGAGAAAAAAAATATGGGTTTAAACTTTAAAAGCATAAATTATACAAGTCTTATATTCGATATTGTCATATGGTCTTCTAATTCAAATTGGGTTCTGGTTTAGTTCCAAAAATCTTAGAGACTAGCCACTTTTAATGTGTGGGTAATCATTTTTAAATTATATTATTCTTTATCCTACACAAGGGGTGGTATAATGTAATAAATGTATTAGAGTCTAGGTATCATGCATCAATTATATAATGCCACATATTGATTTTTTTTCAAGCTTTCATTTCCACTCTTCTCATTTTATGCATTTCTAGTTGAGAAGGCAGTTGTGCATACTCTTATCTCTGAATGGGTAAGGAGAATAAAGTAGTTTTAATTCATCATGTTGCATTTTTTTGGGATCTATTATTGTCTTAAATATTGTGTTGGTTGTTTTTTACTTGTGGACTAATTGGCATTTAAACTTAAGCATATTTGATGTTCTAGAAGCTATTTGTACTTGCAAATGTATAAGGTTCATTTCCAATTGAAAATGTGTAGTGCTTATACTTAGTGTATGTTGATAATCACTAATCTTGGATCAGTTATAACATTGATTAAAATTCTTTAAGATTCATAATTTGAATGAATTTAAGACAAGAGGGAGGTGTTGTTTATGTGCTCATTTAACCATGGGCAATAATTTTTCCTCCCAACCATAGACAATTGGTGTAGTCAAGGATGGAGAAACCTACAAAAGATCAGTCCAACCTTGCAACCAACACAACACAATGGAAACAATAGACAAAATAGAAAAGAAATGAAAGATCAACCTTCAATTATTATCAAGAAATCATTTATAATTGATCTGCAACTGCTGTCTTACATGCCAGCCACATATGCCTAATTATGATTAGAAATCCCTCCTAACCCTAGAAAACTACAGCCAAATAATCTTATGAAGACTAAATTATCCCTTAGGAATAATTCTATAAGCTTATATAGCTGATGCAATCATCATTCGACCCAGAATAGATCACATTTCCCAAGAACATAGAAAATGTAATACAAAAATTAGGTTGGCTCCCAAAACCCTAGGAACAACCCCCAATGAATAAACTAAGAAATGTGATCACAATAATAAGTTGGCCTCAAACGTAATAACCTACTGGCACAAGCACAACCAAAAAATCCAATCGAACGATTGGAAATTTGATCGGTGAACACCATAACTGACTAAGAAAATGAAGAACATGATAGTCATGCAAGATTCTTTGAGAACTCCCACGTGATGGCTCCAGATGAGGTGCGATCATAGGATAATGCTTGAAATGTATCCACAAACACATAGTAGAAATTGTAACTCAAAATAACAAGTACCAATCGACCACAACCAGAACACATGATTGATCAACAAAAAACTAAACATTTTTTGGTTGATGCAAGATTGCTTAGATCCCAAGATTCTCTTGCATCAAACACCCAGGGTACTTGAAAAGTGATTCCCTCACTTTTATTGGGATAAAGGAAAACCAAATTAGTCCACCTCATGATGAGAAATCTTTGATGAATCTACAACCGGTATGTCCTTCCATTTGACAAGAAAATCCATATACTACTTGCCTCTTGAACTCCTACCAACTCTGCTATCCAAAATATGCTCTATTTGATCCCTCTGCTTCTTAGGATACTGTTGTACAACATCCAACTCCTCAACACTATTGCCTTCTGATTCATGATATTCATATAAGTTTGTAAAATTAAATATTGGTGATATATCCATGTCATTAGGTAATTCCGCTTCATATGCATTCCCTGAATCAAACCTCCTCAAGATCTTACAAGGATCAAATTTATTCATCTTCAAATTGTTATAAGTACCAACATGAAATCTACCCTTCTACAAGCACACCATAACTTCATCTCCCACTTGAAATTCCTTATGTCTCCTCTTTATATCATCTCTTCTCTTATAACCTTGATTCATTTTCTCCAAGTGATGTCTCACCTACTTATGTAATGATTTCATAACCTTGGAAAAATCCTCTCCTTTAGTACTCCTAACATTAGGACTGATATCCCTCAATTATTCTACTCCTTTAGGATTAAACCTAGTAACCACTTCAAATGATGTCTTCTCTATACTCCTATTCACCAAGTTATTATAAGCAAAATCTACTTGAGGTAAAACTAAATCCTAATTTCTAGGCTTATCTCCAACTAAACAACTCAACAAATTTCCCAAACTCTTATTCACCACATCTATTTTTCCATCTGTTTGTGGATGAAAAGTATAAATTAACTTCAAATCAGTCATCATCTTCTTCCAAAGTGTCCTCCAAAAATACCCAACAAATTTGGTATCCTTGTCTGAAACAATGCTCTTAGGTAACTCACGTAATCTCACAATCTCCTTGAAAAATAAGCTAGCCACATGCACCGCATCAATTGTCTTCCAACAAGGAATAAAATGTACCATCTTAGAAAATCTATCCACAACCACAAAGATAGAATCATAACCTCTTTGTGTTTGAGGTAAACCTAACAAAAAATCCATACTAATGTCCTCCCAAGGTATGGTAGGTACTGTCAAAGGCATATACAACCCCACATTCTGACTACTTCCTTTGGAAACTTGACATACCTTACAAATCTAAACGTAACTCCTCACATCCTTTTTAATTTGAGGCCAAAAGTAATTCTTACCCGCCAAGGCTACTATCTTATCAATGCCAAAATGTCCTACTAAACCACCACTATGTTTCTCCTTAATCAGATTGACCCTCATGGAACTTCTAGGTATACACAATTGATTAACCCTAAATAACTTCCCATCCTAAATGAAATAAGTTATCCACTTACTCATGTCTGCAACAACATGATCTTTACAAGCCTTCCATGGTTCATTGAAATCTGCATCATCCTCATACAATTTATTCAATTCATCAAACCCCAATACTAAATGATAATAATTGTATCCTTCCACAAATTCATACTGAGACAAAATGAATTCCTTAATTAGTTAATAGAATAACAAGAGAAAGTATTTATTTGTCCCTTTGAAATCATAGTAGCAATTGGAAAGGTATGGTAGAAACCACAATCTTCTCTAACTTTGCCCTTTACCAAATATGATTTGTTGGTTGTAGTTCATCTTAGACTCCTTGAATGGTGTTGCTCATGATTATAAACTTTATATGCTTATGGATCCCTTTCTACAAGAAATATGACATGGATTTTTTCAAGGGCTTAAGCTAGTGAATTGCACATAGTGGGAATATCTAGCACATGTAAAGCCGAAATATCTAGTTTGTTGAATCTGCACTAATCATACACTATTATCTTGGTTACCAGAAAATATGCAAGTTGACCCCTCAATAGGAGCTCATGACACATGAATGTTCGCACTGATATTGAGATACAACCAAGAAACATGATCCCCCAATACTATTGTCGTAATGATAAAGCAATCACAATTTTATCTTTTGGATGCTAAATTAAAGTTGATACAAATATTTATCTTTGACTATTGTCGTACTGATAAAGCAATCACAATTTTATCTTCTGGATACTTAATTAAAGATGATACAAATATTTATCTTTGACTTCTTAGTTTCTAATGTTAGAAACATGAATATTTGATGGCATCCCTTAATTAGGGTTATAACCTTTGATTTGTGGATGTTGGGTCCAACACAAAATACAATGTCCAACATTCTCAATTAACCATTGAATTAATATATTGCTCATTCATATTAACTTTGTTAAGTAATATCGCACCACCAAAATATTTATTTTCCAACTATATATATATATATATATATATATATATATATATATATATATATATATATATATATATATATATATATATATATATATATATATATATATATAATCTAGTCCATGATGGTATATTGAATCGCTGCACAATATTTTTACATGTTTGCACTTAAACTCTCAGTAAAAATATTATAAATAATATCCTACAAATCACAACATATAAAGTGTATGATAGATATCAAAATATACAAAGATAACATGAACAACATGGACCAACAACAATAATATTATATTTTAGAATAAACTTATATTTCCCCAAGTTAAGAATCTCAAGATATAAATGACCATAGGTGTGTGAATATCTTATTTCTGTAAATTTTTCTTTGAATGGATACTTCACGAATATGTATAATCTCTAGTAGGTACAAAGTGTAATATCTTAAATGATATTTCCAACTATAAACTAGGGTAGATAGTCTCACCACTTAAATTGTACACTCATTTAGCTTGCATGCCTCCGACAAAAGAAACAATGAAATTCCAAACATTTGATGATGATTTACTTCACCCAACCCTTATAAAGAGCTCCAGGAAGCATTTGGAAGGTTAGGATGAATAAATAGACTTATTTTATTTATTTATTATTTTCGTTGTGTTTTATAATTAAATTAGTTAATTGAAGTCATCCTTAGGATATCAAATTAATTTTTGGATAACTTAGTTAATTTATTTAATTATGTCACTTTTGAAAACTTGGGGACTTTATAATCCTCCCGACCCAAATATTTCTTTCCCTCAAGAAATCTGTCAGCAAAATTGACTTTCCTTTGAAAGCAAGTACTAGGATTGCAAGCCAATTGTGGAGGCCAAAATGAACACTTGTTGAAAGCTCTATTTTTCACCATGACTGCAAGTGCTACCTCCTTAACTCTCTTGGATGTGGGCTGATAGAGCCTTTGAATGTAGTAGGCTAAATTTACAATGTTGTGAAAATCTCCATTAGGCTTCCCTTGCTGCACTATGATATAAAAAAAATTATGCCCGAAGTTGAGAAGTAACACGTCATGATCCCACTAAAGTAATGCACTAGGCATGTCAGTGTCATTGCTAGGGTTCCAAAAGCATCATTCTTATCTTCCCTCCTATAATTAGAACTCCTTAACATAATGGACAACCAAGGTAAGAATTTGAGGAAACTATAACAGGGTGTCTTGAGCGTCATTTCTTTCTAAGCCCAAGGGTGGGGCATCCTTGCATCTCATTGGCATCATTGGACTATATATCACCACTGTGAGGTGGTGTGCTTAGAAAAAGACCTCACAATAGTTTCTCCCTCCTTGTATTCACTTATTATCCCTACCATGATTGACTACGATAAAAATATAATAGTTACACATTATTACATGTATTCTCCAAATACAGGGTGACATAAAAATATCATATTCATACACATTATTTATAAGCAATAAATCATAAATAGAACCATTATTCATAAGTAAGAAATCATAAAAAAGAACCACTATAATATTTATTATAAGAACTAAAACTTCATACCAATTTATAATAATATTCAGATTTTGTATGTTGTAAGACTGATTTGATTGGTTCGATGATTTGATGTACTAGTGAGTTGCGATTAAGTAGTTATTGATTAGATGATTGAGAAGTGACGATATAATAAATGCTAGTTTGACATGTTGATGGATGGTGATTTCACTTGAGTGTCCTAAATTGAAACCTTCTCCCATTTATAGCTTCTAATGTGGGGGAGAGTCACACCTCTTCATCATGTTTGTCTTTTGCAATCATTACAACTTTTAACAATTGTCACCCTTCGAAAGAGTCACAACCCTTCACTATTTTTGTCATATGCGAGTGTCACAACTTTTTATAACTTTTCTTTTTGAAGGAGTCACTTCTTTTTTTTTCTTCTTATTCCTTTTTCTTTTACATTAATTCTTAGAGAGCTACTCTTTCTTAAGCTCACCCTTTTCTGAACCCCAATTTCACAATATGTAAGACCAAGGTAAGGTAAGCTGGGAATTGGACTGAGTAATGAGGATATCTCTGAGTTAACCAAAAAATAAAATAAAATCACTACTTTTCATTGTTGCCTTCATGAATAATATACTATACCCCACATTGATTTCACTTAAATGTTCTAAAATGAAATCTTATCCCCTTTGTATCTTCAAATGTGGGGGAGAGTCACATCTCTTCATCATATCTACCCTTTGCAATTGCCACAAATTTTTATAATTGTCTCTCTTTGAAAGAGCCAAAACTCTTCAATATTTTTGTCCTTTGTGAGTGTCACAACAGATCATAACTTTTCTTTTTTAAAAAGTCACTTCCATAATTTTTTCTTATTCCTTTTTCTCTTAGATTAGTACTTAGAGGGGTAGTCTTTCCTCATCTCACCCCTTCTTGAACCCCAACTTGGCAATATGTAAGACCAATTTAAGGTAAATTGGGAATCACACTAATTGAAGGAGATACCTCTGAGTTAAAAAAAGAAGAAGAAATTGAGTTACTATTTTTCATTATTGCCTTTGTAAATAATATGTTATACCCCATATTGATTTCACTTGAATGTCCTCTTAAATTGAAACCTTCTCCTCTTTGTATCTTGTAATGTGGGGGAGAGTCACATTTATTCATCATGCTCTCCCTTTGCAATCATCACAACCTTTCACAATCATTATCCTTCAAAAGAGTCATAGCCCTTCACCATTTATGTCATTTGTGAGTGTCACAACCTTTCATATTTTTTCCTTCTATAGGAGTTATTTTTATTTTTATTTCATTTTCTATTAATTATTAGAGAGATAGTCATGTCGCAACTCACAACTTCATGAACCCCAACTTGACGATATATTAGGCCATTGACGATATATCAGGCCAAGATAAGGCATATTAGGATCTAAGATAAGTCACAATAATACTTGTGAGTTAAACATATAAGAGTTACACATTATTGCATGTATTCTCCAAATAGAAGGTGACATAAAAATATCATATTCATACACATTATTTATAAGAAAGAAATCATAAATAGGACCATTATTCATAAGTAAGAAAAAATATTAAATAATAACCACTATAATGTTTATCATAAGAACTAATACTTCATACCAATTTATAATTATATTCAAATTTTGTATGTTGTAAGAAAGATATGATTGGTTCGATGATTTTATGTATCGGCGGGTTATGATTAAGTAATTATCAATTAGATGATTGAGAAATAACAA
Organism: Chamaecyparis obtusa; assembly: GCA_027943335.1. Taxonomy (NCBI): domain Eukaryota; kingdom Viridiplantae; phylum Streptophyta; class Pinopsida; order Cupressales; family Cupressaceae; genus Chamaecyparis; species Chamaecyparis obtusa. Next base: position 341,192 of record BSBK01001997.1, read on the forward strand.
TATAATAAATGTTAGTTCAACATGTTGATAGATGATGATTAAATGAATGTTGATTTGATGGAGTGATGCTTGATTGTTTAATTGTATATATTTTTTATCCCAAGCTGAAGTGATGATTGATGTGAATTTGATTAATGTTTGCTTGATCTTTCTAATAGATTGATTGCTTGATTTCTTGTGAGACGATGGATGAAGTATAATGATTGATAAGTCCTTCAATAATTGGAATGAAATCTACTTTATAGTTTATTAGAGAACGGGTCACTACCATTCATAAGAAATGAGTCAAAATAACCAGCATGTATAGTAGAGTTGTTTTGGGCCATGAGTTTTCTACCCATTGGTATGAGGTTTTACTTCGAGGCTTGGGCTTACCCAATGCACATGGTTTGTGAGCTATTGTGTGCATCCTTAGAGGGTCAATCTTTCCTTAGCTCACCCTTTCTGAATGCCAAATTGGTCATGTGTATGAGAAAGGTAAGGTAGTTGGGCACTATGCTAAGTCATGGCGATACCTTTGAGTTAACAAAAAAAAAGAATTGTGTCACCACTTTTCATTGTTTCTTTTGTGAATAATATATTATACCCAACATTGATTTCACTTGAATGTCCTCCTAAATTGAAACTTTTGTTGGATAACTGAGAGTCAGGGGTGCGTGAATCAGTTATCTTAGGTCCCTTAATAGTTTTAACCCTTAAAACCTTTTCAACAACTAATCTTAATAATCAGATTTAAGTATTCAACCGACCACAATAGTTTGCATATGAAAATCAGTAAATAACATGCAAAACATTCAATCACACATTAACACCAATTTTTAACGTGGAAACCCAATTTGGGTAAAAACCACTGTGGAGATTATCACCCAGAAAATAATTCACTCTTCTAAAGTGAGCTCAGTTAAGAGCCAATCCTGTTAAAGATTACAAAACACATTTTCTAGATGTGACCCTGTTAGAGCATTTTCACAAAAGATCAACTAGATTTGTCACGCTATAATGAGTGGCCTTACTAGAGGACTTAGAACATTTTTAGAATGCCACCTTACAAAGGATTTAGAAATAGGACCGTTAAATCCACTCGGTTAAGAGATTTTCTGTTATAATGGTTAGAAAGTAACAATGAAATGACCTGATAAAATATGCAACTACCTTTTCTTGTTCAGATATCCTTTTTACTCATTTTTCTTCTTCAAACTCTTCTTTACTGGTTGATCAACTCTTACACTTCATCTCATCACTTTCATTCACTTGATTCACACTTTTCATCAACTCTGTTCTACTCAGTGTACCCTTTTGTACTTTTTTGGCTATCAGCACTGGCTATCAACAAATCAACAATATTACCATCTTGATCATCCTTTATATATAAACTTTTATTTCTTAATCCTATTCATTAGGGTTCCCTTGAATTAATATCATCCATTCGATCAAACCTCAATTCAAATTCAATGTATTTGTAGCTCGATAAAATGTTTTATAAATCTTGCCAGCTATATCATCACCTTGGAACTTAAAATTTTCTTGGATCTCAAACCAACCATTAAATCTTTACCATTTGTTTGTACCTAACTTTTTTGATCTGTTGATTTCATTAACTAGCTTTATTCTTTCCTTAGAATCTTCTAGATCAATCCAAATTCTCACTCGATGTCATCTTTTAATTGATTTCTTATTTAACCGACCAACTTAATCTTCTTGGTCAAGTCTACCTTCTCAGTTATCATTTACTCGGCTAACATATTCCTCGGTTATCAACTTCTTGATTAATTGTATCCGACCAATATACTTATCGACAACCATTTCCTTCTCGGTAGCACACAGTCATATCTTGTATTTTCATTTTACAACTTCAATCCTTTATTACCGACAAATATAATTGACTTGTGCATTATTCTAACACTGCACCAAATCATGTAAAATATTGATATTACCTTGTCATAGACCGATTCAACAATTTCTCATTTTTATTGTTTCCTTTGTGAATAATATATTATACACCATATTGATTTCACTTAAATGTCCTATTAAAATAAAATCTTCTCCACTTTGTATCTTTTAATGTGGATGAGATTCACATCTCTTCATTATATCTACCCTTTGTAATCATCACAACCTTTTACAATTGCCACTCTTCGAAAAGATTAAAACTCTTCACCATTTTTGTCCTTTGTGAGTGTCATAATGTATCATAACTTTTTTTTTTGAAAAAGTCACTTCCATATTTTTTCTTATTCCTTTTTCTCTTACATTAATTCTTATAGGGATAGTCTTGCCTCTACTTGCCCCTTCCTAAACCTCAACTTGGCAGCAAAGTTAGGTAAATTGGGTAATATGTTGAGTCACAAAGATACCTTCGAGTTAACAAAAAAATTGAATCACTACTTTTCATTGTTTCCTTTTAAATAATATATTATACCCCATATTGATTTCACTTGAATGTCCTCTTAAATTGAAATCTTCTCCCTTTTTTATCTTCACCGCTTCATCATGCACATCTTTTGCAATCATCACAACCTTTCAAAATTGACATCCTACAAAAGAGTCATAACCCTTCACCATTTCTATCATTTGTGAGTGTTACAACCTTTCATAAATTTTTCTTTTACAGGAGTTACTTATTTTTGTATTACTCTTTTTCTCTTTCTATTAATTCTTAGAGAGCTAGTCTTGCCTCAACTCACGACTCCATGAACTCTATTGTTTTAATATATAACACCAAATTAAGACAAGTTAGACATTGGGCTGAGTCACAATGATACCTGTAAGTTAAACATATAAGAGTTATACATTATTACATATATTATCCAAATACAAGGTGACATAAAAATGTCATATTCATACACATTATTTACAAGCAATAAATCATAAATAGGACCATTATTCATAAGTATGAAATAATAAATAAGAACCTCTGTAATGTTTATTATAAGAACTAATACTTCATACCAATTTATAATAATTTTAAGATTCTTTATGTTGTAAGACATATCGTTGTAAGAAAGATCTAATTGGTTTGATGATTTGAGGTATTGGTGAGTTATGATTAAGTAATTATTGATTAGATGATTAAGGAGTGATGATATAATAAATGCTAATTTTACATGGTGATGGATGGTGATTTAATGAATGTTGATTTGATGGAGTGATACTTAATTGTTGAATTGTGTGTATTATTGATCCCCATTTGAAGTGATGATTGATGTGAATTTGATTATTATTTTCTTGATCTTTTTAATTGATTGATTGCTTGATTTATTGTGAGACAATGGATAAAGTATAATGATCGATAAATCCTCTTTTAATATTGGAATGAAATATCATTTATATTTTATTGGAGAAAGGGTCACCACCATTCATAAAAAATGAGTTACCACAAAAGGGTTTTCTCACCATTGGTATAAGGTTTAACTTTGAGGCTTGGACTTACCCAATGAACATGGTTTGTGAGCTATTTTGTGCATCATTAAAGGGTCACTCTTTCCTTAGCTCACACTTTTTGAACCACAACTTCGTAGTATGTAACGACAAGGGAAGAGAATTGGGCACTAGGTTGAGTCATGATATCTATGAATTAAGAAGAAAAAAATTGAGTCACCACTTTTCATTGTTGCCTTTGTGAATAATATAATATACCTCATATTGATTTCACTTGAATGGCCTCCTAAATTGAAATGTTCTCCCTTTTATATCTTCAAATGTAAGGGAGAATCACAACTCTTCATCATATTTTCTTTTTGAAATCATTACAACTTTTAACAATTTTCACTCTTTGAAAGAGTCACAACCCTTCACCATTTTTGTCCTTTGCAAGTGTCACAACCTTTCATAACTTTTCTTTTTTATGGACTCACTTCCTTCTTTTTCTTCTTATTCCATTTTCTCTTCAATTAATTCTTAGAGAGTTACTCTTTCCTAAGCTCACCCCTTCCTGAACCCCAACTTGGCAATATGTAAGACCAAGGTAAGGTAGGCTAAGAATTGAGCTAAGTCACAAGAATACCTCTGAGTTAACAAAAAAAATAAATCGAGTCACCACTTTTTATTGTTGCCTTTGTGAATAATATACTATACCTCGCATTGATTTCATTTAAATGTCTTAAAATAAAATATTCTCCACTTTGTATTGGTTAATATGGATGAGAGTCACATCTCTTCATCATATCTACCATTTTCAATCATCACAACCTTTTACAATTGTCACTCTTAGAAAAAGGTCAAAACTCTTCACCATTTTTGTGCTTTACGAGTGTCAAAATATATCATAATTTTCTATTTGAAAAATTCACTTTGATATTTTTTATTATTCTTTTTTCTTCTACATAAATATTTAGAGAGCTAGTCTTGCCTCAGCTCACCCCTTCCCGAACCCCAACTTGGCAATATGTAAGACCAAGGTAAGGTAAATTAGGCACTAGGCTGAGTCACAAGGATACCTCTGAGTTAACAAAAAAAAATCAAGTCACTACTTTTCATGGTTGCCTTTGTGAATAATATATTATACCCCACATTGATTTCACTTGAATGTCCCAAAATTTTCATCTTAAATTGAAACCTTCTCCCCTTTCTATCTTCTAATGTGGGGAAATGTCACACCTCTTCATCATGTTTGCCTTTTGCAATCATTATAACTTTTAATAATTACCACCTTTCGAAATAGTCACAACCCTTCACCATTTTTATCATTTGCAAGTGTCACAATCTTTTATAACTTTTCATTTTGAAGGAATCACTTCCTTATTTTTCTTCTTATTCTATTTGCTCTTCCATTAGTTCATATAGGGCTACTCTTTCCTAAGCTCACCTCTTTTCGAACCCCAACTAGGCAATATGTAAGACCAATGTAATGTAGGTTAAGCACTGTGCTAAGTTACGAGAATACCTTTGAGTTAAAAAAAAAATGAATTGAGTAATGATTTTTTATTGTTTCCTTTGTGAATAATATACTATACCCCACATTGATTTCACTTAGTTGTCTTGTTAAAATGAAATATTTTCCACTTTGTATCTATTAATGTAGGTGAGAGTCACATCTCTTCGTCATATCTACCCTTTGTAATCGTTAGAACCTTTTACAATTGCCACTTTTTGAAAAGGTCACAACTCTTCACCATTTGTATCATTTGTGAGTGTCAGAACCTATCATAACTTTTTCTTTTGAAAAAGTCACTTCCATATTTTTTCTTATTCTTTTTTCTCTTACATTAATTCTTAGAGGGTTAGTCTTTCCTCAACTCATCCCTTCCTTAACCCCTACTTGGCAATATGTAAGACCAAGGTAAGGTAAATTGGGCACTAGGATGAGTCACGGAGATACCTCTGAGTTAACAAAAAAAATGAGTCACTATTTTTCATTGTTGCTTTTGTAAAAAATATATTGTACCCCATATTTATTTCACTTGAATGTCCTATTAAATTTAAATCTACTCTCATTTGTATTTTCATCTCTTCATCATGTATGTCCTTTGCAATCATCACAACCTTTCACAATTGACATCATTCAAAAGAGTCACAACCTTTCACCATTTTTATCATTTGTAAATGTCACAACCTTTTATATTTTTTTCATTTGCAAAAGTTACTTATTTTTTTATTACTCTTTTTCCCTTTCTATTAATTCTTAAGGAGCTAGTCTTGCCTCAACTCACAACTCCATGAACTCTAACTTTTTAATATTGAAGATCAAGGTAAGATAGGGTAGGCACTAGACTGAGTCGCAATGATATCTATAAGTTAAACATATAAGAGTTATACATTATTGCGTGTATTCTCCAAATATATGGGGACATAAAAATATCATATTCATACACATTATTTATAAGCAAGAAATCATAAATAAGATCATTATTCATAAGTATGAAATCATAAGTATGAATCTCTATAATGTTTATTATAACAACTAATACTTCATACTAATTTATAATAATATTAAGATTCTTTATGTTGTAAGACATATCGTTGTAAGAGATTTAATTGGTTTGATGATTTGATACATTGGTGAGTTATGATTAAATAATTAATGATTAGATGATTGAGAAGTGATGATATAATAAATGCTAGCTTGGCATGGTGATGGATTGTGATTTAATGAATGTTGATTTGATAGAGTGATACTTGATTGTTGAATTGTATGTATTATTGATCTCCGCTTGAAGTGACGATTGATGTGAATTTGATTATTGTTTTCTTGATCTTTCTAATTGCTTGATTGATTTCTTGTGACACAATGGATGAAATATAATGATTGATAAGTCCTCCTTTAGTACTTGGAATGAAATATCATTTATACTTTATTGGAGAAAGGGTCACCACCATTCATAAAAAATGACTCACCATAAAAGGGTTTTCTCACCATTGATATAAGGTTTAATTTTGGGGCTCGGACTTACCAAATGAACATGGTTTGTGAGCTATTGTGTGCATCTTGAAAGGTTGACTCTTTCCTTATGTCACTTTTCCTGAACCACAATTTGGCAATATGTAAGGGCAAGTTAAGATAGTTGGGCACTAGGCTGAGTCATTACGATATCTTTGAGTTAAGAATAAAAAAAATTGAGTCACCACTTTTCATTGTTGCCTTTGGGAATAATATAATATACCCCATATTGATTTCAATTGAACGTCATTCTAAATTGAAATATTATCCCCTTTATATCTTCCAATGTGAGAGAGAATCACATCTCTTCATCATATTTTTCTTTTGCAATCATTACAGCTTTTAACAATTGCCACCTTTCAAAAAAGTCACAACCCTTTATCATTTTTGTCATTTGCAAGTGTCACAACCTTTCATAACTTTTTCTTATGACGGAGTCACTTCCATATTTTTGTTCTTATTCTATTTTCTCTTCCATTAATTCTTAGAGAGACACTCTTGCCTAAGCTCACCCCTTCTTGAACCCCAACTTGGCAATATGTAAGACCAAGATAAGGTAGGATGAACATTGAGCTAAGTCACAAGAATACCTCTGAGTTAACAAAAAAAAAATTGAGTCCGCAATTCTTATTGTTTCCTTTGTGAATAATATATTATACTCTACATTGATTTCACTTAAATGTCCTAAAATGAAATCTAATCCACTTTGTGTTCTTTAATGTGGGTGAGAGCGACATCTCTTCATCATATCTACCATTTGCAATCATCAAAACCTTTTACAATTGTCAATTTTAAAAAAGGTTAAAACTCTTTACCATTTTTGTCATTTACGAGTGTAACAATGTATCATAATTTTTCTATTTTAAGAACTCACTTTTATATTTTATCTTTTATCTTTTTCCTTTACATTAATCTTAAAAGAGATAGTCTTATCTCAACTCACCCCTTCGCGAACCCCAACTTGACAATATGTAAGACCAGGGTAAGATAAATTTGGTACTAGGCTGAGTCACGTGGATACCTTTGAGTTAACAAAAAAATTTGAGTCACTACTTTTCATGATTTCCATTGTGAATAATATGTTATACTCCACATTGGTTTCACTTGAATGTCCTAAATTTTTCATCGTAAATTGAAACCTTCTCCTCTTTCTATGTTCTAATGTGAGGGAGTGTCACACCTCTTCATCATGTTTTCCTTTTACAATTATTATAACCTTTAACAATTGACACCTTTCGAAAGAGTCAAATTTCACCATTTTTGTCATTTGCAAGTGTCACAATCTTTCATAACTTTTCCTTTTGAAAGAATCACTTCCTTCTTTTTCTTCTTATTCCATTTTCTCTTCCATTAATTCTTAGAGAGCTACTTTTGCCTAATCTCACCCCTTCATAAACCCAAACTTGACAATATGTAAGAACAAGGTAAGGTAGGCTGAGCATTGAGCTAAGTCATGAGAATACCTCTGAGTTAATTTTTTTTAAAATTGAGTCACAAATTTTTATTGTTGTCTTTGTGAATAATATGTTATACCCCACATTGATTTCACTTAAATGTCCTAAAATAAAATCTTCTCCACTTTGTATCTTTTAATGTGGGTGAGAACCACATCTCTTCATCATATCTACCCTTTGCAATCGTCATAGCATTTAACAATTATCACTTTAAAAAGGTCACAACTCTTCACCATTTTTATCCTTTACGAGTGTCACAACGTATCATAATTTTTCCATTTTAAAAGACACTTTCATATTTTTTCTTATTTCTTTTTCTTTTACATTAATCTTAAGAAAGCTAGTCTTGCCTCAACTCACTCCTTCCCGAACTTCAACTTGAAAATATGTAAGACCAAGGTAAGGTAAATTAGATACTAAGATGAGTCAAAGGAATACCTCTGAGTTAATAAAAAATAATTGAGTCACTACTTTTCATGGTTTCCTTTGTGAATAATATATTATACCACACATTGATTTCACTTGAATGTCCTAAATTTTTTTTATCATAAATTGAAACTTTTTCTTTTTTCTATCTTCTAATGTGAGGGAGTTTCACACATGTTCATCATGTTCAATTTTTGCAATCATTATAAGTTTTAACAATTGACACCTTTCTAAAGAGTCACAACCTTTCATCATTTGTGTCATTTGCAAGTGTTACAACCTTTCATAACTTTTCCTTTTGAAAGAATCACTTCCTATTTTTCTTCTTATTCCATTTTTTCTTCCATTAATTCTTAGAGAGCTAGTCTTTTCCTAAGCTCACCCCTTCCTAAACTTCAACATGACAATATGTAAGACCAAGGTAAGGTAGGCTGAGCATTTAGCTAAGTCACGAGAATACCTCTGAGTTAACAAATAAAATGAATTGAGTCACCACTTTTTATTGTTGCCTTTATGAATAATATATTATACCCCACATTGATTTTACTTAAATGTCCTAAAATAAAATCTTCTCCACTTTGTATTCTTTAATGTGGGTGAGGTCCACATCTCTTCATCATATCTATCCTTTGCAATCATCACCACTTTTTACAATTGTCACTCTTTGAAAAAGTTAAAACTCTTCACCATTTTTGTCCTTTATGATTATCACAATATATCATAATTTTTCCATTTTAAAAAGTCACTTTCATATTTTTTCTTTTACATTAATCTTAAGAGATCTAGTCTTGCCTCAACTCACCCCTTCCCGAACCTCAATTTGAAAATATGTAAGACCAAGGTAAGGTAAATTAGGTACTAGGTTGAGTCACGGGGATACCTCGAAGTTAACAAAAAAAAATCGAGTCACTACTTTTCATGGTTGCCTTTGTGAATAATATATTATACTCTAGACATTGATTTCACTTGAAAGTACTAAATATTTTGTCATAAATTGAAACCTTCTCCTCTTTCTATCTTCTAATGTGAGGGAGTGTCACACCTCTTCATCATATTTTCTTTTTCCAATCATTATAATCTTAAACAATTGACACCTTTTGAAAGAGTCACAACCCTTCACCATTTTTTTCATTTGCAAGTGTCATAACCTTTTGTAACTTTTTTTCCTTTTGAAGGAATCACTTCCTTCTTTTTATTCTTATTCCATTTTCTCTTCCATTAATTGTTAGAGAGCTACTCTTACTTAAGCTCACCCCTTCCTGAACCCAAACTTGGCAATATGTAAGACCAAGGTAAGGTAGGCTGAGCATTGAGCTAAATCACAAGAATACCTCTGAGTTAACAAAAAAATTGAATTGAGTCACCAATTTTTATTATTTTTGATAAAGGTAAATACAAGTTTTGAAAGGGCTCCGAAACCTTGTACATAATGGTCACTAAAGATATTCAACAAAAGCCCTCTAAACGAAATGGGTCAAGACCGAACATAGGGAATTACAATAGGCACCCACAACTTGGATGAATCAAGCATGGAAAAACCGTCATGCAACTCATAACTAAAAAGAAATCCAACACTAAGATTTTCTTGAAACACCCTTCTGAAGGGAACGCACCAATTTGTATTGTTGCCTTTGTGAATAATATACTATACCCCACATTGATTTCACTTAAATGTTTTTAAAATGAAATCTTATCTATTTTATATCATATAATATGGGTGAGAGCCACATCCCTTCATCATATCTACCCTTTGTAATCTTCACAACCTTTTAAAATTGCCACTTTTCAAAAATGTCAAAACTCTTCACCAGTTTTGTCCTTTGTGAATGTCACAGCGTACCATAACTTTTCCTTTTGAAAAAGTCATTTCCATATTTTTTCTTATTCCTTTTTCTCTTACATTAATTCTTAAAGGGCTATTCTTGCCTCAGCTCACCCCTTCCTGAATTCCAACTTACCAATATATAAGACTGAGGTAAGGTAAATTGGATACTAAATTGAGTTACAAGAATACTTCTGAGTTAACAAAAACATATGAGTCACTAGTTTCATTGTTTCCTTTGTAAATAATATATTATACCCCATATTGATTTCACTTGAATATCATCTTAAATTGAAATCTTCTCCACTTTGTATCTTCATCTCTTCATCATGCACGTCCTTTTCAATCCTCACAACCTTTCACAATTGACATCTTTCAAAAAAGTTACAACCCTTCACCATTTCTGTCATTTGTGAGTGTCACAACATTTCATAAATTTTTCTTTTGCAAGAATTATTTTTTTTATTACTCTTTTTCCCTTTCTATTAATTCTTAAAGAGTTAGTCTTTCCTCAACTCACAACTCCACGAACTCTAACTTTTTAATATATAAGACCAAGGTAAGACATGTTAGGCATGGGGATGAGTCGCAATCATACCTGTAAGTTAAACATATAAGAGTTATACATTATTGCATATATTCTCAAAATACAGGGTGACATAAAAATGTCATATTCATACACATTATTTATAAGAAAGAAATCATAAGTAAGACCACTATTCATAAGTATAAAATCATAAATAAGAATATTTATAAGGTTTATTATAAGAACTAATACTTCATACTAATCTATAATAATATTAAGATTCTTTATGTTGTAAGATATATCATTGTAAGAGAGATCTAATTGGTTCGATGATTTGAAGTATTGGTAAGTTATAATTTAGTAATTATTGATTAGATGATTGAGAAGTGATGATGTAATAAATGTTAATTTGACATGGTGATGGATGATGATTTAATGAATGTTAATTTGATAGATTGTTACTTGATTGTTGAATTGTATGTATTATTGATCCCCATTTGAAGTAATGATTGATGTGAATTTGATTATTATTTTCTTCATCTTTCTAATTGATTGATTGTTTGATTTCTTGTGAGACAATGGATGAAGTATAATAATTGATAAGTCCTTTAATACTTGGAATGAAATATCATTTATACTTTATTGGTGAAAGGGTCACCACCAGTCATAAAAATGAGTCACCATAAAAGGGTTTTCTCACCATTGGTATAAGGTTTAACTTCGAGGCTTGGGCTTACCCAATGAACATGATTTGTGAGCTATTTTGTGCATCCTTAAAAGATGACTCTTTCCTTATGTCACCCTTCTTAAACCACAACTTGACAATATGTAAGGGCAAGTTAAGACAGTTGGGCACTGGGCTGAGTCGTTGTGATAGCTCTGAGTTACGAATAAAAAAAATTGAGTCACCACTTTTCATTATTACCTTTGTGAATAATATAATATACCCCATATTGATTTCACTTAAATGTCCTTTTAAATTGAAATAGTATCCATTTTATATCTTCTAATGTGAGGGAGAATCATATGTGTTCGTCATATTTTTCTTTTGCAATCATTACAACCTTTAACAATTGCCACCCTTCGAAAGAGTCACAACCCTTCACCTTTTTTGTCATTTGCAAGTGTCACAACTTTTCATCACTTTTTCTTATGATGGAGTCACTTCCTTCTTTTTATTCCTATTTCATTTTCTCTTTAATTAATTCTTAGAGAGCTACTCTTGCCTAAGCTAAACCATTCCTGAACCCCAACTTGACAATATGTAAGACCAAGGTAAGGTAGACTGAGCATTGAGCTAAGCCACAAGAATACTTCTAAGTTAACAAAAAAATAAATTGAGTCACCATTATTTATTGTTGCCTTTGTGAATAATATACTATACTCCACATTGATTTCACTTAAATGTTTTAAAATGAAATATTCTCCACTTTGTATCATTTAATGTGGGTGAGAGTCATGTCTCTTCATCATATAATCCCTTTGCAATCATCACAACTTTTTACAATTGTCAGTATTTGAAAAGGTCAAAACTCTTCCCCATTTTTGTCCTTTACGAGTGTCGCAGCATATCATAATTTTTTCATTATAAAGTCACTTTCATATTTTTTCTTATTTCTTATTCTTTTGCATTAATCTTAAGAGAGCTACTCTTGCCCCAGCTCACCCCTTCACGAACCCTAACTTGGCAATATGTACGACCAAGGTAAGGTAAATTAAGTACTAGGTTGAGTCATAGGGATACCTTTGAGTTAACAAATGAAAATTGAGTCAGTAGTTTTCATGGTTGCCTTTGTGAATAATATATTATACCCCATATTGATTTCACTTGAATGTCATAAATTTTTCATCGTAAATTGAAACCTTCTCCTCTTTCTATCTTTTGATGTGAGGGAGTGTCACACCTCTTCACCATGTTTGCCTTTTTCAATCATTATAACCTTTAACAATTGAAACTTTTCGAAAGAGTCACAACCTTTCACCATTTTTTTATTTGCATGTGTTACAACCTTTCATAACTTTTTCTTTTAAAGGAATTAATTCTTTCTTTTTATTCATATTTTATTTTTTCTTACATTAATTCTTAGAGAGCTACTCTTGCCTAAGCTCACTCCTTCCTGAACCCCAACTTGGCAATATGTAAGACCAAGGTAAGGTACACTAGGTATTCAGCTAAGTGACGAGAATACCTCTGAGTTAAAAAAATAAAAATGAATTGAGTCACCAATTTTTATTGTTGCTTTTGTGAATAATATACTATACCCTACATTGATTTCACTTAAATGTTCTAAAATGAAATCTTCTCCACTTTGTATCCTTTAATGTAGGTGAGAGTCAATGTCTTCATCATATCTACCATTTACAATGGTCACAACCTTTTACAATCACCATTCTTTGAAAAGGTCAAAACTCTTTACCATTTTTGTCCTTTATGAGTGTCACAATGTATCATACTTTTTCTATTTTAAAAAGTTACTTTCATATTTTTTTTAAAATTTTTTTTTTACATTAATCTTAAAAGAGCTAGTCTTGCCTCAGCTCACCTTTTTTTGAACCCCAACCAACTTGATCTTCTTGGTTGATTCTACCTTCTCAGTTATCATTTACTCGGTTAACATCTTCTTCAGTTATTAACTTCTTGATTAACTATATTTGACCAATATCTTTAATTATCGACAACCATTTTCATCTCGGTAGAACACATTCATTCCTTGTATTTTCATTTCACAACTTCAATCCTTTATTACCAAAAAATATAATTGACTTATGCATCATTCTAACACTTCATCAAATCATGTATAATAATTAAATTAATATTACCTTGTCATAGACCAATTCAACAATTGCACATTTAAGCTCACATACTTAACATCACTTCTTCATTTCATCTTCTATCTTTACCAACTATTTCTTTACTCAACACCACATATTTTAGATTGATATGGAAACTTGCATAAATCAGTAAGTCAATAGGTTTGACATCAATGACAACATAACAACTGATCTACTACTTCTAAATACTTTTCATTTCTTAGTTCAATATCAGTTGGGCTAACAATCGTAGTTGGGCTAACAACCTTCTCCCCTTTATATCTTCCAATGTGGGGGAGTATCACACCTCTTCATCATGTTTGCATTTTGTAATTATTATAACCTTTAATAATTTTCACCATTTAAAAGAGTCACAAACCTTCACCATTTTTGTCGTTTGCAAGTGTCATAACTTTTCTTTTTGAAGGAATTACTTTCTTCTTTTTCTTCTTATTCCATTTTCTCTTCCATTAATTCTTATAGAGCTTACTCTTGCCTAAGCTCACCCCTTCCTGAACCCCAACTAGGAAATATGTAAGACAAAGGTAATGTAGGATAAACATTGAGCTAAGTAATGAAAACACCTCTGAGTTAACAAAAAAATGAATTGAGTCATGATTTTTTATTGTTTCTTTTGTGAATAATATATTATACACCATATTGATTTCACTTAAATGTCTTATTAAAATAAAATCTTCTCCACTTTCTATCTTTTAATGTGGATGAGATGATCACATTTCTTCATCATATCTACCCTTTGTAATGGCCACAACCTTTTACAATTTCCAATCTTCGAAAAGATCAAAACTATTCACCATTTTTGTTCTTTGTGATTGTCATAATGTATCATAACTTTTTCTTTTGAAAAAATCACTTCCACATTTTTTCTTATTCCTTTTTCTCTAACATTAATTTTTAGAGGGATAGACTTGCCTCAGCTCACCCCTTCCTGAACCCCAACTTGACAATATATAAGACCAAGGTAAGGTAAATTGAGCAATATGCTGAGTCACATAGATACATCCGAATTAACAAAAAAATTGAATCACTACATTTCATTATTTCCTTTGTAAATAATATATTATAACCCATATTAATTTCACTTGAATGTCCTCTTAAATTGAAATCTTCTCTCATTTGTATCTTCAGCTCTTCATCATGTACATCCTTTGCAATCATCACAACCTTTCACAATTGACATCCTTCAAAAGAGTCACAACCCTTCACCATTTCTATCATTTGTGAGTGTCACAACCTTTCATAAATTTTCTTTTTATAGGAGTTACTTATTTTTTTATTACTCTTTTTCTCTTTCTATTAATTCTTAGAGAGTTGGTCTTGCCTCAACTCATAACTCCATGAACTCTAACATTTTAATATATAAGACCAAGGTAATATATGTTAGACACTGGGCTAAGTCTCAATGATACCTATAAGTTAAACATATAAGAGTTATACATTATTGCATGTATTCTCCAAATACAGGGTGACATAAAAATATCATATTCATACACATTATTTATAAGTAAGAAATCATAAATATGACTATTATTCATAAGTATGATATCATAAATAACAACCTCTATAATTTTTATTATAAGAACTAATACTTCATACCAATTTTAAATAATATTAAGATTCTTTATGTTGTAAGACATATCATTGTAAGAGAGATCTAATTAGTTCGATGATTTGAGGTATTGGTGAGTTATGATTAAGTAATTATTGATTAGATGATTGAGAAGTGATGATATAATACATGCTAATTTGAAATGGTGATGGATGGTGATTTAATGAATATTGATTTGATAGAGTGATACTTTATTGTTGAATTGTATGTATTATTGATCCTCACTTGAAATGATGATTGATGTGAATTTGATTATTATTTTCTTCATCTTTCTAACTGATTGATTGCTCAATTTATTGTGAGACAATGGATTAAGTATACTGATTGATAAATCCTCCTTTAATACTTGGAATGAAATATCATTTATATTTTATTAGAGAAAGCGTCACCACCATTCATAAAAAATGAGTTACCATAAAAAGGTTTTCTCACCATTGGTATAAAGTTTAACTTTGAGGCTTGGGCTTACCCAATGAAAATAGCTTGTGAGCTATTGTGTGCATCATTAAAGGGTCACTCTTTCCTTAGCTCACACTTTTTGAAACACAACTTCGCAGTATGTAAGAGCAAGGTAAGATAGTTGGGCACTAGGCTAAGTCGTGATATCTCTGAATTAAGAAGAAAAAAAATTGAGTCACCACTTTTCATTGTTGTCTTTGTGAATAATATAATATACCTCATATTGATTTCACTTGAATGACCTCCTAAATTAAAATGTTCTCCCTTTTATATCTTCTAATGTAAGGGAGGATCACAACTCTTCATCATATTGTCTTTTTGAAATCATTACAACTTTTAACAATTTCCACCATTTGAAAGAGTCACAACCCTTCACCATTTTTGTTGTTTGTAAGTGTCACAACCTTTCATAACTTTTCTTTTTTATGGAGACACTTCTTTCTTTTTCTTCTTATTCCATTTTCTCTTTAATTAATTCTTAGAGAGTTACTCTTTCCTAAGCTCACCCCTTCCTGAACCCCAACTTGGCAATATGTAAGACCAAGGTAAGGTAGGCTGAGCAATGAGCTAAGTCACGAGAATACCTCTGAGTTAACAAAAATTGAGTCACCACTTTTTATTGTTGCCTTTGTGAATAATATACTATACCCCGCATTGATTTCACTTAAATGTCCTAAAATGAAACCTTCTCCATTTGTATCTTTTAATGTGGGTGAGAGTTACATCTCTTCATCATATCTACCATTTTCAATTGTCATAATCTTTTACAATTGTCACTCTTAGAAAATGTCAAAATTATTCACCATTTTTGTCTTTTATGAGTGTCACAATGTATCATAATTTTTCAATTTGAAAAAGTCACTTCCATATTTTTTATTATTATTTTTTCTTTTACATTAATCTTTAGAGAGCTAGTCTTGCCTCAGCTCACCCCTTCCTGAACCCCAACTTGGCAATATGTAAGACCAAGGTAAGGTAAATTAGGCACTAGGCTGAGTCACGATGATACCTCTAAGTTCACAAAAAAAAAATTGAATCACTACTTTTCATGGTTGCCTTTGTGAATAATATATTATACCCCAAATTGATTTCACTTAAATGTCATAAATTTTTCATCCTAAATTGAAACCTTCTCCCCTTTCTATCTTCTAATGTGGGGGAATGTCACATCTATTCATCATGTTTTCCTTTTGTAATTATTATAACTTTTAACAATTGCCACCTTTCGAAAGAGTCACAACCCTTCACCATTTTTATCATTTGCAAATGTCGCAACCTTTCATAAATTTCTCTTTTGAAGGAATCGCTTCCTTATTTTTCTTCGTATTCTACTTTCTCTTCCATTAATTCTTATAGGGCTACTCTTTCTGAAGCTCACCCCTTTCCGAACCCCAATTAGGAAATATGTAAGACCATGGTAATATAGATTATGCATTGGGCTAAGTTATGAGAATACCTCTAAGTTAACAAAAAAATATTGAGTCACGACTTTTTATTGTTTCCTTTGTGAATAATATACTATACCCCACATTGATTTCACTTAACTGTCTTCTTAAAATGAAATCTTCTCCACTTTATATCTTTTAATGTGGGTGAGAATCACATCTCTTCATCATATCTACCCTTTGTAATCGTCACAACCTTTTACAATTTCTACTTTTCGAAAAGGTCACAACTCTTCACTATTTTTATCCTTTGTGCGTGTCACAACGTATCATAACTTTTCCTTTTGAAAAAGTCACTTCCATATTTTTTCTTATTATTTTTTCTCTTACATTAATTTTTAGAAGGTTAGTCTTTCCTCAGCTCACCCCTTCCTTAACCTCAACTTGGCAATATGTAAGACCAATGTAAGGTAAATTGGGCACTAGGATGAATGACAAAGATACCTTTGAGTTAAAAAAAAAAATGAGTCACTATTTTTCATTGTTGTCTTTGTAAATAATATATTGTACCCCATATTTATTTCACTTGAATGTCCTATTAAATTTAAATTTGCTCCCATTTGTATCTTCATCTCTTCATCATGTATGTCCTTTGCAATCATCACAACCTTTCATAATGGACATCCTTCAAAATGTCAAAACTCTTCACCATTTTTGTCTTTTGTGAATGTCACAATATATCATAACTTTTCCTTTTTAAAAAGTTACTTCCATATATTTTCTTGTTCATTTTTATCTTACATTAATTCTTACAATGTCATTATTGCCTCAGCTCACCCCTTATTGAACTCCAACTTAGCAATATGTAAGACCAAGGTAAGGTAAGGTAAGTTGGGCACTAAGATGAGTCACAGGGATATCTCTAAGTTAACAAAAAAAATGAGTCATTACTTTCATTGTTTCCTTTGTAAATTATATATTATACCCCATATTGATTTCAGTCAAATGTCCTCTTAAATTAAAATCTTCTCCCCTTTGTATCTTCATCTCTTCATCATGCATGTCCTTTGCAATCATCACAACCTTTCACAATTGACATCTTTCAAAAGAGTCACAACCTTTCACCATTTCTGTCATTTGTGAGTATCACAACCTTTCATAAATTTTTATTTTAAAAGAATTACTTATTTTTATATTACTATTTTTTCTTTTCTATTAATTCTTAAAGAGCTAGTCTTGCCTCAACTCACAACTCCACGAACTCTAACTTTTTAATATATAAGACTAAGGTAAGATAGGTTAGGCATGGGGTTGAGTCACAATCATACCTATAAGTTAAACATATAAGAGTTACACATTATTGCATATATTCTCCAAATAAAGGGTGACATAAAAATGTCATATTCATACACATTATTTATAAGAAAGAAATCACAAGTAGGCTCATTATTCATAAGTATAAAATCATAAATAAGAACATCTATAATGTTTGTTATAAGAACTAATACTTCATACCAATTTATAATAATATTAAGATTATCTATGTTGTAAGACATTGTTTTAAGTGAGATCTAATTGGTTTAATGATTTGAGGTATTAGTGAGTTATGATTAAGTAATTATTGATTAGATGATTGAGAAGTGATGATATAATAAATGCTAATTTGACATGGTGATGGATGGTGATTTAATGACTGTTGATTTGATAAACTGATATTTGATTGTTGAATTGTATGTATTATTGATCCCCACTTGAAGTGATGATTGATGTGAATTTGATTATTGTTTTCTTCATCTTTCTAATTGATTGATTTCTTGATTTCTTGTGACACAATAGATGAAGTATAATGATTGATAAGTCCTCCTTTAGTACTTGGAATGAAATATCATTTATATTTTATTAGAGAAAGGGTCACCACCATTCATAAAAAATGAGTTACCAAAAAAGGGTTTTCTCACCATTGGTATAAGGTTTAACTTCGAAGCTCAGGCTTACCCAATGAATATGGTTTGTGAGCTATTGTGTGCATCCTTAAAGGATGACTCTTTCCTTATGTCACTCTTCCTGAACCACAACTTGGCAATATGTAAGGGTGAGTTAAGACAGTTGGGCACTAGGCTGAGTCGTTGTGATAGCTCTGAGTTAAGTATAAAAAAAATTGAGCCACCACTTTTGATTGTTGCCTTTGTGAATAATATAATATACCCCATATCTATTTCACTTGAATTTCTTTCTAAATTAAAATATTACACCTTTATATCTTCCAATGTGAGGGAGAATCACTTCTCTTCATCATATTTTTCTTTTGCAATCATTACAACCTTTAACATAGACCATTTGAAAGAGTCACAACCTTTCATAAATTTTTTTTATGATAAATTCACTTCCTCCTTTTTCATCTTATTCCATTTTATCCTCCATTAATTTTTAGAGAGCTATTCTTGTCTAAGCTCACTTTTTTCTGAACCCCAACTTGACAATATGTAATCTACCAAGATAAGGTAAGCTGAGCATTGAGATAAGTCACGAGAATACCTCTTAGTTAATAAAAAAAATGAATTGAGTCACCACTTTTTATTGTTTCCTTTTTGAATAATATATTATACCCCACATTGATTTCACTTAAATGTCATAAAATAATCTTCTCCACTTTGTATCCTTTAATGTGGGTGAGAACCACATCTCTTCATCATATTTACCATTTGTAGTCATCATAACCTTTTACAATTGTCACTCTTTGAAAATGTCAAAATTTTTTACCATTTTTTTCCTTTACGAGTGTCACAACGTATTATAATTTTTCTATTTTAAAAAGTCACTTTTATCTTTTTTTTATATTAATCTTAACAGAGCTAGTCTTGCCTCAGCTCACCCATTCTTGAACCACAACTTGATAATATGTAAGACCAAGGTAAGGTAAATTAGGTACTAGACTAAGTCATGGAGATATCTCTGACTTAACAAAAAAAATTGAGTCACTACTTTTCATGATTGCCTTTGTGAATAATATATTATACCCAAATATGATTTCATTTGAATGTCTTAAATTTTTCATCCTAAATTGAAATGTTCTCCTCTTTCTATCTTGTAATGTGAAAGAGTGTCACATCTCTTCATCATGTTTTCCTTTTGCAATCATTATAACCTTTAACAATTGACACCTTTCAAAGGAGTCGCAACCCTTCACCATTTTTGTTATTTGTAAGTATCACAATCTTTCATAACTTTTCCTTTTAAAAGAATCACTTCCTTATTTTTCTTTTTATTCTATTTTCTCTTCGATTAATTCTTAGAGAGATACTCTTGCCTAAGCTCACCCCTTCTTGAACCCCAAATTGACAATATGTAAGACTAAGGTAAGGTAGGCTGAGCATTGAGCTAAGTCACATGAATACCTTTGAGTTAACAAAAAAAAAAAAATTAAGTTACCACTAAAATTAGTCACGGAGATATCTCCGAGTTAACTAAAAAAATGAGTCACTATTTTTCATTATTTCCTTTGTAAATAATATATTGTACCCCATATTTAATTCGCTTTAATGTCCTATTAAATTTAAATCTTCTCTCATTTGTATCTTCATCTCTTCATCATGTATGTCATTTGCAATCATCACAACCTTTCACAATTGACATCCTTCAAAAGAGTCACAACCCTTTACAATTTTTGTCATTTGTAAGTGTCACAATCTTACATATTTTTTTCATTTGCAGAAGTTTTTTGTTTTTTTATTATTCTTTTTCCTTTTCTATAAATTTTTAATGAGCTAGTCTTTCCTAAACTCACAACTCCATAAACTCTAACTTTTTAATATATAAAATCAAGGTAACACATGTTAGGCACTAGGCTGAATCGCAATGATACCTATAAGTTAAACATATAAGAATTATACATTATTGCATCTATTCTCCAAATATAGGGTGACATAAAAATATCATATTCATACACATTATTTATAAGCAATAAATTATAAATAAGACCATTATTCATAAGTATGAAATCATAAATAAGAACTTTTATAATGTTTATTATAATAACTAATATTTCGTACCAATTTATAATAATATTAAGATTCTTTATGTTGTAAAATATATCATTGTAAGAGAGATCTAATTGGTTTGATGATTTGAGGTATTGGTGAGTTATGATTAAGTAACTAACGATTAGATGATTGAGAAGTGATGATATAATAAATGCTAGTTTGACATGGTGATAGATGGTAATTTACTGAATGTTGATTTAATAGAGTGATACTTGATTGTTGAATTGTATGTATTATTGATCCCCACTTGAAGTGATGATTGATGTGAATTTGTTTATTACTTTTTTAATCTTTCTAATTGATTGCTTGATTTCTTGTGACACAATGGATGAAGGATAATGATTGATAAGTCCTCCTTTAGTACTTGGAATGAAATATCATTTATACTTTATTGGAGAAAGGGTCACCACAAGTCATACAAAATGAGTCACCACAAAATATTTTTCTCACCATTGGTATAAGGTTTAACTTTGAGGCTCGAGCTTACCCGATGAACATGGTTTGTGAGCTATTGTGTGCATCCTTAAAGGTTGACTCTTTTCTTATGTCACCCTTCCTGAACCACAACTTGGAAATATGTAAGGGCAAGTTAAGATAGTTGGACATTGGGCTAAGTCATTGTGATATCTCTGAGTTAAGAATAAAAAAATTTGAGTCACCACTTTTCATTGTTGCCTTTGGGAATAATATAATATACCCCATATTAATTTCACTTAAATGTCCTAAATTGAAATATTATCCCCTTTATATCTTCCAATGTGAAGAAGAATCACGTCTCTTCATCATATTTTTCTTTTGCAATTATTACAACTTTTAAAAATTGCCACCCTTCGAAAGGGTAACAACCCTTTACCATTTTTGTCATTTACAAGTGTCACAACTTTTTATTAGTTTTCCTTATGATGGAGTCACTTCCTACTTTATCTTCTTATTCTATTTTCTCTTCCATTAATTCTCAAAGAGTTACTCTTGCCTAAGCTCACCCCTTCCTGAACCCCAACTAGACAATATGTAAGGCCAAGGTAAGGTAGGCTAAGCATTGAGCTAAGTTATGAGAGTACCTCTAAGTTAACAAAAAAAATGAATTGAGTCACCAATTTTTATTGTTGCCTTTGTGAATAATATACTACACCTCACATTGATTTCACTTAAATGCCATAAAATGAAATCTTTTCCACTTTGTATCTTTTAATATGGGTGAGAGCCATATCTCTTCATTATATCTATCATTTCCAATCATTACAACGTTTTACAATTGTCATTTACGAGTGTCACAACGTATCATGATTTTTCCATTTTAAAAATTCACTTTCATATTTTTTTTTATTTTTTTTCTTTTACATTAATCTTAAGAGAGCTAGTCTTTCTTTAGCTCACCCCTTCCTGAACCCCAACTTGGCAATATGTAAGACCAAGATAAGGTAAATTAAGTACTAGGCTAAGTCATGAGAATACCTATGAGTTAACGAAAAAAATTGAGTCAATACTTTTCATGATTGCCTTTATGAATAATACATTATACCCTACATTGATTTCATTTGAATGTCTTAAATTTTTTATCTTAAATTGAAACCTTCTCCTCTTTCTATCTTCTAATGTGAGGGAGTGTCACACCTCTTCATCATGTTTGCCTTTTGCAATCATTATAACTTTTAACAATTGACACTTTTTAAAAAAGTCACAACCTTCACCATTTTTGTCATTTGCAAGTGTCACAATCTTTCATAACTTTTCCTTTTGAAATAATCATTTCTTTCTTTTTCTTCTTATTCTATTTTTGCTTCCATTACTTCTTAGAGAGCTACTCTTGCCTAATCTCACACCTTCCTGAACCCCAACTTGACAATATGTAAAACCAAGGTAAGGTAAGTTGAGCATTTAGCTAAGTGACAAGAATACATTTGAGTTAAAAAAATAATGAATTGAGTCATGATTTTTTATTGTTGCCTTTGTGAATAATATGTTATACTTCGCATTAATGTCACTTAAATGTCGTAAAATAAAATCTTCTCCACTTTATATTTTCTAATGTGGGTGAGAACCGCATCTCTTCATCATATCTACCCTTTGCAATTGTCACAACCTTTTACAATTGTCACTTTGAAAAGGTCAAAACTCTTCACCATTTTTGTCCTTTACGAGTGTCACAACGTATCATAATTTTTTCATTTTAAAAAGTCACTTTCATATTTATTATTATTTCTTTTTTTTTTTACATTAATTTTAAGAGATCTAGTTTTGCCTCAGCTCACCCTTTCCCGAACCCCAGCTTGGCAATATGTAAGACTAAGATAAGGTAAATTAGATCCTAAGATGAGTCACAGAAATACCTTTGAGTTAATAAAAAAAATTGAGTCACTACTTTTCATGGTTGCTTTTGTGATTAATTTATTATACCCCACATTGATTTCACTTGAATGTGCTAAATTTTTCATCGTAAATTAAAACCTTCTCCTCTTTCTATCTTCTAATGTGAGGGAGTGTCACATCTGTTCATCATGTTTATTTTTTGCAATCATTATAACATTTAACAATTGACACCTTTCGAAAGAGTCACAACCTTTCACCATTTTTGTTGTTTGCAAGTGTCACAACCTTTCATTACTTTTACTTTTGAAAGAATCACTTCTTTTTTTTATTCTTATTCTATTTTCTCTTTCATTAATTCTTAGAGAGCTACTCTTGTTTAAGCTCACCCTTTCCTAAACCCCAACTTGGCAATATGTAAGACCAAGGTAAGGTAGGCTGAGCATTGAGCTAAGTCATGAGAATACCTCTGAGTTAATAAAAAAAAAATTGAGTCACCACTTTATATTGTTGCCTTTGTGAATAATATATTATACCCCACATTGATTTCACTTAAATGTCGTAAAATAAAATCTTCTCCACTTTGTATCCTATAATGTTGGTGGAGCCACATCTCTTCATCATATCTACAATTTGCAATCATCGCAACTTTTTAAAATTGTCACTTTTTAAAAAGGTCAAAACTCTTCACCATTTTTGTCATTTATGAGTGTCACAACGTATCATAATTTTCTCATATTAAAATTTTACTTTCATATTTTTTCTTATTTCTTTTTCTTTTACAATAATCTTAAGAGAGCTAGTCTTGTTTCATCTCACCCCTTCCCAAACCCCAACTTGGAAATATGTAAGACCAAGGTAAGGTAAATTAGGTGCTAGACTGAGTCACGGGGATACCTCTGAGTTAACAAAAATAAATTGAATAACTACTTTTCATTGTTGCCTTTGTAAATAATATATTATATCACACATTGATTTCACTTGAATGCCCTAATTTTTTCATCCTAAATTAAAACCTTCTCCTCTTTTTATCTTCTAATGTGAGGTAGTGTCACACATCTTAATCATGTTTGTCTTTTGCAATCATTATGACTTTTAACAATTGACACATTTTCAAAGAGTCACAACCCTTCACCATTTTTGTCGTTTGTAAGTGTCACAACCTTTTATAACTTTTTCTTTTGAAAGAATCACTTCCTATTTTTCTTCTTATTCCATTTTCTCTTCTATTAATTCTTAGAGAGCTACTCTTGCTTAAGCTCACTCATTCCTGAACTCCAACTTGGCAATATGTAAGACCAAGGTAAGGTAGGCTGAGCATTGAGCTAAGTCACGAGAATACATCTGAGTTAACAAACAAAATGAATTGAGTAACCACTTTTTATTGTTGCCTTTGTGAATAATATATTATACCCCACATTGATTTTATTTGAATGTCCTAAAATAAAATCTTCTCTAGTTTGTATCATTTAATGTGGGTGAGAGCCACATTTATTCATCATATCTACCATTTGCAATTGTCACAACCTTTTACAATTGTCACTCTTTTGAAAAGGTTAAAACTCTTCATTTTTGTCCTTTATGAGTATCACAATGTATTATAATTTTTTCATTTTAGAAAGTCACTTTCATATTTTTTCTTATTTCTTTTTCTTTTACATTAATCTTAAGAGAGCTTGACTTGCTTCAACTCACCCCTTCCAAAACTCCAATTTAGATATATGTAAGATGAAGGTAAGATAAATTAGGTACGAAGTTCATTCGCGAGGAAACCTCTGAATTAACAAAAAAAAATTGAGTCACTACTTTTCATGGTTGCCTTTGTGAATAATATATTATACTCCACATTTATTTCATTTGAATGACCTAAATTTTTCATTTTAAATTGAAACCTTCTCCTCTTTCTATTTTCTAGTGTGGGAGTATCACACATTTTCATCATTTTTGATTTTTGCAATCATTATAACTTTTAACAATTGACACCTTTCAAAAGTGTCACAACCCTTCACTATTTTTATCATTTGCAAGTGTCACAACCTTTCGTAACTTTTTTTTCTTTTGAAAGAATCATTTCCTTATTTTTATTCTTATTACATTTTCTCTTCTATTAATTATTAGAGAGCTACTAGTTCTTAAGCTCATCCCTTCATGAACCCCAATTTGGCAATATGTAAGACCAAGGTAAGGTAGGTTGAGCATTGAGCTAAGTCACGAGAAGACATCTGAGTTCACAAAAAAATGAATTGAGTTGCCACTTTTTATTTTTCCCTTTGTGAATAATATATTATACCGTTCATTGATTTTACTTAAATGTTCTAAAATGAAATCTTCTCCACTTTATATCATATAATGTGGGTGAGAACCACATCTCTTCATCATATCTACCTTTTGTAATCTTCACAACCTTTTACAATTGCCACTATTCGAAAAGGTCAAAACTCTTCACTATTTTTATCTTTTGTGAATGTCACAATGTATCATAACTTTTCTTTTTGAAAAAATCACTTCCATTTTTTTTTTCTTATTTATTTTTCTCTTACATTAATTCTTAGAAGGCTATTCTTGCTTCAACTCACTCCTTCCTGAACTCCAACTTAGAAATATGTAAGACCAAGGTAAGGTAAATTGAGCACTAGGATGAGTCACATGGATACTTACGAGTTAACAAAAAAAATGAGTCACTACTTTCATTGTTTCCTTTGTAAAAAATATATTATACCCCATATTGATTTCATTTGAATGTCCTCTTAAATTGAAATCTTCTCCCTTTTCTATCTTAATCTCTTCATCATGCACATCTTTTGCAATTATCACAACCTTTCACAATTGACATCCTTCAAAAGAGTCACAACCCTTCACCATTTGTATCATTTGTGAGTGTCACAACCTTTCATAAATTTTTTTTTTTCAAGAATTATTTATTTTTTATTACTTTTTTTCTTTCTATTAATTCTTAGAGAGCTAGTCTTGCCTCAAATCACAACTCCACTAACTCTAACTTTTTAGTATATAACACCAAGGTAAGACGGGTTAAGAACGACGCCGAGTTGCAATCATACTTATAAGTTAAACATATAAGAGTTATATATTATTGCATATATTCTCCAAATACATGGTGACATGATAATTTGACATGGTGATGGATGGTGATTTAATGAATGTTGATTTGATATAGTGATACTTGATTGTTGAATTGTATCCATTATTGATCCCCACTTGAAGTGATGATTGATGTGAATTTGATTATTATTTTTTTAATCTTTCTAATTGATTGATTGCTTGATTTCTTGTGAAACAATGGATGAATTATAATTATTGACAAGTCCTCCTTTAATACTTGGAATGAAATATCATTTATACTTTATTGAAGAAAGGGTCACCACCATTCATAAAAAATGAGTCACCACAAATGGGTTTTCTCACCATTGGTATAAGGTTTAACTTCTAAGCTCGAGATTACCCAATGAACATGGTTTGTGAGCTATTGTGTGCATCCTTAAAGGATGAATCTTTCCTTATGTCACATTTCCTAAACCACAACTTGACAATATGTAAGGGCAAGTTACGACAATTGGGCACTGGGTTGAGTTGTTGTGATAGCTCTGAGTTAAGAGTAAAAAAATTGAGTCACCATTTTTCATTGTTTCTTTTGCAAATAATATAATATACCCCATATTGATTTCACTTGAATGTCCTTTTAAATGGAAATATTATCTCCTTTATATCTTCCAATGTGAGGGAGAATCACATATCTTCATCATATTTTTCTTTTGCAATCATTACAACCTTTAACAATTGCCACCTTTCGAAAGAGTCAACTCTTCACCATTTTTGTCATTTGCAAGTGTCACAACCTTTCATAACTTTTTCTTATGATGGATTCACTTCTTTCTTTTTATTCTTATTCTATTTTATCTTCCATTAATTCTTAGAGAGCTACTTTTGCCTAAGCTCACCTTTTCCTGAACCCCAACTTGGCAATATGTAAGACCAAAATAAGGTAGGCTGACTATTGAGCTAGGTCACAAGAATACCTCTTAGTTAATAAAAAATTAATTGAGTCGCCACTTATTAATGTTGCCTTTTTGAATAATATATTATACCTCACATTGATTTCACTTAAATGTCCTAAAATAAAATCTTCTCCACTTTGTATCTTTTAATGTGGGTGAGAACCACATCTCTTCATCATATCTACCATTTACAATCGTCACTACCTTTTACAATTGTCACTCTTTGAAAATGTTTAAACTCTTTACCATTTTTTTCCTTTACCAGTGTCACAACGTATCATAATTTTTCCATTTTAAAAAGTCACTTTCATCTTATTTATTTTTCTTTTATATTAATCTTAAAAGAGCTAGTCTTGCCTCAACTCGCCACTTTCTGAACCACAATTTGGCAATATGTAAGACCAAGGTAAGGTAAATTAGGTACTAGGCTGAGTCACGGAGATACCTCTAAGTTAATAAAAAAAATTGAGTCACTACTTTTCATAGTTGCCTTTGTGAATAATATATTATACCCAACATTGATGTCATTTGAATGTCTTAAATTTTTTATCCTAAATTGAAACCTTCTCCTCTTTCTAACTTCTAATGTGAGGGAGTGTGACATCTCTTCATCATGTTTTTCTTTTGCAATCATTATAACCTTTAACAATTGACACCTTTCGAAAGAGTCACAACCTTTCACCTTTTTTGTCATTTGCAAGTATCACAACCTTTCATAACTTTTCATTTTGAAAGAATCACTTCTTTATTTTTCTTTTTATTCTATTTTCTCTTTTATTAATTCTTAGAGAGCTACTCTTGCCTAAGCTCAACCCATTTTGAAGCCCAACTTGGTAATATGTAAGACCAAGGTAAGGTAGGCTAAACATTGAGCTAAGTCATGAGAATATCTCTGAGTTAACAAAAAAAAAATTGAGTCACCACTATTTATTGTTGCCTTTGTAAATAATATACTATACCCCACATTGATTTCACTTACATATCTTAAAATGAAATCTTCTCCACTTTGTATCCTTTAATGTGGGTGAGAGTCATATCTCTTCATCATATCTACCCTTTGCAATCATCACAACCATTTACAATTGTCACTCTTTAAAAATGTCAAAACTCTTCACCATTTTTGTCATTTACGAGTGTCACAACGTATCATAATTTTTTCATTTTAAAAAATCACTTTCATATTTTTTCTTTTACATTAATATTACGAGAGCTAGTCTTTCCTCAACTCACCCCTTTCTGAACCCCAATTTGGCAATATGTAAGACCAAGGTAAGGTAAATTAAATACTAGGCTGAGCCACAAGGATATCTCTGAGTTAAAAAATAAAATTAAGTCACTGCTTTTCATGGTTGTCTTTGTAAATAATATATTATACCCCACATTGATTTCACTTGAATGTCGTAAATTTTTTATCGTAAATTGAAACCTTCTTCTTTTTATATCTTCTAATGTGAGGGAGTATCACACCTCTTCATCATGTTTGCCTTTTGCAATCATTATAACCTTTAACAATTGATACCTTTCAAAAGAGTCACAATCTTTCACTATTTTTTTTGTTTGCAAGTGTCACAACCTTTCATAACTTTTTATTTTGAAAGAATCACTTCCTTCTTTTTATTCTTATTCCATTTTCTCTTTTATTAATTCTTAGAGAGCTATTCTTGCCTAAGCTCACCTCTTCCTGAACCCCAACTTGGCAATATGTAAGATCAAAGAAAGGTAGGTGGAGCATTTAGCTAAATCACAAGAATACCTCTGAGTTAACAAAAAAAATGAATTGGGTATCCACTTTTTATTGTTGCCTTTGTAAATAATATACTATACTCCACATTGATTTCACTTAAACATCTTAAAATAAAATCTTCTCCAGTTTGTATCCTTTAATGTAGGTGAAAGCCACATCTCTTCATCATATCTACTCTTTGCAATTGTCACAACATTTTAACATTGTCACTCTTTGAAAATGTCAAAACTATTTACCATTTTTGTCCTTTACGAGTGTCACAATGTATCATAATTTTTCTATTTTAAAAAGTCACTTTTATTATTTTTTTCGTATTTCTTTTTTTTTTACATTAATCTTAAGAGAACTAGTCTTGCCTCAGCTCACCCCTTCCCGAACTCCAACTTGAAAATATGTAAGACCAAGGTGAGGTAAATTAGGTACTAGGCTAAGTCACGGGGATACCTCTGAATTAACAAAAAAATTTTGAGTCGTTACTTTTCATAGTTTATTTTGTAAATAATATATTATACCCCACATTGATTTCTCTTTAATTCCCTAAATTTTTCATCCCAAATTAAAACTTTATCCTCTTTCTATCTTCTAATGTGAGGGAGTGTCACACCTATTCATCATGTTTATCTTGTGTAATCATTATAACCTTTAACAATTGACATCTTTTCAAATAGTCATAATCCTTCACCATTTTTATCGTTTGCAAGTGTCACAACCTTTCAAAACTTTTCCTTTTGAAATAATCACTTCATTCTTTTTCATCTTATTCCATTTTCTCTTTTATTAATTTTTAGAGAGCTACTCTTGTCTAAGATCACCCCTTCCTGAACCCTAACTTAGAAATATGTAAGACCAAGGTAAGGTAGGCTGAGCATTCAGCTAAGTCACGAGAATACCTCTAAATTAAAAAAAAAATGAATTGAGTCACCACTTTTTATTGTTGCCTTTGTGAATAATATACTATACCCCACATTGATTTCACTTAAATGTCCTAAAATGAAATCTTCTCCACTTTGTATCTTTTAATCTGGGTGAGAGCCACATTTCTTCATCATATCTACCATTTGTAATCATCACAACCTTTTACAATTGTCACTCTTTGAAAAGGTCAAAACTCTTCACCATTTTTGTCATTTACTAGTGTCATAATGTATCATAATTTTTCTATTTTAAAAAGTCAATTTCATAATTTTTTTAATTTTTAATTTTTTTTACATTAATCTTAAGAGAGCTAGTTTGGTCTCATCTCATGCCTTCTTGAACCCCACCTTGGCAATATGTAAGACCAATGTAAGGTAAATTAGGTACTAGGTTGAGTCACGGGGATACCTCTCAGTTAACAAAAAAAAATTGAGTCACTACTTTTCATGGTTATCTTTGTGAATAATATATTATACCCCACATTGATTTCACTTGAATATCCTAAATTTTTGTTCCTAAATTGAAGCCTTCTCTTTCTATCTTCTAATGTGAGGGAGTTCACACCTATTCATCATGTTTGCCTTTTGCAATCGTTATAACTTTTAACAATTGACACCTTTTGAAAGAGTCACAACCCTTCATCATTTTTGTTGTTTGCAAATGTCACAACTTTTCATAACTTTTCCTTTTGATGGAATCATTTCTTTTTTTTTCTTCTTATTCTATTTTCTCTTCTATTAATTCTTAGAGAGATACTATTTCCTAAGCTCACCCCTTTCCGAACTCCAACTAAACAATATGTAAGACCAAGGTAATGTAGGTTAAGCACTAGGCTAAGTTACGAGAATAATTTTGAGTTAACAAAAAAAATAAAATGAGTGACGACTTTTTATTGTTTCTTTTGTGAATAATATACTATACCTCATAATGATTTCACTAAAATATCTTCTTAAAATGAAATGTTCTCCATTTTGTATCCTTTAATGTTGTTTAGAGTTATATCTCTTCATCATATCTACCCTTTGTAATCATGACAACCTTTTACAATTGTCACTTTTCGAAAAAGTCACAACTCTTCACCTTTTTATCCTTTATGAGTGTCACAACGTGTCATAACTTTTCCTTTTGAAAAACTCACTTACATATTTTTTCTTATTATTTTTTCTCTTACATTAATTTTTAGAGGGTTAGTCTTGCCTCAGTTCACTCCTTCCTTAACCCCAACTTGGCTATATGTAAGACCAAGGTAAGGTAAATTGGGCACTAGGCTGAGTCACGGAGATAACTTCAAGTTAACATAAAAAATGAGTCACATCTAATTTTCATTGTTGCCTTTGTAAATAATATATGTTAACAAAAAAAATGAGTCACCACTTTTCATTGTTGCCTTTGTAAATAATATATAATAACACATATTGATTTTATTTGAATGTCCTCTTAAATTTAAATCTTCTCCCATTTTTATCTTCATCTTTTCATCATGCACGTCCTTTGCAATCATCACAACCTTTTGCAATTGACATCTTTCAAAAGAGTCACAATCCTTCATCATTTCTATCATTTGTGAGTGTCACAACCTTCCATATTTTTTTCATTTGCAGAAGTTACTTTTTTTCCCTTTTCTATTAATTTTTAGAGAGCTAGTCTTACCTCAACTCACAACTCCATGAACTCTAACTTTTTAATATATAAGACCAAGGTAAGATAGGTTAGGCACTGACTTGAGTCACAATCATACCTGTAAGTTAAACATATAAGAGTTATACATTATTGCATCTATTCTCCAAATACAGGGGGATATTAAAATATCATATTTATACACTTTATTTATAAGCAAGAAATCATAAATAGGACCATTATTCATAAGTATGAAATGATAAATATGAACCTCTATAATATTTATTATAAGAACTAATACTCCATACCAATTTATAATAATATTAACATTCTTTATGTTGTAAGACATATTGTTGTAAGAGAGATCTAACTGGTTCGATGATTTGAGGTATTGGTGAGTTATGATTATGTAATTATCGATTAGATGTTTGATAAGTGATGATATAATAAATGCTAATTTGACATGGTGATGGATGGTGATATAATGAATGTGTATTTAATAGAGTGATACTTGATTATTGAATTGTATGTATTATTGATCCCCATTTGAAGTGGTGATTGATGTAAATTTGATTATTATTTTCATGATCTTTCTAATAGATTGATTGATTGATTTGTTGTGAGACAATGGATGAATTATAATAATTGATAAGTTCGCTTTTAATACTTGAAATGAAATATCATTTATACTTTATTGGAGAAAGGGTCACCACCATTCATAAAAATTGAGTCACCATAAAAGGGTTTTCTCACCATTGGTATAATGTTTAACTTTGAAGCTCGAGCTTACCGAATGAACATGGGTTGTGAGCTATTATGTGCATCCTTAAAGGGTCACTCTTTTCTTAGCTCACCCTTCCTGAACCACAACTTGGCAATCTATAAGGGCAAGGTAAGACAATTGGGCACTGGGTTGAGTCGTTGCGATATCTCTAAGTTAAGAATAAAAAAAATTGAGTCACCACTTTTCATTGTTGCCTTCACGAATAATGTAATACACACCATATTGATTTCACTTGAATTTTTTCCTAAATTGAAATTTTCTCCTTTTTATATCTTCCAATGTGAGGGAGAATCACATCTCTTGATCATGTTCTTCTTTTCCAATCATTACAACTTTTAACAATTTTCACCCTTTGGAAGATTCACAACCCTTCACCATTTTTTTTGTTTGCAAGTGTCACAACCTTTCATAACTTTTTCTTTTGATGGATTCACTTCTTTCTTTTTCTTCTTATTCCATTTTCTCTTCCACTAATTCTTAGAGAGTTACTCTTGCCTAAGCTTACCCTTCATGAACTCCAACTTGGCAATATGTAAGACAAAGGTAAGGTAGGCTGAGTATTGAGCTAAGCCAGGAGAATACCTTTGAGTTAACAAAAAAATGAATTAAGTCACCACTTTTTATTGGTTCTTTTGTGGATAATATAATATACCCCATATTGATTTCACTTAAATATTCTAAAATGAAATCTTCTCCACTTTGTATCTTTGAATGTGGATGAGAGCCACATCTCTTCATCATAACTACCCTTGGCAATCATCACAATATTTTACAATTGTCACTCTGCTTAAAAAGGTTAAATCTTTTCACCATTTTTGTCCTTTACAAGTGTCACAATGTATCATAATTTTTTCATTTGAGAAAGTCACTTCCATACTTTTTCTTATTCATTTTTCTTTTACATTAATTTTTAGAGAGCTAGTCTTGCCTTAGCTCACCCCTTCATGATCCCCAACTTGACAATATGTAAGACCAAGGTAAGATAAATTATGCACTATGATGAGTCACGGGGATACCTTTGACGTAATAAAAAAAAATTATTCACTAATTTTCAAGGTTGCCTTTGTGAATAATATATTATAACTCACATTGATTTAACTTAAATGTTCTAAATTTGTCATCCCAAATTGAAACCTTTTTCCCTTTCTATTTTCTAATGTGGGGGAGTGTCACACCTATTCATCATGTTTGCCTTTTGCAATCATTATAACCTTTAACAATTGTCATCTTTCAAAAGAGTCACGACTTTTAACCATTTTTTTCATTTGCAAGTGTCACAACCTTTCATAACTCTTCCTTAAATGAAAGAATCACTTCCTTATTTTTCTTCTTATTCTATTTTCTCTTCCATTAATTCTTAGAGAGCTACTATTTCTTAAGCTCACCCATTCCTGAACCCTTACTAGATTATATGTAAGACCAAGGTAATGTAGGTTAAGCACTGGGATAAGTTACGAGAATACCTCTAAATTAACAAAAAAAAAAATTGAGTCACAACTTTTTATTGTTTCCTTTGTGAATAATATACTATACCCCACATTTATTTCATTTAAATGTCCTTTTCAAATTAAATATTCTTCACTTTGTATCTTTTAATGTGGGTGAGAGGCACATCTTTTCATCATATCTACCCTTTGTAATCGTAACAACTTTTTATAATTATCACTTTTTGAAAAGGTCACAACTCTTCACCATTTTTATCCTTTGTGATTGTTACAACGTATCATAACTTTTCCTTTTGAAAAAGTCACTTCCATATTTTTTCTTATTCTTTTTTCTCTTACATTAATACTTAGAGGGTTAGTTTTTCTCAGCTCACCCTTTTGTGAACCCCAACTTGACAATATGTAAGACCAAAGTAAGGTGAATTGGGCACTAGGATGAGTCACAAAAATACGTCTGACTTACCGAGAAAAATGAGTCACCACTTTTTATTCTTGCCTTTGTAAATAATTTATTATACCCCATATTGATTTCACTTAAATGTCCTCTTAAATTTAAATCCTCTCCCCTTTGTATCTTCATCTCTTCATCATGCACTATCATTTTCAATCATCACAACTTTTCACAATTGACATTGTTCAAAAGTGTCACAACCCTTCACCATTTTTTTGATTTGTAAGTGTCACAACCTTTTTTAATTTTTTGGTTTGCAATAGTTACTTATTTTTTTATTGCTCTTTTTTCTTGTCTATTAATTCTTAGAGAGCTAGTTCTTCCTCAACTCACAACTCTACAAACTCTAACTTTTTAATATATAAGACCAAGGTAAGACATGTTATGCACTACATTGAGTCGCAGTGATACATGTAAGTTAAACATATAAGAGTTAAACATTATTATATGCATTCTCCAAATCCAAATATAGGGTCACATAAAAATATCATATTCATACACATTATTTATAAGAAAGAAATCATAAATAGGACCATTATTCATAAGTATGAAATCATAAATAAGAACCTCTATAATGTTTATTATAAGAACTAATACTTCATACCAGTTTACAATAATATTAAGATTATTTATTTTGTAAGACATATCGTTGTAAGAGAGATCTAATTGGTTCGATGATTTGAGGTATTGGTGAGTTATGATTAAGTAATTATCGATTAGATGATTCAAAAGTGATAATATAAAAAATTATAGTTTGACATGGTGATGGATGCTGATTTAATGAATGCCGATTTGATAAAGTGATATTTGATTGTTGAATTGTATGTATTATTGATCCCCATTTCAAGTGATGATTGATGTAAATTTGATTATTATTTTCTTGATCTTTCTAATTGATTGATTGCTTGATTTCTTTTGAGACAATGGATGAAGTATAATGATTGATAATTCCTCTTTTAATACTTGAAATGAAATATAATTTATACTTTATTAGAGAAGGGGTCACCACCATTCATAAAAAATGAGTCACCACAAAAGGATTTTCTCACCATTGGTTTAAGGTTTAACTTTGAGGCTCAGGCTTACCCAATGAACATGGCTTGTGAGCTATTGTGTGCATCCTTAAAGGGTTACTCTTTCCTTAGCTCACCCTTCTTGAACCACAACTTGGCAATTTTTAAGGGCAAGGTAAGATAGTTGGGTACTGGCCTGAGTCATCGTGACGTCTCCGAGTCAAGAAAAAAAATTGAGTCACCACTTTTCATTGTTGCCTTTGCTAATAATATAATATACCCCATATAGATTTCACTTGAATGTCCTCATAAATTGAAATATTCTCCCCTTTATATCTTCCAATGTGAGGGAGAATCACATATCTTCATCATATTTTCTTTTTGCAATCGTTACAACCTTTAACAATTTCCACCCTTCGAAAGAGTCACAACCCTTCACCATTTTTTATGTTTGCAAGTTTCACAACCTTTCATTACTTTTCCTTTTGATGGAGTTGCTTCCTTCTTTTTCTTCTTATTCCAATTTCTTCTATTAATTCTTAGAGAGCTACTCTTGCCTAAGCTCACATTTTCTTGAACCCCAACTTGGCAATATGTAAGACCAAGGTAAGGTAGGCCGAGCATTAAGCTAAGTCACGAGAATACCTCTGAGTTAACAAAAAAAATAAATTGAGTCACCACTTTGTATTGTTATTTTTGTGAATAATATACTATACCCCACATTGATTTCACTTAAGTGTCCTAAAATGAAATCTTCTCCACTTTGTATCCATTAGCGTGGGTGAGAGTCACATCTCTTCACCATATCTACCATTTGAAATCGTCACAATCTTTTACAATTGTCACTCTTAGAAAAGTTCACAACTCTTCACCATTTTTGTCCTTTGTGAGTATTGCAACGTATCATAATTTTTTAGTTTTGAAAAAGTCACTTCCATATTTTTTCTTTTTCTTTTTTTTTGAATTAATCTTTAAAGAGTAGGGTAATCTTTAAGAAACCCCCCCTTCAAAAAAGGTGTAAAAAAGTGGCGAAAGTTAGAAGGGAAAAAAAAAATTTTGGCAAATTTTTTTTCTTTTCAAAGAAAAATAATAATCTCAATTGACGAATCATTGATGCTCCCTGAAACTAGGTGGAACTATCTTGGGAAATTGTGTTTTTGTTTCATAACTACAAAAATATAAATTAGTGGATATAAAATAGTATTTATATTATAAAAAATATAAATTGTCAAATATAAAACAATATTTATATTATAAAAATATAAATTGGTGAATATAAAATAGTATTTATATTATAAAAATATAAATTGGCGAATATAAAATAGTATTTATATTATAAAAAATATAAATTGGTGAATACTTGTGGTGACTAGTGACAGTGTGCATAGTTTCAACAGGGTAAAAGGAGGGTCGATGGTGACAGTTACCAAGATACGTAATGGTCAAGTTGACGACGTACGTGACTTCGACAGTTATGCTGGTAGGTTGCAGTTGAAGGCCATGAAGATACACAAAGGACAGGTTGACAGTGTGAGTGACTTCAGAAGTTATGATCACAGGTAAGATATGGAGGTTCCGAGGCCACATTGACAATCTGTGTAACTTAGCCACGAAGTTGCAGTGAAATTGAACACTGAAGTACAATTAATGAGACTTAACGATGATAAGATTTTGATTAGATGTTAAAAAATTTAATTTGTACAAGATCTCAGCTATGAATCATAAACATTCATTATCTTTCTTTTCGGAGCCAAGTCACATTATGTGAAAATTTAATGCGGCTGCCAAGTTGTCAGTTCAAAATTTAAAATCACAGCTAGGATATGGTGGTTCCAAGGCAATGCTGGCAGTTTGCGTAACTTGAGTGGTACATAATCCAAGCCAGAATTTTGATTAGACATTAAAAAGGATAATTTTATGGGATATGAGCTGTGATTCATCAACATTCATTATCCTTCTTTTCAACTTTCGAGCCAAGTTACGCAAGACATTACAATGTCTACAATTTTTCTTTACAGATATTCATTAATTTCCTTTTCCTAAGCAAGCCACCTTACATGAAACATTCCTTCAAAATTTATTGCGGCTGGCAAGTTGGTGATTATTTTCTTTATATACTCCTCGGTAGTGGAATTGCAGAGCATGGGTACTTTCTAAATTTCTAAATTTGGATGACAAGTTGGTGATTATTTATATTTTCTGGGCACTTTCATAGAATGGGTCTTCCAGTAGTTGAGGGATCACAAATGAGAACCCAAAACCTATTATCCAACCAAATTTGGATATGGAAGAGGAGATTCAGTAGGATGTCCTCAGTCATCTAATGTATGCAGCAAGGGATCATGCTACCAGTTACGCTGATTACCTAAGTGACATGTTTGAACTTGAAGTAGAACATGACAAGGCAGAGATGCATGCCATTTTTGATGATCATGGCTTCAACTAGGAGGCATTCCAGTAGGAGATGAATTAGATGATCCCGTTATTTTCTGGTCTATGCATCGACTAATCTTTTTTTCTTTGTGGATATTACAAAAAATTTTGTTGCTAACTTACTTTTAAATACGAATTCAAAATAATTGAATGTACTTTTCATTTTGGTTTTGGAAATAGTTGGAAGCTTGTCGCTTCTCCTTCTGGGGAAACCACAACCGTTTAGTGAAATTGTGAATCAATGATTCAGTTTAAGTTACCAGTATTATGTATATAAATTTATAATATATT
The DNA here is from genome assembly GCA_027943335.1 of Chamaecyparis obtusa. Taxonomy (NCBI): domain Eukaryota; kingdom Viridiplantae; phylum Streptophyta; class Pinopsida; order Cupressales; family Cupressaceae; genus Chamaecyparis; species Chamaecyparis obtusa. The sequence continues at coordinate 379,134 of BSBK01001997.1, forward strand.
GTATACCAATTTTTGAATTTCATAGTAATACTGTAGTCTATAAATTTGTAATACTATATACAAATGAAACATTGAGAAGTCAGAAGACTCATTTTCAAATAGTGTTACTATTTTTAGTTTTATGTAATACGTGTTATTTGCTAATACTTTAAATTTCAATAGTCAATACACTAAATTCTAATACAGTAACATGTTACGTGAATCATGAAATTAAACAATAGTTTTATTATTTATAAATTGGAAAATATGTAAATTGTAATTAGTAAATCAAAATGCTAAATCAGAGTACTAAATAAATTGGAACCCACTCCAAGCTTCAAAGTTACGCCTGGTTGTTTTGTAACTTCTCAACGTTTAATTTAATATGATGGTGATCTGTTCCGAAGTTATGCCTGGCTGTTTTGTAACTTCTCAATGGTTAATTTATTATGATGGTGATCGGTTCCGAAGTTATGCCTAGCTGTTTCGTAACTTCTCAACGGTTAATTTATTATGATGGTGATCGGTTTCAAAGTTATGCCTAGCTGTTTTGTAAATTCTCAATGGTTAATTTATTATGATGGTGATCGGTTCTGAAGTTTCATCTGGTTGTTTCATAACTTCTCAATGGTTAATTTATTATGATGGTTAGGGGTTCTGAAGTCCCGACTAACTTCGTGCGTAACTTTGTAAGGTGTTGAAAAGTGAGATATGGAGAGTAAGTTTCATGCCACATGGAAAGTGCAAAGTACAAGTGTCATTCGGCATGCCAGGCTGTGTTGTAACATCTCAAGGTTTCATTTTTCTGGTTAGTTTAACAGTCCTGAAGTTTCGAAAAGGTGTTGTGTGACTTCACAAGTCTCAAAGTTTTGGGATTTCAAATTCAAATGGCCAAGGGCCAAGGCCCTTGATTTGCAGGTAGCAATTTAGCAAAGTTGACATAGGGACCTAGGGTTAGATGTACTGTTAGCGTCACTTCGGCAACATGCTAATTATTTGCTCTTGGATCACTGCCAATTATGTGTCTATAAGGTCTCCATGTGATATCAGCTGCTTGCAACCGATTGATGGTCACCCTCTAGTGTAGTAGATGTACTGTTAGCAAACGACCAAGGGCCAAGGCCCCTGATTTGCAGGTAGCAATTTAGCAAAGTTGACATAGGGACCTAGGGTTAGATGTATTGTTAGTGTCACTTCGACAACACACTAATTATTTGCTAATTATTAATTTCATGTGTGTGTGCTTGATGAGATTTTAATTTTTAATAGAGTAGGTGGCCTGGTGGCTGGTAGCTTGGTTGTACTTGTAAGTTATTAAATACAGTTCACAGTTCAGTGACTTCACAGAGCATCCATAAAAGAATACTTCATAGAGTGACTTAAGTTTAGTATACTTAAAATAATGGAAGAACAAGGATCTCCTGATGTTGTTGCAGTATTGGAAAAGAGTGTCATTGTGCATTCAAGAATAAAGAGGCCAAACATATACGCTGAAGAATGGATGAAACTATTGCCTGGATCCTCAAATTTGCAATCAGCTAACACTTATGAATGGAGGGACCCTTATGCATTCTATAGGGATGCTGACTGCCCAAACACAACTTGGTATGAGCTCTTCATGTTTTTCTATAACAATAGAATTAGAGGCCCTCCTATTTCAAACCTATGGGACAAGAACTTGGGAAAGTTGATAGTACCTGAGGTATTTTTGGATGTAGACCTCATGAGAGTGCTAATTCAATCATACAATCTAGTGACACAAGCTTTCCACAAGCATGACAAGTCTATACTCTGCATGTTAGATAGAGCAACTTTTACTCAAGCTTTCGATCTTAAGGGACCTATGAGTGTGGATATTGACCTAGCAAAAGAGGAGGCCCTGTTTAATAGACAAAAAAGTTACTACCATGGAAGGGTTATGAGGAGGCATATTCCTAGAGAAAAGAAAGAGGTAGGTTGTTATTGAAGAAGGTTGCAGATTCATTTGATATTGAGCTTTTCTTTCCCTATTTCCAGAATACCATCTACGGTCTACACAAAGTTATTGGACTAGATGGAGGTTCAACAGTGACTCCTGACATTTTTGTCATGGCTACAAATGTTTAGGAACTGTACACCAATAAGGAGTATGATTATGTGGGGCACATAATCAATGTAATGCATGTTGATGAATGCGAAGACTGATTTGAAAAGCTTCAAGTTCAATCACTACTCCATGCTGATGCACCTGATCCTCTATTGCAATATTGGCTACACCAACCCAGGGTTCATTGATGAGACCGAGAATGTAGGAGGAACTATTCTGGTTCAGCTCTGGACCAGGTTATGGCATAGAACTTACCATTTCTCTAATTCCATTATTTTTAATAGTGATTTTGTGGATCTAGTAATGAACATGTTAGGTATTGTGAGGGAAAGATTTCTTTTACTTGTAAGAAAATTCCTTAGACTCGTAGCATTTAATATTGACAATGACATTAAGCACAATTGGGGTGATATGTTTTTTTTTTTGAGAATTTTACTGTTATAAGAGTGTATGCTTACCCTCAACCTCCACACATACTACCAAAATTTGTCCCAAAAAGATTGGTAATAGTAGAATTCATGTGGCAACTTATAATGATGGATAGAGAGTACTTAGGCCCTAAAAGACATAAGGGAACCTTTCTGGGAAGGAGGTTCCAAATAGGGGATTTATCTATAGGTAAAGATGCCATGGACCAAATCCATGAATTCCTAAGACAATTGAGATTGTCCTTTGGTAAAGCAAGGATGTATGACCTTGAAGACTTTGTTAGAGTAGCATTGAGAGAAATGAGGAATCACAATTTGGCTCTAAATCAGCCTATGACAGAGGAGGATGTTATTAGAAATGTTTATAGTAAAGTTACCTCTGAAGAGAGAACTTTTAAATGGAAAAATATTGTAAGGGTAGAGAAACAATTGAAAAAGCCAGACCCTACCTTCATTGGTTTCTTTCTTGATCTCAAATACATTGGGAAAACTCAAATGTGTATAAAGAATTATGAAGATATTATGTCTAAATTGCCAGACATCCCTGAGGAGAAGGAGGAGGATAGAATAAACCCTAAGGAAGTTGAGCCTGATGTGGTGTTTATGGTAGAAATAGAACAAGCTAAGTCATCGGCATCCACATCTGAGTAGAGGCAATCAAAGAAACAAAAGTTGATGAATGTACCACAAAAGGCAAGGCAAAAGGAACTACAAATCCTACCAGGTAATAGCTATTACTTTGCTAACTTAAGACATAATTTTTTGACATCAATGGCAGATGAGGGACAAAAGGCCCTAGATGAGTTAGAATTGGCTGCAGCTAGATTGGATGACAGGGTCATCTAAGCTAAAAAGTTTATAGATGATGATGAATTCATCAAGTCTGATGGTTTAAAAGTTTTCTCTTTAGAGTTAAGCAAAATGAATTAACACTATCTTTGAAACCAGGGGAATCATAGGAAAAAACTATTGAAATGATTAAAAAATTACAGGCCTATGATCCCAATAGTGAAACATTAACTATGGAGGAGGCAAGAGATCTTGTAAAGAGAAGTGGCATGTTGTTGATCCTTGGATGGGACTTGGAGTCCTCATTCCTAATTGACCAAATCAAGAGGCAAGATAAAGTTGTAGCTTATGAAGCTTTTGTCCTTGATGGACTATAGAGGGGTTCTGGATTCAATATGGACACTAAGACACTAGCAGTATGGTGTGTGGCCCTAGAATCTAGTAAGCCCAGATTGGTTGACATCCAAGACACAACACAAGGTAGCCAATTAATATGGAGGTTGTAGGACACTGCAGGATTAGAGATAGAAAATCTCCTACATCATGCATCCTCCATGAATAAAGTAGTGGTTGAGGACTTGGAGAATAGACTAGCCAGGTCATTCAAAGATAATGTGGCAACTAGAAATTTTTTTGAAGAGGAGCTGAAGAAGAATTATTTCTTGGATAAGATTGTGAAGGAGCTAAAAGATGAAATAAATACTCTAAAAAATCAGTCTAGGGCATTTGCAGAGGTCTATGATGTAGGGGTCCAAATTGAGCATGAGGGGGGCTTAGCTCTAGAACTTGCAACAGAAAATATAATAATGGACGTTGATCAGCCTGAGCCTGCTGATACTGGAATTGCTGAAAAGGAGACTTTGAAGAAGGTGCTATTACAAAGAGTAAATATTTTAAAAGGGAAGTCTCAAATTCTTCATAGCACTTTCATTTCTTTACAAGGGACATAATATCAATGTTCTAATGCCTTGTCTGTACTAACCCCATTATTTAATACTTGGGGCCCATTCTTGCAATTCTTTGATAGGTTAATTTTACTAATGGGAAAAAAATGGAGTTACCTGACAAAATAATTGATGTTAAGGAAATGGTGTTATTGGTAAATGATTTGTATGCATTTTTCACTAGCAAGTTACAAAACATTTAAGCAAAGCTTAAGGTTTTTTCTGAAGAGTCTGAAGGATATATCCCTGCTATTGTGGACAAAGAGGGACACTTGAAGGAATGGCAGGAGTGGGTTGATTCTTTCAACCAAATTTTGGAATGTAGCAAGGTGGCTTCTTATTTTGTTGGTGATGCTGACATTTCAACTTTTTATGAAGTTGTGGATGAATTGTACAAGTAGGACATTGACATGAATAAGTTTGTTGCTGAATCTTGAGCCATAATAGATGCCAAGTGGAACAAATGCCTTGAAGACTTGGAGATAGTTAGAGAGGTAACTTGGCCATCAAAGAGGGAAATTGTGGTGTGGGAAAACATTGGAGAGATTCAAGCCTTTGTCTTGCCACATTGACATGGATGATGGAAGTAGTTGAGATAGTTTTGGTATTAGATGAAGAGCCAATAGAGGGAGGTCAATTAATTCAAATAGGGTATCTTATGTTTGTGATTCACCTACTATGGATACACCTTTGGTGCAAATCAAGACTGATTCTGAAGAATCCAGGCTGTCAGCTATCACTCTAATAATTGTTTCCAAATTTGTTTAATTTTCCAAATGCCAATGTTAGTTTTTATTTTCTGATCATTGATCATTGACATTGATGTATAAATTTCAAGGAAGTTTTAGTTAATACAAATATACAAGGATATTTTGTAATTTTTTGATAGATCATAGAAGTCTGAGACTTCAAGTCTCTGTCCTCTCACCTCTGAGTCTGGTTATTGGTACTATGATCATTGATTCTTGAATTTGAAATTTCGATGTATAAATTTCAAGGAAGTTAAATTTAATACATGGATATTTTGTAATTTTCAATTTTTCTGTCACTGTGCTTGTGTAATTTTGTAGAGAGCTCACTGGCTCAAGTCAAGAATCTCAATTGTAATTAAGTAAATGCTTAGTATTAGGAAATTAACAAATAATAAATTTACTAATGAGTATGGACTATGAACTATGACAAATAAATTATATTATTATAATAAATTGACAAATGACAATTTCTAAGAAATTAGGAAGCTTTGAGTCTTTCACCATGTTGGTAGTATTTTCAGTTTTCACAATTGCTTTGAGAATTTCCTGCAATTTTCCTCCCTAAGGCCTAAATTTTGAATTTTCAATCAAAATGTTAAAACCCTAAGTGCTAGCCTGCTAGGTTGAGATATGCTCTAAAAATCCAATAAATCCTAGAAAGGCTCAGATCGGTTCTATTTCATTGTTACTTTTTCAAGTCACTTAAAAGAACCTTTAAGCATGTGCACGTTACTAACAGACCACCAGAAATGTTTCGAAGTAACGCTAGGTTTTTTTGTAACTTCTCAACGGTTAAGTGGTTAGGATGCTAATGGGTTTTGAACTTCTGAGGGACTCTCGACTAACGGCGTGCGTAACTTCAAAAATAAAGAGACAGTTAATTAAAAGTGACAGTTCGTAATAGTGTTGAAAGTGACAGTTAGTTGCATGCCATGTGGAAAGCGCAAAGGAATGAACTGTGACATGTGTCAATGGACGGATTAATATTTGACACTTTGTCAGGAACAGTTGGTTTATAGAGCTTTGCGAGGGTTTGTTGGCCATTAATGTTGGTGGTTATGAAGTTGCGATGAAGCATTTGGCAGAAAGGCGTAACTTCAGAAAGGTTAATCAATTACAAGATTAAACAGTTGAGAGGTTACGAAAGTGTTTGTGTGGGACTTCACAAGGTTATATGAGAGTGAAGAATTGGATATGTTAAGAACTAAGAAGACCGTCGGTTTGTCATCATAACTTCGAAAGGGTTCGAAAGGTCTCTAATTTTCATGTAGCGAACTTGAGACAGGGTTAGATAAACTATTTGCGTAACTTCGCAACCAGCCCAGCTTAAGTTTTGAATCTTATTCTTGAAGTTGAAACTTGAAATAACATGGTTGTAGCCTGCATGACTATGAGGCATTGAGGGCCAAGGTCGACATTTACAGTTTACACTTTACAGTGACGAAAAAGGATATTAATAATTATATGAATTCAAAATTTCAAATTACAAATTTCTTGAACATTCTAAATTACAAAAATCATGAATTCAAATTACAAATTAAAAAAATCAAAATTCAAATTACAAAAATCATGAACAATACTTATTACTTGTAGTTGAATATGAGTCAAATTGTCAATAATAAATATTTAGTATCAAGTCCATTATCAATTGATCCAACAAGTACAATAATAAGTATACAGTGTATAAAATTATAAATACTTATTAACCGAATGCTAATTCTAAATCACTTCACTCTTCACTCAGTTTTAGTGAGCAGTCTGCCTCTTCTATATCCCACATGGAATCTAGCTCCTGAAATTGACCACTACTACTAGCAAGAGGTTCTTGATCTTCTTCATTCTGAGTTGGGTATTCAAAATCAAAACATTCTTCATCTTCATTCTGAGTCTAGGACCAAGATCCATCGTTTGTCTTAGAACCACCATGTTTTGAATTTGAACTAGTGTTCAAAAGCCCTTGTCTTTCACGCAGGGAATTCCAAATTGCCAATGCCCTATCATAAGGAAAGTCTCTAACATTGTACTGAGTTACAAACAACCTCAAGCAAGTTTCCAAATTTCTGTCTAGTTTGTTTTTGATCTTTGATTTCAAAAAGCCCAATGCACTGAAAACTCTTTCATCTTCCACCGACCCCAATATCATTGTTTGACATAAATCAGCAAGTTTGAAATATTCTAATATCGAATCACGCAAAACTACACTCTGCTCTATCCTTTTCCAAAGCCTAGTTATTGCACCAAGTTCAAATGGATTCTCCAAGTTTTTTAACTGCAATTTCCTACATGATGCAAATTGTCTACATTGTTTTTTAAGATTAGCTGAATCTATAATTCCATCAATTGGTTGTCCATTGCAATCTGTATGTTTTGAAAACTCTCTGATCAATTCATCAATTTTTTTATGAAACATATGAGCATCAAGTTGTCTATCTCCGATGTTTTTCCAAAAATGAGGAAACACACAACCCATGGCTTCAAGAATTTCTTCTCAAGGGAATCTTTCACGAATCTCACTTGAAAGTTGGTAGCAAATTGACTTCAAATTCTCACTAACAAATTTAACAAATATGTCAAAATCAGCCCTTTTAACTGGAAGTAGTCTACCTCGCTTGCCCGTCTTAGATTGGTGCATTGGTATTTCATATTCTTTCAAAAACACACATAAATCATTTTTTGCATTGAATTGTAAAAAATTCTTAGCATGATTCAAATATGAAATTATTTTCCATCTAAAAAAATTTGGGCTTTGAAGTGTTATCATATCTGAGTATAAATTATCAAGGCCAATGCATGTCATTCTACGTAAATTTGAGTACTCATGGATAGACATAGTCTTGTCTTGGGCTTTCTTAACAATTTTGGTCATTAAATCTAGATGGGGAGAAGACTGGCTAAAGTTAACAGAGTCTCTATATCACTTAACTTATGTAACAAATCAGGAGCTTTGTCTACTATGAGGCATTGCTCATATATTACTTCGATCAAGGATTGATATTCTGTTAGAACTCTTTCTACTGGTCCATGCAAAGAGATCCATCTGGTCTCAACATCCTTGAGAAGCTTGTTTCTTGGTGTTACTCCCTCTGAGAAAATCTTAAATTCTACAAAACATTTAGGACTTTTGCAAAAGTAAGAGTATATGTCGCGAACTAGATCTTCAACTTTTGACACTGTAGGAAAATCACTTACAATTTTATATGCTAAATTCATTCAATGGGCCATGCAATGTATGCCAAGCATGTAAGGTGCAATACTAGTTTGTAATCTTGCACAGAGACCATTCCTTTGGCCTTGCATTACTGCAGCTCCATCAGCTCCAACACAAACTAACTTCTTTCCAATTATCAAATCATCCATATTAGCAACTTCATTCAAAGCATTCTTCACTTCAAAATATAAGTTTTCTGCTGTTGAATTGCCCCTCATTTTATGAACACAAAGTAGATGAGCTTGGCAGACATGTTCTTTTACTATATACAAATGCATATAGACCCAAGCAGTGTTATCTACTACAGTAACTTTATCTATGGATAATGAAATGAATCTAGATTGTTTTACTTTCTCCTGTAAATTTTTCTTTTCTACCTTAGAAAGACAGTTTGCCATTTCCCATCCAACGTTTGTTGACCAATGTGACATAGGACAGTGAGGAACTTTCAAAAAAGATAATAAATTACCATATTCTGAGAAGTATCTCATAGGATGCCCTCTAGACATAATATGAAAAACAACACTCATTTGAACAGTCTTTACCAGGTTTGCTTCATTGGCTGCAAGTTTAAACCCAGCCTTGATTGGATTTTCACTACTAGCAATTACTGCCATTCTCTTGTTATGCTCTTCATATTCTATGACATACTTAACCTGAAGACATTCTTCCTTTGATTTCCATCTCACTATTGATATTTCTTGTCCATCTATGGTCTATTTTTCATAAACCTTACCAATATGCTTTTCTATAGTGTCAAGCTTTAGCTGCAACTTCTTCTCTCTTTTAAGTTTCTAGGTACAAATCTTACACCTGCATTCTATTGGTTGTTCATCATTGCTTATGATTGGTTCAATGAACCAGTACTTTGCTACCCAATCAACCTTAAAATTTCTTTCCATTTCCCACTCTCGCCCCATTTTTACTTCCCTTTTTCTTTTCTTCCTACCAACATCATTATTATCTTCATTTCTAGCATTTTCTTCCAACTAGTTCTGCGTATCCCTTATAAAAAAAACATATTCTCTCGTGCCACCATTGTTATCCTCATTTGATATATTTTCATTTTCATTTAACTCAATGATAACCCCAACTTGTGGTACTGGTACTGGTGAGCTACTGTGAATGGCTTTTGCACTTGCAATTGCAGATGTTGATGGAGTAGAAACATTGCAAACTCCAAAGAAAGCCTTTATGGTAGCATCTTTAAGTTTTTGGGCATTTTGATGGCCTCCCAGGCCCTTGAATGCCTTGAGGAGTCTTACCCTTATCTAGCTTTCCAATCTCTTCACTGCCTTGAGCACGGTGAGAAGTCTGAGTCTCAACCTCCCCTGATATCTGAATCCCTTAAGCAGTAGTAGCCTGAGGATACTCAATCTCAGGATAGTCACCCTTGTTTGACATCTTCACCTAACGACCTGAACCTCTCACTAGTCACTAGGATTCTAGCCTCTAGGAATTAAAATTAATAGCAATACTATGAAATGTGAACAAATAATTGTTTACCTTTGTCCTGCTTCCTCTGAATTCTGACTCTCTGAAATGTTGAATCCTCTGTTTACTGTTGCAAGATTGTTATTTGTAAATCTGGCCCTCTGGCTCTAAAGATTTGTAACAACGCACGATAAGACTACTTTTAAGTTTTCTAAATTTGATTTGAATTTATATCAATCCATGATTCAAAATTCAAAATTTCCAATTTTTATTTTTTTAAAATTCCCAGGCTTTTGGTGAAAATGTGCCGAGTGCTAACCTAATCAATGCTATTTTTGGCAAAAAATTAAAAATACTTGGTGGTCAATAACACAATTAATTAACGGGTTGGCGAAATATGTCGTGGACCAATAACATAGTTAATTAACGGGTTGGTGAAATACATCATGGATAATTAAAACAAATAATGAACAGGTGGTGAAATAGGTCGTGGTTAAGATAACAATATAAACCATTTGGCTATTTTAAATTTTATATGCAATTCATTATTAATATCATTGGTGAATAAGAGACCATTAAAAGAACCATGTTAGATTAGTAATAGGTGAATATGATGGTCAACAATGTTAAATGGAAAATATAATTGGTGGTTCCAAGGAATATTTAGCAGTTACCATGTCAAGATTGGGTGAATATGGGCCAATCTATACCTACATGATTCACCAATTTCATGAAATGTATTCCCCATAATTTTCCAAAAGGTGAATATTCACCACTAATAATTATGTTGAGTACAAGTGTCATGCGACATGCTAGGCTGTGTCGTAACATCTCAAGGTTTCATTTTTCTAGTCAGTTTAACAGTCTTGAAGTTTTGAAAAGGTGTTGCGTGACTTCGCAAGTCTCAAAGTTTTGGGATTTCAAATTCAAACGGCCAAGGGCCAAGGCCCCTGATTTGTAGGTAGCAATTTAGCAAAGTTGAGATAGGGACCTAGGGTTAGATGTATTGTTAGTGTCACTTCAAAACACTAATTATTTGCTCTTGGATCACCGTCAAATCTATGTTGGAAGTGACAGTTGACAGTGACACTTTTCTAAAAAAGGTAATTACTAATTTCATATGTGTGTGCTTGATGAGATTTTAATTTTTAATAGAGTAGGTGGCCTAGTGGCTGGTATCCTGGTTGTACTTGTGAGTTGCTTGTTACTTGTTAGTTATTAAATATAGTTCACACTTCAGTGACTTCATAGAGAATCCATAATTTCTAGAGTCGAAGAGCAATCAGAGAGTTGAAACCTTTGGCTTTAAGTGCAGATAGAAAAGGAGCTTATTGCTTAGAGTTTAGTATACATAAAGAATGGCAGAACAAGGATCTCTTGATGTTGTTGTAGTACCAGAAAAGAGTTTCATTGTGCATTCAAGAACAAAGAGGCCAAACATATATGTTGAAGAATGGATGAAACTATTGCCTGGATCCTCAAATTTGCAATCAGCTAACGCTTATGAATGGAGGGACCCTTATGCATTCTGCAGGGATGATGTCTACCCAAACACAACTGGGTATGAGATCTTCATGTTTTTCTATAACAATAGATTTAAAGGCACTCCTATTTCAAACCCATGGGATAGGAACTTGGGAAAGTTGATAGTACCTGAGGTATTTTTGGATGTAGACCTCATGAAAGTGCTAATTCAAGCATACAATCTAGTGACACAAGCTTTCCACAAGCATGACAAGTCTATACTCTGCATGTTAGATAGAGTGATTTTTATTCAAGCTTTCGACCTTCGGGGACCTATGAGTGTGGATATTGACCTAGCAGAAGAGGAGGCCCTGTTTAATAGACAGAAAAGTTACTACAATGGAAGGGTTCTAAGGAGGCATATTCCTAGAGAAAAGAAAGAGGCAGGGTTGTTATCGAAGAAGGTTGCAGATTCATTTGATATTAAGCTTTTCTTTGCCTATTTCTAGAATACCATCTACGGTCTACACAAAGTTATTGGACTAGATGGAGGTTTGACAGTGACTCCTGACATTTTTTTCCTAGCTACAGATGTTCAGGACCTATACACCAACAAGGAGTTTGATTATGTGGGGCACATAATCAATGTAATGCACACTAAGTTGATGAATGCAAAGATTGATTTGAAAAGCTTCAAGTTCAATCACTACTCCATGCTGATGCACTTGATCCTCTATTGCAATATTGGCTACATCAACCCAAGGTTCATCGATGAGACCGAGAATGTAGGAGGAACTATTCCAATTCAGCTGTGGACTAGGTTATGGCATAGAACTTACCATTTCTCTAATTCCATTGTTTTTTATAGTGATTTTGTGGATCTAGTAATGAACATGTTAGGTATTGTGAGGGATAGATTTCCTTTACTTGTTAGAAAATTTCTTAGACCCTTAGCATTTAAAATTGACAATGACATTAAGCACAATTGGGGTGATATGTTTCTTTTTGATAATTTTACTGTTATAAGAGTGTATGCTTGCCCTCAACCTCCACACATACTGCCAAAATTTATCCCAGAAAGATTGGCAATAGTAGAATTCATGTGGTAGCTTATCATGATGGATAGAGAGTACTTAGGCCCTAAAAGACATAAGGGAACCTTTCTGGGAAGGAGGTTCCAAATAGGGAATTTCTCTATAGGTAAAGATGTCATGGACCAAATCCATGAATTCCTGAGACAATTCAGATTTCCCTCTAGTAAAGCAAGGATGTACGACCCTGAAGACTTCGTTAGAGTAGCTTTGAGAGAAATGGGGAATCACAATTTGGCTCTAAATCAACCTATGGCAGATGAGGATGTTATTAGAAATGTTTTTAGTAAAGATACCTTTGAAGAGAGAACTTGTAAATGGAATAATATTGTAAGGGTAAAGGAACAATTGAAAAAGGCAAACCCTACCTTCCCCTGTTTCTTTCCCAATGCATCTTGAAAATTGACATGTGTATAGAGAATTACAAATATATTATGTCTAAATTGCTAGACATCCTTGAGGAGGAGGAGGATAGAATAAACCCTGAGGAAGTTGAACCTGATGTGGTATTTATGGTAGAAACAGAACAAGCTGAGCCACCCACATCTGAGCAGGGGCCATCAAATAAACAAAAGTTGATGAATGTACCACAAAAGGCAAGGCAAAAGGCACTACAAATCCTACTGGGTAATAGCCCTTACTTTGTTGACTTAAGACAACATTTTTTGACATCAATGGCAGATGAGGGAGCAAAGGTCCTAGATGAGTTAGAATTGGCTGCAGCTAGATTGGATGAGAGGGTCATCTGAGCTAAATATTTTATAGATGATGATGAATTCATCAAGTCCGATGGGTTTAAAAGTTTTCTCTTTAGAGTTAAGCAGAATGAATTAACATTGTCTTTGAAACCAGGGGAATCACAGGAAAAAATTGTTGAAATGATTGAAAAATTAAAGGCCTATGATCCCAACAGTGAAGCATTAACTGTGGAGGAGGCAAGAGATCTTGTAAAGAGAAGTGGCATGTTGTTGATCCCTAGATGGGACTTGGAGTCCTCATTCCTAATTGACCAAATCAAGAGGCAAGATAAAACTATAACTTATGAAGATTTTGGCCCTAATGGACTATAGAGGGGTTCTGGATTCAATATGGACACTAAGACACTAGCAGTATGGTGTGTGGCCCCAAAATCTAGTAAGCCCAGATTGGTTGACATCCAAGACACAACACAAGGTAGCCAATTAATATGGAGGTTGCAGGACACTATAGGATTAGAGATAGAAAATCTCCTACATCATGCATCCTCCATGAAAAAAGCAGTGGTTGAGGACTTAGAGAACAGGCTATCCAAGACATTTAAAGATTATGTGGCAACTAGAAAAAAGTTTGAAGAGGAACTGAAGAAGAATTTTATCTTGGATAAGACTATGAAGGAGCTAAAAGATGAAATAAATACTCTAAAAAATTAGTCTAGGGCATTTACAGAGGTCTGTGATGCAGGGGTCCAAACTAGGCATGAGGGGGGCTTAGCTCTAGAGCTTTCAATAGAAAAGATAATAATGGATGTTGATCATCCTGAGCATGTTGATACTGGAATTGCTGAAAAGGAGACTTTGAAGAAGGTGCTATTGCAAAGAGTAAATATTTTAAAAGGGAAGTCTCAAATCCTTCATAGTACTTTCATTTCTTTGCAGTGGATAGAATTGCAATGTTCTAATGCCTTGTCTGTACTAACCCCATTATTTAATACTTGGGGCCCATACTTGCAATTCTTTGATAGGTTAGTTTTACTAATGGGAAAAAAATGGAGTTACCTACAAAATAATTAATGTTAAGGAAATGGTGTTATTAGTAAAGGATTTGTATGCATTTTTCACTGGCAAGTTGCAAAACGTTTAGGCAAAGCTTAAGGTTTTAGCTAAAGAGTCTGAAGGATATATCCCTGTGGACACAAAGGGACACTTGAAGGAATGGCAGGAGTGGGTTGATTCTTTCAACCAAATTTTGGATGCTAGCAAGGTGGCTTCTTATTTTGTTGGTGATGCTGACATTTCAACTTTTTATGAAGTTGTGGATGAATTGTACAAGCAAGAGATTGACATGAATAAGTTTTTTGCTGAATCTCGAGCCACAACAGATGCCAAGTGGAACAAATGCCTTGAAGACTTAGATATAGTTATAGAGGTAACTTGACCATCAAAGAGGGAAATTGTGGTGTGGGAAAACATTGGAGAGATTCAAGCCTTGGTCTTACCATATTGACATGGATGATGGAAGTAGTTGAGATAGTTTTGGTATTAGATGAATAACCAATAGAGGGAGGTCAATTAATTTGAATAGGGTATCTTATGTTTGCAGTTCACCTGTTGTGGATACACCTTTGTTGCAAATCAAGACTGATTCTAAAGAATCCAAGCTGCCAACTGTCATTCTAATAAATATTTCCAAATTTGTTTAATTTTCCAAATGCCAATGTTAGTTTTTATTTTCAGATCATTGATCATATTCATTGATCATTGACATTGATGTATAAATTTCAAGGAAGTTTTAGTTAATACAAATATACAAAAATATTTTGTAATTTTCTGATAGATCATAGAAGTCTGAGACTTCAAGTCTCTGTCCTCTCACCTCTGAGTTAGGTTATTGGTACTATGATAATTGATTCTTGAATTTGAAATTTCGATGTATAAATTTCAAGGAAGTTAAATTTAATACAAGGATATTTTGTAATTTTTAATTTTTCTATCACTCTGCCTGTGTAGTTTTGTAAAGAGCTCATTGGCTCAAGTAAAGAATCTCAATTCTAATTTCTGAATCCTGAAGATCACAGTTGCAATTTATTTAAAATTGAATGTATAATTGTATATTATGTATAATGTTAATGCCAATGGTCATAATATTGTATTAATATTTGCTTTTAGAAATTAGGAAATTAGGAAATTAGGAATTAAGTAAAATTTAAATGGTTTTGATTCAAGGAATTAAGGAATTAAGTAAATGCTTAGTATTAGGAAATTAGGAAATTGAAAAATAATAAATTGACTAATGAGTATGTACTATGAACTATGACAAATAATAAATTGAGAAATAATAATTTCTAAGAAATTAGGAAGCTTTGACCACCGATAATGTTCCAAAGTAACGTCGAGTTGTTTCGTAACTTCTCAACGGTTAAGTGCTTAGGATGCTAATGGGTTCCAAACTTCTCAAGGACTCCCGACTAACGGTGTGCATAATTTTGGAATTAAAGAGACATTTAGTTAAAAGTGACAGTGCATAACGGTGTTGAAAGTGATAGTTAGTTGCATGTCTTTGGCCGGTCTAGGGTTTAAAATCTCTCTAAATCTGTCATAATTATGCTTGTAAACCATTGCTTTAGGTCTTTTTGCCCTTGGTAGGGTTAATCCTTTGAATTATCTTAAGTGTGCCCTAGTTTCTTATATTTCCATGTTACCTTTTTGGCCACTTAAGATTTCTCAATTTGCACGTGATCTTCCTTTCCTTAGGCATTCGCTGAATCTCGTAATAATTTTTCATGTCACTAAAGTATTCGGTGAACTCGCAACTATGTGTTAGATCCTTGTTAAGTTTTCCCTTGGTTTCTGAATCTCCTAGTTTTGGCCATGATTAGTCTTTCTTGAGTGAATTGGCTACTGTATGGTCTCCTAATCTCTTCATATCTGATGGTTTTCTCATAACATTCAGCGACTGGGTGTGGCGGTTATCTCTTATTCGCTGAATTGGGTGGTCAGGCTCTAAGTTTTATAGCGACTTAGTGAGGACCATTGATCATCTTTGGGATCAACGGTGGTGTCTTAATCTCATAATGAATGGGTCCTACATCAAGTTATTCAATGACTCAGTGATTGATTCATGATCTCCTATTCACTAAGTTTGGTGGCTCCGTCGACAAAATAATTTGGCA
Organism: Chamaecyparis obtusa; assembly: GCA_027943335.1. Taxonomy (NCBI): domain Eukaryota; kingdom Viridiplantae; phylum Streptophyta; class Pinopsida; order Cupressales; family Cupressaceae; genus Chamaecyparis; species Chamaecyparis obtusa. The sequence continues at coordinate 395,177 of BSBK01001997.1, forward strand.
AAGTCTATTAAAAGGTGAAATTTTCTTCAATCGCTAGATCTCGGGAAAGGATAGTGAAGTTCCAAATCATTTTGTGACTCAATGAATAAGGCATTCACGTAGTCTCATAATAAGTTAGTAAAGCCCTAAGTTATTTAGCGATTCGGAGAACAAAGAAATGGTAAAAGTATATTTCCTTCGATCACCTGATCTCGGAATAAAATAATTAATATTTCAAACTTTGGGAGATTTAGTGAATACTGTATTCACTGAATCTTGTGATTAAATGATAATGGTTTAAAAGATTAAGTGACTTAGCGATAGCCATCGATTGCTTTCAAGATCTACGGTCAACGCTTAATCTCAGAAAGTAACTCAAGTTATGAAAAGTATTTAGTGATTGGGAGATTAAGGTTGTTCGCCCAATCTCCAAATGAGACCATGGTTAAACATTTCTTTTAGAGAATACGAGATGCCTTTGTTCACTGAATCATGGGATAAATCAAGAGTTAAGTGAGGCATTCAGAGATTAAGAGATGGAGTTGTTCACTAGATCTCCAAATGAGACTGTGGTCAAGGTTTCAAGTGCACGGGTTTAAGAAAGTCTTTGTTCACCAGATCTCCAAATGGTTTTTGGGTTAAGTAAAAGATTGTGAGAACTAGCGAAGTCTTTGGTTGCTCATTCTCTAAATTAAACCATGGTTGACCCAAGTGTTCCAAGACCTGGAGAACACTTTTAGTCACCCATTCTTTGAATTATGGCCAGGTTATCATGGGTTTCAAAGGTTAATCTAAGGACCATTGATCATCTTTGGGATCAACGGTGGTCACTGAATCTTCAAGTTAAGTCATGAGTTAGAAAATCATTCCGAGATCACAAGAATGACTTGGTCGCTGAATCTCCAAGCTTAACCCAAGATTAACATTTCTTTTAGAGATCGCGAGAGCCTTTGTTCATTGGGTCTCCGAATCAAATTTGGTTAAGTGTTCATCAATAAAGAGTGATGATAGCCATTGCTACATGGAAAAGTACTCTGCCAAGTTGGAAAAAAGTAAAAAGCTATCCCATCAGAATTAACCGAGGGTTTTTATCAGTAAATAAGGGTTTTAAAGCTAAACAGTGATCATTTCTTTTTTTCTTTATTTTTGAGTTTTTAAATCAACCTGTCAACATCCACGCCACGGCTAGCCTTGATTTGAAGTTGGTAATATGAAGAATTGAATGCAGAAGTGATCGAGGCTTGATTTGTAATGATTTTGGCAATTGCACGCATTCAATTCTCAATGATAAATAGATAAGACTCCATTGCTTTCTGTGCTCAAAGTTTTCTGAAGATAGTTGTGACTGTTAGTGCAAAAGTAGTGAGTGAGAAGTGAAAAGAAGTTATAGAGCTGAGAAATATTCAGATTCCAAGATGAGCCAACTAGAACCAAGCATGGTGTCATTCAGTGGAGGGGCCAAAGAACAGAGTGGTGAAGAGAAGGGGAAGCCCAATTATTCAGATGAGTTCCTCAAATTGCTTCCCGGGTCCAACCAAAACAAGAAAGCTATTGATATGGATTTCAAGGATTTAATGGAGAATTGTAGAGACCCTATCACTCCTTCTGGTTCAGGTTACACAATCTTCACTTATTTTTACAATAATAGACATAAAGCTATACGAATTTGCAATGCTTGGGCTTTGGGGATGACAAAATTAATTGTGCCATATGTTTTCTTAGATGTAGACTTAATCATTGAGTTGGCTAGATTTTATGACCCTATTTCAAAAACTATTAGGAAAGAAGATTAGTCTACCTTGGTAACCTTAGATAGGGGGTCAAAGGATTTTGATTTCTATTCCTCTTCCTCTACTGAGATAGACTTGAAAAAAGAAAGGCAAAAGTACACAAGTCATGTAGGATCAGTAAAAAGTCAAATGGTTAGGCACATCCCAAAGCAAGGTAAATACATAGCTCCTCTCCCTGCAAGCATGAATGCCCCATATGAGTTCAAGTCCCTCAACTTCTATAATTTTTTTTTTTTTGTCATGGGTTGTGTAGAGTTCTAGGGTTAGATGGAGATGAAGAGAAATTGTCACCTGATTTGTTGATGATAATTTTGGACATTCAAAATTCCCACACCAACATTGATTATGATTACATCCAATATGTAATCGATATAATGCATGAGGGTTTGATGGTTGTTAAAGAAAATAAGAGGCCCATTAGGTTCATGCATTACTCCCTCCTAATGCATCTAATTTTATATTTCAATATCAATAGTTTGGATGCAAGGATGTTGAAGCTTAGGCTCACATTTGAAGGCCATCCTAATCTAGTGCAGTACTAGGTAAGAGTGTGGATTACACCTCTAACAAGTGCAATTTCTATGTGTTCCAAAATTTTATTATTTTCCCAATTTTGAGATTATTGGGGACAAATGTGGTTAGGTTGCAACCTAAGATTTTGAAGCTTTTAAGGCCCATTCAGTATGAAGATAATTGGCAGGGAAACCACAATTGGGGTGACTTCTACCTAGGGGAGAATTTCACAGTCATCTGAGTTTATGGCTGCCCTCAACCCCCACATTTACTTCCAAAATTTGTACCACCTAGGGTTGCCTTGTTAGAATTCATTTGGCAGTTGATCTGGACTAATAAGGAGCACTTGGCGCCACATAGGAAGGGTACCTTTACACCAAGGCAATTCAGGGTAGGCAGTTTCCTGATTAGAAAGAGAGCTTTGGACCAGCTCAGTTGCTAGCTAAATCATTTCAAGATGATTTTCGGTACTTGCAGATACATTGATCCTAAAGATTTTTATCAAGACTGCTAGGATGACATTGATTCCAAACATTGGGACAATAAGGGAGTATGAAGGCTATGATGAGGAAGATGTGATAAGAAACATCTTAGAAAAGGATGAGGCTGGTAGGAGATGGACCAAATACTTTGATTTGCTAAAATTGGAGGCCCAACTCAAAGTAGCCAAGATTGATTTTAAGGGGTTTTTCCCTGATCTCCCTTATTTGAAAAGGATGGGAAAAAATGATTGAAATGTATGGCACCCTGTCTAGTCAAATGGAAGGGTTGCTTGAGGATAAATTAGATGTAAAAAAGGACTATTCCTCTTCAGATTGTGAGGAATATACTAATGAATCACAGGAGGGTGATAGTCCACCTCAAAATAGGGACTCACCTATCATTGACTTAAATCAAGATCCACTAGAAATAGGGGACACCTCAGAGCCACCATTGAAGAAACAAAAACTTGAGGTGGGTGAACCTTCTAAGGAGAAGAAATAGAAAAAGATGATAGATAGAGCTTCTTCTCTAGTACTTGGTGACCTAGCTTATCATTGCCAGTTGAGAAAAGCTATAAGAGAGGGAAAAAAGGTAGTGTTTGAAGAAGAAAAGGAAATGCCTCTTGCACTTGGAAAAGATGTGAGGGAGTTATATCAAGAGGAATTCCTTAGTGATGACCAGTTCATCAAAAGTGATGAATTCAAGAACTTCCTCATTTGGAAGAAATCACAAGAGATTGCTAAGGCTTTGCCAGAGGGAATGGAACCAAGTGAGGAGACCATGAGGGCTCTAACTTCATATGACCCTAGCCTTGAGAATATTACTATTGATGAGGCCAGAGAAATGGTGAAATCAAGTGGAATGCTTTTGACTCCTGGATGGGATCTGAATTCATCTTTCATCATAGATCAGATTAGAAAGTAGCCAGAGGGTAGCCTATCTTATGAGGTGCACATTAGAGACATGATAAGGGGAAGTGGCTATGATGCTAAGTCTCAGGCTGTTGCAATGTGGTCTCTTACCCCTAGGACTCAAAAGCCTTCTCTAGTGATCATTGAAGATAAAATGGAGAGAGATAAGATCATATGGACTATTCAGAATACCACTGATCTTGAGGTCTCCAAGGTTGTGACACATTTTTCTCACCTCAATGAAGCAAAGACAACCCAATTAGCAAACATATATGCTCTTTTGTTTGATAATTCAATGAAAGTTTCAAAGGATAGAGACCTAAAGTTAAAGAAAATCAAGGTCTTGGAGGATGAATTGAATTATCTAAAGACCAAGCTTGAAGAATTTTCAAAGGAAGCTCCTCCTCCAGCATTGCAAATTGAGGCAGCAGCTCAACCAATGGTAGAGGCATCTAAAGGGCCATCTAAAGATTTAGAAAAGGTGAGGCTTGATGTAGCCCTAAAAGCCATATTGGATATTGTGCAGCATAGGTTTGAGAAAATAAAGGATAAAATGGACTCAGTCCATCAATCAATGCACATGCTGCATAAGATTAATGAAAAAGTGAATGAGGCAGTGGCATCTTTGGAGCTAATTTATAGTGTATGGTCAGGAAGGAATTCTTTATTTGAGAAACTTGATGCATTACATCCTCATAGGCCAGATCTTCCTGAGGTTGTTACTGAGGTTTATGAGAAGATAAGATTAGTCAGTGCCACCTCAAAAATTTTCAAGGGAAAGTCAAATCAGATAAAGGCCAAGTTGGCCATGTTTAATAAGGATTATAGAAAATATTTTCCCTCTATCTCCAATGATGATGGAAGTGTGCTAAGTGTGGATGAGTGGAAATCAGGCATGGGCCAGATAATGATTAAGCAAGAGGCTTTCCTCAGAAGTGATGGTTCTTTGGACTTAGATGGATGCAACAACATAATTGACAACTTGATTAAAGTTGAAAATGATTGCATTAAATTTCCTGCAGATGTTAAGGGCATCACTGACTCCATGTGGGATAGATGAATTAAGCTATTATAGGAATTGCAAGGATATGTTTGGCCTTCAGATGATGATGTGATAGCATGGGATATGAGTACAAGGCAAAAGAAAAGGAAGTCAGCTGTCGAGGAGCTAGAAGCAGAGGAAGAAGAGTGAGGTACACCTGGCCCCTGATCCTGAAAAATAGGGAGAGCATGTATCATACATAGAATGATGTAAGTTAGCATGTAATGGTGGTCATCATTCATGCAACAACTTTAAGAAATTGCTCTGAAATATCCTTAGACAAAGGTGCCAGCTATGAAGATTCCATTGTTCGGAAACTGCTTCCTGTTTCTCCAGTCTTTTTGTCATTATGTTTGTACTTTTTGTTGTAGTGCAAGTCACTATCCTGGCTATCCAAAGCTTGTTGCATCCTTTCTTTGAGGATTCCAAGATAGCTAGTGGTATATATAGCAAGTTTTCTTCTTTTGTTAAGGGTGGTGGATATTACTTTATAAAGGAAGTTCTGATAATAGCATTTTGTCCTACAATTCTCTATCAGGAATGTACTGATACAGTTATACATCAATACAATATATTGGAACTCCTTTTCTTATTTTGTTGTCTTCACATATGGATGTTGAATTATTTTATGTATTAAATTGTTAGGCACTTTAATGCATTGTTTACAAGATAGATATAGGGATTAAACTTAAGTTTCTTTCAAGGGAAGAATAAATTTTAATGGAGGTCTCTGGGAATTTATCATCCATGTATGAATTTGATAGCAGGGTTAGCAATTGGGAAAATGGAGTGTAAGGCACTTTATTTGAGTTTTGGGCTATTTGTTTTGATAATTGTTCTGTTGATGTAGAATCTTGACTCTAACGCCCTAGGATATGGCACTAGTATTAGCTTAATTTGCATGTGTTCACCATTAAAAATTCAAATTACAAATTTCATGAACATTCTACATTACAAAAATCGTGAATTCAAATTACAAATTACAAAAATCAAAATTCAAATTATAAAAATTATGAACAATACTTATTACTTGTAATATGAGTCAAATTGTTAAAATTAAATATTTAGAATCAAGTTCATTATCAATTTATCCAACAAGTATAGTAATAAGTATACAGTGTATAAAATTATAAATACTATTAACCGAATGCATTGCTAATTCTAAATCACTTCACTCTTCAGTTTCACTTAGTATCAGTGAGCTGTCTGCCACTTCTATATCCCACATGGAATCCAACTCCTGAAATTGACTACTACTACTAGCAAGAGGTTCTTCTTCATTCTGAGTTGGGTATTCAAAATGAAAAAATTCTTCATCTTCATTCTGAGTCTGGGACCAAGATCCATCGTTTGTCTCAGAACCACCATGTTTTGAAGTGTTCAAAAGCCCTCATCTTTCATGTAGGGAATTCCAAATTGCCAATACCCTATCATAAGGAAAGTCTCTAACATTGTACTGAGTTAGAAACAACCTCAAGCAAGTTTCCAAATTTCTGTCTAGTTTGTTTCTGATCTTTGATTTCAAAAACCCCAATGCACTAAAAAATCTTTCATCTTCCACCAACCCCAATATCATTGTTTGACATAAATCAGCAAGTTTGAAATATTCTAATATTGAATCACACAATACTTCACTCTGCTATATCCTTTTCCAAAGCCTGGTTATTGCACTAGGTTCAAATGGATTCTCCAAGTTTTTTAACTGCAATTTCATACATGATGCAAATTTTCTACATTGTTTTTTAAGATTAGATAAATTTATAATTCCTTCAATTGGTTGGCCATTGTAATCTGAATGTTTTGAAAACTCTCTTATCAATTCATCAATTTTTTTATGAAACATATGAGCATCAATTTGTCTATCTCCAATATTTTTCCAAAAATGAGGAAACACACAACCCATGGCTTCAAGAATTGCTTCTTGAGGGAATCTTTCATGAATCTCACTTGAAATTTGGTAGGAAATTGACTTCAAATTCTCACTAACAGATTTAAAAAACCTATCAAAATCAACCCTTTTAACTGGAAGTAGTCTGCCTCCTTGCCCATCTTAGATTGGTGCATTGGTATTTCATATCCTTTCACAAACACACATAAATCATTTTTTGCATTGAATTCTAAAAAATTCTCAGCATGATTCAAATCTGTAATTATTTGCCACCTAAAAAAAATTGGTCTTTGAAGTGTTATCATATCTGAGTATAAATTATCTAGGGCAAGGCATGTCATTCTACGTAAATCTGAGTACTCATGGATATACATAGTCCTATCTTGGGCTTTCTTAACAAGTTTGTTCATTAAATCCAGCATGGGGAGAAGACTGGCTAAAGTTAATAGACTCTCTATATCACTTAACTTATGTAACAAATCAGGAGCTTTGTCTACTGTGAGGCATTGCTCATATATTACTCCGATCAAGGATTGATATTCTGTTAGAACTCTTTCTACTGGTCCATGCAAAGAGATCCATCTGATCTCAACATCCTTGAGAAGCTTGTTTCCTAGTGTTACTCCCTCTGAGAAAATCTTAAATTCTGCAAAATGTTCAGGACTTCTACAGAAGTAACAGTATATGTCGCGAACTAGATCTTCAACTTTTGACACTGTAGGAAAATCGCTTACAATTTTATATGCTAAATTCATTCTATGGGCCATGCAATGTATGCCAAGAATGTAAGGTGCAATACTAGTTTGTAATCTTGCACAGAGACCATTCCTTTGGGCTTGCATTACTGCAACTCCCTCAGCTACAACACACACTAATTTCTTTCCAATTGTCAAATCATCCATACCAGCAACTTCAATCAAAGCATTCTTCACTTCAAAATATAAGCTTTCTACTGTTGAATTGCCCCTCATTTTATGAATGCAGAGTAGATGAGCTTGGTGAACATGTTCTTTTATTGTATACACATGCATAGAGACCCAAGTAGTGTTATCTACTGCAGTAACTTCATCTATGTATAATGAAATGAATTTGGACTATTTTACTTTCTCTTGTAAATTTTGCTTTTCTACCTCAGGAAGACAGTTTGCCATTTCCCATCCAACGTTTGTTGACCAATGTGACATAGGATAGTGAGGAACTTTCAAAAAAGATAATAAATTACCATATTCTGAGAAGTCTCTCATAGGATGCCCTCTGGACATAATATGAAAAACAACACTCATCTGAATGGTCTTTGCCAAGTTTGCTTCATTGGCTGCATGTTTAAATCCAACCTTGATTGGATTTTCACTACTAGCAATTACTGTCATTCTCTTGTTATGCTCTTCATATTCTATGACATACTTAACATGAAGACATTCTTCCTTTGATTTCCATCTCACTACTGATATTTCTTGTCCATCTATGGTCTATTTTTCATAAACCTTACCAATATGCTTTTCTATAGTGTCAAGCTTTAGCTGCAACTTCTTCTCTCTTTTAAGTTTCTAGGTACAAATCTTACACCTGCATTCTATTGGTTGTTCATCATTGCTTAGGATTGGTTCAATGAACCAGTACTTTGCTACCCAATCAACCTTAAAATTTCTTTCCATTTCCCACTCTCGCCCCATTTTTACTTCCCTTTTTCTTTTCTTCCTACCAACATCATTATTATCTTCATTGCTAGCATTTTCTTCCAACTAGTTCTGTGTATCCCTTATAAAATCTTCTCTCATGCCACCATTGTTATCCTCATTTGATGCATTTTGATATTCATTTAACTCAATGACAACCCTAGCTTGTGGTACTAGTACTGGTGAGCTACTGTGAATGGCTTTTGCACTCGCAATTGCAGATGTTGATGGAGCATAAACATTGCCAACTCCAAAGAAAGCCTTTATGGTAGTATCTTTAAGTTTTGGGAATTTTGATGGCCTCCCAGGCCCTTCACTACCTTGAGGAGTCTTACCCTTCCCTTCACTGCCATGAGGAGTCTTACCCTTGTCTAGCTTTCCAATCTCTTCACTACCCTGAGAGTAGTGAGAAGTCTGAGTCTCAACCTCCCCTGATATCTGAATCCCTTCAGTAGTAGTAGCCCGAGGATACTCAATCTCAGGATAGTCACCCTTGTCCAACATCTGCACCCAATGACCTCTCACTAGTCACTAGGATTCTATCCTCTAGGAATTAAAATTAATATCAATACTGTGAAATATGAACAAATAATTGCTTACCTTTGTCCTACATCCTCTGAATTCTGACTCTCTGAAATGTTGAATCCTCTGTTTACTGTTGCAAGATTGTTATTTGTAAATCTAGCCCTCCAAATCCAAAAATTGGTAACGACACATGAAAAGACTACTTTTAAGTTTTATAAATTTGATTTGAATTTATATAAATCCATGATTCCAAATTCCAAATTTCCAATTTTTAAAAAAAAATTCCTGGGCTTTTGGCGAAAATGTGCCAAGTGCCGACCTGATCAATGCTATTTTTGGCAAAAAATTAAAAATACGTGGTGGTCAATAAAATAATTAATTAACAGGTTGGTGAAATACGTTGTGGTCAATAAAACAATTAATTAACGGGTGGCAAAATAGGTCATGGTTAAGATAATAATATAAACCATTTGGCTATTTTAAATTCTATATGCAATTCATAATTAATATCATTGGCAAATAAGAGACCATTAAAAGAACCATGTCAGATTAGTTATAGGTGAATATGATGGTCAACATCATTAAATGACAAATCTAATTGGCAATTCCAATGAATATTTAGTAGTTACCGTGTCAAGATTGGGCAAATATGGGCCAGCCGATACCTACACGATTCACCAATTTCATGAAACTTATTCCCCAAAATTTGCTAAAAGGGGAATATTCACCACTAAAAATTATGCTGATTTTATTTTTTTGGTAATGTCATAAACATCTTCTCCATGAAGTCTTCATTAGTAATAGTTCCTCCTTAGTTCTTGACTTCATTCACTACATTCTCAACTCTCTGAAAGTATCTTTTGATATCTTCACCATCTTCCATTCTCATATTATCATAATGTCTCTTAGTTGTTAGCTTCTTAGATAAATTAACTCTATCATTTCCCTGATAGATCTATTTTAACTTTTCCCAAACTTCATAAGAAGTCTTCAAAGAAATAACCTTGGCTAATTCAATCTTTGATAAATCACTAGTAATAGCATGTTGGCAAGAGAGAACTTTTGTATGGATGATATGTTCTCATTGATGGCAACTAAATACATCTCTCTTAGTTTTTTTATGTTTTTTTTTTTATATTCAAAACACATAATTGAACAAGCTATTCATCAAAAATAATAGAATTTACATTTCTAAACATAGTTGCCTATCTTGTTCATGAGGACAATACTTATTTACAAATGACTCCTATACAGTTCAGGTTTTTTTTATCTTAATAACATTAAAGATGATTACCATATAATTCAGTAGTTATAATTAGAATAGTATTAGTCTTGTTCTAGTAGATAAATAGAGTGAGAGAATATTCACTCTAAATGCAATGAAATCCATTTACTGCCAAATGTGTTTGGTTCACTGTGGCTAGCAACAAGCAATCGAAGATTCATTGCCAAATGTATTTTCTCCACTATATGTAACAATTAGGAATCCATCCTCATCTTTGTGCTCATCATATATTGAGGACATTATAGCAGTAGTGGGAGGAAGGACATCGTTGACATCTCTCTTAGTTTTGTTATTGGATTTTTGGATTAGTGATACAAAGTTGACATAATTAAGCTAAGTACGATAAATAAAGTAGCATACAAGTTAAATAATTACATCGCTAAGGACAATTGAATTAGTATTATGACATGAAATTGTAGTTATAGTATCTGAATAGTTAGAAGGTTCTAAACTTATGATTGCAAGTGTTTAAGTTGCATAATTCGGGAGATATTAATTTTTAAGTATTAGAATTCACAATATTTGTCAAGAGCATAACAAAGATGAAAAGAGTTCATCAGTTACACTTGTTTTTCGGTAAGAAGACACCTCTAAAGTAGAAAAATTGACAACAATTCAATGGGAGATGTCACATGCAACAAATTTGGACATTAGGCAAGAGAATTCTGAACCAATTTAGATGCTACACCTTTTTTCAGATATTGTTTCACATGTTGGTAATATGGAAATAGATCTAAGGAATGTAGATTCAGATCCATACCCAATACAACCAGAGGTAACCCTATATGTTATGAATGCAACAGTTTTGGTCATATTGTGAATAATTACTAATTTGAGGATCAATCAAAACAATCAGAGGTATGCAAAATAGAATGTTATTTGTTATAAATGTAATAATTATGGACACATTACTAAAGATTGCAAATTTAGAGGTAATGGAACAAGATTAAATGGTTTGGTAAATAAAAATAGTGGAAATAACAATGATAAAGGAAATAAAATTGATGTAAGTGATGTTAGAGAAAAGATGAACAAAATTTGGATGAGAAAAGAATAAATTGATGCTTCTAGACAAATCGCACCAGTTTCTGGTGTGGATCCTTCATTAGAAAAATAATTAGGTTTTAGACCTAATGGGGAAGCATTAGCAAAATATCTTGAATCCCCTGAAGATGACATCACAAAATGATGTGATAGCTGTTACAATTGGAGATAGACTCTATTTAGCTATATTTTGGATTGCAAGTAGAAATATTGAATTTTTGGCATTTAGTGAAGATCTTTGAGTTTACTAGTTTTCAATAGTTTTATTGAAATCATAGGTAAAAATGGAAATTAATGCAGATCGATGAGTTAAAAGGATGATTTCATAATTCATTCTTCACATTGTGACTTGGACAACCTGATCAAAGCATTTTCAAAAGGGATTTGGCAATTGATTTAAGCTTTCAAAAGATTTGACAAGAAAACCCTAGCAACAGTTAAAAGGTATTTATCTCTTCAGAAATCCATCTATTTCATCGATGAACATGGAAGATCCTCAAATTATTAATGTTTTGGAGAAACCTAGATACGAATTTAAGAAACATTCTTTCAAATCTATGGAAACTAATCTTGATGGTGCATTTTTTAGTGTGCCCCACGATGTTCTTCATGTTAAAGATATGCACGCATTTATCCATTACAATATTGAGGAACTTGGTGACTATGAGATCAAAAAATAGTTTGATTTGATTCCAATCAATGGATTTTTTAAAGGTGAGTTCAAGAATTTGGAAGAAGTCAAGCTTGAGTAGTTTTAGAATTTTCATGTGTTTGAAGAACTAGAATGAACAATCAAGTGACTTATTTGTGCTAATCCTTAGAAGTGCTAATTGTGTATGTTCCAAAAAGTTTTGCATTAATGCACATATTCCTAGAAAATGAAAATTTGGCCTCACTAGGGTTTTTAGTAACTGTTTGACTCTGCAACTTTTATGATCCAAAGGGGTGAACCCCAATCCCAGTGCACCAGGGTTTTGACATAGTCCAAGAATTTAATCAATCAGGAGCTACTAGGGAGATCTGACAACCCAACAATGAACCACACCTGTGAAGATTTCTTCCAACAAGACATTTATATAGCGGTTGTCACTACCACGGTGAAAATGGCTATTACCGCTTGAGGTTCCATCAACGTGGTTGACCCAATTAAGGGAATGTCCACTACGGTTAACCCTCTCTAAAGGTGACTCACAAGATATACCACATGGAGACTGGTTGGTACTATCCAAAAATGAAGTAGAGCATAATCCCCTAGCCTTTTCACTTTAAACCCAAACAAAGAAGACAGATTAATCCGACATGCTAAGACCAAGATTATCTCATAAAGATCTATGACATCAACCCCTTATGATCTATCAACCTCTCCGGAGAGAGAATACCTCGATCAAAAGTTGAAGACACATGGATCTAGTGGAACGTGAGACTCCCTCAGTATCCTCCCCACCTACAAGGGATCCTTTGTTGAGAAGAGTTTTGCTGGAAACCCACTCTCTCAAGATCCACAAATAGTGTTCATGGGGCCTAATTACTATGTGTAACAAAGATGCTGAAAGAAAACTATGTTCATTTTTATAGCCCAAATGAAGTCTGTGATAGGAAAGCAATAAAAGCCACTCAAGCTAGACACATGAGATGTTCATTTTAGATCCAAAATCAAAGTCTTATCAGCTGAGAAGATTACCTTAGGTCCAATGCTCTATAATCTAGAATTTAGCACACATCTGAAAGTACAAAATCAAGACAAATCAATAGCAAATTGTAAGCGTTAGAAATCAATAATCTAAAAGTACGGATTCACAAATTTTGTCTTTGTAGAAAAATCTCATGTGAGTCAGGATGTGGTCCCACACAAGGAAACACTATCTCGCGTGACAAAGGATGAAATCTCACGCGAGGAAGTATGGTCTCACGCAACGAAGTATGGTCTCACGCGACGAAGGATGATATCTCACATGAGGAAGTATGGTCTCGCATGACAAAAGATGAAGTCCCATGCAAGGAAGTGCTGAAACCAACAAAACTTCACGTAGAACAATGAAAAATCTCACGTGAGAATCCATGTAGAGATGTATGGAAGCACGGATAGAAAATTAAAAATCACAGTTTTGATAGAAAAAGTGCCAAAAATTTCTTTTTTGTCCTGTAGATTATACCAAAACCCTTGAAACCCTTAGCCTCAAAAGATAGAAAATTGATAGAAATGAAGGGAAACCCATTTCTGGGCCCCACGATGGGTGCCAGAAATGTGTGTGTGAATTTTGTACCTAATCTGTAGACACAACGCTTCAGTAAAACATTAGAGGTTAGTTGAAATTGAAATCGTGCAATGAATTGAAAGCTAAACTAACCAGGCAATTTACTGCCTTCTAATAGGTGCGAGTATGATGTTCTTCTCAGATTGTATCGAGATCAATGACCTTGATGACACCTAAATGAAGGATTTGAATGCAAAACTGATATGAAATATGAATGCAATTAATCTATTTTTTTGATATTTTCTACGCAATGATATGATGAAAACTGATATGAATCTAATCTAGAATGAACTGATATGAAATTGATCCAAAAATCATATGAAAATGAATCTAAATGAATGTAAAAACCAAATTGATCTCACAATAGCCTTGATTCGCAATAAGCTTTGATTCTCCAAATTCCAATTCTTCAAAATAGTTGTGCAATTCGTAGACGATATTGGCAGAGTAAGCTCGCAAAATTATGAGATGATTTGTGAAGAGATGAGCCTTGATTTATAGAAATCTAGGGCTTTGAGGATGCATGAAAGAAAGCCATAAATCGCTCAAATAAACTCAACTTGATTTTTGAGTTATCTGAAAATAAAGAATAATTAACTCACAAAAATATGCAAAAAGCAGAGTCTAACTCAAAATAGAGTTTAGCTTTAATTGATAATTGATAGTTGTTTGCTTTTCTGATTGTTCATGATTTATTTATGAATTAATTTAATAATAAAGTTATTTATTTCCAACTTAACTGATTTTGAAAAATAAAACAATTGATTTATGGGTTAATCAATTATTTTTCAAACTTTTATTCAAAATTACAATATTAAAAATTGACAAAATGATTTAATTAATTAAATAAGAATTTAATCAATTATTTGTAAGATTTTGGATTTATTGTCAAAATTAAATATCATAATTAGGAATAATGGAATTAAATTCAATTAAATAATTAAGTGGCCAAATTAAATCTAATTAATTAAATATTTAGAATATTCAATTAATCAAACCTTAGGATAAATATGATTTATCACCAAATAATTATAAAATTAAAGATAATTAAGATAATTAGGAATATTACTAGGAATATTCCCCGATGCAGAATTTGAGATAATCAATTAGGATTCGATGATGTTCAGATGTGCCTTAGGTTAGGACTTCAATGTCGATTTCGTTCAATGTGTCGATATAGAGGTTAATGAACCTATAGCCCATTTTTGGGGTATTAAAATATATGATGAGCATAGATTCCTTTGCTCATGTATTGGATATAGACAAAATTTTGAAGGAAACAAGAGAAATGCTATCGGTTATGGAAAAGGATTTTGATTCATAAAAAGAATTTGCATCGAAGTATATGGAAACATTAGCAAAAATGAATGATTAGATAAGATCCTTGGAAGATGAGAAGAGGAGAGTGACATGAAGACATGAAAACTTGAGGGACCTAATCATTCCTAAGTTATATTTTCTTCAAAGGGCATTGAAGGAAGCAAAAAAAATAATAATCTATTGAACCTTGTAGGTCTTTCCAAGGTAGAGAATGTATTGTATGCCATATGTGGACAGATCTAGATTTTGAATAGCTTGAAGAAAACATGGGACACTGATTTTGCAACTCTGACAATAAGATTCTCATATATCTTCAAGTATTTCTAAGTATGAAGGCTTAGTATAAGGCGAGTATAGGATCTTGGTGGGAAATTTTGACCTTTTTATGCCCTGCCTTTTCCATTGATGTCAAAGGGGGAGAGATACAATGTAAAATTCATAAGAGTTGTATATGAAAGATGCGTACCAGAAGGGGGAGTATTATTTTGGAGTATTGGCATATTGACAGGACACTTAGTCATTTTTCACTAAGTGTTGCCATTAATGCCAAAGGGGGAGATTGTTGGCAAGAGAGAAATTTTGTATGGATGATATAATGTCATTGATGGAAACTAAATAAATTTATATTAGTTTTGTTGCTGGATTTTTGGATTACCGATACAGATTTGGAAAGATTCAGTTAAGTATAGTAAATAGAGAAGTATACAGGTTTGATAATTACATCAGTAAGGACAGTTGAATCAGTCTTATGACATGTAATTTTTAGATATAGTATCTAAATAATTAGAAGGTTCTAAACCTATGATTACAAGTGTTTGAGTTGGAAAATTCAAGAGATATTAATTTCTAAGTATTGGAATTCATAGTATTTGTCATGAGCATAATAGAGATGAAAATACATCATCAATCCAATTTTATTTTTTTTAGTTGGAGGAAATGTTTTGAGTATTGTTTATGATTGATATGACTATAGATAGATCACATTCTGGTTAGCACATTATGGAGTGAGTTAAAAGAGGTTTGGTCTACATGTTTCCTATGGTAAGCCAATAAAGTTATGTTTTGAGTTATGGTCTCATATATGAAATCCAGATGTATTTGCGAAGGAGTATGGAATGATGAGAATTATATGAAAAGTTATAGAAATTTTATTGTGATAAGAAGAGACTATCAGATGTGCAAATCCATGTTCATAACTTCATTGGAACTGTATTGGCATCACAAATGCTACCAGTCAGTTCACTATAGGACTGTAGTCCATCTTTTGTTTATGTAATTGGAAATGAGCCTTGATGTAAATTTTGAGTTGTATATTTGAGAAGTGAGCTCTAGGTTGTAAGCCTGAATACAAGTGCATTCCAACCTATTTTACTTAAGCTCTTAACTAGGAACTTATTATTGCAGTATTGAGTTATTTGTGGTATCATCCCCACTGGGATTTTCCCCTTAACCAAGCTTTCCTCAAAAATAAATGATGGGGTTGAGATGTTCTTATAATGTGTTGTGTTTTGTTTACTTATTCTCTCTTTGGGAAATAACTTATGGTTTCAGTTTGAATTGTTAAAGAAAAATGATGCATCGATTCACCCCCCCTTTTGGTGCTCCCTAATCCTAACATAACATACCTCACCTTTTCATTCTCCTCATATGCCTTTAATTTGTTATGAGTGTTTAGCCCATTATGAGGAAATACATACTTTTTATCGACATGCTTCTAGGTCTTTTAACCAATCGATATCAATTATCCTTTCATATGATATTTCCATGAATAATAATCTTATCCACCAAAAAAGGGATAGTCAATTTTTGCAGCATCATATCTACCTCAAGTGATTAAGCTCTTCACCAAGGAACCAAGATTTGATACCAATTGTTGAACAGGTTGAATAACTAAGAGGGGGTGAATTAGTTATTCCTAGACAACGTAAAAAAAAATTTCCTATGTCAATCAACTAATAAATAATAGTAATAACAACTTTAGATTTTTTGGTTAAACACGTTAAACATCCACAAAATGTAAACATGAAGAACACAGAATTACCGACACAGAGAACACTAGGATATATGTGGAAACCCAATTTGGGAAAAACCACAGAGAAACTAATTCTCATGAAATCTAAAACACCTATTAGCATGACACCGATAAGGTAATTTTTACAAAGGCTCATTTGTCTAAATGCTCACTCCAAGTAGCCTCACTATTGGTACAACAAGGCTCACTAAAAATACAATAAGGCTCTTTGCCAATAAGGCTCATTAATGATACAACAAGGCTCACCACTATAAAATATTAAAAGAGATAGAATACATTGTTGAGATCAACACACTTCTTCACACAAACATAAATCTCTTACAAATAGATTCACAATCACTTCACATATCACCATGCATGAGTCCCATTAATTACACAAACAATTGAACTCCTCACTCTACCTATACAACATGATGAGATAGACCAAGTTGACCAAACCATTTGAAATAAGTCACACCAAGACATTCCCACAGTGGTAAGGAATTAAATGAGGACCACCTTTAACATTAAAACACACATCTCTCAAGCCAACATAGAACCATCTCCAAATAACTTAGGTCCAATGGATATGATCAACACATTACACACACATAGTTGGGACTACAAAATATGAGAGATACACATCTAAATAATTTTGATCCAAACCATACAATCACCCACATGTTGCAACCAACAAAGAACACTCACCAAAACCTATAGGTGAATACCTCAACCAAAACATATAGACTATCAGTGCATATCAAATGATACATAACTGAAATGCCAAACTAGTCGGTTACATAGAAACTGATACACCAAGAGGCGGGGATGATGATATGTTGAAATCAATGACAACATTAATAAAAATAGAATATATAATATCAACATCACCTTCTAATATCCTTTCCATGATGATGAGGTCAAGCAGGTAGTAATTTGGCTCCATACGATTCTCTTTTGTGTAGTTCTCTTTGGTCCGTAAACATTCAAAATATAGAAAGGGTTTTTGATTTGATTTGTACTAATCACTAATAGGTTTATTTTATCACTTATGTAACTAAAATTTTATGTGGGTTCCAGATGTAGGCTAGGCCTCCTGATGCACCTGAAACATCCAAACATAATCCCTCGAAGACTTTCCATCTTCTCAATAAATCAGTGAAATATTTTGTTACTAGTTTTCTTTCTTATATAAAAACTATCTTAGGTTTTTCTTGATCAAAACAAATTTTGATCAGGCATCATTTGTCAAGGGAATTGCATCCCCTGACATTCTATGACATGGTTATCATGGCTCCTCGGGAAGGGAATTGCCCCTCCTAGAATGTATCTTTCTTTAACCTTTGGTGCTACCAATGATTTCTAATTTAAGTCTTGTTGACTTAGGTCACCTTCTTATTTTTTCCACCACCTTTGATCCTTTCACTATGGATTGTGTCTGACTCACTATTCCTTTTTCCACTATATCCTCATCATCAGAACTATAATCCCCTTTGGACAAGGACAAAATAATTTTTTTCTTCTCGGATACCAATATTGATTATCACATTCTTCTATAGACCACTTTCTCTGCCTTTCTTCTTACTAAAGGTGAAGGTTCCTCAACCCTGAATTGTGGAGAGGAACCATTGTTGTTTTTTACCTCTTTCATTGGCTTTCTGGTTTGATCAAGAGGGGTATTCATCTGTGTTGTTTCCATTGCACCATAGAAAGGTGGCATGTGATGTCTGTCCTCTTGTCTATCCTCCTCATTCCAAAAAGATCCTTTAGCAGGGGAGTACATCACATCCATACTAATAGTGTACTCTTGGATTTCTTCTTGTGGATCCCTTATTAACTTGTTGATGTTTTGTTTTAACTTCTCAACAATACTTTCTATTCTTTTGGGGGTGTAGCATTTTCCAATCTCCATTTCCATGTTCACTATCACATCCATATCTACCTTTGTGGTAATTTTTGGCTCCTCCATTTTTACATTTGGTACCTTTTCATTATTAATATTTTTAGATGGATGATTTAATATTTGATTTGATTCTACCCTATTTGTCTTTCTAGTTTCATACACTTTGTGTAGCTCAACTCCACTATTAGTTGTTAGATTATTAGTTTCCTCCACACCTAAGTACTCATTTCTCCCCAGATTAGCCAGTGCTTTTGTTGTTTGTTCCTATCCACATTCCACATTCTTGGGTTTCTCAAGGGAAACCATTGTACTTTCCTTCCTTTCTACCTCTTTTTTTTCTTCTCTACATTACTCTATTCAAGATCTCCACCTTCAATCAATGTGATTATCTTTTGGATAACAACATCTTGTGCATGTTCTTTACCCTTTTCTAATTTTGAACACTCCCATATTGAATGTCCTGAACAGTGGTAGGATTTTCACTTCTCCACTTATTCTTCCACTTCAATACTTCATTTCCAAACTCCAAAGTTTGAGACTAGATCAATATTCTTTGGAAGAGGTTGTGCTAGACTCTATATTATGCAAAGTCATGCACACATGCTATAATAATTATTTTCAAATCCTTCTCCGACCCTGATGAATATTCCTAGTTAAAATTGATGAGATTCTAATGTGTTCGACTTTATAATCTACCCTTTGAATATTGGGATATTGATACACTAAGGAAGATTCCAACAAGTATTATCAATATCAATCATAGGTAAAGGGAAATGATCAAATATAAATATTTCCTGAGGTTTCTTGTTCTTTAGAAGGCTCACATGAGGGATACTAGCTGCTTGTGTATCCTTCAACTTCTAAACCTTGTTTTCCACTTTCTTCCAAGCAGTTTCTAGTCTTTCCAGCAATCTCTCATACTCCATAGTTTTGTTTAGGTTGAAGCCCTCCTTTCCCCTGAAACTATTTGCGTTTGTCTTCAAGCCCTTATCAAACAATCTAGAATTCCATGTTTTGTTCCACCTTTTTGATTGCGGTGACCTCCATGATGATAGGGAATTATTTGTTTGCAGCTTTTGTAAATTCAAATCCCCCCATGCCTTGATTTTTTATGAATGCTCTGCAAATACCCTCCAACAACTATTTTCTCGTGTTCTGCTCATTGCTCCCCTCTAAAAGTTTTGGTAATATTTTTTCTTTATTACTTAAATTTTTTTTTGGTAATTAAACATTTTTAAAGAACATTTAAATTTATTAAAAAAATTAATTTCTTATTTAATAAAAAAATTTGGGAAATAAATTTCTTTTGTCAACCTATCATACCTTTAATGCATAATTCCTCTAATTGGTAGCCAAGGTCACACTATAACAGTTGAAAAGGGCCAATGACCCATTGTTAGTCAATCTAGTCACGTTTGAGATTGTGCAAGAAACATGCTTCCTACATTCTGTGTAGGCCCTAGAATTAATATTACTCATGGCCAAGAGCTACAATGTGGTCATTCAAGCTTCTATGTTATCCAGTGGGGTTCCTATTTCCTCCCTCGATCATGACACCATTGATACAGTCTGGAGGATCCCTAACTTCAAGGATGCAATCACCTTGAATAGGGATTCTTCCCTAGCATAGTTCACAGAGACACAAGATGTGGCCTGACACTACCTGAACATAGAATGGTTACAAACTCCCTCTCAAAATTATAGGAAAATTAAGATGGATATTCCTCACATCGATTTCAAGGAGCCAATCCAGGCTGAAATTATATATTTATGCAAGATTTTTAGAGAGCCTCATGCCTAAGAGTTCTCTCCATAGATGTATTATTTCTTGTACTGCATGACCAACAACAAGCAATGGTTTGATTGGGCTGCTATTAGCTCCAACCACCTAGATGCACAAATGAGGAGGGTGGAAGGAGATAACAAGTTTTACATGAATTCCTTCATCTTATGGTCACTGGCCTAACAGTTCAGAGGAGTCTAGGGTTCAAGCATGGTTGGTATCCTTGGGACACAAATGGGATGGTCTCCCCCATGGGATCATTTTACCTAGATCTAGTGGGATGAGTGTTTCTAGAATTTTTGTAGGGTTAATGATGCCTTTGTATATAATGAGATTAAGGTGCTGACCAGGGATGTAGGCTGTAGGTTGTCTTAGGAGGCAATGAGTATGATTTTCCTATGGGGGTGTTATTTCATTCAGTTCTCACAATTCACCTACATCCAGGTCATTGGGATCTCAGGAAACCCATTTTTACTGTCGAAGCACTGTGGAGAAAAAATTACTTTGTTAGAGTTTTTATGAAAAATAATGCAGGTATACGCCCTATTGGTGATGAATAAGATTTCCCCAATCTCCTTCCCTATCACCTACAAAAAAATAAACCTACTCCATCACCACTGCCATGGAAGCAAAAAATGAATTGAACAACCTAAACTTAGTTAAATTTTCACTTAGGCACCACAACTTTGATCCATGTGGCTATCTCAAAAAAGTAATGCCTCGAGGATCCCAACCCCATGAGTCACATGTGGAAGATTTTTGGGAGCACTGCCAGGATGATTTTGAGGTCTGAAGTAGGAAATATGTAAGGATGTCCAAGGGTATGATGGATCATCTGGGTCTCTGGTCATTCCCTCTAAAATATTCAGATAAAGGGCCATTTGAAGAGCCTGAGTTTAAAGAAGTCAAAATTGACAAGTCAGGTCTCCCTCCGGTAGATTGGGACACTTCAAAGATTTTGAATATTGAGGCCATAACCAAAATAATAATTGAGTGGAGTCTCACTCATTTTTATAAAGTTTTCTCGAGGAGTGTCTGTCTAGATACATCTCTAAAGGAGACACCTATTCCTTGACCCCAAACAAGGGGGCATACCCAAGCTCATGAAAAGAAAAAGGTTAGGGATTCTTCTTGGTCATCCGACCCAATACCTAAGGTTTTGATGAACAAGTGGAGAAGTCTGAGAAATTACAAGCAGTGGCAAAGTTCAACGTGAATTTTGGCATCAAGTAACTCAACCAAACTTATAGGATCTATCGGATCCAATAAACCATTTAAAAAAATTGATCAGAAACTTCATCATAGTAAAAACATGTCCAATCACCAAAGAACATAACTGTCATCTTCATCAAATTACCTTAACAATCAAGAGTGAAGGCACAAGATAGATAACCCATTATACACCCTATATGATAGATCTTTTATAATAGGTGGAATGGGGTTTAAATTTAAGAGGCTCGGTCAATATCCCTATATGTATCAAAATAAGGTGTTTGGTTTTCAAATTCAAGGATTTTTTCTTTACTGTGGAAGGTTGGTGTGAAGTCTAAAGTTCCCTAATCATTATCTTAAAGAGTTGATGGTTTTATTGTTTGTATTGGAGAAAGAATTAAAGAAGGGAATCGAGGTTGAATAATGTTGACTTTATTAGGATCCTTATGTGCTAAGGTTGGATTTATGGAATGGAGGACACCAAGGATATTATCCTCTTGAGGATTATTGTTATATGTGTATGGTATTGCACGATGATCAGGTTGCATATAACCTTTTACAAAAATCACTAGTTTGTTTTGAGGGTATCTTGAATAGTATTGAATTGATTAGGTTCTTTAATCTCAAAAGATTCATTCAAAAAAGAGCGAGGATCAAGTATATCATCCTCTATTTCTAAGGTACTTTTAGGAGAAGGAAAATAAAAACTCATTACTACTTCATCTCTAGAGAGAAGATGAGTGGAATATATAGGAGGGGAAGTGTCATTAAAGGAATTGTCAATCATATCAGCCTCTTCCATAAAAAAATAACCCTCTTGCACAAAGGTTCTCTTAAAATGTAGATTCTCAAATAAAGAGTTTAGGAGGTGTAGAGGAAGATTTAGTAGAGATGAAGTCATTAAGGACTTCATCCATCACATCAAAATCTTCACTACTGAGTGGATCATAAAAAATAGTAAAACTTTGGAGAAGGAAATCAGACAATTTGTAATGAAACAAGCTAATGTTATGAAACTGTTATTGATTTTTGATACCAATCTCAATCAAATGAGTTGTCATGTTTTAAAATGTTTAAGGTGCATTTTTGTTTCTACTAAAACACATACATATGCATAAAGAAAAAGAATAGAAGATAACATTTTTTGCATTGCATCATACTAATTGTTTTTATAAGAAAATGCAAGACATTTTGAGAGAAAAGTAATCTTTATTGAATATAAAGTGTACATGATGTCTCACACAAGTTGTGAGACCGACTGATTTCTTGCTTATTCAATACAAATTAAAAGAAATTTGTATATGAATAAGAAAATGTGCAAGTAGGAGGGTAACCAGCCATTGCCTGTATGATTGGTTCGAAGTTGTCTTGTTGCCTCTTTGAGGTATTTGTCCTTCTAGCTTCATAGCTCCTTAATGCTCTCTTTTCCTACATAGTTCATAAGAAATGAGTTAGATCAAAAGATCTAAGCAATAACAAGTTTGTAATACCCCAAAATTGGCACCTTATAATTTCAATCAATTTTGGTGCATTTTCTTCAATTTTACATCTTTAAAGTCTTATTTTACTAGGCAATTTTCTCTCTCCTACCTGATTTTATTTGACTTGATGTCAATTGCAAAAACCCTAAATTGCATTAATCTCACACTATAATTAATTCCTAAGTATTCAACTTTATTAGCTAAATAATCCCCATGATAAATTAATTTAATTCTAAAGTCCTAAGTTCTTTAAATTAAATTAAACCCACCCCCTTTAGCTAATACACATAAAAAGGAATTAATATTACTTGGTTATTTGAATGGATTATCTTATTTGGATTTAATAATTCAAAATATTTGAAGGGTCACCCATATGTGGCAATAATTCTTTCTTTTAATTAAGTAATTCTTCAATATTTGTCTCAATTGGGAATGAAGAGTCAACCATTTCATTTCAAGAAAATCTTCATTCCTTCTTCGGGCTTGTCTATATTATGAACCTCATTTTCTCATGTTAAAGAGAGGGCAATTTGAGAGCGCATAAACTATAGCAAATTTTAGTCTCAATTATTCATATTTCCAAAGCTTTTATTGCACATTTAAATTAATTTCATTTTAGTATAGTATTGCATTCTCATATTAATTAGTTTGTTTATCATGCTCATAGCTTAATTTTTAGATTTCTTTCAAGCTCTTTTAGATCAAATCTGCGCTCTCATATTTCTTTCATGTTCTTAGCTTAAAATCTGCATTTCATTCTTAAATTACTTTCATATTCACCTTAGAGTAATTGCATTTGTTTATCTTCATAGCTTTCAAAATCCTCCATTTTAGTTTGGTCTTATGGTTGTTGGCTCTCGGTCTAAGAGTAATTTAAACACCCCATCTAATTAGGAGGCAACAGGTCGAATCGATAGACATTGTGAATTGAGTAATTCATACTCACCTTCATAATTTCGATGATCGAGCAATGACTATGTTGTGTATATGGCTGGATTAGAGGTCCCCATTCAGCTCTAGACATTCTAGTGCCCACTATTGGGCAGAAAAATTGATTTTTGGCCTCATCAATCTCAAGCATTTTTTTTGAATTTTGCAATCTATCGTACGTTCATACTTCTCTGTGTACGGAAGTTCACACGAGATTTTTGACCATACCGTGTGAAGTTGTTCTCCCTATAGCAGTCTCTCATGCAAAATAGTTATTTCTTGCGCAGGCCCTAGTACTTTCTCGCATGTAGCACTACACTTCCGTGTGCGAAGTTTTACTGTCAGTCAATTAAATTTCCAGATTCTGCAATTTACTGTTGTTTTTTCCTGACATTTGCTTTCTGCTATTGATTTCATATCTCTATTTTTGTCGCAGCATAATAGTGATCTACAGGTCACTTTGTCAAAGATCATAAAACTTGCTAATAGTTTGCTTGTAGGACACTTGTCAAAGATCATTTAAAACATTGTGTCTATTTTCTTGCTTTCATTCACATAGTATAATTAGGGCTTTGTTAAAATTTCTCAAGGGTCCTGATAGCAAAGTAGGGGAATAGGCTCTTCATTACATGGAAGTGATGCCCACGGATGAAACTGAGACCTATATGTTGCTAGAATGATGGATACCTAGGAAAGAAAAGCAAGGTAGTGAATCTTTAGCACTTCTACTTGCCAGGGGATTATTCTCTTCTCTCTTTGAGAGAACCAAAAACCCAAAAGCTTGTGGATTTGGTGGAGTGAAGCTAGCTCAGTGATGAATTTGCTTGATGTGTTTTAGTAAGGTGCAGAGGTAGAGAAGTATGCTCTTCTCTCTTTGAGAGAAACATAAAATCAAACCCTTGGATCCAAGCCAAGTTGTGTCACCTTTAGAGGGCCTACCGGAAGTTGAACCTCTGGGAACGACCCAAGTGAGTACGCACCTATCACCGATGATTATGCCTCACTATAATAAAGAATGTTTTGTTGAATCTAAAGACTCCAAAACCATGTTAACTTCCTTCTCTTTATTTTGACTATAATCTTGAGAAGGCTATGTCTGTTGTACTGAGCGACGCCGCTCCTAGCCCTGCTTGCGGAGGTGTATGACTTTCGGATGTTGGTGTGGCTGCAAGGCCTCAACCTTGTATCGAGAGCACCAAAGGTTAGTGTGAATGGAAGCCCGCTAAAAAATTTCCCTAGTTAGTTGCCTACCCAGATCACCTCTGAAAGGAGGCATAATCTTTGCGCAGGGAGGGGGAAGAATCTCTCCCATAGATTCTCACCATAGGCATGCACTTGGAGGCTTGAAGGTGGTATATGACGCTGGCCCCTGCTTCAAGGGTAACCTTCAAACATATACTATTGAATCCTTGGAAACACTAAAAACACGGGTGCCCTCTAAGGGGTGACACGGTTGTGTGAGGTGAACGCATGCGCATAAGCAGTGAGGCAAAGGTTTTGTCTTCTCACCATTTATTTTTTAGGGATAACTATGTGTTTTTTATCGAGTCTTAAACTTGTCCATCATGATTAAAAAAAGACTCCCATGATACTTCCAAGTTGCTTTGTCCTTGGTAGGTCTGTTTGTGACTCCTTGTGTCACCATTGCTTGTTCAAACCTTCATGCTTGTAAATGAATGCTTGAAACCTTCAAACTGAGATTGTTGATTAAACTATCCTTCAAACTATCTAGAAAATGGAAATTCTATCAAAGAATAGTTTAGGATGTGTCTCAAAACTTGACTTTTTATCTCAAAATCTGCATTGTACTATCAAACTTTGATCTTTTCCCATGCAAAATTTCACCTTTTAGAGCATTTCCTCACGCAAGATTTCATTCTCTCGCATGAAGTTTGGAGTTTTCTCACGTGGCCTATTACTTTCTTGTGCAAACCTATACCCTATTTTCAAAATAGAGACTTATTTCCCATTGACTGGTGAACTTTTTACTTGATCTGGTTTTTGACTGAGGTCTGTTTGTCCATTTTCCTATCGTTCACTATCAGAAACTGAGTGTCTTGAGCTACGAACTGATCGATTATTGCTTTGACTCATTTTGTCTCTCCTTTATTTATCTTATCTCTTTGTGCTTTTGTACCTCACATCACGATAGTCTTATCTCGGATGTTCTAGCCATACTCTTGATGATTCGTACTAGGTGCATCTCACATCTCGGCTGTTCTAGCCTTTATCTCCTTTTCGTTATTCCTAGAGACAGAGTTTTATCATTATCCCTGGTCTTCTCTCATTTCATCTTCATCTATGACTACCACGACTCAAAGTGGAAAAACTTATCCCATTCATAATACTAGTCAAGGTAGAGGTAAACCTCATAATCAGGAAATAAGTTATCCCGAACCTATTGTGCAATCTGAACATTGTGAGGGATCCTCAAGTTCTTCGTTGAGTACTTTGAAAAATAGTCTGTCTCAATCACCTCTAGTGTTCCAAGAGTGTTTTAATCTGTTGTTTCAAGCGCAACTTGGTTTCTCATTTCAAGAGAAAGACAATTCATTCTTCCAAAACAACTCATTGTTTCATAACTTTAAAAGACCACTTCCTTAGACTAGTCCTATCACTGAACCTATTGATCCTATTGATGATATCAACTCATTTGAACCTATTGATCTTCTTGATCCTATTAAAGCACCAAAAGTTACCTTATCTTCACCCTTTCGACATTGTTCATATCATTTTTTTGAGTCTTCATTTGCTGCACAGTCCTACAATAAGATGGGAGAGCCATTCAACTTCGAACCAGGCAAATACAACCAAAATTTTGATCAATCTCAAAACAACCAACATCATGGTCAATCTTCCAATGACCAATGTCATGCTCAACCTCAAAATGAGAAATGTTATGATCAATCCCAAAATGATTAGAATCAACACCAAGCTCAAAACAAAGCTCAAGGTGGTCAACCAGTGTATCACTATCGACCTGCTCCTTTTGATCAAAGTCAAGATCAAGTCCCAAGCATTTATGAGATCCTTGACAATGATGGCAATGACACAATAACTCAAAATGACATAGATGCTGTGAAAGCAAACAAAGGTCTTATTAAGATGATGGAGATTCTCCTTCTAGAGGAGAAGGAAAAATATTTTCTTGAGTTGGCCAAACAATGGGCTAAATTACCCTCAGATTTTCAAGTTGAAATGCTTGTGGCCAAGGAAGAAGAAACTAAGACCGCTAAGTTGCAAAAGATGGTCTGAGACATGCAAGATTAGATTAGCCAACTTGCAAAGAATATGGACAAACCCACACAACAATTCACAATGGAAAGCATATGTCCTTTCCCTTTTGACAGGAGTCTTCACATGCCACCTTTTCCCAGAGGTGTAGAGCTCCCTAAATATGACAAATACTTGGGTGATACCGATCCCCAAGATCACTTAAGGGAGTTTGGTGCTTTATCCATGGAATTCATACATGATCAAACATATCTTATGCACCTATTTCCTCGTAGCTTGGGTGGACCAACTATGGAGTGGTTTTCTAGATTGCCCACTGACATTAAAACTTTTGATGAAATGGCTAATCTATTTCTCCAACATTACTCGCATAATATTCAACATCCGGTCAACATCTGAGATCTTTGCAATTTGAAGCAGCGAAAAGGAGAATCTTTTCTGACTTTTCTCCAAAGGTGGAGACAATTATGTACAAGGTGTCCTCACAAGCTACCAGAGTTCAAGAGACTCGACATTTTTCTAGACAATCTTGTCCCAAACTTCAGAAACCAAGTGCAATTACAACGTCCCCTAACCTTTGATAGCATGATTAAACAAGCAGTGCGGATAGAGGCCTTTATGATCAAGAAAGGGGAATTGACTTTGAGCAAAGACAACAAACAAGGATCTTCAAACTCAAACAAAGATAAGGGGAATTTTTTCAACAAGAATAGAGATGTTTTGAATGATGGAGTGGTCAACAATGTGACCCCGAAGCCTGCTAAGTCTATTTTAAATCTCTCTTCTAGCATACAAGCAATCAAAGCTACTAAAAATCCTATGACAGGGTATGTGCAAGATCATGAGGGGCCAAACTATGCCCTTAAGTGGCAATGAAAAATCAGCAAATCAGGGTTAGTTAACTTGACGTGAAAATTTCAACTAGCTATGAAACTAGTATCAAAAAGTTGTAAGAATAGAATCTATAGAAAATTGAATGTAGTTTCTAAACTACTAGGCCTTTTTTTAGAAAAAGTTAGTATGATTGGTGAAAAGTATAGATTTCAATGCAGCAGTACAAAAATTTTAGGAAAAAAATAAGAAGTAGGTGTATGTCTGACCACCTTAATCATAATCAAATGATAATATTTTATTATAAGATTTTATATATAAGTAGTAAACTCATGCCCGGATGTGAAACATTTTTTTGTAATTTTATTCCAAAAAAATAATTAATTATGAATTTTTTGCTACAACATTTTCAGAATTAAAAAACTCTTGTGTCTGACCACCTTAACTCATTCAAAACTTTACAAAATTCAAAACTTTTTCTTTTTTCCTTATAGTAGGCGAAGCATAAAATGTGACACATTTTTTGGATTTCAAAAATGTTATACTGTTTGAAAGTTATAGTCATTTTTCAATCAGTATATAAATCAACACTTTAGAGGTAGCTCAATTAGAAAATAACTAATAATTACTTATCGAATTAAAAATTTGACAGTAATTATATCGATAGAAAGCTGATAATATCCTTAAGATACCCTTTTCATTTTATCAAATTTAGGTGAAAAAAAAGTCGTCAGCTACATTGTTAAAGATTTGAACTGACATCGCCACTTTTTGGTCCCTCATGATCTTGCACATACTTGACAAAAAACCAGCAACCTTCAAGGTTTTCTAGGAACAAACCTTGGGCATCTCGACCCAAGTGTGAATTCACTTCCTTGGGGGAACCGCTTGATGTGCTCTATAAAATTCTTGTGAAGAATTAGATACTTACTCCCTTGGAAAAGCGTCTCTTTGACCCACAACCCCGACCTCATTGGTGGAATGACAACGCATACTATGACTATCACCAGAATAAGGGTCACAAGACATCTACTTGTCTTCAGCTGAAACATAAGGTCCAAGACTTGATTGATAGTGGTGACATTGTTGTGGACGGCCATAACAAGAATTCAGACCATCAAGCATTTAAGGATCCCTTCCCTCCTCACGAGAAGGGTGAATCTTCAAACACTAAGAATACCAATGCTAAGATCAATTACACGTACACTAACGATGACAATGTCATTGGTATGATCGAACTTGTTGAGTTTGAATATTGTGATGTGATTACTATTAAGGGGAGTGGTGATGCTCCCAAACCTAAGACTCCTTTCATCTTGTGTAGTTTCGCATCTGATTCATTTGAATCTGAACAACCTCAAGATTGTGCCAATGTTGTTACTCAATCACATGGAAGGGTTGTTTTGAAAGGTCTTGATCCTCCCGTGTCTGCTCCAAAACAAACTACAGATAAGATTGTTATTGGCCCTGCCAACAAGAACATGAAATCTATCCCTACATCTAGCTCAACTAGTTATAGCATCTTAGATCAGCTCCAATGGACCAACTCTCAGATCACTATTTTTGAGTTGTTGAAGATCTCGCCTACTCACAGGTAGATTCTGGATAAAGCCCTCACCAAGGAAAACATTCCCAAATATCTCAATCTTGACCAGTTCCAATCTATGGTGGGTCATTTGACTTTGCCTCATTATTTGTCCTTCTCTGAAGAAGATGATCACTCTTTGAGCCATCCACATAATTCTCCCTTGCATATAGAGGTCATTATAGGTCCTAAACATGTCTGATGAGTGCTCATAAACAATGGTGCTGGTCTCAATATCTATTCTTCTAAGTTGCTTACCTAGCTAGGTTATGATGAGAATTGTATAGACTCCAGCAAAAAGATTACCATCAAAGCTTATGATGAAGAGGAACACAAATCCCAAGGCTTATTTGTGCTACCTATCCACATAGGACCTATTGAGAGAGATGTTACTTTTCAAGTCCTTGACATTCCTCTTGCCTACAACATTTTGTTGGGTAGCCCATGGATTCATGAGATGTAGGTTGTTCCATCTACGTACCATCAATGCATTAAGTTTCCATTTCATGGAGTGGAAGTTAGTGTGCCTACTAATACCAATTATTCTTGCAACATGCTTGTGCAATCTATAGATAGCTTTGTTCTAGCTAATAGAGATTCCACTAATTTTTATGATCCTAAGCTCAAGGAAATGGAACAAACTTTAAAACTTAAGGATACAAGCATGGGAGAATACCGAATTGAACATGTGCTATCACTAGTTGCTCTTCCTCCATCTCTATGCTCTTATGGGAGACCTTCTGAGAGTAACAAAACTTCTGATGACCCTCCTCAAATAGTCTATGATGGCACCTTTGTATAGGCCTCTACACCTTTAGAAGATGAAGATGAAGAAAGGGCTATCACAGCTTGGATCTATAAAGGAAAAAAAACATTTGGAACAACTACTCCACCTCCAAACTTAGAACAAGAGCCATACAGTGAAGCCTTCAAGATCATGAAGCTCTTTGGCTATAAAGGGAGTGGTCCTATAGGTATGAATGACAATGGTTTGCTGAAACCCATTGAAGCTACAGGTCACCGTACAAAGGATACTACTGGCTTAGGCTTCAAAAAGATCCCATTTCATTTAGGGATAAACAAATTTGTGCCAAAACCTAAACCTGAACCTGAACCTAAATTCGATGATACTACTCTAGAGGTAAATCTAGATGCCAGCTCTGATGAAGACACATTCCCATATCCTATTCCTCTGAAACTTGCTGCACTCTTTGCAGAACTAGATGAACCTATTAGACCTATCTGCATGATAGAAACTGATAGTGATTCCAATGAGTCCTCTTCGGTACATCGACTCACGTATGACCAATGGAAAGAAATGAAAATGGATGAGTCCAATTCTCAGGGTGAATAGTACATACCCACACATTTCCAAGAATAGTTTGAAAAAGATCAACTTCAACAAGCCATTAATGCTACAAGAAATGAAGATGATGATACAACCAGTGCTAATGGAATTCCCACATCAAGTACTGACTCACATGAGTATGAGTTTGACTCTTTGTCTGATCCTACTTATGATAAAGATATAGAGATGGTGCATACCTATGAAAGACTTCTCAAAGTAGGTGAAGGGTCTAGCGTTAGGTCACACGAATTAGATGCCATCGATGTTAACTTGTCCTCTACTTCTGACGTGAGTTCTAATTAGGATTCGAACGCTCCTTTAGATGAGATCACTCTAGGTCTTAACTTGCTCATCCACACTTTTGATGGTTATACCATGAACGCAATTGAACCAGTCACTACTTCTCTCTCACTCAAAAATCCTGAGCTGATAAACTAGAAGTCCCCCTCCTCATCCAATGAAGTCCTAACGTTCTAGAATGATTATTCTCTAGCCTATTACCTCCTTTCTATTGAACTTGTAATGTCCTCCACCAGTGAAGGCAGTGTCAGCATGACAAAGGTAGATATCAAGAAGTATCTTAGTCAAAAAATTAAAAGAAGAAAAAATAGATGCTTTGATGGTGAAAACCACATTATGGTAGTATCAGAGCCAAAAATAGTAAAAATAAAAGATGTATCTAAGGGTGAAAACCTCTCTGAGGTTCCCAAGGATGAGATACTTGATACGCTTTTGAGCCACTTTCAAGAGAGATCATCAATATTGATTGAGCCGACACAACTAGTAAATTTGGGTACAGAGGCTGCTCCACAAATTATTCATCTAGCAGAGTCATTGTCTGCAAAAGAAAAGGAAGAGTTCACTAGCTTGTTTCAAAGAAAGAAAATAAACTTTGCATGGACTTACTCTGACATGCCTAGATTAGACCCCAATCTAATCATGCATCATCTGTCCATTGCACTAGGTATTAAACTTGTTAAGAAGAAGCTTCGAAAGATGCATCCACACGTAGCACTTTTAGTCAAAGTAGAGCTAGAAAAGCTTCTTAAGGCTGGTTTCATAAGGACTATTGACTATGCATAGTGGATTTCAAATATTTTTCCAGTCACCAAACATGATAAATCCATTCGTGTGTGCACAGACTTCAGGGACCTAAAAAAGGCATGTCCAAAAGATGACTTCCCATTGCCTAATATTGACATGATAGTGGATATGACAACAGGATATGAGATGTATTCCTTGATGGATGGATTTTCTGGCTATAATCAAATAAAAATTGCACCAGAAGATCAAGAAAAGAATGCTTTCACTTGTGCCTAGGGCACCATTTGCTGGAATGTCATGCCCTTTGGGCTTAAGAATGCTAGAGCAATATATTAGAGAGCTGTCACTACCATTTTCCATGATATGATGCATAAAACAATGGAAGATTATGTGGATGACACTTTAGCCAAAAGCGTGCAACAAAAAACTCATCTGACAGATTTGGGTCCCATACTTGACCGCATGGAACAATTTAGTCTCAGACTTAACCCAAAAAAATGTGCATTCGGCGTCACTTCTGGGAAACTCTTGGGTTACATCATTTTAGCTAAAGGCATACAAGTTGATCTGAAAAAAGTTCAAGCTATTATGGACATGCCTCCACCTAAAAACATCAATCAAATGAGAGGAGTGCAGGGAAGGCTACAATCTACTCAACATTTCATTTCACAGTTGGCTGACAAGTCACAACCATTTACTAAAACTTTGCATAAGGGTGTGACTTATGAATGGAATGAAGAATGTGACAGAGGACTCACTCAAATCAAATAGTATCTTGCTAATCCACCTATATTGATGCCCCCTATTCATGGGAAGCCGCTCATACTATACATCTTAGCCACGAACACATCTTTGGGTGCTCTCCTATCTCAAGAAGATCAGAACAACAAAGAGAGAGCCATTTACTATATCAATAGAACATTGGTTTCATATGAAATGAACTATTTTGTCATTGAGAAAGCTTGTCTAGCAGTAGTGTTTGCTTCTTATAAATTGCGACATTATATGCTCACTCACACTACAAGGCTTATTGAAAAAATTGATCCACTAAAGTACTTAATGAGGAAGGTTTCCCTCATGGGTAGACTAGCAAAATGGGTGATGATACTTAGTGAAATTGACATTGAGTATGTGGAAATAAAAGTTATTAAAGGACAAGCAATTGCTGATCAGTTGGCAGAAGCTCCTCTGAAAGATTGCCGGCCTTTGAATATTGAATTCCCAGATGAATCCATCATGCTTCTCACACATTAGGCTTGGAGCATGTTCTTTGATGGATCATTCACTCAGCAAGGAGCAGGTGCAGGCATTCTGTTTATAACACCTCAAAGATACTCATTGCCAAAAGCTTATAAAATGTTGTTTCCCTGCACAAACAACATTGCTGAATATGGAGCTCTCGTCAATGGTATGAAGATAGCCATTGAATGGTGTGTGGATGAGCTTAAGATCTTTGGAGACTCTCAATTAGTCATCAATCAAGTTAATGGTACCTATCAAACAAAAGATGACAAGCTAGTGCCTTACAAATGAATGGTGGTGTGTGTGTGAATTTTGTACCTAGTTGTAGACATAACACTTCAGTAAAACATTAGAGGTTAGCAGAAATGGAAATCTACAAGTAATTGAAACTATGCTAACTAGGCGATTTACTACCTTCTAGTAGGTGCGAGTATGATGTTCTCAGATTGAAATTGAGATCAGTGACAATGAAACACCTAAACAAAGGATTTAAAATGATGAAAGCAATAAAATATGAATGCAAATTAATCTATTTTTTAAGATTTTTGATGCAATAGGATGAAAAACTGTATGAATCTAAGCTATAGTGTATGAAATTGAGTTTGAATGTAGATTTAATCTAAGAAATGCTATGAATGCATATAAAAATCTATGATATGAAACTATGAATGCTCAAAACAATAAATGAAAATCTCACAATAGCCTTGATTTGCAAAAGATTGATTCTTCAGTCATGAATTCGCCAGAGTGAGGATGCAATTTTGAGGTGTTGATTGTGAAGAGCTGAGCCTTGATTTTATAGAAATCCAGGGCTTGAGGATGCATTGAGAAAAACCATAAATCACTCTTGATAAACTCAGGTTGATTTTTGAGTTAACAAGAAATTAAGAATATTTAATTCATAAAATCATGTAAAAGCAATTTTTATCTCAAAATAGAGCTTTAGTTCTCTTTTTCAACTCATCATCAGATGTTGAGTTTAGAAAGTTAACAAATTGAAATTGAAAGTTGATTTAAAGTTGTTTTAAAGTTGACTGCTTTTTTTTATTGTGCATGTTTTAATATGAATTAATTTAATAAATAAAGTGATTTATTCTCAACTTAACTGATTTTTGAATTAAAATGATTGATTTATGGGTTGATCAATTATTAAATCAAACTTTTATTCAAAAACTATATTATTAAATTTGACAATTGACATTAATTAATTAAATAGGAATTTAATCAATTAGTCATAAGATTTTAGATTTATTGTCAAAATTAAATAATACAATTTAGGAATAAATAGAATTAAATCTAATTAAATAATTAAGTGGTAGTATTAAATCTAATTAATTAAATATTTAGAATATTCAATTAATCAAACTTTAGGATAAATAGGACTTATCGCCAAATAATAATTAAATTAAAGATAATTCGGATAAATAGGAATATTGCTAGGAATATTCCCTAATGTAGAATTTAGGATAAAATCAATTAAAATTCAATAATGTGCAGATGTGCCTTAGGTTAGGACTTTGATGTTGATTTTGTTCAATTTTGAAGATGTAGGAGGTTAATGAACCTATAGCCCATTTTTGGGGTATTACATTTTGCCCCTCTTTGAATCACTGTGCAAAGCATAGTGGTTCAAAGAATAGTCTGTGTATGATATATGTATGAATCTAATTTGAAAGATGAATTGATTCTAAGATAGAAACCAATTGAAAGGCTGGAAAAAGAGATACCAACCCAGACCCAGAATGACCAGGCATCAAGATGATGCTAGCTATATCAACAATGAATCGGTGATTATGAAAAAAAGTGTCAAAACACTTGATTCTGAACCTTATAATTATGAAGAAGTGAGTGACCGATTCCAGACCTGAATGTCCTTGTATGAATCATATTTTTATCACATCTTGAACCCATCAGTTACAAAGAACCAAGGAAATGACGCTAATGAACCGATAGTTACAAAAGCTGATACAGTTTACAAGATAGATTTAGGATACCGGATTGCAATAGATTTTCCCCAAGCAACGAGGACTTTAGATGAATCAACAACTAAATGTGGTTGTTGTCTTGATTACTGAGGAAAGATTTGATTGCAAATTTAGATTACAGACTTTGAATGATGTGCAATACCATGCCCCCTTCGGGATTAAAATTGAAATATGACAAGAAAAGTCAGCGTTATAGTTTAGAAGCATTTTAATTGATTTGAGAAGTGGTTATACATGTTTGAGAACACGTTCTGCATCATTTAGAGGTCCAGAAGACCAAGTTTGACTAGGTTAAACCATGAGTTGACCATGGTTGACCAAGTTGAAATTTTGATAGTTTGATGTAAGATAATCAGTTAAGTTGAATTATGGATTTCTGTGATGATTGAAGGTTGATTATGCAAGCAGTTGACAATATAAATGATCTCAGATTTTGATTTTGATCCTAAAAAAGGATTCTACTTGTTGTTTTGTTGGAGGAACCTTCATACAATGCTCAGTCCTTATGTCATGTTTAGCATTTTTGGTTTTGAAGAATCGTTTAAGTGTTCAAACAATTTGTGAGATCATGCAAAGTGCAAAATGAAATGCAGAATGAAATGCAAACCTAGGACCTAGGACCTAATCACTGATCATGTGTCGATTTGTTATCATCATTGAACTTTTAGGTAACCAAATAAATCAATACAATGCCCACTAGTTATGAAACCATAGACATATGAATATCAATTTGTATGCACAAGAATCAATACAACACCCATTGGTTAGGCAACCATGGACATATGAATATTGATCATGTGTCAATTTGTTGTCATCATTGAACTTTTAGGTAACCAAATAAATCAATAAAATTCCCACTAGTTATGAAACCATAGACATATGAATATCAATTTGTATGCACATGAATCAATACGACACCCACTAGTTAGGAAACCATGGACATGAATATTGATTTTATTTTCGGAATGTCAGATTAGATATAAGCACTAAGGCACAAACACTAGGATGACCTGAATATCATGTCCATTTTAATATTGCAATTTGTATAAGCATCATAACATCAATGTCGTGATGACCAGAATACACCTTATGGTCAAACACATCAAAAAGTCAAGAGATCATTGTAAATCCAGTGTGAATTACCCGTAGTGACCCTTGATTGTTCACATCCTTAGGCAAGATCGTGTTTCACAGTAGGAGAAAGAACTCACTCAAAAAGACAATAGTTAGATCAAAATTCTTTGAATTTTCTGGGTATCAATGGTTGAGGTACGCATGGCCATCCAATTCGAGATAGAGGCTCTTACAGATGGACACCATTTCAATCCAAAATTTCTGAAGTTGTTAGATTTTCACATACAAGCAGAAAATAAAGAAAAGATTATGCCCCCAGTCATTACTCTCTAAATCTTGTAAAGGACATCATCGAAGAGCTCAAAGGAACACAATATGCAAAAATCTCAATGTGAATCAATAAGCATACAAGGAGATAAAAGCATGTAAAAAGAATAGATTGTTTTCAATTTGTGTTTGATTGCGTTGTTGTAGATGCAAAATCCTTTCTGGAGAGGAGACTGACTGACTCAGATGAAGCTTCAAAGGACTCTGACTGGATATGACTTATCTAAGAGGTACTGGAGGCCATAGGATATGACATTGATTTCCCCCAAGTGTTAGGCATTGATAGGATACAAATGCTTGAGTCGATTGGTGCACATACCGACTTTATTGAAACAAAGATATGCAAAAACAAACTAAGAGATATGTACAAACTAAAACAAGACTGAAAGATGGGAAAGACCAAGATTGTGCTGATAGATGGAGTGTTTTGAACAAGTGGCACCTATTTGCCAAGTTTTCACCATCTTGGTAGAGATTCTATTTTTTTTACCAAGGCCCCTGTTTCCAAGTTTTCACCAAGACACTTTTTCTTTTTCTCATTTTTTTGTATTTTTCAATTTTTTAATTTTTTTGTACTTTTGATATTTTTTACTTTTTTTGTGAATCATCAAGGCACCTATTGCTAGGTTTTCACCAAGATGTTCATTTTTTCAGGACTTTTTCCAATTTTTATAATATCAAGACATTTTACCATAGACTGGATGCCTTAGGTGTAGAATTTCTTTAGATGGAGAACATTGATTGGTTCTCAGAGCTGTTCTCCTTCATTTGTTGAGATTTGATAGGCACCAGAGCCAAAAGTAGTAGTGATAACAAAGGGACCTAGCCAGTTGGGTTCAAACTTCTCCTTGCATTCTCTATGTGATTGATTTTTAGGATTCTCTCTCAAGACTAGATCGCCAACCTAAAATTCTCTGTGTTTGACTTTCTTGTTATAGCCTCTAGATATTCTCTTCTAATATACTCTGAGATGATCATACGCTACTTGTCTGTGCTCATCTAGTAGTTCAAGTTCTTGCAACCTAGACACTCTGTAGTCATCATCAGTTACTAGACCATGCATTCTGATTCTTAGTGATGGGATTTCAACCTCAATAGGTAGTACCGCTTTAGACCTATAAACTAAAGTGAAAGGTGTAGCCCTACTAGGCATTTTGATACTTGTTCTGTAGGCCTAGAGAGTTGGATGGATCATGAGATGTCAGTCTCTTCCTATTTTATTAATTGTACAGTGTAAGATTTTCAATAGATTCTTGTTTGAAGCCTCTGCTTGTCCATTCCCTTGAGGATAGTAGATAGATGACCAATGTTGTGTAATCTTGAATTTGGCACATAAAGCATCCAAGTATTTGTTCTTAAATTGTCCACCATTATCTGTGACTATATAATGTGGAATACCATACTGGCATATGATGTAGTTCAAGATGAACATAGATATTTTCTTTCCAGTTTCTTGTGTTAAAGGGATTGCTTCTACCCACTTCATGAAATAATCTGTAGCTGTAATAATGTGAGTATGCCCATTAGAAGAATGAGGATGTATGGATCCTATAAGATCAAATTCCCATTGGTGAAAAGGCCATTGAGTAGTGAAGGGGATTAGATCTTTCCCTGGAGCATGAATTAAGTTGCCATGCACTTGGCACTTTTGACAGTTCTTAGCAAACTTGATAGACTCTTTCTCCATTTCCAGCCAATAGTACCCAGCCCTAATAAGTTTTTAGACTAGTGTTAAACCGTTTGAGTGTGACCCACAAATACCATTGTGGACTTCCTCTAATGCATGTTGAGACTCTTCCCATTCTAAACATCTAAGTAGTGTACCATCTAGACCTTGTTTGTACAGATCGTGACCAATAATGACATATCGGGAGGCATTACAGATAAGGTATCTCTTTTCATGATGATTAAAGGTATCAAGAATGATTTGGTCTTTGAGATAGGAGAATAGATTTTTATATCAGGATGAATCATGACCTACAACAGTGCAGATCATATGGGTATTAGGGGAGTCATATGTAGGATAAGATAGTGCTTCCACTAGGAACTCGTAGCGTAGCTCATGTTTAGGCTATTGTAATAAAGTAGATAGTGTTGCCATTGCATCGGCAACCTTATTCTCTGTTCTAAGTATTTTCTCAAAGGTGATAGATATGAAGTATTTCTTTAGATCATCTACCATTCTCTTGTAGGGAATGAGATTTTCATCCTTTGTTTGGTACACATCATTGACTTGATGTATTACAAGTTGTGAGTCTCCATGAATGTGTAATTTTGTTACCCTCCACTCAATTGCTATTTTCATACCATTCAAAAAGGCTTCATATTCAGCAATATTGTTTGTACAAGGAAATTTAATTCTGAATGCCTTAGGAATGGAGTATCCTTGAGGAGTGATAAACAAGATGTCTGCTCCAAATCCATCTGTGCATAGGAGCAATCAAAGAACAATTTCCATTCTCTAGCAGAAAGATTCATGATAGAGGAATCTAGGAACTCTATTTGCATTGGTGTATCATCAAACATAGGTGCATCTACCAATTGATCAGCAATAACTTGTCCTTTGATATATTTTCTTTCAACACATTCAATGTCAAATTCACTTAAGAGCATGACCCATTTGGCTAATCTACCTATGAGGGAAGCTTTTCTTAGTAGGTACTTTAGTGGATCAATCTTAGCTACCAAATGTGTGGTATGAGCTAACATGTAATGTATCAGTTTCTGTGATGCAAAGATCATAGCTAGACAAGCCTTTTCAATCATATAATAGTTCTTTTCATATGCCACCAATGTCCTACTAATATAGTATATAGCTCTTTCCTTCTTGTTCTCATCATGTTGTGCAAACAATGCCCCCAGTGATGTATCTGTAGCGGAGACATATAAGATCAAAGGCTTCCCTTGAATGGGATGCATCAAGATAGGAGGATTTGATAGATATTTCTTGATATGATTAAAATTCTTTTCACATTCCTCATTCCATGCAAAGGTCACACCTTTATGTAATGTCTTTGTGAAAGGCTATGATATGTCTACTAGCGGAGATATGAAGCATCTGATAGATTTAACTCTCCCTTGCAATGTTCTCATTTGACTGATGTTCTTGGGAGGTTGCATCTCCATGATAGCTTTAACTTTAGTTGGATCTACTTAAATTCCTTTCTTTGAAACTATGTATCCTAAAAGCTTTCCAAAAGTGACACCAAAAGCACACTTCTTAGGATTTAGTCCCATTCTGTCTAGTATCTTGCTCAAGTCATTTAGATGTTCAGCTCTAATCATAGATTTCGCTAAAGCATCATCAACATAATCCTCCATAGTTCGATGCATCATGTCATGAAAAATAGATATCATAGCTCTTTGATATGTAGCACCAGTATTCTTAAGCCCAAATGGCATGACATTCCAATAGAAGGTACCCCATACACATGTGAAAGCAGTTTTCTCTTGATCTTCTAAAGCAATTTTGATTTGATTATATCCAAAAAAACCATCCATTAAAGAATACATCTTAAAGCCCGCAGTCATGTCCACTATCATATCAATGTTAGGTAATTGAAAATCATCCTTAGGACATGCTTTTTTTACATTTCTAAAATCTATACATACTCTTATAGATTTTTCTGGTTTTGAAACAGGTACAATATTAGAGATCCATTCAGCATAGTCAATAACATGGATGAATTCGGCTTTTAGTAGCTTCTCTAATTCAGCTTTTACCAAGAGTGCAATATGTGGATGCATCTTCCTCAATTTTTGCTTAACAAGTTTAATGTTTGGAGCTATAGATAAATGGTGCATTATAAGATCAGGATCCAATCCTGGCATATTTGAATATTTCCATGCAAAGTTGATCTTTTTCTTTGTTAAGAATGTTGTAAATTTTTTCTTTTCTTCTTCTGATAAGGATTGTGCTACATGGATCAACTATGGTTCTTTTGTTGTTCCCAAGTTGATGGATTGAGTGGGCTCAATTAGAACTAGAGATATGTCCTGTAAATGACTCAGAAGGAAATCAAATATCTCATCCTTAAGTGCCTCAGAGAGGTTTTCACCATCAGATACATCTTTTATTTTTACTTTTGTAGGTTCCAAGATAGCCACAAAGTGGTTTTCACCCTCAGAACTCCTTTTCTTTTTATTCTTATTCTTATTTTTTTGACTAAGATAATTGATGTCTGACTCCATCATGCTAACGCTTGGGTCACTGATGGAAGTCCTCATAGGCTCAACTACATTTAGGTAGCAAGCAAGGGCATAGTCATTCAGGAAGGTATAAATACCTTGGTTTGGATTTGTGTAAGTTTGGTCAAGAAGGTCAGGATGTTGGATAGTCAAAGTGGTAAAAGATTGGGAAAGAGTGTTTATGAATATGGATCTATCATCATTGGTCCTAACCCGACGCTTGAGTTCAAAGGTGATATTACAACTTAAGATGTTCAATTCATGAATAGCCTCAATGTCATTGTGGAAGTCCACTTCAGCCATTGGTGGATCAGACTTGATAAGTTCATCATTTTTCTCTAGACTTATGTTAGGTTTACGTGCATATTGGTGAATAACATCAACATGTTTTTCTGTAATAAGATCATCTTCTTCTGGAATGGCTCCTCATTCATAATCATTAGATTCTTCATCTATGCCTCTAGGAAATCTAAGAACATGAGTAAAGTTAGGATGAATACCCCAAGAAGGGTTACCCTCAGATTTTGATTTGAATTCATACTCCTGAGAATCTATCTCAGAATAACTACCACCTTCCTCTTTGTCTGTTTGATTGTCTTCAAGATTAGTTGGTTCTTGTGGTGCAACTATCTCTTGCTCTATAGTAGGTTCTTATGTTTCTACTACATTAATTATTTTTACTGGATCATCTTCAGCTTCAAGGAGGTCTTTTATTTCTTTAGGCAAATGCTCATAGGGAATGAGATCTTCAGTGATGTCTGAATCATCACTATTAAATTTTTTTGTTGTTTCTCCCTTTAGTTGATTTTCTATGGAAGGCTCAACCTATTCTAAGACATGTGGGGAGTTCTTGCTAAGACAAAAAGGCTTCTTCTTGTATCCTAGACCTATTTTATTCTTGTTTTCTCAGCCACAATGATCAAGAGGTGATAGAATACCTTTACCCTATAGTCCTAGAGGTCCTTTTCCTTTATATCCCATTTTTGTGATCAATTTGTCTCCTGGGCCATATGAATTAGAAGGGATATTCGATATTTTAGCATCAATTTTTTGAACAACTTGAGATTTAGGTTCATCTTTGTATAGCCATGCGAGCACAGCTTCATCCTCTTCAAACTCTTGTTTAGATACTTGTTCTGCAACAAAATTTCCTTTATATGCGTCAAGAGGTTCTTTAGACTCTAGTTTGGACTATTTCAAAAATTTTCCATAGGACTTAGGCGAGGTAGGGAGAGACGTCAAAGATAAGACTAGCTCTATAGTATATTCTCCCATACCATTTTCTTTGATTTTAACCTCTTTAGCAATGTCTTCCATCTTGGATGTTGAAGCAATGTCTAGCTACTTAGTGGAAGATTCTCTGTTATTAGGAACAAGTTTATCAGCACTCTCTTTCAATGTATTGCAAGTTGTATATAGATCAGCTAGGATCGTCACCTCTACTCCTTCATAAAAAAATTTCAAACATTGATGGTATGTAGAAGGAATAGCTTTCATTTCATGTATCCAGGGTCTCCCTAGAAGGATATTGTAAGCCAAAGCTAAATCAAGAACTTGACATATAGTATCTCTGATGACAGGACCTGCTCCGATAGGAAGGACAATTATTCCTTTTGAAGATCTTTCTTTCTCATCATATGCTTTGATAGTTATCTTCTTTCTAGGATCAATGGCCATTTCTGAAAACCCCAATTGTGTAATCAAGCTGAAAGAACAAATGTTTAGACTAGCACCCCCATCTATCAACACACATTTGACAGGATGGTTTTGGATCAAGACTTCAATATGCAAGGGCTGGTTATGCGGATGACTCAAGGAGTTATCATCTTCCTCTGAAAAGGAAATATACTATGGAGATGTAAGATGACCAACCATAGTCTGGAATCTGTCTAAATCAAGGTTATTAGGAATGTTGGATCTGAGAAAAGCTTTGTCTAGAATGGCTCTATGAGCTGGAGATATTTGAAGCAACTCAAACATGGTGATTTTTGCATTTGTATGCTGGAGTTGTTGGACAATACTATATGAAGTAGGCCTCATGTCTTTAGGATTTGAAGATTTAGATGTACCATTCTATTTAGAAGCAGATGAAAGATTGAAAGGCACCTTAGGGACATTGGATGAATATGGTATTTGTCCTTGCAGATGTGCCCGAGCTTGTGATTGAGTAACTGCATTTGTTGATTGATTATCTCTATCTATTCTTACAATTGTGATGACATTGCAATGCTCAGATAGGCATGGTTCAACCATATTGATAACAACATTGTTTCCAGAGTAGGCATAATATACTTTAGCACCCATATTAGGCTGAGAAGAAGAATCTTCTTTACCATGTTTAGGAAATGGTTCTGTGAATGCTA
The DNA here is from genome assembly GCA_027943335.1 of Chamaecyparis obtusa. Lineage (NCBI taxonomy): Eukaryota > Viridiplantae > Streptophyta > Pinopsida > Cupressales > Cupressaceae > Chamaecyparis > Chamaecyparis obtusa. The sequence continues at coordinate 438,429 of BSBK01001997.1, forward strand.
TATGATCATTATTGCTCTTATTATTGTCAATTGTGGTGTCTCCTTTATCAATTTTATCTTGTATGATGTGCTTCAAGTGAACGCAGTTATTAGTCTTATGACCCTTATTGTGATGGAATTCACAGAAGTCGTTCTCCCTCCACCATTTCGGTTTAGGTTCAGGATCAAAGACTTTCATCTCAAGCAAGTAGATGATTTTGTTTTCCAATAGAGTTTTCATGGAAAATTCCAAGGACTCTCCAAGAGGAGTGAATTTGCGATTAGGATTTGTAGCCCAAGGTCTATAATCATATGAATTTTTGTTAGATTTAGATGTTTTAGCTTCAACAACTTTGATGGCTTGGGTGCCACTTGTGAGATTGAAAGTGGGTGCCTTAGATGTGGCATGAATATTATCAACAATGCCATCTGTGAGGATGCCTTTATTCTTATTCCAGTTTATGTTCTTGTCTTTAGAACTAGAACTAGATCTAGATTTGTACTTGTCCTTTTGAAGTGATATGTCTCCTTTTTGCACAAGTACTTTCTCAATTTTGATTGCATTTTCTACCATCTTATCAAAGGACGTATGATTTTGTATTTGCACCACTAGTGAGATTGAAAGTGGGTGCCTTAGATGGGGCACAGATATTATCAACAATGCCATATGTGATGATGCCTTTATTCTTATTCTAGTTTTTGTTCTTGTCTTTAGAACTAGATCTAGATTCGTACTTGTCCTTTTGAAGTGATATGTCTCCTTTTTGCACAAGTACTTTCTCAATTTTGATTGCATTTTCTACCATCTTATCAAAGGATGTATGATTTTGCATTTGCAAGTGGTAGTTGAGTTCTGGAACAAGATTGTTGATGAAGATTTCCAGCTTCTCAGTTTTTGGAATGGGTCTAGCATATAGAGAAAATTTCTTCCTTCATCTCTTGAGAAATGTTAGGAATGGTTCACCTAGATATTGTTTCAGATTGTAGATGTCGATCATGGTGACCAGATGTTGAATATTGTAGAAGTATTGTTGATAGAATAGTTTGATTAACTCCTCAAAATTTTTGATAGTTAGAGGCATTCTAGAGAACCAATGAATGGCTGCTCCTCCCAGAGATTGAGGGAAGAGACGCATTAAGTAGGTTGGTTCATGCATGAACTCCATGGATTGAGTACATAATTCTCTGACATGATCTTGAGGATCAGAGTTTCCATCATACTTATCATACTTAGGCATTTCCACTTTTTTAGGGAATGGTGGCATGTACAAGTCTTTATCGAATGGAAAAGGGCATAGAGCTTCCATGGATAACTCCTTAGGTTCCTTTTCTTTTTCAAGTTTGTTAAGTTTGACTTGCATGACATGCATCTATTTCATCATAACTGTGATAAGAGTTTCTTCCTCATGTGTAATTATATCTTCCACATTAAACTTTGGAGGAAGTTTAGCTCCTTGATGAGCTAACTCTAGAAAGTATGCTTCTCTATCTTCTTTCAAGAAATGTTTCATCATTCTTTTGAAGTTATCATCATTTTGATATTGGGCAATTTCAGAAGGTGTGGGTTCTTGATCCATACCATGTTGAGACTAATGTCCTTGGGACCTGTGATGTGTCCCTCCATGAGATATGTTAGGAGTTTTAGGGCTCCCTAGATTAGATCAAGGTGGAGTTTGTTGATTACCTTTGTGAGTTGATGGAGGGGGTATGTAACCAGTTTTCAATCAAAAATTGCCAAGACCGTCATCTTTGTAAAGACCAGAATTGTAGAGTTGTTCAAGAGTTGGACCCTTTTGAGTAGTCAAACATACAATGTTAAGTGTTTCTTCGGATTTCCTATGAGAGGAAGCTCTAGTTTCCACCATTAACCTTGGGTGAAGTAAAAGAATAAGATGAAGACAACCGAAGAATGAATTGATTCAAGAAGATCGAATGATGCAACCTTGTCAAGATTGAAGTGATTAAAGATTAGATTGGATGTAAATGAAGGATACTATACCATAGTAGTGTGGGTAGATGCCCAATAGATGATAGGCACGAGCTCACAACACTTAGCCGTTTAGTAAAAAGATTGAATTTGAAGATAATTTTGACAAGGTTTTGACACAAGATGAAAAAGACTAAAATCGATAAATCAGAAGGCTAAGTTAGACTCAAGAGACCACTTTTGGAAAATGAATAGATTCATTATAGGCTCTGCTCTATTTTTGATGCAATGATTTGTTTGACAGATTCTAGGATTTGTTTCTCAACTCTAGACATGCAGTTTTAGATAGTGTGCAATAGGAAAATAGGTATACCGACCCCAGACAAAAATTAGATCTGATGGAAAGTTGACCAAATGGTAGTAATAAGCTCTCTATTTTGCAAATTTCAAGATAGGTTCACATGAGGAAGTACCAAGTTGCGCGTGAGAATGTGATGTCTCGCGTGAAGGAATGCTTAGAATGTGAAATTTCACGTGATAAAATGACATAGTTTGACAGTTTAGACATAGTTTTTGAGGCACAAATTTTGAGACAGAGCACTGGCTGTTCTCTGACAAAATATTTAGTTCTCACTCTAGAAAAGGATTTTTGCTCAGATTTTGCAATTTTTCAATGTTTTAGTATCAGATTGTTATGCAAATTTTGAAGATCCATGTAATAGTTCATTTCAAGTAACCAAGAAGATATCAAGCACACAAAAGAACAAGCAAGGGAAGCAAGCAATCATCTAAAAATAATGAACAAGGAAAAAAGTAACCTTGTGCATGAACAAGCAATAGTGACTTATTGTGCTAATCCCTAGAAATACTACTTGTGTATGTTCCAAAAAGTTTTTCAATAACGCACATATTCCTAGAAAATGAAAAATTTGGCCTCGCTAGGGTTTGTAGTAATGCTCTGACTCTACAAATTTTGTGATCTCAAGAGGGTGAAATCCAATCCAGGCACACCAGGGTTTTGACACAGTCTGAGAATTTAATCAATTAGGAGCTGCTAGGGAGATCTGATAGCCCAACAAGAGACCACACTTGTGAAGATTTCCTCCACAAGGACATTTATATAGCAGTTGTTGCTACCATGGAGAAAATGGCTATTGCCGCTTGAGGTTTTGTCCATGTGGTTGACCCAATTAAGGGAATGTCCACTATGGTTAACCCTCTCTAAAGGTGACTCACAAAAGATACCACAGGGGGACTAGATCAGATTCAAGGATCTAGGTTTCTGGTACTATCCAAAAAGGAAGTAGAGCATAATCCCCTAACCTCTTCACTTCACCAAGACAAAGTAGATAGATTAATTCGACACGCTAAGACCAAAATTATCTCACAAAGATCTATGATGTCAACTGCTTATGATCTATCAACCTCTCCAGAGAGAGAATGTATCAATCAAAAGTTGAAGATGCACAAATCTAGTAGAACTTAAGACAATCTCAGTAACCTCCCTACCTACAAGGGGATCCTTCATCAAGAAGAGCTTTGCATGCATGAACAAATGAAAGAATCCCACTCTCTTGAGATCATCCACAAATAGTGTTCATAGGGCCTATTTACTATGTGTAACAGATATGCAAAAAACAAATCTATGTTTGTTTTAGAGCCCAAAACTGAAGTGTGAATTATGAAAGTTGTAAAGGCACTCAAGCTTGACATAAGAGAGTTTGTTTTATGTCCCAAAATGAAGTGTTATTAGATGTAATAGAATACTTGAGCTGCTCGCAACGCACTTAGTAGATTTTACTTGTTTTAGCAATTTTTGAGCATTTCTCTTCTATCTTTTGTACCCACAGGACGTACCTGCACCTGCACTTGCAAACCATTGTTATGAAAAACTTACCTATTATTGTACATGAAACCCACTATTATAAAAATCCATTAAAAAAGAAATGCAACTTGTCAACTCCACATGGTAGAAAATCAGGTTAGTCAAAGATAACATGTCATTTGATAATAAAAAAACTTGTTGTCATATAAAAAATCAGATTCTGACCAGTCTGTACTAAATCAATAATAAATTTTGCAAATCAAAATGAAATTAATCCAAACCAATGAAAAATGAAACCTAACTCAAATACCTTTCCAAAAATATAAATTTTGGATCTGTATCATGTCATATGTGCATGCACCAATAAAAACATAAGTCAGATTTCACAAAATCAGGTTCAGACCAGTCTTCACTAAAATGATCATAACTTTTGCAAATTGAAACATAATTAATCCAAACCAATGGAAAATGAAAGCTAACTAAAATACCTTTCCAAAAATATAAATTTAGGATCTTTATCATGTCATATGTGCATTTACCAATAAAAACATCAGTCGGATTTCATAAAATCAGGTTCAGAACAGTCTTCACTAAAATGATCATAACTTTTGCAAATCAAAATGAAATCAATCCTAACCAATGGAAAATGAGAGCTAACTCAAATAAATTTCCATGAATATAAATTTAGGATATTTATCAGGTCATATGTGCATGTACCAATAAAAACATCAGTCAGATTTTTGGAAAAACAGCCCAAAAATTTATCACAAAACTCACAAAAATTAACCCTTTGGTCGTGGGTTCGAGAAAAATGATATAAATTTGATAGAATAAAATAGAAAATGGTTTCAAGGCCCATGGTGGGTGCCAAAAATGTGCGTGAGAATTTTGTACCTAGTTGTAGACACAACACTTTAGTAAAACATTAGATGTTAGCAAAAATTGAAATATGCAAGTAATTGAAACTATGCTAACTAGGCGATTTAGTGCCCTCTAGTAGGTGCGAGTATGATGTTCTCAGATTGAAATCAAGATCAATGATAATGCAACGCCTAAACAAAGGATTTAAAATGATGAAAGCAATGAAATATGAATGCAAATTAATCTATTTTTTTGGATTTTTGATGCAATAGGATGAAAAACTGTATGAATCTAAGCTATAGTGTATGAAATTGAGTTTGAATGCAAATTTAATCTAAGAAATTATATGAATGCATATAAAAATCTATGATATGAAACTATAAATTCTCAAAACAATAAATGAAAATCTCACAATAGCCTTGATTCGCAAAAGTTGATTCTTCAGTCATGAATTCACCAAAGTGAGGATGCAATTTCGAGGTGTTGATTGTGAAGAGCTGAGCCTTGATTTTATAGAAATCCAGGGCTTGAGGATGTATTGAGAAAAGCCATAAATCACTCTTGATAAACTTAGGTTGATTTTTGAGATAACAATAAATTAAGAATATTTAATTCATAAAATCGTGAAAAAGCAATTTTTATCTCAAAATAGAGCTTTATTTCTCTTTTTCAACTCATCATCAGATGTTGAGTTTAGAAAGTTAACAAATTGAAATTGAAAGTTGATTTAAAGTTGTTTTAAAGTTGACTACTTTTTTTGATTGTGCATGTTTTAATATGAATTAATTTAATAAATAAAGTGATTTATTCTCAACTTAACTGATTTTTGAATTAAAACAATTGATTTATGGGTTGATCAATTATTAAATCAAACTTTCATTCAAAAACTATATTAATAAATTTGACAATTAACATTCATTAATTTAATATGAATTTAATCAATTAGTCATAAGATTTTAGATTTATTGTCAAAATTAAATAATACAATTTAGGAATAAATAGAATTAAATCTAATTAAATAATTAAGTGGCAGTATTAAATCTAATTAATTAAATATTCAGAATATTCAATTAATCAAACTTTAGGATAAATAGGATTTATCGCCAAATAATAATTAAATTAAAGATAATTAGGATAAATAGGAATATTCCCCAATGCAAAATTTAGGATAAAATCAATTAAAATTTGATAATGTGCAGATGTGCCTTAGGTTAGGACTTTGATGTCAGTTTCATTCAATTTTGAAGATGTAGGAGGTTAATGAACCTATAGCCCATTTTTGGGGTATTACAGGTGGATGATCTCAAACAGTATTTTGCACATATTTCTTTCCAGCAAATTTCAAGGGCAGACAATAAAGCAGCCAATGCTATGGCCACTCTTGCTTCAATGTTACAAATGCTAGAAAATGACTTCAGACACGAATTCCTGGTGGAGGCATTACACTACCCAACCTATGACATTCCTAAATCTAAGATGATCTGTTCAGTCATTGGACATGACTCATCTCACTACCACCATATCTATTCCTACCTCCATGACCAAATCATTCCCAACACCTATACCCAAAATGAAAAGCGTCACCTAATTTGTAATGCTTCACAGTATGTCATCATAGAAAATGACTTGTATAGGCGGGGTCTAGATGATACCCTCCTTAGGTGTCTAGAACCTGATGAGTCCAAACGTGCGTTAGTTGAGGTACATGAAGATATATGTGGGTCTCATTTGAGTGGTTTGACGTTAGCTTAGAAAATTATTAGAGTTGGTTACTACTAGCCAGATATGGAGAAAGAAGCTGTTCAATATGTCAAGGCTTGTAAACAGTGCCAATTTGATAGAAATTTGATCCATGCTCCTGCTAAAGAGCTTATTCCTTTCATTAGTTTCTAGCCATTCCAGCAATGGACCTTTGACTTGGTGGGTCAGATACATCCTTCTTCTTCAAGAGGACATAAGTTTATCATCACACCTACTGACTATTTTACTAAGTCAGTTGAGGCAGTGCCTTTGGGTATAGCTGATGGCAAGTATGTGGCTATGTTCATACTAAACTATATCATTTGTAGATATGGTGTACCCTCATCCATTATCACTGACAATGGGGGACAATTCAAGAACAAGGACCTGAGAGAGTTGTGCACCAAATTCAGGATTATTCAGCATTGGTCATCTATCTATTATTGCCAGGGTAATGGACAAGCAGAAGCTTCTAATAAGACAATTCTCAAAATCTTGCACAAAATAGTTCATAAATCTAGTAGAGATTGGCACCTCCAGATTAATCTGGCTTTATGGGCCTATAGAACAAGTATCCAAACACCAATGGGGGCCATGCCCTTTGCCTTGGTTTATGGAGCAGATGCAATATTGCCTATTCAAGTCGAGATTCCTACATTGTGAATCTCTCTAAGGGGCCTCCTCATTGATGAAGAAAATAGAATATCCTGGCTTCAAGAGCTTGAGTTACTGGATGAACGATGGAAGGTGGCATTTGATCATCTAAGAGCATACCAAAAGAGGATGTCCAAAGCCTACAATAAGAAAGTCAGACAAAGAGAATTCCAAGTGGGTGATCTCATCCTAAGAGAAAACCCTAAAAATCAGCAGCAGTGGGTCTAGAAAGGAAAATTTGAACCAAACTGGCTTGGTCTGTATGTTATCACTGTAGCATTTGGGTCTGGCACATACAAACTCTCCACCACTGAAGGAGAATAGCTCAAAGAGCCTATCAACACTCTTCACTTGGAAAAATTCTACAGCTGAGGAGTTCTCTGTATGCTCATGTACATACTTATTGATCCTGAAATTTTTTTAAAAAAAGGGTATATTGGCAAAAATCCTAAAAATTGCAAAATGTCTTGAAAAAATGATCATCTTAGTGAAAACCTGTTAAACGGGCGCTTTGATGTATCTATTATCTTGGTGAAATCCTGGTAAACAGGCGTCGTGATGATAATTTAAAAAAATAGAAAATTTGAAAAAATACAAAACAAATAAAAAATACAAAAATACAAAAAAAATGAAATATTCAAAAATACAAAAAAATAAAAAAAGAGAAAAGTACAAAAAAATTGAAAAAGAAGAAAAAATGTGCCATTAGTGAAAACCTGGTAAACAAGCGTCATGGTAGTAAAAATAGAATCTCTACCAAGATGGTGAAAACTTGGTAAACAGGTGCCTCTTGTTGCCTAAAGCTATATCTCATCTCAACACCATTTGGCTCTTGCTTTCCAGTTTTAGTTTTCTTTCCCACTTTCTTGCTTTAGTTTGTTTCCTGCTTTAGTTTTCTTTCCCGCTTTCCTGCTATAGTTTGTTTCCTGCTTTTAGTTCATTTCCTTCTTTAGTTTGCTAGCTCATGCACTTGCTTTCAGTTACCTTCGAGATTTTCCTCGACTCTTCATGGATTGGAACTACTCACACTTGGGGGCACCTTCCTAGTCTAGGGGCATTGTCCTATCACTTTCAGAAGTTTTGTTTGTGCATCATTCACCAGCGATTCTTGCTGCGTCTGCCTGCTGATGCCTAGCTACTTTTGAGATTTCTCTCCTTGAGGATCTCTCATGTATCGGTCGCCAGTGGTTCCCACTATGCCTACCTACTGATACCTAGCTCTCATTTGAACCCCTCTCTTTCGGGATCCTTTCCATACATCAGTCACTAGTAGTTCTTACTACATCTTCCTGCTGATGTTTCGCTCATGCTTGGTTCTCTCTTTCGAGAATCCTCCTTGTATCGGTCACCAGTGGTTCTCACTGCGTCTGCCTATTGTCATTGTCCTATTGAGACTTCAAACATTATACACTTCTGATTCAACTTCAATCCACTAGAACACAAATTTAAACTGAAACTAAAACTAAATTTGTGATTCTCTAAAACATGCTGAGCTTTTCTCTTTTGTGTGTTGTTCTTTCACTTTATCATTTATCCTCGAGCAACTCTAAGATGTCTTCTTGACCGAGAGAAGCAAAGACTGGGGGCATGATCTTTCCTTTGCTTTATGTTTGCTGGTTTAGTTCCAATGATCCAAAAAAATTAGATAAGAGGGGTGTCCATCTGTAAGAGCCTTCATCTCATATTTGATGGCCATGTGTACCTCAACTCCTTTTATATGGAAACTTTGGTGAGGTTGGTTCTTCTCCTTGTCTGTTTTGAGTGACTTCTTTCTGCTACAAGTGAAATTGCTAATGCTCATCTGGCTAAGTGAACGTAAGGGTCATTGCGAGCATTATTTGGCGAAGGAAGAAACTCTCGTGTGTCTGGCCTGTTTGTATGCAAGCAACATTCTGATCATTCTAGCGGCTATGCTTTAATGCTTATGTTAACTTGCTAAATTAAAAGGAATAGGTGTTCAAGTCATTCTAGCTTCTTGTGCCTTAATGTTTACATCTCATTCCGACAAATCTAAGACTTATGTCATATTCATATTCTCATGATTGCAATGTTAGTGAGGATTGTATGGCATCTTGTGATCATCCCGTACCTAAAAGAACTCTATGATGATAATATGATGAGTCCAACAACCAAGTCCTAGGGTTTGCATTTCGCTTAGGCTTGCATTGAGGTAGTGTTTTGGTTCTCTCTTGATTGTCTTCTTCTAGATCTATTCATCGAAGGTTCTCATCTTTTGTCCTGGGTTCGTCTTGACTGCACAAGTGTCCAGTCCTCGCTCTTGATCTTCAAAACATCCTTTTGATTAGTACCTATCATATATTGCTAAATCTTGCATGAGATGATTAGTACCACATACATTTCATTTTCATCGCATTTTCATTTACATCCATGAAATCCATATGCATACATTTCCATTTACATATTCATTTGCATGAGCATCCATTATAATCATAAATAAAATCATACATTGCATTCATTTATCTACCATCTATCATTGCATTTCACATTGCATATTCATATACCATCATAAAATAAAACATGTGCATATTCATAAAAGAAGCATGTGCATCTCATTCATGTCTAATCCATACATCTAAAGCATATAGGGAACATCTCATAAAACATGAACATCAACATTAAAGCAATATATAAACAAGTACAATGATATCAAAAGAGGCAATCTCATATATATATCTCAGTCAAATCAATGTCATGTACAAAACAATAGTGCTAATCAAGCATGTAATACCCTAAAATTGGCACCTAATAAATTCAATCAATTTTGGTGCATTTTCGTCAATTTTACATCTCCAAAGTCCTAGTTTCATAGGCAATTTTCTCTCTCCTACCTGACTTAATTCAACTTGATGTCAACTGCAAAAACCCTAATTGCATTAATCAAATATTAAAATTAATTCCTAAAGTCTTTGACTTTCATTAGCTAAATTACCCCTTTGATAAATTAATTTAATCCTAAAGTCCTAAGTACTTGGAATTAAATTAAAATCTACCCCCTCTAGCTAATTATACATAAAAATGAATTAATAATTACTTGTTATTTGAATGGACACTTATTTTTTAATTAATAATTCAAGATATTTGAAAAAGTCCCCTATGTGGCAAATTCCATTCTTTTAATTAAGTAATTCAATGCTTTTTTGTCTCAAATGGGAATGAAGAGTCAGGAGTTTCAAATCAAGAACCCCTTCATTCTCTTCCTGGGCTTTTCTATTTAATGAGTCTCATTTCTTCATTCAAAGTTGGGGCAATTTTTGAGAGTAATTGAACTACAGTATTTTTGTGTCTCAATTTCATTAATTCCAAGCTTTTATTGCATTTTAGTATAATCTTCATTTAGTTTAATATTGCATATTCATAGACGTAGTTTTCTTAATTGCTCTTAGTTTAATATCATCTTACTTCAAATTTCTTTAGATTAAATTGCACTTCATATTTCCTTTCAAGTTATCTAGATTAGTATCATATTTCTTTCAAAGCATCTTAGATTAAATTGCACTCATTCTAGCTTAAATTTAGTTTTTGCTTATCATCATAGCTTTTGAAAATCCTCCATCATAGAATCGGTCTTATGGTTGTTGGCTCTCCAATCTGAGATTAATTAAACACCCCATCTACATAGGAGGCAACAAGTTGCTTCACGATGGATTTTAGATTGAGGAATCCATACTCTCTCTTGTAATTCGATCATGTGAGTAATGACCATGTTGCATGTGTAGTTGGATTTGAGGTCCACATCCCACCACATACATTTTGGCACCCACCGTGGGGCAGAAAGATCAATTTCTAGCCTCATTCTCATTTTTTTTGACAGGAAATTTAAGCTCTACTGTGTGTCTGTACTGTCTATGTACGGATTCTCATGTGAGAATCCAGAGCATGTCATGTGAAGATTTTCTCCTTGTAGCACTCTCTCACGTGGTGCCCTGTACTTTCTCACGCGCTATGGAGTACTTCCTCACGTGAGATTTGGATACAATGGTGTAAAATTTTTAGTTTCTGTCTTTCCTATTTCAGATTTCTGATAGTTTCCTATTTGTTGTTGTTTATTATTTCTCTCTTATTTTCATAGCATAATAGTTTTCTGCAGGACATTTGACCAAGAACATAAAACATGCTAATGGTTTGATAGCAGGATGATAGTCAAAGACTTGCTAAAATGTTGTGTTTGTTTCTTGCTTTCATTCACATAGTCTAAATAGGGCTCCGTTAAAATTTCTTGAGGATTTTGATAGTGACTAGGGAATTTGGCTCTTCATTACATGGAGGTGATGACCATGAATGAACCCAAAATCCTAATGATCTTACTAATATGACAAATTATTGGGGAAGCGGAGAAAGGTAGTGAATCTTTATGCTTCTATTAGCCAGGGGATTATGCTCTTCTCTCTTTGAGAGAAATAGAAACCCAAAATCTTGTAGTTGTGGTGGAGTGAAGCTAACTTGGTGATGAATCTTCTTAATGTGTTTGGGTGAGGAAACAGGATAGAGAAGTATGCTCTTCTCCCTTTGGGAGAACTAGAAAATCTAACCCCTAAATCTAAACCAAGTCCAGTGTCACCTTTAGAGGGTCTGTTAGAAGTTGAATCTCCAGGAATGACCCAAGTGAGTACGCACCTATCACCGGTGATTCCACCTCACTCTAATAAAGAACATTTTGTTGAGTCTAAAGACTCAAAAACCATGTTATCTTCCTTCTCAAGACTTTGACTATCATCTTGAGAAGGCTCCGTCTGTTATACTGAGTAGCGCTACTCCTAGCCCTACTTGCGGGGGTGTATGACTTTCAGGTGTTGGTGTGTTTTTGAGGCCTCAACCCTGTATCAGGGGCACCAAAGGTTAGCATGAATGGAAGCCTATTAAAAATTTCTTTAGTTGGTGACCTACCTGGTTCACCTCCGAAAGGAGGCATAATCTTTGCGTAGGGAGGGGGAAGAATCTCTCCCGTAGATTCCCATCATAGGCATACACCTGGACGCTTGAAGGTGGTTGCGACACTAGCCCCTACTACAAGGGTAGCCTTTGAATGTACACTATTGAGTCCTTGGAAACACTGAAAACATAGGCGCCCTCTAGGGGGTGACATGACTGTGTGAGGTGAACGTATGCACATAAGCAATGGGGCAAAGGTTTTGTCTTCTCACCATTTTTTTTGTAGGACTAAGCTATGTGTTTTTTATCAAGTCTTAAAAATTGTCCAAATCATTATCAAACAAAGACTCCCCTGATGCTATCAAGTTTCTTTGTCCTTGATAGGTTTGTTAACGACTGCTTCTTGTATCATAACTCCTTGATTTGAACCTTTGTGTCTTTAAATGAATGCTTGAAATCCTAAAATGAGATTGTTGATTAAACTGCTCTTCAAACCTATCAGGAAACTAGATTTTTTGTCAAACATCAATTCAGGTTGTACCTCAAAATTCAACTTTAACCTCAAAAACTATGTCAAATTGTCAGATTTTGCACTTTTCCTGCATGAAGTTTCAAACTTTAGAGCACTTTCTCGCATGAGACTTTGTTCTCTTGCACAAAGGTTGGTGTTCTCTTGCACAGCCTAGTACTCTCTCGTGCAAGACTGTAGCCCAATTTGCAAAAATAGAGACCTATTTTCCATTGACTATTTGACTTTTTATTTAATTTGCTTTTTGTCTGAGGTCTATTTTTCTACTTTCCTATCATTCGCTATCAAAAACTGGTTGTTTTGAGTTAGGAATCGATTGATCTTTTCTTTGACTCATGTCATCTCTTGTTGGTTTACCTTATCTCTTTATGCCTTTTGTATCTCATGTTTCGATAGTCTTATCTCAACTATTCTAGCCACCTCTTTTGATGATTTGTACTAGGTCCATCTCACATCTTGGCTGTTCTAGCCTTTATCTCCTTTGCATTGTTCTTAGAGACTGAGTCTAGCTTTATCTCGAGTCCTCTCTCATTTCATCTTCATCTATGACTGTCACAACTAGAAGTGGCAAGACTTATCCCATTCAAAATCCTGATCAAGGTAGAAGTGAACCTCCTAATCAAGAAATAGATCCTCCTGAATCTATTACGAAATCTAAACTTTGTGAGATATCCTCAATTTCCTCATTGAATACTTTGAAAGATAGTCCGTCTCAACCATCACCTCTGGTGTTTCAAGAGTTTTTTAATCCATTGTTTGAAGCGCAACCTAGTTTCTCATTTCAAGACCAAGACAACTCGTTCTTCCAAGAGAACTCATTATTTCACAACTTTGGAAGACCTCTTCCTCAGACTAATCCTATTACTGTACCTGTTGATCCTACTGAGAATAGTTCTATCATTGAACCTAGTGATATTGTTGAAGATATCTTCTTGCCTGAATTTGTTAAATCTTTTGATCTTGTTCACTCACCAAAGGTTATCGTGGTCATTCCCTTTTCGCACTGGACATATCATTTCACTAAGAATTCATGTACCACACAAGCCTATAGCAAGATGGGAGATCCATTTGATTTCCAACCGGGCAAGTATTGTCAAACCTTTGATCAACCTCAAAATAATCAATATCATGGTCAATCTTCTAATGATCCACGTCATGCTCAACCTCAGAATGAGCAACCTCATGGTCAATCTCAACATGACCAAAATTAGTCCCACAATGATGATCAATCTCAAAGAAAACCTCAAGGCAATCGACAACCCGCCTATTTCTATTGTCCTCCTCCATTCGATCAAAACCAAGATGATTAGCAAGAAGATCAGATTCTGAGTATTTATGAGATTCTTGGGAATGAAAATGAAGTGATAACTCAACATGATATAGACGCTGCCAAAGCTAATAAGGGTCTTATTAAAATGATGGAGATCCTTCTTCTAGAGGAGAAAGAAAAGTACTTCCTTGAGTTAGCTAAACAAGGGGCCAAGTTACCCCAAGACTATCAAGTTGAAACACTCGTAGCTAAGGAAGAAGAAACTGAAACCACAAAGTTACAAAAGATGGTCTGAGAAATGCAAGATCAGATTAGTCAACTTGTGAGGAATAAAGACAAACCCACTCAACAATTTACAATGGAAAGTATTTGTCCTTTTCCTTTTGATAGAAGTCTTCATATGCCACCTTTTCCTAGAGGTGTAGAACTCCCTAAATATGAAAAATACTTGGGTACAACCGATCCCCAAGATCACTTAAGGGAGTTTGGTGCATTGTCTATGAAATTCATGCATGATCAGACATATCTTATGCACTTGTTTCCTCGTAGTTTGGGTGGACGAGCTATGGAATGGTTCTCTAGATTGCCTACTGGTATTAAAATTTTTGATGAAATGGCTAATCTTTTTCTCCAACACTACTCGCATAATATTCAGCATTCGGTCAACATGTGAGATCTTTGCAACTTAAAATCGCAACAAGGAGAATCTTTCCTAACATTTCTCCAAAGGTGGAGACAATTATGTACGAAGTGTCCTCATAAGCTACTAGAGTTTGAGAGACTTGACATTTTCTTGGACAATCTTGTCCCAAACTTTGGATACCAAGTACAATTGCAAGGTCCTCTCACTTTTGATAGTATGATCAAACAAGCAGTGTGGATAGAGGCCTTTATGATCAAGAAGGGAGAATTAACTTTGAATAAGGACAATAAACAAGGATTCTCTACAAACAAGGATAAAGGAAAGACTACCAATAAGAACAGAGATGTAGTAAATGATGGAGTGGTGGATAATGTTACTGTAAAGCCTTCAAAGCCTACTTTTAATCTTACTTCTAGTATACAAGTGGCTAAGGCTGTCGAAAAGACCACAACGGATAATCAACAAACTTCATGATTTTCTAGGAACAAACCTTGGGCCTCTTGACCCAAGCATGATTTCACCTCTTTGGGAGAGCCTCTTGATGTGGTCTATAAAACTCTTATAGAGAATCAGGTTCTTACTCCTTTAGAAAAGTGTACTTATGACCCACAACCATGACCTCATTGGTGGAATGATAATGATTACTATGACTATCACTAGAACATTGGTCATAAGACTTCTACTTGCCTCCAACTGAAGCATAAAGTCCAAGATCTCATTGACAATGGTGACATCCTTGTGGAGAACCATAATAAGAATTTGGATCACTAAGCTTTTAAGGATCCCTTCCCTCCTCATGAGAAGGGTGTCTTCAAACGCCAAGAATACCAATGCTAAAGTCAATTACACATACACTAATAATGACAATGTTATTGGTATGATCAAACTTGTCAAGATAGAGTATTATGATGTGATCACTTTTAGAGGGAGCGGCGATGCTCCCAAATCTAAGACTCCTTTTATCTTGTGTAGCTCTATGTCTCATTCATCTGAATCTGAACAATCTCAAGACTGTGCTAATGTTGTCACTCGATCATGAGGAAGAGTTGTTTTGAAAGGTCTCGATGCTTCCACGTCTGCTCCAAAGAAAACTATGGATAAGAGACCTGATACTCCCGCATCTACTCTAAAGCAAATTATGGATAAGACTACTATTGGCCCCACCAAAAAAAACATGAAATCTATTCCTACAGCTAGCTCAGCTAGTTATAGCATTTTAGATCAACTCTAGTGAACCAATTCTCAGATTACCATCTTTGAGTTGTTGAAAATCTCAACTACTCACAAGAAGATTTTGGATAAGGCCCTTGCTGAGGCAAATGTTCCCAAGGATCTTGATCTCAACCTGTTCCAATCTATGGTGGGTCATTTGACTTTGCCTCACTATCTATCTTTCTCTGAAGAAGATGATCACTCTCTAAGTCACCTGCATAATGCTCCCTTGCATATAGAGGTCATGATAGGTCCTAAGCGCGTCCGTCGAGTGCTCATAGAAAATGGTGCTAGTCTTAATATATGTTCCACTAAGCTGCTTACTCAGCTAGGATATGATGATAATTGTGTAGATTCCCGCAAAAAGATTACCATCAAAGCTTATGATGAGGAAGAACACAAGTCCCAAGGCTTAGTTGTGCTACCTATCCGCATAGGTCTTGTTGAGAGAGATGTTACTTTTCAAGTTCTTGAAATTCCTCTTGCCTACAATATCTTGTTGGGTAGGCCTTGGATTCATGAGATGCAGGCTATTTTGTCCATGTACCATCAATGTATTAAGTTTCCATTCCATGGGGAGGAAGTCACTGTGCTTGCTAATACTAATTACTCTTGCAACACTCTTGCACAATCTGCAGATAGCTTTGTTCTGACAAATAGAGAATCCACTAATTTTTATGATGCTAACCTGAAAGAAATGGAATAAACTTTGAGACTTAAGGATACAAGCATGGGAGAATACCGAATGGAACCAATGCTATCACTGGCTGCTCTACCTCTGTCTCCATGCTCTTATGGGAAACCTTTTGAGGACAACAAACTTTCTAATGCTCCTCCTCAAATAGTTTATGATGGCACCTTCGTAAGGGCCTCTACACCTTTAGAAGATGAGGATGAAGAGAGGGATATTAGAGCATGGATCTATAAAGGAAAAGAAATAGCTGAAACAACCACTCCATCTCTAGATTTAGAGCAAGAACCATATAGTGAAGCCTTCAAGATCATGAAGCACTTCTGTTATAAGGGGAGTGGTCCTATAGGAAAAAATGATAATGGCTTACTAAAACCCATTGAAGCTACAGGTCACTGCACAAAAGATACTAGTGGCTTAGGCTTTAAAAAGACTCCCTTCCATTTGGGGACCAAGAAATTTGTGTCAGCTCCTGAGCCTAAACCTGAACCTGAACAAGAAATTGAAGATGACACTCCAGAAGTGAATCCAAAGAATGACTTTGGTGAAGATACATTTCCATATCCTATTCCTCTGAATCTTGTAGCACTATTTGCCAAACCTGATGAGCCTATCATACCTATTCATATGGTCGAGACAGATACTAATACTAATAATGATTCTGATAAAACTTCTTTAGTATACCAATTCACATATGAGGAATGGAAAGAAACACTAAATGATGATCCTTATTTTCAAGGTGAATGATACAAGCCACCTCATTTTCAAAAGTACTTTGAACAAGAACAACTTCAGCAAGCTATTAATGCCACAAGGGATAATAATGAGTCTGATGATGTTGCTAATGAAATTCCCACATCAAGTACTAACTCACATGAATATGAGTTTGACTCTTTGTTTTATGCTACTTATGATGTAGACATAAATACTATTCATGTGTATGAAAGACTCCTTGAAGTAGGTGAAGGGTCTAGCGCTAGGCCGCATGAATTAGGCACCGCTAATGTCAACATGTCTTCTACTTCCAATGCAAGGTCTTATAGGGATTCGAACACTCTGTTGGATGAGATCACTCTAGGTCTTGACTTTCTCATCAACACTTTTGAGGGTTATACCATGAATGCAATTAACCAGTCACTACTTCCCTTTCACTCTGTCATCCCAATCTAATAAACTAGAACTCCCCTTTTGAATCCAATGAAGTCCTAATGTTCCAGAATGATTATGATCTAGCTTGTTTGTTACCTCCATTCTATTGAACCTGTGATGTCCTCCACCAATGAAAGAAGTGTCAACATGACAGAGGTAGATATCAGGTATCTCAATCAAAAAATTAAAAAAAGAAAAAATAGATGTGTTAGTCCATTTTCCTATCAATGCAAAAATCCAATGAAAATGGCCTTTTCCCTACAAGTTTAGTAATGTTGTCTCTGCCCTGCCTGCAGTCATAGTTTTGTCTTGCAAAGTAGATCCACTTGGTTCTATGGTGTGTGCCCTTAACCCTGTGTTCTTCATATTGTCACCATGCTCCAGTTCATGTCGCACCTCCTAAATCACAAAACCCAGGGAGTTATTAAAGTTTTAAGGTCTGCACGAAACAATTTCAGCATCTACCTAAGTGTCAAAAACCCACAATGTTTTTGAAAACCCATGATGTTTTCGATCTCCCTGTTACCTTTTGGTCTACATGAAAACCCTATGTGTTTTTGACCTTGCATTTCTTCTCTTTTGTGAGCACTCCTTGTTCGTCAGTCTTAAGTGCGCAAGTATGATCAATGGTGGGACCTGGTTTCTGGATGAGTCAGAGGATCCCGACATGTCAGAGCATCAACGGTTGTCGCTAAAGTGCAAAGGATTTGTCAGGGCTATGCAAAATTGCGCCGGCCATTGATTCTTCTTTACGGTGTAGTGTTTCAACCTGTGGGTCCAAGGTGACACGTGTGCACAAATGGAAACTCTTTATTGGCTAAAAGAATTGGTGATATGGCAGGTTGTCAGAGGGACCTGTGCATGAAGGAAAATTTGTCTGCCCACTTGTCAGTTCTTTGCAATGTGGCGGTTTGTGATTTGTCGAAAAGGTTTATGTAGTAGGGTGGGGTCAGGTTGTCAGGCACTTGAAGAATCTATGGTTGTCGCTTGTTCACATGGAAAATTTGCACGAGGTTTATTTCTCATGAAGTTGTGACCGATTGCCACCTGTCCTGTGGACCTTAGTCTTCAAGGGTTTCAAATGATTAGTTGTCGCATGATCGCATGTCAGAAATTTCTGACATGCGACCATGCGATCGGTTGACACATGTCCCAGCGAGCCCATCTCAAGGGGCTCTAATAGATTGTTAACGGGTGTGCAGGATCAACGATCCTTGCCATACCACGAGGAAAAGATGCAAGATTTTTAATCTCTGCACTTTAATGAGAGTCGTTGATGCGGTATGAAGGTAAATTGCTCGGTGGGGTTGTTTGTCAGGTCTGGCCTCTGTGGCGGTGTTTCATTGGTTATGTCAGTGCACAGTGGAGGGATGTCAGAGCTGATTGCGTAGAAATTAGAAGTGGTCCCGCTGGCAAACTAGGAGGATGAGGTGGCAATCTTGTGGCCTTGTCACATGATCGCAAGGGCCATCTTTCAGCTATGCGATCATGCGACAACTGTTTGGCATCACAGTTGCGGAGTTACAAGTGGGTCCAAGGTGTCAGTGCTACCGATGTGCTCTTTTCCAATTGGTTGCTGACTGGTGATGAGGCTATTGACTTTTTGAGGGGCCCACGACTATCATGAAATAAATATGATCACCTGATTTATCGGGAAGGGAAAAAGATCTATGGCCACGTTTTAAATTTTGATGTAACCATTGGATTTCAAATTCAAATTTGTAGAAGGGTTTGCAGCGACATAAAGTACCATAATTGATGGTTTCTACGATGGATTTGATCTGGTTTGGTGGTGTTGGTTGTTGTGATGTGATCCAGGGCTCCTGTGGTCGGTTGCAGAAGTTGTTTTGTACCTGGTGGAGTGTATTTTTGAGCTCGAGAAGCTATTTGTAGGTGGCCGATTTGACTGGTTTTCATGGCTATCCCTAGTGTCTTGTACTGGCTCACAGATTTTCATGATTGAAGATCTGTCTGAGATCTCTTTCTCTAGGTGGCTTCTTGTTCTTCCCCTGCAATAAGTTTTTGATCATTTCTAGTTGGTTTAGTCATTGTAACCCTAACCCTAGTCACCCTAAGCTTCATGCAATCTCTTTGAGATTCCCAAGGTGGCTAGTGGTATAAATTTTTGATTTTTTGATTGAGTAATGGTTCAAATTTTGATCAGTTCCAAGGGTTTTGATTTTGATTAGTTCTAGTGGGAAGCAGTAAAACTTTGTCGCATTGTAGGAGGCTGAATAGAATTTCTTTGCATCTTTTGCAGGTTATTGAAGTGGTTGCCTCATCTCTGGTATAGACATGTACATGATTCATCATACTTAATATAATTGTTTCAAGCTTTCAAGTCTCTCCTTGGTGTCAGTCTTATGAGTTCTGGATTTTCTAGTCCATTGCATAGGGTTACCTTTGCATATGTTCTAGTCTTTAGTTCTTGATCTAGGATCAAGTGAAAAATACTTTGGATAGGGCATAGATTCATTAGATTTGTCTACAGAAGGATCTTATAAGTAGTGGATGGGCTGGAACAGTTGTATTTATGGCTTTGAGTCTTTGACAGTAGTTGGTTCATGTTCTATATTTGTTTTTGAGTCCTGCCCAATGGATAATGGCACTGATCAAGGACTAGTATATTCAGTTGAGTCCAATGCTTGATGGTTTTTGGCTATTTCCTACATCTTTGAATAGCAGCTCCATTTCAAGTCTTTTTCATTATTTGGTTGATAGTAGTAATACCCTTCACAAGACCATTTTACCCTGCATAGTAGAGTTGATTCAATGAATACCTAGTTAGTATTTAGTAATCCTTTGCTATGATCTACTTTATGAATCTAGAAGTATAAGGTGTGTAGTGAGTGGAGTTTTCTCTGGATTAGGTGCACCCACCTTGGTTTTGCAGAGCCAGAAGCAGAAGAGGGCATATTAAGACCCTATAGTTGGTCCAATTGTCTTACAGAGCTCTCATACTTGGAATTAACCACTCCTAAAATTAGTCTCAAGGCATATTGGCAGCCCTAAGTGGCGTAAGAATTTTCAAACACCAACAAGATGCTCTAATGGTGAAAACTACTTTGTGGCAGTATTAAAGCCAAAAATAGTAAAAATAAAAGACATATCTGAGGGTGAAAACCTCTTTGAGGCACCTAAGGATGAGATACTTGATACACTTCCGAGCCACTTTCAAGAGAGGTCATTAGTATTGATTGAGCCGACATAGCTGGTCAATTTGGGTACAGAGGCTACTCCACAGATTACTCATCTAGCAGAATCATTGTCTAC
Organism: Chamaecyparis obtusa; assembly: GCA_027943335.1. Taxonomy (NCBI): domain Eukaryota; kingdom Viridiplantae; phylum Streptophyta; class Pinopsida; order Cupressales; family Cupressaceae; genus Chamaecyparis; species Chamaecyparis obtusa. Next base: position 459,072 of record BSBK01001997.1, read on the forward strand.
CGAAGAAAAAGAAGAGTTCACAAGCTTCTTTCAGAGAAAGAAAATAAACTTTGCATGGACTTACTCTGACATGCCTAGATTAGATCCCAATCTAATCATGCATCATTTTTCCATTGCACCAAGTATCAAACCTGTTAAACAGAAGCTGTGAAAAATGCATCCACATGTAGTGCTTTTGGTTAAAGCAGAACTAGAAAAGCTTCTTAAGGTTGGCTTCATAAGAACTATTAATTATGCAGAATGGATTTCAAACATTGTTCCAGTCACTAAACATGATAAGTCCATTTGTGTGAGTATAGATTTTAGGGATCTCAATAAGGCATGTCCAAAAGATGACTTCCCACTGCTTAATATTGATATGATAGTTGACATGACAATAGGATATGAGATGTATTCATTGGTGGATGGCTTTTCTAGCTATAATCAAATAAAAATTACACCAGAAGATCAAGAAAAGACTATTTTTACATGTGCCTAGGGCACCTTTTGCTGGAATGTCATGCCTTTTGGGCTTAAGAATGCTGGAGCAACATACCAGAGAGTTGTTACTACTATCTTCCATGATATGATGCATAAAATGATGGAGGATTATGTGGATGATACTTTAGCCAAAAGCATGCAGTGAAGAACTCACCTCACAGACTTAGGTCCCATCCTTGACCGCATGGAACAATTCAGTCTCAGGCTTAATCCAAAGAAATGTGCTTTTGGTGTTACTTCTGGGAAACTCTTGGGTTATATCATTTCAGCTAAAGGCATAGAAGTTGATCCTGAAAAGGTGCAAGCTATTATGGACATGCCTCCACCCAAGAATATCAGTCAAATGAGAGGACTACAAGGAAGGCTACAATCTATCTAGCATTTTATTTCATAGTTGGCTGACAAGTCCCAACCATTTACTAAAACTTTGCATAAGAATGTGACCTATGAATGGAATGAGGAATGTGACAAGGGACTTACTCAAATAAAATAGTATCTTGCTAATCCACCTATACTGCTGCCTCCTATTCATGGGAAGCCACTTATAATGTACATCTCAGCAACAAACACATCCTTGGGTGCTCTCCTAGCTCAAGAAGATCAGAATAATAAAGAGAGAGCCATATACTATATCAGCAAAACATTGGTTGCCTATGAAATGAATTACTTTGTCATTGAGAAGGCTTGTTTAGCAGTGGTATTTTCTTCTCAAAAGTTATGACATTATATGCTAGCTCATACCATGAGGCTTATTGCAAAAATTGATCCACTAAAGTACCTACTAAGCAAGGCTGCCCTCATAGGTAGATTAGCAAAATGGGTAATGATACTTAGTGAATTTGACATTGAGTATGTGGAAAGAAAATCTATTAAGGGACAAGCGATTGCTGATCAACTAGCGGAAGCTCCTTTGAAAGATCATCAACCTTTGAGTATTGAATTCCCAGATGAATCCATCATGCTCCTCACACACCAATCTTGGAGCATGTTCTTTGACGGATCATTCACTCAGCAAGGATCCGGTGTAGGCATTCTATTTGTTACACCTCAAAGATACTCATTGCCAAAAGCATATAAAATGTTGTTTCCCTGCACAAACAACATAGCTGAATATGAAGCTCTCATTAATGGAATGAAGATAGCCCTTGAATGGCATGTGGATGAGCTCAAGGTCTTTGGAGACTCTCAATTAATCATCAATCAAGTTAACGATGTCTACCAAACAAAAGATGACAAGCTAATACCTTAAAAAAGGATGGTGGATGATCTCAAACAATACTTTGCACACATTTTTTTCTAGTAGATTCCAAGGGTAGACAATAAACCAGCTGATGCAATGGCCACTCTTGCTTCAATGTTACAAATGCTAGAAAATGACTTCAAACATGAGTTCTTGGTGGAGGCATTACACTACCCTACCTATGATATTCCTGAATCCAGGATGATCTATTCAGTCATTGGACATGATTCATCCTGCTACCACCATATCGTTTCCTACCTTCATGACCAGATCATTCCAGACACCTATACCCAAAATGAAAAGTGTCACCTCATTCGTACAGCTTCACAGTATGTCCTCATAGAAAATGACTTGTATAGACAGGGTCTAGATGGTACCCTCCTTAGGTGCTTAGAACCTGATGAGTCCAAATGTGTGCTAGCTGAGGTACACAAAGGTATCTGTGGGTCTCATTCTAGTGGTCTGACATTAGCCTGGAAACTTATTAGAGCTAGTTATTACTGGTTGGACATGGAAAAAGAAGTTGTTCACTATGCCAAGACTTGCAAGAAAAGCCAATTTCATGGGAACCTAATTCATGCTCCTTCTCATGAACTTAGCCCTCTCATTAGTTTCTAGCCATTTTAGCAATGGGCCTTCGACTTGGTCGGTCAAATACATCCTTCCTCTTCAAGAGGGCACAAGTTCATCATCACAGTTACTGATTACTTTACCAAGTGGTTTGAGGCAGTGCCTCTAGCTGTATCTAATGGCAAGACCATTGCTATGTTCATACCGAACTATATCATTTGTAGATATGGTATACCCTCATCTATTATCACTGACAATGGGGGAAAATTCAAAAATAAGGACCTGACAGACTTATGCACTAAATTCAGAATTATTCAACATTGGTCATCTATCTATTGTCCTCAAGGTAATGGACAAGTAGAGGCTTCTAATAAGACAATTCTAAAAATCTTGCACTGAATAGTTCATAAATCTGGTAAAGATCGGTATCTCCAGATTAATCTGGCCTTGTGGGCCTATAGAATAAGTTTTCGAACACCAACGGGGGCCACTCCTTTCACCTTGGTTTATGGAGTAGAGGTAGTATTACCTATTGAGGTCAAGATTTTGACATTGTGAATCTCTCTGAGGGGCCTCATCACTAATGAAGATAACAGAATATCCCAACTTCAAGAGCTTGAGTTACTTGATGAACGTCAAAAGGTGGCATTCGATCATCTAAGAGCATACCAAAAGAGGATTTCTAAAGCTTACAATAAGAAAGTCAGACAAAGGGAATTCCAAGTGGGTGATCTCATCCTTTGAGAGAACCCCAAGAATCAGCAACAGCGAGTTTAGAAAGGGAAATTTGAACCAAACTGGCTTGGTCCATATGTCATTACTATAACATTTGGGTCTAGCGCTTATCGACTCTCCACCACTGAAGGAGAGAAACTCAAAGAGCCTATCAACGCTCTTCATCTGAAGAAGTTCTACAGTTGAGACATTCTCGGCATACTCATGTACATACTTATTGGTCCTGAAAAAATCCAAAAAAATGATATATTGCAAAAAATGCTAAAAATTGCAAAATGTCTTGGAAAAATGATCATCTTAGTGAAAACCTAGTAAACAGGCGCTTTGATGTATCTATTATCTTGGTGAAAACCTGGTAAATAGGCGCCTTGATAATAAAAATAAATAAAAATTGAAAATTGAAAAAATACAAAAAAAAGTGAAAAGATAAAAAATACAAAAAAAAAATGAAATATTCAAAAATACAAAAAAATAAAAAAAAAGAGAAAAAGGAGAAAATGTGTCATTGATGAAAACCTGGTAAATAGGCATCATGGTAGCAAAAATAGAATCTCTGCCAAGATGGTGAAAACCTGGTAAATAGGTGCCTCTTGTTTCCTGAATCTACATCTCATCTTAGCATTGCTTAGCTTTTAGTTTCCTACTTTAGTTCGCTTTCCTGCTTTCCTGCTTTAGTTTGTCTCCTGCTTTTAGCTCGTTCCTTGCTTTAGTTGGCCAACTCATGCTCTTGCTTTCAGTTGTCTTCAAGATTTTCTTTGACTCTTCATGGATTGGAACTAGTTCATGCTTGGGGGCATCTTTTTGGTCTAGGGGGCATTGTCCTATCACTTTCAGAAGTTTTGTTTATGCATCAGTCACCAATGATTCACACTGCGTCTGCCTGCTGATGCCTAGCAACTTTTGAGATTTCTCTCCTTGAGGGTCTCTCATGTATTAGTCACCAGTGGTTCCCACTGTGCCTGCCTATTGATACTTAGCTCTCATTTGAACCTCTCTCTTTTGGGATCTCTTCCTTACATCAGTCACCAGTGGTTCTCACTACGTCTGCCTGCTGATGTTTCGCTCATGCTTTATTATCTCTTTCAAAAATCTTCCTTGTATTGGTCACCAGTGGTTCTCACTGTGCTAGCTTGTTGATACTTGGTTCATGATTTGATATCTTCTTGAGAATTCATCTCCCACAATGGTCACCAGTGGTTTCCACTATGTCTACTTGTTGTCGCTATCCCGTTGAGACTTCGAATGTTATTCATTTCTGATTTGACTTCAATCTGCGTGAACACAAACGTAAACTGAAACTAAAACTATCTTTGTGTTCCTTTGAAGCATGCTACACTTTTCCTTTTCTTGTTTGTTTATTTTATTTATCATTTCCCCTTGTGTGAATCTAAGACATCTTTCTTGACTGAGAAACATGAAGACTAGGGGCGTGATCTTTCCTTTGCTTTCTATTTATTGGTTTAGCTCCAATGATCCAAAGAATTTATCTAAGAGGGGTGTCCATCTGTAAGAGCCTTCATCTTGTATTGGATGGCCATGTGTACCTCGACTCCTTTTATATGGATGCTTTGGTGAGGTTGGTTCTTCTCCTTGTCTATTTTGAGTGACTTCTTTCTACTACAAGTAAAATGGCTAATGCTCGTCCTACTAAGTGAACGTAAGGGTCACTATGAGAACTCTTTGGCAAAAGAAGGAACTCTCACATGTCTGGTGTGTTTGTTCACAAGCAACATTCAGGACATTCTAGCAATCATGCTTTGATGCTTATGTTAACTTGCTAAATCAAAAGGAATAGGTGTTCAGGTCATTCTGGCTTCTTGTGCCTTAATGCTTACACCTCATTCTAACAAATCTAAGACTTTTGTCATCTTCATATTCTCATAATTGCAATATTATTGAGGATTGTATGACATCTTGCGATCATCCCATGCTTAAATGAACTCAATGATGATAAATATGGTGAATCCAACAACCAAGTCCTAGGGCTTGCATTTTCATTCTAGGCTTACATGTTCATGCTAAGCTTGGATTTGAGATGATATCTTGTTACTCTCTTAATTGCTTTATGTTCATCAAAGGTTCTCATCTTTTGTCCCAGTTTCATCTTGGCTACACAAGTGTCTGGTCCTCCCTCTTGATCTTCGATACATAATCTCTTTGATTAGTACCTATCATATATTGTGACAATCCTGCATGAGATGATTAGTACCATATACATTACGTATCCATTGCATTTTCATTTCATTTCCAAATTCATTTGCATATGCATGTGCATCCACTATAAGCATAACTCAAATCATTCATTACACATATGCATACATTCTATCCATCTATCACTACATTTCACATTGCATCATCATAAAAAGAAACCATGTGCATATTCATATTCATAAGAGGAAGCATGTGCATTTCATACATTTCTATCCATACATCTAAGCATATAAAACATCTCATAAACATCAATATCAAAGTAATATAACAAGTACAATGATATCCAACTGTCGATCTCATATATATATATATATATATATATATATATATATATATATATATATATATATATATATATATATATATATACACAAAAGAGAAGGGTGCTACTTGATCATAGTATCAAAAATGGGATACAATGTACAAGTGTATCAAAATGGACTAGCTAGGCCCCACACCACCTGGTGGAGGTGGTGGGAGCGGTCTCTAAGGTAGTGGCATTAGCCGTTGTGGTGGTGCCTGTGGAGCCTACTGTTGTAGTGCCTGTGGTGGTGCCTATGGAGGTGCTGGTGGAGGTTCTTGTGGAGCTCCAGCATAATCAGTGAATGGTGGTACCTACTTTGATATATCTAGAACAACCCCACAATAAGCTGCATAGTAATATGTTACCTAAGCAGCCTCATATCTGGTCTCAATCCTTGACTGCCCTAGCTCATCTTGTATCTGTCTGATCTCAGCATCTCAATCAGCTACATGGGTCTCCTCTCTAATGAGTCAGGTATGGTAATCATCCCACTCTCATTGTACCTATCGTACCCTCTCACAGCTCTTCCTAAGAGCCTCCTACAGCTATGGTGTCCCTGCTCCTACTAGAATATCAGGCATATCTATATCATCATCTGGAGGAGCCTGCTATGATGTATCTCCCATCTACTACCTAGTGGACCTCTACTGGGCCCCACTACTCCTAGTTCCTACATTTGAGCCCATCATCCTAGCAGTAATGCTAGTCTACCCTGATCACGGTCTCAATACTCTTTGCTGTTGTTGTCCCTGCTGTGTAGCCTGCTACTGTACAGGTTGCTGAACTGGTGGCTACTAGGGTGGTGGCTGTTGATCTTGTGCCTACTACTACTGTGTAGGATATTATTGTGCTCCCACACCAACCAGATCTGTGAATCATGGATGAGGATGTGCAATCAACTGATCTCTATATGCAGGTGTCACCCCTGCATTAGTGACACCCACCATATAATCCCATCGCACTGTTGGAATGCATGTCTCTATCACACACTACCCTAGATCCAGCCTTGCATGCCACCCCTTCTTCTCCTCATCAAAGAAGCAGGTGTAAGGGTAGTACTCCTGTGATATGTCATGCTGCCTACCAAACTAGCACATGATGTGTGTAACAAGGAATCTGTCGATGATAGTAACACTACATCCAATCAATGGATAGGACACAAACATATGCGAAAGCTCTCTCCGAGCATCATCCCATGGCTTAGTGGCAACCCATGGTCTCTAGACTATAGCTACCATGTCATCTAGCTGTCCTCTCCACTGCTCTATCTTGCCCAGTAGAGGATGAGTCATCTGACCTACATACCTATAAATATATGGCTCAAGTGGCTGCCGTGTGTCATGGAAGATGGGTCTACAAATGGGGAGATGCTCCTAGGCCTAGATCTACAAGATCAAGACTCTTACCGCCATCATCCTCACACCTTGGTATGCGATCTCATGGAGCTCATGGTACATCTATGCTAGCATGCACTCACCCCATCTGAATCTAACTGTTGGTCTAGCCAGCATTCTTTGCAACATCATGCCCTAGCCGTACTCTAGACCGTACTGACCTTGATCTGGAACAAGGTAGCAGCTAAAGAACATTGCAAGTATAATGGCTAACAGGTGAGCACCATTGTATCTGCATGTCAAATCATCGTAGGAGATGGCCCAGCCCATGACTAGATCATCCCTGAAGATAGTCCTCAAGGCTACTGTACTCTATCATGGCTGTGTGTTGTACTCTACTCAAGCACCATGGAAAAGTATCTGTAGAATCCTATATACATCCTCGGGAGTCACAGTCATCTCCCCCATCAAAAAATGAAAAGTGTTTGTCTCCGAATGGAAACGCTCTACCAGTGCACCACGAAGATTGTGATTTACCTGAATGTCAGGTAGATCATGCAAGTATCCCAGGTCGAGTCCATCAATATGTCCACTCTCTACATCTGTCAGTCTCTGCACCAATGTGGTGATGATAGGATGGTGTGTCCTGAAGGCAACATCAGGGAAGTCAACCTACAAAGCAAGCAATGACATTGGATCAGTATCTCGACATGATGGTTTTCAACACAACAATAGTAAATGCAGCAAGACATCTATCCTAGACAGGACTCTACGATTCTCTACTTGGCTGATTTTACACACACTTGACAAATTTTGGCAAAAACATTCAAACTTTGCAGTAGTTTTTCGCATGAGGGAACTATTTTCTCACGTGAGACAGGACTTGACCTTGTGTGAACTACTACAATCTTGTGCGGGACCAGCTTTTAGCTCACATGAGACTTCAGATAGAGCCCACATGAAGAAGACCCAAATCATGTGAGAAAACTTCTTCCTCACGCGAGGGGAAACCTAGGCTAGTGCGAGGAAACTACTTCTTCACGTGAGATTGGAAGAACATGGACTAAAATTTGTTAAATCTATCCTAAATTGACCTAAAAAGTTGCACGAATTAAAAGCAAGGAGGTTTATCAACTAATTACAGGTGCGTCATACTCCACAGGTCGAGCATGTCATTGAGAGCGCTCAAATCTATGCATATGCAGTGGAAGACCCTCCATTTCTCTCTCAGAGCTCAAAAATCACAAGAAGATGAAGGTGAATAATGAATTGAAAATGACCCCTCTAGGTCTTATATAGCCTTTGACCTAATTTTCAAAAGTGCTCCATTTTGCGCAAAAATTGCACCCTTGGCTAAATCGACTGCTCTGAATCTATTTTCAGGATCAAAATCAAAATTTGACATCTCTAGATCACTTGAAATCATGTTTTAAATTTTGGGACCCCTTTGGGATCGAATGCTTGTGCAGTCAACCTTCTGGCATCATCTTCCTGCCAGATCCTCATCTTTGCATCATGTTCTCAAGATCTTTTCTCTTGTCATCATAGTCAACTCTAATCAACCATGGTCAAACTTGGTCAGTAGGACCTCTGCTTTGCTCTGATTTGCTTTTGTAGCTTCTTGAATCTAGTCTAATTGCTTCTACTCTGCAACCTCTTGTTGTCAATCATCTTTCTGATATGTCATTTTTTGATTTCTCTCCCGAGGGGGCAGGATGATTGCATCATTTGAATCTCGTCGAAACAATTCTTGAATTAGTCTAATCTGAATCATCAATTCTCATTGCTAGGGGCATCTCGGTGCCTCACATCTTGCTATCTGGTCATCTATCTTTTAGGTATCTGAGCAACCTAACTCAGATCCTCAGGAATCAAGCTTTGTTCTGGAGATGGTTCTCAAAATATTTTAGGTATTGGGGCAATCTAACCCTAATTCTTGGGAGTCAAGCTTCATTTTGAAGATGGCTCTCAAAATCTCTCAAGACCATTATCTGGGCAATCTAACCTGGGTCTCAGAGGGCTAAGCTTTGTATTGGGGCAATCTAACCTTGATTCTGGAGACAGTCCTAAGTTTGCATCTGAATCTCATTCTAGGCATTGGGGCAACCTAACCCCGATTCTCATCTTCTCTCAAGACCATTGTCTTCACAATCTAACTTAGACTTCAAAAAATCATGCTTTGATTTGTTTGGTGTCTTGGCAACCTAACCTAGACTCCTGAATTTCTTGTCATATGTCACTTCAGGCTATTCTTTGAATAAACACGCTGTTTGCACATCAATTCAAAGAGGGGCAAATGTAATACCCTAAAATTGGTACCTAATAAAATCAATCAATTTTGGTGCATTTTCATCAATTTTACATCTCCAAAGTCCTAGTTTCATAGGTAATTTTCTCTCTCCTACCTAACTTAATTCAACTTGATGTCAACTACAAAAACCCTAATTGCATTAATCAAATATTAAAATTAATTCCTAAAGTCTTCAACTTTTATTAGCTAAATTACCCCTATGATAAATTAATTTAATCCTAAAGTCCTAAGTACTTGGAATTAAATTAAAATCTACCCCCTCTAACTAATTATACATAAAAAGGAATTAATAATTACTTGTCATTCGAATGGACACTTATTTTTGAATTAATAATTCAAGATATTCAAAAAAGTCCCCTATGTGGCAAATTCCATTCTTTTAATTAAGTAATTCAATGCTTTTTTGTCTCAAATGGGAATGAAGAGTCAGGAGTTTCAAATCAAGAACCCCTTCATTTTCTTCTCAGGCTTTTCTATTTAATGAGTCTCATTTCTTCATTCAAAGGGGGGGCAATTTTTTAGAGTAATTGAACTATAGTATTTTTGTGTCTCAATTTCATTAATTCCAAGCTTTTATTGCATTTTAGTATAATCTTCATTTAGTTTAATATTGCATATTCATATACGTAGTTTGCTTAATTGCTCTTATTTTAATATCATCTTACTTCAAATTTCTTTAGATTAAATTGCACTTCATATTTCCTTTCAAGTTATCTAGATTAGTATCATATTTATTTCAAAGCATCTTAGATTAAATTGCACTCATTCTAGCTTAAATTCAATTTTTTCTTATCATCATAGCTTTTGAAAATTCTCCATTATAGAATCAGTCTTATGGTTGTTGGCTCTCCAATCTGAGAGTAAGTAAACACAGTCTACATAGGAGGCAACAGGTCACTTCATGATAGATTTCAGATTGATTAATCCATACTCTCTCTTGTAATTCAATCATGTGAGTAATGACCATGTTGTGTGTGTAGTTGGATTTGAGGTCCACATCCCACCATATACAAAGCATAGTATAAAAAATGGGCTATAATATGTATATCAAATGAGCTAACTCTGCCCATCACCACCTGGAGGAGGTGCTGGCAGTGGTCCCTATGCTAGTGCCTATGGAGGTGGCATCGGTCTCTGCAAAGGAGGCATCGGTCATTGCGGAGGTGCCTGTGGTGGTGCCTGTGGAGGTGCCTATAGTGGAGGTGCCTATGGTGCTTCGGTGTACTCAAAAAATGGTGGCACCTTCTCTAATAGATTTGGAACAACTCTGACATATGCCATGTAATAATAGGCTGCCTAAGAAGACTCATATCTGGCCTCTAGTCATGCCCTCACCAGCTCCTCTCTGAGCTCTCTGATCTCCCTATCCCTCTCGGTCACCCGCATCTCCTGGAGGATGACCCATGTATGGAAATCATCCCTCTCACGCTACACCTGCCTCACTCTCTCCCAACTCTTCCTGAGAGCCTCTTGCACTTGTACAATCTAAGGTGGCCCCTGTGTGGCCTAATCTAGCATATCAATATCATCACCCTATACCTCCTTATCAGGAGGTGGCTGCTATGAGGAATCTCCCGTCCTTTGTCTAGTGGACCTCTATTGGGTCCCACTTCTCCCAACACCTACATCTAACCTTATAGTCCTCGAGGGGATGTATGTTTGCATTGTCCTAGGCCTTAATACTCTCTTCCCAAGTCACTGTAATGGTACCTACTACTACTACTATCCTTGTGGCTATTGTACAGGCTACTACTACACGGGCTGTCCCATCCCAGTAGGATTTGTAAACCTAGGAAAGGGATGTGCCAAGAAATAGTCTCTATATGCAGACATCATCCCTGCATTGGTGACATCCACCATGTAATCCCACCTAGATGGAGGCACTCATGCCTCAATAGTACACCTCCCCTAGTCTAGTCTAGGCTGCCAGCCCTTCTTCATCTCATCGATGAAGTGGGCATATGATGCATACTCCTAGGAGATGTCCTATGGCCTCCCATACTATCTCATCATGCGTGTGAGCAAGAATCTCTCAATAATAGATTTAGTGTGCCCAATCACTGGACACGAGATGAAAATGTGTGCTAGCTCCCTAGCATCATCCCACGGCTCTGTAGCAACCCAAGGTCTCCAAACAACCGTTGCCATATCATCAAGTTGTCCCCACCACTGCTCAGTCTTGCCCAACATTGGTTGAGTCATAGGACCGGTGTATCTGTAGATATAAGGCTCAAGAGCCTACCATGTATCATGGAAAATTGACCTGCAAATAGGGAGATGCTCCCAGGCCCAGATCAATAGAACAAGAACACCAGTCGCCATGGTCTTGGCACTATGATACACTACTTGGTGCATCTCATGGTACATCTATGCAAGAATGCACTCACCCCATTCGAATCTAACTACTAGCCTATCCAACATCCTCTACAGCATGCAACCCCAGCCACACTCTAATCCATGTTGGCCCCTATCTGGAACCAAGTAGTAGCTCAGGAAGATGGCTAAGACAACTACTAATCTGTGCACACTGCCATACCTACTGACCAGCTCATCCCATGTGATGGCTTGACCCATCAGTAAATCATCTCTGAATATGGCCCTCAGTGCCAGTGTGCTTGCTCTTGGCTGTATATCGTACTCAACTTGAGCACCATGGAAGGGTATCCATAAGATCCTATAAATGTCCTTGGGAGTGACTGTCATCTCCCCCATCAGCAAGTGGAATGTGTTCATCTCTGAATGGAAACGCTCAACCAGTGCACCTAGAAGACCTTGATTTACCTGAATGTCGAGTATATCATGCAAGAATGACAATCCTAGTCCCTGTATGCACCCTAAAATGGTCACCTAGACTTTGGGCCCCCATTCAACAATTTATCAAATCCTTGAATCAATATTTTCAAAAATCAACATTTTTCAATTATATCAATTTCCTTGATCAAATCCTATTTTATCATTTATTCGATTATTCCATGGGCTAACCATTTTATCCTAAGTCTTTATTTATTTAAAAGGAATTTCCTCCCCTTTTATTAAATAAAAAGCCCCCACTTTTCCTCTTATCCTAAGCTGCACAAATAAAGCATTATTCTTATTTTATAAAAAGAAGAAAAGCACTTTTTGTCTCATATTGGCACAAAAGTCAACTCTTATTTTCTCATTGGAAGATATTTGTGCACATGGATTTCTCCTCTTTCAAGCTCCACCCTTGATTAAATCTTTTGCCTCTTAATCTCCATGGTCCATTTCTTTTCAATTCCTTTAAAAGGAGAGCTCTTTTCTCATTCTAGGATCCCAATTTTGAATACTAATCTTATGCTGCAAGATTTCTTGGAGACTTTGGAGCCTTGGAGATCATTCTTGCATTCTAGTTTCATTCTTGCAGTCTTAGCTTAGCTTTCATGTCATCTAGCTTAGTTTCCTTTATGCTCTAGATTAGCTCACATAGCTTAATTAGTAAGGATTTGTAATACTTTCCTTTCATAGTTGAGCTTGCATAGTTACATTGCATCTTCGTTGCTGATTCTTGAAGATATTGGCATTCTTGCCCTTGTCTCTTTGAATCTCCTATTGTGTGGTTTACTAGCAAGGTTGCATGCTTCAATAGCTCTAGATGAGAGCACCATCAACATCCTTGTGACTTCATGCCTAGGGAGCTCTAGGTCACTTTCTCAAGATTTCCCATTCATGAATTCCCTTGGAAGTAATGATTTAGAGAAGTGCACTATTTAGTGTGTACATTTTTGGTGCCCACCGTGGGGCAGAACACTCTGGTTTTGTCCTTCTTTTTATGCATTTCTGTCATTTTTTCATCAATATTTGCTTGCTATTTCGAATCTCTATTTTTTCTGACAAAATTATCATACGATAGTTTTCTAGTGTCATGTGATAGTTTCTTATATACCAGTGCGATACTTTACCAGTTAAAGTATCGTGCGCCTTTGCAGACTCTTTCGCACTATTGTTTTTTCTATGTCACATGTAGGTATCAGGAACTATCACACAGGGATAAAGTATCACAGCCGTATACAGAGAAGTATCGTATGACTCTTTCTTTAACAGAAATATCACCTAGGCCTGGCAATGAGTAATTTTTGACATTTTTTGGCAAGATCTGATCTATTTGATTTGGATTTATGATTTGTTATGGTAGAACAGGGGTTTATTTGTAGATTTCATTTGGTTTTGATGTGCTAACCCTTGTAGGGCTAACAAGTTGTGCTTGTAGGTGCTCTCATTGCTTAAAATATTTCCTTAAAATAATGCATTTCAAAGCTCCAAATGCACAAGGGCTACTAATGGTTTTTGCAGGGCTGCCCAAAGCATAAAAACCAATCAAGTGCTTGTTTAATTGCTTTCTTTTTTAGTGTGGCATATACTAGTTGTTTCTTTTCATAGGCACTTAATATCTTATTGTAGGAATCTTTGGGTGGTAGGAGAGTATGCTCTTCACCCTTGTGGTGAAACAAAAATCTTGACCCATCTTTGGATTTTGAAAGCAAGAGGGTAATTGAACCTTTTCTTGGTGTGTTTGGGAGAGATTTTTGAGCTAGGAGAATATGATCTTCACCCTTGAAGTGAAACAAAAATCTTGAAACTCAAAGGTTGATCCACTCTTTGTTTAGTTTTTAGAATCCTTTAGCGGGCCTACTCTTGAGAAATCAAGAGGAATGACCCAAGTGGGGACAAGCTTTTTGCCAGCTATTCCGACCCACTATAAACTCAAGACTATCAAGGCCATAAAACCTTGGTAGATGTAGTACTTGTCTTCACTTGATGTGAGTACTTGTGAGATTGTTACCATGAGGAAAATGTTGAGCAAGAATGCTTAAGGTACTCTTATGGCTGCGAGGTCCGTTACTTGTCGCAAGGTAAGGAGTCCCTTTGGGGAGCAAGAGGGGTATTACGAATGGAAGCCCTTGCTAAGAACCATAGATAGAAGCCACCCTAATTTTCCACTTAGCTTCTTGGTGCAAGGATTGATCCTAGTGGACTAACTCAAATCACCCCAAGATTACTCACCATTTGTGTTCCTTTGGTTGTGTCATTGGCACTTCCATGACAAAGCCAATATCTATTGTGGGTAACCACATCAAGTGTGGGTCAAGTTGTTAAGTATTGAGCCATTTTCTTTTAGGCTGGTAAGTGCTTGAAGTGTTCTCACTGTGATCTACCCATGTAAACATTCTCAAACATCAAACATCATGGTAGCATTCATAAGATTTTATTGCTTTGATATCACAATTTCTTGTCTTGGCAAGGTTTCTTTTTCCCTTGTGCAAGTGTTTTATGACATGTTTGATCACCTACTATTTGCAAACTTGTCTAATTACTACTAGTACTATGCTTGAAATCAAAAAATCCAACCTTCAAACTAAAATTTTGACCAAATTACCCTTAAAACTGAAACTTTTAGCACTCACTAGTCAAGAGTCGTATGATCCTAAAATTGTATTGCACACTGTACTGAGATTTATCATGTGATAGTTCGTTACTAGAAAACTATCACACTTCTTGCCTAGAAAGTATCACATAGGCTACCTAGAAACTGTTGCACTGTTTCCTGTGAAATATCGCCTGGTTAGAAACTATCGTACTGTTAGCCTAGAAACTGTCGCACAGAGTCTTTTTTGTTGTCTATCTAGTTTCTACAATTTTGAGTCTTTCTTTAGTTGACCAAATTTTAGTACGTGACTTACTCTATCACTAGAAATCTATTTGTACCTTATTTTTAGATCCCTTGAATTAGTGTTCTTTGATTTTACAAAGTAGTCTTGCTTGACAGCCAAAAGTTAGGAATTATCCTTGTTGAAAAAGTACACCTTTAGATTCTTTGGTAACACACTTGGAGAGTTTCAGTACTCTTTTGTCCAAATCACTTTCATCAAAATTCAATTTCAATTTCAAATATATTTGGGTAAATCCATCATCCTGGTCCATATGTGTTAGGATACTTATCCTTTTATTATACACCTCTATGGAAGTGTTGGTTTACACCTTTTGCAGCTTTCTATCTCATCATCTCTTTTTGGACAATTGAACACTTTTACTATCCTAGTTTGGTATTGATGTTTCATAGGGTCATCTTATCACCAAGGGTCTTTTTTTTTCTTTCATGTCGGTTATGAAAAGGTACCAAGTTAGTCAAGGAAAATGACCTCAAGTTGTCTTTGATCAGTTACCCTTAGTCCAAACTCATCAAAACTGAAAGGGAAAGGAATCTGTCTTTGATCAATCACCTAGGAGAAAGTCTAAAGCTTGGTTTTACCCAAAGAGAAATCCTAGTGATTTGAGTACCTCTTTAGCACCTTCTCAATCAGATATGGACATGAGCTACACCATGACTAGAAAGGAGAGAGAAGCGATGGATCAAAATCTTGATGACATTTTCCAAAGACATAGGGATAACATGTTGTTTGGTGATGAAAATCAACCTGAATCACCTCCTATTAATTCAAGATATTTAGACACCCATCAAAGAGCTGAAAGACATTATGGATGCACTCACCAAGATGCACGGTCACAACATGAAGACAAAAACAACCAATCTTGTGATGCTCCTGTCAATGCAAAATTTACTAATGACTTGTTTAAACATTCAAGGCCCAACTCTCCTCTCAAAACAACCTCAAGATATTCAAATAAAAGGCTTAAAAGAATTGAGTGCGAAAAGAAAGCCTTTTTGGATGAACAAGCTACTAAAGAAGAAAGGTTTAGACACCTAGAGGTAGAACAAAAAGCCTTGTTAGAGTTGAAAAGAAAAGCATTCCAAGAGGAACAAAATAGGCTTTTAGCCCAACAACTCAATGACCAATTCAATAATAGGGGTACCAACAGTGGAAACAACTCTCCACCATCTACTCCCTCAAGAATCCCAAGAAGTAGAAGGTGGTCAAGGACCCCTTCAAGATCTCCTAGTCCTAGAGGAAGAAGGATTTCACAACATAGGAGACAAACACCTCCTAGGAACTTGATACAACTCTCCCAACGAGCTCATCATGGCTCTCAACATGGAGGAAGTAGTGCAATTTTTTATTATCAAGATTTTATGAGAATGAAACAAGAACCACTATTCCAAAAATATGTGGAGAAGTATCTTGATCAAAACAAGGATAGGTTCCTCGAGAGCTTGATTAACAAGGGTGCCAGATTTCCTTACAATTTTGATGTGGATAGAAGAATTAAGAAACAAGGACCCTCTCAAGAAGAGGAAATCAAGAAACTCAAACGTATGATGGAAAAGGTGTTGGCACCTAAAAGTTCCTTTTCACTTGACACCATTTGTCCCAATCCTTTTGACAGAAGTGTGAGTATAAAAGATTTTCCTAGAAAAGTTGAAATCCCCCAATATGACAAGTATGATGGCAATGGTGACCCACATGATCACGTACATCAGTTCTACATCATGAGTTTTGAGTTCCACCAAGATGACTCCTATCTTATGAGATTATTTCCAAGGAATCTCAAGGGTCAAGCCATGGAGTGGTTTACCAACATAACCCCTCCCATCAAAACTTTCAAGGAACTTGTCCATAGATTTGTTCAACATTTTGCATACAACTTGTCAAGATCAATCACTATGTTAGACTTGTGCAATTTGAAACAAAACCAAGGGGAATCCTTTGTTACCTTTTTACAAAGGTGGAGATGATTGTGCTCTCGCTATTCTAGGACTATCCCTGAGCATGAAAGGATTGATATCATTGTTAGTAATTTGGTGCTTGAAATGCAGTATGAGGTTTGGAAGATGGTCTTTGATTCCTTCGACACTATGGTCGAAACCGCATGTCTAATTGAGGATGTCTTAAAAGAGCAAGGCATTTTGACCAAACATGGCAATAACAACAATGGTCAAAATACTAACAATGCTAATAAGGACAAAGGCAAGCACTCGCACTGGAACAAGAATAAGCAAGTAGTCAATGATGTAGTTGTGGACCCTTCCCAACCCAAGGGTCAAGGAGTCCTCCATTTGTCTAGTGCAATCCAAGCTATGAAGCTCAACACATCTTCCAATCAACAAGAGCATAAACCAAAGTATCAAGAAAAGCCTCAAAAGGAGAGGCGACAATTTTCTAAACTGGGTGACTCCTATGAGGATGTTTTCAAGATGTTTATTGCCAATAACCTTGCAAAATTGCAAGATCCAACAAATTTTTGCATACCTGATGTTAAGCCACATTGGTGGAATGAAAAATCTTTATGTAAATTCCATAATGGCATTGGACATGACATCGAACATTGTTGGAAACTTAAACACCTTATTCAAGATCTTATTGAAAGTGGAAAAATTTAGATTGATGGGTTGAACACCAATGTAGACCATAAAGCATTCAAGGAGCCTTTGCCCAAATATGAAAAGGGGGAAACCTCTAAACCCAAGAATGGCAAGGCCAAAATCAACTATACCTACACAGGTGCAGAAAACATGATCAATATGCTTGAGGTTGTCGAGGAAAGTGTCAACATGATGGGAGACAAAGATCCTTATGGTTATGATGTGGGCTCTCCTATATTTGATGAAGAACCTGTGGTGGTGCTTAGGGGTCCTCACTCTCAAAGGTCATCCCAAGCTCTTAACGCTATCACCAGAAGCCAAAGCCAATGTCCTATGGTTATTAGAGGTCCTAGTTCCAACCAATTCAACAAACCCAAGAAAGTGACATCCAAGAATGTCACCACCAAATCAACAGTCAACCCTAAAATGAGCTATAATCTTGTTGACCAGTTACAAAGAATGCCAGCTCAAATCTCAATCTTTGAACTCTTGGAATTGTCTCCAAGACATAAGCGTATCCTTGAGGATGCTTTGCGTGCAACCAATGTTCCTAACAACATAGATATTGACCAATTCTAGAACATGGTTAACCACCTTGCTAGCCTGCATTACCCAACATTCTCACAAGAAGATGACAAATCTTTGAGTCATCTGCATAATCTTTCCCTTCATATTGAATTCATGATTCACAAGACCTGTGCTAGGCGTGTGTTGATTGTGGGGGTGTTGGGCTCAACATTTGTTCCTTGAGTTTGTTGAAGATACTAGGTTATTTTGAGCAAGTTATTGATACCCGAAAGAAAATTACCATTAAATCCTATGATGAGGTAGAGAGAATCTCCAAAGGCTTGGTTGTCCTTCCTGTCAGGATTGGCCCTATGGAAAAGGACATTTTGCTCCAAATTTTTGATGCTGGTCCTCTAGCATATAATATCCTACTTGGTAGACCATGGATCCATGACATGCAAGAAGTGTCATCCACCTACCACCAATGTGTTAAGTTCCCCTATAATGGAGTAGAAGTCTATATACCTGGGGATAGCACATTATCTATAAATGCAATTTCAGCAGGAACCCATGTTCCTCTTAACAGAGAAGTAGAGGATTTTGATGCAACTCTAGCACAATGCAAGGATAAGTTCAAGTCCATAGACCTTGGTATGGGGGATATCAAATTGAATCCTTTACAAAATTGCCAGTCTCACTTAGGTCCTATGGTAAACCTTCACAAGAGATGCATCTATCATATTTAGCCATGACTCTGTTTGGTACATTTGTAGAATCCTCGGTGCCTATCTAGGATGAAAAAGAAGAGGTAACTATCAAGGATTGGATCTATAGAGAAGACAAATAAATGCATAATGAGAACTTATCTCCCTCTCCTAAGGCCTATGGAAGAGGTTACACTCTTATAAAAAATATGGGCTATCCAAGTCATGGTCCTCTCAGTCACAAATTATATGCTAGAGCCGAACCACTCGATCATACTCTTTTTGGACGTAGGTCTAAAAAAATGGTTGGCCTAGGTTTTGAAAGTCAAAAAAAGAAAACTGCTCCTATCCTTGCTGCGATAGATAGTGATGATGAATCAAACTACATACCCAATTTGCAAAATCAATAAGATAGGTGTGAAGATTGGGTCCCTTCCACCAATCTCCTTTGGGGAGATTCAGATACTCCAGTTGCCAATCCAACAGTTTCAGACCTAAAACAAGAAGAATATGATGTTGAAGATCATGTTGAGGATCCTATTCAAGAACATCCATACACAAATAGCATTCAAGAAGGTGTTACCCTTGGTGACATCAAAGCCTCTACCCCAAGGCCTCAAAAATATGCTTGGTGTAAACATCCTAGCTGGGATTCAAATACAGACTCACATGAGTATGAATGGGAATCTCTCTCTGATTGTTCTATAGTTGATATGGACATTGATGTTGTCCATACATATGGTTCCCAACTTGAGGTAGCTAATGAGTCTAGTGTAGGATTATTGGATTTGAATCTGCAAGTCACTTTAGTGGATGATGCTTCATTTGGTAGGATAAATCCTGATTTGAGTAACTTAGAGGGATACTTGATGGACCCTAACTCTGCAATCACCAGAGATGATACCATTCGCATACATAACATTAAACCTGTCATTGACCTACCCCTTGCCAATCCTCACTTAATTGATTGGTCTCAGCGCTATCAAGAACCTCAGCTCCTAACTTTTCAAAATGACTATGAGATAGCATGTTACCTAAATGCCCTTGAACCTGTAGTCTCTTCCACCAGCAAACCAACTACAAGCATGATAGAACCAGATATCAAGTACCTTAGTCACAAAATAAAAAGAAAAGAAAAAAATAATATGAGTTCTGATGGCAAAAACCACTGTGTGGTGGTGTTAGAACCTAAAAAAGTAAAAATAAAGGACGTATCCAAGGGTGAAAACCTCTCTGAGGCACCTAAGGATGAAGTACTTGATCATTTCCCAAGCTACTTTCAAGACAAGACTTCAGTACTTGTTGAGCCTACACAGCCAGTTAATTTGGGTACACAAGAGGCTCCACAAATAGTGCATTTAGCTTAGTCCCTATCAACACAGGAAAAATAAGCATATACCAGGTTCCTACAGACCAAGAAGATTAATTTTTCTTAGACTTACTTAGACATGCTAGGGTTGGACACTAATCTCATTATGCATAACTTGTCCATAGCTTTAGGTATCAAACCAATAAAACAAAAGTTGAGGAAAATGCATCCTCACATAGCTCTTCTTGTCAAAGCTGAACTAGAAAAACTCCTCAGCGCATGATTTATAAGAGCCATTGATTATGCCAAATGGATATCCAATATTGTACCAGTTTCAAAACATGACAAGTCTATTTGCATCTACACATATTTTAGAGATCTTAATAAAGCATTCCCAAAGGATGATTTTCCTCTTCCAAACATAGACATGATAGTGGACATGACCGCAAGTTATGAGATCTATTCATTGATGGATGGTTTTTATGGGTATAATCAAATCAAAATAGCTCCTAAAGACCAAGAAAAGACTGCATTCACTTGTGCATGGGGAACCTATTGCTGGAACATCATGCCATTTGGATTAAAAAATGCAGGAGCTACTTATCAAAGAGCTATGAAAACTATCATCCATGACATGATGCATAAGAATATGGAAGATTATGTGGATGACACCTTGGAAAAATCTAAAAAAAGGGATACACGCTTAGGCAATTTGGAAGTCATTCTAGATCATATGGAATAGTTTCAATTAAGATTAAATCCCAAAAAGTGTTCATTTGGAGTCACCTCTGGAAAACTCCTAGGATTTATCATTTTAGCCAAAGGAATAGAGGTGGACCCAGAGAAAGTTCAAGCAATATTGGATATGTTGCCTCCCAAAAACATCAGCCAAATGAGGAGTCTTCAAGGACACCTTCAATCTATAAGGAGGTTCATTTCACAACTAGCAAATAGAGCTCAACTCTTTAATAAGACTTTACACAAAGGGGTTAAATGTGTCTAGAATGAAGATTGTCAACAAAGCATGGACCAAATCAAGCAATACTTGGCCAATACTCTAATCTTGATGCCTCCTATCCCAAGAAAACCACTCATATTGTATGTGTCAGCAACAAAATCTTCCCTGGGGGCATTATTGGCTCAACTTGATGATATTGGAAAAGAAAGAGCTATATATTACATTAGCTGTACTTTGGTGTCATATGAGGTTAATTACACTAGTACTAAAAAATCTTGCCTTGTAGTGGTGTTTGCTTCCCAAAAGTTGTGACATTACATGCTTGCACATACAATACACCTCATTGCAAAGATTGATCCTCTCAAATATTTGCTTGGTAAGGCTGCTTTCACAAGTAGACTTGCTAAGTGGATGATGATCTTATCAGAATTTGACATAGAGTATGTTGAGTGTAAGGCTATAAAAGGAAAAGCCATTGTAGACCAATTGGCTAATTTTCCAATTCAAGATAAAGTGCCAATTCAAGTTGAATTTCCAGATGAGCACATAATGTACATGACTGCAAGAACATGGAAGATGTTCTTTGATGGCTCTTTCATGCAAAATGGTTCAAGAGCAGGGGTATTATTTGTTTCTCCTCATAGGTATACAATTCCTAAGTCCTACAAACTATTGTTCCCATGTAAAAATAACATTGCTGAGTATGAGGCCTTGACAAATGGACTAAAAATGGATATAGAATGGAGAATCACAGAGCTACATATCTATGGGGATTCATAATTAATCATCAACCAAGTTAATGAAGAATACCAAACAAAGGATGAAAAATTAATACCCTACAAGAAAATGGTTGATTCATTGAGACGATACTTCACCTTTGTTACATTTCAACAAATCCCTAGAGTAGAGAATAAAGTAGCTGATGCTATCGCTACATTGGCTTCACTTCTTCAGTTAGAACAACATGAGTCTAGATTCAAATTCCTAGAGGAAGAGCTACGCTACCCTATCTATGACTCCCAAGAAAGCCAAGTTGTTTGTACCTTTTTTGGCCATGAGTCATCCCGCTATGGTGCCATTTACTCATACCTCCATGATGACATTATCCTTGAAACCTTCAACCATTCTAAACAAAGAAACTTGACCCGAAATGCCTCTCGCCACACCCTTATCTCTGGTGAACTGTATAGGAGGGGTTTAGATGGGACAGTTCTTAGGTGCTTGGAAAAAGATGAGTCCGACCAAGTGTTAGCTGACATTCATGAGGGCATTTTTGGAGGACATTCGAATGGTCTTGCCATGGCCCAAAGTTTGCTTAGGGCTGGGTACAATGGCCTACCATGCAAAAAGATGTAGTAGCTTTTGCTAAATCATGCGAAAAGTGTCAGAAACATGGTAACCTAATACATGCTCCAAGCAGGGAGTTTATTCCTTCTATTTCTCATTGGCCATTTCAGTGCTGGGCCTTTGACCTTGTTAGGCAAATTCATCCCAACTCATTAGGTGGACACAAATTCATTATCACTGCTATTGATTACTTTACCAAATGGGTAGAAGTGTCCCACTTTCTATTGCCTCAAGCAAGACAGTTTCTTTGTTTATTTTGAACCATATCATCTGTCAGTATGGAGTGCCTTTTGAAATAATCACTAAAAATGGAGGTCAATTTAAAAACAAGAACCTTAAACATCTCTGCAAGAAATTCAAGATAAAACAACATTGGTCCTCCATTTACTTCCTGCAAGGAAATGGACAAGCAGAGGCTTTGAATAAGACCATTCTCAAAATTCTCCATAGAACAGTTTACAAGAATGGTAGAGATTGGCATCTATAGATAAATCTGACCTTGTGGGCCTATAGAATGAGTATTCATACTCCAACAAGGGCTACTCCTTTTTCCCTCACTTATGGTGCTAAAATAGTGTTACCTTTAGAGGTGGAGATTCCTTCACTTAGAGTTTCCCTAAAAGGTCAAGTGACAGATGAAGACTACTGCGCCATGAGGCTACAAGAATTAGAACTTCTAGATGAAAAGCGTAAAGCATCATTTGATCACATGAGGGTTTACCAAAATCATATGTCCAAATCATTCAACAAGAAGGTTCACCCTAGAGAATTTCAAGTGGGAGATCTTGTCCTACGAGAAAACCCTAAGAACCAACAACATAGAGAGCAAAAGGGGAAATTTGAACCTAATTGGCTTGGACCATACATCATTACTGCTACTTTTGGGACAGGTTCTTATTTACTATTTGATCCAGAGGGAGAACAACTCCTTAATCCTATCAATGTCTTGCACCTCAAGAAGTTCTATCCATGATGCCTATTCTGTCTAGGGGCATCCTTTGTACATATTTATTGATCCTAAAAAAATTCCAAAAGAAAAAATTCATATATGATGCTGAAAAAATCCTAAAAAGCATATAAAGTCTTGAAAAAATACAAAAAAATTAAAAAATTAAAAAAATTAAATTTTTTTTAAAAAAAAGTTCCTTGGTGAAAACCTGGAAATAGGCGCCTTGGTAGCAAAAATACAAAAAAATTAAAAAATCAAAAAAATCTCCAAGTGGTGAAAACCTAGAAACAGGCGCTACTTGAGGCCTTTGCACCCTTGTTTCTTAGCATGCACCCTTGACACTTAGCCTTTCTCCATCATACCTTGTCCTTGTTGCCTTGGTTTGGAATTGGTCTTTGTCTTTGTCTAGGGAGCATAACTGTGTTAGTTTTGGTCTTTAGGATGTGTTGGTCTTTAGGACATCATGCAAATGATGTTTTTCAACACCACCCCAATTTTTTTTTTCAACACTACCCTTGCATCAAGTGTTTCTCATTACTTATTGGATATCCTACCCACAGTCTAGCATGATATGATATTTTCTCACTGGCCGATGTGATACTCGAAGTTTGACTCTATGACCTACACACACGTACTTAAACACTCGACTTGTTGAGACTTGTTTGACTTTATTTCTTTGTGTGCTATCTATGATGATTTTTTTGATGAGTGTTCTCTCCCTAATAGTTTTCAATGATGTCGAGCTAGAAGACTGGGGGCACGAGGACATGTTTTATTGCTTTTTCTACTTGTGGGTATTATTTTTTGATCCTAACTGTCATTAGCATTTATGCTTGTTCCACTTGACATTAGGGTCTACAAGGTATTATCCTTAACTATTTTTGCAAGTGCATGCTTATAGTCATCTTGACTTCCTTATGTCTTGATGCGAGTATAATCTTGCCATATTAAACTTAGGAAATCTCACTGCCCTAGTCATCTCAACTTATATGTCTTTGGTGCCTAGGTGGGGTTCCCACATATCTATCTGATATAGATCATATTCAGATTCACATAATTATACTAGTGTGTATTGTATGATCTTGTGACACTACCAATAACGCTCGATGATGATTATTAGAGTCTAATGGCTTTGTAACCTTGCAAGTAAACCACTTTTCATAATAGCTTGCATTCATAAGGTTATGTTAAGTTTAGTTTTGCATCTTACATATGGAGAGAGCTCTCCTTTCATCTTTCATGGACTTGTCAGTCAACTGCACTCACCTTTTTGCTTCTTCTCGATCATGTCTTCCGCTCCTTGTCTTTCATATCACATCCTTTTCTATGACCCTTTTTTAGCATTTTGACCTTTTTACCAATTTTCAAAACACCTCAAAATTTCATGAATATTGTACCCCTGGCTAATTTCGATGTCTTGGATCCATTTTCGGGATTGAAATTGAAATCCAAGCTCATCTTGATAGTCAAAATTGTATTTCAAAATTTTCTCCTCCTTCTACGTAGTTGGCTGACCATTTGAGGCCTGATCCTTCAATCTTCGTTGGGGCATCTTCATTTCTTCATCCCCATCTCTTTCAACCTTCTAGTCTTTCATTCATCTTCATTCACTTTATCTCTTTGAGGTTTTATTTCATCCTTAATCTATATCTTTTTTTTAGTCAAACCTAGTCAAATTGGGGCATCTCTTCACTACTTGATGGTTATCCTATCATCTTTCACCTTCGATTATGATTCCTAGTGACTTGATCAAGTTTATCAATTTACTGTTTCTCCTCTACCTGATTTCAATTTCGATTCTGAGGGGGTAGTACTTATCAGCTTCAATCTTTGATTTAGTTTATCAATTGAACCTTGAGATTCTCATCTCTTATTTGAGACTTGACAATTTCCTATTATAGGTGTGTTGTTCTTGTCTTTCAGCTTATCTTTGTCAGCTTATGCTTACCGTTGTCCTGATATGTTCCCATCTGTCGAACACATGTTTGGATTGTTTTGTGATCCCAAATCAATCTCACACTTCAATTCCATTCTTTGACTACATGTGATCCCAAATCAATCTCACATTAGTCAAAGAGGGGCAAATGTATGCACCCTAAAATGGTCGCCTAGACTTTGGGCCCCCATTCAGCAATTTATCAAATCCCTGAATCAATATTTTCAAAAATCAACATTTTTCAATTATATCAATTTCCTTGATCAAATCCTATTTTATCATTTATTTGATTATTCCATGGGCTAACCATTTTATCCTAAGTCTTTATTTATTTAAAAAGAATTTCCTCCCCTTTTATTAAATAAAAACCCCCACTTTTCCTCTTATCCTAAGTTGCACAAATAAAGCATTATTCTTATTTTATAAAAAGAAGAAAAACACTTTTTGTCTCATATGGACATAAAAGTCAACTCTTATTTTCTCACTGGAGGATATTTGTGCACATGGATTGCTCCTCTTTCAAGCTCCACCCTTGATTAAATCTTTTGCCTCTTAATCTCCATGGTCCATTCCTTTTCAATTCCTTTAAAAGGAGAGCTATTTTCTCGTTCTAGGATCCCAATTTTGAATACTAATCTTATGCTGCAAGATTTCTAGGAGACTTTGGAGCTTTGGAGATCATTATTGCATTCTAGTTTCATTCTTTCATTCTTAGCTTAGCTTTCATGGCATCTATCTTAGTTTCCTTTATGCTCTAGATTAGCTCACATAGCTTAATTAGTAAGGATTTGTAATACTTTCCTTTCATAGCTTAGCTTGCATAGTTGCATTGCATCTTCATTGTTGATTCTTGAAGATATTGGCAATCTTTCCCTTATCTTTTTGAATCTCCCATTGTGTGGTTTACTAGCAAGGTTGCATGCTTCAATAGCTCTAGCTGAGAGCACCATCAACATCCTTGTGACTCCATGCCTAGGGAGCTCTAGGTCACTTTCTCAAGGTTTCCCATTCATGGATTCCCTTGGAAGTAATGATTTAGAGAAGTGCACTATTTAGTGTGTACAGTCCCTCAATATGAGCACTCTCAGCCTCGGTCAACCTCTGGACTAGTGTGGTGATGACGGGGTGATGCGACCAAAATGCAACATCTGGGAAGCCAATTGGAAAGCAAGTGACGACATTGGATCAATAGCTCAACATGATGGTTTCAAAGAAACAACAAACAAATGAGGCTACACATCTATTCTAAACAAGACTTTGGCATACTTTAATTGGCTAAATTTATGCAAAATTGGAAAGAAGACTCAAAAATTGCAGCAACATCCCGCGCAAGGAAAATGTTCCCTCGCACGAGACAAGACCTCCTCCTGCACAAGAATGAGAAACTTCGCATGACAAAACCTTTCACTTTGCATGAGCTTTTAGGTAGGCCCCAGGTGAAGAAGCCCTAACCCATGTGAGGAAATTATTTCCTCGCGTGAGGGGTGACTAATTCTGGCATGAGGAAACTGTTTCCTCATGTGACAGTTGAAGAACGAGCCCTAAAACATGCCTAAATCTAACCTAAATCACCTAATAAAGCGTTACAACTTGAAATGAAGGATGACTTATCGACTACTCATAGATGGGTCATACTTTAGTGGTCATTTGTGGCGTTGGGAGTGCTCGAATCGATGCGTATGCACTGGAACACCCTCCATTCTCTCTCAGAGCTCTCAGAATCACAAGAAGACAAAGTGAATAATGATTTGAAAATGACCCCTCTGGGCCTTATATAGCTTTTTGACCTAATTTTCAAAGTGCTCTATTTTGTGTGAAAATTGCACCCTTGGCTAAATCGACTGCTCTGAATCCATTTCGAGATCAAAATCAAAATCTGACATCTTTAGATGGCTCAACATCTCATTTTAAATTCTGGGACCCTTTCGGATCGGACACTTGTGCAGTCAGTCTTCTGGTGTCATTTTCCTGCCAAATTCTCATCTCCTCATCATTTTCTTGAGATCTTCAATGTTTTCATCTAAAGTCAAATCTAGTCAAATTTGGTCAACCATGGTCAAACTTGGTCAACAGGACCTCCAATCACTTCGAATTGCTTCTGCAACTTCTTAAATCTAGTCTGATTACTTTACTTCTACAAACCTATTGTTGTCAATCATCCTTCTGATATGTCATCTTTTGATTTGGCTCCCGAGGGGGTAGGATGATTGCATCATTTGAATCTTGTCGAACCAGTCTCATTTTCAATTTGATCTAAATCAAAGTCCTCACTGCTTGGGGCATCTCTTCACTAGGGGCATATTCGTGCCTCACATCTAGTCATCTAGTCATCTATCTTTTAGGTATCTGACCAATCTAACTCGAATCCTCAGGAATCAAGCTTCATTCTAGAGATGGTTCTCTAAATCTCATTAGGTATTAGGGTAATCTAACCCTAAAACCTGAAATTCAAGCTTCATTCTGGAGATGGCTCTCGAATCATTTAATCAATGGGCATTGGGGCAATCTAACCCTGATTCCAGTCTCCTCTCAAGTTGTCATTAGACCGTTGTCTTCGCAATCTAACTTAGACTTTAGAGAATCATGCTTCGTTCTAGAGGTGGTTCTATAATTTGATCTATTTCAGTGTCTTGGCATCCTAACCTTGGCTTCCAAGGGTTAAGCTCCATTCTGAGGATAATCCTGGAACCTCATCTGTCACATCAGACTATTCTTTGAATCAACACGCTTCTCACACATCAATTCAAAGAGGGGCAAATGTAATACCCCAAAATTCGCACCTTATAATTTCAATCAATTTTGGTGCATTTTCTTCAATTTTACATCATTAAAGTCTTATTTTACTAGGCAATTTTCTCTCTCCTACCTGATTTTATTTGACTTGATGTCAATTGCAAAAACTCTAAATTGCATTAATCTCACATTATACTTAATTCCTAAGTATTCAACTTTATTAGCTAAATAATCCCTATGATAAATTAATTTAATTCTAGAGTCCTAAGTGCTTTAAATTAAATTAAACCCACCCCCTTTAGCTAATACACATAAAAAGGAATTAATATTACTTGGTTATTTGAATGGATTATCTTATTTGGATTTAATAATTCAAAATATTCGAAGGGTCACCCATATGTGGCAATAATTCATTCTTTTAATTAAGTAATTCTTCAATATTTATCTCAATTGGGAATGAAGAGTCAACCGTTTCATTTCAAGAAACTCTCCATTCCTTCTTCGGGCTTGTCTATATTATGAACCTCATTTTCTCATGTTTAAGAGAGGGAAATTTGAGAGCACATAAACTATAGAGAATTTTAGTCTCAATTATTCATATTTCCAAAGCTTTTATTGCACATTTAGATTAATTTCATTTTAGTATAATATTGCATTCTCATATTAATTAGTTTGTTTACAATGCTCATAGCTTAATTTTCAGATTTCTTTGAAGCTCTTTTAGATCAAATCTGCACTCTTATATTTCTTTCATGTTCTTAGCTTAAAATCTGCATTTCATTCTTAAATTACTTGCATATTCACCTTAGAGTAATTGTATTTGTTTATTTTTATAGCTTTCAAAATCCTATGTTTTAGTTTGGTCTTATACTTGTTGACTCTCAGTCTGAGAGTAATTTAAACACCCTAGCTAATTAGGAGGCAACAGGTCAAATTGATAGACATTATGAATTGAGTAATTCATACTCACCTTTGTAATTTCGATGATCAAGCAATGACTATGTTGTGTATATGGCTGGATTAGAGGTCCCCATTCAGCTATAGACAAAGTTAAGCTCTACATCTCATTTACCTATGCAAGTACAAACTAGTCTTGATATGCATTAAACAAGAAAGAAATCCATTAGAGGTCATATGCAAAAAGTACATCTATTTTCTAGCTTGTTTTCTTCATACAGTTATAGATGTTTATCATGGAGCACGTGGAGTTAAATGTGGCTCCCACAAGGGTAGAGCCCAATGTGCTACAAGATAGAAAATCAACAAATAATGAGACTTAGCAACAATTTTAGAAGGGACTGAAGGCAGTGAGGATGAACATGATGTCAAGGGATTTGACAGTGGATTGTCAAATAAAGATATCAGTCATATCAACTATGTCAGAAATAGTCTAAAAACAATGACATCTTCTTTCATAATGGAAACAATGATTTTAAGAATATGAAGTAGTTCAAGAAATTTTTGAGTTACTAAAATGAATAATTGTTGTTCTAAGACAACATTCTTTCACTGAAGAATAATATGGATAAAATCTGAGATGATACAGATCACAAATATATTGCTAAAAGCAATGATACAAAGTAGTTATTCAAAGCACTGAAAGCATGAAAGTAACCCAATGGTTTTTTCTTCCAGATTATTGCACAAGTACAAAGATTTCAAAGTATGCAGCAAAAGGGAAGGGTTATATTTGTATGTTCATATTTTTTTGTGATATTTTGTTGTGAATTTTGGAGGCTATAGGAAAAGCCATGACTACAGTCATTTAAAAGAAGTGAAGAGTATTTTCTTCATTCTTCATACAAAGAGAAATGCCCAGAAATAATGATTGCAGCCCGTGTGAAGAAAAGATATCATTTTTCAATGTGTTATGACCATGGGGGTTTTGAATCCATCATTCAAAAAAGATATAGAGTTGTTTTATGTTTTTTCTTTGTAGATATTTTCATTTTTCTATCAATCCAAGACAATAAAAGTATACAAAAAAAAAAGCAAAGATTTTTCTTCATTTTTATGCAAGGGAAAATCAAAAGCAATTTGAGCCATGAAGCAACAACAGGAGTATCACAAAAATAGAGCTCTAAAAACCTATAGAAAGTAATTAAATCCATCAAATCTGCAGTCAATTCCTTTCAAACTCCTTCAACATTACATGGTGTTACAAATTGTAGCACAAAAGACTGAGAAAATCCCAAATGAAGCTCTTCAATCTCCAGCCACATTCATCCATGGTGGCCAACATTAGAGATGGAGCAGCAACATTTAAAAAATTATAGTCAAAACCTTTATCCATGGCGTGAGCACAAGGAGTAGCAATAATTATTTTTCAAAAACCCTCTTCTTCCTCAAGGTGGCTGAAGCTCTTTATTCCCAGCAAAGTGAAATGCAAAGAATGAAAAATGAATGGCTTTAGGGTTCGAATTTCCCTCTAGTCAATTGTTACGTGCCAAGTTGAAAGGATTTGTGCCTTTTCTTTTAATTTCTTATACCTCTTAAAAGCTCACACCCATGTATGGGTATTTTTAAAACCAAAACAAAAAAAAATTAAGTGATAATGTTATCACTTAACTTTTTTAACTTTATATTGTTTTGTCTTTTTTTACTTTTTAAAGTAAAAAATAAATATTTAGTTTTGCACATGATAATTTTTATTAGGTAGTTTATTATTCGTTATTTTAATAAATATTATTATATTAATGATATTATTAAGTGATTTAATTATCTCTTAATATATTATTAAAATAAATTATAAATCATTTAATAAATATTATTATGTAAAAATAAGATATTTATTTTACTTTAAAAAGTAAAAAAAGAAGATATTTTGCAAATGTTATGACTAAGTGCTCAAGTCATGGAGATAAGGATAAAATTTCTAAGTGGAGTTATTGCTTTTCAGATATTTTTGAAAGCTTTTGAAAGATAAGACTGTATTTATGGAGGATACTTATCTTGATAAACATAAGGCATGACATTTGGACCACTTTTATGCCTTTTTGAAGTCCTTTGAGGGGATAAAAATGGCCTTGTAGACTAAATCCGACCCAGGAGTTATTGCTCTCCTAAATATAGCTAGGTGGAAATTGTATAAGTATGAGTTGAGACTCATTTGTAATTAGTTCTAGATTTATGTAGTTTTGAGAGCCTTGTGACCTTTTCAGTCCTTTTTCTCATTCTATTTTAGCTTGTAACTCATTTTTGTAGATATAGGAATACATTGGAGATCATTTCTATGTAGTATTTTGCCTTCTTATTTATGGCAGATGTTTTGTTGCACTTTATAGTTTGTGTTAAATAAATTGTCATAGTTTTGTGTTGTGAAAGTTTATCTTTCCTTCCTAAACACAATTTCTCGGACCTTCTTGTGAAATACTTATGCATGAACGTGAAGTAAATAGATTGTGTGAGTTTATGATTTCATTTAGGTGTATTTTCAAGAATTATTCTTTTGTATGTTGCAAGTTTCAGTTTGGTGCATCACCCCTTTAGGACTTAGATTTTATTTCATGTTATCCTTCTATCCCTTTTCCTTAGAAAGTTAAGTTTTGAGACTTTAGGTGAAGTATCTATTAGAATAACTGAGAGGGGGGTGAATCAGTTATCCACAGTCCCAATTACAAAATGTATCGCTACAAACAAATTTAGCTAATTTTGCAGCTCGGTAAACATGAAATACTAACTGTTTGTGTAATTACTGATTATCAGTTAATTTCTCTTAGTGATTACCGACCAAATAAAATATGCAACATGTAAAGTATGATAACCAAACAATCACCACATAAAAACATAACACAAAGATTTAACGTGGAAACCCTGCAAAGGGAAAAACCACCTGGGACTAGTAACCCAAAAACTTTTCACTCTTCTGAAGTGAGCTTGGTGAAGAGCTAACCCTGTTAAAGGTTACAAAACACACTATAAGGTGTGACCTTGTTAGAGGATTTAACACTAACAATTATCGTCCAACTAGCATTCACTATGGGGTTGATAGGATAACAATGTACATTCTATGAATGACATATAAGACTTTCAAGTCAACTCGGTTAAGAGATTTTATCTGTTTACAATGGTTAAACTGAAATAGTAGGTGATCTAATTACAATACAACTTGATTTGTAGATATTCAGATCTATTCTAAGTCCATACAATCCTCTAATCAATATTTTTTATTCATTTCATCAACATTGAATAACTTACTATCCCTCAGTAAAGCTCTCTGACACTCGGTATTATTCTACAGTTTGGTTCTTCTTCAACTAGTCTAATTAGGAATGCATGAAGCTTGTTCATGTGATATCTCTGCAGTCTCCTTCTTCCAGCATAAGTTTCACTGTTAAACCCTAGTCTCTTAAATAGACAAGTAAACCATTTTCTTTTCATCCATCAGATTTTGCCACTTAATCTCCTTCATTGATTTTGCCGCTTAAACCTTCCTCAGTAGTTGTGTCAATGAATCATTTCAATTCCATCCTTTAGATCTTCTTCAAATTTTGTTAGATGTAGATCTCACAACAAACTTTATCTTTCCTCCTCATAATCATACACTTTACAGCTCATCAATTTTTTTCAACTAAACTAATCATTTAGTTCTTTTGTCCATACTTAGTTAACAAAGAAATGCATCCGTGAACACAAGCTCAATTGATACTATCACTCGGTATACACTACACTGGCTCAGTGTATACTAGAATGCTTTAATAACCGACCACACTACTTTGTAACATTTTTCTTCTATCTTCATAACAGATTAATGCAACATAATCAAGTCAACAATATGAAGTCATAAACTCATCAATAAGTTACCAAGAGTATTCCTTATCCTCATCTGTCATATCCATCTTCCTCCATGTAGATATCTCGGTTCTTCATATTTTCTCTCCTCTTTACAAATGTCTAGATATTTGCAACTACCATGATAAGTACTGTCAAAACTAGTTGACATCAATGACAACATAATGACTAATTCAATTGTCCTACATAACAATTCAATGCTCTGTGATCTCTAATCACTTGTAATTCATCAATCAGGTTCTCAATTAGTTTTAGTTCATCAATCTCTCCCTTTGGCATTGATGGCAACTCAAGAAATATGAAATATACCATACACATACCAAACATGTATTCTACAACTCTGTAAGCAAATGTTGCAGCTCAGTAAGCTCTCCCTAGCTTAATATGTTAAATCACTACATTACATGATAGCATTGCAAATGTAGACTTTCCTCCATAGATATGATCTTTCCAGTTCTCAGGTTCC
Source organism: Chamaecyparis obtusa (assembly GCA_027943335.1). Lineage (NCBI taxonomy): Eukaryota > Viridiplantae > Streptophyta > Pinopsida > Cupressales > Cupressaceae > Chamaecyparis > Chamaecyparis obtusa. The sequence goes on from BSBK01001997.1 coordinate 492,235, forward strand.
TTTTGTTCTCAGGAACAAATCTTCAAAACTCTCCCTGACTTTCTCAGATTTTCTCTCCCTTAGATAGATGTTCTAGTGATCTCCTCAGTTATCATATTGTTTATCTCTCCCTTTGACAAAAATTCCAAAGAAACACATAAACATATAGCTTTGTATTAGCCATGTGACTCTCTATTGTTTGATGCATACAATGTATCTCGGTATACTGATAGGCAAATAGTTGTTCTTGAAATCTTTCACAACCTTAGACAAAATCCAAAGTGTGAGCTATGTTGCATCAACATGAATGATCTTCTAATAAGATTAGGTTGATGCAACCTCCAGATCACATTAGTGACTGGTAGATAGGGGACGAACCCCAAGTCTAGTCCTCAAGTACTCAAAAGTTTCATTCGGTAGAGGCTTGGTAAATATGTCAGCAAGTTTCTCTTTTGATGTAACATATTCTAGTTTAACTTGCTTCTCTTGTACTTGTTCTCTTAACTATTGATACTTAATAGAAATGTGATTGGTCTTTGAGTGCATTACATGATTCTTAGAGATGTTTATTGCACTTGTGTTGTCATAGTATATAATCACCGGCTCAATGATTACCTCGTTCATCCCTTCCAACACTTGCTTAATGTAGGCAATGTTTGAACAATTTTTAGCAGTAGCAACATACTCTACTTCGGCAGTAGACTAAGAAATACAAGGTTGTTTCTTACTTTTCCAAGTAACAAGTCTTTCACCAAAGAAAAATGCTCCTCCGGTGGTACTCTTTCTATCATCTATATTTCTAGCCCAATCTACGTCGGTGTAGACTTTTAGTTCAAACTTCCCTTCCTTAGGATACCATAATCCATAGTCCTCTATTTTCTTCAGGTATCTTAAGATTCTTTTTGTTGCAACCATGTGTGATTCCTTAGGATTTGTAGAAAATCTAGCAATAATTCCCATAGCATGTACAATATCTGGTCTACTATGCACTACATACATCAACTTACCAATAATAGATTGGTTGTCTGGTTCACCTCTATGCATTCATCATCTTTAGTTAGTTTTCAGCCTGTGACCATCGGTGTTCCAACTGGTTTAGCATCTACCATGCCAAATGTTCTCAGTACTTCCTTTATATACTTTGATTGTGTGATGAATATTCTATCATTCTGTTGAATAACCTACAAGCCTAGAAAGAACTTAGTCTCTCCAAACATAGACATTTCAAATTCTTTGTGCATCTCATCAGAAAACTATTTATAGATATGATCTTGTCCTCCAAAAATAATATCATCCACAAATATTTTAGCAATCAAAATAGTATCATCAATATCTCCTTTCATATACAGATTGTTGTTCTCACTAATTCTAACAAAACCAATACTTAACAAATAAGTATGCAACCTTTCATACTAGGCTCTAGGTGCTTGTTTTAAACCATATAAAGCTTTATCTAGTCTACATACCATATCTTTCTTGTCTAGATCAACAAAACCTTCTGGTTGTTCGATGTAGACCTCCTCTTCTAGTATCCCATTCAGAAATGCAGACTTAACATCCATTTGATAAAATTTAAACTTCTTATGTGTTGCATATGCAAGTAACATTCTAACTCCTTCTAGTCTAGAAACAAGTGCAAAAGTATCACCATAATCTATACCTTCCTCCTATGCATATCCCTTACATACAAGTCTATCTTTGTTCCTTGTAACCTCTCCATTCTCATTCAGCTTGTTTCTGAAAATCCATTTAGTATCAATAACATTCTTATCCTTAGGTCTAGGTACTAAAGTCAATGTCTTTTTTTTCTCTATCTATTCTATCTCTTCATTCATTGCATTTACCCATTCTTCATTCTCCAATGCAACCTTAACATTTGTTGGTTCAAACTTGTTGGTTCCTTTTCTTTCTACTTGCAAATTTACACTATGATTGACAAATTAATGTCACTGACTCTATCACCACTCCAAACTCTACAAGGAAAAGGGCCAATTAATAAGGATCAACAAGGATCCTCCTACACTTTGAGCCTAATGCTCAGGAAGGTGTACCCTTGACTCACTTCTTGAAAGGAGTCCCCAAAATATTATACATTCATGCCCTTTACAAACTCATTTAAGGATTTTATCATTATTATTAGTTTGATTGATGATAGGAAAAATGCCTGCTGAGAGTGGACCAGTATCTCCTCCTAGGGCACAGAGTCACAATACAACATACATCACTAAAAATCTAACTCCAACACACCCAAATCCAGAATAAATGCTTTGTCTATTATTCCTCTCCAACCTCACACTTAGACATCATATTCTCATTCAACCATGGATTCTCTAAAATTACCTTTAAGGATTTAATCCTGACTTTGGCAAGAACTTGTTAACTCCAGAATTTGCACCCTAAATCCAAGCACCTAAACACTTAGAAATTCTGGAGAACATGAGAACAATCATGAGTTTTTGGGTAAACTATGTAGGTGATTGAACCTCCAAATTCTAGGCCAGTTCCTATCAAATATGGAATATCACCTCCTAATTGAAAACTTGATGGGGAAAAGAGAGAAAGATTAAAACTGAATGGGAAATTGGGTGATACACCAAAACTTGGCACAGATCTATCAGGATCTTCAAACTGACATTCCTGATTACAAAATCACTGAGTTGCATTTATCATTCTCTACTAAACATAAAGGTTGACTAGAATTCATTGCTAGGGTTTAAACCATAAACAATAAAAACTGACAACAAACTTACATATTTTGCAAAAAGCCCTAATTTTTAATAAGATAGGAAAGAAATCGAAAACAACTCACTTTACTTGATTACATAAAATACAACACTTTATGTAGAAAAGAAGAATAGGACTGGACTTGATACTCAGAGATGATGAAATCAGAAAAGCCTGCTTTATTTCCTTCAAAACCTATAAAAATGGTTACAAAATAATAGAAAAAGGGTGAAGGAACAATTTGCTCACTTAACACCTCTTTTTTCCAAAACTTTGAACCCCTCACAAATGAGATGTAAATACAATAAATAGAGTCATCAAAGCCCTAACTCGAATGCATAAAAAATCCTTATGAAACAAGGAGTCAAACTGTCCAAAAATGAAGTGTAAGTGCCACTTGAACTCCCTCAAGCCATGTGTAACTGAAGTATCACTTAAAATCTCCTCAAAATTGTACCAAATCATCAAAAATCATGCATATTTGGTGGGGGTCAGATATGAAGGAAAAGCCTGTCAAAACATGAGTATAACTACTTGAAACCGATAGTAAATTGTTCCAAAAAGATCCTCAATTGATACTAGCTAATAGAGAACTCAACAAACTCATCCAAATGACTCCAAAATGCTATCAACACCCCCTAATCTGCCTCCACAACTGAACATAACTGAAAAAGCTCTTCCTTCTCTAGAACAATGATATTAAAATCCACTTTAGCTATATATTTATTCAGTAATATATTTTGTAAAAGGTTTTATTTATATTTTCCAAACTATACTTATTACATTTAATATTTAATAAATAATAAAGTTATACTCAACATAAAAAAATAGGATTAAATGTAATTCTATTTAATATATTTAAGTCAAGTATAAGTTTTATTCTTTATTTAATATTAAATATAATATGTATAAATTTAAAATTTAAACTTTTTAACCATGTATATTACAATATAATATTATTTAAGTTAAATAGATAATGAAATTATCTATTTAATTTAACATAATATTAAATTATAATATACATGATTAGAAAGTTTAAAATTTAAAAAGAAAAATATAAACAAAACCTAATACCTAACATATAAGCAAAACAAAAAAATACAACCTAAAGCACTTAAAAAATATTGTGGCATGCTGAGAAGATATCTCTGTATGTGCATTGCAGACTCCAAGTTTAATTAAAACTTACAAAGGGTTTTCATCTTTTGGCTTTCATACTTAGGTATTTTTGCATTCGGATATGAGGAAAGCCTAGGGTTATGATGTCGCCGCCATGCATTTCATCTCTGTTTCTCTGTAAATCTGGAGCTCTTCTTTTGATTAACTCGTACTCTACTGTTAGTGGTTGTGAGTTTATACTTACTTTTTTACTGGCATCTGGGCTTGCTCTGGCCGTAAGCTCAATAAAGATTAGCGAGCTTGTGCTTGACTTCAAATTCATTCCCTTGAGTCGTGACTTGCTATGATTCAATTCTTGACTATTTTAAAAGGTTCTTCATGTATCTCGGCCTTTGATCTGTAGATTGTGGTGTTGTGAAGAGCCTGGTTTTTTAAACTGGTATTTGATAACATGGCGCTAGTTGTACCTTGTATGAATCTCAATTTTGAAAACTAGATGTTCACATCATGTTTGTCATTCAAAGCATGGGCTCTGTGACTGATACATATACTTTGAGATAAGTAAAAATTTCTCCTTCTCTCGGCTATAAAATGTTCATCCTTTGGTTGCGTAACTATAGCTGTATTTTGCTTTGCACTAAATTTGTTGTTTGATTGATTCTCCTTTCTTATGTGTGAATCTGGATCTTTATATTTAAAACTCAACCTTGGGCATGATGTTGCAACCTGGTCTATAATACCATGTGTTATTGAACTGTGATATATGAATATACTATCAAAATAATGCTTGGTTTTCCCCTTTTACCAATGTAAACTAAGGCTTTGTTTACTGGCTGTGATTTGATATTTCAGCGTGAATTTCAGTTTCAGTTCCTTTATATTGTATTAACATTGGATAAATCTAAGATCTCATCCCCTGTGTAAATATGGAGTTCTCTTCTATTCTGTAACATATCATTCATCTTTTCTTTGCGTATCACCATTTTGAAAGCTCCACATGGCTGCTAAACACATGACTGTTAAAGAATCTTTCCATTTTCTAGAAAACTACAGATGTAAACTTACAGCCGTATAATGAAATATTGACTAGGCTATTGTTCTGATATAAAATGTTGAGAAACCTCCTATTTTCTTGCATACAACTTGGGGATTTCATCTCTTTTTGTTGCACATGCTAAATGCTATAGCCTTTTCCTTCGGTTGAACTTGGCTTTGCCTTGTGCTAATAGAAAACTCACTGTTTACCCTTCCTCTTGCTGGCTTTGAATATTGGCTATAAACTAACCTTTATTTGCTGAAAATCCATATGTTTTTACACTGTATCTTGGATCCATTATGTTGTATCCTGAATATGCACTATCATTTCCATTATGTTAAAATATTGGAGATCTATCTGATACAGCATTGCATAAAATCTGTTCTTGAAACTAGAATTTGCACAAATTTTGTAATAAATTTGTTGTTGTCATTAGATAATATCAAAGAAGATTTATCTTTACTACCTCTACATTGTACTTTGATTACTATTGATATCAAGCTATAAAACCTCAGAAACTAATGATAATTGAACCCATGTAATGCTCGGCTAGAGATAATTTGATCAAGCTCTTCTTGAAATTTATTACTGTTTTTTTGACCTTGCTATTAAATGGACCTCATCAGTTCATTACTTGGCTGAAACATGCTAACTAAAACTGATTTTTTCATCATGCCTAAACATTACCATTGAATGTCTACATTTTAATTGAAACCATGCTTTCTCTTTTTGCATCATGTCTGAATATCTCTATCATACAATTTCATATTGCATAATGGCAAGTATCACAGGCTGTGAACTGTTGAACCGCCTCTTTGTGAAATAATTACTCATGAGGTTCGAGCTCGGGCTTGTGACTCTCATGAGTCATATACATGACATGAAGCTCATTTTGACATGATGTAACTATTTCCCATTATGATTGTATGTCCTTTCAACAAAAACTTAATCTTCAATCTGCACATGAAGCAAATAGTATTAGTATTAAAAAATGATTATTTTTTTGTTTTTCTTCTTTCTGAATATGTATCTGTATCATTGTCATGTTTAGAGATAGGTGTTAATTTCATCATTGCTTAGTCTTTTAGACTAACATCTTCTCTTCCATATTTTTGCAAGCACCTCCAGGATGCGTGACCTCTTCAATCAGCCAAGCAAAGCTACTCAACAACCTCATCCATCATTCCATCTAGGCAATGATGGATTTGACCCTTATCTCTTTCTTGACTTCTATACATATGCATATTTTCTTCTATTTCATGCATTTTTCTATGAGCTATCCCATGGCTTGTATGGGACCCATTCTATATATTCTTTTGCAAATGAATAAAGAACTTTTGATTGCAAATACACTTATATTTTACTTATAAAAAATGCATTTTCACATTAAAGAAATGTTCTCTTTTTCTATACTTTCCATTTAGCATATAGTAATTAATCATGAGTGCTTCAATAAATTTTAAATATACCAAGAGTACCCTTCACTGATGCTATCTAAACTTTGCCAATTTTAGCATGATGCTAAAATTGGTAATAGAACTCAAAGACAATTTCACAATATACTTTGTATACCATATACTAACTCACTTTGTGACATTAATATATAAGAATGCAAGATCAGAATAAGAAGGCATACATAAATTTGAGACTAGGATTCAAGTGTATTCTCATTAGAACTTGCAGAGTCAATACATTGAAAAATGACAAAATTCTAAGGAAAAAACAAACCCTAAGCCCAAGCTCTCATTACTCAATTTTCAAATTGACCATCAACCCCCTTCTACATACATCAAATAGCACTATATAGTCACTAGCTACCTTGGAATCCTTTGGAAAGGATGCATCAAGCTTCGGATAGCTAGGACAGGACTAGGGTTTCAACTACCTCGCCAACTGGATTCAATCAAAATTTACTGCAGGGGAGAAAACAAAGCAATCTCAAAGAAAAAAAATCCAATAATGATCTTCATTAATGGCACTATCCCTGCCTGGCATGCAAAAGGCTGGAAACCCATCAAGTTTACCCACCACTATGGCGCAGACACCTTACGTAGTCAATCATACCTCGGGCCATACTATACCAGAGAGTGAAAAATCATATTATGCAAATCGATCGTCAAAACATTGAATTTTTAGTCCTTTAGTCATTGAGAAACCCTTAAAATATTCAAATTTTAGATAGCAATAGTTAATCAGCAAATTAAAACATGACCATCGATTTCATTCCTTCCTAAAAAATCAGGCGGTCCCTAAAAATCAACAAACGATCACATCAACCCCCTTCGAAAACCAACAAAAATTTAGCACGTCAGCACGTATCTGACATGCAGACCCACCTTCAATAGCCTTTAAATTAGATGATGGTTGCATGATCACAAAGGGGAAGAATATTCTTTGCGATCATGCGACAACCGTAGATCCTACCACACTGCCATTCCACCTGAAAATTTTGGGCCCACTGACATGTCCTCGTTACCTTTTCATCGGACGGCTGTTGTGAGGAATATTCTTCCTGCAAATTTTCTTTGAGGCATCACTATGACCATAGATCATGCTCAAACTTTAACTGCCTCAGAGTTGAGACCACCAGACATAAGACTAACCGCTCGCTAGGCCACGGAAGGTTTAAGGAACAAACCGCCAAGGTAGCATGAACATGCGACTAAAGAAAATGCTAGGTCACCAAATGAAAAGCACTTAACCACCAAAATCAAGAGACCCCGTGAACACATAGTCATGTGTTCGCTGAATGAAAAAACTTAACTTCCCAAAAAACTGGAGATCAAGCGATTGTAGCCAAGAAGAACTGGGCCCCGCTAAGTCACAACAACGCATATAAGAAAACCTAATGTCAGAGATTAGTTGCAAAGAGGCAAAAGGCCAAAAACAACCAGGGTTTTCATATTGACACAAAGGTAACAAAGGAATGTGAAAACATCGAGGGTTTTTATACTTAAACAATTTTGAAACCCTATGACATGAAAGAGCAATTTCCAGCAGACCTTGAAACCTAAAAATCTCCTTGGTTTCAACACATTAGACCTTGTGATTTGAACTAGAGCATGGTGACACATTGAAGAACATGGGGCTAAGGGCACAAGCCATAAAACATTGTGGATTTCTTTCACACGTTAAAACAAGCTTGCAGGATTGGCGGGACAACTTCTTAGGACTATGTGAAGAAATAGGCCATTTCTCTTATGAATTTTACTATGACAAAAAATTGGCCTAATAGTGGCTCTATCTGGGGATGATAGGTAACTTGTGCCCATGTAAGAAATTAGAATTTCTAGAGGAAGCAGACCACCTACTGGAAAATAGCTACAGAGAGCACTAGGACAAAACCTCTACAACTTAAAGCAAAAAGGACAGGAAAGAAACTCACTAGTATATACAAGCCTAACTACTGTTCATGGAAAGAAAGGTACTTCAACTAAATTATTTCTTCAAGAATTGTCCATGAACTAGCAACTCTTGAATATCACCATTGAGGTCTTTGATAATGTAGGAATCTGGTCCCCACCTCTCATGAATCAAATATGGTCCTAACCAGATTGGATCACACTTTCCATGTCTTCCTTTATCTTCCAATCTGGTATTCCAAATTAACACCAAGTCATCAGGCTCAAACCTCCTTTCTACAAATTTCTTGTCATACAAATTCTTGACCTGCAACTACAACTTAGCATTCCTTGAAATTGATTCTCTTCTAGTTTCATCTAGCCTGATTAAATCCTCAATTCTCAACTGCATTTCATCCTCTAGATCCTCATCATATATTTGAACAAATTTATACATCTCTAGTAAGTAGTTCTGAGGCATCCTTGCATGTATTCCATACACCAAATAAAATGGTGCACATCCAATTGCCTTTTTCACACTTATCCTGTTAGCCCATACAGCTAATGGAAACTTTGAGTTCCATGCCTTCTTATTCTTTTCAAGAATCCTCTTAAGAATCTTTATCAAGCTTTTGTTAGTTGATTCTGCCTGTCCATTTCCTTGTGGATGATAAGGTGAGGAAAAAGACACCTAGATGCCTAAACCTTTTTAGAATTCATTGTATTCAGTAGACCTGAAGCACATTGCATTATCACTAACAATCCTTTCAGGAAAACCAAATCTTGTAACAATATTATTCAATAGGAAATCAATCACCACCCTACTTTTTGCATTCCTTGTAGGAATAGCCTCTACCCATTTTGTAAAATAATCAGTGGCAACTAAGATCCAAGAGTGTCCTCCACTAGACTTATTTGGGAATTCACCTATAAAATCCATTCCCCATTGTTGGAAAGGGGCCTACACTTCTACTGGCTTCAATGGTACATTCCCTGAAAACTTGAGCCTACCAAAAAATCTCTGACAAGAATCACACTTTCTTACCAATTGTTCAGCATCCTTGAAGATTGTGGGCCACCAGAATCCTGCTCTCAGAATCTTTTGAGCAGTATTTTTTCCCATATAATGTCCACCACATATCCCCTCATGCATTTCTTTCAATAATTTGTCAGCTTGAGCTTCATCAACACATTTCAAAAGTATGCAATCTAAATTCCTTTTATATAACTTGCATTTTATAATTACATACTTGACTGCCTGTAGTTTTAGTGTCCTTTTCTTATTGTCATCCATTCCTACTGGACACCTCATGTTTCTTAAGTAAAAAATAATATCTTGATACTAGATACAATCATCCATATCACATGTGTAATCAACTTCAGCTTGATTTATCTGATTTGAATCAAGATTGGATTGAGCCATCAATTTTTCCAATCCTTGACCTCTAACCAACTTGGTAATTTGGATATCAATGTTAAACTCTTGAATTCTATTAATCCATCTGCATCTTCTCCCAGACACTTCTTACTGTGAAAAGATATCCTTTATTGCAGCACTTGGCACAAAATCAATAACAATTGCTCCCATCAAATAACACCTAAAAGCCTTTACTACCCTGACAAGTGCATATGCTTGTTTCTCATTGATATCATACTTTAATTCAGCAGCCTACAAAGATTTACTAAAGAATGCAATAGGTTGCTCAAAACCTTCCTTATTTTTCTGCAATAAAACTGCAGCAATAGTATGAAAACATGCAAAAGAGAAAATGTGCATCAAAACATCATAATCAAGTGCCTTAAGCACAAGGGCATCTTTAATTTCCTGCTTAATATTCTTGAAAGCTTCATTAGGCTCACATTTCCATATAATCTTAGACCCCCTTTTTAACATTTTGGATATTGGCTTGGTAACTTCAAAAAAGTTTGTAACAAATCTTCTTAGGAATTTTATCTGGCCAAAGAAGGACTAGATTCCCTTCACATTTTTTGGCTTTTGAATCTTATCAATTGCCATCACTCTATCAGGATCAATTCTTACTCCTTGCTTTCCAACTAGGTGGCCAAGCAACTTTCCCTCAATCAAACCAAATACACATTTCCTTGGGTTTAATGAGATGCCATACTCCAAGGCTCTTGCAAATATCCTTTCTAGATGAGAACAATGATCTTCTTCCTTCTTAGAATATGCAGTTAAGTCATCTTGATAAACAACAAGGAAAACATCTATAAAATCTGCAAAGGCAACATCCATTGCTCTCTGAAAAGTTGCTCCAGCATTTGTGAGACCAAAAGGCATTCTCACATAAACATAAGTTCCCTAAAGTGTTGTGAAGGTTGTCTTAAACTATTCTGATTCTTTTACAATTACCTGATTGTAACTAGAAAAATCATCCATCATAGACATCAAATCAAAACAATTACCCTTTGCAGCATAGCCTCCATATTAGGCAAGCAATAGTTATCTTTCAGAGAGGAAACATTTAGATTCTTGAAGTCCACACATAATCTAATATCTCCATTCTTCTTCCTGATAGGAACCAAATTTGACACCCAAGAAGAGTGCCTCATAGGCTTTATGATTCCAGCATCCCTCAACTTCATTAATTCTTCTTGCATCTTGGGTGCTAAGGTAGGATTAATTGGTCTCTATTTTTTCTTAAAAGGCTTAGCCTCCTCCTTCAAAGGGATAATATGTTGAAACAATTCTTCCCTGTAAACCTTTAGGTCATCATATGACCAAGCAAAAACATGCCTAAATTTTCTTAACAATTCAATCAAAGACTCTCTTACCTTGTGAGATATCTCTCTTCTAATATAGACCTTCTTAGGTGCCTCTTGTGTACCAAGGTTAATTTCATCTGAATCCATTTGATTTTTTTTCTTAGTATCCATCTGAACTCTGTCCTGACTATCAAATATAGTTTCTAAAACAACAAGTCCCTTAGGAACCTTATTAGTCTTAAGTTGCAGGACTTCATTACCAAGGATGACCTATTTTCCTTCTACAATCTCAACCAGGGCTGAGCAATCCAGTTCTTGACCATGATATTGATCTTCACAACTCATAAATCTCAAAATATCATGGTCATCTTCAAAGACCTGCCAATTTTCAACCTTATCTAGTATACTCGACCTAGTCTAAATTTTAACCTTGAAGAGACCAACAAATGTAATGTCACTAGGATTGATTGCTATATTGGCTAACAAATCAGCCATTTTATTGTTGCTCCTATCCTTCCATATAATATTAAAGGCATCAAAATATTCAATCATGTCCCAAATAGTATTTCTATATTGTTTCAATCTCTTGTTCTTGGAAGCATATACTGATCTTACTTGGGACACAACTAACTCTGAATCACCCACAACCTTTATGCATTTAATTCCATGCATGTGTGCCAATCTCAATCCTAATAGTAATGCTTCATATTCTACTATATTGTTTGTACATGAGAAGCTTAATGTGAAAGAGAACTTGTAAGTATTTCCATCGGGAGAAATGAGTAAAATACCTACTCCTGAACCATCTTTGCAGTTGGCACCATCAAAGTACATCACCCACAAATCGCCCCTCTCAGATTTACTATTTACCTCCATAGTAATTGTGTGTGTGAAAATTATACCTGATCTGTAGACACAACACTTCAGTAAAACATTAGAGGTTAGCAAAAATCAAAATCGTGCAAAACTGAAATCTAATTTAACCAAGTGATTTACTGCCTTCTAATAGGTGCGAGATTGATGCTCTCAGATTGCTATCGAGATTAGTGACCTAGAAGACACCTAAATGAAGGATTTGAATGCAATTGATCTAGATATGAATTGAATGCAATTAAGCTATTTTTTTTGGATTTTTCTATGCAATATGAATGATAAAAACTTGATATGAATCTATGATATGTAAAAATTGATATGCTATGATATGCTAAATGATCTAACAATGATATGAAAATAAATCTAATTGAATGTAAAAAAAAAGATTGATCTCACAATAGCCTTGATTTGCAATAAGCTTTGATTCTCCAAATTCCAATTCTTCAAAATAGTTGTGCAATTCGTAGATGACTTTGGCAAAGTAAGCTTGTAAAATTATGAGATGATTTGAGATGAGCTAAAGCCTTAATTTATAGAAATCTAGGGCTTCGGAGGTGCATAGGAAAAAAAGCCATAAATCACTCAAATAACTCAGGTTGATTTTTGAGTTATTTTTAAATAAAGAATAATTTAATTCACAAAAATATGCAAATCATGCAAAAATAGCTTTTTAACTCAAATTAGAGTTTAGATCAGCTTTTTGAACTCCAAAAGGATGTTGAGTTCTAAAAAGTCAACACTTTGCATTGATTTTCTAATTTGGAGTTTAACTATTTCTTTTGAATGTGCATAATAATTATGAATTAATTAAATAAATAAAGTGATTTATGCTCAACTTAACTGATTTTTGAAAATAAATAATTGATTTATGGGTTAATCAATTATTTAATCAAACTTTTATTAAAAACTATATTGTTAAATAATGACAACTTGCTCTAATTAATTAAATAAAAATTTAATCAATTATTCATAGGATATTGGATTTATTGTCAAAATTAAATAATACAATTAATAATAGATAGAATTAAATTTAATTACACAATTAAGTGGCAAGATATTAAATCTAATTAATTAAATATGAAAATATTCAATTAATCAAACTTAGGATAAATGTGATTTATTGCCAAATAATCATTAAATTAAAGATAATTAAGATAATTAGGAATATTGCTAGGAATATTCCCCAATGCATAATTTAAGATAATCAATTAGGATTCGATGATGTTTAGATGTGCCTTAGATTAGGACTTCGATGTTGATTTCGTTCGAATTGTTGATATAGAAGATTAATGAACATATAGCCCATTTTTGGGGTATTACATTTTGCCCCTCTTTGAATTACTGTGCGAAGCGCAGTGGTTCAAAGACAGTCTGTGTTTGATAGAGATATGAAACTGATTTGAAATTGATAATTGATATGAGACAAAAGCTGATTGATGTTGATTTGATATGAAGATAATAGGTCCTGAATGACCAAAGATAATGTTCACTGTAGTAGTGATGAACCGATGATTGCAAAAAAGTGTCAAAATGCTTGATTCCAAACCTTAGGATTGCAAAGAAGTGAGTGACCGGTTCTAGACTTGATTGTCTTAGCAGAACTAGCAGGTATCACATCCGAACCCTTTAGTTATCGAAGAACCAAGGAAAGAACACTATGATCTGATGGTTGCAAAAATTGATACACTTTACAAGATTAGGAGAATACCAGATTGATATGGATCTTGATGAATTTGATATGCCCCAAGTGATGATAGATTTGCCCCAAGCGATGAAGTTTTTTGATGAATCAGTAACTAGACGTGGTTGTTGTCTTGATTACTGAGGAAGATATGATTTCCATAAAGATATGATTTCAAATTTGATTACAGACTTTGAATGATATGCAATACCATGCCCCCTTCAGGATTAAAATTGAAATCTGATAAGAAAAGTCAGCGTTGAGAGTTCAGAAGCATGTTAATTGATTGGAAAAGTGGTTATACACGTTCAAGAATGCATTCTGCATCATTGGAAGGTCCCAAAAGACCAAGTTTGACTAGGTTAAACCATGAGTTGACCATAGTTGACCAAGTTGAAATTTTGATATTTTGATGTTAGATAATTAGTTAAGTTGAATACTGGATTTCTGTGATGATTGAAGGTCGAATATGCAAGTAGTTAATAATATGAATGATTTTAGATTTTGATTTTGATCCTAAAAAAGGATTCTACTTGTTGTTTTGTTGGAAGAAACTTCGTGTGAGATTCAGCTCTTGTTAGACTTGAAGATGCGAGTGGAGAATTGTTTAAGCATTGAAGTTCGTTTAGCCATTGTGAGATCATGCAACATACAAAATGCAAAGAGACATGCAAAATTAAATGCAACCTAAGACCTAGGACCTAGTCACTAATCATGTGTCGATTTGTTATCATCATTGAACTTTTAGGTAACTGGATAAATCAATACAATGCTCACTAGCTATGAAACCATAGACATATGAATATCGATTTGTATGCGCAAGAATCAATACAACACCCACTGGTCAACAACCATGGATATATGAATATTGATTTTTTTTTTTCAGAATGTCAGATTAGATATAAGCACCAAGGCACAAACGCTAGGATGACCTGAATATCATGTCCCTTTTGATATAGCAATTTGTATAAGCATCAAAACATAAACGTCATGATGACCTGAATACGCCTTGCATTACAAACACATCAAATAGTCAAGAGATCATTCTAAATCCAGTGTGAATTACCCGTAGTGACCCTTTATCATTCACATTTTAGGTAAGATCGTGTTTCACAGTAGGAGAAAGAAGTCACTCAAAAATACAATAGTGAGATCAAACTTCCTTAAATTTTTTGGGTATCAATGGTCGAGGTACGCATGGCCATCCAATTCGAGATAGAGGCTCTTATAGTCGGACACCATTTCAATCCAGAATTTCCAAAGTTATTAGATTTTCACATACAAGCAGAAGACAAAGAAAAGATTATGCCCCCAGTCATCACTCTCTAAATCCTACAAAGGACATCATCGAAGAGCTCGAAGGGACACAATATGCAAAAATTTCAATGTGAATCAGTAAGCATACAAGGAGATAAAAGCATGTAAAAAAAAGCATAGATTGTTTTCAGTTTGTATTTGATTGTTGTTGTAGATGCAAAAAAATTTTCTGGAGACGAGACTGACTGACTGACTCACATGAAGCTTCAAAGGACTCTGAGTGGATATGATACATCTAAGATACACTGGAGACCATAGGATATGACATTGATTGCCCCCAAGTTTGAACATTGATAGGATACTGACACTTGAGCAGATTGGTGGACAAACCGACCTATTAAAAATAGGAATGCGAAAACAAACCGGGAGATATGTATAAACTAAAGCAAGACTGAAAGCTAGGAAAGACCAAGATTGTGCTGATAGATAGAGCATTTTGAAACAAGTGGTGCCCATTTGCCGGGTTTTCACCATCTTGGCAGAGATTCTATTTTTGCTACCAAGGTGCCTGTTTTCAGGTTTTCACCAAGGCACTTTTTCTTTTTCTCTTTTTTTTTTCAAATTTTTTCAAATTTTTTTGAACTTTTGACATTTTTTTATTTTTTTGTGAATCATCAAGGTGCCTATTGCTAGGTTTTCACCAAGACATTCATTTTTTCAGGACTTTTTCCAATTTTTAAGATTTTTTCAGGACATTTTACCATAGACTAAATGCCTCAAGCGTAGAATTTCTTTAGATGGAGAACGTTGATTGGTTCTTAGAGCTGTTCTCCTTCAGTCATTGAGAGTTGATAGGCACCAGAGCCAAAAGTAGCAGTGATTACAAAGGGACCCAGCCAATTGGGTTTGAACTTCCCCTTGTGTTCTCGATGTGATTGATTTTTAGGATTTTCTCTCAAGATAAGATCCCCAACTTGAAATTCTCTGTGTTTGACTTTCTTGTTGTAGCCTCTAGACATTCTCTTCTAATATACTCTGAGATGATCATATGCTACTTGTCTACACTCATCTAGTAGTTCAAGTTCTTGCAACCTAGACACTCTATAGTCATCATCAGTTACCAGACCATGCATTCTGATTCTTAGTGATGGGATTTCAACCTCAATAGGAAATACCACTTCAGACCCATAAACTAAAGCAAAAGGTGTAGCCCTAGTAGGTGTTTTGATACTTGATCTGATACTTGTTCTGATACTAATTTTGATAATTGTTCTGATACTGGTTCTGATACTGGTTCTGATACTTGTTCTGATACTGATTCTGATACTTGTTCTAATACGTGTTCTGATATTAGTTCTGATATTGGTTATGATACTTGTTTTGATACATGGTATACTTGATAGCATCTTTTTCCTTTGCAAACTCACAAGCAAGATCATATCATGCAGTCCCAATGTCTAGCAAGGTGGAGAACAAGAGGGATTGGCAAGCTGGTGGAAGAGATGGAAGACAAGAGAATGAAGGAGAATGAAGGGAAGAAATCCTCAAGGGAAAACTCCTCAAGAATACCCAAGCTAGGGAAAAATTGTCATGTAAAGTGCATTTGGACAAGCAATGAAAGGTCAGCATAGGATAAGTCACAAAAACGTAATGCCAAAGAAGGACAGGATGTAGTCCAAAAGAGTAGACATGTCAAGAGGCTTCATAGCATCGTGTTTTACTCTTTTTTTTTATTAGATCAAGACCAAAGGGGAAAAGTATGGTGAAAGGCTAGAATGAATGGAGGAAAATGGATATGAAGGCTAAACATGGAAGGAATGAAAGCAAGATCATCATAAAATAGCTCACAAGATAGCCAAATGTTTATTTATAGATCAACATTGTCAAAATCAAAGAGAGAAGATGGAATGGATGAAATATGTAGAAGAACTATGCATGATGC
Source organism: Chamaecyparis obtusa (assembly GCA_027943335.1). NCBI lineage: Eukaryota > Viridiplantae > Streptophyta > Pinopsida > Cupressales > Cupressaceae > Chamaecyparis > Chamaecyparis obtusa. The sequence continues at coordinate 508,911 of BSBK01001997.1, forward strand.
CTGATTACCAGGTTTTCATCATGGTACTTATCCAAGGTGCCACAAGGGAGTGGTTTTCACCATAGGATGAATTTATTTCTCTTTACTTTTGCTACCAAGGTGCCTGTTTCTAGGTTTTCACCAAGGCACATTTTCAATTTTATTTTATTTTCAATTTTTTTCATTTTTTTTTTTTTGGCAGAAGGCAAGCTTTTTAGATAATGCTTCTTGAAAGGATAAACCATGATATGCCAAGGATTCAAAATGATATGCTCAAAGATGCTGATAGGGAAATGATGAAGGGTGCTCCCCTTAATACTACAAACACATAACAGAAATAGAGAAACAACAACAATATGCAAGAACAAAAAATTGGCTTCTTATTATCTCCACAAATGTGAAATTACAAACTTTCAGAATTACAATATGCAAAGCCACATGGGCATTCCCTTACAATATTTCGTAGGACAAAGCCTCGAACTATTACCCAGATCTACTACCCAGAACTATTCTGAACTGCCTAAGACAATAATACAGCCTTCCTTATATAAGCAATTTTCCACCGCCTGGAAGGTTCCAAAATTTTAGCCAATAAGGCCGACCAAACTTAGAATTATTTTATTTTACATTTTATTACATCATAGTTAGCTCAAGATAACCTTTGAAACCTGAACAGAAATTTTGAAGAAAATTATTTTTCTCCATTTCAGGTGGCCCAACTTCCGAAGACCATAAGTCATCACCAGTTGACCTGACCGGCTATTATAACCCCATTTCAAAAATGCCGCAAAGTGCTCTATAGGCTTGATCCGCACAAGCACCCGTCACCCAAATTTATGACCTCATCCGGGCCCTCTAAAGCCTTCAAAACTGAGTTCAAAGTTTCTGTACCCTGCTACCAATACCGAAAATCTTCAATATCTTCCAATATACACTTGATCTGGCAATGAAACTTTACTGGAAGACTTATATGACCAAAATGAACCTCCAAGAAAGAAATCAGATCATTCTGAGCACATACAAAAATTACCAAAAATAGTAACTTTCCATAAATAGCAGCTCTGCACAAAATAGCCCTTAAAAACATAAATATTTTTGGGTAATGCAAGATTACTCTTACACCCAGGATGCTCCTGCATCAGACACCTGGGGTAATTTGAGAAGTGACCCTGTCACGACTCAGGTGTGCAGAGGAAAACCAAGACGGCTAACCTCCTCCTTTGTCAGCCATGATGAATCTTCAACAGGTCATCCTTTCCACTTGACTAGATATTCTTCATATGTCCTGTTCCTTGTGCTTCTACCAACACGACTGTCCAGTATATCTTCAATCTCCTTAGTGTCTGAAATAGTTGCTGGAATACTCCACTGTGCTGCTATGATCTCATCTTCAACACCTCCTTCATGATACTCTGTCAGATCTGAAATGTTAAACACTGGTGAAATATTTAGCTCAATAGGCAATTCTACCTCATATGCATTTCCTGAATCATGTTTCTTTAGTATCCTACATGGTCCAAACTTCTTCATTTTCAGCTTGTTATATGTACCAACTAGAAATCGCTCCTTCCGCAAATGAACCATGACTTCATCACCAACCTGAAATTCTTTATACCTCCTTTTCTCATCTGCCTTAGCCTTATACTGTGCGTTCATCTTGGTAATATGCTTCCTCACCTCCCCATGGATGTTCTTCAAGTGTTCTACAAAATTTTCAGCTTCAGCACTACTTATTTCTCCTTTATCTATCTTCCTCAATTCAGATGCATTTCTTGAACTACTTCCATATACAATCTAGAATGGTGATTTACCAGTGCTCTTGTTGACAGAATTATTGTATGCAAATTCCGCCTGTGGTAAAATCAAATCCCATCCTGTTGGCTTATCTCCAACCAAACATCTTAGCAAATTTTCCAAACTCCTATTCACCGCCTCTGTCTGTCCATCAGTCTGTGGATGATGTGATGAACTAAACTTCAAATCTGTCTTCAACTTCTTCCATAATGTACACTAGAAATATCCAACAAACTTAGTATCTCGATCTGACACTATGGTCTTTGGCAAACCATGAAGTCTCACTACTTATCTGAAAAACAATTCTGTTACATGAACAGCATCATTAGTCTTCTTGCAGGGAATGAAATGTGCCATCTTCGAAAATCTATCAACTACTACAAAAATTGAATCATGTCCCCGCTGAGTCCTCAGTAAACCAAGAACAAAGTCCATGCTGATATCCTCTCAAGGCTTCTTTGGTATGGGTAATGGCTGATACAACCCTGTATTCTACTTCACTCCTTTCACCATCTGACATACTCTGCAACTCTGTACAAACTTCTTCACATCTTGCTGCAACTGTGGCCAATAATAATTCTTTATCACGACCAAAATGTCTAGCCAATCCTCCGCTATGCTTCTCCTTGATGAGATTCTCCCTCATAGAGCTTCGTGGAATGCACAACTAACTCACTCTGAATAGCATATCATCCTGGATGATGAAATCCAACCATTTCATCCTGTCTAGAGTAACGGGTTCTGTACAAGCTTTCCAAGCTTCACCAAAATCAGGATCCTCTGGATACAAATTCTTGAGTTCCTTGAACCCAACCACTTCAATCTACATTTCTGTCAGCAAGAGTTTCCTTCTACTAAGAGCATCTGCAACCCTATTAGACTTTCCACTCCTGTGTTTCAAAACAAATATATAACTCTGCAAAAACTCAACCCATTTCAAATGCCTTTGATTCAATTTTCCTTGACTATTCAAATATTGCAAAGCTTGATGATCAGTATATAAAACAAACTCCTTAGGAAGCAGATAATGTCTCCACTTCTTTAATGCCTGAACTATAGCATAAAATTCCTGATCATAAACAGAATATTTCCTCTTGGCATCATTTAACTTCTGACTGAAATAAGCAACAGGTTTACCTTCTTGGCTCATAACAGCTCCTATTTCAGTACCACTAGCATCACAATCTACTTGAAACACCTTATTAAAATCTGGAAGTGCTAAAACAGGTTGTTCTGTAACTTTTTATTTCAACAATTGAAAACTCTTTTATGCCCCATTAGTCCACTTAAACTCTTTTCTATCCCCTCTCTTTGTTTCAGTCAAGGGTCCACAAATACTACTAAAATTTCTGATAAACTTTCTGTAAAAGCTAGCTAGACCGTGAAAAGATCTTACCTCAGTAGCACTCCTTGGAGTAGGCCATTCAAGGATAGCCTGTACCTTCTCTGGGTCCATTTTTAGACCTTCTGCTGAAACTACAAATCCCAAATACACTAACTCTTTCTTCACAAAACTGCACTTCTTCAAATTAATCAACAATTTCTCATTTCTCAACTTCTCAAACACCATACGAATATGCATCATATGTTCCTCCAATGTCTTGCTAAAAATCAAAATATCATCTAGGTAAACAATGACAAACTTACCCAGAAATTCTTTCAGAACCTCATTCATGAGCCGCATGAAAGTGCTCGGTGCATTGGTTAGCCCAAAAGGCATGACTAACCACTCATATAGTCCTTCCTTTGTCTGGAAGGCAGTCTTCCATTCATCTCCTTCTCTGATCTGAATCTGATGATATCCACTCTTTAGATCTATCTTTGAGAAATACACAGCTCCACTCAAACAGTCCATAATATCATCCATTCGTGGCAATGGAAACCTGTACTTGATTGTGATCTTGTTTATTACCTTAGAATCTATACACATCCTCCATTCTCCATTCTTCTTTGGTGTTAATACCGCTGGTACAACACAGGGACTCAAACTCTCACGGATCAATCCTTTCTATAACAGTTCATGTACTTATCTGTTCAACTCCTCACTTTCTATAGGTGTCATTCTGTGTGCTACCTTATTCAGCAAACTCACTCCTGGGATCAAGTCCATCTGATGACTGATCTTCCTGACTGGTGGTAATCCATCAGGCACGTTATCGGATATAATATCCTGAAACTCATTCAACAAATCTGCAACTTCTACAGGAACATCTTCTACTTCCTCTTTACCAGCTTTTAGAATTAAAGAAAAACATACATGCTCATGCCTCATACCATCTAGAAAATTTCTTCCATCAACAAAAGTTATCCTTGCATTACCACATACCTTTTCTTCGGTCTCCTTCAATGGTTTTAGCTTATGTCGCACTCCATCCTTTGTCAGGGAATAGGTATTCGCACGACCATTATGTACAGCACATCTGTCAAACTGTCATGGTCTACCCAACAACATATGACATGCATCCATAGATATGATATCACACAATACCTCATCTTGGTATCCGCCAACCTTGAACTTTACTAGGCATTGTTCATTGACCATGACCTTGTGGTCATCCTGTACCCAGGCAATCCAATATGGATGTGGGTGTTTCTGTCTCTTGAGCTTCAACTTTGTCACCATCTCTTCTGACACCAAATTGTCAGTGCTTCCACTATCAATGATCACATCACAACATTTACCTTCACACTTGCACCTGGTGTGAAATAGGCTCCTCCTTTGCTCAGGTTCATTCTCACCACTCAACAGGACTCTTCTGTTAATCAACATTTCTTCTCTTTCAGCATCTTCAGAATTTGATGATCTGGCATCTTCATCTACATGTGCAACTCTGGCCTGGCCTTCATTTCTCCTGTCTGTTCTGCCTTGGCGCTAAGGACATTCAAATGCCCTATGACCTTCTTCTCCAAAGTGAAAACATGTTCCACGGAAGCCACCTCTTCCAGATCCTTGTCCTCTTCCTCTTCCTCTCTGATTTCTATTATTCTGATCTTGGAAGTGATTGGAATTATTTCCTCGCTGATTCTAACTGCTACTAGCCTCATCCTTTTTTTTTGGATCTTCATTTCGGCCACCATATGACCGTCCACCAGATCGTCCACCGCGACCTCTTCCATTTTGTCTACTCTCAAACTTCTTGTTCAGCTTTTCCTCTACTTTTAGGAAAAACTGGTATGCCTCTTCAATACTGTTCATTCAAACTAGATTCAGCTCCTCCTGAATGCTTGGCCTTAACCCATTAAGGTATCGGGCAACTTTCTCCTTATCAGCTTCTGTGTGGCCTGTTCTGATAAGGAGTCGATAGAACTCCTTTGTATACTCCTGAACAGATCTTCCTGCTTGCTTCAAACTTTGCATTTTCTTTAGTAGATCAAGCTCATAATCAATAGGAATGAACTGTCGCTTCAATTTATCCACCATCTGATCCCATCTTATGATTTTATCTTTCCCTCTTCTATTTCGCTCCAATTGAATTTCTTGCCACCAGATCTTCGCATGACCTTTCAGTCTGGCCTTCACAAATTTGACCCTATCAGGATCCTCAACATCTTCATACTCAAAATATTCCTCACATTCATTGATCCAGTCGATCAATTCCTCTGGGTTAAGATTTCTAGAAAATGTAGGAACCTCAATCTTAGGTCTTTTCCCAATCTTAGAAATGGCCTGAAAAAGTCTTTCTTCCTCCTGGTTCACAATTTCAACTTCTCCTTCTTGATATTCTTCTTCGGCTTCATCCTCGCTTTCATCTCTGACATTAAGATTCATTCCTCTGTGAATCTCTTGTTGCAATGCTCGCACTTGTCTCTGCAGCTCTCTAACCTCAGGTGTTACAACACTAGCTCTTCCGACACGTTCCCTTTGTGGAGGCATTTTCACGATGCGCACTGAAACCCTAGCCACGGTTCTGGTGCAAACTGCCTCACAGTCGGTGATCTATTTACACACTCAAGAACTCCTGCTCTGATACCACTTGATGAAGGGTGCTCCCCTTAATACCACAAACACATAACAGAAATAGAGAAACAACAACAATATGCAAGAACAAAAAATTGGCTTCTTATTATCTCCACAAATGTGGAATTACAAACTTTTAGAATTACAATATGCAAAGCCACATGGGCATTCCCTTACAATATTCCGTAGGACAAAGCCTTGAACTATTACCCAGATCTACTACCCAGAACTATTCTGAACTGCCTAAGACAATACTACAGCCTTCCTTATATAGGCAATTTTCCACCACCTGGAAGGTTCCAAAATTTTAGCCAATAAGGCCGACCAAACTTAGAATTATTTTATTTTACATTTTATTACATCATAGTCGGCTCAAGATAACCTTTGAAACCCGAACAGAAATTTTGAAGAAAATTATTTTTCACCATTTCAGGTGGCCCAACTTCCAAAGACCATAAGTCATCACCAGTTGACCCGATCGGCTATTATAACCCCATTTCAAAAATGCCGCGAAGCGCTCTACAGGCTTGACCCGTGCAAGCGCCCGTCACCCAAATTTTTGACCTCATCCGGGGCCTCTAAAGCCTTCAAAACTGAGTTCAAAGTTTTTGTACCCTGCTACCAATACTGAAAATCTTCAATATCTTCCAATATACACTTGATCTGGCAATGAAACTTTACTGGCAGACTTATATGACCAAAATGAACCTCCAAGAAAGAAATCAGATCATTCTGAGCACATACAAAAATTATCAAAAATAGTAACTTTCCATAAATAGCAGCTCTGCACAAAATAGCCCTTAAAAACATAAATATTTTTGGGTGATGCAAGATTTCTCTTATGTAAAGTGAGTGAGATTGGAAGATAGGAGGAATAGGCAAATGAGGAAAAATGATAGAAGGTGGAAGGATAATGTATGGAAGGATTGTGAAAGGGTAGATGGAAAGGAAGACAAGATCAACATCAACACACACCTTGAAGGGTGGTGAGAGGATGGAGGAAATGTGAATGAAGGAATACGTGAAGAAATATGGCGAATGGATAACAGAGGTTGTGCTTTAGGCACATGGAATGGAAGAATATTTTTGGAAGAAGATGAAGTGGAAGTCTTTGGAAGCTTGAATGTCAATTTCACTTTTTGCTCAACACCAGACTTTTTCAAGAGAGACTTTGGAATCCATATAGCCGTAGGCTTTTTATTTTCTTTTGATGATCTAAAGAGAATATCTTCAATGATGGATTTTGGAACCCATACTTGTCTTATAATTTTTTTCTTAGATATCTCTTTTGACTTTATGTTTCTATGTCTATAAAAGGAGACATGGTGATCTTTTTTTTTTTATGGATTCTTGTATTGCTTCTTTTTTTTGTATTGAACATTCAAGTTACTTCCAAAAGACTTGGGACTTGTGGAAGAAGGAGGATATGACTGGTTTAGATGGGTGGGTGGATGAAAAGGATTCAAGGGTGTGCATCTATGTTGATCTTGAGGAAAGATAGGAGATGGAGGTATGTAAGGACCCAAGATGGATGGTGAATTAGGAGAGTTAGGAGGGGAAAGTGAAGGGACATAAGGACCCAAGATGGAAGGTAGACATGAAGCCCTTAGTAGTGGTGGAAGAGGTCCAAGGATGGAAGTGAAAGATGCAAAAGGATAATCAATAAGTTCATCAGCATCTATATGACAACCAAGGATATCAGCATCTTTAGAGTGAGCATTAGAATTTTCAATAGAATCATGGACATCTTGAATATGAGCACCTTCTTTGATAGGATTGTTCAAAGCTTGCAAAGACTTAGGAAGAGTAGAAAGTGGAAGCGAACATGGAGTGGTAGAACAAGAAGATGGAAGACTTTGATCTTGACAAGGATCTTTGGATAGCATAAGTGCATAATTTTTTTCTTGATTTTCAATAGGCTTAACATCGGAAGTAACAACACCATTTTTACCAACCTTAATGGAAGTATCATCTTTGGAAAGCGCAAGTGTAGTAAGGTTATTTTGATTGTCAATAAGCTCAACGGTGTAAGTAGTAGCTTGATCTTGCTTAGGAGAAGACTTAAGACATGGTTGAATGCATGAAAAAGGGGCTGTAGGATCAAAAGAACCCTAAGGCAGATAAGAGACATCATGAAAAGGAGTGGATGACATGGAGGGTTCTTGATCTTGATCTTTCTTTATGTTCTTTTCTTCATCATTTCTGGAGTTCTCTTGACATGGATCCACTTCTAAGGACAAGGAAGCATGTTGGGATTGTATGGAAGACTTTGGAAGAGATGGTGGACTAGCTGAAGTAGGGATTATAGCATATGAAGGCTTAGGCTCTTTAGGTTTATCATTATTGAAATTATTTGTAGCCAAGTGAAGGTTAGCTTGAGTTTCTTTAAGAGGTAGCCTTGGAGGATAACTATAGAGAACCGCATGAAAAGTATCAGGGCTTGTGTCGAATGAAGGTTCTGTGAAAGATTTGAAAGACTCGAAAGCTTTAGGAAATTTACGGGTATTGGAGGAAGTAGGGGATGGAAGGGAACCATCACAAGACAAAGGTTCAACATTAAAATGATCTTGCTTGAGAAGATAATCTTTATTTTCAGCAGGAGAGTCCTTAGGAGAAGGATTCTTATAATATTGATGCTTCAAGCTAGCATGATGCATTTTATAGTCCTCAGCAGTGGTAGATGGATCATAATCAAGGTATTGTCCACAAAAGCCATCAAAATCTCTTTCAAAATCAGAATCATATGGATCACCATCATGATCTATCCAATGTGATGGCCCATTTGTAGTAAGTAGGAACACATGACAAGGAGGACTCTTAGGAACAGAGGTGTCATAGGTATCATTACATTGTCTGTCGTCATAGTCATCATAGTCTCCAAAGCTGGATGTGTCACTCTCCATGGAAGAGGTATCATAAGGGTTATCACATTGCTCAAATTCTATCCGGGGGCATGGTGACATGTACAAGTCTTTATCAAATGGAAAAGGGCATAGAGCTTCCATGGAGAATTCTTTAGGTTCCTTTTCTTTCTCATGTTTGTTAAGTTCAACTTGCATAGCTTGCAGTTGCTTCATCATAGTAGTGATTAGAGCTTCTTCCTCTTGTGTACTGATTCTTTGAGACATGTGTACTAATTCTCAATAGCTATTGCTTTATTCCTGACACAGTGATTCGTTCGACAGATTCTGAAATTAGGTTGAAAAAGCTAAATATCTGGCAATTCTGAAAACTTTCAAAAGTTTCCCAAACGACACTCTACAAACTTGTATGACAGTGGGTATGCTATGAAACGACAGTTGCAAAACTCGTACGACAATTCCAAGCAAGATTTTGACTCTTAGAATTTTCTGGCATCAAAACTCGTATGACACTGGGTTGGTTATCATACGACAGTTGGGTATCAATGAAATGATAGTTGAAAATCTCATACGACAGTTGGGTAGCAATGAAATGACAGTTGAAAATCTCATACAACAGTTGCAAGATTTTGACTTTGAAAATTTGCTGGCATGGAAACTTGTACGACACTAGGTACTTAATCATATGACAGATGGGTTGCAATGAAATGACACTTGATGGAAACTCATATGACTTTCTGACCTCCTGAGACAACTTTTGACTCTAGAAAAGGATTTTACTTCAGATTTTGCAAATTTTGAGTTTTCAGATTTGAATTGTTTGCAAATTTCAATGTCTAGATTTGAGGATTGTAACAGATTTGTCTATTTTCAGTAACCAGATACATAAACAAACATGCAAAATAGCAAGCAAGTGATTTCAAGCATGTCTGAAAACAATGAACAAGGGCAAAAGAAACCTTGCGCATGAACAATCAAGTGACTTATTCATTCTAATCCTCAGAAGCACTAATTGTGTATGTTTCAAAAATGTTTTGCAATAACGCACATATACCCTATAAAATAAAAATTTGGCCTCGCTAGGATTTTTAGTAATGGTTTGACTCTATAACTTTTATGATCTAAAAGGGTGAACTCCAATCCCAGCGCACCAAGGTTTTGACACAGTCCGAGAACTTAATCTTCAGGAGAAGCTAGGGAGATTTGACAACCCAATAATGAACCATACGCGTGGAGATTTCTTCCACAAGGACATTTATATAGCGGCTATCACTACCACGGTGAAAATGGCTATTACCACTTGAGGTTCTGTCAATGTAGTTTTCCCTATGAAGGGATTGTCCGCTACGGTTAACCCTCTCTAAAGGTGACTCACAGTAGTATACCACAAGGGGACTTGGCTCTAGATCCAAGGTTTTTGACACCTTTTCACTTTTAACCCAAACAAAGCAAGTAGATTAATTTGACATGCTAAGACAAAGTTTGTCTCACCAAGGTCTATGATATCAACCCCACGTGATCTATCAACCCCTCCGGAGAGAGAATGTATCAATTAATAAGGGAAGATGCACTAACCAATTTTGATTCACCAAAGCTCGTGATGTCTACCCCATGTGATCTATCAACCTCTCCTGGGAGAGAATGTATCGATCAATAAGAGAAGACACACTAACCAAGTTGAATGTGAAACGCACTAAGTATCCTCCCTACCTACAAGGATTTTGTCGTCAAGAAGGATTTCGCTGGGAATCCAATCTCTCAAGAATCATGAATAGTGTTCATAGGGCCTAATTACTATGTGAGCACAGATGTATGTTTCCAAAAGCAAATCTACCAAAAGTACCCAAAAAGTAGAAAGAGGAAAACTTAACGCTTAAAGTGAATATGAGATGAGTCCACAAGGTGGAACACTTAACACCTCACACAAGCTAAAAATGAGTCCCCAACTTAGAAAACAAGTGAGTTCCTAAAAGCAAAAAAGGGTTGCCAAGTGGAACACTTAACACTTCTATCCTATTGACCCCTCCCCTTTATGGTGCTGAGATTGCAACCACGGGGCGAAATGAGGGGCCGGTGGATTAGCGAGTCCTATAACCCAAGATAGGAATCAAGATCAATCACAAGTAATCTAAGACTGCTTATCAATACTTAAGGTGTTACAACCTAGTATTCAATTATGCAAATTTGAAGAAAAGCATGCAAAGAAAACACTCCAGCCAAACACATGAGAGATTTATTTTAGGATCCAAATTGAAATGTTATCAGATTAAAGAGAATACCTGGGATCCTCGCAATGCGCTTAGTAGATTTTACCTGATTTTTAGCAATTTTTTTGCACTTTTTCCAATCAAACCCAGCAGAAATCACTCAGAAATAGCAAATTTCTATTGTTAGGGTTAGCTGTCAGTAAAAATCCAAAAATCAAATCTGACAAACTGCCTGCCAAAATGAAATGACAATTGAAATCTGATACCAAAACTTGTAAGACAGTGGGTCTCTTACCATACGACAGTCAAATCCTAATGCTGAAACTCGTACGATAGTGGGTCTCTTACCATACGCCAGTTGAAACCTGATGCTGAAACTCATATGATAATGGGTCTCTTACCATACGACAGTTGAAACCTGATGCTAAAACTCGTACGACAATGGGTCTCTTACCATACAATAGTTGAAACCTGATGCCCAAACTCATACGACAGTGGGTATGCTCCCAGACGACACTAGGTATCCGATGAAATGACAGTCTAAAAAAACTCATACGATAGTCTGAAAACTCGTACGACAACTGTACAGACTGAAATTAAAAATCGCCCTGTACGGATAGTTTTGATAGAAAAAGTGCCCAAAAAAAAAAGAAACAAAAACTAACGTCCTACTGAGAATACCACCAGAACAGGCAGCAACAGGGGAGTTCTGATAGAGAAATGATAGAAGATTGATAGAAATGAAGGGAAGCCCATTTCAGGGCCCCACGGTGGGTGCCAAAAATGTGTGTGTGAAAATTGTACCTCATCTGTAGACACAACACTTCAGTAAAACATTAGAGGTTAGCAAAAATCAAAATCGTGCAAAATTGAAATCTAATTTAACCAAGTGATTTACTGCCTTCTAATAGGTGCGAGATTGATGCTCTCAGATTGCTATCGAGATTAGTGACCTAGACGACACCTAAATAAAGGATTTGAATGCAATTGATCTAGATATGAATTGAATGCAATTAAGCTATTTTTTTTGGATTTTTCTATGCAATATGAATGATAAAAACTTGATATGAATCTATGATATGTAAAAATTGATATGCTATGATATGCTAAATGATCTAACAATGATATGAAAATGAATCTAAATGAATGTAAAAAAAAAGATTGATCTCACAATAGCCTTGATTTGCAATAAGCTTTGATTCTCCAAATTCCAATTCTTCAAAATAGTTGTGCAATTCATGGACGACTTTGGCAAAGTAAGCTTGTAAAATAATGAGATGATTTGAGATGAGCTAAAGCCTTAATTTATAAAAATCCAAGGCTTTGGAGGTGCATGGGAAAAAAAACCATAAATCACTCAAATAACTCAGGTTGATTTTTGAGTTATTTTTAAATAAAGAATAATTTAATTTACAAAAACATGCAAATCATGCAAAAATAGCTTTTTAACTCAAATTAGAGTTTAGATCAGCTTTTTGAATTCCAAAAGGATGTTGAGTTCTAAAAAGTCAACACTTTGCATTGATTTTCTAATTTCGAGTTTAACTGTTTCTTTTGAATGTGCATAAATATTATGAATTAATTAAATAAATAAAGTGATTTATGCTCAACTTAACTAATTTTTAAAAATAAATAATTGATTTATGGGTTAACCAATTATTTAATCAAACTTTTATTAAAAACTATATTGTTAAATAATGACAACTTGCTTTAATTAATTAAATAAAAATTTAATCAATTATTCATAGGATATTGGATTTATTGTCAAAATTAAATAATACAATTAATAATAGATAAAATTAAATTTAATTACACAATTAAGTGGCAAGATATTAAATCTAATTAATTAAATATGAAAATATTCAATTAATCAAACTTAGGATAAATGTGATTTATTGCCAAATAATCATTAAATTAAAGATAATTAAGATAATTAGGAATATTGCTAGGAATATTTCCCAATGCAAAATTTAAGATAATCAATTAGGATTCGATGATGTTTAGATGTGCCTTAGATTAGGACTTTGATGTTGATTTCGTTCGAATTGTTGCTATAGAAGATTAATGAACATATAGCCCATTTTTGGGGTATTACAGTAATAGGTGGCAGTATAGGTTCTTTTTCAATCACACTGGCCTCTGCTCTGAAAGCATTGATGTCAGTATCCACAAAACACGTAGTCTCATTGTCAACATTCCTTTCAATTATGTGGCATACTCGTGGCTCCCGCTCAATTTTAATAAACTAATCATCTATCTTGAAAGTTGAATAGGATAAATCACATTGTAAACTTCCACCCATGGTAGCACTCCACTTCCTAGACAGTAACATCCCATAATGAGAAGGGATATCCACCACCAAGACACTCATTGTCAATTTTTTCTCTGGGTAGGTTGCCAATCTATAAGGTATTGCACTTATAGTCCCAATGACTGGTACTTCTCTTTGATCCATCACACAACATCTACCTTGGACTATATCAATTTTAAGGCCTAACTTCCCCATGATTTTGAAAGGCATGATAGTATTTGAAGCACCTGAATCAATCATACAATTCCTTAATTTCATTCCATTTACAATGATACTTTAAAAAAAAAGGATGTATGTTTTCAAGGCTAGCATTGACAGAATTGTCTAGATATATAGGTGGTATTTCAGACACCATTCCCTAAACTTCCATTTCTTTCATAACTTTAGCTTCGGGCTCATTTGCATTACAAGCAACATTTTTATCATGAACATTATCTACCCACACTAAAGTTCTATCCTTATGCTCAAGGATCCTTAATAATTCTAACAAAGGAACCTTGACTATTATCTGAGACAATACAACCAACATGTCAACAGGGGTGGAGGACGGAATCTCAATCTACACTACTTTAGTATCCTTTTATTTCTCTGATACATCAGTTGTAGCTGTCATCTTCACTTTTTCAATTTTAGCCATTATGTTAACTAGCTCTTCTACTTCCTTTGATTATTTTTGTCATGAACAATAGAGATCTTTTCAGCTCTAACTCCCCTTGGTTCCCATCTTTTATCTCTTTCATTTTTGAACCTCACCAAGTTGCCATCTTTTGGTTTGTTTCCATTGGGTCCCTTAAGATTGGTATCCTTCATAAACATTCCTGAAGCTTTTCCATTGGTATTGTTTGCTGTCATATTTCTAGTTTGCACCTGAGCTATCATTTCTGTAGTGATCCTAGCAATTTCTTCTTTTGAAGGTTTTCTTAAATTCACTGGCTCTGAGGAAGAAATCATGTTACATGTCTTTTCATCAATGTCTTCATTATCAGAGAAAATCTCCTGATGGAACAAAACCTTATTTTGTCTTTTCAGGCACACATCAGTTTCTTCACCAATATCAGAAATATCTTTGTACCCCAAATATGTGTAAGGAAACTCAGGTGCGGAAACAGCTTCCTACACTAATCTCTATAGGAGAGTATTGTGCAAATTCTTATAAATCCTTACAATTTCAGATTCGTTAACTACTTTAACAAAGATATTGCAACCACATATAATACATATAGAAAAATAGAGAATGACACAATGATATACCTTGGGGAAAACCTTTCGGTAAAAAACCCCAGCACTCCAAAACCTGCACAATTTATTATCTTCAACACAAAGATTACAATACACTTGCAATGCAAGTTCTTTCAACAAATGAGAGACAAAGCCAACAAGACTTAAATTTTTGTTATATCTCTCCCATAGGAGAAGCATCATATATATAGACTCCTCTGGACCCAAAAATAGGCACAACCACCAAGACCCATGCACAAAGCCACATATACATAGTTGTTACATGCAATCCCAAGAATAGGCGTCCATCCCTAGAATAGACTATGACAGCTTGTCATAGAATCTGCCAAAAATAACAGTCATAAGAGAAGTGTAAGAGAATCTATCATACCAACCTATTTTTGGCATATTCTCTTACACACACCAACCACTTCTTGGGCGCCCAAATAGGCCCAAGTCATAAGATGCTCTTACACCTGTCATAGCACATTCCTTAAATAGTTCTTACGCATCATAGGAATCCATCATGACCATTTCAGTCATGATCTCCTTACGCACAAGATGCCGACACATCAAGTGGAGTGACACATCAACATGCCAACTAGACATGTACACTCACACTTAATTACATTATTTGCAAAAAATACATTTACAAAACAAATAATAAGAATAGGAATTATCCAAGGTTGAGACACCTTATTCCTAACATTCTCCCACTTGTCGAACACCTTGTAAGAGCAACAGGAACATAACAGGAACTTTAACCGCTATAGGCCAAAAGGCCCATAGACTCTGAACACCATCTGAACTTCTCAGTGCCCATTGGTTTCATTAATGCATCTGCAACATTCTTCACAGTATCTACCTTCTCCAAATTTACCTTTCCATCTTCCACCATATCTCTCACAAAGTGAAACTGCACATCAATGTGCTTCGTTCTGGCATGGAAAGTTGGATTCTTTGCAAGGCAAATAGCGCTCTGACTGTCACACCAAATAGTAATCTATTCTACATCAACACCAACATCAGAACACAATCTTCTAAGCCAAATGGCTTCTTTACAAGCATGAGTAGCAGCCATGTACTCAGCTTCTGTAGTGGACAAAGCAACCATAGGTTATCGCTTACTCATCCAACTGATGGCACCACCAAACATAGTGAACACATAAGCACTGGTGGATCTCCTGCTGTCAATATCACCTGCCCAATCTAAATCCACAAACCCATGAATACAAACTGAATGCAGAGATCTAGAAGAGTTACCATGATAACATAAGGAGTAATCTGATGTACCCCTCAAATATCTGAATACTCGCTTAACTGCATCCCAATGTACCCGTCCAGGATTAGCCATAAACTGACTCAGGACTCCCACTGCTTGGGCAATGTCTAGTCTAGTATAGACCATAGCATACATAAGACTGCCAAATGCACTAGCATAAGGTACTCTACTCATGTCCTCCACCTCACTAGGAGATTTTGGACAATCATCTACAGATAACTTTGTTCCCACAGAAATAGGAACACATAGTGGTCTACAATCTGCCATGCTGAACCTATCCAACATAGACTTCACATACTTACTCTGACTCAACCAAAGTTTTCTGTTAGACCTGTCTCTACTGATTTCCATACCCAAGATGTACCTAGCTGCCCCAAGATCTTTCATCTCAAACTGTGCTGACAACTGAGATTTAAAATCAAAAATCATACCCTTACCCTTCCCAAACAGCAACATATCATCAACATATAATGCAACAATAAGAAGGCAATCATTTTCAACTCTGAAATAAACACAATGATCTAATTTTGATCTTACAAATCCAATTAACAACACAAAGGCATCAAACTTAAAGTACCACATCCTAGGAGATTGCTTCAAACCATATAGAGATTTCTTTAATCTACAAACTAAGGATTCTTTACCTTTAACAATGTAGTGCTCAGGCTGTGACATATAAATCTCTTCCTCCAAATCACCATGAAGGAAAGTTGTCTTCACATCCATCTATTCTATCTCTAAATCATATGATAAGCAAGAGATAACAAAAATCTAATGGATGTCAACTTTGCAACAAGAGAGAATATTTCACCATAATCTATTCCCTCTACCTATGAATACCCCTTTGCAACCAATCTAGCTTTATACCTTTCAACACTGCCATCTACACAGAATTTATTCTTGAACACCCATTTACAGCCAACAGATTTTCTCCCTTTAGGCAAAGTTACAAGGTCCCAAGTTTTGTTTTTCTCCAATGAAGCCATCTCATCATCCATAGCCTCAATCCAGGAACTTGTATCTTCCATGCCCAAAGCCTCTTTCATAGATCTAGGCTCATCAGTGTTAGTAATCAAAGCAAAGGCACAACTGGAATCTAACATAGAATAACCAAACCTTTCTGGTTGCTTTCTTTCTCTCATGGATCTCCTCAAGGGCTGAGGTTGAGTTTGTTCTTCCTCTTCTTCTGAACTATCAGAGCTGCTAGAGCTCTCCTCATCATTAGACCCAACATGGTCTCTCTGTTCAGTCTTCTCAGGGGTAGGAGGCAACTAAACAACATCTTTTTCCTTTTCTTTTTCATCTAGTTGTAGCACAATAGGATAAGATGTTAGCTCTCTGAAAATAACATTTCTACTATACAACACCTTACTAGTCACAGGATCCCAAAGCTTGTATCCTTTCACACCAACACTATATCCGATGAAAATACATTTAACGGCTTTATTTTCCAACTTAGATCTTTTCTGCTTTGGAACATGTGCATAAGCTTCACAACCAAAAACATGAAGATGTCTAATTGAAGGCTTCTTACCAGACCACACCTCCATGGGTGTCTTACCAACAAGGGCTGATGTAGGAGATCTGTTAACCAGATAGCAAGCAGTGGCCATAGCTTCGGCCCAAAACCTTTGTTCTAAACCAACTCCACTAAGCATACTCCTAGCCTTCTCCATTAGTGTCCTATTCATTCTCTCTGCAACTCCATTTTGCTGTGGGGTATAAGGAGTTGTCTTATGCCTCTCGATACCTTGTTCTTTATAGAACTGTTCAAACTCTGCTGAGCAAAACTCACCACCATTGTCAGTTCTCACACACTTAATCTTCTTACTAGTCTGATTCTCTACAAGAGCTTTAAATTCCTTGAACTGACTAAAGACTTGTGTCTTACTTTTAAGGAAATAAATCCACGTCCTTCTACTGTAATGATCTATAATAGATACAAAAAATACAGACTTGGAGATTGAAGGAACTTTTACAGGACCAAATACATCAGAATGAATAAGATCCAAAACATCAGAAGATATGTGAGAACTAGAGTAAAACTAAACACGATTTTGTTTACCATAGACACAGTGTTCGCAGAAGTCAAACTCAAGATTGCAATCATTTAACCCCTCAACGAGATTTTTATTTTTTAGGGTTTTGAGACCCTTTTCACCAATGTGGCCAAATCTCATATGCCACAACATTGTCTTTTCTGTAGGAAGCTTAGCTTCCAAAGTGTTTGCACTACCATTGGAACCAATAGCCATAGACTTCTTCACTGCTTGGTCAGATGGTGAGGATGAAGAACTATTACATAGAGGAATACATGCATCTAGTTGAAATAAGGTACCTCTCCTAGTACCCCTTGCAAGCACTATCGATCCTCTCATCATCTTGCATCCTTCTTTTGAAAAAACAACTTGCACACCTACATCATTCAGCATACTTACAGATAATAGGTTTCATGCCAAACCTGAAATGTGCATAACTCTGTTGATTCCCTTTACTCGTCCATCAGGAAATTTGATAGTGACCCTTCCATGTCCAACTATCTTTAGGTGAGAATCATCACCCAAGTACACCTTTCCACCATCGAACTCTTCATATTTTGAGAACCAGTTTTGATGAGAGGTCATGTGAAAAGATACACCTGAGTCAACCAACCACACATCATCAGAGGCATGGGCTACCAAAGCTGCAATGAATGCATCACCATCTTCTTGAGATCTTTCTGAAGCTGAATCTGAACCTTTCTTCTTCTTCTTCGGCTCTTTGCAATCTTTACAGAAGTGCCCAAATTTATCACAGTTCCAACATTTTGCCTTGGACTTATTGGAAGTCTTTGACTTCCCATGGGATTTGGATCTACCCTTATTGTCAGACTTATTGTCATTTTTCTTCCCTCTTTCAGTGGATCTCCCACGAACAGTAAGGGCTTCTTTTTCTGAAATGGAAGCCTTTCTCCACATCTCCTCTGATAGCAGTGAAGACACCACATCATCCATTTTGAAGGTGACTAAAGTGCTTCCGAGAGCCATCACAAGATGGTCCCATGAATCCGGTAAAGAACACAAAAGTGTGTAGCAATGATCCTCCTCCTCTAACTTGACACCAACTGATGTCAATTGTGTAGCCAATAGATTAAATGCATTTAAATGATCTGTTAAGGATCCACCTTCCTCCATTCGTAGAGAGTACAACTTCTTCCTCAGGAACAACTTGTTCACCAAAGATTTGGCCTGATACACGGCCGCAAGTCTTTCCCACAATCTATTTGTGGTTTTCTCATCTAGAACATTTAGAAGGACTGCATCGGTTAAACAAAGTCTTATGAGACCCTTAGCTTTATGGTCTTTGATATCCCAATCTGCTTGAGCTATAGTTTTTGGTCTTGTAGCACTTGAAGTCGCTTCCCATAGGTCACGATCTTCCAACATGTCTTCCATCTTGAGTTTCCACAACTTGAAATTAGTGCCATTAAATTTCTCCACCTCCATTCTTCCATATGATGAACTTGCCATCTCAATCTGCAAATAAGATTCAGAATGCTCTACAAAAAACTCCCACTCAAACTTGAGATCAGCTCAAAAAACCCTACCCAACAACTAGGATCAAAAGTTGATCAAGCTCTGATACCACTTGTAAGGAAACTTAGGTGCGGAAACAGCTTCCTACGCTAATCTCTATAGGAGAGTATTGTGCAAATTCTTATAAATCCTTACAATTTCAGATTCGTTAACTACTTTAACAAATATATTGCAACCACATACAATACATATAGAAAAATAGAGAATGACACAATGATATACCTTGGGGGAAACCTTTTGGTAAAAAACCCCAGCACTCCAAAACCTGCACAATGTATTATCTTCAACACAAAGATTACAATACACTTGCAATGCAAGTTCTTTCAACAAATGAGAGACAAAGCCAACAAGACTTAAATTTCTGTTATATCTCTCCCATAGGAGAAGCATCATATATATAGACTCCTCTGGACCCAAAAATAGGCACAACCACCAAGACCCATGCACAAAGCCACATGTACATAGTTGTTACATGCAATCCCAAGAATAGGCATCCATCCCTAGAATAGGCTATGACAGCTTGTCATAGAATCTACCAAAAATAATGGTCACAAGAGAAGTGTAAGAGAATCTTTCATACCAACCTATTTTTGGCATATTCTCTTACACACACCAACCACTTCTTCTTGGGCGCCCAAATAGGCCCAAGTCATAAGATGCTCTTACACCTGTCATGGCATATTCCTTAAATATTTCTTACGTGTCATAGGAATCTGTCATGACCATTTTAGTCATGATCTCCTTACACACAAGATGCTGAAACATCAAGTGGAGTGACACATCAACATGCCAACTAGACATGTACACTCACACTTAATTACATTATTTGCAAAAAATACATTTACAAAACAAATAATAAGAATAGGAATTATCCAAGGTTGAGACACCTTATTCCTAACAATATGAAGATGTCATGTTACACCCAATATTATCATGAGTTCCTTCTTGATCAAGTTCATTAGAACCATCATCTTTGTATGCATCCATGGACTGTGCAATCACACAATGTTCTGCAGAATGAGGAGACTGGCAAGCCATACACCATGGTGTATCCTCTATGACATTTACAGAAGCTCTTTGTAAAGGATTAGGGACAGATCTATCATTATTTCCTTTTGCAGCAGGGACAATTGTTTTTCCATCCTTCCATTGGGTGTTATAAGGATAATTTTGTAGCCTAAACTGCTTATTGAAATTGTTGTTGAAATAAGGCATGTCACTAGTAGAAGTCTTTTCATTTCTGACACTAGGTGTTTTTAAGTCCTTTAATTCATTTAGCACCTTATCAAACTTGTCTTCATCTTGCTTCCTATTTCCAATATTTCTCTCGTTATCCCTCTTGTATTTTTTATCCCCAAATAACTTAGGGTCATCCCTTTTTCCACCCAATTTTCCTGATATTTTCATATTGTTTTTGATATTGACAACAATCTGAAAAGCATCTCTAAGAGTTCTTGGTTCTTTGTCCCTCAAAAAATATCCCATATTACCATCAAAGGCATTGAAGTATGTGGTTAAGCAAACATTGTCATATAACCTCATGACTTGAAACAGTTTATGCATACCCTTCTGAAATCTCATGTTGAACTAGGCTGTAGATTCATTCTGATTTTTTCTTATGGTGTTGAATTCATTTAGTATGAAACTAGCATTAGGCCTATCACCATATTGTTCTTTGAAGCATTTCTCAAAGGAATCTCATGTGTCAATACATCTATCAGGAAGTCTTTTGAACCGATCTCTAGCATCTTCCACCAAAGACTGAGCAAACAATTTCATGACCACATCCTCATGTTCAACCTCATAGTCATTTAGCACATCGATAAAAAACCTAAGGTGATCTTCACAACTAACGACATTGTTACCAGTTTAGGTATTTTGTCTCTTATATCAATTGGGAAAGCATTGGGATAACCTAGTATTCCATCAAAGCTAATTTGTCTATATCCCTCTAATTGTATAGGCCTTCTTTGAAAACTTTAGTGTTTACATTTACATTTCCATCTACTTGTACACTTGACTGCTGCTTAGGGTCAACTTTTATCTTGGCAGATGAAGTAAGCAATGGATTATGAGAAGTACTACTACCAAGTGGAAGAACATTAGAAGTTGTACATGTCATACCTATGTCAATAGCAAATGGTCCAGGAGTACTTGCTGATGAAGCCCTCAAGAACTGGATCTTTCTTCTTTTTTCTGCAATAGAAGCCTCAATTTCAGCCTTCTCCAATTCTCTTGCAAGATCATCATCCTCCTTTCTTTTATTTTCCATCTCTAAATTTTCATTCAAAATAGGTGGTGGGACCTTTGGTATTGCCTCTAGCTCATTTATTTGAATCCCCACCATCTTTTGTTTTCTCTTTTCATTAACAATAGTAGCAGGTTTGGTAACTGCACATTCATTTTTATCTTTAGGTAGAGAGGCATAGCTCTGAACCTGTCTAATCACAGGGCCCTCTTTATCAAAATCATGGTCTTGTAGTAAGCACTCTCTTTCACTTCTTGTAGGTGCACTTTTTGTACACCATTTTTAAAAAAAAAAATTTAAAGTCGCCTCCCATGAAAAGAAATTCCCCTAATGTGCTCTTGGTTTTTTTTCCCTTAACAATGCTTCTACAAAGTTTCCATGTTCAAGAATATTCAATGCAGTCAAGGTACATCCTCAAAGACTAGAGGCAAAGTGTTATTTATTTGTTAAAATGTCAGAGGTCACTAAAGCATCTGAAACAGAGCACCTGACAAGAGCCCGATACGTATGATTGAATCCACTGGTTTTCAATAAATGGTTTGAATGTAGTTATTTGGTTGAAGAAGGATAAAAACCACTAAAGAAAGACCAAAATGTCCTTGATGCTTATCTTCTATGTGGAGACCTTTGATTTGCAAAATCCCATAATGGTGAAATTTGAAAAAGTAAGACCCAACATGTCAAGAGTTATCACAAAGCCTAATATGTATATATAGTGATGATAGTTCAAAATCCCTTGAGTTTCAAAGTTTTGTTAAGTTTGGTCTCAAGCACGATATCTTCATGCACTCGGTAGCAACCAATAGTAGCATTTTGAAGAAATAGAGCCCAATTTTATGCATACTCATAACGATTGGTCCGAAATAGGGGATCTCCCAATATGATATCCACGGTCTCGATACCGATCCTCTAATCATCAAGACACTTTTGTGTTAAGTCTTTTGGCATGTATTGGTTCTTCAAGGTGTGAAGTCATCATTGTCAGATTGGGAAAATTCATCAATGCTGAATTAATTGGGATTCTCTACTCAAGGGCAGTTGTCCAAAATGAGAAGGTGAAGTTGATTGGAAAATGCAAAGAAGTCGATTAGAGGAAAGTCCGACAGAGGCAGTGGAAAAGAGAGTTAGTGTATGCATACAAGGTGGATATAGACAAAATGGAAAATGCACTCCAATGGTCATTTTCACCGAGGGAAGCCTATTTCAAGTTTTCCGCCAAGGAGAAGCCCAAGTTGACTTTTTCACCATCACAGCTAAAGTTTACTTTTCCACCACGGGAGAAGCTCATTTGGGATTTTCCGCTAGAGGACTAGGAAGGCCATGTTTGAAATAAGATTGAATGTGATGTATGAATAAGTCATTGAACTACTTCTCGACATGAAATTAGTAACAGAGACACCATTATGGAGGCTGGTGATTGAGAAGTCACATGGAACCGTAGAGATTACTGAAAGGCATACGCGATGAGAGCACATAATTCCCAATCGAGCTAGAGAAGATAATGAGTTTTTTGATGATAATGAATTAGTATGAGAAGACACTTACATGAATCATTCAAATATTGCATTATAGAGAATGATTATATGTGAATGGGAGCACTCGAGAACATCACCAGACCGACTCGAGTAGTAATGACGATCGAGATACCCAATATCAATGGAAAACATGAAAATTATGGTGACAACGGAATGGCTCAAGTAATAAATAGGGAGAGAAATTTGACAAGTAAAAGCTCATCCTCCATATTATCACTTGACAATTGTGTAGAGGGAGAACATCCATGCTCACAGATAGATATGAATTGCAGACATCATGGTCAAAGAAGTGATGTTATAGGACTTCATCAAAAAGGCTTTAATGGAAAAGTGTAGAGTTAATGCATCCAATGCAATTGTTTGAGGTAGATGATGAGTTCGGTGTGACATGAAGCCAAATGGGAGAATTCCAATGAAGACATCACATTGGGGATATGGTTCGATGAATACAATAAGAAATCTCTTGTGTTGTTTTCGTTAATGGATGTTGGCTATGAGAAACTTTAGAAACATTTGTAGATTCAAGATGAAGTGAGAAAAGATGAAGATATGATGTCTCATGAATGCGTTCCTGATGACAATCTATTGAAGTTCCACTTACATCCAGTCCTATACCCGGAGTTCATGTTGATAGGATTCAAATGGAGGCTTTTTCTCATCGATGTTAGAGCAAGTGAATGAGGCTTTCGAGTGAAGAAGCAGAGGGCTTGAGGCCTAAAAAGACTCACCTTGTCACCAGCGTCAAAAGGATATATCAATGAAGGAAAGACCGAATTCATTTGAATGATGTCGAGACCCAGTAAAAATAGAGTATGCAAAGCCGAGCATAACTGGTAAGATCATTCCCCATGCTTTCCACTAGTGAAGTGATCGCATGCATTTGAAACAAGGACCTACCCATACGTGAACCAATACAAAGGATGCAGAGGTGGATTTTGAATAAAGATGGGAAATATCAATTGTGTAGATGCAGTTGTGGTCTATTTCTTAGATGTATCAAAGAAAATGAAAGAAATCGATCATGGAATCTTGGCCTTGACACTCGCAACCAGTGAAAAGGGAAAACTGCATATAAGTGAGGCAATCAGACTATTCGAGCTAGCAGAAGTATTTAAGCATAGGAAATATGATGCAAAGGTTAGTGTCTTCTCCTTCGTAATGATTCTTTATGAGAATTTTAAGGATGCCCACCTTTTACAAACTATGTAATCGGGTTGCTAGAGAAATATGAAGATAACTAGGAGGATCGGGTTTGTGAGTATGAAATAGAAGTCAAAGATTTTTGAGCTTCTTTCGATCATTCATGAAGGTACCAGTGGCACTATATGTCCTTTGCGATGAATATGTTGCCACTCGATGCCAAATATATATTGGAGTATTGAATACAGAGAAGAGATCTCATGAGAAAGCATCAACAATGGTCTCTGCTAAGACATCATTAGTTGAGTTGCACATTTGTAATATATGCATAATATAAAATGATGCCAGAGCATATATCGACAGCGTTGACTAAAAATTTAAAGTCATGTGGACACATCATGAACATATTGACAGATGGCAAGTCTTCTCTTAAAAAGAAATTGAAAAGCTAGTTTTAGTAACTGAAAAGTCACCGAGAGAGAAACTAAACAGTCACTGGGGAGAAAGCTATTTATGGTAAATTCTTTTTGGTTAGAGGGATTCTTCTTTTCTACAAGAGTAGGTATTGCTGGAGTAGAGGGGAGACATCATTTTCATTTATGCATTTCAATTCATGCATTAGAGGTTATATTCTATTTTTTGTGATAGATTTGGCTGGAGATTGCAAGCAAATAAAATCAGAGTATTCATATTTGTTGTGTTCAATACAAAGAGGGGTTTTATTCTGAATCGGAGTATTTTTTTATTAATTTTCTGATTATAAACAATCGGAGTATGGTAGTAGTTGGTTTTGGGCATTATCTTGCATCTTGTGTTAAATTATGAATAAGTTGTATATCAGAGTATCTGCAGGCATTCCTATTATGGAGATTGTAATTATTTAACCTTCATTTTCATTTCAATTGCATTACATTTTCAACATTCTTTGCATTACCAGTATCAAGAAGTCATAAGATGTGTGGGTTCTTGGGATTGGCTAGGATTAGGAACTAAATTCTATTTGAGTTAGTTCTATCTAGGGCTAGCTTGGTTTTCCTCTTCCATTCTCAGGTTAAGAATGTACCCAATTAGTTTAGGAATACACAAATTCATTGAATATCATTCATAAGGGAGTTGTACCTTTCAATTTAGAGGAAATCTATCAACTTGATGATAGATTATCCAACTGTTGGTATTTGATTGTTTCTTTTAGATTTGGGCATTTGAGAGTTAAATTGAAAAAGAACAATATGTTTACCAACACTTCTCGAAGCATCAAGATCACCGAAGACATCATGCTGCAAAGTTTTAGGAGCAGAAGCAAGCATTTTGTTTCTCTCCTTCAGCTCATTAATCTTTCTAAGTAAAGACTCTCTTTCTATTAATGCATTTATTTTTTCAGCCTCTCTTTCTCTTTGTAATCTCTTGTGTATGGCAGCCTACTCTGCTAACTGTAATCTCAATGCACCCAAATCATTTGGGTCAATCATAGTATCTTCAGAGCTTGATGAAACATCCATATCAGTAAGATTTTGATACGGGAAATGGACACGCCTTGGTCCCATGGGTTGCCTTCTAAACATATCCTCCCCAGGATCTAAATTTGGTCCAAAACCTCTTTCTCTTGCCTGCGCACCTTGTCCTGCAGGCAATGAATCTTTATCTTGAAATAATGCCTCTGGGGTGTCACAAAAGTTATCTCGAGAGCAGCCACTATTAGATTTAGAAATTTTATATTGTGAATCATCCTCATTTGAAGATGCATGTGGTACTCTATCTCTAGCATTATTTCTTTCTCTTATAGGGGTACTGTAGATTCCCCATCTCTTCTGATCCAACTCTTCTTTTCTTATCTAGGCAACTGCTCTAGAATAACCTCTAGATGCTTCTTGACAAAAGACCTAGTATTCCTTCTTTTGTCTATGGTTTTTAATTTATAAACATTGGTTCTTAACCCTTTGAGTCACTAGCCACTTTTAATGGGAATATCCTAACAAAAAAAACTTGAGAAGCCTAAAAGACAACACAAGATAAAATAGGAGAAACATAAGAATCTGCTAAAATTTCCTCTATCTCTAGACCCTCCCCGGTAGAGTCACCATTTTGTTGGTTCATTTTCTTTCTACTTGCATATTTACACTATGATTGACAAATTAATGTCACTGACTCTATCACCACTCCAAACTCTGCAAGGAAAAGGGCCAATTAACAAGGATCAACAAGGATCCTCCTACACTTTGAGCCTAATGCTTAGGCAGGTGTACCCTTGACTCACTTCTTGAAAGGAGTCCCCAAAATATTATACATTCATGCCCTTTACAAATTGATTTAAGGATTTTATCATTATTATTAGTTTGATTGATGATAGGAAAAATGCCTCCTGAGAGTGGACCAGTGTCTGCTCCTAGGGCACAGAGTCACAATACAACATACATCATTGAAAATCTAACTCCAACACACCGAAATCCAGAATAAGTGGTTTTCCTATTATTCCTCTCCAACCTCACACTTAGACATCAGATTCTCTGAAATTACCTTTAAGGATTTAATCCTGACTTTGGCAAGAACTCAAAGACAATTTCACAATATACTTTGTCTACCATATACTAACTCACTTTGTGACATTAATATATAAGAATACAGGATTAGAATAAGAAGACATACATAAATCTAAGACTAGGATTCAAGTGTATTCTCATTAGAACTTGAAGAGTCAATACATTGCAAAATGACAAAATGCTAAGGAAAAAACAAACCCTAAGCCCAAGCTCTCATTACTCAATTTTCAAATTGACCATCAACCCCCTTCTACATACATCAAACAGCACTATATAGTCACTAGCTCCCTTGGAATCCTTCGGAAAGGATGCATGAAGCTTTGGATAGCTAGGACAGGACTAGGGTTTCAACTACCTCACCAACCAAATTCAATCAAAATTTACAGCAGGAGAGAAAACAAAGCAATCTTAGAGAAAAACAAATCCAAGAATGATCTTCATTAATGGCACTATCCCTATTTGGCACACAAAATACTGGAAACCCATCAAGTTTACCCACCACTATGGCACAGACACCTTACGCAGTCAATCATACCTTGAGCCATACTGTACTAGAGAGTGCAAAGTCATATTATGTAGATCGGCCATCAAAACATTGAATTTTTCAGTCCTTTAGTCACTGAGAAACCCTTAAATTCAAATTTTAGATAGCAATGGTTAATTAGCAAATTAAAACACGACCGTCGATTTCATTCCTTCCTGGAAAATTAGGTGGTCCCTAAAATCAACAAACAATCACATCACCCCCTTCGAAAACCAACAAAAATTTAGCATGTCAGCACGTATTTGACATGTGGACCCACCTTCAATAGCTTTTCAATCGGTTGTAGGTCGCATGATCGCAAAGGGGAAGAATGTTCTTTGCGATCATGTGACAACCATAGATCCTATCGCACTGCCATTCCACCTAAAAATTTTGGGCCCACTGACATGTCCTCATCACCTTTTCATCGGACGGTTGTCGCAGTGTCGTGAGGAATATTCTTCCTTCAACTTTTCTTTGATGCATCACAATGACCGTAGATCATGCTCAAACTTTAACTGCCTCAAAGTCGAGACCGCTAGACATAAGACTAACTGCCTGCCAGGCCGCGAAAGGTTTAAGGAACAAACCACCAGGGTAGCGCGAACACACGACTAAAGAAAATGTCAAGTCACTGAATGAAAAGCACTTAACCACCAAAATCAAGAGACCCCACGAACACATAGTCACGTGTTCACCGAATGAAAAACTTAACTGCCCAAGAAACTGGAGATCAAGCGACTGTAGCCAAGAAGAACTGGGCCCCGCTAAGTCGCAGCAGTGCATATAAGAAAACCTAATGCCAAAGATTAGCTATGAAGAGACAAAAGGCCAAAAACAACTAGGGTTTTCATATTAACACAAAGGTAACAAAGGAATGTGAAAACATCGAGGGTTTTTATGCTTAGATAGTTTTGAAACCCTGCAACATGAAAGAGCAATTTCCAGCGGACCTTGAAACCTGAATATCTCCCTAGTTTCAACACATTAGACCTTGTGATTTGAACTGGAGCATGGTGACACATTGAAGAGCATGGGGCTAAGGGCACAAGCCATAAAACATTGTGGATTTCTTTTTCACATTAAAACAAGCTTGCAGGCTGGGCGGGACAACTTCTTAGGACTCTACGAAGAAATAGGCCATTTCTCTTATGATTTTTACTATGATAGAAAATTAGCCTAACAAAACTTACAAACTAAGCATGTACCTTGTCTTGACTTACTTCTTTTCATCATGCCAGCTTTCTTGTCACCAATGATTTGGTTCTCAAGATGATGTCTTCTGACAAATCTAGCCAGTACTTGATCTCTTCTTTATTGTTCATACTGTTCAAGTTCATGTGCTTGCTCTGTAGGTCCTTTTTGATTGTCAGTTTCTCTTTGTTGTTCCTCGGTGTTGTTTTCCTAATGTCTGATTGACACAGTCTGCGACTTTGGTAGGTACTCTAGTTTTTCAATATAAGTGAATCTATCGTAGTCTTTTGGCTCCCTAGTACTTTATTCATTGTTCTTAGTATCAAATTCATCAACCCTGACATTAGTACTTTCAATCATTTTATTAGTAACTCTATTTAGACACTTGTAAGCTTTTCTTTTAGTGGAATATCCAAGAAATATCCCTTCATCCCCTTCAGATTCAAACTTTCCATTTCTTTCATCTTTCAGAATAAAGCATTTGCTACCAAAAATTTTGAAGTAACTTATAGTCGGTTTGTGACCAAAACATAACTCGTATGGTGTTTGTTTGTGTCCTTCAATTGTACTCTATTCAGAACATAAATAGATGTGCTAACTACTTCTCTCCAGTATGTCTGAGCAACATTCTTTTGCAACATCAGTGTCCTTACACAATCAACAATTGATCTATTCCTCCTTTCAGCAATACCATTCTATTGAGGTGTTCTTGGTGCAGAAACCTATCTTTTTATACCATGCTCATTACAATAGTTAGTAAATTCATTAGAAATAAATTCACCACCTCTGTTTGATCTCAAGAATTTCAGTTGCTTCTTGATTTCTTTCTCTACTTTTGCTTTATACCATTTAAACATCTTAAATGCCTCTGATTTCTCTTTTAAAAACATCATAGTCATTAATCTAGTGTAATCATCAACAAACAGAATGAAATATCTATCTCCATAATAGCTCTGTGTTCTCATGGGACCACATAGGTTGGTGTGAACTAGCTCCAAAATTCTCTTTGTTGAATAGTCTTTACTCTAAAAACTAGATTTTTTCATTTTACCCTTTTGACATTCATGACACATAACATGATCAGGCTTTACTAGGCTAGGAAGACCTCTAACTTTTTTCTTTCTAATGATTTTAATCATGTTATCAAAGTTTACATGACATAACCTTTTATGTCATAACCATACATCCTCATTTTGCATTATTAAACAAGAAGACTTATCATTTCCAAGATAAAACAAGTTACCTTTCATTTGTGCTCCTGTCTCAACAAGTTTTCCTCCATCATCAAATATCTTTACCTTTTTTTATCTTAAAAGCTACTTGGTGACCTGAGTTAAGTTGTGCCACACTTAGAAGATTATAATTTGGTCCTTCTAACCAATAAGCATTATCACATTTGATTTTATCATTTATCAGTAAAGATCCCTTTCCTCTAACCATACATGGTGTATCATTACCCATTTTTATAGATCCTCCATTATATTGCTCAAGATGATCAAATTTTTCTTCATCACCAGTCATGTGATGGGTACAACCACTATCAATGATCCATGTATCATTTTTATTAACCTTAGAAATGAGTGTTGTCTCTACATACCTTTCTTCTTCCTTGGAATCATCCTTCATCACAACAAAAATTACAACATCATCATTTGTATCGGTCTTGGTATCATTCTCTTCAGGAATGTAACATACCTTTTTGCCTTTATCATTGTTATCTCGGTTATCTCTGTTGTAGTGTTGGTAACTCTTTTTTTTTATCCTCCCATAGCTTCCTTCACTAGATCGATCCATGTTTCTATCATCTTCTTTCCTGTTCAGGCATCTAGCAGCAATATGACTAACTTCTTTGCAGTTAAAACATGCTAAAGGTAATTTACCCCTATATCTACCTTTACCTTTAGGTAATCTCCTAGCCATAAGAGCTTCAAGCTCATCAAGCTCATCATCAGTATTACTGTCATTATCATCATTATTACTTCTACTACTAGACCTACCAATTGTCATGCCCATAAAATTTCACTCAAAACACACCAACTCTTTTTTTTTTAAAGGTTACAAGTTATGTTTTAGAGGTAACAGTTGTCTTAAGATGAACGGTTAAGTTGGAGAGAGAGAAAGAAAATTCTCTAGGGTAATGACGAGGATCAAACAAAAATGTTCAACCCCTGGCATGATTTATGCCCATCAAAATTCTAGGATTTACTATCTAGATCCTAAGCTTAATCCATTGGAATATTCTTTTTCTAATACAAGGGCAATGATTTAAGAAATGGGGTGGGGTCTTTCCTTAGAGAACTTAAAGTTTTCGACTATGCTTAATACAGGAGATTGTCATAATAAATTTTACTATAGTTCAAATAGTGTTTCTAGGAGTATTTAGCAAAATTTAATTAACTATAATCTAAGATTACAAACAATTCCCTATGCTTAGCATCTTTCGTTAGAAGATCGAATAGATTGATTGACTAAGTTTTAAACCTAACCACTATGTTCATTTCAATATAGAGGTCAATACCTAAATGAATTTTAGTTGTACTTATAGCATTAAATACACCTACGTCAACATTATACTACATTAAGTCCTAAAAATAACATTTCTTAAAACAATGTGATTGTATATTAAAATGAATCTAATTAGTAATTTAACTTTAAATCACATTGCGTATAATTATAAATCGATATAAAACATACTACTATATTTCTCCTATAATTTTAAATCAATTAAACTCATTTATTTACCCCAAAACCAGTCTACCCGTATCAACTAATTTATTAATCCAATTAAACTAAATAACGAATTAAATTCAAGTTTTATCAAATAATAGTAAAATATTAATTGAGCGATACCCTTATTAATAATGATTATAAAAAAATGTGAAACATTAAATAAGCATATTAATAAATGTATATAAACTAAAAATATATTTACACTAATGAATAAATCATTAAACCAATAATTTAGTTTATTATTAAATATATATTTAATATTAAATATATATTAATAAATGACTAAATTTATTAAATCATTAAATAATGTATTAATAAATATATTAATATTAATAAATATATATATGTGAGTGGTTAAATAAATTAACAATTAATAAATAAATAAATAAAAACAATTTCAAATATTAAATGGGTCGAGAGTTTTTTTAAAGTCCCTTAGGGGACTGTGTGGGCCCGCCTTGGCAGGCCGCACTGTCACGGCAAGTGCGGCCCTGCCATGATAGGTACCGCACTGCGGTACCTGCCATGGCAGGACCATCTACCAGTGGCAACGCGGACCACTACCGTGCATAGGGTCCGCAAGGGGTGTGGGGTCCACATTCCCCCCCCCACCCTTAAAACAATAAAAAAAATTTTAAAACTTCTTTTTTATAATATTTTTTTTTTTTAAACTTTTTCTTTATAAGCCCTACATGGGCATTAGATAACAAGGGTCTCCCCCTATTTTATATATATATATATATATATATATATATATATATATATATATATATATATATATATATATATATATATATATATATATATATATATATATATATATATATATATATATATATATATATATATATATATATATTTAAAGATTTGTTTAATAAGAAATTTTATCCTCTTCAAATATAATATATATTTATATTTTTTTTAAAACCCTTTTTGGGTGGCCACCCAGGTGGGTCCCCCAAGAGGCTAGTCTTTTATGATGGGTAGAATAGGTCTTTTTTCATAGCATTATAAATTCCTTGTATTGCCAAGTAGATATAGGAAATATTAGTTTATTGAATGTGTGTTGGAAAATGTATGGAAAAATTTTTCCATACATTTTCCAGAGACCTGTAGGTCTTTTTTTCACATTTCTCGTGTTTTCACTTGTTTATTTTTACTTGTTTTGTTTCTTTTCTTCTCCATAAATTTTATTTTTCCTTATTAGTTTGTTGGTCTCATTTGTATAATGGATATAGTTTAGGTACAATGTTAAAATGAATTCTAAAGCACAATTTATATAGAAAGGAACAAAGATAAATTCAACTAAGTTACTCTTTTCAAAAGTCTATCATTTGCAACAACAAAAGATTTATTACCAAAGTATAGCCAAATAACTACATTGAAAGGGAGATGAAGTGTAATGTATCATTCCTTTCTTACCACTATTACTTTAGTGAAATAAATCTTTAAAAAAGAACTATGAGGGATAACAATGATACTTCTTCATATTAGATTTTTTTTCAACATGAATGCCATATATTAATCATTGAGAATATTCACAACTCCTCACATAACAAATCAAATCTGGACATTAATCTCCAAATGAAATAATACATTGCTCATTTCTTAAAGGATATAACAATAATACACTAAGGTCTTCCATTGACATCAATCATTGATTTCATAAGAACATGTAACTTTCAAAATGAGAACACAACCATACATTTCTTCAAACTTTGATCCAACAACACTTGATACAAACACAAGACTTGGAGTGATAACTCCATTAAAAAATACATGAAACTCAAGGAATTCTCAAAACTCCTTACAATGACAGTAAACATAAAACAAGATGGAATCCAAAACATCTTTTGATCACATCCTCAAAAATCTTCAAGATTTCAACTCCAACCATGAAGTCTTCAATGGCTCCAAATCTTGCAATAAAAATACATAGGCCAAGGAGTGCTCACCTCCCAACCTAGGCTTCTATGAAGCCACCCCCAAGATAGGGAAACCATCACAAAGACAAGGAGATAATCAAGAAAACCACAATAACAACAACATAAAACATAAAACATAAAGAAATCTCCCTTCCAATGCTAACACAAAGAGTCTCAAAATGACTCAATAATAAGGTGAAGGTGGAACCATACTCAAGAGGAGAAAGCACATCTCATGATAAGAGGTAAGCCATCACTTGGCTTCCACTTCATGTATCTTTCACCATAAACACAATCTCATCAAACTCCTTATGACCCCCAATATACAAGAACATATAATAGAGATGGCTACATGGAGCCCATACATCCATGTTTCATCCTTCTCCTATCCAAGGAGAGACCCTACACTCTTGATTGTCCCAACAATTTCCTTCACCCCCAAGGCTACTCTTCCCTCCCAAGGGTGAGTATGGCCTTGAGAACTCCCTCAACAAATCACTAAAACACATACAAGGAAACTTCAAGAACCAACAAATGAAACTACACATTTTCAAAGCTAAGAAATCATGCTCTATAACAAGCTCATGATTCACATAACATTCATCGCCACAAAAAGAATAAGATCTCAAAACCACAAACACTACAAGAACACAATACTAAATTTTACATACAAGCAAATAACATACAAGAAAACTCTTCATCTCAACATGAAAACAAAAATAAGAAAAAAAATGAAGAATACCACAAATCTTGATCCAAGCTATGGAAGAAAGTTGATGAAGAGCTTTGCCACTTTCTAAAATCCTCTCCAAATTAGCAAATCTCTAAATCTAGAGAGTGGGTGTCAAACTCTTCTAAAAGAAGAGTCCCCTCTAAAAAGGCCTCCACACAAACTCCTATGGATAAGATTGTATTCCTATTGGGTGGTCTTCCCTAAGTCCCTTACATGGTTTCCAAATTTGGTCTCTTACAAAGGTAAGCTAAAAAGGTGGGATAAGGACTACCTTTTTAGTGGGTGGTGATCTTTCCAAAACTTGGTCCCAAAAGTTGATTTTCGTCCATCTTGGTAAACCAACTTTTGTATGGGTCATTTGGTCAACCAAGGGTTATCCTATGGTGAAAAATGACCCTTACCCTATGGTATATCAAGTGGGGTAACTAAAAATAGCCTAAACACTCCCTATGCACCTTTTTAACCCTCCAAAAGTGCATGATAAGTTCAAATTCGAAATTCAAAGATAAGATACTACCTCAAGCTCCCTAACCAAGAGATTTTTCATGGGGATCTTCAAGGGTACTATCCTAGGTTGGTGTTCAACCAATCCCTAAGTGGACATGTCATGGCCACAAGTACACACACATGTGTCAAGTGACATAGACAAAAAGAGACATGTCACAAGCCATGTGGCATATCCACTAGGGCATTCTCACATAAACACATTTACAATTAATAAATAAATCAAATACATTCATGCATCATACTTTTACAAAATAAATAGATTACAAAGAGGTTTTTGGCTTCTCACTAGAAGCAACCTTGGCTCAAATGGATTTTCACATTAGTCTTTGCGATGGTGCCCCGAATTTACCATGGCCTATTTCCCTGCACACTCAAGTCCAATATCAGTAGTCCAAGGAAATATACATATAAATTCCATAATTTTCATAATCAAATAATTCTCAAGAAATTAATCATAATTAAGTCAAAATTTCACATGGCATAATCATTCATTTATAATTTACATAAATCTCATCATGAAATATACAATTCATCACTAAATTAAACTTGAAACATAATCATTGCATACATAATTCAATTGCAATTAAATGTCATCATGACACTCATAAACTTCACCTAAGTAATTAACTTTCAATTCACAATAGGAATCTCATCGTATCATAATCGAATCAAATCTTCATTTCCTAGTTACTTACATAAGCATATAAAATTCGTCACATCATCACAACATTCATAAATCAAAATAACCATAATTTAGAATTCATATTTCTGTCATAAAAAGGTCATCAATAATTCATCACCTAACATTTAACATGAAATGAAATACACATCTCAATCTTATTCATTTCTTGATTTTCACTTTCCTAACAACTCATATCAACATAAATTCTCTAATTGCACATCTCGGTATTTCATCTAAACCTACCATCATAATGTCAATCATAATGTATCATAAAGTCAACATTGTGAGTACAAAGAGCATTATAAAATGTAATGTATTCGATCTACTGAAATCAAATCTTTGTCAAAAAGAGTAAAATCTACTAAGCTAATCAAAATATTAAGCCAATCACTAGGGCTACCATAATGATAACGGAAAAGCCATGGTGGGTCTAGGGTGAGGCCTCACATCCTCCCCCCCTAGGCATGAACTTCCTCTTGGAAGTTATGCCACTTAGGGTTAAAGGTCACGGGTTGACATCTAGCTTAGTCCATTGGATAAATTTTGAATCACTGATCTCATACAATGAGGAATTCTAATGTTGATACTAGTTAAGGATATATTTTATCTTATTTAATCAACTCTAGCATTTAAAAGTATAAACATTGTACAATTGAACGGACTATCCAAAACATCACGGTCTAATATAATTTTACATGGTTACAATAACAAAATCACGTAAAGTAATTCCATTCAACACACCAATGTTGGATCTGAGGCCGCAAGGAAAGCTCTAAAACAAGGAACATCTTCCTTACAACATATCTCAAATATTTTCTAACATCACTCTAGATGTTGGTCCCTATAACTTTCAATATCCAGAGTATAGGTCCAACATTATGCTAAAGGTATCATTTGTCACTCTACAAATCCTTGGTTAGTATCAACTTTATATTATATTTATTGATAATATCATAATATCTATGAAGAAAGATCATAAAGTAATCTTACAAGGACTATGCATATCACAATCCATAAAATACTCTTACCAAGGCTACTAGCATGGTCATATATAGTGCTAGTGACAAGGGTGAACATAGTGTGATGGGGAACTTCTTTACAGTTTCTCCCTAGTTATAATAAAATATGATGGATTTCCCCAATAAATCCTCTCCCTCATACAACCTACCACAAAAAAACTTTCCAACAATTGCAACCATAAGAGCCTCATCAAATAATCATATAATTCAACATTTTTAAAAATGAAAAGAACGTTTCGTCAAGTAAGATTCAAAAAGTGGCCACATTGGTAAAACTTAATCACAAAAATACATAAAGACAAGTCCCTGAGGCAAATAAGGACATTAAAATAAAGTTTGGCTAAGCAGCCCACTCATAAATTAATTACTTTTACATTGTTGGCAATTACAGAAAAAAATCAACTTGTGAAACAAAGTAAAATGAATGAAAGAAAAATAAATTCAACAATCCATATTCTCCGCAATCATTACATGAACTATGTGACCTTTTAAGGTCACTGAGAGGGAGGTGGGGAAACCTCAACATATATTTATTATGACAATATTTACAATATACCAATTATGTCCTGACAAGGATAAAGCATTAAGGTTTTTCCAAGAAAACATTGATTTGGAAAGAGAGGTAAACACACGAAAACTCAAGAGACAACTGCCTATTTACTAATAATAGTCTCACCTTCTCTATAAGTTATTTTACTATGTCTAATCATATAATCATGGTATTCACCTCACAACATCCTCCACTCCGAGAGAGAGAAGTTCCCACTGCAACGTGGTTCACTTATGCGTCACTCTCAACAACATGAAACACATCATCGTACTTACATAACATTTAAATGGCCCACTCACTTAGGCCAAAAGGGCATAAAACAACTCTATTGCAACATCTATAAGGCTATAAATTTTATGAATATAGGAATGACCAGAGATACGGTTACTAGCACAACAACTCCACGGGTACCTCAACTAATATAATTAATTCATAGGAATATTCTTAGCATCACAACCCTCAAGAAACTTCTCATGTGGCTCTATTAGGTGAGTTGGCACTTGATGTCCACCTCAATGCTTCTAGCTAATTGAACTAGTCACTCACTCAGGGTACTTCCCATATAACTTTACTCATCACAAAAGGCATTCTGTTAGTTAATTTATATTACTATACATATGTTTCATTAAGTTTTCATACTACTCTCCACTTTACCACTTAATGTCTACTTTACACAACATTCCCAAGCATATTACATTGACTCACGAGGAGGGTTGCCTACCAGTTTGTACATGGTGTAAAGACATATAGTATGTTATACTTTAAGAGTCTGATGACTATCCATAAGGATTAACGAATCATTTTCACAATCATGACTTATGTTTTCTTAGGTCAAGCTCCCCATCTTATTGAATGCGATTAGGTGCATCCATCCAAATGTT
Organism: Chamaecyparis obtusa; assembly: GCA_027943335.1. Classification (NCBI taxonomy): domain Eukaryota; kingdom Viridiplantae; phylum Streptophyta; class Pinopsida; order Cupressales; family Cupressaceae; genus Chamaecyparis; species Chamaecyparis obtusa. Next base: position 546,300 of record BSBK01001997.1, read on the forward strand.
TTATATTCTCATTCGTCATCCATATAGCATGCCTTAGAAGAAAATTCTACTTTAAAGCAGGTGATTTAATTTTGAGCTAACCCTGCAATGCACAAGAGACTACCCAAAAGTACAATCCCTAATTTCTATATTATTCTATTAATAAATGCATTAACAAGGTTCCAATTTACTTATGCACTAATAATTACAACAACATAGGATAGTCAAGTCATTTATGCTAGATTAAATGTATATTATCTCTGGCGGCTTCATTTTAGTCTCAAAAATTATCATTGATTGTCCAAAGTTTCATTATAATTCATATAATTTTTTACAAAACACTAACAAGGAGGTCATAGATTCATAGCTGTCATCTACCTCCTAGTAAATTCGTAATTGCCTTTCAAATATGTTAGGACACAAAAGAATTTTAGGTTACCTTTCTACCTTGACCCTTGTATCATCTTGGAAGTGTATCTCGATTAGGGTCTCCATATTCAATTACTAAGTAACTCTATTGACACATGTATTGTCTTCATTTTTACTATCATCTTTAGATTGATTGGCAATTTGATACTAAATTTCTTAAGAACTCCCCTTAAGTTTAATTTATGAAATCTAAAGGAACCTCTAGGTAGTTGAATCTTCCATTACTTATCTATATTAGCCTTCACTTTCATATTTCCAAGGTGGGGTCGTCATGTGTTGATCGATCTTTTGGCCAAGTTACACTTTACATTTTTATGCCTAGGGTACTCTTCTATTATTAACATGCACTTGAAAAAAGTATTTCTTATTTAAGTTGAAAAGAACAAATTAGAAAATGTATGCCGCCTAGACTCTCAATAAAGAAGCTGCTAAATGTTTACTCACAAGTAGTCTTAGTTGCTAGCACTACCATGACAACATTTCCATCATAAATAATAAGGTTTAAAATTTTGAACAAGATAAGGGTAGGTGGTTCCAATGTTGAGCATTTGTATACCCTCTGATTTATTCTCTATTCAAGCATTATGTGAATCCTTCCACAACTAATGCTTTCCTTGATATGTGTTGAGTGTATAATCACATCTTAATCTTACTTAATAATGAGGTCAAAATAATTGTAATTCATGTACCCGTCAATACTGAACATAATCCGTCCATAACCCTCTTAAGTTATTCTTCTAGGTACGCTCATTAACTCTATGGAAAAACATGTTTTCAATTTACATTGACCCATTATCTTGAGTTATTAAGATATTTTCATGTTCCTAGTCTATCTCCTTTAGAGAAATAATTAAGTTTAATTATGAAATCAAATTAACCCAAAAAGTGATCCATCCTATACGGAATTGGAATTATAATAATTTGATGGATCCCAAGGGCCTCAAGAATTCCCTTGATAATGTAATGAAGGTCCATCATAAATCTATGTATAAAATTGGGTTAACTTGGAGAAACGTAATGGGTTTAGGTTCCAATGTTGAAACCTAGGCTCTGATACCAAGGGTCATGCCCATAAAATTTCACTCAAAACACACCAACTTTTTTTTTTTAAAAGGTTACAAGTTATGTTTTAGAGGTAACAGTCATCTTAAGATAAACGGTTAAGTCAGAGAGAGAGAAAGAAAGTTCTCTAGGGTAATGACGAGGATCAAACAAAAATGTTCACCCCCTAGCATGATTTACGCATGCCAAAATTCCATGATTTACTATCTAGATCCTAAGCTTAATCCATTGCAATATTCTTTTGCTAATACAAGGGCAATGATTTAAGAAATGGGGTGCGATCTTTCCTTAGAGGACTTAAAGTTTCTGACTATGCTTAATACAGGAGATTGTCATAATAAATTTTACTATAGTTCAGATAGTGTTTCTAGGAGTATTTAGGAAAATTTAATTGACTATAATCTAAGATTACAAACAACTCCCTACGCTTAGCATCTTTCATTAGAAGATAGAATAGATTGATTGACTAAGTTTTAAACCTAACCACTCTGTTCATTTCAATATAGAGGTCAATACCTAAATGAATTTTAGTTATACTTATAGCATTAAATACACCTACGTCAACATTATACTACATTAAGTCCTAAAAATAACATTTCTTAAAACAATGTGATTGTATATTAAAATGAATCTAATTAGCAATTTAACTTTAAATCACATTGCGTATAATTATAAATCGATATAAAACATACTACTATATTTCTCCTGTAATTTTAAATGAATTAAACTCATTTATTTACCCCAAAACCAATCTACTAGTATCAACTAATTTATTAATCCAATTAAACTAAATAACGAATTAAAATCAAGTTTTATCAAATAATAGTAAAATATTAATTGAGCGATACCCTTATTAATAATGATTATAAAAAAATGTGAAACATTAAATAAGCTTATTAATAAATGTGTATAAACTAAATATATATATATACACTAATGAATAAATCATTAAACCAATAATTTAGTTTATTATTAAATATATATTAATAAATGACTAAATTTATTAAATCATTAAATAATGTATTAATAAATATATTAATATTAATAAATATATATATGTGAGTGGTTAAACGAATTAACAATTAATAAATAAAAAACAATTTCAAATATTAAATGGGTCAAGAGTTTTTTTAAAGTCCCTTAGGGGACTGTGCGGGCCTGCCTTGGCAGGCTGCACTGTCATGGCAGGTGCGGCCCTGCCATGATAGGTACTACACTGCGGTACCTGCCATGGTAGATGGTAGGACCATCTGCTAGTGGCGGCGCGGACAACTGCCGTGCGCAGGGTCTGCATGGGGTGTGGGGTCCACGTACCCCCCCCCTCTAAAACAATAAAAAAAAATTTAAAACTTTTTTTTTATAATATATATTTTTTAAAAATTTTTCTTTATAAGCCCTATGTGGGCATTAGATAAAAAGGGTCTCTCCATATATATATATATATATATATATATATATATATATATATATATATATATATATATATATATATTTTAAAGATTTGTATAATAAGAAATTTTATCCTATTCAAATATAATATATATTTATATTTTTTTAAAAAACCCTTTTGGGGTGGCCACCCAGGTGGGTCCCCCAAAAGGCTAGTCTTCTATGATGGGTAGAATAGGTCTTTTGTCATAGCATTATAAATTCCTTTTATTGCCAAGTAGATATAGGAAATATTAGTTTATTGAATGTGTGTTGGAAAATGTATGGGAAATTTTTCCATTAAATTTTCCAGAGACCTGTAGGTCTCTTTTTCACATTTCTCTTGTGTTTTCACTTGTTTATTTTTACTTGTTTTGTTTCTTTTCTTCTCCATAAATTTTATTTTTCCTTATTAGTTTGTTGGTCTCATTTGTATAATGGATATAGTTTAGGTACAATGTTAAAATGAATTCTAAAGCACAATTTATATAGAAAGGAACAAAGATAAATTCAACTAAGTTACTCTTTTCAAAAGTCTATCATTTGCAACAACAAAAGATTTATTACCAAAGTATAGCCAAATAACTACATTGAAAGGGAGATAAAGTGTAATGTATCATTCCTTTCTTACCACTATTACTTTAATCAAATGAAATCTTTAAAAAAGAACTATGAGGGATAACAATGATACTTCTTCATATTAGATTTTTTTTCAACATGAATGCCATATATTAATCATTGAGAATATTCACAACTCCTCACATAACAAATCAAATCTGGACATTAATCTCCAAATGAAATAATACATTGCTCATTTCTTAAAGGATATAACAATAATACACTAAGGTCTTCCATTGACATCAATCATTGATTTCATAAGAACATGTAACTTTCAAAATGAGAACACAACCACACATTCATTCAAACTTTGATGCAACAACACTTGATACAAACACAAGACTTGGAGTGATAACTCCATTAAAAAATACATGAAACTCAAGGAATTCTCAACACTCCTTACAATGACAGTAAACATAAAACAAGATGGAATCCAAAACATCTTTTGATCACATCCTCAAAAATCTTCAAGATTTCAACTCCAACCATGAAGTCTTCAATGGCTCCAAATCTTGCAATAAAAATACATAGGCCAAGGAGTGCTCACCTCCCAACCTAGGCTTCTATGAAGCCACCCCCGAGATAGGGAAACCATCACAAAGACAAGGAGATAATCAAGAAAACCACAATAACAACAACATAAAACATAAAACATAAAGAAATCTCCCTTCCAAGGCTAACACAAAGAGTCTCAAAATGACTCAACAATAGGGTGAAGGTGGAACCATACTCAAGAGGAGAAAGCACATCTCATGATAAGAGGTAAGCCATCACTTGGCTTCCACTTCATGTATCTTTCACCATAAACACAATCTCATCAAACTCCTTATGACCCCCAATATACAAGAACATATAATAGAGATGGCTACATGGAGCCCATACATCCATGTTTCATCCTTCTCCTATCCAAGGAGAGACCCTGCACTCTTGATTGTCCCAACAATTTCCTTCACCCCCAAGGCTACTCTTCCCTCCCAAGGGTGAGTATGGCCTTGAGAACTCCCTCAGCAAATCACTAAAACACATACAAGAAAACTTCAAGAACCAACAAATGAAACTACACATTTTCAAAGCTAAGAAATCATGCTCTATAACAAGCTCATGATTCACATAACATTCATCACCACAAAAAGAATAAGATCTCAAAACCACAAACACTACAAGAACACAATACTAAATTTTACATACAAGCAAATAACATACAAGAAAACTCTTCATCTCAACATGAAAAATAAAAATAAGAAAAAAAATGAAGAATACCACCAATCTTGATCCAAGCTATGGAAGAAAGTTGATGAAGAGCTTTTCCACTTTCCAAAATTCTCTCCAAATTAGCAAATCTCTAAATCTAGAGAGTGGGTGTCAAACTCTTCCAAAAGAAGAGTCCCCTCTAAAAAGGCCTCCACACAAACTCCTATGGATAAGATTGCATTCCTATTGGGTGGTCTTCCCTAAGTCCCTTACATGGTTTCCAAATTTGGTCTCTTACAAAGGTAAGCTAAAAAGGTGGGATAAGGACTACTTTTTTAGTGGGTGGTGATCTTTCCAAAACTTGGTCCCAAAAGTTGATTTTCGTCCATCTTGGTAAACCAACTTTTGGATGGGTCATTTGGTCAACCAAGGGTTATCCTATGGTGAAAAATGACCCTTACCCTATGGTATATCAAGTGGGGTAACTAAAAATGGCCTAAACATTCTCCTAGGCACCTTTTTAACCCTCCAAAAGTGCATGATAAGTTCAAATTCGAAATCCAAAGATAAGATACTACGTTAAGCTCCCTAACCAAGAGATTTCTCATGGGGATCCTCAAAGGTACTATCCTAAGTTGATGTTCAACCAATCCCCAAGTGGACATGTCATGGCCACAAGTACACACACATGTGTCAAGTGACATAGACAAAAAGAGACATGTCACAAGCCATTTGGCATATCCACTAGGGCATTCTCACATAAACACATTTGCAATTAATAAATAAATCAAATACATTCATGCATCATACTTTTACAAAATAAATAGATTACAAAGAGGTTTTTGGCTTCTCACTAGAAGCAACCTTGGCTCAAATGGATTTTCACATTAGTCTCTGCGATGGTTCCCCAAATTTACCATGGCCTATTTCCCTACACACTCAAGTCCAATATCAGTAGTCCAAGGAAATATACATGTAAATTCCATAATTTTCATAATCAAATAATTCTCAATAAATTAATCATAATTAAGTCAAAATTTCACATGGCATAATCATTCATTTATAACTTAGATAAATATCATCATGAAATATACAATTCATCACTAAATTAAACTTGAAACATAATCATTGCATACATAAGTTGATTGCAATTAAATGTCATCATGACACTCATAAACTTCACCTAAGTAATTAACTTTCAATTCAAAATAGGAATCTCATCGTATCATAATCGAATCAAATCTTCATTTCCTAGTTACTTACGTAAGCATATAAAATCCATCACATCATCACAACATTCATAAATTAAAATAACCATAATTTAGAATTCGTATTTTTGTCATAAAAAGGTCATCAATAATTCATCACCTAACATTTAACATGAAATGAAATACACATCTCAACCTTATTCATTTCTTGATTTTCACTTTCCTAACAACTCATATCGACATAAACTCCTTAATTGCACATCTCAGTATTTCATCTAAACCAATCATCATAATGTCAGTCATAATGTATCATAAGGTCAACATTGTGAGTACAGAGAGCATCATAAAATGTAATGTATTCTGATCTACTAAAATCAAATCTTTGTCAAAAAGAGTAAAATCTACTAAGCTAATCAAAATATTAAGCCAATCACTAGGGCTACCATAACGATAATGGAAAAGCCATGGCGGGTCTAGGGTGAGGCCTCACACCAATCTTTAGAGAATTCATGAAAGTAGACTCAACATATGGTACAACACTATTATCATAGTTGTTTAGTTCAAAAGTTGTTAGCTTACCAATCAAATTATCAAGAGTGAGAATACTGCTAGGTACAAACCTATTTTCATGTATTGCAGATATTCTGATTGCATAAATAGGCAATAAAGTCCTTAGAATTTTTCTTACCACTGTATCTTCATTAATGACACCACCAGATCCTCTGATAGCATTAACTACCTCCTTTATTTGGTTTGTATACTGCACTATATTTTCTCCTTCTTTCATTTTCATATCATCAAATCTTCCTCTTAAACTTTCAGCTCTAGCTCTTCTGACATTTGCATCACCACTATAAACTTGAGTAAGTTTATCCCACATTTCCTTTGAAGTAAGGTAGTCCTTAACATCTTCAAACTCAAAATCTGATAGAGCAGTAACAATCTCCATCATAGTAACATTATGCTCATGTCTATATCTTAATTTATCAAGAGTCAAAGGTCCTATAGGCGGTGCTAAGTAGCCATTATCCAATAGGGTGAGGGCAGAATTCCCAATCCCAGATATATGAATTCTCATTTGGCTTTTCCATATTGTAAAGTTGTCCTTATTCATCTTTGGCACTTCCCTCTTATACATTTTGTGATCTTTTTGCTGAAGTCCTTAAAACTCTGTTCCAAGCAACCAATATGCTCTGATACCAATTGTTAGAATAACTGAGAGGGGGGTGAATCAGTTATCCACAGTCCCAATTATAAAATGTATTACTACAAACAAATTCAGCTAATTTTGTAGCTCGGTAAACATGAAATACTAACTGTCTGTGTAATTACCGATTACCAATTAATTGGTCATAGTGATTACCAACCAACTCAAATATGCAACATGTAAAGTATGATAACCAAACAATCACCACATAAGCATAACACAAAGATTTAACGTGGAAACCCTGCAAAGGGAAAAACCACCTGGGACCAATAACCCAAAAAACTTTCCCTCTTCTGAAGTGGGCTCAGTGAAGAGCCAACCCTATTAAAGGTTACAAAACACACTGTAAGGTGTGACCTTGTTAGAGGATTTAACACTAATAGTTATCATCCAACCAACATTCACTATGGGGTTGATAGGATGACAATGTACATTCTATGAATGACATATAAGGCTTTCAAGTCCACTCGGTTAAGATATTTTATCTATTTACAATGGTTAAACTAGAATAGTAGGTGATCTGATTACAATAAAACTTGATTTGTAGATATTCAGATCTATTCTAAGTCCATACAATCCTCTGATCAATATTTCTTATTCAATTCATCAACATTGAATAACTTATTGTCCCTCAGTAAAGCTCTCTGACGCTTGGTACTATTCTGTAGTTTGGTTCTTCTTCAACTAGTTTGATCAGGCATGCATGAAGCTTGTTCACATGATATCTCTGCAGTCTCCTTCTTCTGGCATACATTTCATTGTGAAACCCTAGTCTCTTAAATAGATAAGTAAACTATTTTCTTTTCATCCATCAAATTTTGCTACTTAATCTCCTTTGTTGATTTTGTCACTTAAACCTTCCTTGGTAGTTGTGTCAATGACTCGTTTCAATTCCATCCTTTGGATCTTCTTCGAATTTTGTTAGCCGTAGATCTCACAACAAACTTTATCTTTCCTCCTCGTAATCATACACTTTACAGCTCATCAATTTATGCCAGCTAAACTAATCATTTAGTTCTTTTGTCCATACTCGGTTAACAAAGAAATGTGTCGATGAACACAAGATTGATTGATACTATCGCTCGGTATACACTACACTAGCTCGGTGTATACTGGAATGCTTTATTAACCGACCAAACTACTTTGTAACATTTTTCTTCTATCTTCATAACAAATTAATGCAACATAATCAAGTCAATAATATGAAGTCATAGACTCATCAATAAGTTACCAAGAGTATTCCTTATCCTCATCTGTCATATCCATCTTCCTCCATGTAGATATCTTAGTTCTTCATCTTTTCTCTCCTCTTTATATATGTCTAGATATTTGCAACTACCATGATAAGTACTGTCAAAACTAGTTGACATCAATGACAACATAATGACTGATTCAATTATCTTACATAACAATTCAGTGCTCGGTGATCTCTAATCACTTATAGTTCATCAATCAGGTTCTCAATCAGTTGTAGTTCATTAGTATCATATACGAACTGGCCTAGAATCTGGAGATTCATTCTAGATATAGGTTACCCACAACCTTGGAGTGTTTCCATGTTTCTCGTAGTGATTGAATTTTTTTTTTGGAGCTTAGTCAGGGTGCAACTTTTAGAGATAACAGAAACAAAGCCCAAAAGGAACTAATCTAAAGACAAATAACAATGCATGAAAAGAAATTATTTTTGGATTATTATTTTTTAAATGCATTAATGAATATAATATTCAATTTTTATGTCTTTTTATTAATTGATGTAAAAAGAAAACTAAAAATCAAAACTAAATGCATAAAATAACAATGAAATGCATACAAAGGAGATCTAAACACCAAATCAGAAGTATGTAAGAAGAGTTAGGTTCACCAAATTGTACAATATGAAAATGTGATCACATAAAAGGGTTAATTTCCCCAATTCATATGGCACATTGGAATACAAAACCACCTCAAGAAAAATATAATAAACAACACTTGGTAAGAAAGAGGCCAATGCAATATCTATGCTTGCAAGGTTTTTATTCCTTTGTTGCTTAAAATTGAGAAATAGATGAATGATATTAATAAGAATAGATATGATCTAATTCAACTGAGAAAAATGGGATGGAGAAGAATTTAAATGCACCTAGAAATGAAATAGGAGAAGTGAGTTTTCAGACCTGAATTTCTGACTAGTAGACTTAATATGCCTTGATTATTTTTAGATTTGATATAGCTTATGTAGTGGGATTTCATGTATGTGTGTACCATCCGAAGAAGTTAGATCGAACCTATAATTAGATTCCCCTTTTTTGTGATTTTGAGATTTTTATGTTTGTTATGCTTGATCCAACAACCTCGCTCTTTTTCTTATGTCATCTACTCTTTATTAATGGTCCCCCCTTAACATTTGACCCCATTTTATAGGTAAAGGATGCCTAGACAACCTATACCAAGGTATAGGACACCTAGGTGACATATACCTTGACATTTGGGCCCAAATTTGAATGAGTGGTATGTTACGATGTTTTAGCAGGATTTTAAGATTTGTAGTTGGCTTATGTTATTTTTATTTTATACCCTAAAAAATAACCTGAGATGTTAACCATAGGTTAGTACCATAGCATAGTTTCCATTTTTGTTTATTATAGGTGGCTATTTGATCTTTGTCTATTTATTTTTGTTGAAAGTTCTCATCTAGCTTATTTATTCTTCTACTTTGCATTTAGTCAATCCTACTCCCTCACATCTATCTTATCTAAGCATAGTCATGAAATGTAATCATATCCACTTAGTCCTTAATTCCTACTTGAGCCTATTGGGTCATTTTACTTCTGATTGTACAATTACAAATATGTGGAACTCTACCTATCTACCTCATCCCTCCATCCCCCCCTTTTCCTATTGTACATTTTGGTGAACCCAACTTACAAGATTTCTATTTTTATTTTGGTGTTAGATGTCCTTTGTGTGCTTGTAGGTTCACCTTATTGTACATTTTGGTGAGCCAAACTTACATAATTTTCATTATAATTTTAGTGTTAGATATCCTTTATGTTCTTGTAGGTTCACCTTATTGTACAATGTGTATATTATTCATTGAAAGGCTTGCACATGGAGATTCATTACAGTTTATGAGTTGGATTCATTTTTGTTACTGTGTTTATCTTCTTTTTTTGATACCTTAGAGGTATGGATGATTGGAAGGATTAGCATTTGTTCTTAAAAATAAATTCTTTTTCTAATCATGTGGATTCTTTCAATCAAATGAAATCAATTAGCTATGATTGTTGTTTACATGAGGTTTTTGAACATTCATGTTCAATCTTGTTTTTGGAGAATTTTTGAATTTCAAAATCATGTTTGGGTAATGGATTTTAAATTATATTGATGCATATATAAATAAAATGAACATAGTGGAGTTGAGGTAGTATTTTATGATTTTCACTAGACTCTTGATAAGTCTCCAACAAGTCAGAGAATGTTGGAATAAAAGTGTCTTAACCTTCGAGTCCTAACATTGATAATTAATATAATTAACTATTTGTGTGCATATTTATTTATCTTAAGTTGATTATTCCTATGTTTTCCATTCAACTTGTGGCTCATCTTAGAGATGTGGCATACTACATGGAATGTGATGCATTTGACATGTTTCTTATTGTGTAGGAAAGTAGATATGGTGTAATCCCTACATTTTACAAAATAGGCACCCACTTTTGAGGTCTCATGATTTAGAGGATGAAAGTCAAAGCTTTCCTAATAGAGATTTTTTTTTGACAACCTACTATGTTTACAAGATAGACTTGTGCAATTTTATTACTACACAAAAGCAATCAAAGCATTATTTTTCTTTTTATTTTTCATTGGTGCTTGAGAAATGGATATTAGTGCTTTTATTGAAGGTGGATGCCCAAGGATGAGGATCACTTTGTTTCTAACAATAGGATGAAGTTGGATCCTTGCATGGTGTGATTTTTTCATAGTTTTTCTTTGTTGAAGTTGGAAAAATAATTTTTGGGCACTTAGCTCATATATCATTGATTATTTTCTATATTATTCATAGAAGAAGGACAAGGCGATTATTTTCAGACCTAGTATGTTGTTTGTGTTTCTATAGCGAAGAGAAAGATGTAATTTCCATGTTAAGGCTATGAAGGTGAAAGTGTATTTTCTTATTTATTGTAGATTAATATATTTGTTTGATGCTTTGGAGTGATTTTTTAGCTAAAAAGGCTTTTCCATAGATAATGGTATTTATTTCTTTATATCTAGTTATTCTTTCTTTTGTTTTCTTGAAGGTATAATTTATGTGGCATTATGCTAATGTGAATTGTATTTCCTCAAAGGGTTGATGCAATGGCACAATGGTAAATTAACTATATATTTTCGTAATAAAGTTATAGTAGTATGTTCTTGTGTCAAAATAATGAACATTTAATTAAAAGAAAAAATGATAATTAAGATTCATAATGACTATTAGGGGTCTTTCTAAGATGTTCTTTCCCTTTCAACATGTATAAGTGTAATGCAACACTGTTGATCACCTTGTCTCTCAAGTTTGTGTAATGAAAGAGAAAATATATGAGAAGTAAATCAACCACTAGATTGTTTTTAATATGATGACTTGTGTGAGGATCAAGACTAGAGAAGATTCTATGTCAAATTTGGAAGTTGAAACTTATGTATATTTACTAGGGACATTATAAGTGGTTGGGTCATCATGTAAGATTTGAGATACATCTCTAAATAAGGAAATATTTCCTTTTTTCCTTCAGAAAGGATACTCCATACCCTTTACTTGCAAAATTTATCCTCAAATCTACAAACATAACTATTATAAAAATATTAAATAGATTCTTGACTTATAATAGAGGTGTTATGCATCAAATTTTCACCCTATTAAACTTGAAATTTTAATAACCTAGCATAATATGGGAATCACTTCTGCATGTGGGATATGCAAAACTTGAAGTGAGACCTCTAGATCCTAGGTCAGTTCCTATTGGATAATCACCTATTTTCTCTTCAAATCTAACACAAACTCTCGAAGGAAAAGGGAGAGAAGATGCACAAAATAACTATAACTAAATGCAAAGGACTTGAACTAAAAATTTAAATAAGGTGATACACCAAACTTTGATGGATACTATAAAGAATTAGAAAATTAATGTTTTGATTTCGAAGATGAACAACTTATATAACTCCCTACAATATGTTCATGCAACAATATTTTAATTAAATGTCTTCATATACTTATTTGGTAATAGGAAGGAGACTTCACAATTACCAAGGATAATTATATCTCATACACAAATAGTAACCTGCACAAATGCACTTTTTACAAGAAAGGGATATAACATGAGACAAAAATACCAGAAAAAATGATTTATTTCACAATTATTTTGATCAAATCATTGAGCAATACACTAAAATGCAGAAAAAGAAGAAGACAAGATACTTCAAAATGTTATAAGAAACCACTGCTTTGAATTTAAAATATCCTTGAGTTAAAAAAAATTGTCAATCCAAAATGCTAAGAAGACTCTAAGTCTCACAAAAACATCTAGTGCATAATCAGAACCCCCTTCACAATGGAGTAATACAAGTATTTATGTTTCAACAAGAAACATCTCCATGAAAATAGCACTTAAATCCTTTGGGTCAGATTCTACAAAAAGTGCTATATTTAAGGTCCTCAAAAGTCTCTAAAAGCACATGAGATAATGAAAAGGTCAAGCCACCTAACCCTTCTATCATTAAGGTCCCTCAAAATGCTTCAACTCCCCTAGATATGGGTCAAACTGCTCCTAGATGCTCTCTCCTTGTTGGAAGACTAAATCCAACTTCCCTAAATGCTCTCAACTCCAATATTATTGCATTTTCCATTAAGGAGTTTTAATAAATATTAATTGATTCATAAAAGCTATCAATTAATAATTATTAAATTACAAGTTCTATTATGAAATTAAATAATATTAAATATAATAAATTTTATTTATTTAATAATATAATAATATAATCACAACAAATATATTATTATGTTACTAAATAAATAAGAAACAAAATTGAAATGTTTCAAATGCCATCAAAGGCTTGGTCGTAGACTTCAAGAGACATAAAAAAATAGAAGGGCATCATGAAGCCCAAAAACCCCAAAAGAATCCTTTACATCGCATACTTGCACTTTTTTGAATCAAGGGTTGTGGAAACCCTAAGCCACCACTTTTCATTTCATATTTATCCCTGCCCGTGCTGCCATGACTGTTGGAGAAAACTAGAATTTTAGAGGCTTGCAATCAACTGAAGCTTTTCCCTCACACACATTATGGTTTACATAGGTAACCATTGAATATTTTATGCTTCCCTTGATGAAAATTTAATGGATTTTTTATGATTCAACTTTACTTTCCTATCGTGGCTTTATGTTTAACATTGTGGGAATCTATTTCCTTTCAAAATATGTAGCATTCTTACAACTCTATCTTTACCCTAAACACTTTTCTTCAACCTTGCATGATCTTGACCATGGTTTGAATGAGGGTTTCACTAATGCTAAGATGTTCATTTCCTGTATCTGTATGCATGAAGACATTGTTGAGTTTTTCTTTCTTTGATGCAAATAAATCTTCATGGTTTATACTTTTCCTATGGCAACCATGATTAAAAGTTCTTGCATTTATGTGAACCATGGTTGAAAATCTTAAATTTTTGACAAATTTTTTTTGAGTAACTTCCTATTCTTAGCATGAGGGTTTTGCTATGTTTTGATGAAGAAGACTTGTAGATTTCTTGATTTATTTTTTGAGAATATCTAAGATTTTATCTCTATGGTAAAATCATTTCTTTTATGTGCTCCAAATTGAATAATAATGACTCTCTGAACTCCAACATAGCCACGTCACGTTGTATTTTGTCACTCTATTTGAAACCTAGAGCCTCTCTTGTGAACCTTGCTAAAACTTTGATATTCTATGGTTGCTTAAATTTCTTATCATTTTCTATGGCATTGTGCCTCTACATAGCCTCAACTTTTCATTTATGAAATTTTTGTATACCCCAAAACCCTTGCATCTCCATGTATTTTTATGTTGTATTTTAGAAGGCCTCCATGTGATCAACAACTATATATTTTGTGAGAAAAGGGTATTTGATGATCTATTAAATCTCTTTCTCCCTCTAGTTTCCACATTTTTTGGTTCTTATTATGGCTTTGGGTTGATTCTTACAAGATTTTATTTATTTTAACATTTAGCTTGATGAATATATATATAATGTGTCACTATTGCATACAAGTGAATGTAGTAGATCCATGAAGAAGTTGAATATGATATTTTCCATGCATTTGTTGAAGAGAACACAAGGGATTTTATTTTTTTCATTTTGAAAATTCTCCATAATAGATAATTATTACTTTTTAATTTTCACTAAAGAATTCATTCTCTTCATTTGTGCCTCTTAACAACTAAAGTTGTTCTGATTATATAAGATTCAAAACCTTCAAAGCACCTATTTCCATTTTAAGTATAAACCATAGCCTAGTCTTTTGTACTTGTAACATTACACTTTGTTTATTGTGGAGCAAGTTGTAGTCTTGTACTAACGTATAAATCCTTCATTCATGATCAACAACTTCAGCATTGTCACCAACTTTGTCTCGAAGTTATGACCTTCCATTGCATGGATGTAGTGATTGTCCTTGAATTGTGATTTATATGCATCCTTACAATTGTTGAATGATATGAAACAAAATGTTTCAAGCACTAAATGCATGTCCCTTTTATGATTCATTCTGATTGAAAACTTTGGTGCTGCATTTATATTTTCTGATAGGATGAAATAAAAGGTTTCATGTATATTGATTACATGTCCCTTTAATATTTATTGAGTCTTCTACATTTAATATGTCTCAGGTTTATCATGCAACTGTCTATTTTACTTTTCTCTGAACCGCCACCACAATATTGTTGCATACCTCCATCATTTGAGAACCCAGTATTTCAATATATTTCAGATCATTTTACCCATGTAGTCATTTATGCTTGAAAAACTTTCACTTATTCTTGCATGGGTATAAACAACCTATAACCTATGAGAATACTCAACAACAAATTAAAGACCAAAAACTTGCTTTCAATTTATCACTTAGTAGAACTACGATTCAACTATCATAACTCTTGGATTTCATCATAACAAGCTAGGCTCGACCCTTGTGGGAGCCTCCTTTTACCCCACTTTCCAAGACCATATCTATTTTTGCACATAACACAACTAGTTATGAAAACATTGGATCTTTCTAGTTTAGAGAGCATTTGATATTGCATAGGCATGTATATGGAATAGTCTTCAATCATTGCTTAGAACTTTCAAAGTTCTAACACCATTGCTTTAACATTTTGGTAGGTTAGGGAAACAAGCATGGCGGGGAAAAGCATGAGTGTAGTAGATGAAGAGTTGCTACAAAGACATACTTCAAGCTTCCAATCATTTAGGCACTGATTGGATTTTTTCATTTCCCTATTTATGTACTTTTGAATACTTTCTAGATTAGGAAATGTAATGTTTTACTTGCTAGTTTCACGACATGTGTGAAGAAATCATTACTTTGATTAATAAATATGTTACATTTTCAAAAAAAAAAAATGATATTATTTTGTTATTCATGCTATGTACTTTACTTTTCATCTTCAAACACAACATATAATTTGAACCAAACTCAAATCAATAATTATATGCAAAACATAAAACTTCAAATGTACCTCAACATTTAGAATGCAAGGCTCTACCTAATTGAGTCAGGTAGGAAAAATTAGGTAAAAAGAGGCTATCGATCTAATAGGATGTCATCACTTGAAAGGAAGTGGTTGTTAATATAATTTAGAACAATAGAGAGGGGGGTTGAATCAGTTGTTCTCAGGTCTAGATGTACCAATTGAACTTATAAACACTTCTACAATCTCAGATCTAATCGCCAACACAACTCGATCTCTAAAGAATATATATACCAAAAACATATAACACGTAGTCCACTGTCCAATGGTATTTGACTTGCAGAATATAAAACATACGCATGAAAATATTCACACAAGTATAACACCAAGATTTATAGTGGAAACCCAATTTGGGAAAAACTACTTTGTAACATGTTACTGATATTTTCACTCTTCTAAAGTGAGCTATGTGAAAAGCCAACCTTGTTAAAGGTTTACAAACACACTACTAGGTGTGACCATGTTAAAGGATTTCAATCACCATGTTAGGAGTGGCCTTGTTAGAGGACATAAGTACATTCCATTAGAATGCCACCTTGATTAAAGGATTTAAACAATGATTGTTAGATCAACCTTGATTAAAGGATTTAGACTGATACAATGGTTAGAAAGTAGCAGTAGTTTTTGATCTAAAAAATATACAAGTCACTTTGCAAATAACAAATCCAATTTGCACATATATGATGATTTATTGACTGAGTTCCATTTCCATCTCCATCTCTGATCTACTCAGAATTCACTTCAAGAAATCACAACTCTGATCAACTCCTTCACCTTTAGCCTTCTGCTTAGACTAATTAGTCAATAACATCAACAACTCCAACATACTCTATAACCTCACAGTTAGGATTTCCTTTATACCTCCTCAATAGGTAGATCCATCTTTTGCCTCTTAATCTCCTCTGTAGATCTTAGGTTTAGGTCAAATTCATTGAATCCTTCCAACATTTAAGTTCTTCATCCATCCTTCTAGAAACATCTTCAATCTCCTCATTGAATCCATAATAAAATGATTTACCATGCATTAAATTCTCCATACAAATAATTAATAAAGTCAACACGATTTACATAACCTAAGAATTCAACTATGTCGGCTGGGAATCTGAATTCTTCCTCCAAATGTAAATTATTGATGCTCGGTCAATACCTTGTTCATCTCCTCGGTCATCACTGTGTAACTTGGTCATCTCTTCAAACTGTCTTCCTTGGCTAACACTGTCTTGCTCAGTAATTTACTGTCACTCGACATTTCCAGATGTTCATTCAACACTAAAGTTACTTGGCATATACTGGTGCTCAATCGATACTAACATCACTCGAATTAAACTACATTTCTTCACTTTTGCTCAGTTAAGCCTACTTCTTCAGTCTTTCTTCTTACTTAGATAAACAATACATTATCTTATCATTGTGCCAAATAATCAATTACTCATTGAAGTATTAAATAACTCAACCTTTCCCTAGGTTCTATTGTTATCTCCCTTTCCCTAATCCTTTTCATCAATCAATAGATATAGTACTTTCTTACATAGAAACTGTCTTACCAGTTAAGGTTTGACATCAATGACAATACAACAATTGCTTCAATTGCAGTTTCCAACAATATCCCTCTTTAGCATTGATGGAAACACCATATGAATAACACATGAATTATCATCCAATCCAAAAAAAATTTATTACATTAGAAATATTTATAATATCCTTAGCTTCATTCTAATTCTTAACCACTTATCCTTGCTTGCTTGACCGTTCACACAGTTACTCCCTCTGAATCTTTTCTATCTCTCTCTTTATCTGAATCTCTCCCTCTTTGACAATAACGCCAAAGTAATTTCTAGAACTTACATCTTTTATATGTAGATGTCATCTTGTTATTTTAGTATCAGTATTTCTCCCTCTATCATCTTTCTTATGACTATTTATCAGCTTTGTTGTACTTTTCACAACTCTAGGCAGCTCCTAAAGTGTAACCTTTACTGCATCAATTTGTCAGATATTTTGTGCAACACATTTGATGTAGTTCTCCTAGCTTGACTAGGCAGCCTCAGTTAGGGGAAGCACCCCTAATTTACCTCTAAGATATTCATGAGCATCCTTAGGTAAATCTTTTATGAATATGTCTGCTATTTGTTCCTTTGTATTCACATATTCCATTCTCACTTCTTTATCTTGTACCAATTCCCTCAAGTAATGATACTTGATAGAAATATGTTTGTTCTTTGTGTGCATCATTGGATTCTTTGATATGTTGATAGCACTTGTATTATCACATAATATAACAACTGGTTCAGTGATCTCTTCTTTCATACCTTTCAACAATTGCTTGATACATACCAGATTTGAATAGTTTACTACAGCTGCTACATACTCAGCTTCTGTTGTAGATTGGGAAATGCAATTTTGTTTCTTGCTTGTCTAGGAGACTAACCTCTGTCCAAGAAAGAAAGCTCCACCACTTGTACTTTTCCTGTCATCAACATTTCCTGCCCAATTTGCATCAGTGTAGACTCTCAATTCAAATTTTTCATTCTTCTTGTAGTACAATCCATACTCTTATGTCCCTTTCAGATATCTCAGTATTCTCTTTACAACCATCATGTGATTTTCTTTAGGATTGGCAGAGAATCTTGCCACAATCCCAATTGCTAGGGCTATATCTTGTCTGTTGTGAAAAACATATTATAGCTTTCTAATCATGGATATGTACAATGTTTGATTTACTTCAATAGTATCATTAGTTTTAGATAGTTTCTGTCCAGTAGCTATAGGAGTACTCACTGGCATTGAATCCTCCATTCCAAATGTTTTCAATATCTCTTTAACATATTTAGATTGTGTGATGAAGATACCTTTCGCCATTCGATATACTTGTAAACCAACAAAGAATTTGATCTCACCAAACATAGACATCTCAAAATCAATTTGCATCTCATTTGAAAATTTCTAACATAGGGCATCTTGTCCTCCAAATATGATATCATCTACAAAAATTTCAGCTAACAAAATCCCTTTACCTTCTTTAGCTTTCATGTACAGATTGTTGTTGTCATTTGTCCTTGTAAAGCCAATCTTTATCAAGTAATTGTGCAACGTCTCATACCATGCTCTAGGGGCTTTATTCAATCCATACAGCACTTTGCAGTAGTGCAATCCTTGATGTCTTCAAATTCGGGATAGCTTAGGACAGATGCAATCTCCAACATTGCTTGATTGTGTTCATGTTTTGCTTTCATCTCCTCAATAGTCAAAGGTGTAGTAGGTATAGCATAGTCATGTTTAACATAGTATTTTGCCTAATCTCCAATACCAACTAGATGTAGTTTCATCAGACTCTGTGATGCATGGAATTTCTCCTTGTTCAACTTTGATACCTCCTTTTTATACATCTTAATCATTTGCTTCAAGTACCTTTAAACTTGTTCTCTGTAAGCACCAACAGCTCTGATACCAATTGTTAATATAATTTAGAACAACATAGGGGGGGGTGAATCAGTTGTTCTCAAGTCCAGATGTACCAATTGAACTTATAAACACTTCTACAATCTCAGATCTAATCACCAACACAACTCAGTCTCTAAAGAATATATATACCAGAAACATATAACATGCAGTCCACGTCCAACAGTATTTGTCTTGTAGAATATAAAACATACACATGAAAATATTCACACAAGTATAACACCAAGATTTATAGTGGAAACCCAATTTGGGAAAAACCACTTTGTAACATGTTATTGATATTTTCACTCTTCTGGAGTGAGCTCTATGAAAAGCCAACCTTGTTAAAGGTTTACAAACACACTACTAGGTGTGACCCTGTTAAAGGATTTCAATCACCTTGTTAGGAGTGGCCTTGTTAGAGGACTTAAGTACATTCCATTAGAATGCCACCTTGATTAAAGGATTTAAACAATGACTGTTAGATCAACATTGATTAAAGGTTTTAGATTGATACAATGATTAGAAAGTAGCAGTAGTTTCTGATCTGAAAAACATACAACTCACTTTGCAAATAACAGGTCCAATTCACACATATATGATGATTCATTGACTGAGTTCCATTTCCATCTCCATCTCTGATATGCTTGAAATTCATCTCAAGCAATCACAAATATGATCAACTCCTTCACCTTTAGCCTTCTACTTAGACTAATCAGTCAATAACATCAACAAATCCAACATACTCTATAACCTCACACTTAGGTTTTCCTTTATACCTCCTCAATAGGTAGATCCATCTTTTGCCTCTTAATCTCCTCTATAGATCTTAGGTTTAGGTCAGATTCATCAAATCCTTCCAACATTTAAGTTCTTCATCCATCCTTCTAGAAACATCTTCAATTTCCTCATTGAATCCATAATAAAATTACCATGCATTAAATTCTCCATACAATTAATTAATAAAGTCAACGTGATTGACATAACCCAAGAATTCAACTGTGTCAACTGGGAATCTGAATTCTTCCTCCAAATGTAAATTATTGACACTCAGTCAATACTGTGTTCATCTCCTCAATCATCACTGTGTAACTTGGTCATCTCTTCAAACTGTCTTCCTCGGCTAACATTGTCTTGCTTGATAATTTCCTATCACTCTGCATTTCTAGATGTTCGGTCAACACTAAAGTTACTCGACATATACTAGTGCTCGATCAACACTAACATGACTCGGCTTAAACTAAATTTCTTCACTTTTGCTCAGTTAAGCCTACTTCTTCAGTCTTTCTTCTTACTTAGATAAATAATATAGTATCTTATCATTGTGCAAAATAATCAAGTACTCATTGAAGTATCAAATAACTCAACCTTTCCCTAGGTTCTATTGCTATCTCCCTTGCCCTAATCCTTTTCATCAATCAATAGATATAGTACTTTCTTAGATAGCAACTGTCTTACCAGTTAAGGTTTGACATCAATGACAATACAACAATTGCTTCAATTGTAGTTTCCAACAGTGGTATCCAAGACTAAGGGATCATCTTTTATTGGCTAGATAATTGGCTACCCTATTAGCTTCCTTATAATAGTGCAGAATGTGATTTGAATGAATACTTGGAAAATTTTCACAAGCTTCTTGAGGAACACACTTAATTTTCCAATTATTAACATCCATTTTATTAAGGGATAATGTTCAATGAGTCTCATGTTCAATTACAAAAAATTTTGATTTCATTTTGATTGCCTTAACCTAATCCCTACTAATAGGCCCAAGGCTTTTACCATATTGTTTGATCAATTTGGAAGCTAAGATGATAACACTGCAACTACTTTTCTTTTATGACATGAGGCATATAGATTCCCCTTTGCTGCTCTATAAAAATTCAATTTGTTGTAGCCTCCATCTCGCAGTTTCCCCTTTACTTTCTATTTACTTTTGTAATAATGGTTTTCAAAATACTGACTTTAAAAGGTGACTTGATGTATTTCCATTTTGATAAAATTTGTGAATCACATGGCATAAAGCAAGAGTCAATCTTTTTATTCTTCAAATTATAGGTTAATTCTGAATTACAAATAGCAATTCCAATTTTTTTAATAACTTCTTAATTTGAATTCTCTTCCTTCCTAAAAATTCATTTGTTCCTTTCCCACCACAAGTTCCAAGTTATAGATGCTAAAGCCACTTTCCAAATGACTTAAATTTTT
This sequence comes from Chamaecyparis obtusa, assembly GCA_027943335.1. NCBI lineage: Eukaryota > Viridiplantae > Streptophyta > Pinopsida > Cupressales > Cupressaceae > Chamaecyparis > Chamaecyparis obtusa. The sequence goes on from BSBK01001997.1 coordinate 567,812, forward strand.
TTTTCTATGTAGCAGTGGCCATGATTGGAATATAGTAGTAAGTCATCTTGAAGAGAAGAATATCAATGAAGCTTGGTTATCATCCACATTTGTCAAGAGTAGGAAAATGGGCAAGTAAGAAGCAAATGATTTCTATCCTCAATCAACAACTAAAAAAAACAATTAAAGAGAGTTGTAATACCAAATGTATTTAGTCTTTGACTTGTTAGAATTCTTCCTTTTAGAGCCAACCATGCGAAGGCACCCTCTTTGGGGATAATTGCATCAAATGGAAAGAAATGAAAACATCTCATTCTGAGACTCTGAGCATGATTTGACACTGGAACATATCTATTCTTTACTGTGTAGCTACTTGAAGGAGATTGAGTCCAAATTAACTTGTCTTCTAAGCTTGTGAGGTTTATTTGTCTTGATTTGAGGATTTTCTTTAACAAGATACCTTGTTCAAGAGGAGTGGGCACACTTGAGAAAGCTATCCATTGTGCAACTAATACACCTTTAATATCCTTGATTATTTAATAATCTTTAACTCTTTCACAACAAGATTGCTTTAATATGACTCTTTCTTCTTGTAACATCTCATACTTACAAAGTGGTGAGAAACCATTCCAAGAATCCTCCCAAAAGAGGGCCCTACATCCATCATGAACTACCCAAGACAAACATGGAAGAATAATCTCTTTGCATTTCATCATATCTTGTTTACAATGTTATTTTAACTCGTTTTCACCAATTTAAAGTTGAATATGTATTCATAATTGGAGTCATGTGGTTTGAGTATAGTCTATCTCTCAAAATTTATAATATACAATTTTCAATTTACAAACGGTCAAATTTGATTCTAGGAACAGCTACATTAAAATCAACAAAAAATAATTATGTGGACAACTATATAGTTAGATTAATGTGAATTTATAAAATTTAATTTCATCCACTCAACATTCAACAATGTCTATTAGAATTGTTAACACAAGTTTGAAAATTGATTGACATGTTTAAAAATCATAAATGACAATTTTTTTTTTGAAGATTACATATAACAACAAAATATACATTTTAATATTAGATTCACCAAATATGAAAGTCGAGAAACAAAAAATGATATGCATAAATGCAAATATTAATTTTTACCTTCAAATCTTCACCTCAGAATAATTTACAAATTTGGCAAGCATAAACAAAGCAAATGACAAGTATTTCCTTTTTGGATAAAATAAAAAATGCTCAAACATTTAAATCAATATTAATATAAAGAATTATAAAAACTAGCCCAAAGGAAAAATAGCTAGAGAAAGGTACATAACATATCATATGTGGAGGAGAAGACAAAACTTCATTGGGTTTCCTTGTAGAGTGTAAGACAAACCCATAAAAATTAAAGATATAAAACTACATCGTACTGATTATTGTATTCATACAGATTAAAAAACATTACAACTCACTATTTGCATCATCATATCACATGTCCTTGAAGTGGAGCTTGATCATTTGCACCAAGAATTTGGGGGAGGATTATAAACATGAGAAAGCAAAAGCTAATGGAAAAGCTCTTGTGTCCCAAGATGTCACATTCTCACAAGGTAACCAAGGAAATGATGAAAAAAATTTAAAAACCCTAATAAAGGTAGAAAAGTGGAATCTACTGGAACATGAGGAAACATCCAAAATAAACCATCTTCTCAACCCTCCTTTCCTTAAACAAGTGAGAAAGTTTTACAAGATTTATATAAAAGGAACAAAAAGTCAAAATGTGTGGCTTTCCTACATTTCAACATGTTGACAAATTTCATGTCAAACTCCACCCCCTACAAAAGTACAAGCACCTCCAAGAGGTACAACCCGATGAAAGCAAAAGCTAATGGAAAAGCTCTTGTGTCCCAAGATGTCACATTCTCACAAGGTAACCGAGGAAATGATGAAAAAAATTTAAAAACCTTAATAAAGGTAGAAACATGGAATCTACTAGAACATGAGGAAACATCCAAAATAAACCATCTTCTCAACCCTCCTTTCCTTAAACAAGTGATAAAGTTTTACAAGATTTATATAAAAGGAACAAAAAGTCAAAATGTGTGGCTTTCCTACATTTCAACATGTTGACAAATTTCATGTCAAACTCCACCCCCTACAAAAGTACAAGCACCTCCAAGAGGTATAACCCGATGAATACTATAATTGTAGGATATGCACAAAATGGATTTGTTGAACTTTTTTTAACCTTATTTAATAAAAAATAAAAAATTAAAGTGTGGAAGGAGAGACAATGATGTGCATGTGGTTGGGAAAATACCATATGAGATGTCATTGTCTTATTTGGTATAGATTTTTTTAGGGCATTAGAAATTTTCATTCATGTTGTACTTGTTATTGTCTATAGAGCTATGTTCCCAAGTATTTACATGTATTATCTCATGATCTATGTAAAAATAACAGTGGGGGTATAATGCCAACAAAAAGGAGAAAATAGATACAAGAAAATACAAATGGAAATAGTTATAAAGTTTAGATGGGTTTCCAAAGGCTTGGATGAGATACGAAAGCTTGGGGGAGTTGTATGTAAAATTTGGTAAGAAAACAAGAGGTCTACAAAAGTATAATGAAAGAAGGAAAATAGGGTAAAAAGGTTGCACAAGAATGACTAAAAAGTTATAAGAGATGGTCTATACTTGAGACACGAGACAAGACTCCATATCTTCAATTATACAAGCTCTCCTCTGTAATATTCCTTGATTATTTACCTACAAAAAGTTGAAAAATGTCTTTCATACATTTCAAACCATATAACATACATGACTAAGACATGCTTAATTTGTCATTTCCCTTCATCCTTTAAAATAGAATAAACTCATTTGTTAAAGTTGAAAAAAATACTTCAAATTGATTTTATTTAAAAAATAATTTAAAATATATAAAAGATTATAATTCTTACCAATAAGTATGAAAAATATAAACTATGCTGATGTTATCTTTGACAAACTATCCTCCACGTGACATAGCTATCTATGAAATGCCAGCTCCTTTGATTTCCCCAATTCAAATTTAACAATATAAACGGCTAGATACCTTTGATTTCATCAGTTCAAACTCATAAATATAAACGGGCATGCTTCAGTTAGTTGGGCATGCTCTGAGAAATCGGCCATGCATATGAAAACCACAGTGGCTAAGAACCTCCGAGATAGTCTCACATCGCCCCCTGTTCTCCAGTTTTGTACTACAAATCCCTCTTCTGGCAAATTGCTCTTCTGGGAATTTGACAAAGCAATGATTAACTCTTCATCATTGGGATGGGCTTTCATAACAAGGTCATCGACGATCACACGTCGAGGAGTGCTGGATAAGACGCTCAGAAACTCCTCTGTCTCTGCTCCGATCAGATCAGACACCATTTTTCTGTCAAGATCAAGATCGTAATTGAAAAGAGGAATGGAAAGATCAGCATATGCACCATGGAATAATCCGCAGAGGGAAACAGAATTGGGGACATTCCATGACTTTAGAATGCGATATACAGAGAATAGATGGTCAAAGTAAGTGGTGATACGGTGGTTGTACTCCACAGCTTTGGCCTTTTTAATGGCAGAAATGCAGGCTGGCAGGACAGGGTCGATTTCTTCGAAAGATTCAACCAAAAATGGCCTGGCTTTCTGGATCAATGCGTCCACATCTGCTGCACTATTTGCCATGATTTCACTCCGCTCTCAATTTCTTAACATAAAGTTGTATTCAAAGACTCGTTGAAAATGGTTTGGATGAGCTACAATTTATAAAATTTTGGAAGATCAATGCGTCCACATCTGCTGCACTCTTTGCCATGATTTCACTCCGCTCTCAATTTCTTAACACAAAATTGTATTCAAAGACTCATTGTAAATGGGTTGGTTGAGCTACAATTTATAAATGTTTGGAAGATCGATGGAGTGTTGATTACGTGCTCACAATTAAAGATGTCAAGGGATTGCTGCAAAATCAATGGTGAAGACTGTACATCAGAAATGGTGAAAAGATTTGGTGGGTATTTAAAACTTGATATCTTGAGGAGGCATGGCGTCCTCTGCTTTTGCCGTAATTCTGGGTGAGCGGGATCTCTACTCATGATGGGCAAGAAAGCCTATGCAATTGACTTCAATTGGCTCACCCAGAATTCCAGAGATCCAATTATTTGGGTCAAGGAATAAGGATGCATTGAGTGAGGAGGCATGGCGTCCCCTGATTTATGAGTATTTTTAGAGGCATACAAACCTCAGAATGTGAGCGACTGGGGTGGAGGAAATTTTGGTTCAGAGAAAAATAATACGTGTTTGCAGAGAATGCAGAGGAAGGTTCAATCGTTCTTGTCTATTTATTGGTATGAGTTCTTGTCGCATCTGTAGTTTGTTAAAGTTGTTGTAGCAGCATTTTTGTGATGTATTATATTCCGATTTGAATGTAAAAAAGGTTCTGCAATTTTATTTGTAACCTGATTTGATCCTAGACATAATGTTTAGAAAAATCATAGGGGTTAATCTCTTTCTATAAATGGTAATTAGAAACCCTTTGTTTGTTGGAATTGGTTTAACTTTAATGGTCGTTCAAAATCACATGATACTCATAGGCATCACTAAAAGAAGGTATTAAAATAGGATAGGAAACTGTCAGTTATAAAATTGAAAATTTCAGATTGTATGATATAATTCATAGCAATAGGAGAGTCATTTTCTGCACAATCAAGCCCTTTAGTTGTTATTCCATTTGCAAAATCTTATTAGAAAGTTTTGAGACTTAGAACTTCCAGTTCTTTCCTCATACAAGAGAGACATTAATTTGTATCATTTTAGTTGTAATTGTAAATCTAGATAAAAATGAACCATAGATTTTCAACCTAGTTGTTGAAGATTTGTACTTAGGATCAACTTTGATTCACATAGATATTGGTTAGGAAGGTCTGACCCTTTTGCATTTACAATTTATTATAACATCGGGGTTTTGTTCAGGGTCCCCTATCCTACTGAACAGCAAAAAAAACTAACAAAACCACTCTTACATAACATCTAAACGAGCCTAAGAATAGTTATCTTGGATATGAAAACCTACTCAAACTAAACTATCACATTCCCAAGATACAATAAAAGATGCCTTAGTGAAAACATAGAGCTTACAACATAAACAAAACCAGACCACTATCTACATACAGCACTTTGTGGGAGTTCTTGCACACCAGCATGCTTCAATTCCAGACCATACATAGGAGAAACCAATGCTCTATTATGAACACCCTAGCCAGAAACATGAACTGATTCTACCAGCTGAGCATTGTGACTCTTCTGCCAGCTCCAAATTATGATTCAGCGCTCATGTGTACACAGGCAAAATGCTATTTGGATATGTAGGGGTGGGGGCAGGTCAAGGATACTATTTGAGATTTAATAAAATAATTAGTAATAAATAAGGCCAATTATTAGACCCTAATCATCTACAACTAAAATTCTTATTCCTAAATTATAGACTGTTACATCATTTAAGAAAAATATTTCACATTATACAAAACCACCTATTTATCTAAAAGAAAGTGCAAGTACATGGCACCATGTGTTGCCTTGATTCTCATATCTTTATGGAGCTCTATACAATTAATAATAATTCTTTCTTGACAAGATTGAATCATTGATTATCATGTCATCGAGGGAATGGGAATGTCAACCTTATAGAACATTTATATGTGAATTGTCTTTAAGCCATGCAGAGACAAATTATGTTGCTACCAAAGGCTTGTCTTGAAGTTCAAATGGATTCTGATAGAATAGTGTTTATTGTTGGTAAGTGGTTATCTTAGATAAAATGCGGTGTAAATGGTGAATATTTTATGATGTTCAATTACATCGTTACATAAGTGTTTGTCATGTTTAGGGACTAATGAGTTGCATCTTGTGCCCAGTTCAAATGAAAATGATTGTTAACAAGTTATAAATTCATGAAAATACATATAATCATCTAATCCCTTTCAAAAGGAAATGTCCTTAACTATTGGAGATGACATTTTGTAGAAACTTACTAGTACAACTAACTATACAAATAGGAATTTATGCTCTACAATTGTAAGAAGCTAAACATGAGCAAAAACAATCATCTTCAAAATCAATCTTGATTGTTTGGGTAAATGTTCATTGCAAATTGGGCAATGCATTAATATCAAAATTAAATGCTAGTACTTGCACTAGTAAATGGATGAGTGGCAGGCAATGAATTGTCATAGTCAGTATAGTATGCACTATATCCCACTTATGGTAGGCAATGAATGGCATATTCGGAATGTTGTCTAAACATGTTAAGGTTATGAGCATCTCATTCTTTGCAGGAAAAGGGAAGGGTAAAATTGTGAGCAAGGAACCCCATAAAATGTGATTTTCGAGCACTTTTAGAGGCATAGAAACCTCATAATGTGAGAAATGGTGGAGGCAATTTTAGGGCAGCTTGAAGGTAGGAAATAATACGTGTTTGCAGAGAAAATGCAAAACAAGGTTCAATCATTTATTATAGCATTATAACTCTATTGACCTCTTGATTGGGATTTTTGTTGTTCTGATTTTGATTTTGTTTATTACCCATTTGGTAGTTGTGCTACTTTGTTATAGTTTTTATAACTCATTTATTTTATTCAAAAACAAATTAAATTGGTTGTTCTTTTGTTTTTTCGATTGTACTCTCTATTTATTGTAGTGATACAACTATGTTGTCCTCTTGGTTGGGCTTTTTTGTTGTTCCAATTTTGGTTTTGTTGGTTACCCATTTGGTAATTGTGTCACCTTGCTGCTTTTTTTATAACCCATTTAGCTTAATAAAAAACAAATTAAATCCATGTAAATTCTCTCAATTTAACTAGATTTTGCCACCTTCTGCCTGGTCAATCATGGTTTACTCTACAAAGCAATCCAAATATACCTTATACTAATATTTGCAATTCGTCAAGTAGTCCCTTGAAGAGTAAATAAATGCTCCTATAATGGTGATCTTGCAAACTACACAATATTTTGCTCATTTTAGCATTTGACAAGATATTTCCTTGATCAGGTCTTCATATGGATTTCAGTTTAGGACTGCTTAAGACTTCTTTGATTGCATTTATTCTTAGCATTCAACAACAAAATATTTACAATCATTGGAAATTTTGAATCTTTCATAATTAGATATAATTAGATCCCGAGCATTTCGCTAATAAATGTTTTCTAGCATTGACCATCTACCAAGGATTTATTAGTTGATACTAAGTTTTCAGCATGCATGCTAGCACATTCTCAACTCACTCAAGGAATGTCTTTTTGTTTGTGGATTCAAAAATTGTCACTCATTTTGATAGCTGATTCTCACAATGGTAGGATGTAAACACAGCATGGGAGAGCTTAAAGAATAGGAAGAGCAGCAAACACGCTACAAAACCAGGTTTTCTCGTCTGATATTGCAAAAAATAATTAAATAAATAAAATTGTGGAGGGTTTTCATTTTTCATTGGAATGTTTGGATTTGCTTATTTGTAGAGGGTTTCCCATTATTGATCATTTTGTCTTGATTTAGATAAATACATTGTAGATGGTATCATTTTTATTGTCGTTATTGTAAAATATTACATTGCACCAAGTTTATTTGTGTAAATGGTTATGCTAAAATTTGCATATAGTTTTGATTTATTTTCTACGATCACAACTAATAGGTTTTATAGCTCTAATAAAGACTCCTAATTTTTCTGCTAACTTAATGTAGAAGCACCATTTTGGACTTGAATTGTAGAGTTGAATGTAGTAAGTCTTAATATTATCTAGAATGAGAGGGTATGTTTGAAAATCATCTGAAAATGGGCATAGAAATAAAAAAATTGCATGCTACAACGGCAAATACCATTCCTAGCATCATAACATTCACTAAGCCTATGTGTGCAGCAGTAGTAAAGTAGTAGTTATGGCTTCAATCTAGGATAATATCCTCTTGTACCCTCACTGTGTGAATAACATTTAAAATTCCTTGTAGCTTCCTAATGCCTCATGGGAGTGAGGAAGTTCAGTTTAACTAACATATTGATATCTAATTAGGCTAATGTTTTTAAATCAACATTTATAAATATATACAATTGGATGTATAGACTACGGTGGTCTAAACCACTTGAAAGCACTGGCAAGTGCCATATAATGTGTACATAATATTTATGATAACTAAAACCAAGGATCTAGTAACAGGATTGTGTACATATTGTGTTTAAGCTCAAATTCATAGCAAAGCAGTGGCCCATGTTTATTATGCATTTGCAAAAATTTATCATGGGTTGCTAGTGAAAAAAATTCATTAAGGACCCATAACGATCTCAAAGGATGTCACAACTGTTTGGGCTTATCACAAAGGTTTGAATCAATTGGTAACAATGTTTTACATTGCTACTCACCTAAATCAAACCCGCACAACTTTTTAACAATGCAAAAGAGACCTACTGATTTGTAGTAAAAACATGTTTAAAGTTTAAACTTCAAACATGTATGATACAGTGATAGTCATAATGATTGATCACAACCTACTATTAAGAAAGAGGCATTATGACTGAAAAGGGTATGTGAATGCAAATATATAGTGAGGTATGTGACTAAAATGCATAAGAGTTTGTATAATGATATCAGCCATAATAAGTATCTTCACTAAGATCATAATGGTTGTCAATGCCCTCGAAAGAATGCAAGAACTAGCAATGTGTCGTTGAATGTCTTTTGACTTCCAAAGGAAGTTCAATCATTGATTAAAAATCTATGGCTTGGCATTCCAACTGATAAAATGTGTGAACATCATATATTTCAGAGGTTTTCTTGTGTATGTGATGGGTACAAAAGACCTTCATTTATGTAGAAAAGTGCTTGTAACATGCATTAGCAAGTAAAGGACCAATATGAGTTACCAATGATTCCTTGAGTGTAAATAAAAGGGTTGCTTCACAAACTGGACTTTTAGTTTGTGATTGGATACTTGTAATAAATTACAATCATTAGATGTAGATCCATATTCATCAACCTTCAATCAAAAATAGGGAGGACAATTGAGCAGATAATGGAGTTTTTACCTAGGCATCTCCTTTTACTACTACTATTCAACATGCCCCCTCCGCCAACTTAGCACAAGGCTGATTGGAGTGAGGATTGACTCCTTGTAGGGGATGAATGTGATGCAAGAGCATCCTTGGTGATGCAAGTCATGTTTATTTTGGTGTTTGAAGTCTTGGATGGGGTCAAGATGAAGTCATTTGTGAGTCAGGGGGATCAAGTTCCTTGGGTTAAGATAGATGGTTAAATCTAGAAATTGAAATTTGTGGTTTCCCGCCAAAAACTTAATTTGAATTTACTAGTGAATTTTTGTTCTCCAACCTTGGCTTTGGTTAGTTTTGGGAAAATAAAGCCATTTAATTTGAATTTACATGAGGGTTTGAATGCAAACATTGGTGTTTTTGGTTTAGTTAATAATAGTATTGTTGTGATTGGTTATTGGAATATTGTAGAAGGCCTTACTAGCCTGTTATTTGAAAGGTTGAATCAAGTTATTGGTCTGCACTTGATTAGGCCTGGAAGGACATGTTTGGGCCTAGGCAATGAAGGATCATCAACATGTAACAAGTGTTATTTAGTTGTTTTGTGCAATGAGTGTGTGTAAACCACCAAAACATTTTGGAAGTGAGTTAGAACAGACCAAAATTGTGTGTGTTGGATTGGGCTTGAAGCACATGTATTCACTAGTTAGCTAGGATGAACCTAGCTATGGTAATTATTGAGCCATTATGGGAAAATGTGTCAGTTTGAAATCAGATATAGTCATTTGCATCAGAATACATAACAAAGCATTCCAATTCTACATTTTAACTCTAATTTGTATAAACTGTTTTCCATTCAAATTAAATAAAGAAAGAAGATTTGTTACAATTTATAACTATCTTTTCAAAATAGTGTCATCTCAGAACTTTCTCTGATCACTGTGTTTATGATATAATAGCATTAGAGTCACTATTTACTGTTTCTCCTTTGACATTCATTGACAATCACTAATTTGATCATTCCTCAGCACTGTGCATCTCCTTCATATCTTTTATTTATAACTGAGTGCATACATTTGTCCTCTACTGATCCCCCTCATTCACATTACAAATCACTATCTTGAAACATTGCTTCACTACATACTTATGACTGTCTTTCAACTTGTAAGTGACTGATTTTGACCTTCAATTCCTCTATTTTGGTATCCTCATTTGATCTGTGAAGAACTAAATTGGCTCTTCTTGAATATTTGATAATAATTTGAAATCTCTGCAACTATATTTTTAATAATACTCATGCAAGAACAATTCTGAGAATATATTCACCAACTTGAATTACCAAATATTCAAACAAATAGTTTCATCTTAAACTATCATCAAAAGAATCCTTATATTCAAACAGAATTATATAATAATCTTATTCTAAAAATTATTAAAGCACCTGTAACACTGAAAATCCTCCTCTGAGTCACGTCTCCATATTATTGAGCCGCCACCCTATGGACTGTTACGTAACCAAGAAACAAGGTGGCCACCTATGACTCCTCACGCGTGTGAGCTCCAGCAATGAATGCGGGTCCAGGAAATGCTAAACGGCCCTGCTTAAACAACACGTGACCAGAATTGAATGGTCACGACATCTGCCTTAGGACTCATGTGCCAGGAAGAAAGTTGACACCAATAGCAAAAGAAGGTTTTCGATGTCAAACAATGCGCCTCCCACCAAAGTATTAACGCAACATGAAAGATTGCATAACAATCTTTAGAAAAATTTCGATAAAACTCCTCTTGTGAATACTTTCGATAACCAAGAAGAAATATATCAGCCTTCAATAAAATTATTTCAGAACTTCGTTGTGTTGAATTAACAAACACAATTTCATCAGCAAAACTCGAATTTCAAACTTGAAACTTTCACCAATCCGATATACAATAGCACCGAATTGTGATCTCAGAAACCCTAGCCAGGATTTGTCTTTTTTCTAAATTCTAAGAAAATAATGATTGCATAAATGATAAGTAAAGTGCTTTTTCGAGTAGAATATATAGGCTTTTTGGAAAAAGCACTTTACATTATTTTTCACTTAATTGGCTTTTAATATAACTCCATTTTATAACATAAAGTTATAAAGTCATAAGTTATTAAATTAAATCAAAATAATTTAATTTAATAACAACATTTAAAAATATAAGCCACAGAAAAGTCTAACTGAGATCAACGAACTTCTGACAAAGCCCAGGTCCAACTGCCCAACCAGGAATAGGCATTGCCCTGCCATAAATAGCCACTGCTAAAAATAGACTTACCAAAAATAATAAATCCATCCCAGAGACCCTCAAAACACACTGTCAGCTCACGAGGGTCGCATTGATGAACTGACTATGCTCAACTGCAGAGACCTGCTAAAATGGGGACATTACATGACCTCTCTAATCTAATCTTCAAATTACTATCTTTTATATGTAAAAATATCTATTCTTTGGGCCTACTCTGCTACATTTCATCATGACCTTTGATGCCCATTGATGAAAGTGCCTTTATCTATGATAATGTCCATTGTTGTATTCAATAATAGTGAGGGCTTTGATCTCCATTCTCTGTATTCCTCATGCTATCCTATTCCCATTGTCCTAGTTTTAGTCATGCTTTTCTCATACATTGTCATTAAATGGCTGTCCTCTGTATTGACTATTATATAGTATCACTGGCACTGTCTTTTATAAATGATTTTCTCAAGATTCATTGTTGATATAATTGTGCCCATATAGAGTGTCTCTTCACTATGTTTCAATACCATTTTGTATATCATTGCTATAACTGTCCTCTTAATGTTAATCTCAGTCACCTTTTCAAGATGATATCACTCTAACTCTTGTGACAACCTTTCTTCACTCCTTTTATAACATTCACACACATTTGTGGCATGACCAAAACAAATGAAGATGTTTTAAATGGTAAAAGCTAGATGATTAGTATTGAATCTGAGATCTTTTGCAACAAATGTTCTTTAACAATAGAAGCATCAACCCTAAGATGTAAGCAAAGAAGCATCATCCTCATGATGTAATCAATATATATTACATGATTCTATCCACAAGTTCTATCTATTATGATCTGTTTTACCCATCACAAGATGTCTTATCACTATAGGAGGTCAAGTTATTGTCAGATCCTCACTTTCCAATAACTTTAACAAATACAAGTGATAAAAATTACATTATAATCATTGCATATTATACTGTTGTGCATAGTATCGGATCATTACACAATCCTTAATATAGATGATATACGATTATTACTTGATCTATAGATACATGGCAAGAGAAGATGATATACGATTATTACTTGATCTGTTGTGCCAATGTTTACTTCTCGATACATGGCAAGAGAAGATGAAAGGAATATGTTTACATAGACTAGTATTTCGATCATATATAAGGATGATGGTAAAACAATTAGAATGATTATTCTTATAATTAGCACAAGTAATGTGTATGTGTCTATGTATGCCAGTTCACATTGTGAACTGACATACATACATATATACTCATTTAAATAATCAAAGAAAGCATCCTTATATTTTACCGAAGCTACATCCCATAAGGTACAGCCCATAAAGTGGTACAGCCCAAGGATGGCAAACTCACCGATTAATCACCGAGTTTTCTAGCTCGGTGATTAACTCGGCTAAGTACTCGCCATTTTCCAGCCCACAAATTTTTAAAAAACTCACCCAAAAACTCGCCAAAAACTCGGCGATTATTGCTAAAAACTCGCCCGCGTTTGCCATATACAGCAGCAAGTCAAAAGAAACGCCATTTTATTATTTCATTTGGTTTTTGTTGTCTCATTGGTGACTAGGGAAGAGTTGGATTGAGTTTCCAAGCCATTGGCGTATTCGTTTAAGTATAAGTTTGATTTATACAAATATAACATTTAAGTATAAGATTTAATTTCTTATACTTTAAGTTATATTTGTATAAATTATAAAATATAATACTTCCAGGATGTTTGGGATAGGTTCCAGCTTCATAGGAGTTAAGATGCAGATTCTAGATTTGAAAAATTCCAGACTTAGCCAAATTTCAGGATTCAGCAAGCCTTCAGCAGGGTTACCTCCCACAATCCATCATGGCTTTCTAAGGTCAAACTGAAGCTAGCAAAAGGATTCCCAAACGGTTTTAACTCGTTTTATCACAAATCACTTGGTTTCGACCCCATCTCTATGACAAACTTAGCTTAGCTCTCGCCCAAATCCCAAACAAACATGACTTCCCAACAGGCCAAAATCACTCAAACCTCATTTGTCGGACCTAGGGACTTGAAAACAGCCACCAACAAAGACTACCTAAGACCTAGTTATGAAGACTTTGACATTTGGCATTGATCAATGATCAAGCATCATAGATTCATACTAGTTTTGTAGAAACTGTTTACTATTTTGCTTCCAATCATCAACATTCCACATGAGAATGCGATTTTGTACCCACTTTGCATTTATATATATCTAAACTTAGCTTGTTTCTCTTGTTTTCTCATTAATTAACTCATTGGATGCATCTTCTCATAGAATTTTGCAAAAAAAATGCATTTTTAATTAAATTTTATGCTATTTTTAAGTTCCCAAGTTTTTCCAAAAACTAGCCGAGTTTTCCCGAGTTATCTTTTTTAGGGCTTGGCGAGTTTTGGGCGAGTGAGAGTTTGCCATCCTTGGTACAGCCCATAAAGTCACCTTTTAGAGATGAACAAAAGTGGTACAGCCCATAAAATCATATATCAACACATATGACAGAAGAAGTTTACACATTAAACATCTTATAAATTTACATATATATCAATAAAGATTACAATGCAAATTACAATTCAATCACACCAAGCCCTTTCTTGAAGTATTCAACTTTCACTCTAGCGAGTATATTTGTTGTCTGATCTCCTGTACTGATATATTCCAACTGAATCACATTCCTATCCATAATGTCTCACATAATGATAAGGAATCTCTATAAGATACAAAATAATGGATCACTGATGCTGAAACCCCATCCTATGAATCACAGTCCTCTAACTATTGATCACTAAAGAACCCATCTTGACATGGTCTACTCCCTCTGAATCACTATGATCAAAGTCCTCAAAGATTAATTTGGTAGATCCTCTAGTAGCTCCCTCTGTTACGGAAGCATAAATGGTATTAATTATGAAAATGTCTTGCTCCAAGAGACTCTCATCATCTGGTACATGATCATTTACACACTATTAAAAATTTTGATCACAACATTATTTGTAGGAGTAGTTTCCCATACACAAATGCACTTGTCTAATTCCATAGTAACATGAGTGAATGTAATAAACTATGGATTGATCCCTAGGCTTGGCAACACCAAATATTCATGATAAAGTGGCTTTCATCTGAAGCTCCTACTACATGCATCAACCTTTTGACCTTTTCGTCTAAGGTTGCTTTAGATGAAATGTTAGACTCCCTCTGAATCTGAATTCTTCCTCTTCAAAGAAATGTCTTCAGTCATCAACTCAGTCCCATGACTGCAAGCATCAAGTTCTTTCTCCCTTGAATGCAATCTCTTATGTTTCTTGATCCATCCTAAAATCATTTAAGAGAGATTACAAATAGTTCATAAAACTAAACTATCTCGAAGAGAAATACCAATGATAGAAGCATACAAGATATGCTATCCTAATAGTAAGAATTAATGACTCAAAATTTGTGAACATTACTCAAGGGTATAAAATACTTATCTCTTATTATCATATGATAACACCCTCCACGTGATACTCAAACCCCTTTACCAACATAGCCTTCAATTTAAATTGGGCCAGTCTTTTGAAAGATTAGAGAGCAGAGAATCTTCCTTGACTATTTTGGATTTGACCAAAAAGTCCTCGAGCATCATCTCCCCCCAATGTGAGTTCCCTCTCTCTCTTACTATATTCCATAGGAACAAGAGCGACAACCAAGACTATCATTCGGCCAAATCAATGTATGTATCTTTCCAATAATAGCCAATATTCCTAATCGCTCTTGCCATTATCGAGGTGGTTGCCTGTCTCTCGCATACTTTTGTCCCATTGATAGCCATTGGTAACAACGATGTACAATCTTTCGGTGATATCATTGGTAGACATATTAATGCTTCCAGTACACATTGTTTCCATCTCACTGCACCATTGTTGATTCACTCGAAGGACCATGAGATGGTCATAGTCAACAAAAGAAATCCACACTGAGATCGAATCCATAGAATTTGAAGATCTCTGTATATGATCAGATCCTGTAGATGTATGTGGATCTTGAGTCTATATATGACGGCTAGAAGACAAGCCATTACAACTGTTCATCGATCCATTTATGTAGATTTTCTTAGACCCAAACTTCAGCACCTTTAATAAAGAGAATTTGCATCGCCCAACAAAGTATAAGGCTTCTGATCTCCAGGAACAACCATGCCAGGTATATGACCTTGACACAGCTGCTGTATTTTTTCTTCGTATATGCAGCCACTCACTCGAGAACTCAAGCTCAACATTGCCTCGTAGAGAGATAATACTAGCAGAGCCAACATAGATCAACAGTGCCTTCACTAGTTATGAATCATAATTATATTTGAACCAAGCACCATGAATTGATGCACAATAAAATCGAAAGCCACAATGACCACCAATGTTAATGAATCCACCAATACTAACAGCCCACTAATGAAGTGTACTACCATTAATCTCAGCTTAAATTGTCCAGTCACAAAGAATGTCAACCTGCGATCAATACAAGTGAGTCGCCTTTGCCACAATGACCTCCGCCAATGTAGACTGCGCCCAAGGAATGATGCGGGCTGTCCAAGAGACAATCGAGGCCGTAAACAAATGAATAAGGGCCAAACCAATATATTATGAAGACAGATCAGAATGAATACGAATGCCAAAATCTGAGACAAAAAATGTCTATTCCACACAAAGCCGCTAAGAGTGAGATAGATCGGTCTAATCTGCTGGTCACCCGCTGATTAGAATAGAAAATTGACCATTGGAATGAACTCGCAGTGTTATATGAAATGGTACACGACAACAAGAACCACCTATCTCACAATGTTGATCATGGGCTACTAATGATTGTAGGTCGAGGCACCTCTCTACACAAACTGCAATAGTCTCCAACGCTGATCATTAGAAGAATCGCAATACTTTATCAACCCGATAATGATCTTTCTTGATATTTGAATATAGTCTCCAGGGTCTTTATTTTCCAAAAAAATATTTGTTGAGATATGTTTGTGCCAAATACTAATCGCGGGATAAATACTACTTGATGGGAAAAACACAATAGATGGCTCCAATCATTTAATCGAAACCTTAGGAAGTCAATGCAATGATGCGGCTGAAGTAATACAACCTAAATACAATTCGGGACCCACAAAATAATAAACGATGGACTCCAGGATAATAGTTTCAGGCTTAAAATATATTTCATGTTGAACCAGAATATTTAAATCCACAGCTTATGAAATTTATTAAACTCACACACAAATTCTCATGGAGTCTCTCGGTGCATTGAAATATTATTCCAATTACCAAATGCTCATTAGTGGACTTAATAATCTCCTCACGGAAAAATCTGCTAACTATAGTCTTCTCCCGTCCAAGGAATATATCAATGTAATGGATTGAGTTCTCTGTCACAAACAAGCACATGACCTTAGTATTATTTGCCCGCACTTATTAATAGGGGCACTTAGGAGTAATATAATTGCTGGAAATTGAGAAATATCTACTATTACGAACTTGAAGCTGACTCAGTTTCCTCACTTTCAACGGTAGCATCTGCAACCACAAAAAGTTCCAGAACTTGTGAAAATATGTGTGGCAATCGCTTTAGTTTTGGATTCTGATATTGATCAAATATGCAACTACATTTTCTTTTATCTGAAAATAATCTTCAACATCTTTATTCCCAGGTTTTTCTCTGATATCATGTTGATTTTTCAGAGATCAATATCAAATGTAATCCCACTGCTTTCAAAAGAATGTGCTTTCCAAATGCATCGATCTCTTGTATATATACATTGCAAAAACAAGAAGAGACATGTCCCTTCATGGTACATGTCTATTCATTAATCTAATTTATTAACTATATAGTTATTATAAGAATAAATATAGATTAACTTTATATATATATGCATTTTAATATATAAAATAATATCAATTATTATATATATTAATATATGTATGTATATGT
This sequence comes from Chamaecyparis obtusa, assembly GCA_027943335.1. NCBI lineage: Eukaryota > Viridiplantae > Streptophyta > Pinopsida > Cupressales > Cupressaceae > Chamaecyparis > Chamaecyparis obtusa. Next base: position 585,092 of record BSBK01001997.1, read on the forward strand.
AATAAATCATTTCTCATAATAATCATATAATTAGTTTTATTTATCTGACCGATGCTACATACATCAACATATATAATAATTAATACTTACTAATTATTTAGCAAAATTAATATTAGATTGTGATTAAGGTTAGCATTTGGATTCAAATTAGGTTAGGGTTAATGTGGGATTAGCAGTCAATTAGAGAAATATATGTTTAGGGAAATGACAAGGAGTTTATTGGGGTTAGGGTAAAATTATGGTTATAAGAAAAATATTTGAGTTATAGTTAAATTATGGTTTGGTTTTAAATAAAGTTAGGATTAGAGATTTAGTAAGGTTAGGGTTACATTATCATTATAATAAACTTTAAACCTAACCATTTCATAAACTTAAACTCTTACCTTAGCCTTGACCCTAAACCCTATCTCTAATCAACCATGATATAAACTCTAAGTATAACTATTGAAAAAGGATAGTGATGAAATTGATGATTTAGGTATTTGGGAAATAGAGAGCAATCCACAAAAGTTTCATATTCCCTTCACGTTTCAGCAAAGTGATGTAGGGGAAGAGTCTGACGAAACCTTTTTCAGTGAAGGGAATCTAGTTCTTTTAGCTCCACTACCATTTATCCATTTGTATGTAATGTAGTCAAAGTATGGGATGAGCATCTCACATAAATTTCTACCTATTTGATGCAGAGGATCTACAACAGCACTATTCTTAGGGTACTCATTGACCCAAACACCTTTCTAGGTTCTCAATCTTATGGGTTTGAGGCACTAACAAGATTAAATCCCAAATCTCTCAAGGCATTTCAATATAGTCATCCTCATCACTATTATCCAATCATCTTAAGCATTCAACCAACAACTTATCACATCACAATCACCACGTCCACAATGTCATTAACAATCCACAATAACACCTTCAAGAGTCATACTCATACTATGCTGCAAAATCAACTTCAAGGCCTATTAGGCGTTGGTAACAACCACCATGTCTTTTACCAATCCTCATTTAAAATATAACAATCAACATCAACTTACCAATGAACAATGAGCCTTACATTAAACTCTTCCATTACCTTTGCTTGACCCATTTCACCATATACTTCAAGGAAGCCTTTATATGATGTCCACAAGCAAAACCATTAACCAAAACAATATCAATTCTGATCAGCAACTTCAAATCATTCAATATCTCTTCATTTACTATCTTTCCAATACAAGGTAACCATTCACCATGTTTACAAGACTTTAGGTCACAAGCATCTCTTATTGACAATAAACTTTGCATCACTGACTGTCACTGCATTATGACAACAAGAACTATGAATTTATTGAGCAATTTAAGCAAAACACAATGTAATCTTTGTCCTCTGATAGGAAGGGTCTTGGATCAAAGATCCATTACAAACATTATTTGGATCATTGGATCAAACCATTTCAAAATAAACAAGGTTTTTTTGCTGCTGCGACTGTTATTTCATGACAGTTTTGACTGTTATTCACAAAGATAAGTGCTCAAAACACCCAAAACTCATTACCTTATTCTCTGCAGGAGTTTATTTGAGTTGTGTTAACCTTAATCCATCATCTCATGCCATTTACAAACCTTTTAAACACCAAAAATTAACTAAACATTGTAATGGACTGTTAAAACTATGAAAACTCACTATGTAAGCCCACTAGGGCATCAAATTTATCCCAGGAGACTAAGTCTTTTACCATGAGACTAAAACCATTTGAAAGAGCCTTAAAAATGACTCTTAATTCCAAAATTTCAGAATTTTTGGGAGGTTCACTTAAAAGATATGGACAAATCTTTCTTCAAACCCAATGAATGAGGGTTTTATGACTGTTTTTAGTAAAATCAATTATTCTCAGCCTATAGCCCATGGCCAATGCCCAAATCTGGTTCAAAGAAAAGTTAAGTTATTATACTAAGACTCCAAATCAGTTTTTGTCCACATTCAATCCAAACACCATTAGAAATATGCATTGAAACAGTGAAAAAAATGTCCTGCTACAGGAAATTACCAAGAAAGTTGAACAAAAACTTGAGTCTCTTTCATTTAATCTTCATAAAAAATACATTCCAAATGATCTTCCTACAGTTACCTTCCTTCCTACTCCTTCTACAGCCACTACTTGAAGGTTTTGCAACCAAAAAATGAATACAATCTCTAAACTGTCATCCAATTCTGCAGAATGATGTGATAATTAGAGGTTTCTTGAAGATCCAATCCTTACAAACTTTCCTCTAACTTGGCCACTGCCCTTTATTCGACCACACAATGTATTTTATAGCTTCCTCTAGTTCTATAACTATTTCAACTGCCCTATGACCGAACCTGTTCCCTTGACATCAATTTTGCAACTTTTTATGCATTTTTGCTTGAAAACTTTTCTTGACATATTGACAACTACTGAGTTTTCACCCCAAACTTAACAAAACTTTGTATGGACACCCTCATCACTTCAAAATGTACTAAACAAGACATATTACATCAATTTACCCTTCCTTGGGCTTTTTTTGCACAATTTGACCTTCTTGACCCAACTTGGACCCTATTGGGCTATTTTGAACAAATGGTTTGAATTACCTTACAAAATGTCTCAACATGATTTGAAACGAGTACATTAAAATGACCTTCAAAACCAACATAGACTCAAAAAAACCTTGTCACATTACTCATTATCCTTATAGTGTTCCTCTAGTACTAGGTGCTCTTGCACCATACTGTCGACCTTGAAAGCTTTCCAAGTCTCTTAGAAATATTGAATAGAAACCGGCAATTTTTTTGTTGTCTTGGACTGAAACTTCTTTATCCTTGCACTAGTGTCTTTGTCTTCAACTTTGCCTTTTCCTCTTCCTCTTATTATCTTCTTGCTTGTACCATCAAGTTCATTTTCAAAAGGACACAAGACTTTCCTTGTAAACAATCTTCTCATCTACTCCCGTCAGTGAAGTATTCAATGGCTGCAACTTAGGTGTTCAAACAGTCATCCACCTCTTCTACTACCTCAACACACAAACTCACAATTTCCTTGCCTCACCTAGGAGTCTCTTTCTTCTCTCTCCCTAGTCTCTTGGAAACCAATAATCAGGCTCTTCTCCTAACCTGTTCCAACACCTTCTCTGCATTTAGGTGGATCCACACCTACAACCAATCACAAACACCAAACAACTTTTCCAACCCAGACCTTTTGCTGGGCTCTGATACCAATTTGATGCAGAGGATCTACAACAACACTATTCTTAGGGTACTCATTGACCCAACACCTTTCTAGGTTCCCAATCTTATGGGTTTGAGGCACCTAACAAGATTAAATCCCAATTATCTCAAGGCATTTCAACATAGTCATCCTCATCACCATTATCCAAGCATCTTAAACATTCAACCAACGACTTATCAGATCACAATCACCATGTCCACAATGTCATTAACAATCCACAATAACACCTTCAAGAGTCATACTCATACTATGCTGCAAAATCAACTTCAAGGCCTATTAGGCCTTGATAACAACCACCATGCCTTTTACCAATCCTCATTTGAAATATAACAATCAACATCAACTTACCAATGAACAATGAGCCTTACATTAAACTCTTCCATTACCTTTGCTTGACCCATTTCACCATATACTTCAAGGAAGCCTTTATATGCTGTCCACAAGCAAAACCATTAACCACAACAATATCAATTCTGATCAGCAACTTCAAATCATTCAATATGTCTTCATTTACTATCTTTCCAATACAAGGTAACCATTCACCATGCTTACAAGACTTTAGGTCACAAGCATGTCTTATTGACAATAAACTTTGCATCACTGACTGTCACTGCATTATGACAACAAGAACTATGAATTTATTGAGCAATTTAAGCAAAACACAATGTAATCTTTGTCCTCTGATAGGAAGGGTCTTGGATCAAATATGATTCATTACAAACATTATTTGGATCATTGGATCAAACCATTTCACAATAAACAAAGTTTTTTTGCTGCTGTGACTGTCATTTCATGACAGTTTTGACTGTTATTCACAAAGATAAGTGCTCAAAATGCCCAAAACTCATTACCTTATTTTCTGCAGGAGTTTATTTGAGTTGTGTTAACCTTAATCCATCATCTCATGTCATTTACAAACCGTTTAAACACCAACAATTAACTAAACATTGTAATGGACTGTTAAAGCTATGAAAACTCACTTTGTAAGCCCGCTAGGGCATCAAATTTCTCCCAGGAGACTAAATCTTTTACCATGAGACCAAAACCATTTGAAAGAGCTTCAAAAATGCTGCTTAATTCCAGAATTTCAGAATTTTTGGGAGGTTCAATTAAAAGATATGGACAAATCTTTGTTCAAACCCAACGAATGAGAGTTTTATGACTGTTTTTAGTAAAATCAATTATTCTCAGCCTATAGCCCATGGCCAATGCCCAAATCTGGTTCAAAGAAAATTTGATTCATTATAATAAGACTCCAAATCAGTTTTTGTCCACATTCAATCCAAACACCATTAGAAATATGCATTGAAACAGTGAAAAGAACGTGCTGCTAGAGGAAATTACCAAGAAAGTTAACAAAAACTTGAGCCTCTTTCATTTAATCTTCATCAAAAATACATTCAAAAGATCTTCCTACAGTTAACTTCCTTCCTACTCCTTCTACAGCCACTACTTGAAGGTTTTGCAACCAAAAAATGAATACAATCTCTAAACTGTCATCCAATTCTGCAGAATGATGTGACAATTAGAAGTTTCTTGAAGATCCAATCCTTACAAACTTTCCTCTAACTTGGCCACTGCCCTTTATTCGACCACACAATGTATTTTATAGCCTCCTTTAGTTCTATAACTATTTCAACTGCCCTATGACCGAAGCTCTTCCCTCAACATCAATTTTGCAACTTTTTAGGCATTTTTGCTTGACAACTTTTCTTGACATATTGACAACTATTGAGTTTTCACCCCAAACTTAACAAAACTTTATCTGGACTCCCTTATCACTTCAAAATGTACTAAAAAAGACATATTACATGAATTTACCCTTCCTTGGGCTTTTTTTGCACAATTTGACCTCTTGACCCAACTTGGACCCTATTGGGCTATTTTAAACAAATGGTTTGAATTACCTTACAAAATGACTCAACATGATTTGAAATGACTCATAATACATTAAAATGACCTTCGAATCCAACATAGACTCAAAAAAACCTTGTGACATTATTCATTGTCCTTATAGTGTTCTTCTGGTACTAGGTGCTCCTACATTACTATTCCAATGTTTTGCCTGCCATTTTCTTGGATTTAGCGGCATGCCACCCTCCACTAGGCCTTATACATCAAAACAAGGTTTACTAGATGAAAAAAGTGATAAATTCTAAGTTGTTTAAACAAATTGAAACTTTGACACACTAGCATTAGTTTAATTTGAAGAAGAAGAAGAAGAAGAAGACGACGAGGAGAAGGCCAAGAGGAAGAAGAAGAAGAAGAAGACGGAGACGAAGAGGAGGAAGAAGGAGAAGAGGAAGAGAGAGAAGAAGAAGAAGAAGAAGAAGAGGAGGAGGAGGAGGAGGAAGAAGAAGAAGTACAGGGAAAGAGAGAACAAAAGGATGCAAAACATATCTTACTATCGACTAACCATTGCACCTTTTTTAGGTGCAAGTGCTAGTTGTAAAACATATGTTGATGGGGTGGAAGTTTGATGCAGAGGATGTGCCAAAACCCTTCTAGGACTCCAAATCAACCATGAAACCCAATCAATAACACAATTCCTTCAAGAAGTTAGAGGCATAATCCATCAACAACATCATGTTTACATCAAACAAATCATTCATTAGGTTCAATCTAAACCTTCATCCCCCTTCAAACAATACAATGCACCTCAAATTTCACCTGAGAACACATTCCTTCAATCCTTTGATGCTCACTTTTAGAATCCACTTCAAGGCCTATTAGGCATTGTGATCATAGTCCTTTCACAAGCCTAGGTCCCACAACAAAATACATTAATCCTCATTCTTCTAAATACCAAGCAAAAAGCACACTATTCTGATCACAGAATAATAAATCTGCACATAAAGATTAGTCATCCCAGTGGTCCTTTTTTACATGAACACAAACTCATCCATCATTCCATCTGATAGTCCACTCGTCTTCCCATTAACAAATGTACATATTCAATCATTATTAGACTTTAACCAGTCAAGAAAGGTTATTGTCAAGTGGTAACAGTCCTCAAGCCCGCATACTGCCCTTGCATGCACATAACTTCTTCATTATGTAACCAGGAGTATTAATCGTCCTAGAGCTAGACTTGGTTCCTTCACGTAAACACCTATTCTAATACCCAAGTATTAAGCATAACCAAATGACAGAGCAAAATAAAACAATCAAAATTCTCCATTGAATCCTCATTACTACTGCAGATTTATAGGCCCGAACTCTGTCATTAATATCTTTCAACCTAGATATGAGTCTTCAAATCGCTTCGGTGAGTTGGTATAAAACTAGGTTTCCAAAACCATATCCAAAGCTCATAAAAATCCAACAGTTTAATTAAGATTTATGCCCTTCGAACAGAAACTATTTTTTACTGTCTCAGAATAAGAAAAACATGCACACACATTTGTCTAGAGCATCAAATTCCTTTCAAAAGACAAAACCAATCATTACCAAACCAATTTCATCTAAAACTATACTGATTCTGATTTCAAATAAATCAAGAATCATAATTTTTTATCGGGTCTGATCAAAGATATGAGAAAACCCTTATGAACTACTCTATCAGTGAGGGTTTTAACCAGTTTTATTATAACCCCTTAGATCTTCTATTACATCCCAAGGCCATCTAAATTAGTCCACTAGAGTGAACTCATTCCAAAATATTCCTCAATCGGTCTAAGCATCTATTGAGTCCATACAATAGAGGAAATGTACATTAATCAGAGATGCAACATGCCACAAAACTGATTTATGCAAGGGAAATGCAAATAAAACTTATCTTCTATCATTGATCTCTAATATATTTACACTTGGTGGTATTCAGAGATTGTGTTACCTTCCCTACTTCTGCAACAATCCCATCATGAACTCAAACTGATAAACAATAAGCCCTACTGTACTCCAATCCTGCAGGAACAAAGGAGACAGTTGGGGGTATTTTGAATTTGTCCAATGCAAACTTCCCACTAACTGATCCACCATATTGGATTTGACCAAATTCAACCTTTTATAACCCTTGTTGACTGTTTCAAACTGAATTCCCTTCCAACCAGCCAAGTCATAGCAACTTTCTGTGCGCAAATTTGCAATTTTACAACTTTTGGATAGTTTTTCGCACTTTTTGACATATTGACTTTACAATGTTATGTCTACACCCTTGACACTTCAAAATGGACAAAATATCACAAATTAAATCATTTTTTGCCTTCCTTGGTTCTTTGACTGTCTTTGACCAACATTGACCATTCAAGACCTTCTCGTGACAACTTTGCACAAAACAATTACATTGCTTTATCAAATACATCAAAATGACTTGAATGTCTTTAAGTACATCAATATTGACTCAACAACTCGTGCATAGGTGCTTCTGCACCAAAGTCAAGGTGTTTGCAGGTCCTTTCAACCTAATTGTGGACATCCTTTGATGTCGTAGGGATGTCAAGATGTCACTAGGTATTTGTTCTAAAAGAGGAGACATCATTTAGATGCCAAAATAATGATGGATCATGGAATGTTACCTGAAACATTGATGCAAAAGATTACACGTAGTTTTTTACAGGAGCTTTCTAATCATCCGTCATGTATTGCAGAAATATCATGGGTCTAATGCCAAAAAGATTCAAAATAATCTCAAGGTCACAAGAAAAAATTTAGCAAAAATGGGGATTCATGGAGGATGTCCCTCCATACCTAAAATGTTTGGGAACATTTATATGGTACAAATATTATGTTTCCAAGCTAACCAATTCAAATGATTGCCATTTAGGTTAGAGAATTTGGGCCTTTGAAGGAAATAATAGTTACAAAATCTCTTCGTAATCTTTTTGACAAGTTCAATCAAAATGGTGTCCTTGGAGGATGCATAGTCTTTGTTTTTTGGTTGTGAGAGTATTAATCCCAAGGTTAGCTAAATAATTTGTGAGTGGTTTGCCTGTCTTGCCCGTGTGGTCATAAGACATGACCTTGATTGACTTATCCAAGTGGTAATAGTCTATTCTTTTATCAATCTTCCAGTGACGATGGTGCCCTTTACTGATTGCCTTAATCACAATTTTAGACAGACTTAAAACAATTACATGTGTCCATCCTTTGTACCAAAAATGTCTAGGATTACTTCATAGGAGAGGGCATGTGTGTCCATGGCACATTGTTGTGACATAAATATTTCTTGTCAAGGTGGCCAATCGATATAACACTTTCATATAGATTAAAGCATTAATATTTTTAAAGGCATTGTTAGAGACACATAAATTTTCCACGATGTTCTTTTGTAAGTGTTAAAAGGGGTTTTCTTTGGAGGTAGAATTCAACCATCAAACTTTTTCCTTTGTTGCAAGAGCATCGATCCAATAGCTAAATATTTCATGACTTGGTTGCCTGTCCTACCTTAGGTGGTCATAAGAAATGATCTTAATTGAATGATCCAAGTGGTTAGAGTCCTCTATTATTTTATTGATTTTCCCATGTTGACTTTGCCATTTACTAACTACATTAATCACAAACTGGGAATTTCCTTCATGCCCATCCTTTTTCCTCAGCAAGCTGCACTGTTATGCATTGGACTGAAGATATCAATAGATCAACATTATTTCTTTTGTACTATTTTAAAACATCCCCCTTTTCCAACCTGGATCTAATTTCCTCTAGGGGCACCATCAAAATTCAGTTTAAAGTTTAAACTGCTTTGTCCATCTAACCATTTTCAAGGAAGTGATTTTGGACTTTCAATACATGAATATTGTGTTTTTTCATTTACTATGTTATTTAGTTCTATAGTATTTTTTTTCTCTTTAAATGATATTCATTGATCATTGACTTGAATGTTGTTTCTGAGTTCAGAGTTACAACATTTCTGTTGTACTTTTTGATATGTTAAATTTCCCCTTGTATAGATTTTTTTGGACTTAGATGCCACAAATACAAATAAGGGGTATCTTTTCCAGTGAATTTATGTAAAACTTGTAGTTGTCCTGTGGTGGGGTGTGCCACAACAAGTGAGTTGGATATGTTATTTTACTTAATTTCAACACTTCATTATGTGTCTGAGGTTTGAACCTGGGGCTTTTGCACAAAAGCCCTGATGCTTGTCCAATTGAGCCCATCCCATTAGACAGAGTGATATTAATATTGTTCGATGCTTCATAATTTATTTTCAGTTCAAGCCCTTCCCTTGATTGTTTCTTTAAAATTTAGAGTGGATATAGTGATTTCTGCTGTCTTTTTTTTTAACTTAGTGTCTATAGAACAATTAGAAAATGGAAGGTTAACTAGGGTAGTTCGCAGTCATGAATTATGTGTGACGACAGGATTCTATTTTGTCAAGTGCAATAGAGATTGACACACATAACCCCTCTCCATCAGGCAGCAAATTCATTTGAAAAAACAAAAAGCAGTATTTTAGGTCCTACAACCCTAGGGTTAGAGCTTTCTATAATGTACTTGTTGTAGGCAAGACAAATACAATTTGATAATCAAAACAAAAGCATTATAGAAGACATTTTTGTTTTAGCTAAAATCTTATTCCTAAATTCCTACTTCCGGAAACAAAATTTACCTAAAATTACGTGGATTCTGAATACATTTGAAGGATTGAATTAAATTGTTAAATTTCAAGTTTTATTTTATAACTAGAATCAGAAGAGGTTCTTTTGGATCTTTCAGATTCAAATGTCTGAAATAGGAATGAGTAAGATCAGAAATCTCCACCTAAATGTTGGCATAGATTTCTAAAAAAATGGGATCAACAGTATTGGAAATGACATAAATTTTGAGAAGCTGTTGTAAATGGAATTAGGATCTTTTCAAAACTTCTGTAAATGAAATGTAAAACTGAACAATTTTTCTACAATGTTGAGTTCAAAGATTGGAAATTTCTTGGAACTCCTGGAAAATAATATTTCCAAGAAATGTCTTTGTATTTGCAAGAAATATTTCTGGAAGTTTCTTTCAAGTGTGCGGGAGTTCTGGAAGTTTTCAAGATGAACACCTTTTGGTAAATTCAGAAATAGGTTTAATCCGAATAACAACAAAGAGGCTATCAGAAAAACACATTCAATTGCAGAAGAAGGATGACTTTTATTTTGCTGAAAAATATTATTATAAAACATTTTTTTAGGGTTCTTGTGATAATTTCTTTTCAGATTTTTGTGGTCGTCGAGGCTAGGGCACAACAAACTTTGAAGGGCACAACAAATTTTGTAGGGCACAAAAACCTGAATGAAATTCCCCTGTGTTGTGATTTGCATTGCCATTCCCGACAGTCCTCACTAGTCGTCTGTGTCACATTTGTAGTTCATGTTCGGTTTTTGTTGAACTTTTGTTTATACTTCATTAAATATCAAACAATGATTTTACATTTTATTATCTTATCTATATAAAATTTATATTTGATATATTTGAAAAGTTGTTTGGTGTTTTGATATATTTGATATAGTTGTTTAGTGTTTTGTAAATAAAATTTAATGATTATTTTATTTTTGTATATTTTTAAATAAATTATTTTAATGATAAAAAAAATATTTTTAAAATAAAATTTAGAATTTTTTATTTTGTTTGAAAATTAAATTAAAAAATTTATATTTTTTAATTTTATATTATTATTTTATTAATTTCACACGTATTGTTTATATTTTTCAAATGTGTCATCTTATTATAATGATTATAATCTATTTAACATTGTTAAATTATTTTGATAATTTTGTAGATCTATAATTATATTAATTGTATTTTTAAAAAGTGAAATTTATATAAAGCAAATTTAATGTCAAATTATTTTTTTGAAGTTTTTACCCTCCCAAACTTCATCCAAATTTTGTAGTTGTCGAACTCTAATTTGAATTCGAACCTTGTGACTTAGCTTCTAAGTACATCCATACATAAAATAATAAAAATCATAAATATATAGATAGTTTAGCCTAAAGGTGAAAATTAAGTTCATAAATATATTATTGAATTTTAAATATTAAATTAGATTGAAAAATATTGTATTAAATTGTAAATAGTAAAATTGAGTATACTATAAAATAAAACTTATTGAAATTTGAAATTATTACATTTAAAATTAATTATTAAAATTGTTTTCTTTTATTTTTATCCATGAAAGCCTAATGAGTCTTCTGCTAAGAATTGGCTCTCCACTAGCTAAGTGTTGATATTTTCATCGTTAACCCTCTACCTCACATGCTTCTCATCCTCAGCCCGATTCCCAAGATTCTCTCATAATTTCATTTTGAAGAGCCATGAGCAAAGAGAAATCGCATATGCAGAGGAGTTGTGTGAGAAGAGTCACAGTCAGAGAGAATGAGCAAAGAGTTAACAACAGAGCTGGAAGTAGAATTGTGAGTAGAGTGTTGTTATTTGCAATTAGAATTGTGATAAAGTCAGTGCTAATGTATGTTGGGGACAATAGTATAAGGTGAAAAGGGGAAAAAGGGGGTGGATTTTTGTGATGGGTTTGTGTGGATTCACCCAGGTTTGTTCTAATTGCTAGGCCTGATAATCAGGATTCTGGATGCCTCCACAGAGGTATTGGACCAGATTCAAATCAAGCTTGGATCTGGGCCTATTTGGCAATAATCTGACACCATTTCCTAAATGCACAATTATGTTAATATCAATTATACTTTTCAATTCAAATCCTAAACATACTCTTTTATGCAAAGTTAAATTGTAAACTGCTAAACATTATGAATCAATTGAACTCAAGTTAAACATTTCTGTGAAAATTTTAAATAGAAATATATTATCACATTCAATATGATAATAACATTCAACTATAATGGGTTGATGCCTTAGTGGTCTAGTTCTCGTCAAATATCATGTTGATCTCCTCATTTCTAGAACTACTCAATCCAATATAGCCAAAGCTCTTACAAGTGGACACCAACCAACCTTATTGTGCAACCTAATCCTCATCAATCTATGCTACCTAGTTTGATCGTGTTCCTCTTTATAGACTAGTTCCTCTCAATAGTGAATAAACTAGATGCTTGATAGTTGAAACAATGTGATGTCCCCATTTAGGACCCACTTTTATTTTTGTCCATTTCTTTTAAGATATTGTATAAGTATAATTTTAGTCAGAAACTCTTTAATATCTTTGGCTTAGGTTGATCAAGACTTACAGAAGTAACTTCAAAGAATTTGATATCTATATGGAAGTGCCACTAATCTACTCAATGATGTAGCTTAGTATTTAATAATCACAATAACAAATAGTGAGGAAGAGCCAATAATTCCGAAGGTCTGATTTGAATTATATGAATAAGAGATATAGGCAACTAACTTCTACACTCCCTTGGATAGATTAATAATAGCTCTTAATTTGAATTAACTAGCATAGCTTGATAGTGACCAAAGATGTGGACTTATATCACTCGTGTCGCCAATACTAATATTGCCCTCTTTGAGAATCCATTTAACATTGTAGTGTCCTTACTTTCGATGTTGGTTCCTTGATGAATGAGCTTGACTGATATGGTTCCAACAATACTATTTGTTCCCAATCTCCCACATTGATCAATCGATGTTATATTTCTTTCCCTTCCTTGCTATGTTGTTTATTTTGTCAAAAATTGAATCCAATGATGCATAATCTTTTTTCATGCATGAAAATTATTTCCATTAAATCCAACCATAAATAATATCAATGTCTTCCTTCCATATCTACATATATGCTCTTTTATCTTTGTACAATCTTCTCATATATTGACATACTCTCTCTCTCTCTCTACACAAATTCAACCTATTAATCCCTCGTATGTAGATCTAAATTTTTATTTCTATTCTTCCATCGATATATTATTTATTTTCCTACTCTTGTCAATTCCTTTCATAGCTACGATATCTTCCCTCCATATAAGCACCGACAATAGTGTTTAGATTGAAACACGTGATGTTTGATTATTTTCTTCCTACTACCAATGATCACAAGGGATAGTAATTGTCTTTATACCATCAAAGTCACCCAAGATTACCATCATTGCATTAATAAGCACATTTACACACAAAGATTGTAGCAAAACTCAATGAACAAAAGCATCCCAAAACTCCACCAACGAATTCATGCCTCTGCATAATAGAGTCTCAAGTATTTTAGTTGGACCACATAATATATTCACCCCAGACTAAGGAATGAATGGTCTTATTTATTTATTTCCCAATGTTAATAGCCTTGTGGAAACATTAAATATGATGCTTTCAATATATTCCTTCGCCAATAACGGTTCCATGCATTTGCTTGTAAATCGATGCATCAATATTGTCGACAAATTTCCCCTCTTCTAATCCCCCTGAAGGGCTACTAAAACACTCTTTTTATATATATGATTTCATATGTCCATAGTCACATCTCTATTTGGCCAACATTTAATTACTAATCAAATGCTATACTATCATATATATATATATATATATATATATATATATATATATATATATATATATATATATATATATATATATATATATATATATATATATATATATATATATATATATATATATATAAAATACTTTTATATTTTGTATTCCTTTATAAATTAGGCTTTCTATACATTTATTTATTTTATATAATAATAATAATAATTAATTTTATTAATAATATATCATATTTTATTATTATTTATTTATATATATATTTTATCAGTCAAAGGCCTAGGCCAAGATTAATTTTATTAATTAATTAAAGTAAGATACATGAGTCTCCATTCAATACGGGCACTGGTAGGAAAGAATGGAGAAGAAAACCTCTAGTCTTGCCTGGGACAATTGTCCAACATATTTAAAAGATAGGGCATTACCCTATTTACAAAGCTAGTGAGATAGGGGGATTCCCCTATTTACATGATCTAGAATGATGGGGGCATTCCCTTGTTTATATGAAATAGAACTTGATGGGGGCATCCCCTTATTTACAATGCTAAATTTACATTACATAATAAATGTTACATATCCCTTTACATAAAACTCAATACAACCCATCTCAAATTGAGGTACTTTCTCAAAATCAAATATCTTTGACGATGGGTCGAGGGGGATAGTCTTCATCCAAATTTTCTTGTAAGATTTAACCTATTCAATCACTTGACCTGTCCTCACATACTTGTTAGCATAGTATCTATTAAATTAATATGGCCTTCTAATTACCTTGGGACATGTAGGAATATCATTCTCCTATTTTTTTAAAGACAACTAAACATATAAGTTTAAAGAAACTTTCCTACAATAATAATTGTAAACTCACCCTCCATCCCTGCATTCATTCCCCAAAAGTGTAATATGAATGAAAATTATTAAATATCTCATCAAATTAAATTTTTCATTACTATTCTATATTAAGAAAACAACATGTTTAGAAATTCAATTAGCAACCTATACTCGAGAATGGAAAATAAATCCTTTATCTAGAACAACAAAGTAAAAGCATCAAGATCCCATATCTAAAGTCTTCATTTGATAAATATACATCCATATATCAGCAATCTAGAACCCACTTCTTCCTTACTTATAAAGGGAACTGCTACCTAAGCCATACATGAATACAAATCAAAAGGGATCAGTGGATCGCAACAAGGAATATCAAGAAATTCCATGAGAGAAACTGATACAAATTCTTTGGGTATTAACATTGGAACTACATGCACATATGATTTGTAGTTTTCCATGCTTTTAGCTCCATGCTATGATATTCCTTCTACATTAATTAGATACCTTGTTTTTTAATCTCTACGATGTTGAAACTAATATTTTGGTCAGAAGAATTCATTTAACATCTAAAATACTAGCTTATGGATTAGGTTGTGGGTGCATGGTGAGAACAAAACTTTGGGAGCATAGATTTAGTTTTACGATGTGCCTATTAGTGTCTAATGACAATGTGCATGCAAGTTCATCCAAATATGACACATGATCTAATATTTCTATCTTGATTTAACTTCATTGAATTATATATTTGTATTTGTAATTTTATATTAGCATTGGGATTAAAGTTGTCCTTTTATTTCATGCCTACCATTGGTAATGACATTAGACCGATTTTCTAGCCTTGGACTCAATTTTGTTCTTTTCCCTTCAATTATTAATTATGATAAATTGTGTTAGAGATGGTTGTTTCAAGGCTTAAGGGATATATGACATAGTATTGTAAGTAATAATATAGTATTTACTATGTTCTATAATCTGTTTTGTGGACTTATATGAATGATCTGATATAACATTCTTGGCCCCAATATAATGGTTGTTTAGTAGTTATATTTATGAAATTCCATATTTTTTGTTTCCTTGACCTTACTGTTGTTATTTTCTTGACATTGCAGAGCCATGTAGGATTATTTAATATGTGTTGTGCTCTTGATTGTTGTGAACAACGAGCTGATTATTGAGAATTTGATGAAGGTATTTTTTCTAATTTTTTCCTTGAGCATATATTTTGGTTGATGGTTTGTTGCATATATTACTAGAAATGCTTCTCTTTGTGTTTGTAGGGAATTGAAGGATATTGTTTATTTTTTTCATGTTTTATGGTTTACTAAAGAAAAAAAAAAGGGGTTTAAACTTTAAAAGCATAAATTATACAAGTCTTATATTCGATGTTGTCATATGGTCTTCTAATTCAAATTGGGTTATGGTTTAGTTCCAAAAATCTTAGAGACTAGTCACTTTTAATGTGTGGGTAATCATTTTTAAATTATATTATTCTTTATCCTACACAAGGGGTGTGGTAATGTAATAAGTGTATTAGAGTCTAGGTATCATGCATCAATTATATAATGCCACATATTGATTTTTTTCAGGCTTTCATTTCCACTCTTCTCATTTTATGTGTTTCTAGTTGAGAAGGCAGTTGTGCATACTCTTATCTCTGAATGGGTAAGGAGAATAAAGTAGTTTTAATTTATCATGTTGCATTTTTTTGGGATATAGTATTGCCTTAAATATTGTGTTGGTTGTTTTTTACTTGTGGACTAATTGGCATTTAAACTTAAGCATCTTTGATGTTCCAGAAGCTATTTGTACTTGCACATGTATAAGGTTCATTTCCAATTGAAAATGTGTAGTGCTTATACTTAGTGTATGTTGATAATCACTAATCTTGGATCAGTTATAACATTGATTAAAATTCTTGAAGATTCTTAATTTGAATGAATTTAAGACAAGAGGGGGGCGTTGTTTATGTGCTCATTTAACCATGGGCAATAATTTTCCTTCCCAACCATAGAGAATTGGTGCAGTCAAGGATGGAGAAACCTACAAAAGATTAGTCCAACCTTGCAACCAACACAACACAATGGAAACAATAGACAAAATAGAAAAGAAATGAAAGATCAACCTTCAATTATTATCAAGAAATCATTTACAATTGATCTGCAACTGCAATCTTACTTGCTAGCCACACGTGCCTAATTATGATTAGAAATCCCTTCTAACCATAGCAAACTACAACCAAATAATCTTATGAAGACTAAATTATCCCTTAGGAATAATTCCATAAGCTTATATAGTCGATACAATCATCGCACGGCCCAGAATAGATCACATTTCCCAAGAACATAGAAAATGTAATACAACAATTAGGTTGGCTCCCAAAACCCTAGGAACAACCCCCAATGAATAAATTAAGAGATGTGATCACAATAATAAGTTGGCCTCAAACATAATAACCTACTGGAACAATCGCAACCAAAAAATCCAATCAGAAGATTGGAAATTTGATCGGTGAACACCATGACTGATTGAGAAAATGAAGAACATGACAATCATGCAAGATTCTTTAAGAACTCCTACGTGATGGCTCCAAATGCGGTGCGATCATAGGATAATGCTTGGAATGTAGCCACAAACACATAGTAGAAACTGTAACTCAAAATAACAAGTACCAATCGACCGCAACCAGAACACATGATTGATCAACAAAAAACTAAACATTTTTTGGTTGATGCAAGATTGCTTAGATCCCAAGATTCTCCTGCATCAAACACCTGGGGTACTTGAAAAGTGATTCCCTCACTTTTATTGGGATAAAGGAAAACCAAATTAGTCCACCTCATCCTGATAAATCTGTGATGAATCTATAACCGGTATATCCTTCCATTTGACAAGAAAATCCATATACTACTTACCTCTTGAAATCCTACCAACTCTGCTATCCAAAATATGCTCTATTTGATCCCTCTGCTTCTTAGGATACTCTTGTACAACATCGAACTCCTCAACACTACTGCCTTCTGATTCATGATATTCATATAAGTTTGCAAAATTAAATATTGGTGATATATCCATCTCATTAGGTAATTCCACTTCATATGCATTCCCTGAATCAAACCTGCTCAAGATCTTACAAGGATCAAATTTATTCATCTTCAACTTTTTATAAGTACCAACATGAAATTTACCCTTCTACAAGCACACCATAACTTCATCTCCCACTTGAAATTCCTTATGTCTCCTCTTTATATCATCTCATCTCTTATAACCTTGATTTATTTTCTCCAAGTGATGTCTCACCTACTTATGTAATGATTTCATAACCTTAGAAAAATCCTCTCCTTCAGTCTTCATAACATTAGGACTAATATCCCTCAATTATTCTATTCCTTTAGGATTAAACCTGGTAACCACTTCAAATGATGTCTTCTCTATACTCCTATTCACCGAGTTATTATAAGGAAAATCTGCCCGAGGTAAAACTAAATCCTAATTTCTAGGCTTATCTCCAATTAAACACATCAACAAATTTCCCAAACTCCTATTCACCACATCTGTTTGTGGATGAAAATATAAATTAACTTCAAATCAGTCGTTGTCAACTTCCAAAGTTTCATCCAAAAATACCCAACAAATTTGTTATCCTTGTCTGAAACAATGCTCTTAGGTAACCCATGTAATCTCACAATCTCCTTGAAAAATAAGGTAGCCACATGCACCGCATCAGTTGTCTTCCTACAAGAAATAAAATGTACCATCTTAGAAAATCTATCCACAACCACAAAGATAGATTCATAACCTCTTTGTGTTTGAGGTAAACCTAACACAAAATCCATACTAATGTCCTCCCAAGGTCTGGCAAGTACCGTCAAAGGCGTATACAACCCCACATTCTCACTACTTCCTTTGGCAACTTGACATACCTTACAAATCTAAATGTAACTCCTCCTCACATCCTTTTTAATTTGAGGCCAAAAGTAATTCTTACCTACCAAGGCTACTATCTTATCAATGCCAAAATGTCCTACTAAACCACCACTATGTTTCTCCTTAATCAGATTGACCCTCATGGAACTTCTAGGTATACACAATTGATTACCCCTAAATAGCTTCCCATCCTAAATGAAATAATCTATCCACTTACTCATGTCTGCAACAACATGATCTTTACAAGCCTTCCACGATTCATTGAAATCTACATCATCCTCATAAAATTTCTTCAATTCATAAAACCCCAATACTAAATGATAATAATTGTATCCTTCCACAAATTCATACTGAGACAAAAAAACATTCCTTAATTAGTTAATAGAATAACAAGAGAAAGTATTTATTTGTCCCTCTGAAATCATAGTAGCAATTGGAAAGCTATGGTAGACACCACAATCTTTTCTAACTCTGCCCTTTACCAAATATGATTTGTTGTTCACGATTAGAAACTTTATATGCTTATGGATCCCTTTCTACAAGAAATATGACAGGGATTTTTTCAAGGGCTTAAGCTAGTGAATTGCACATAGTGGGAATATCCAGCACATGTAAAGCCGAAATATCCACTTTGTTGAATCTGCACTAATCATACACTATTATCTTGGTTACCAAAAAATATGCAAGTCAACCCCTCAATAGGAGCTCATGACACATGAATGTTCACACCAATATTGAGATAAAACCAAGAAACATGTTCCCCCAATACTATTGTCATAATGATAAAGCAATCACAATTTTATCTTTTGAATACTTAATTAAAGTTTATACAAATATTTATCTTTGACTATTGTCATACTGATAAATCAATCACAATTTTATCTTCTGGATACTTAATTAAAATTGATACAAATATTTATCTTTGACTTCTTAGTTTCTAATGTCAAAAACATGAATATTTG
The DNA here is from genome assembly GCA_027943335.1 of Chamaecyparis obtusa. Taxonomy (NCBI): domain Eukaryota; kingdom Viridiplantae; phylum Streptophyta; class Pinopsida; order Cupressales; family Cupressaceae; genus Chamaecyparis; species Chamaecyparis obtusa. Next base: position 604,407 of record BSBK01001997.1, read on the forward strand.
ATGGCATCCCTTAATTAGGGTTATAACCTTTGATTTGTGGATGTTGGGTCCAACACAAAATACTATGTCCAACATTCTCAATTAACCATTGACTTAATATATTGCCCATTCATATTAACTTTGTTAAGTAATATCACACCACCAAAATATTTATTTGCCAACTATATAAATATTAATCTAGTCCATGATGGTATATTGAGTCGCTGCACAATATTTTTACATGTTTTTACTCAAAGTCTCAGTAAAAATATTAGAAATAATATCCTGTAAATCACAACATATAAAGCATATGATAGATATCAAAATATACAAAGATAACATGAACAACAAGGACCAACAACAATATTATTATATTTTAGAATAAACTTATCTTTCCCCAAGTTAAGAATCTCAAGATATAAATGACCATAGGCCTGTGAATATCTTATTTCTGCAAATTTTTCTTAGTATGAATACTTCATGAATATGTATAATCTCTAGTAGGTACAAAGTGTAATATCTTAAATGATATTTCCAACTATAAACTAGGGTAGATAGTCTCACCACTTAAATTGTACACTCCTTCAGCTTGCATGCCTCCGACAAAAGAAACAATGAAATTCCAAACATTTGATGATGATTTATTTCACCCAACCCTTATAAAGAGCTCCAGGAAACATCTGGAAGGTTAGGATGAATAAATAGACTTATTTTATTAATTTATTATTTTCATTGTGTTTTATAATTAAATTAGTTAATTGAAGTCATCCTTAGGATATAAAATTAATTTTTGGATAACTTAGTTAATTTATTTAATTAAGTCACTTTTGAAAACTTGGGGACTTTATAATCCTCCCGACCCAAAGATTGCTTGCCCTCAAGAAATCTGTCTGCAAAATTGACTTTCCTTTGAAAGCAAGTACCAGGATCGCAAGCCATTTGTGGAGGCCAAAATGAACACCTGCTGAAAGTTCTATTTTGCACCATGACTGCAAGTGCTACCTCCTTAACTCTCTTGGATGTGGACTGATAGAGCCTTTGAATGTAGTAGGCTAAATTTCCAATGTTGTGTAAATCTCCATTAGGCTTCCCTTGCTCCACTATGATATAAAAAAATTATGCCCGAAGTTGAGAAGTAACACATCATGATCCCACTAAAGTAATGCACCAGGCATGTTAGTGTCATTGCTAGGGTTCCAAAAGCATCATTCTTATCCTCCCTCCTATAGTTAGAAGTCCTTAACATAATGGACAACCAAGGTAAGAATTTGAGGAAACTATAACAGGGTGTCTTGAGTGTCATTCATTTCTAAGCCCAAGGGCGGGGCATCCTTGCATCTCATTGGCATCATGAGACTATATATTACCACCATGAGGTGGTGTGCTTAGAAAAGTACCTCAAAATAGTTTCTCCCTCCTTGTATTCACTTATTATCCCTAACATGATTGACTACGATAAAAATATAAGAGTTACACATTATTACATGTATTCTCCAAATACAGGGTGACATAAAAATATCAAATTCATACACATTATTTATAAGCAAGAAATCATAAATAGAACCATTATTCATAAGTAAGAAAGCAGAAATAAGAACCACTATAATGTTTATTATAAGAACTGATAGTTCATACTAATTTATAATAATATTAAGATTTTGTATGTTGTAAGACATATTTGATTGGTTCAATGATTTGATGTATTAGTGAGTTGTGATTAAGTAGTTATTGATTAGATGATTGAGAAGTGATGATATAATAAATGCTAATTTGACATGTTGATGGATGGTGATTTCACTTGTGTCCTAAATTGAAACCTTCTCCCTTTTATATCTTCTAATGTGGGGGAGAGTCACACCTCTTCATCATGTTTCTCTTTTGCAATCATTACAACCTTTAACAATTGTCACCCTTCGAAAGAGTCACAACCCTTCACTATTTTTGTCGTATGTGAGTGTCACAACTTTTTATAACTTTTCTTTTTGAAGGAGTCACTTCCTTATTTTTTTTCTTATTCATTTTTCTCTTATATTAATTCTTAGAGAGCTACTCTTTCCTAAGCTCACCCTTTCCTGAACCTCAATTTCTCAATATGTAAGACCAAGGTAAGGTAAGTTGGGAACTAGATTGAGTGATGAGGATATCTCTGAGTTAACAAAAAAATTGAATCAAATCACTACTTTTTATTATTGCCTTGGTGAATAATATATTATACCCCACATTGATTCCACTTAAATGTTCTAAAATGAAATCTTATCCCCTTTATATCTTCTAATGTGGGGGAGAGTCACATCTCTTCATCATATCTATCCTTTGCAATTGCCACAACTTTTTATAATTGTCACTCTTCGAAAGAACCACAACTCTTCAATATTTTTGTCCTTTGTGAGTGTCACAATGTATCATAACTTTTCTTTTTGAAAAAGTCACTTCCATAATTTTTTTTTATTCTTTTTTTTCTTACATTAATACTTAGAGGGGTAGTCTTTCCTCATCTCACCCCTTCCTGAACCCCAACTTGGCAATATGTAAGACAAATGTAAGGTAAATTGGGCACCACGCTAATTCAAGGAGATACCTATGAGTTAAAGAAGAAAAAATTAAGTCACTACTTTTCATTATTGCCTTTGTAAATAATATATTATACCCCATATTGATTTCACTTGAATGTCCTCTTAAACTGAAACCTTCTCCCCTTTGTATCTAGTAATGTGGGGGGAGAGTCACATTTATTCATCATGCTCTCCCTTTGCAATCATCACAACCTTTCACAATCGTCACCCTTCAAAAGAGTCACAACCCTTCACCATTTATGTAATTTGTGAGTGTCACAACCTTTCATATTTTTTCCTTTTGTAGGAGTTATTTTTTTTATTATTCTTTTTTTATTTTTTATTAATTCTTAGAGAGATAGTCATGCCACAACTCACAACTTCATGAACCCCAACTTAGCGATATATCAGGCCAAGATAAGGCATATTAGGATTTGGGATAAATCGCAATAATACTTTTGACTTAAACATATAAGAGTTACACATTATTGCATGTATTCTCCAAATACAAGGTGACATAAAAATATCATATTCACACACATTATTTATAAGAAAGAAATCATAAATAGGACCATTATTCATAAGTAAGAAAAAATCTTAAATAATAACCACTATAATGTTTATTATAAGAACTAATAGTTCATACCAATTTATAATTATATTGAGATTTTGTATGTTGTAAGACATATATGATTGGTTCGATGATTTATGTATTGGCGAGTTATGATTAAGTAATTATCGATTAGATGATTGAGAAATAACAATATAATAAATATTAGTTCGACATGTTGATAGATGATGATTGAATGAATGTTGATTTGATGGAGTGATGCTTGATTGTTGAATTGTATGTATTTTTTATCCCAAGTTGAAGTGATGATTAATGTGAATTTGATTAATGTTTGCTTGATCTTTCTAATAGATTGATTGCTTGATTTCTTGTGAGATGATGGATGAAGTATAATGATTGATAAGTCCTTCAATACTTGGAATGAAATCTACTTTATAGTTTATTAGAGAAAGGGTCACCACCATTCATAAGAAATGAGTCAAAATAACCAGCATGTATAGTAGAGTTGTCTTGGGCCATGAGTTTTCTACTCATTGGTATAAGGTTTTACTTCGAGGCTTGGGCTTACCCAATGCACATAGTTTGTGAGCTATTGTGTGCATCCTTAGAGGATCAATATTTCCTTAGCTCACCCTTTATGAATGCCAAATTGGTCATGTGTATGAGAAAGGTAAGACAGTTGGGCACTATGCTGAGTCATGGCGATACCTTTGAGTTAACAAAAAAAAAAGAATTGAGTCACCACTTTTCATTGTTTCCTTTGTGAATAATATATTATACCCAGCATTGATTTCATTTGAATGTCCTCCTAAATTGAAAATTTTGTTGGATAACTGAGAATCGGGGGTGGGTGAATCAGTTATCTTAGGTCCCTTAATAGTTTTCACCTTTAAAACCCTTTTCAATAACTAATCTTAATAATCAGATTTAAGTATTCAATCGACCACAACAGTATGCATATGCAAATCAGTAAATAACATGCAAAACATTCAATCACACATTAACACCAATTTTTAATGTGGAAACCCAATTTGGGTAAAAACATTGTGGAGATTATCATCCAAAAAATAATTCACTCTTATAAAGTGAGCTCAGTTAAGAACCAATCCTGTTAAAAATTACAAAACACATTTGCTAAATGTGACCTTGTTAGGGGATTTTCACCAAAGATCAACTAGATCTATCACGCTATAATGAGTGGCCTTATTAGAGGACTTAGAGCATTTTTTAGAATGCCACCTTACAAAGGATTTAGAAATAGGACTATTAAATCCACTCAGTTAAGAGATTTTCTATTATAATGGTTAGAAAGTAACAATGAAATGACTTGATAAAATATGCAACTACTTTTTCTTGTTCAGATATCCTTTCTGCTCATTTTTCTTCTTCAAACTCTTCTTTATTGGTTGATCAACACTTACACTTCATCTCATCACTTTCATTCACTTGATTCACACTTTTTGTCAACTTTGTTCTACTCGGTCTACCCTTTTGTACTTTTTTGGCTATTAGCAAATCAACAATATTACCATCTTGATCATCCCTTATGTAGAAACTTTTATTGCTTAATCCTATTCATTAGGGTTCCCTTGAATTAATATCATCCATTCGATCAAACCTCAATTCAAATTCAATGTATTTGTAGCTCGATAAAATATTTTATAAATCTTGCCAGCTCTATCATCACCTTGGAACTTAAACTTTTTTTGGATCTCAAAACAACCATTAAATCTGTACCATTTATTTGTACCTAACTTTTTTGATCTGTTGAATTCATTAACTAACTTTGTTCTTTCCTTAGAATCTTCTACATCAATCCAGATTCTCACTCGATGTCGTATTTTAATTGATTTCTTGTTTAACCAACCAACTTGATCTTCTTGGTTGATTCTACCTTCTGAATTATCATTTACTCGGTTAACTTCTTCCTTGGTTATCAACTTCTTGATTAACTGTATCCAACCAATATCTTTACTTATCGACAACCATTTCCATCTTGGTAGCATACATTCATTCCTTGTATTTTCATTTCACAACTTCAATCCTTTATTACCGACAAATATAATTGACTTGTGCATCATTCTAACACTTCATCAAATCATGTAAAATATCGATATTACCTTGTCATAAACCGATTCAACAATTTCTCATTTTTATTGTTTCCTTTGTGAATAATATATTATACACCATATTGATTTCACTTAAATGTCCTATTAAAATAAAATCTTCTCCACTTTGTATCTTTTAATGTGGATGAGATTCACATCTCTTCATCATATCTACCCTTTGTAATCGTCACAAACTTTTACAATTGCCACTCTTCGAAAAGATCAAAACTCTTCACCATTTTTATCCTTTGTGAATGTCATAATGTATCATAACTTTTCCCTTTGAAAAAGTCACCTCCATATTTTTTCTTATTCTTTTTTCTCTTACATTAATTTTTAGAGGGATAGTCTTGCCTCTGCTCACCCCTTCCTGAACCCCAACTTAGCAATATGTAAGACCAAGGTAAGGTAAACTGGGCAATATGCTGAGTCACTGAGATACCTCTGAGTTAACAAAAAAATTGAATCACTACTTTTTATTGTTTCCTTTTAAATAATATATTATACCCCATATTGATTGCACTTGAATGTACTCTTAAATTAAAATCTTCTCCCCTTTGTATCTTCATCTATTCATCATGCACGTCCTTTGCAATCATCACAACCTTTCACAATTGACATTCTTCAAAAGAGTCACAACCCTTCACCATTTCTATCATTTGTGAGTGTCACAACCTTTCATAAAAAATTTTTTTACAGGAGTTACTTATTTTTTTATTACTCTTTTTCTCTTTCTATTAATTCTTAAAGAGCTAGTCTTGCCTCAACTCACGACTCCATGAACTTTAACATTTTAATATATAAGACCAAGGTAAGATAGGTTAGACACTGGGTTGAGTCGCAATGATACATATAAGTTAAAATATTATCCAAATACAAGGTGACATAAAAATATCATATTCATACACATTATTTATAAGCAATAAAACATAAATATGATCATTATTCATAAGTATAAAATCATAAATAAGAACCTCTATAATGTTTATTATAAGAACTAATACTTCATACTAATTTATAATAATTTTAAAATTTTTTATGTTGTAAGACATCGTTGTAAGAGAGATCTAATTAGTTCGATGATTTGAGCTATTGGTGAGTTATGATTAAGTAATTATTGATTATATGATTAAGAAGTGATGATTGTGTGCTAAAATATTGACACACTTTTATGAGTCATTATATTCAAGATTACTCAAGAATGCGGTCTCAAATGGTGACTCATAGCTCTTTATTCATGGAGTGCAAGGATTTATAATGGAGGCCCTTAATTTAGACCTAGTTTGTGCCCATGCAAATACACCATAAAATGAGAGATTCAAAAAGGAAAAGCAAGAATGCTAGCTTCCATGATCATCAAGTATGCATGCAAATGAAAATGAAAGCTATTTTATATGATAACAATGCATGAAAGCAAACTAATCTATGAAAGGAAATACTTATGCAAGATTATTCTATGAAAGGGGATATGAATCTAATCTAACATGCAAGTGCAAGAGTAATCTAAATGGATTGACATGGAGGTGTGAGAGAAGAAGACAAGAAAAGAGAAGTTGCAATGTTCAAGCTCAAGTGCTCAAACTCTCCTCCAAAATCGCTCTCCAAACCTGCAACATAACAATAACATAAAATCTTCTATCTCTAAAATCCCCATGCATAAAATGAGAAGGAGAGGGCTCCTTATAAAGGATTTATAAATCAATGGACGGTCAAGATTAAGAGGTAAAAATAAATGAGCAATGATGGAGATTAAATCTTGGTTGATCCATGTGCTCAAGATTCTTAAGAGGCAAAATCAATGGACATGGTTAAGAGGCAAAAAGATGTGTGGAAGAGATTAAGAGGCAAAAGGAGATTTCACTCATCTCAAAAAGTGTGGATTCAATGTGTAGATAAAAAATCTTTTTCTTTTATTATTTATTTATTATTTTCAGCAAAGTAGTTTCTGTTATTTAATTTTTTTTTAAAAATATTTATTTAAAAGAGATTTTTTCTTTTATTAAATGTGGCTTAGGATAAAGTGATTTTATTATTTAATTAAAATATATATTTTTTATTTAATTAAAAAGGAGCATGTTCTCTTAATTAAATAAAACTTAGGATAAAATGATCAAACCTTAAGAAATATTAAAATAATTGAATTAATTATGATTTGATCAAAAAAATCGATTTGATCAAAAAAATTGATTTGAATTAAAAATATTACAAGGCATTGATTCAAGAAATGATAAATTGATGAATGGGGGCCCAAAGTCTAGATGACCATTTTAGGGTGCATACAATGATATAATAAATGCTAATTTGACATGGTGATGGATGGTGATTTAATAAATGTTGATTTGATAGAGTGATACTTGATTATTGAATTGTGTGTATTATTGATCCCCACTTGAAGTGATGATTGATGTGAATTTGATTATTATTACCATTTTGATCTTTCTAATTGATTGATTGATTGATTTATTGATTTCTTGTGAGACAATGGATTAAGTAATAATGATTGATAAATCCTCCTTTAATACTTGGATTGAAATATCATTTATATTTTATTGGAGAAGGGATCACCACCATTCATAAAAAATGAGCTGCCACAAAAGGGTTTTCTCACCATTGGTATAAGGTTTAACTTTGAGGCTTGGACTTACCCAATGAACATGGTTTGTGAGCTATTGTGTGCATCATTAAAGGGTCACTCTTTCCTTAGCTCACACTTTTTGAACCATAACTTTGCAGTATGTAACAACAAGGGAAGAGAATTGGGCACTAGGCTGAATCGTGATATCTCTGAATTAAGAAGAAAAAAAATTGAGTCACCACTTTTCATTGTTGCCTTTGTGAATAATATAATATACCTCATATTGATTTCACTTGAATGGCCTCCTAAATTGAAATGTTCTCCCTTTTATATCTTCAAATGTAAAGGAGAATCACAACTCTTCATCATATTTTTCTTTTGAAATCATTACAACTTTTAACAATTTCCACCATTTGAAAGAGTCACAACCCTTCACCATTTTTGTCATTTGCAAGTGTCACAACCTTTCATAACTTTTCTTTTTTATGGAGTCACTTTCTTCTTTTTCTTCTTATTCTATTTTTTCTTCAATTAATTCATAGAGTTACTCTTTCCTAAGCTCACCCCTTCCTGAACCCCAACTTGGCAATATGTAAGACCAAGGTAAGGTAGGTTGAGCATTGAGCTAAGTCATGAGAATATCTCTGAGTTAACAAAAAAAATGAATCGAGTCACCACTTTTTATTTTTGTCTTTGTTAATAATATACTATACCCCGCATTGATTTCATTTAAATGTCCTAAAATAAAATCTTCTCCACTTTGTATTCTTTAATGTGGGTGAGAGTCACATCTCTTCATCATATCTACCATTTTCAATCATCACAACCTTTTACAATTGTCACTCTTAGAAAAGGTCAAAACTCTTCACCATTTTTGTCATTTACGAGAGTCACTATGTATCATAATTTTTCCATTTTAAAAAGTCACTTCGATATTTTTTATTATTCTTTTTTCTTCTACATAAATCTTTAAAGAGCTAGTCATGCCTCAGCTCACCCATTCCCGAACCCCAACTTGGCAATATGTAAGACCAAGGTAAGATAAATTAGGCACTAGGCTGAGTCACGAGGATATCTCTAAGTTAACAACAAAAAATTGAGTCACTGCTTTTCATGGTTGCCTTTGTGAATAATATATTATACCTCACATTAATTTCACTTGAATGTCACAAATTTTTTATCCTAAATTGAAACCTTCTCCCCTTTCTATCTTTTAATGTGAGGAAATGTCACACCTCTTAATCATGTTTGCCTTTTACAATTATTAAAACCTTTAACAATTGTGACCTTTCGAAAGAGTCACAACCCTTCACCATTTTTATCGTTTGCAAATGTCACAACTTTACATAAATTTTCATTTTGAACGAATCACTTCTTTATTTTTCTTCTTATTCTATTTTCTCTTCTATTAATTCTTATAAGGCTACTCTTTCCTAAGCTCACCCTTTTTCGAACCACAACTAGGTAATATATAAGACCAAGGTAATGTAAGTTAAGCACTGGGCTAAGTTATGAGAAAACCTCTGAGTTAACAACAAAAATAAATTGAGTCACGACTTTTTATTGTTTCCATTGTGAATAATATACTATACCCCACATTGATTTCACTTAAATATTTTGTTAAAATGAAATATTTTCCACTTTGTATCTTTTAATGTGGGTGAGAGTCACATCTCTTTATCATATCTACCCTTTGTAATTGTCAAAACTTTTTATAATTGCCACTTTTTGAAAAGGTCACAACTCTTCAACATTTTTATCTTTTGTGAGTGTCACAACGTATCATAACTTTTCTTTTTGAAAAAATCACTTCTATATTTTTTTTTCTCTTACATTAATTCTTAGAGGGTTAGTATTTCCTCAGCTCACCCCTTCCTTTACCTCAACTTGGCAATATGTAAGACTAAGGTAAGGTAAATTGGGCACTAGGATGAGTCACAGAGATACCTTTGAGTTAACAAAAAAAATGAGTCACTATTTTTCATTATTGCCTTTGTAAAACCACATATTTATTTCACTTGAATGTCCTATTAAATTTAAATCTGCTCTCATTTGTATCTTCATCTCTTCATCATGTATTTTTTTTCCAATCATCACAACCTTTCACAATTGACATCCTTCAAAAGAGTCACAACCCTTTACTATTTTTATCATTTGTAAGTGTCACAACCTTTTATATTTTTTCCATTTGGAGAAGTTGCTTATTTTTTTATTACTCTTTTTCTCTTTTTATTAATTCTTAAAAAGCTAGTCTTGTCTCAACTCACAACTCCATGAACTCTAACTTTTTAATATAAAAGATCAAGGTAAGACAAGTTAGGCACTGGGCTGAGTCGCAATGATACCTATAAGTTAAATATATAAGAGTTGTACATTATTTCGTCTATTCTCTAAATATAGGGGGACATAAAAATTTCATATTCATACACATTATTTATAAGCAAGAAATTATAAATAAGACCATTATTCATAAGTATGAAATCATAAATATGAACTTCTATAATGTTTATTATAAGAACTAATACTTCGTACCAATTTATAATAATATTAAGATTATTTATGTTGTAAGACATATCGTTGTAAGAGATCTAATTGGTTTAATGATTTGAGGTATTGGTGAGTTATGATTAAGTAATTAACAATTAGATGATTGAGAAGTGATGATATAATAAATGCTAGTTTGAAATCATGATGGATGGTGATTTAATGAATGTTGATTTGATAGGTTGATACTTGATTGTTGAATTGTATGTATTATTCATCCCCACTTGAAGTGATGATTGATGTGAATTTGATTATTGTTTTTTTTATCTTTCTAATTGATTTCTTAATTTTTTGTGACACAATGGATGGCGTATAATGATTGATAAGTCCTTTTTTTATATCTTCCAATGTGAGGGAGAATCACATCTCTTCATCATATTTTTCTTTTACAATCATTACATCTTTTACCAATTGCCACCCTTCGAAAAAGTCACAACCCTTCACCATTTTTGTCATTTGGAAGTGTCACAACCTTTCATAACTTTTTCTTATGACGGAGTCACTTCCTTCTTTTTCTTCTTATTCTATTTTCTCTTTCATTAATTCTTAGAGAGCTACTCTTGCATAAGCTCACCCCTTCTTGAACCCCAACTTGGCAATATGTAAGACCAAGGTAAGGTAGGCTGAAAATTGAGCTAAGTCACAAGAATACCTCTAAGTTAACAAAAAAAATAATTTGAGTCCGCACTTTTTATTGTTGCCTTTGTGAATAATATATTATATCCCACATTGATTTCACTTAAATGTCCTAAAATGAAATCTTATCCACTTTGTATTCTTTAATGTGGGTGAGAGTGACATCTCTTCATCATATCTACCATTTGCAATCATCACAACCTTTTACAATTGTCATTTTTTAAAAAAAGTTAAAACTTTTTACCATTTTTGTCATTTACGAGTGTCACAACATATCATAATTTATACATTTTAAAAAGTCATCTTTCATATTTTTTCTTTTTTTTTTTTCTTTTACATTAATCTTAAAAGAGTTAATCTTATCTTAGCTCACCCCTTCCTGAACTCCAACTTGGCAATATGTAAGACCAAAGTAAGGTAAATTAGGTACTAGGCTAAGTCACAGAGATACCTCTGAGTTAACAAAAAAAATTGAGTTGCTACTTTTCATGATTGTCTTTGTGAATAATATATATCTCACATTGATTTCACTTCAATGTCTTAAATTTTTCATCGTAAATTGAAACCTTCTCCTCTTTATATGTTCTAATGTGAGGGAGTGTCACACCTCTTCATCGTGTTTGTCTTTTACAATCATTATAACCTTTAACAATTGACACCTTTCGAAAGAGTTACAACTTTCACCATTTTTGTTGTTTGCAAGTGTCACAATCTTTTATAACTTTTTCTTTTGAAAGAATCACTTTCTTCTTTTTCTTCTTATTGCATTTTCTCTTCCATTAATTTTTAGAGAGCTACTCTTGCCTAATCTCACCCCTTCGTAAACCCCAACTTGACAATATGTAAGACCAAGGTAAGGTAGGCTGAGCATTGAGCTAAGTCACGAGAATACCTCTGAGTTAAAAAAATTGAATTGAGTCATGATTTTTTAATGTTACCTTTGCGAATAATATGATATACCCCACATTGATTTCACTTAAATGTCCTAAAATAAAATCTCCACTTTGTATCATTTAATGTGGGTGAGAATCACATCTCTTCATCATATCTACCCTTTGCAATCTTCACAACCTTTTACAATTGTCACTTTCAAAAGGTCAAAACTCTTCACCGTTTTTATCATTTACGAGTGTCACAACATATCATAATTTTTCTATTTTAAAAAGTCACTTTCATATTTTTTCTTATTTCTTTTTCTTTTACATTAATCTTAAGCGAGCTAATCTTGCCTCAACTCACCCTTTCTCAAACCCCAACTTGAAAATATGTAAGACCAAGGTAAGGTAAGTAATATACTAAGGTGAGTCATAGGGATACCTCTGAGTTAATAAATAATAATTGAGTCACTACTTTTCATAGTTGCCTTTGTGAATAATATATTATACCCCGCATTGATTTGACTTGAATGTCATAAATTTTTCATCCTAAATTGAAACTTTCTTCTTTTTCTATCTTCTAATGTGAGGGAGTGTCACACATGTTCATCATGTTTACTTTTTGCAATCATTATAACCTTTAATAATTGACACATTTTCAAAGAGTCACAACCCTTCACCATTTGTGTCTTTTGCAAGTGTCACAACTTTTCATAACTTTTCCTTTTGAAAAAATCACTTCTTATTTTTCTTCTTATTCTATTTTCTATTCCATTAATTATTAGAGAGCTACTTTTTTTTAAGCTCACCTCTTCTTGAACTTCAACTTGGCAATATGTAAGACCAAAGTAAGGTAGCATGAGCATTCAGCTAAGTCATGAAAATAATTTTAAGTTAACAAACAAAATGAATTGAGTCACCACTTTTTATTGTTGCTTTTATGAATAATATATTATACCCCACATTGATTTCACTTAAATGTCCTAAAATGAAATCTTCTCTACTTTGTATCCTTTAATGCGGGTGAGACCCACATCTCTTCATCATATCTATTATTTGCAATCGTCACCACTTTTTAAAATTGTCACTTTTTGAAAAATTTAAAACTCTTCACCATTTTTCTTTTTTACAATTATCACAACGTATCATAATTTATCCATTTTAAAAAGTTACTTTCATATTTTTTCTTATTTATTTTTCTTTTACATTAATCTTAAGAGATCTAGTGTTGCCTCAACTCACCCCTTCTCAAACTTCAATTTAAAAATAAGTAAAATGAAGGTAAGGTAAATTAGGTACTAGGTTGAGTCACAGAGATATCTATGAGTTAACAAAAAAAAATTGAGTCACTACTTTTCATGGTTGTCTTTGTGAATAATATATTATACCCCACATTGATTTCACTTGAATGTCTTAAATTTTTCGTCATAAATTGAAACCTTCTCCTCTTTCTATCTTCTAATATGAGGGAGTGTCACACTTCTTCATCATATTTACTTTTTTCAATCATTATAACCTTTAACAATTGACACCTTTCGAAAGAGTCATAATTTTTCACCATTTTTGTCATTTGCAAGCGTCACAACCTTTCGTAACTTTTTTTCCTTTTGAAAGAATCACTTCTTTCTTTTTATTCTTATTCTATTTTGTCTTCCATTAATTGTTAGAGAGCTACTATTTCTTAAGTTCACCCCTTCCTGAACCCCAACTTGGCAATATGTAAAACTAAGGTAAGGTAGGCTAAGCATTGAGCTAAGTCACAAGAATACCTCTAAGTTAACACAAAAATTGAATTGAGTCACCAATTTTTATTTTTACCTTTGTGAATAATATACTATACCCCACATTGATTTCACTTAAATGTTCTAAAATGTAATCTTCTCTAGTTTATATCCTATAATGTGGGTGAAAGTCACATCTCTTCATCATATCTATCATTTGTAATCTTCACAACCTTATAAAAATTGTCAATCTTCGAAAAGGTCAAAAATCTTCACCAGTTTTGTCCTTTGTGAATGTCACAGTGTATCATAACTTTTTATTTTGAAAAAGTCACTTCCATATTTTTTCTTATTCTTTTTTCTCTTACATTAATTCTTAAAAGGTTATTCTTGCCTCATCTCAACCCTTCCTAAACTCCAATTTCCCAATATGTAAGACCAAGATAAGGTAAATTGGGCACTAAGCTGAGTTATAGGAATACCTCCGAGTTAACAAAAAAAAATGAGTCACTACTTTCATTGTTTCCTTTGTAAATAATATATTATACCTCATATTGATTTCACTTGAATGTCCTCTTAAATTGAAATCTTCTCCCCTTTGTATCTTTAGCTCTTCATCATGCACATCCTTTGCAATCATCATAACCTTTCACAATTGACATCTTTCAAAAGAGTCACAACCCTTCACCATTTATATCATTTGTGAGTGTCACAACCTTTCATAAATTTTTATTTTGCAAGATTTACTTATTTTTGTATTACTCTTTTTTCTCTTTCTATTAATTCTTAAAAAGCTAGTCTTGTCTCAACTCACAACTCTACAAACTCTAAGTTTTTAATATATAAGACCAAGGTAATACAGGTTAGGCACGGGGATGAGTTGCAATCATACCTATAAGTTAAACATATAAGAGTTATATATTATTGCATATATATTCTCCAAATACACAGTGGCATAATAATGTCATATTCATACACATTATTTATAAGCAAGAAATCATAAGTAAGACCATTATTCATAAGTATGAAATCATAAATAAGAACATCTATAAGGTTTATTATAAGAACTAATACTTCATACCAATTTATAATAATATTAAGATTCTTTATGTTGTAAGACATATCGTTGTAAGAGAGATCTAATTGGTTTTATGATTTGAGGTATTGGTGAGTTATGATTAAGTAATTATTGATTAGATGATTGAGAAGTGATGATATAATAAATGCTAATTTGACATGGTGATGGATGGTGATTTAATGAATGTTGATTTGATAGACTGATACTTGATTGTTGAATTGTATTTATTATTTATCCCCACTTGAAGTGATGATTGATGTGAATTTGATTATTATTTTCTTCATCTTTCTAATTGATTGATTGCTTGATTTCTTGTGAGACAATGGATGAAGTATAATGATTGATAAGTTTTTTTTTAATACTTGAAATGAAATATCATTTATACTTTATTAGAGAAAGGGTCACTACCATTCATAAAAAATCAGTCACCATAAAGGGTTTTCTCACCATTGATATAAGGTTTAACTTTGGGGCTCAGACTTACCCAATGAATATAGTTTGTGAGCTATTGTGTGCATTATTAAAGGATGACTATTTCCTTATGTCACCCTTCTTGAACCACAACTTGGCAATATGTAAGGGCAAGTTAAGACAGTTAGGCACTAAGCGGAGTCATTGTGATAGATCTAAGTTAAGAATAAAAAAAATTGAGTCACCACTTTTCATTGTTGTCTTTCCAAATAATATAATATACCCCATATTGATTTCACTTGAATATCCTTTTAAATTAAAATATTATCCTTTTTATATCTTCCAATGTGAGGGAGAATCACATCTTTTCATCATATTTTTCTTTTGCAATCATTACAACCTTTAACAATTGTCACCCTTCAAAAAAGTAACAACCCTTCACCATTTTTGTCATTTGCAAGTGTCACAACTTTTCATCACTTTTCCTTATGATGGAGTCACTTCCTTCTTTTTCTTCTTATTCTATTTTCTCTTCAATTAATTCTTAGAGAGTTACTCTTGCCTAAGCTCACCCCTTTCTGAACCCCAACTTGGCAATATGTAAGACCAAGGTAAGGTAGGCTGAGTATTGAGTTAAGCCATAAGAATACCTCTGAGTTAACAAAATAAATGAATTGAGTCACCATTATTTATTATTGCCTTTGTGAATAATATACTATACCCCACATTGATTTCACTTAAATGTCTTAAAATAAAATCTTCTCCAGTTTGTATCTTTTAATGTGGGTGAGAGTCACGTCTCTTCATCATATCTACCCTTTACAGTCATCACAACCTTTTACAATTGTCAGTCTTTGAAAAGGTCAAAACTCTTCACCATTTTTGTCATTTACGAGTGTCGCAACGTATCATGATTTTTCCATTTTAAAAAGTCATTTTCATATTTTTTCTTATTTTTTTTTTCTTTTACATTAATCTTAAAAGAGCTAGTCTCGCCTCGACTTACCCCTTCCCGAACCCCAACTTGGCAATATGTAAGACCAAGATAAGGTAAATTAAGTACTAGGTTGAGTCACAGGGTTACCTCTAAGTTAACAAATAAAAATTGAGTCACTAGTTTTCATGGTTACCTTTGTGAATAATATATTATACTCCACATTGATTTCGCTTGAATGTCTTAAATTTTTTGTCCTAAATTGAAACCTTATTCTATTTCTATCTTTTAATGTGAGGGAGTGTCACACCTTTTGATCATGTTTGTCTTTTGCAATCATTATAACCTTTAATAATTGACACAGTTCGAAAGTGTCACAACCTTTGACCATTTTTTTTATTTGCAAGTGTTACAACTTTTTATAACTTTTCTTTTTGAAAGAATCAATTCCTTCTTTTTATTCTTATTCTATTTTCTCTTCCATTAATTCTTAGAGAGATACTCTTGCCTAAGCTCACCCCTTCCTGAACCCCAAATTGACAATATGTAAGACCAAGGTAAGGTACGCTAGGTATTCAGCTAAGTCACGAGAATACCTCTGTGTTAAAAAAAATGAATTGATTCACCAATTTTTATTGTTGCTTTTGTGAATAATATACTATACCCCACCTTGATTTAACTTAAATGTCTTAAAATGAAATCTTCTCCACTTTGTATCATTTAATGTAAGTGAGAGCCACATCTCTTCATCATATCTACCATTTGCAATGGTCACAACCTTTTACAATTATCACTCTTTGAAAAGTTCAAAACACTTTACCATTTTTGTACTTTACGAGTGTCATAATGTATCATAATTTTTTTATTTTAAAAAGTCACTTTCATTTTTTTTAATTTTTTTTTACATTAATCTTAAGAGAGCTAGTCTTGCCTCAACTCACCTTTTCTCAAACCCCAACCAATTTGATCTTCTTGGTTGATTCTACCTTCTCAGTTATCATTTACTCGTTTAACGTCTTCCTTGGTTATCAACTTCTCGATTAACTGTATCTGACTAATTTTTTTAATTATCGACAACCATTTTCATCTTAGTAGAACACATTCATTCTTTGTATTTTCATTTCACAACTTCAATCTTTTATTATCGACAAATATAATTGACTTGTGCATCATTATAACACTTCATCAAATCATGTAAAATAATTAAATCAATATTACCTTGTCATAGACCGATTCAAAAATTGCATATTTAAGCTCACATACTTTACATCACTTCTTCATTTCATCTTCTATCTTTACCAACCATTTCTTTACTCGACACTACATCTTTCAGACTGATATGAAAACTTTCATAAATCAATAAGTCAATAGGTTTGACATCAATGACAACATAACAATTGATCTAATACTTCTAAATACCTTTCATTTCTCAGTTCAATATCAGTTGGGCTAACAATCATAGTTGGGGTAACAACCTTCTCCCCTTTATATTTTCCAATGTGGGGGAGTATCACACATCTTCATCATGTTTGCATTTTGCAATCATTATAACCTTTAACAATTTTCACCCTTTAAAAGAGTCACAAAACTTCACCATTTTTATCATTTGCAAGTGTCACAATTTTTCATAACTTTTCCTTTTGAAGGAATCATTTCCTTATTTTTCTTCTTATTCAATTTTCTCTTCCATTAATTCTTATAAAGCTACTCTTTACTAAGCTCACTCCTTTCCTGAACACCAACTAAGCAATACGTAAGACAAAGGTAATGTATGATAAACACTGAGTTAAGTAACGAGAATATCTCTGAGTTAACAAAATAATGAATTGAGTCATGAATTTTTATTATTTCTTTTCTGATAATATATTATACACCATATTGATTTCACTTAAATGTCCTATTAAAATAAAATCTTCTCCACTTTGTATCTTTTAATGTGGATGAGATTCACATCTCTTCATCATATCTACCATTTGTAATCATCACAACCTTTTACAATTGCCACTTTTTGAAAAGGTCAAAATTTTTCACCATTTTTGTTCTTTGTGAGTGTCACAATATATCATAACTTTTCCTTTTGAAAAAGTCACTTCCATATTTTTTCTTATTCTTTTTTTCTTACATTAATTATTAGAGGGATAGTCTTGCCTCAGCTCACCCCTTCCTGAACCTCAACTTAGCAATATGCAAGACGAATGTATGGTAAATTGGGCAATATGCTAAGTCATAGAGATACCTCTAAATTAACAAAAAAATTGAATCAATACATTTCATTGTTTTCTTTGTAAATAATATATTATAACCCATATTGATTTCACTTGAATGTCCTCTTAAATTGGAATCTTCTCCTATTTGTATCTTCATCTCTTCATCATGCACGTCCTTTGCAATCATCACAACCTTTCACAATTGACATCCTTCAAAAGAGTCACAACCCTTCATCATTTCTATCATTTGTGAGTGTCACAACTTTTCATAAATTTTCTTTTTACGGAAGTTACTTATTTTTTTATTACTCTTTTTCTCTTTCTATTAAATCTTAGAGAGCTAATCTTGCCTCAACTCACGACTTCATGAACTCTAACATTTTAATATATAAGACCAAAGTAAGACAGGTTAGACACTGGGCTGAGTCTCAATGATACCTGTAAGTTAAACATATAAAAGTTATACATTATTGCATATATTCTCCAAATACAGGGTGACATAAAAATATCATATTCATACACATTATTTATAAGTAATAAATCATAAATGGGACCATTATTCATAAGTATGAAATCATAAATAAGAACCTCTTAATTTTTATTATAAGAACTAATACTTCATACCAATTTATAATAATATTAAGATTTTTTATGTTGTAAAACATATCGTTGTAAGAGAGATTTAATTGGTTTGATGATTTGAGAAACTGGTGAGTTATGATTAAGTAATTATTGATTAAATGATTGATAAGTGATGATATAATAAATGCTAATTTGACATGGTGATGGATGGTGATTTAATGAATATTAATTTGATAGAGTGATACTTTATTGTTGAATTGTATGTATTATAGATCTCCACTCGAAATGATGATTGATGTGACTTTGATTATTATTTTCTTCATCTTTCTAATTGATTGATTGCTTGATTTCTTGTGAGACAATGGATTAAGAATAATGATTGATAAATCTTCCTTTAATACTTGGAATGAAATATCATTTATATTTTATTGGAGAAAGGGTCACCACCATTCATAAAAAATAAGTAACCACAAAAGTGTTTTCTCACCATTGGTATAAGGTTTAACTTTGAGGCTTGGGCTTACGCAATGAACATAGTTTGTGAGCTATTGTATGCATCATTCTAGGGTCACTTTTTCCTTAGCTCACACTTTTTGAACTACAACTGTGCAGTATGTAAAGGCAAGATAAGACAGTTGGGTATTAGGCTGAGTCGTGATATCTCTGAATTAAGAAGAAGAAAAATTGAGTCACCACTTTTCATTGTTGCCTTTGTGAATAATATAATATACCTCATATTGATTTCACTTGAAGTGCCTCTTAAATTGAAATGTTCTCCCCTTTATATCTTTCAATGTAAGGGAAAACCACAACTCTTCATCATATTTTCTTTTTGAAATCATTACAACTTTTAACAATTTTCACCTTTTGAAAGACTCACAACCCTTCACCATTTTTGTCATTTGCAAGTGTCACAACCTTTCATAACTTTTCCTTTTTATGGAGTCACTTCCTTCTTTTTCTTCTTATTCTATTTTCTCTTCAATTAATTCTTAGAGAGTTACTCTTTCTTAAGCTCACCCCTTCCTGAACTCCAGCTTGAAAATATGTAAGACCAAGGTAAGGTAGGTTGAGAATTGAGTTAAGTCATGAGAATACCTCTAAGTTAACAAAAAAAATCAATCGAGTCACCACTTTTTATGGCTTCTTTTGTGAATAATATACTATACCCCGCATTGATTTCATTTAAATGTCTTAAAATGAAATTTTCTCCACTTTGTATCTTTTAATGTGGGTGAGAATCACATCTCTTCATCATATCTACCATTTTCAATGATCACAATCTTTTACAATTGTCACTTTTAGAAAAGGTCAAAACTATTCACCATTTTTGTCTTTTACGAGTGTCATAATGTATCATAATTTTTCAATTTGAAAAAATCACTTCCATATTTTTTATTATTCTTTTTTCTTTTACATTAATTTTTAGAGAGTTAATTTTGCCTCAGCTCACCCCTTCCCAAACCCCAACTTGGCAATATGTAAGACCAAGGTGAGGTAAATTAGGCACTAGGCTGAGTTACGAGAATACCTCTAAGTAAACAAAAAAAAATTGAGTCAATACTTTTCACGGTTACTTTTGTGAATAATATATTATACCCCACATTGATTTCACTTGAATGTCTTAAATTTTTCATCCTAAATTGAAACCTTCTCCCCTTTCTATCTTCTAATGTGGGGGAATGTCACACCTCTTCATCATGTTTTCCTTTTGCAATCATTATAACTTTTAACAATTGCCACATTTCGAAAGAATCACAACTTTTCACCATATTTATCGTTTGCAAATGTCACAACCTTTCATAACTTTTCCTTTTGAGGAATCACTTCCTTATTTTTTTTCTTATTCTATTTTCTCTTCCATTAATTCTTATAGAGCTACTCTTTCCTAGGCTCACCCCTTTTTGAACCCCAATTAGGCAATATATGATTCAGTCAAGGATGGTGGATCCAATGAAGGATAGTCCAACCTTGCAGCCAATCAACAACATAGCGGAAATAACACAAGATATGCTAAAAATCAGATTTTCATTAACATGTCGGGTTGTAAGGCCTTCCAGGTTAGGGCCAATTACAAACAACAGTAATTCTACAAGATCAACAAGATCCAATCCAACTCCATCTAGTCCAATTTTGAGACAAATCAGCAACTGATGAAAACCCTAAGGTAGATCTAAACTTGTGTTCGCAAGCCACCAAGCAATCTCCTTGTTTCCAAACATACAAACCACTAGCTTTGCTATAACAAACTATCAAAAATCAATCTGATCTGCTAGATCTCGCAGGATCCAAGATCTTTTCCACAACTTTACTTTCATTTGTCACTCTAGACTCATCTCCTAAACAACTACCCAAACACTCCTTAAATACTAATCTTCAGCCACAAGTCAGCTGGAAGAAATAATTAACTCCTACAAACAAATATTAAATGCAATACAAGTCAGCTCTCAAATAGCCTTATAATTACTTAATTCTCCATGTCGGCCTCTAGATCTACATAGGAGAATACAACAAAAGATACCAATAATAAATGCACCAAGTTAGCCAACCGAATCACCAATAACTCCAGTCGGTAAACTAGAACTACCGAGCGCCAGAGAAATAACCGACCAAGCCAAGCAATACCAAGAAACATAGGTATTACCGAGCACTAGTTCCACTGAGCACAAGAAGCCTCACCGAGTTCCTTCAGTGACCGCGCTTCCTTTAATAACTGAGACATCGGTTAAAGCTACAACTGAGTAGCACAGAACCAAAATAGCACACCACCATGCAGATTCACGGAGTACCTTATAATGCCCTTACATCAATATATAAAACCAAGGTAATGTAGGTTAATCATTGGGCTAAGTTACGAGAATATCTCTAAGTTAACAAAAAAAATTTAGTCATGATTTTTTATTATTTTATTTGTGAATAATATACTATACCCCACATTGATTTCACTTAATTGTCCTCTTAAAATGAAATCTTCTCCACTTTGTATTTTTTAATGTGGGTGAGAGTCACATGTCTTCTTCATATCTACCCTTTGTAATCATCACAACCTTTTACCATTGCCACTTTTTGAAAAGGTCACAACTCTTCACTATTTTTATCTTTTGTGAGTGTCACAACATATCATAACTTTTCCTTTTGAAAAAGTCACTTCCATATTTTTTTTTTATTCTTTTTTCTCTTACATTAATTCTTAGAATACTAGTCTTTCCTCATCTCACCCCTTCCTTAACCCCAACTTGGCAATATGTAAGACCACTGTAAGGTAAATTGGGCACTAGGATGAATCACGAAGATATCTCTAAGTTAACAAAAAAAATGAGTCACTATTTTTCATTGTTGCCTTTGTAAATAATATATTGTACCCCATATTTATTTCACTTGAATGTCTTATTAAATTTAAATTTGCTCCCATTTGTATCTTCATCTCTTCATCATGTATGTCCTTTGTAATCATTACAACCTTTCATAATGGACATACTTCAAAATGTCAAAACTCTTCACCATTTTTGTCATTTGTGAATGTCACAATGAATCATAACTTTTTCTTTTGAAAAAGTCACTTCCATATTTTTTCTTATTCATTTTCTGTTACATTAATTCTTAGATGGTTATTCTTACCTCAGATCACCCCTTCCTGAACTCTAACTTAACAATATGTAAGACCAAGGTAAGGTAAATTAAGCACTAGGCTGAGTCACAATGATATCTCCAAGTTAACAAAAAAAAATGATTCACTACTTTTATTATTTTCTTTGTAAATAATATATTATACCCCATATTGATTTCACTCGAATGTCCTCTTAAATTAAAATCTTCTCTCATTTGTATCTTCATCTCTTCATCATGCATGTCCTTTGCAATCATCACAACTTTTCACAATTGACATCTTTCAAAAAAGTCACAACCCTTCACCATTTCTTTTATTTGTGAGTGTCACAACCTTTCATAAGTTTTCTTTTTACATGAATTACTTATTTTTTTATTACTATTTTTCTCTTTCTATTAATTCATAGAGAGCTAGTCTTGCCTCAACTTACAACTCCATGAACTCTTAACTTTTTAACATATAAGACCAAAGTAAGACAAGTTAGACACGGGGCTGGGTCGCAATCATACCTGTAAGTTAAACATATAAAAGTTATACATTATTGCATATATTCTCCAAATAGATGGTGACATAAAAATATCATATTCATACACATTATTTATAAACAAGAAATCATAAGTAAGACCATTATTCATAAGTATCAAATCATAAATAAGAACATCTAAAATATTTATTATAAGAACTAATACTTCATACCAATTTATAATAATATTAAGATTCTTTATGTTGTAAGACATATCATTTTAAGTGAGATCTAATTGGTTCGATGATTTGAGATATTGGTGAGTTATGATCAAGTAATTATTGATTAGATGATTGAGAAGTGATGATATAATATATGCTAATTTGACATGGTGATGGATGGTGATTTAATGAATGTTGATTTGATAGACTGATATTTGATTATTGAATTGTATATATTATTGATCCCCACTTGAAGTGATGATTGATGTGAATTTGATTATTCTTTTCTTCATCTTTATAATTGATTGATTGTTTGATTTCTTGTGACTCAATGGATGAATTATAATGATTGATAAGTCCTCTTTTAGTACTTGAAATGAAATATCATTTATACTTTATTGGAGAAAGGGTCACCACCATTCATAAAAAATGAGTCATCAAAAAATGGTTTTCTCACCATTGCTATAAGGTTTAACTTTGAGGCTCGGGCTTACCTAATGAACATGGTTTGTGAGCTATTGTGTGCATCTTTAAAGGATGACTCTTTCCTTATGTCACCCTTCCTAAACCACAACTTGGCAATATGTAAGGGCAAGTTAAGACAGTTGGGCTCTGGGCTGAGTCATTGCAATAGCTCTGAATTAAGTATAAAATAAATTGAGTCACCACTTTTCATTGTTGTCTTTGTGAATAATATAATATACCCCATATTGATTTCACTTGAATGTCAATCTAAATTGAAATATTATCCTCTTTATATCTTCCAATGTGAGGGAGAATCACATCTCTTCATCATATTTTTTTTTTGCAATCATTACAACATTTAACATAAACCCTTCGAAAGAGTCACAACCTTTCATCATTTTTGTCATTTGCAAGTGTCACAACCTTTCATAAGTTTTTCTTATGATAGATTCACTTCCTTATTTTTCTTCTTATTCCATTTTATCTTCTATTAATTTTTAGAGAGCTACTGTTGTCTAAGCCCACCTTTTTCTGAACCCCAACTCGGTAATATGTAAGACCAAGATAACGTAGGCTGAGCATTGAGATAAGTCACAAGAATACATGTTAGTTAAAAAAATGAATTGAGTCTTCACTTTTTATTGTTGCCTTTTTTAATAATATATTATACCCCACATTGATTTTACTTAAATGTCGTAAAATAAAATTTTCTCCACTTTGTATCTTTTAATGTGGGTGAGAAGCACATCTCTTCATCATATCTATCATTTGCATTCGTCACAACCTTTTACAATTGTCACTTTTTAAAAATGTCAAAACTCTTTAACATTTTTTTCCTTTACGAGTGTCACAACGTATCATAATTTTTCTATTTTAAAAAGTCACTTTCATCTTATTTATTTTTCTTTTATATTAATCTTAAGAGAGCTAGTCTTGGCTCAACTCACCCCTTCCCAAACCTCAACTTGACAATATGTAAGACCAAGGTAAGGTAAATTAGGTTCTAGATTGAGTCACGAAGATACCTCTGAGTTAATAAAAAAAATTGAGTCACTACTTTTCATGGTTGTCTTTGTGAATAATAAATTATACCCGAAATTGATTTCACTTGAATGTCCTAAATTGAGACGTTCTCCTCTTTCTATCTTCTAATGTGAGGGAGTGTCACATATTTTCATCATGTTTTTCTTTTGCAATCATTATAACTTTTAAAAATTGACACCTTTTGAAAGAGTCACAACTCTTCACCATTTTTGTCATTTGCAAGTGTCACAATTTTTCATAACTTTTCCTTTTGAAAGATTCACTTCTTTATTTTCTTCTTATTTCATTTTCTCTTTCATTAATTCTTACAGAGATACTCTTGCCTAAGCTCACCCTTTCTTGAACGCCAACTTGGCAATATGTAAGACCAAGGTAAGGTAGACTAAGCATTGAGCTAAGTCACGTGAATACTTTTGAGTTAACAAAAAAAATGAATTAAATCACCACTAGGATTAGTCACAGAGATATCTCTAAGTTAACCAAAAAAATGAGTCACTATTTTTTATTGTTGCCTTTGTAAATAATATATTGTACCCCATATTTAATTCACTTGAATGTCCTATTAAATTTAAATATGCTCTCATTTGTATCTTCATCTCTTCATCATGTATGTCCATTCATTTGTACCTTTCACAATTGACATTCTTCAAAAGAGTCACAACCATTCACAATTTTTGTCATTTGCAAGTGTCACAACCTTTCATAATTTTTTCTATTTGCAGAAGTTACTTATTTTTTTATTACTCTTTTTATTTTCTATTAATTTTTAAAGAGTTGGTCGTGCATCAACTCACAACTACATGAACTCTAACTTTTTAATATATAAGATCAAGGTAAGACAGATTAGGCATTGGGCTGAATCGCAATGATACCCATAAGTTAAACATATAAGAGTTATACATTATTGCATGTATTCTCCAAATATAGGAGAACATAAAAATATCATAGTTATACACATTATTTATAAGCAAGAAATCATAAATAAGACCATTATCCATAAGTATGAAATCACGAATAAGAACTTCTATAATGTTTATTATAATAACTAATACTTCGTACCAATTTATAATAATATTAAGATTCTTTATGTTGTAAAACATATCGTTGTAAGAAAGATCTAATTGGTTCGATTATTTGAGGTATCGGTGAGTTATGACTAAGTAATTAATGATTAGATGATTGAGAAGTGATGATATAATAAATGCTAGTTTGACATGGTGATGGGTGGTGATTTAATAAATGTTGATTTGATAGAGTGATACTTGATTGTTGAATTGTATGTATTATTGATCCCCACTTGAAGTGATGATTGATGTGAATTTGATTATTGTTTTTTTTATCTTTCTAATTGATTTCTTGATTTCTTGTGACAAAATGGATGAAGTATAATGATTGATAATTTCTCTTTTAGTACTTGAAATAAAATATCATTTATACTTTATTGGAGAAAGGATCACCACCATTCATAAAAAATGAGTCACTACAAAAAGGTTTTCTCACCATTGGTATAAGGTTTAACATTGAGGCTCGGGCTTACCCAATGAACATGGTTTGTGAGCTATTGTGTGCATTCTTAAAGGTTGACTCTTTTCTTATGTCACCCTTCTTGAACCACAATTTGAAAATATGTAAGGATAAGTTAAGACAGTTGGGCACTGGCTTGAGTCGTTGCGATATCTCTTAGTTAAGAATAAAAAAATTTGAGTCACCACTTTTCATTGTTGCTTTTGCAAATAATATAATATACCCCATATTGATTTCACTTGAATGTCCTTCTAAATTGAAATATTATCCCCTTTATATCTTCCAATGTGAGGGAGAATCACATCTCTTCATCATATTTTTCTTTTGCAATCATTACAACCTTTAACAATTGCCACCCTTCGAAAGAGTCACAACCCTTCACCATTTTTGTCATTTGTACGTGTCACAACTTTTCATCACTTTTCCTTATAAATGAGTCACTTCTTTCTTTTCCTTCTTATTCTATTTTCTCTTCCATTAATTTTTAGAGAGCTACTCTTGCCTAAGTTCACCCCTTCCTAAACCTCAACTTGACAATATGTAAGACCAAGGTAAGGTAGGCTAAGCATTGAGCTAAGTCATGAGAATACCTCTAAGTTAACAAAAAAAAAAATTGAGTCACCACTTTTTGTTGTTGCCTTTGTGAATAATATACTATACCCCATATTGATTTCACTTAAATGTTGTAAAATGAAATCTTCTCCACTTTGTATCTTTTAATGTGGGTGAGAGCCACATCTCTTCATCATATCTACCATTTGCAATCATCACAACCTTTTACAATTGTCATTCTTTAAAAATGTCAAAACTTTTTACTATTTTTTTTTATTTATGAGTGTCACAATGTATCATAATTTTTTCATTTTAAAAAGTCAGCTTTCATTTTTTCTTTTTTTTCTTTTTCTTTTGCATTAATCTTAAGAGAGCTAGTCTTGCCTCAGCTCACCCCTTCTTGAACCCCAACTTGGCAATATGTAAGACCAAGATAAGGTAAATTAGGTACTAGGCTTAATCACAAAGATACTTCTGAGTTAACAAAAGAAATTGAGTCACTACTTTTCATGATTATCTTTATGAATAATATATTATACCCCACATTGATTTCACTTGAATGTCTTAAATTTTTTATCTTAAATTGAAACCTTCTCCTCTTTCTATCTTATAATGTGAGGCAATGTCACATCTCTACATCATGTTTGCATTTTTCAATCATTATAACTTTTAACAATTGACACCTTTCGAAAGAGTCACAACCTTCATTTTTATCGTTTGCAAGTGTCACAATCTTTCATAACTTTTCCTTTCAAAATAATCACTTCCTTATTTTTCTTCTTATTCTATTTTCTCTTCCATTACTTCTTAGAGAGCTACTATTGCCTAATATCACCCATTGTTGAACCCCAACTTGACAATATGTAAGACCAAAGTAAGGTAAGTTGAGCATTCAAGTAAGTCACGAGAATACTTCTGAGTTAAAAAAAAATGAATTGAGTCACGACTTTTTATTATTTCTTTTGTGAATAATATGATATACCCACATTAATTTCACTTAAATGTCATAAAATAAAATCTTCTCCACTTTGCATTATTTAATGTGGGTGAGAACCACATCTCTTCATCATATCTACCATTTGCAATCGTCACAACCTTTTACAATTGTCACTTTGAAAAGGTCACAACGTATCATAATTTTTCTATTTTAAAAAGTCACTTTCATATTTTTTATTATTTCTTTTTCTTTTACATTAATTTTAAGAGATCTGGTCTTGCCTCAGCTCACCCCTTCCCGAACCCCAACTTGGTAACATGTAAGACTAAGGTAAGCTAAATTAGATACTAAGATGAGTCACGGAGATACCTCTGAGTTAATAAAAAAAATTGAGTCACTACTTTTCATGGTTGCCTTTGTGATTAATATATTATACCCCACATTGATTTTACTTGAATATTCTAAATTTTTCATCGTAAATTGAAACCTTCTCCTTTTTCTATCTTCTAATGTGACGCAGTGTCACATATGTTCATCGTGTTTATTTTTTGCAATCATTATAACTTTTAACAATTGACACATTTCGAAAAAGTCACAACCTTTCAGCATTTTTGTCGTTTGCAAGTGTCACAACCTTTCATAACTTTTCATTTTAAAATAAATCACTTCATTCTTTTTATTCTTATTTTATTTTCTCTTCCATTAATTCGTAGAGAGTTACTCTTGCCTAAGCTCACCTCTTCCTGAACCCCAACTTGGCAATATGTAAGACCAAGGTAAGGTATGCTGAGCATTGAGCTAAGTCATGAAAATACCTCTGAGTTAATAAAAAAAATGAATTGAGTCACCACTTTTTATTGTTTTCTTTGTGAATAATATACTATACCTCACATTGATTTCACTTAAATGTCCTAAAATAAAATCTTCTCCACTGTATATCCTATAATGTGTGTGAAAGCCACATCTATTCATCGTATCTACCATTTGCAATCGTCAAAACTTTTTACAATTGTCACTCTTTGAAAAGGTCAAAACTCTTCACCATTTTTGTCATTTATGAGTCTCACAACGAATCATAATTTTTCCATTTTAAAAAGTCACTTTCATATTTTTTCTTATTTCTTTTGCTTTTACATTAATTTTAAGAGAGCTAGTCTTGCTTCATCTCACCTCTTCCCGAACCGCAACTTGGAAATATGTAAGACCAAGGTAAGGTAAATTAGGTACTAGGTTGACTCACGAAGATACCTCTAAATTAACAAAAATAAATGGAGTCACTACTTGTCATTGTTGCCTTTGTAAATAATATATTATATCGCACATTGATTTCACTTGAATGCTCTAAAATTTTGTCGTAAATTGAAACTTTCTCATCTTTCTATCTTATAATGTGAGGGAGTGTGACACCTATTAATCATGTTTGCCTTATGCAATTATTATGACTTTTAACAATTGACAGTTTTCCAAAGAGTCACAACCCTTCACCATTTTTGTCATTTGCAAGTGTCAAAACCTTTCATAACTTTTTCTTTTGAAAGAATCACTTCCTATTTTTCTTTGTATTCAATTTTCTCTTCCATTAATTCTTAAAGAGCTACTCTTGCCTAAGTTCACCCCTTCCTGAACTCCAACTTGGCAATATGTAAGCCCAAGGTAAGGTAGGCTGAGCATTGAGCTAAGTCACGAGAATACCTCTGAGTTAACAAATAAAATAAATTGAATCACCAATTTTTATTGTTTCCTTTGTGAATAATATACTATACCCCACATTGATTTCATTTAAATATCCTAAAATGAAATATTCTCCACTTTGTATCTTTTAATGTGGGTGAGAGCCACATCTCTTCATCATATCTATCATTTGCAATCGTCACAACCTTTTACAATTGTCACTCTTTAAAAAGGTTAAAAATCTTCACCATTTTTTTCATTTACGAATATCACAACTGACGCAGGACACATAAGGAGGATCTAATTAAGGATAGTCCAAACAAGCATCCAAACACCACAATGCGGAATTACACAACAAGACAATATTTTCAACAGAATTTTCATTAACATTTCTAGATGTAAGGCCTTCCAGGTTAGGGCCAAATACAATCAAAAGTATTTATGCAATCTCTCTAGCTAGTCCAGCTTTGAAACAAATCAGCAACTAATGAAAAACACTAAGGCAAATCTGAACTTATGTTCGCAAGCCACCAAGCAATCTCCTTGTCTCCAAGGATGCAACCCACTAGCTCTGCTATTACAAACTATTAGATAACAATCTGATCTTCAAGATCTTGTAGGATCCAAATCTAATCACTGATTTACTACTTCTCTAATCCACCCCTAGACAACTACCCAAACACTCCTTAAATACTAATCTTCAACCACAAGTCGGTTGAAAGAAATAATTAACTCCTAAGCCAAGTCGGCTCCTATTACAAACAAATATTAAATGCAACAACAGTCGGCTCTCAAATAGCCTTACAAATATTTAATTCTTCATGTCTGCCTCAAGATTTACATAGGAGAATACAACAAAAGCTACCAATAATAAATTCACCAAGTCAGCCAACCAAATCCTCAAGAACTCCAATCGGTAAACCAGAACTACCGAGCGCCAAATAAAACAACCAAGCACCATTGAAACAACTGACCACGTCAAGCATCACCGCGCAAGCACGTTGACTGAGCACCATAGACATCATCAAGTACAAGTTCCACCGAGCACAAGAAGTTTCACCGAGTTCCTTCAGCGATCGAGCTTCCTTCAATAACCGAGACCATCGGTTAAAGCTACAACTGAGTAACACAAAACTAAAATAACACACCACCATGCAGATTCATTGAGTACCCTAAAATGCCCCTACATCAACAACGTATCATACTTTTTTCATTTTAAAAAGTCACTTTCATATTTTTTCTTATTTCTTTTTTTTTTACATTAATCTTAACAGAGCTAGTTTTGCCTCAACTCACCCTTTCCCAAACCCCAATCTAGAAATATGTAAGACCAAGGTAAAGTTAATTAGATACTGAGTTCAGTCACGAGAAAATATCCGAGTTAACAAAAAAAATTTGAGTAACTACTTTTCATGGTTGCCTTTGTGAATAATATATTATACCCCACATTGATTTCACTTGAATGTCCTAAATTTTTCATCTTAAATTGAAACCTTCTCCTCTTTCTATTTTCTAATGTGAGAGTGTCACACCTCTTCATCATATTTGATTTTTGCAATCATTATAACCTTTAACAATTGACATCTTTTGAAAGGGTCACAACCCTTCACCATTTTTATTGTTTGCAAGTGTCACAACATTTCGTAACTTTTTTCTTTTTGAAAAAATCACTTCTTTTTATTCTTATTACATTTTCTATTTCATTAATTATTAAAAAGATACTCTTAAACCTCAACTTGGCAATATGTAAGACCAAGGTAAGGTAGGCTGACCATTGAGCTAAGTCACAAGAAGACCTCTGAGTTAACCAAAAAAATGAATTGAGTTGCCATTTTTTGTTGTTCCCTTTGTGAATAATATACTATACCCCTCATTGATTTCACTTAAATGTTCTAAAATGAAATCTTCTCTACTTTCTATCATATAATGTGGGTGAGAGCCACATCTCTTCATCATATATACCTTTTGTAATCTTCACAACCTTTTACAATTGCCACTCTTCGAAAATGTCAAAACTCTTCACCATTTTTGTCCTTTGTGAATGTCACAATGTATCATAACTTTTTCTTTTGAAAAAATCACTTCTTTTTTCTTATTCATTTTTATTTTACATTAATTCTTAGAAGGATATTCTTGCTTCAACTCACCTATTTTTGAACTCCAACTTAGCAATATGCAAGACCAAAGTAAGGTAAATTGGGGACTAGGCTGAGTCACAGGGTTACCTATTAGTTAACAAAAAAAATGAGTCGCTACTTTCATTGTTTCCTTTGTAAATAATATATTATATATCATATTGATTTCACTTGAATGACATCTTAAATTGAAATCTTCTCCCATGTGTATCTTCATCTCTTCATAATGCACGTCATTTGCAATCATCACAACCTTTCACAATTGACATCTTTCAAAAGAGTCACAACCTTTCACCATTTCTATCATTTGTAAGTGTCACAACTTTTTATAAATTTTCTTTTTTCAGAAATTACTTATTTTTTTATTACTCTTTTTTCATTTCTATTAATTCTTAAAGAGCTAGTCTTGCCTCAACTCACAACTCCATGAACTCTAACTTTTTAATATATAAGACCAAGGTAAGATAGGTTAGGAATGGCGCCGAGTCACAATCATACCTGCAAGTTAAACATATAAGAGTTATAGATTATTGCATATATTCTCCAAATACATGGTGACATAAAAACGTCATATTCATACACATTATTTATAAACAAGAAATCATAAGTAGGACCATTATTAATAAGTATGAAATCATAAATAAGAACATCTCTAATGTTTATTATAAGAACTAATACTTCATACCAATTTATGATAATATTAAAATTCTTTATGTTGTAAGACATGTCGTTGTAAGAGAGATCTAATTGGTTCAATGATTTGAAGTATTGGTGAGTTATGATTAAGTAATTATTGATTAGATGATTGAAAAGTGATGATATAATATATGCTAATTTGACATGGTGATGGATGGTGATTTAATGAATGTTGATTTGATAAAGTGATACTTGATTGTTGAATTGTATCTATTATTGATCCCCACTTGAAGTGATGATTGATGTGAATTTGATTATTATTTTTTTGATCTTTCTAATTGATTGATTGCTTGATTGCTTGATTTCTTGTGAAAAAATGGATGAATTATAATGATTGACAAGTCCTCCTTTAATACTTGGAATGAAATATCATTTATAATTTATTGAAGAAAGTGTCACCACCATTCATAAAAAATGAGTCACCAGAAATGGGTTATCTCACCATTGTTATAAGGTTTAACTTTGAAGCTTGGGCTTACCCAATGAACATGGTTTGTGAGCTATTGTGTGCATCCTTAAATGATTAATCTTTCCTTATGTCACCCTTCCTGAACCACACCCTGACAATATGTTGGGCAAGTTATGATAGTTGGACACTGGGTTGAGTCATTGCTATAGCTCTAAGTTAAGAATAAAAAAAATTGAGTCACCATTTTTCATTGTTGCCTTTGCAAATAATATAATATACCTCATATTGATTTTACTTGAATGTCTTTTTGAATAGAAATATTATCCCCTTTATATATTCCAATGTGAGGGAGAATCACATCTCTTCATCATATTTTTCTTTTCCAATCATTACAACTTTTAACAATTGCCACCCTTCAAAAGAGTCACAACTCTTCACTATTTTTGTCATTTACAAATGTCACAACCTTTCATAACTTTTTCTTATGATGGATTCACTTCCTTCTTTTTATTCTTATTCCATTTTATCTTTCATTAATTATTAGAGAGCTACTCTTGTCTAAGCTCACCTTCTCTTGAACCCCAACTTGGCAATATGTAAAACCAAGATAAGGTAAGCTGACCATTAAGCTAGGTCACGAGAATACCTCTGTTAATAAAAAAAAAATGAATTAAGTCACCACTTTTTATTGTTACCTTTTTTAATAATATATTATACCCCACATTGATTTCACTTAAATGTCCTAAAATAAAATCTTCTCCACTTTGTATCCTTTAATGTGGGTGAGAACCACATCTATTCATCATATCTACCATTTATAATCATCACAACCTTTTACAATTGTCACTCTTTGAAAATGTTTAAACTCTTTACCATTTTTTTTCTTTACAAGTGTCACAACGTATCATAATGTTTTCATTTTAAAAAGTCACTTTGATGCAGGAGCATCCTGGGTGTAAGAGCAATCTTGCATCACCCAAAAATATTTTTGTTTTTGAATTCAATAAGGGCTATCTTGTGCAGAGCTGTTATTTATGGAAAGTTACTATTTTTGATAATTTTCTTCTGTGTTCAGAATGATCTAATTTCTTTCTTGGAGGTTCATTTTGGTCATATAAGTCTGCCAGTAAAGTTTCATTTTCAGATCAAGTGTATGTTGGAAGATATTGAAGATTTTCGGTATTGGCAGCAGGGTACAGAAACTTTGGACTCAATTTTGAAGGTCTTAGAAGCCCCAGATGAGGTCAAAAATTTGGGTGACGGGCACTTGCGCGGGTCAAGCCTGTAGAGCACTTCGTGGCATTTCTGAAATGGGGTTATAATAGCCGATCGGGTCAACTGGTGATGACTTATGGTCTTCGAAAGTTGGGCCACCTGAAATGGCAGAAAATAATTTTCTTCAAAATTTCTGTTCGGGTTTCAAAAGTTATCTTGAGCTGACTATGATGTAATAAAATGTAAAATAAAATAATTCTAAGTTTGGTCAGCCTTATTGGCTAAAATTCTGAAACCTTCCCAAGCGGTGGAAAATTGCCTATATAAGGAAGGCTGTATTATTGTCTTAGGTAGTTCAGAATAGTTCTAGGTAGTAGATCTGAGTATTGATTCGAGGCTTTGTCCTACAGAATATTGTAAGGGAATGCCCATGTGGCTTTGCATATTGTAATTCTGAAAGTTTGTAATTCCACATTTGTGGAGATAATAAGAAGCCAATTTTCTGTTCTTGCATATTATTGTTGTTGTTTCTCTATTTCTGTTATGTGCTTGTGGTATTAAGGGGAGCACCCTTCATCAAGTGGTATCAGAGCAGGAGTTCTTGAGTGTGTAAATAGATCATCGACTGTGAGGTAATTTGCACCAGGACCGTGGCTAGGGTTTCAGTACGCATCGCGAAAATGCCTCCACGAAGAGAACGTGGCGGAAGAGCTGGTGCTGTGACACCTGAGGTTAGAGAGCTACAAAGACAAGTGCAAGCATTGCAAGAAGAGATTCACAGAGGAATGAATCTTAATGTCAGAGATGAAAGTGAGGATGAAGCCGAAGAAGAATATCAAGAAGGAGAAGCTGAAATTGTGAACCAGGAGGAAGAAAGACTTTTTCAGGTGATTTCCAAGATTAGGAAAAGACCTAAGATTGAGGTTCCTACATTTTCTGAAAATCTTAACCCAGAGGAATTAATCGATTGGATCAATGAATGTGAGGAATATTTTGAGTATGAAGATGTTGAGGATCCTGATAGGGTCAAATTTGCAAAGGCCAGATTGAAAGGTCATGCGAAGATCTGGTGGCAAGAAATTCAATTGGAGCAAAATAGAAGAGGGAAAGATAAAATCACAAGATGGGATCGGATGGTGAATAAATTGAAGCGATAGTTTATTTCTGTTGATTATGAGCTTGACCTACTAAAGAAAATACAAAGTTTGAAGCAAGCAGAAAGATCTGTTCAGGAGTATATAAAGGAGTTCTATTGACTCCTCATCAGAACAGGCCATGAAAAAGCTGATAAGAAGAAAGTTGCCCGATACCTTAATGGGTTAAGGCCAAGTATTCAGGAGGAGTTGAATCTGGTTCAAATGAACAGTATTGAGGAGGCATACCAGTTTTCCCTAAAAGTAGAGGAAAAGCTGAACAAGAAGTTTGAGAGCAGACAAAATGGAAGAGGTCGTGGTGGAAGATCTGGCAGATGGTCATATGGTGGCCGAAATGAAGATCCAAAAAAGAAGGATGAGGCCAATAGCAGTCAGAATCAGAGAGGAAATAATTCCAATCATTTCCAGGATTAGAGTAACAGAGATCAGAGAGGAAGAGGAAGAGGACAAGGATCTGGAAGAGGAGGCTTCCGTGGAACATGTTTTCACTGTGGAGAAGAAGGTCATAGGGCATTTGAATGTCCTCAGCGCCAAGGTAGAACAAACAAGAGAAATGAAGGCCAGGCCAAAGTTGCACATGTAGATGAAGATGCTAGATCATCAAATTCTGAAGATGCTGAAATAAGAGAAACGCTAATTAACAAAAGAGTCTTGCTGAGTGGTGAGAATAAACCTGAACAAAGGAGGAGCCTGTTTCGCACTAGATGTAAGTGTGAGGGTAAATGTTGTGATGTGATTATCGATAGTGGAAGCACTGACAATTTGGTGTCAGAAGAGATGGTGACAAAGTTGAAGCTCAAGAGACAGAAACACCCACATCCATATCGGATTGCCTGGGTGCAAGATGACCACAACGTCATGGTCAGTGAACAGTGCTTGGTAAAGTTCAAGATCGGCGGGTACCAAGATGAGGTACTATGTGATATCATCTCTATGGATGCATGTCATATGTTGTTGGGTAGACCGTGGCAGTTTGACAGATATGATGTACATGATGGTCGTGTGAATACCTATTCCCTGACAAAGGATGGAGTGTGACATAAGCTAAAGCCATTGAAGGAGACCAAAGAAAAGGTATGTGGCAATGCAAGAATAACTTTTGTTGATGGAAAAAAATTCCTAGATGGTATGAGGCATGAGCATGTGTGTTTTGCTTTAATTCCAAAAGCTGGTAAAGAGGAAGTAGAGAATGTACTTGTAGAGGTTGCAGATTTGTTGAATGAGTTTCAAGATATTATATCTAATAATGTACCTGATGGATTACCACCGGTAAGGAAGATCAGTCATCAGATGGATTTGATTCCAGGAGCCAGTTTGTCAAACAAGGTAGCACATAGAATGACACCAGCAGAAAGTGAAGAGTTGAACAGACAAGTACAAGAGTTGTTACAGAAGGGGTTGATTCGAGAGAGTCTGAGTCCCTGTGCTGTACCAATAGTATTAGCACTAAAGAAGAATGAAAAGTGGAGGATGTGTACAGATTCCAGAGCAATAAACAAGATCACAATCAAGTATAGGTTTTCATTGCCATGAATGGATGATATTATGGATTGTTTGAGTGGAGCTGTGTATTTCTCAAAGATAGATCTGAAGAGTGGATATCACCAGATTCGGATCAGAGAAGGAGATGAATGGAAGACTGCCTTCAAGATAAAAGAAGGACTATATGAGTGGTTAGTCATGCCTTTTGGGCTAACCAATGCACCGAGCACTTTCATGCGGCTCATGAACAAGGTTCTGAAAGAATTTCTGGGTAAGTTTGTCATTGTTTACCTAGATGATATTTTAATTTTTAGCAAGACATTGGAGGAACATATGATGCATATTCGTATGGTGTTTGAGAAGTTGAGAGATGAGAAATTGTTGATTAATTTGAAGAAGTGCAGTTTTGTGAAGAAAGAGTTAGTGTATTTTGGATTTTTAGTTTCAGCAGAAGGTCTAAAAATGGATCCAGAGAAGGTACATGCTATCCTTGAATGGCCTACTCCAAGGAGTGCTACTGAGGTAAGATCTTTTCATGGTTTGGCTAGCTTTTACAGGAATTTTATCAAAAATGTTAGCAGTATTTGTGGTCCCTTGACTGAAACAATGAGAGGGGATAGAAAAGAGTTTAAGTGGTATTAAGGGGAGCACCCTTCATCACACTTTCATCTTATTTATTTTTTCTTTTATATTAATCTTAAGAGAGCTAGTCTTGCCTCAGCTCACCACTTTTTGAACCCCAACTTGGAAATATGTAAGACCAAGGTAAGGTAAATTAGGTACTAGGCTGAGTCGCGGAGATACATCAGAGTTAACAAAAAATATTGAGTCACTACTTTTCATGGTTGCCTTTGTAAATAATATATTATACCAAATATTGATTTCACTTAAATGTCTTAAATTTTTCATCCTAAATTGAAACCTTCTCCTCTTTCTATTTTCTAATGTGAGGGAGTGTCACATCTCTTCATCATGTTTTTCTTTTGCAATCATTATAACCTTTAACAATTGATACCTTTCGAAAGAGTCACAACCCTTCACCATTTTTGTCATTTGCAAGTGTCACAACCTTTCATAACTTTTTCTTTTGAAATAATCACTTCCGTATTTTTCTTCTTATTCCATTTTCTCTTCCATTAATTCTTAGACAGCTACTCTTGCCTAAGCTCACCCCTCTTGAAACCCAACTTGGCAATATGTAAGACCAAGGTAAGGTAGGCTAAGCATTGAGCTAAGTCACGAGAATATCTCTAAGTTAACAAAAAAAATTAATTGAGCCAGCGCTATTTATTGTTGCCTTTATAAATAATATATTATACCCCACATTGATTTCACTTACATATCGTAAAATGAAATCTTCTCCACTTTGTATCCTTTAATGTGGGTGAGAGTCATGTCTCTTCATCATATCTACCCTTTGCAAAAGAGTCACAACCTTTCACCATATTTTTTGTTTGCAAGTGTCACAACCTTTCATAATTTTTTATTTTGAAAGAATTACTTCCTTCTTTTTATTCTTATTCCATTTTCTCTTCTATTAATTCTTAGAGAGCTATTCTTGTCTAAGCTCACCCCTTCCTAAACCCCAACTTGGTAATATGTAAGACCAAGGAAAGGTAGGCTGAGCATTCAACTAACTCACAAAAATACCTCTGAGTTAACAAAAAAATGAATTGAGTAACCACTTTTTATTGTTGCCTTTGTGAATAATATACTATACCCCACATTGATTTCACTTAAATATCTTAAAATGAAATCTTCTTCACTTTGTATCATTTAATGTAGGTGAGAGCCACATCTCTTCATCATATCTACCTTTTACAATCATCACAACATTTTACAATTGTCACTCTTTGAAAATGTTAAAAAAATTTACCATTTTTGTCCTTTACGAGTGTCACGATGTATCATAAGTTTTCCATTTTAAAAAATCACTTTTATATTTTTTTTTATTTCTTTTTATTTTACATTAATCTTAAGAGAGCTAGTCTTGCCTCAACTCACCCCTTCCCGAACTCCAACTTGGAAATTTGTAAGACTAAGGTAAGGTAAATTAGGTACTAGGCTGAGTCATGAGAATACCTTTAAATTAATTAAAACAAATTGAGTCACTACTTTTCATGGTTTTTTTTGTAATAATATATTATACCCCACATTGATTTCTCTTGAATTCTTTAAATTTTTCATCTTAAATTAAAACCTTATCCTCTTTTTATCTTCTACTGTGAGGGAGTGTCACACTTATTCATCATGTTTTCATTTTGCAATCATTATAACCTTTAATAATTGACATCTTTCCAAATAGTCACAACCCTTTACCATTTTTGTTGTTTGCAAGTGTCATAATGTTTCATAACTATTCCTTTTGAAATAATCACTTCATTCTTTTTCTTCTTATTATATTTTTTCTTTCATTAATTGTTAGAGAGCTACTCTTGTCTAAGCTCACCCCTTCTTGAACCCTAACTTGAAAATATGTAAGACCAAGATAAGGTAGGCTAAACATTTAGCTAAGTCACAAGAATACCTCTAAATTAAGAAGAAAAAATGAATTAAGTCACCAATTTTTATTGTTGTCTTTGTGAATAATATACTATACCCCACATTGATTTCACTTAAATGTACTAAAATAAAATCTTCTCCACTTTGTATCATTTAATTTGGGTGAGAGCCACATCTCTTCATCATATCTACCATTTGCAATCGTCACAACTTTTTATAATTGCCACTCTTTGAAAAGGTCAAAATTATTCACCATTTTTGTCCTTTACGAGTGTCACAATGTATCATAATTTTTTCATTTTAAAAAGTCACTTTCATATTTTTTCTAATTTCTTTTTCTTTTACATTAATCTTAAAAGAGCTAGTTTGGCCTCATTTCACATCTTCCTGAACCCCACCTTGGCAATATGTAAGACTAAGGTAAGGTAAATTAGGTACTAGGTTGAGTCATGAAGATACCTCTGAGTTAACAAAAAAAAATTGAGTCACTACTTTTCATTGTTACCTTTGTGAATAATGTATTATACCCCCAATTGATTTCACTTGAATATCCTAAATTTTTATTCTTAAATTGAAACATTCTCTTTCTATCTTGTAATATGAGAGAGTGTCACACATATTCATCAGGTTTGCCTTTTGCTATCATTATAACTTTTAACAATTGACACCTTTCGAAATAGTCACAACCTTTCACCATTTTTGTCGTTTGCAAGTGTCACAACTTTTCATAACTTTTCCTTTTGAAAGAATCATTTCCTTCATTTTTTTTTAATTTCATTTTCTCTTCCATTAATTCTTAAAAAGCTACTATTTCCTAAGCTTACCCCTTCCCAAATTCCAACTAAGCAATATGTAAGATCAAGGTAATGTAGGTTAAGCACTGGGCTAAGTTACGAGAATAATTCTGAGTTAACAAAAAAAATGAAATGAGTGACGATTTGTTATTCTTTTTTTTGTGAATAATATACTATACCTCACAATGATTTCACTTAAATGTCCTCTTAAAATGAAATATTCTCCATTTTGTATCTTTTAATGTAGTTTAGAGTCACACCTCTTTATCATATCTTCCCTTTTTAATCATCACAACTTTTTACAATTGCCACTTTTCGAAAAGGTCACAACTCTTCACATTTTTTATCCTTTGCAAGTGTCACAACGTGTCATAACTTTTCCTTTTGAAAAACTCACTTCCATATTTTTTCTTATTCTTTTTTCTCTTACATTAATTCTTAGAGGGTTAGTTTTGTCTCAGCTCACCCCTTCCTTAACCCCAACTTGGCTATATGTAAGACCAAGCTAAGGTAAATTGGACACTAGGCTGAGTAACAGAGATAACTCTAAGTTAATAGAAAAAATGAGTCATTACTTTTCATTGTTGCCTTTGTAAATAATATATATTAACAAAAAAAATGAGTCACCACTTTTCATTGTTGCCTTTGTAAATAATATATTATAACACACATTGATTTCATTTGAATGTCCTCTTAAATTTAAATCTTCTCCCATGTGTATCTTCATCTCTTCGTCATGCACATCCTTTGTAATCATCACAACCTTTTGCAATTGACATCTTTCAAAAGAGTCACAACCCTTCACCATTTATGTCATTTGTGAGTGTCACAACCTTTCATATTTTTTTCATTTGTAGAAGTTACTTATTTTTTTATTACTTTTTTTCTCTTTCTATTAATTTTTAGAGAGCTAGTCTTGCCTCAACTCACAACTCCATGAAATCTAACTTTTTAA
This sequence comes from Chamaecyparis obtusa, assembly GCA_027943335.1. NCBI lineage: Eukaryota > Viridiplantae > Streptophyta > Pinopsida > Cupressales > Cupressaceae > Chamaecyparis > Chamaecyparis obtusa. Next base: position 645,006 of record BSBK01001997.1, read on the forward strand.
TATATAAGACCAAGGTAAGATAGGTTAGGCACTAAGTTGAGTCGCAATGATACCTGTAAGTTAAACATATAAGAGTTATACATTATTGCATCTATTCTCCAAATACAGGGAGACATTAAAATATCATATTCATACATTTTATTTATAAGCAAGAAATTTTAAATAGGACCATTATTCATAAGTATGAAATCATAAATAAGAACCTCTGTAATGTTTATTATAAGAGCTAATACTTCATACCAATTTATAATAATATTAACATTCTTTATGTTGTAAGACAATGGATGAATTATAGTAATTGATAAGTCCTTTTTTAATACTTGGAATGAAATATCATTTATACTTTATTGGAGAAAGGGTCACCACCATTCATAAAAAATGAGTCACCATAAAAGGGTTTTCTCACCATTGGTATAATGTTTAACTTTGAGGCTCGAGCTTATCGAATGAACATGGTTTGTGAGCTATTGTGTGCATCCTTAAATTATTACTCTTTTCTTAGCTCACCCTTTTTGAACCACAACTTGGCAATCTGTAAGGGCAAGGTAAGATAGTTGTGCACTGGGTTGAGTAGTTGTGATATTTCTGAGTTAAGAATAAAAAAATTGAGTCACAACTTTTTATTGTTGCCTTCGCGAATAATATAATATACACCATATTGATTTCACTTGAATGTCCTCCTAAATTGAAATTTTCTCCCCTTTATATCTTCCAATGTGAGGGAGAATCACATATCTTCATCAAATTTTTCTTTTTCAATCATTACAACTTTTAACAATTTTCACATTTTGAAAGATTCACAACCCTTCACCATTTTTGTCGTTTGCAAGTGTCACAACCTTTCATAATTTTTCCTTTTGATGGATGCACTTCCTTCTTTTTCTTCTTATTCTATTTTCTCTTCCACTAATTCTTAGAGAGCTACTCTTACCTAAGCCTACCCCTTCCTGAAGCCCAACTTGGCAATATGTAAGACAAAAGTAAGGTAGGCTGAGTATTGAGCTAAGTCACAAGAATACCTTTGAGTTAACAAAAAAAAATGAATTAAGTCACCATTTTTTATTAGTTCTTTTGTGGATAATATAATATACCCTACATTGATTTTACTTAAATGTCCTAAAATAAAATCTTCTCCACTTTGTATCATTGAATGTGGATGAGAGTCACATCACTTCATCATATCTACCGTTGGCAATCATCACAACATTTTACAATTGTCACTCTTTTTGAAAAGGTCAAATCTCTTCACCATTTTTGTCCTAGTCTTACCTCAGCTCACCCCTTCATGAACCCCAACTTGACAATATGTAAGACCAATGTAAGATAAATTATGCACTAGGATGAGTCATAGGGATACTTTTGAGTTAATAAAAAAAAATTAAGTCACTAATTTTTAGGGTTGCCTTTGTGAATAATATATTATAGCTCACATTGATTTCACTTGAATGTCCTAAATTTGTCGTACTAAATTGAAACCTTCTTCCCTTTCTATCTTCTAATGTGGGGGACTATCACACCTATTTATCATGTTTTCTTTTTTCAATCATTATAACCTTTAACAATTGTCATCTTTCGAAAAAGTCACGACCTTTAACCATTTTTGTCATTTGCAAGTGTCACAACCTTTCATAACTCTTCCTTTTGAAAGAATCACTTCCTTATTTTTCTTCTTATTCCATTTTCTCTTCCATTAATTCTTAGAGAGCTACTATTTTCTAAGCTCACCCCTTCCTGAACTCCTACTAGGTAATATGTAAGACCAAGGTAATGTAAGTTAAGCACTGGGCTAAGTTACGAGAATACCTCTAAGTTAACAAAAAAAAAAATTGAGTCACAACTTTTTATTATTTCCTTTGTGAATAATATAGTATACCTCACATTTATTTCATTTAAATGTCTTTTTAAAATTAAATCTTCTTCACTTTGTATTTTTTAATGTGGGTGAGAGGCACATCTCTTCATCATATCTACCCTTTGCAATTGTAACAACCTTTTATAATTGCCACTTTTTGAAGAGGTCAAAACTCTTCACCATTTTTATCTTTTGTGAGTGTCTATCATAACTTTTCATTTTTAAAAAGTCAATTCCATATTTTTTCTTATTCTTTTTTCTCTTACATTAATTCTTAGAGGGTTAGTTTTGCCTTGGCTCACCCCCTTGTGAACCCCAACTTTGCAATATATAAGACCAAGGTAAGGTAAATTGGGCACTAGGCTGAGTCACGGAAATAAGTCCAAGTTACCAAAAAAAATGAGTCACCACTTTTTATTATTGCTTTTGTAAATAATTTATTATACCCCATATTGATTTCACTTAAATGTCCTCTTAAAGTTAAATCATCTCCCCTTTGTATCTTCATTTTTGCATCATGCACATCATTTTTAATCATCACAAATTTTCACAATTGACATCATTCAAAAGTGTCACAACCCTTCACCATTTTTGTCATTTGTAAATGTCACAATCTTTCATAATTTTTTTATTTGCAATAGTTACTTATTTTGTTATTGCTATTTTTTCTTATTTATTAGTTCTTAGAGAGCTAGTCTTGCCTCAACTCACAACTCTATGAACTCTAACTTTTTAATATATAAAACTAAGGTAAGACAGGTTAGGCACTAGGTTGAATCGCAATGATACCTATAAGTTAAACATATAAGAGTTATACATTATTGTATGTATTCTCCAAATATAGGGGGACATAAAAATATCATATTCATACACATTATTTATAAGCAAGAAATCATAAATAAGATCATTATTCATAAGTATGAAATCATAAATAAGAACCTCTATAATGTTTATTATAATAACTAATAATTTGTAACAATTTATAATAATATTAAGATTCTTTATGTTGTAAAACATATCATTGTAAGAGAGATCTAATTGGTTTGATGATTTGAGGTATTGATGAGTTATGACTAAGTAATTAATGATTAGATGATTGAGAAGTGATGATATAATAAATGCTAGTTTGACATGGTGATAGATGGTGATTTAATGAATTTTGATTTGATAGAGGGATAATTGATTGTTGAATTGTATCTATTATTGATCCTCACTTGAAGTGATGATTGATGTGAATTTGATTATTATTTTTTTGATCTTTGTAATTGATTGATCGCTTGATTTATTTTAAAACAATGGATGAAGTATAATGATTGATAATTCATCATTTAATACTTGGAATGAAATATAATTTATACTTTATTAGATAAGGGGTCACCACCATTCATAAAAAATGGGTCACCACAAAAGGGTTTTCTCACCATTGGTTTAAGGTTTAACTTCGAGGCTTCAGGATTACCCAATGAGCATGGTTTGTGAGCTATTGTATGCATCCTTAAAGGGTTACTTTTTCCTTAGCTCACCCTTACCTGAACCACAACTTGGCAATTTGTAAGGGTAAGGTAAGACAGTTGGGCACTGGGTTGAGTCATTGTGATATATCTGAGTTAAGAAAAAAAAATTGAGTCACCACTTTTCATTGTTTCCTTTGTGAATAATATAATATACCCCATATAGATTTCACTTGAATGTCCTCCTAAATTGAAATGTTCTCCCCTTTATATATTCCAATGTGAGGGAGAATCACATATCTTCATCATATTTTATTTTTCCAATCATTACAACCTTTAACAATTGTCACTCTTCGAAAGAGTCACAACCCTTCACCATTTTTTTCATTTGCAAGTTTCACAACCTTTCATTACTTTTCCTTTTGATGGAGTCACTTCTTTCTTTTTTTTCTTATTCCATTTTCTTCCATTAATTCTTATAAAGATGCTCTTGCCTAAGCTCACATTTTCTTGAACCCCAACTTGGAAATATGTAAGACCAAGGTAAGGTAGGCTGAGCATTGAGCTAAGTCATGAGAACCTCCAAGTTAACAAAAAAAAAAATTGAGTCACCACTTTGTATTGTTGTTTTTGTGAATAATATACTATACCCCACATTGATTTCACTTAAGTGTCCTAAAATGAAATCTTCTCCACTTTATATTCTTTAGCATGGGTGAGAGTCACATCTCTTCATCATATCTACCATTTGAAATCATCATAATCTTTTACAAGTGTCACTCTTTGAAAAGTTTAGAACTCTTCACCATTTTTGTCCTTTGCGAGTATCACAACGTATCATAATTTTTTCATTTGAAAAAGTCACTTCCATATTTTTTCTTATTCCTTTTTTTTATTAATCTTTAGAGAGCTAGTTTTGCCTCAACTAACTCCTTCCCGAACCCTAACTTGTAAATATGTAAGACCAAGGTAAGGTAAATTAGGCACTAGGATGAGTCACGGGGATATCTCTGAGTTAACAAAAAAAAATTGAGTCACTACTTTTCATGGTTGCCTTTGTGAATAATATATTATAGCCCATATTGATTTCACTTGAATATCCTAAATTTTTCATCTCAAATTAAAACCTTCTCTCATTTATACCTTCTAATGTGGGGGAGTGTCACACCTCTTCATCATGTTTGCCTTTTTGCAATCATTATAACTTTTAACAATTGTCACCTTTTGAAAGAGTCACAACCCTTCACCATTTTTTTCGTTTGCAAGTGTCACAACCTTTATTAATTTTGTCTTTTGAATGAGTCAATTCCTTATTTTTCTTCTTATTCCATTATATCTTACAATAATTTTTAGAGAGATACTCTTGCATAAACTCGTCTATTTTTGAACCCCAACTTGGCAATATGTAAGACCAAGGTAAGGTAGGTTGAGCACTGAGCTAAGTCACAAGAATACTTCTGAGTTAACAAAAAAATGAATTGAGTCACCACTTTTTATTATTTCTTTTGTGAATAATATATTATACCCCACATTGATTTCACTTAAATGTCCTCTTAAAAAAAAATCTTTTCCACTTTATATTTTTAATGTAGGTGAGAGTCACATCTCTTCATCATATCTACCATTTTCAATTGTCACAACTTTTTACAATTACCACTTTTTGAAAAGGTCACATCTCTTCAACATTTTTGTCCTTTGCGAATGTCACAACGTATCATAAATTTTTCTTTCAAAAAATTCATCCATATTTTTTTCTTATTATTTTTTCTTTTACATCAATCTTTAAAGGTCTAGTCTTTATTCAACTCACCTCTTCTTAAACCCCAATTTGACAATATGTAAGACCAAGGTAAGGTAAATTGGGCACTAGGCAGAGTCACGAGGATACCTCTAAGTTAACCAAAAAAAAATGAGTCACTACTTTTCATTGTTGTCTTTGTGAATAATATATATTATACCCCATATTGATTTCACTTGAATGTCTTCATAAATTGAAATTTTCTCCCCTTTGTATCTTCTAATGTGGGGGAGAGTCACATCTCTTCATCATGCCCCCCTTTGCAATCATCACAACCTTTCACAATTGTCATCTTAGAAAAAAGTCACAACCATTCACCATATTTGTCATTTGTGAGTGTCACAACCTTTCATAAATTTTTAATTCTTAGAGGGTTTGTCTTGCCTCAACTCACAACTTCATGAACTCCACTTCAGCAATGTATAAAACCAAGGTAAGACAGGTTAGGCACTAGGCTAAGTCAATATGAGACCTGTCAGTTAAACATATAAGAGTTACAATGGGTTCACCAATGGAAGACGAGAGGAGGACGAGGAGTAGTTCCATTGATTATTGATCAATGGCTTCTCATTATTTTTCTCATGTTCTAGTACTAGTCCTCTGGAAAGGATGAGACATTTGAATGAATGAATTGTAAGTATTTATTAGATTTTTTTTGGGTTGAATTAAGGATGGGGTTTACAATGTGCTTGGATTTCTGATGGATTGGGATGTTTTTGGTTTTAATTGTGTATGATTTTGGATTAAATTTTGTGAACTACATTTTGTTAATTATGATTAAATTAAAGATTGAATTTACAATGTGACTAGATTTCTGATGGATTGGGTGTATGATTTTTTAATTTTGAATTCATGCTTTTAGATTATATTTTGTGAATTAGTAAGAGGTTTCACTCTATTATTGGATGTATTCTCCAAATATAGGGTGAGATAAAAATATCATATTCGTACACATTATTTATAAGAAAGAAATCATAAATAGGACCATTATTCATAAGTATAAAATCATAAATAAGAACCACTACAATGTTTATTATAAGAACTAATACTTCATACCAATTTATAATAATATTAAGATTTTCTATGTTGTAAGATAGATCATTATAAGAGAAATTTGATTGGTCAGATGATTTGAGGTATTATGAGTTATGATATATTAAATGCTAGTTTGACATGGTAATGGATGGTGATTGAATGAATGTTTATTTGATAGAGTGATGCTTGATTGTTGAATTGTATGTATTTTTTATCCCCATTTGAAGTGATGATTGATGTGAATTTTATTATTGTTTGGTTGATCTTTCTAATTGATTGATCGCTTGATTTCTTGCGAGATGATGGATGAAGTATAATGATTGATAAGTCCTTCTTCAATACTTAGAATAAAATATCCTTTATACTTAATTGAAGAAAGGGTCACCACCATTCATAATAAATGAGTCACCACAACTTGCATGTATACCAGAGTTGGTTTGGGCCATGGGATTTCTCACCATTGGTATCAGGTTTGACTTTAAGACTTGGGATTAACCAATGCACATGGTTTGCGATTTATTGTGTACATCCTTAGAGGGTAACCCTTGCCTTATCTCACCTTTCATGAACCCCAAGTTGGAAATATCTTAGAGCAATGTAAGAAAATTGGACATTGGTCTGAGTCGATGTGATATCTCTAAGTTAAAAAAAAATTGAGTCACCACTTTTCATTGTTGCATTTATGAATAATATAACATACCCCACAGTGATTTCACTTGAATGTCCTCGTAAATTGAAATGTTCTCCACTTTATATCTTCCAATGTGAGGGAAAGTCACATTTCTTCATCATATTTTCCTTTTTCAATCATTAGAACTTTTAACAATTTCCACCCTTTGAAAGAGTCACAACCATTCACCATTTTTGTCATTTGCAAGTGTCACAACTTTTCATAACTTTTTCTTTTAAAGAAGTCACTTCCTTATTTTTTCTTCTTATTCATTTGTCTCTTCCATTAATTCTTACATAGCTATTCTTACCTAAGCTCACCCTTTGCAAACACCAACTTGACAATATGTAAGACCAAGGTAAGGTATATTGGGCACTAAGATGAGTCATGAGGATACCTCAATGTTAACAAAAAAATGAATTGAGTCACCATTTTTCATTTTTGCCTTTGTGAATAATATACTATACTTGATATTTATTTCACTTAAATTACCTCATAAAACAAAATATTCTCCCCTTTGTATCTTCATCATTTTTTTTCCTTTATGAGTGTCACAACATATCATAACTTTGTCTTTCAAAAAATTCACATCTATATTTTTTTCTTATCTTTTTTCTCTTACATTAATACTTAGAGGGGTAGTTTTCCCTTAGTTCAACCCTTCCTAAACCCCAACTTGGCAATATGTGAGACCAATGTAAGGTAAATTGAGCATTGTGCTAAGTCTTGATGATACCTCTAAATTATTAAAAATAAATAAAAAATTGAGTCACTACTTTTCATTGTTGTCTTTGTGAATAATTTATTATACCCAATATTGATTTCACTTGAATGTCCTCTTAAATTGAAACCTTCTCCCCTTTGTATCTTTCAATGTGGGGAGAGTCACATGTCTTCATCATGCTCGCCCATTGCAATCATCAAAACCTTTTACAATTGTCACCCTTCAAATGAACCTCAACCCTATTAGGATTAACAAGATAGAAATAACAGTTACATGCAAATATAACTAATATCAGTCAATAATAAACCACACAAAAAGAGAACACAAGACACAAAGATTTAACTATCATTTCTTAGAGGGATATTCTTGTCTCAACTCACAACTTCATGAATCCCAACTTGACAATATATAAGACAAAGATAAGGAAGGTTAGGCACTAGGTTGAGTGGCAATAATGCCTATGAGTTAAACATATAAGAGTTACACATTATTGCATGTATTCTCCAAATACAGGGTGACATATAAATATCATATTTATACACATTATTTATAAGCAATAAATCATAAATAGTATAATTATTCATAAGTAAAAAAAATCATAAATAAGAACCACTATAATGTTTATTATAAGAACTAATACTTCATACTAATTTATAATTATATTCATATTTTGTATGATGTAAGACAAATCTAATTGGTTCGATGATTTAAGGTATTGGTGATTTATAATTAAGTAATTATCGATTATATGTTTGAGAAGTGACGATATAATAAATGTTAATTTGACATGTTGATGGATGGTGATTGAATGAATGTTGATTTGATAGATTGATGCTTGATTATTGAATTGTATGTATTTTTTATCCCAAGTTGAAGTGATGATTGATGTGAATTTGATTATTGTTTTCTTGATCTTTCTAATTGATTGATTGCTTTATTTCTTGTGAGATGATGGATGAAGTATAATAATTGATGAGTCCTTCAAAACTTTGAATTAAATATCCTTTATATTTTATTAGAGAAAGGGTCACAACCATTCATAAGAAATGAGTCAACGTGACCTGCATGTATGGTATAGTTGGCTTGGGCTATGGGTTTGTTTCCCATTAGTATCGAGTTTGACTTTGAGGCTCGAGATTACCCAATGCACATGGTTTGTGATCTCTTATGTGCATCCTTATAGGGTTAATCTTTCCTTAGTAGACCCTTCTTGAATGCCAACTTAGAAATGTGTATGAGAAAGGTAAGGTAGTTAGACACTAGGCTGAGTCATGGAGACACCTCTAAGTTAACAAAAAATAAAAATTGAGTCACCACTTTTCATTGTTGCCTTTGTGAATAATATATTATACCCCACATTTATTTCACTTAAATATCCTAAATTAAAACCTTCTTCCCTCTATATCTTTCAATATGGGGAAGTGTCACACCTCTTCATCATATTTTTCTTTTGCATTTATTATAACCTTTAACAATTTTTACTTTTTGAAAGAGTCACAACTCTTCACCATTTTTGTCATTTTCAAGTGTCACAACCTTTCATAACTTATCCTTTTGAGGGAGTCACTTCCTTCTTTTTTTTCTTTTTCTTTTTTTTTTTTTCTTAGAGAGCTACTCTTGCCTATACTCACCTTCCCAAACCCCAAATTGGCAATATGTAAGACCAAGGTAAGGTAGGATGGGCAATAAGCTAAGTCACGAGAATAGCTTTGAGTTAACAAAAAAAATTAATTGAGTCACCACTTTTTATTGATGCCTTTGTGAATAATATACTATACCCCACATTGATTTCACTTAAATGTTCTCTTTAAATGAAATATTCTCCACTTTATATCTTTTAATGTGGGTGAGAGTCACATCTCTTCATCATATCTACCCTTTATAATCAACACAACCTTTTACAATTGTCACTCTTCAAAAAGGTCACAACTCTTCACTATTTTTGTTATTTGCAAGCGTCGCAATGTATCATAACTTTTCCTTTTGAAAAGTCACTTTCGTATTTTTTTCTTATTCATTTTTCTCTTGCATTAATCCTTAGAGGGCTAGTATTGCTCAACTCACCCCTTCCTGAACCCTGACTTGGCAATATTTAAGATCAAGGTATGGTAAATTGGGCACTAGGATGAGTCACGTGATACCTCTGAATGAGAAAAAAAAATTGAGTCACTACTTTTCATTATTGCACTTGAGAATAATATATTTGACGCAGTCCAAGGTAGAGTATCCAAAAATGAGATGTCCAACCTCACAAGAAACATCCAAAGAAGTAATAGCATAGATTAAAGAGAGAGAAAAAATAGATCAATTGATTAAACACGATAGGTACATCTAATTTGTTGGGATGTAAGGGCTTCCTGATTACGGCCAATACATTAAAATGACTTGGACCGAAAATGATCCTTGTGCAACAACTATCACCCCGCCAGATGCTATAACATGAAATCTATCTCCTTCCCACAAAATGAATGCATATCCCCCTCTCCTTTCTCTAGTTACCATAGAAACATAACTATATACCTGATGCCCTTAACAAAAATTTTGATTATTACATATCTTGATAAAAGCATATCAGGCTAGTTGGCTAATAATTATAAATTAAATCTTTAAACCTAGAAATTGTTAATCTCTATTGAGCATTCAAGGTTGTCATTAGTATCAAAGGATGTTAAACAAGTCAGTCGGTTACTTATATTGAGACAGTCGGTAACTAGAAGTAAGACAGAGCAGTCAGTAAAGCCTTTTACACCGAGCATCACATAGTTTACCGAGCACCAGCAACACCGACACTAACAGTCAGTAAACACCGAGCATCGCAATATACACCGAGTAGATTATACAGTGTTTACCGATGATCATAGAAAATGGCATAGTAATTTGAAATGGCACATTCTTCTATGCAAATGGTTACAACATATCGTAAAATGGTTTACCAAGATCGAGGAGCATTTATTGTAAAAGATACTCATTAAATGTAATGTTTATCTTATTGTAATAGTTGATCTAGGCTATTTTACACTGTAGATCTTAGGGTTTTGATTATTCTTGTAACCAAATTTTTGCCAAGGTGGAAAAAATAGAACATTATATATTTTGTATGTTCGCACCATTTTATGAGGTTGTTGAACTAATATATATGAATCACAGAGCACTTGAAGAAATTGCCTAACTTCAAGACAATCAATTTACCGAGCAGAATAGAGTACAGAGGATATCAAATTGAGTAGAATCAATGAAGGCTACCGAGTAGAACAGAGTAGAGAACCATCACAGATAAGGTGATATTTTGGTGAGCACTTATAGATCTGTTTTAGACAATTGAGTTGTCAACTAGAAGATAATTGCCTATTACAATCTGACAATTGTGATAGAGTTTTTGGTGAAATCTCTTAACCGAGTAGACTTAACAGTCTTTGTATAAATCTCTTAACCGAGTACACACTTCATTTAGTGTTGTTAAATCCTATAACTAGGTAGATCTAGCTGATCTAACATGTCACTCCTAACAGGGTAAGATCACCAGAAGTGGTCAAAACTTGTAGCTTTAATAGGCAAACCTTTTCTATCTGTAGTAGTGAAGAATTTGTGGGTGTCATCCCCACCGCATTTTTTACCTTCTTACAAGGGTTTCTACATTATCAAAATACTTGTGTTATGTGATTGTCATATTGATTTCATGTTGTTTACTTTCTCAAATTAACTAGATGATTGATTTACATAATTATATTCAAGTTATTTTGATCGGTTATCATAGTATATAGTTATAGAGCTGAAAGGTTTTTCAAGTAAAGTTTTGAAGGCACTAATTCACCCCTCCCCTCTCAGTACCTATCTCTCCTAATTCCAACAATTGGTATCAGAGCTCAGTTCTCTTGTTGAACAGTCTAACCACTGAAGGGTAAAGATCTAAGTCATGGAGAGATACAAACTTGACGAGACTATTGAAAATCAGAAGATACAAATGTAGATGTTTGTGGAATAGTATAAACAAGCCAAGGAAGAACTGAAGAAATTAATGGTTGAAAGGAAGAACCTTGCAATTCAGCTGAATGAAATTAGCTATCATGAAGAATCTATTGATGAAATATTTGATCATATTGGATCAAGCTCTGGAAGCATCTCTGACGGATCCGAAAGCATAATCTCTGATTTATCTAAAAAGAATGAACATCTATTTGAGCAAGTGAAAGCACTTCAAATCAGTCATGAATCTCAAATGGTGAGAATGGTGGAAATCATGAACAATGCTAGACAAGCTGAACAAGACCAGAATCTAGCTATTGAAGACCGAAGACTGATGACTGAACAACTTCAAGAAAAAGAAAGTGAAATATAGAGACTCATTGATCGTCACTTCCAAGTATCAAATCAGATGATGACAGTTAATCAAGAAATGAACCGAGTAAATGGAGAATTATCAAGAAGACTTGAAGATGTTGCAATACTCAGAGAAGATAATGAAAAACTGAGAAATGAAATAAAGACACAAAAGCAACACAATGAGATGATGAAGATAGCTGAGGACAGTTCTAAAAAGATTGATGATTTCCTGACTAATCAAAGAAGATTTAGAAGTAGAGCCGGTATAGGCTACACCGGTGAAGGAGAATCATCACAAGAAGCTGAAGAAGTCAACAATAATCAAAGTCAGAAACCTAAAGTATTGACATGCTATCACTGTGGAAAACTAGGACATACATCTAATGTGTGCAGAAGCAAAGCACAAGGTAAACCTCCTGTCATTCCTAAATTCAATGGATATTGTTATTACTATGGTAAGTTTGGACATCTAGCTTATGAATGAAAAGCTAAGAAGAATGGCATTGCTAACAATACTACTGAGGAGAAAATATGTTATACTTGTAATAAGCATGGACACACTGCACGGGAGTGCAAGGCAAAAATGAAACAAGTTTGGACACCTAAAGAGAAAATACAATGGAAGCCATATCAACCAAAGAGACAAGGTAACTCATATGTTTGGGATTATAATACATGGACTAACTATATTATATGTGGTCGGTATGGACATATTGCAGCAAACTGTTACAGAAAGAGTCAGATTGGACAATCAAGAAACTAGAAAAATGCAGGAATGGTCGGTCATGTAAGCAAGCACTGTAGAGACCGAGCACCTAATGAAAACCATATATTTGAGAGTGGATATAACATTGTAGAAATTATGAAGTTAAGGAACACAATATGGAAGAAGGCATCTAATGAGAATGCTGAGTCAAGTAACACTGTCGGTGAAACCTCGTCCACTGGATTGGGTGACATCGGTACCTCCACTTAAGATGACAAAGGTATGTATGGAACTGACATTTTAAATGATCACATTTTACATACAGTTCCTTATATAAGATGTACAAATACCAAATCTGCATGAATAAAGATGCACTATGGTTTATGTGTTGTAAGTTTACAAATGTCACATAGTCGGTAAAAGAAGAAACATGAGTTGGTTACCCGTCGGTAATCACTATACAAGGTTAACCGACAAAAGTGCAAACTAATGAAGAAATTCTATGCTAACCAAGAAAAAGAAATTGTAGACATTACCGAGCTAACAGTTGTTCCATATCAAAAGTTAGGTCACACATTTAATGCATCAAAGTTTGAGCGGGAATATTGAAAAACCTATAAATATGCGGAAACAAAGTTCATTGTTACATTGCGATTTCAAAGAAAGGAGATTTTATAGAGAAGAGTTTGAGCTAAAGATTTTTGAAATAGATTCAAAGCTACTGTAGATCGAACCGATGACAATTCTTTGATGATATCAAGTAAGTTCATCTGCCTATCGAACACTGGTTATCTATTACTTGCCGAAACCCTAGAAACAATTTATGGCATCGACATCAACTGCAAGCAAATTGCAAAACATTGAGGAGGAAGTAGAATTAATTGTAAGGGCACATTTTGCCAAGGAGAAATTCAAACCTCATCTTAAGGTCGCAGCACAAACAGACGATATGGGCACATTTTATAGTATTCCAGATAGGGTTTTGTTGACAGAAGATGTTAGGCGCTATATTCACTGCAAAATCAGTGAAGTATGTGATTTTGAGACTAATGTTTCTTATCAACAAGTCTTTGGACCAGATGGAAAGATTAAACCCAAGTATAAGAAGATTGGAGAATCAGGGTTAGCATGTTTTGTACACTTCCCGCAATCATTCCACAATGAGTGGATAAGAATTGTGCTAAGCAGATTTCATGATGGCAAATTTTGGTTAGATAAACCTATTGAGGTCATGAAGAAGATTATCAGTAGGGTTAATGGGTACCCTACATCTGACAAAGCCAAAGCCTTTCGAAGTTTGTCTTGTCTCGATGTTGAAAAGAACACTGGAGCTCAATGGGATGGTAGGGCACTGAAAATCACAACCATCAAAGATCTAGCAGTAAAATTCATAGCTCATGTCATTGGGTATAAGATATTTCAATCTAGCAGACCAAATAGTGTACCCTGCAGCACCGTGGACATGGCCTACAAAATTGTTAAGAAAGATCACCAGGTAGATCTTGCAGAACTACTACTACACCAACTGCATGATAATATGAAGACAATAAAGGCAAAGAAGTCCAATACATGTAAGTATGGATCACTGCTTGTCTGTACATTTTTCTATCTACAAAAATATGTACCGGGTATCAGTAAAGTAAATTGGCAATCGGACAAACCAATAACTGCACAAATTGGTGAAATGATGAAAAGTCTAGGAAATAACCTGAATAAGGAATTCAATGCATATTTCAAAGAGTTTCAGGCACAAATGCAACAAAGGAGTAGAATTCCAAAGGAATTAGTAAGTAAATTTGAAGATGACATATGTTTTGTAGTCAGCACAGACCATTCAATGCTAAAGACAGTAGAACCGAGAACAAAATGGCTAGTACCAATGGGATATGAAATGAATCATGATTTCACTTTGAAATCTATTAATGCATTGCTGGCATTACCAATAGACATCACTACTAGCAGGTTTGGTGTATATGAGGAAGCTAAGCCGTGAATCACTACAGACATAGAGATAGGAAAAATGTGTAGAAGAGTGAAGAAAATGAGAAAAGATCTCTTAGCCAAATATGGAAATGCATCTGACTCACCTAAGGAGTCACCGATTAAAGAAGCAACCGAAGGTTAGTTAGAGTTGGCTGACAAGCCCTATGATAGCGAGGAGACCGAGTCAAATAAAGAAAAGCATCACACACCGGTTCCTCCCACCAATGTTGAACAGGAAATGCAGCTACCAAAACCTGAAGGAATGAGGACATGTTCATCAACTGCAGCACAATCTACAGAAAAAGAAGAAGCAGTAAAAGTAGCAAAAAGAAGAGCAGCTACACCGACGAAGAAATACATAAAGAGAAAGAACAAGAAAGTAGCTGAGCCACCGAAGAAAAAGAGGAAATACATAAGAAGTAAAGAGGATATGGAGGAGACTGACACTGAAAATGATCCTGATCAATTCAACTTAGTTCATAACAGGGAAAGTACAATAGAAGAAATAATTGAAGATATAATTGAGAATGGAAATCTTACCAATCCAGGCATAGGCAAATTTGACAAAATGTCAATTGAGGACAAGACAAAGCTAGAACATGCTATCATCCAGATGATGATTAAATTCAAGAAAGTACTAATGGAATTCGCATGTCAATTGCTGAAGGAACTTGATGACAAAATAAGTGAGAGATGGGCTATTGCACTAGATACAGAGAAAAGGAAAAGAGAATGGTCACTAAGTCATGCAACCTCACACTTTAGCTATGTTGTGGTAAGTGAATACATGACAAAGTATCAGGATAGATTTCTAGTCAAGAATAGAGCTATGTAGATCATGGATGAGAATGTGGATGATATGAATGTCATATGTGATTCTCTATGGACATCAATTTTGAAAGTAGAAGAGAAAGCTAAACAGGAAGCATTCCTAAAACTGTCTAAGAAGAGACACAGTTCAAAAGGTAAAAGTATTTTTATTGATGATGACAAGGGAAAGAAAATAGAGGACACCGGTATATCAGTTACCGAGGTAATTGATATTACCGAACAAAAGGAAGAAATCAAAATTTCACAGGATGCACCAAATCAAGTAAAGATCCACTTGTAAAAGAAAACTGATGATGATGCACTCATTAAGGACATCACTAATGGTGATCTTGATGATGAGGATGATGAAGATGTGACAATTGCACCATACAAAGATGAAGCATTAGACACTGGTAGTGTGTTCACATCTCTACCAGGTGAACTACTTGTACTTGCAGAGGTAGTTGAAATAATTTCACAAGTACAATCTGATGCTTCTCATCCTAAGAAAACTAAAGATACAACAGGGATACTAGCACCCGAGCAACCTACAGATACAAATGAGCCTAACAAAATAGAGGCACAGTCTATAGAAATAAAGGAACCAGAAGAAACAAATTCGACCAAGGTGAACCCACCTGACACTACAACTGAGACTCCTACACCATCTATCCAGGAGCAGAAGAAGGATGATACGATGTCAATTGGGATAGATACTCCGAAGAGTGGAGAAAAAGCTATTGTTATAAGTGAGAAGAAGTCACCTCTTGCACCAAAGAAGAAGAAGAAGAAGAAAGCAAAAGGGTCAGTCACCATTGATGAAGTTATAATTATACCAAA
Source organism: Chamaecyparis obtusa (assembly GCA_027943335.1). Lineage (NCBI taxonomy): Eukaryota > Viridiplantae > Streptophyta > Pinopsida > Cupressales > Cupressaceae > Chamaecyparis > Chamaecyparis obtusa. The sequence goes on from BSBK01001997.1 coordinate 661,195, forward strand.
ATGTGACCCGAGAACCCTAAGCCCCGAGGAACTAAGTAGATATGGGGAGCTATGTTCAAGGAAAGCGGCACAAGAGAAGTTAAGGGAAGAACACAAATGTAAAGAAGTGTTAAATGATGTGAGAGATATTCTGCAACAAATAGTACCAGAGACAAATATTGATGAGAATACTCCCATCTTAGATCAACTTGCAACACTCGCCAACAAAATCAATGCCCCTGATACAGATGCAGACAAAAGAATAGAAGAAAGGGCAGAATCAAAGATTCAGGACAAATTGGTAGAAAGGATTAGCATAGAAGTGGCACTGAACAAGGTAAAATTATCTGAGGTCATTACCGAGGTAAAATCTATTACCTAGATAATCTGTCAATTTCTAATCAAGATTTGTACTTTAGACACCTTCACTGTAGAAATTAGTGAAAAGATAAAAGGTTTAGAAGTAGAGATACAGTTGAGTACACAAGTAGATATCGCCGAGCCAACTGCTTTCTTAAAGCATATTCACCAAGTTCAGGAACTCTGGCGGCTAATAGAAGATTTAAGGAAACAAGAAGCGCACATCACTTATTAGGTTACAGAGTTACAGAAAGAACTCATTCCTTACCTAAAGATTTTTGAAACACATATTGTTAAAGTTGAGCAACTTGTAGCAACACCCAAGATTTCAGTGTTGGATAATATCTTTGACATGCATGCACAAGTCGGTCTTGAGCATATTGCTCTTACCAACTTGAAAAAGGAATGGGACAACCTCTTGGAGTCTGTAAAGGAAACCCATCCAAACATTTTTTATAAGATGTAAGTATACATTACATACTATTTGGGTATTAGGCATTATTATCAAAAAGGGAGAAAACATGTATATGCCAAATAGTATATTTTTTATATGTATATTACATACTACCGGGAGCATGCATCGAGGGGGAGTACTTTTGTACTTAGAAATTTTTTGTTGTGGATATATATATGGGATATGTATATGGTGGAGACATAAGGAATTTATAGCAACATTTTGTCTATATACATTTTGAAGTTTTGATACTAATGCCAAAGGGGGAGATTGTTAATCTCTATTGAGCATTCAAGGTTGTCATTAGTATCAAAGGATGTTAAACAGGTCGGTCGGTTACTTATATTGAGACAGTCGGTAACTAGAAGTAAGACAGAGCAATCGGTAAAGCCTTTTACACTGAGCATCACATAGTTTACCAAGCACCAGTGACACTGACACCGATGGTCAGTAAACACCAAGCATCACAGTATACACCGAGCAAATTATACAATGTTTACAGATGATCACAAAAAATGGCATAGTAATCTAAAATGGCACATTCTTCTATGCAAATGGTTACAACATATCATAAAATGGTTTACCAAGATCAAGGAGCATTTATTGTAAAAGATACTCATTAAATGTAATGTTTATCTTATTGTAATAGTTGATCTAGGCTATTTTACATCATAGATCTTAGGGTTTTGATTATTCTTGTAACCAAATTTTTGCCAAGGCAGCAAAAAAAAAACACTATATATTTTGTATGTTCGCACCATTTTATGAGGTTGTTGAACTGATATATATGAATCATGGAGCACTTGAAGAAATTGCCTAACTTCAAGACAATCAGTTTACCGAGTAGAACAGAGTACAGAGGATATCAGATTGAGCAAAATCAATGAAGGCTACCGAGAAAAACATAGTAGAGAACCATCATAGATAATGTGATATTTTGGTGAGCACTTATAGATCTATTTTAGACAATTGAGTTGTCAACTAGTAGCTAATTGCCTATTACTTTCTGACAATTATGATAGAGTTTTTGGTGAAATCTCTTAACCGAGTAGAATTAACAGTCTTTGTATAAATCTCTTAACTGAGTACACACTTCATTTAGTGTTGTTAAATCCTATAACTAGGTAGATCTAGTTGATCTAACATGTTACTCCTAACAGGGTAAGATCACTAGAAGTGGTCAAAACTTGTAGCCTTAACAAGCAAACCTTTTCTATCTGCAATAGTGAAGAATTTGTGGGTGTCATCCCCACCACAGTTTTTACCTTCTTACAAGGGTTTTTGCATTACCAAAATACTTGTGTTATGTGATTGTCATATTGATTTCATATTGTTTACTTTCTCAAGTTAACTAGATGATTGATTTACACAATTATATTCAAGTTATTTTGATCGGTTATCATAGTATACAATTATAGAGCTGAAAGGTTTTTCAAGTAAAGTTTTGAAGGCACTAATTCACCCCTCCCCTCTCAGTACTTATCTCTCCTAATTCCAACAGAAACTTCTAGAATTCAATAATCCACAACATCGACCAAACCTAGAGACACCTTGAGAATCCAACCAGAATACATGAATGACCAAACCTCACGATCACAACCAACGAATAGCTTATCAATGAAGGACGTTACTGAAAAGACTAGCAGCTACCAATAAGGTTGTTGGCTACCAATAAGGTAAAGAACTGATAAGGAACTAAAAATTGCAGGATTGTTGTGATCCCAAGATGCTCCTGCATCAGACATCTGGGGTAAATAAAATTGATTCTCTAGAATCAAGAGCATTTTCCAACCCAAGTTGAATCCAAATAATCCAACTCAGATTGAAAAATCCAAGAAAAGTCTTCAACAAGTCAATCTCTCCACTTCACCAAATACTCAATGTAATGTGTTCCTCGTGTGCTTCTACTATCACTCGTGTCTAGAATCTCTTCAATTCCCTGAATCTGATTCTTAGGATATTCTTATTGAACATCAACCTCATCATCTAACTCATGATACTCATACAAATCTAAAATATTAAAGATAGGAAAAATATCCATGTCATCTAGTAACTCAACTTCATATGCATTTCCACTGTCAAACCTCTTCAAGATCTTACGAAGACCAGGCTTCTTCATTCTCAATGTGCTATATGTACCAATAGGAAATCTACCTTTCTTCAAGTGAACCATAACTTCATCTCCAAATTTAAATAACTTATATCTCCTTGACCTATTTGTTTCTTCCTTATACTTATGATTAGCCTTCTCCAAACTATGTCTCACTTCATCATGCAAAGTCTTCATGAAATCCGCAAAATTTTCACCTTCAACACTTCTCTTTTCTTATAAAACAAGTTTCCTCAAATATGATATACCTTTAGGATGCATGTCAATAACAATCTAAAATGGTGTCTTACTTGTACTCTTATTCATTAAATTATTATATGTAAACTCAGCTTGTGCCAATACAAAATCCCAATTTTTTGGTTTATCTCCAACCAAACATCTCAACAAATTACCCAAGCTTCTATTCATAGCCTATGTTTTTTCATTTTTCTATGGGTGAAAAGTAGAACTGAACTTCAAATCTATACCCAACTTCTTCCAAAGTGTCTTCCAAAAGTAACCAATGAACTTAATATCTCTATAAAAAATAATACTCTTAGGTAACCCATGCAATCTGAAAATTTCCTTAAAGAAAAGATATGCTACATAAACTGCATCTGACATCTTTTACAAGGAACAAAATGTGACATCTTTGAAAATCTATCCACCACAACAAATATAGAATAATTACCTTTTTGTGTCTTCGGTAATCCAAGAAAAAAATCTATGCTAATATCTTCCCTCGATCAATGTGGAATAGGTAATGGTGTGTACAATCTAGTATTTTGACTTACTCCTTTTATGACTTGACAAATTTTCACATTTTTTTGTACATCCCTATGCAACTACGACCAAAATTATTTCTCCTTAAGAAAACTCAAGGTCTTGCCAATGCCAAAATGTCCTGGTAAGCCACCACTATGTTTCTCCTTTATCAAATTATCCCTCATTAAACTTCTCAATATGTACAACTAAATTCCTTTGAATAACATACCTTCTTGAAGGAAATAATTATCCCACTTACTTTGTTGATCATAAATAGGTGCCTTACATGCTTCCCATGCTTCTACAAAATCATGGTCAGTTTCATTCAAATCCTTCAAATCATTAAAACCAAGAACTTCAACTCTCATTTCAGTCAATAAAGATCTTCTACTCAATACATTTGCAACTCTATTAGAAAATCCACTCCACTGTTTCAATACAAATGTAAAATTTTGTAGGTAGTCAACCCATTTCATATGTCTTTGATTCAGTTTACTTTGATTTCTAAAATATTGCAATGCTTTATGATCGGTATACAACACAAATTCCTTAGGCATCAAATAATGTCTCCATTTCATCAAATCTTGAACAATAGCATAGAACTCTTGATCATAAACATAATATCTCCTCTTAGCATCATTCATTTTTTTACTAAAGAAAGAAATTGGTTTACCTTATTGACTCAACACAACTCCTATTGCACTACCACTTGCATCATAGTCAACTTGGAATACCTTAGTAAAATCAGGTAAGACCAAAATAGGCAATTCTGCAACCTTTTGTTTCAATGTCTCAAAACTTTTATCAGCTCCATGTGTCCACTTGAAATCATTTTTATCTACTCTTATTGTCTCATTCATAGCATTACAAACAAAACTAGAATTTATGATGAGCTTCCTATAAAATCTAGCCAAACCATGAAATGATCTTACCTCTCCAACAATCTCAAGTGTAGGCCACTCCAATATTGCTTTAACCTTTTCAAGATTCATCTTCAAACCATCAACTGAGATCACAAATCCCAAATATACTATTTCTTCTTGTGTAAAAGAATATTTCTTCAAGTTAATCAGTAATTTCTCCTCTTTCAACCTCTGCAATACTTGTCTCAAATGCAAAAAATGATCTTCTTTATTCTTACTAAATATCAGAATGTCATCCAAATATATAATAAAAAATGTGCCTAAGAATTTCTTCATAACTTCATTCATCAACCTCATAAAAGTACTCGGTGTGTTAGTTAAACCGAAAAGCATAACCAACCACTCATACAAACCTCTTTATCTTAAAAGAAGTCTTCCATCCATCCCCTTCTCTGATTCTGATATGATGATAGCCACTCTTTAAATCAATCTCGGTAAAGTATTTTTCTCCACTCAAACAATCCATGATATCATCCATTTTTCGATAAAGGAAACCAGTATTTCATTGTAATCTTGTTTATGGCTCTAGAATCAGTGCACATTCTCCATTCTCCATTCTTCTTAGGTGCTAACATAGTTGGTACTGCATAAGGGGTCAAACTCTCTCTGATCAAACATTTCTGCAATAATTCTTGAGCTTGTCTATTCAATTCTTCATTCTCAATAGGTGTTAATCGATGTGGTGCATTATTTGGTAAATAAGCTTCGAGAATAAGATCAATGCAATGACTTATGCTTCTAACCAAAGTTAATCTATCTAGAACATTATCTAGAATGATCTCCTCATACTCCATCAATAATTTATTCTCTTCTTCAGGTGTCTCTTCTTCAATCTTCTGAATAGGTTTGTTAGGAATCAAAGCATAATAAACTTCATCTCTTTTCAAATCCTTTACAAATTTTCTACCTTCCATAAAAAAAATCTAATAGTAGTACAATTCTCACCAGTGGATGCTTCAATAAAGGGTAACAATATTTGCCTCATACCATTAGAAACAATAGTATATTGATTTAGTCTACCATCATGCACAACTTGTCAGTCATATTGCCAAGCTCTACCCAAAAGGATATGACAACAATCAATAGGCATAATATCACATAGAACTTCACCATGATATGTTCCAATCTTCAATTTCAAAAGGCATTTTTCACTTACCATGATTTTATGCTCATCTTTGATCCATGAAATCCCATAGGGTCTAGAATGCTTCAATCTTGGTAACTACAACTTTGAAACCATCTCTTCATATGCCAAGTTCTCTAAACTACCACTGTCAATGATTGCATTGTAACACCTTCCTGTGAACCTGCATCTAGTTTTGAATAAACTCTTCCTTATAGGATCCTCATCAACATTCTCATTCCACAATGCTCGTCTGACCATCATATTTCCTCCATCCTCAAGTGTGACCCTCAGATCAAGTGCTTCCTCTCTTTCCAACGCATTTTGTCTACTAGTACCAGTCTTCTTATCTCCATTGAGACATTCAAATGACCTATGTCCTTCTTCATGACACTTAAAACAAGTTCATTTGAACCAACTTCTATCATCTCTTTTGTCCTAATTGCAACCACCTCTCTGATAATCACCTCTACCTCAGTATGTATTTTCTCCTCTCCATTCAAATTTACCTTTGTCCTGATTTACTTTACCCTACTCAAATTTACCACTTTTTCTATAAGATCTACCTCTACCTCTTAGAAGTCTTCCACCTCTACCTCTCTGCCTTTGTTTGTGTCTCTTGTTCAACGTGTCCTCTTCTTTTAGTGCAAATTGATAGGCCTCTTCAATAGTATCCATCTAAACCAAACTAATTTCATATTGGGTAGAAGTCCTCAAGTAATTCAAATGCCTAGCAATCCTTTCAACTTCATCATGCAGATGTCCAAATCTGATATCTAACCTATAAAATTCCTCATTATGTTCCTTCACAGAACTATCCTTTTACTTCAGATTTTGCATTCTCCTTAACAAACTAACTTGATAATCACCATGAAAAATTTTACCTTTCAATTTTTTAATCATCTTCTCCCATACCTTGACTTTATTTTTACCTCTCCTTTTTCAATTAGTTTGCAAATTCTCCCACCACAAGGATGCATGTCCCTTCAATTTGGCACTTTCAATCTTCACCTTCTTGTCTACTGGTATGTTTTCATAACCAAAGTATTTCTCCATCTCAGGGATCTAGTCCATCAACTCATCAGAGTCTAATTTACCATTGTATTTTGGAGGATTGAAATGAGGTTTGGATTTAATGCTTACAAAAGATCTCAGGAATCTTTCCTCCTTGTTCCAAAATAGGTGTTGGTGGTACTCCATGTAATTCTTCTATCTTATCTCCACTATCATCCTTAATAGGTCTTCCTCTTCTTTGGGTTGTCTCAACAACTTCAAGTCTAGTAGAGATCTACCTCTATTGGCAATTTTCCTGAGTTGATTACATAGATGTTTTCATTATGGAAACATATGATCCACATGAAGATCGCACAAGTTAGAGAGCAAGTATGACAGAGCGCATTGCAAATTTGTCTAAGTGTGAGACAATGTTTTACTAGTGAACCTGGATACAATTTTTGTTTGTGACATCAACTAGAGTAAGTTCAGTGCTTGTACACTTGAACATAGACTCTATGATGTCTATTGATCACCCATCTCAGAGTGCAAGTCAGTACAACATGTATGAAAGAAGTTATGACAGTTTTACTGAAGACAGTGTGAAGCCAACAGGATAGAATATGAAGATAGAACTAGTAAAGAGTTAAGGGATTATTTTGTTTATCAAAATAATGACTTAACAATATAAAGGAATGACATCCTAAATTTTAACTCTTGGATAAAGCTATTGGTATAAATGTAAATGTAATTGTAATTGTAAACAAATAATGCAAGCAACAAGTAATTGTAGTAGTATGATGCGAAGTATATGAAGCATATGTAATAGCGATAGTGAAAGAGTAGCGAAGTGATATTGATGCATGTAGTATAAGGTTATGTACCTTAAACTATTTTGTAATCAGTTTATATTGTACATTACTTGTTTGGGCAGTGGGCTCATTTGGTAATCACATTTTGTACTATAATTCCTAACAGGGTTGAGGCTTCTAACAAGGCCTATAGTCCCTTAATCAGGACTGATACACTATATGCTTATAATAGACTCCTAATAAGGTCAACATCCTTAACAAGATACTTTTGATTAGTGAATCTTTGTGGGTACCATCCCCACCGGGGTTTTCCCTTGGCCAAGGTTTCCTCGAGAACAAATAATGTGTTATGAGTTCTTTATTGTAATGCATGTTGTTTAGCTTCTTATGTTATGCATGTATAAAGATAATCTATTATATCCATAATTGGGCAAAAGATAAAGTTTGTAGAATACTGATTCACCCACCCCTCTTAGTATTCCCTATTTCTAACAATTGGTATCAGAGCTTAGTTACTCGAAAAAGAATCATTCAAGGAAAGCCTAGTAGCTTGAGTAAGATCTCTATGGATATGGATCAACTACCGAAGAATCTTGAAGAAGCTCTTGAACATATTGACTTGCTTACTATTGAAAAAGATACTTTGAAAATAAAGTATGATGATGCAAAGAACCTCATTGAGAAACTGAAAAACATATTGGAAGATCTGAGATCTAAAAAAGAATCCGAATTTTTTATTGAAGATTGTGATGACAACATGGAAAAAGAAAATGAGATCCTTAAGCATGAATTGAAGATAGAAAATTTGAAGCTTAGTTTAAAAGATGGAAATGGCAAGAATGAAGCAAATCTGAAATCTGAGAATGAAAGTCTAAAGACTGAAAATGAAGGACTAAAATCTAAAATTTCTAAAGTAACATCTGAACTTGAGAAAGTCAATTTGCAGTATGATGAGCTTGAGAAATACAATAAGATTGTGAAAGGTGAACTGACTCAATCCAAACAACAACTTGAAAGGCTATATTCAACTAGTGGGAAGATTGATGAACAAATATCTTATCAGAAACCATTCTATGATAAGACTGGTCTTGGATTCAACACTTTCAAAGCAAATGATGAAGGCAAGGAACTAGATCTGAAGATATCTGAAAGCATGGATGAGAAGAAGCCTAATGAGATCAACAAATCTGAAGATACACCTAAAGAAGAAGAATCACCGAAGCAAGAGGAATCACCCAAAGGTATGCAAAGAGAATTCAAAGGTAGATGTTTTGCTTGTAATACTATTGGTCATATGAAGAGAGATTGCACAGGTAAACAATTTAAACCTCTTAATGGTTATTGTTACAATTGTCATGGTTTTGGAAATAGAGCTATTGATTGTAGGAAACCTAAATTTATTGAGAATAATGATGGTAGTAGAATGTTTAGGAATACTAACAATGCAGATAAGAAACCTACTAAATATATGAACATAAGAAGTGGAATAGTATGTTATAGATGCAATAAGGTTGGACACATTTCTAGAAACTGTAGATCACAAATCAATCAACTTGGACCAAGATATGGAAACAATGGAGTTGTTTGTCAAATATGCAACAAGATTGGACATACATCAAAGTTTTGCAAAATGAACAATAGAGTTTTTCATCCTAATCCTAACCCCAGGAATCATGCAAGAAGAAATGAAGATGCTAGTAACAGTCAGAAAGGATGTTGTAGTAATTCAGATGAAGTGAAGTTTATCAAAAGCATAGATCAAGGAGACATATTCAATATTGAAGGTAATCAGGAAGGTGAAGTATTGAAAGGTAAGAATGAATCTTTACCTGACCTATCTCAAAGTACTTAATTCATGTAAATTATAGTAGAATAGGAACTTAGATTTAGTATAGAAGTAGATATATGATGAATTGAGTCTTGCGTAGTTAATGCAAGGTAGTTTATGATATTCTAATGCTATGGTTAAGAGTGCAAAGAAAAATATTATGTTTTGTGAGATCACAAGAAGTTTTATGTTTTGCAGGTTAGCAGAGACAGCCTTTTAGGAAAGAAGTGGCAAAAGAATTGAATGCGATGTCAAATCTAAGTGAGATTGAATTAATAAAAGGTTATGATCGGTATTATTTGATCATCAAAGTGAATTCAAGTTTCAAGTAGATCAAAGAGCAGTGATAGAAAGCATTTTGCAAGGATTTGGAGAAGAATTGTGTGCTGAATCTACGCAAGCCCTAAAATCATGAAATTGAGGTATTTTACTTGACAAATATTTGAATCAGTAAAGGCATTTGAAGAAATCATGGATGTTTCCTCAATACACAATGTCAAAGATAAGAATAGACCTAAATTGAAAAGGGAACCAGTAGAACCTTTGGAAGAAGACCCTAGGTTTGCATTATCATCCGTACCAGATGAAGTATTACATTTAGAAAATGTCAGAAGTTATCTTGGATGCAAACTAGAGATAGTAAATGATAGTGATTTCACAGATGAATATCAGAAGATGTACAATCAAGATATGAAACTGAAACAAGGTTTTGAATACTTGGAACATAATGAAATTGTCAAATATGGATTACAGTATGAATTTGATAATGAAGAATGCACTAAGATTATTTTGAGTAGAATTCATAATGGAAAGTTGTGGCTAGAGGATAGAGTAATAGATATTACAGCTGATTTGATTCATGAAGTCACTGGATTATCTAAGATTGGAGCTATTCCTTTTAATGAGAAAAACATGAGAAAAATAGTCATTGACAACACTAATTCATCCTATAATGGTAGAGGAATTGTGATTAGCAAGATCAAACAAGTTGATGTGAGATACATATGCAAGATCCTAACTACTAAGTTTTGTGCTAATTCAAGAGAAGATGACATGGTAGTTGGAATGGTACATGCAGCTTATCTTATGTGTGCTGACAGGGTACCATTTGATATGTGTGAAATTCTTAGAATTCAATTGTTTGAGAACTTGGAGAAGATCAAGAAAACTAAGTATACACAGTTTAGGTTCTCATCCCTAATCACATACATGTTCTTTCATCTTTTGAGGAGATTTCCTTACACCATAGGAAATGATTGGAATGATGGACAAACTACAATGGAAAGGATTAATGTAGTATACAAAAAGCATGTTATTGACAATGTTAATGAGAGTGCAGTACTTGTTATTAAGACATTTCAGACTATTATGTCTAGCAGATCAAGGATCCCTAAGTCTCTTGTTGAGAAATACAAAGATGATATATGTTTTATGGTGGATACTGACCTTACCTATATTGAAGCAATAGAGCCTAGAATAGAGTTCATAGACCCTCTTGGCTATGAAATATCTGAGGTAGAGACTGAAGATTATGTTAGCAGCCTACTAAAGTGTAAGTTGGACACTCAGTGTAATAGGTTTGGAACCTTTGAGGAGAACTTTAACTCTGCAAAGATTCTAATTGAAGAGAAATAGTCTAAGAAGAGAGTTGAGAGCACCATTAAGAAAATCTTAAAGGATACAAGAATGACAGAGAGAGAGTTTTTGGTAGCAAAGTAGATAGCAGAAGCAATCAGAGAGAGTGGACAAAAGGAAGTTTTGTCTATCCCTCCTTTATCATCAATTGCAGTGCCATAGGAAGAACCACAAGTAAAGGTGAAAGTGGAAGTACCTAAGAAGGACATAGAAACAAAGATGTCTACTAGATCCACTTCCTCCACACCTAGCAAAAGAGTTAAGGAAAGTGCCACTAGACCAGGAAAGAGGCATAAAACTCTAGTGCAACCTATTCCAAGAAAGATTGCAGAGGTTAAAGATGATGTCACTACAAAGAAGAAAGCTTGGAAACCAAAAGTTGAAAAGCTTAATGAGCAGATTATTGAGAATGGTGACTTTGCAAGAATGAACAAATATTATGATCTTTATGATTATACTGATAGACTTAATCTGGAGAATGCAATTGTGAAGCATATGATCTTGACTGGCAAGAAGTTTGATACTATTCAAGGACAAATACCTGATGATCTTTACAACAAACTTCTGAACAGAAAGAAGAGAGCATCAGAGGAAGAGACAGCTATCAGAGAAAATCTTGTGAGGAAGCTTTGTGAGATAAGAGATGAAGCTCATTTCAACTAGATCATGAAGGCCCTAAGCACCCATCTGAGAACCAAAAGGAGAACAATTCAGATTATGGGAGGCGGGTATGAAGAAGTAAATTTTGAGATAGAACAGGCAATTATCAAGGTTATGGAAGAATATGTTGGAGAATCATCAGTTGCAGCAAAGCAAGAAGGTGAGAAAGTACAAGAGGACATTCCCTCTTCTCCAGCTATTAATATTGAAGATGAAACAATGAATGTAGAAGGTACACAAATCACCTTAGCTATTGATGAAAATTTATTCAAGAATTTGGAAAACATTGTTGACAATTTGGCATTTGAGGAACAATATCAGTCTTACTCCTGAGACTGGAAAGAAGACTCAAATTGGCTCTATGATTGAGCATTTGGGAAAAGAAGTAGATGATGATGATCAGTTGGAACTAATTACATCCTTAAACAAAATAATTGGTAAGAATAAGAAGGTGAAGAGTCTTGAAGGGTGTCTGAAGGAACTAACTGAGAAGTTACAAAGTATTGTGACTACACAAATTTTAGAAGCAGACCCTATGGAGAAGGCAAAGAAGGTAATGAGTACCTTTGATAATGAATTCACAAACCTAGCTGATATTGCAAAAGTAAAAGCACAAGCAGACTATGAGGCTAGAATGCTTTTGAACATCAGTCAGTATATCAGCAATGATATCAATACTCTTGATATCTGTATCAAGGATTTGAGGAATCATTTGGAAACAGGAAAATCTTTGTACATATAGTGTACAAAATCAGAAACTTTGACAGATGAGGAAGATCAAAAGATAAAGTTGAAGGAAGCAGAGATTCTAAATGAAACAAACCTTCTATCTAACCCCAATGTGAAGGTCTGTAATGTTGAGAAGAAAGTTAGAAAACTGTATGATGAAATCAGAATTGTACAAGATGAGAAAGATAGGAAATTGAGAAGATATACTCTTTTGAGAGAGCATGTTTCTATGAAATTGAGCATAATTGAAGAATAGTTGGAAGATTGTCTTTCAGCAAAGACATCTTTTCAAAAATTTAACTTTGAAAACCTCCAAGCATGTCAAATTGCTTCTTATGGACTGAACGCACTACTTAATGTGGCAGATTCCATTAAGAAATCATGGGAGAAGGAGATAGAAGCCATGAAGATAGATTTTGCAGATCGTGTTGCAAGCCTACCAGCTTTGCAATAAATAAATTGAGATATAAATTTTTGTGATACTATTTTGTGACCCTCCTTACCTTATTTTGTCATTGTTGTCAAAGGGGGAGAGATATATAGAAGAAAATTGATAGTATATGATAAGGGTTGTTACTCTTAGGGGGAGTACTATATTAGAGGAAATAATTTTTGAGGAGTTATAAGGATGTATGTATTTTATATTGTGGCCACAGTTTTGAACATTTTTGAGATTTTGAGTTGTACACTTAGCCAATTTTCTCATATGTTGCCACCAATGACAAAGGGGGAGATTGTTGGCAATTTGGCTGAGTTGATTACATAGATGTTGTCATTATGGCAACATATGATCCACATGAAGATCGCACAAGTCAGAGAGCAAGTATGATAGAGCGCATTGTAAATTTGTCTAAGTGTGAGACAATGTTTTACCAGTGAACCTGGATACAGTTTTTGTTTGCAACATTGACTGGAGTAATTTCAGTGCTTGCGCACTTGAACATAGACTCTATGATGTCTATTGATCACCCATCTCAGAGTACAAGTCAGTACGGCATGTACGGAAGAAGTTGTGACAATTTTATCGAAGACAATGTGAAGCCAATAGGACAGAATATGAAGACATAACTAGTAAAGAGTTAAGGGATTATTTTGTTTATCAAAATAATGACTTAACAATATAAAGGGACAACATCCTATATGTTAACTCTTGGATAAATCTATTGGTATAAATGTAAATGTAATTGTAATTGTAAACAGACAATGCAAGCAGCAAGTAATTGTAGTAGTATGATGTGAAGTATATGAAGCATATGTAATAGCGATAGTGAAAGAGCAGCGAAGTGATATTGATGCAAGAAGTATAAGGTTATGTACCTTAACCTATTTTGTAATCAGTGTATATTGTACATTACTTGTTTGGGGAGTGGGCTCATCTGGTAATCACATTTTGTACAACTCCTAATAGGGTTGAGGCTTCTAACAAGGCCTATAGTCCCTTAATCAAAACTGATACACTATATGCTTGTAATAGACTCCTAACAGGGTCAACATCCTTAACAAGATACTTTTGATTAGTGAATCTTTGTGGGTACCATCCCCACTGGGGTTTTCCCTTGGCCAGGGTTTCCTCGAGAAAAAATAATGTGTTATGAGTTCTTTATTGTTATGCATGTTGTTTAGCTTCTTATGTTATGCATGTATAAAGATAATCTATTATATCCATAATTGGGCAAAAGATAAAGTTTGTAGAATACTGATTCACCCCCCCCCCCCCCTCTCAGTATTCCCTATTTCTAACAGCCTTAGCATGTCCATCACTGCCTCATCTATCTCTTTCTAGCCACAAACCATCTTTGCAATCCTCTATAATTGTAGGCCATATCGCAACCTACCACCCTACAACTAAATCAACTAGGGCTGGAAAAGAAACATTTCTCTGATGATACCTAACACAATCCAAGGTGGAGTATCCCAAAATGAGATTTCCAACCTTGCATCAAACAACCATGGAAGTAATAGCATAGATTAAAGAGAAAACAAAACTAGATTAATTGATTAAACACAATAGGTACATCTAATTTTTTGGGTTGTAAGGCCTTCCCAATTACAACCAGTACATTAAAACAACACAGATCAAAAAGTATCTATCTGCAAAAAATATCACCCTGTAAGATGTCCTAACATGAAATTATATCTCCTTCCTGCAAACTATGTGCCTATCATCCTCTCCTTTCTCTAGTCACCATAGAAAATTAACTATATACCTGATGCCCTTAAGTGACATTTTGATTAGTACATATCCTGATAAAAGCATATCAATCCAGTTGGCTGATAATTACAAATTAATTCTTTAAACCTAGAAACTTCCAGAATTCAACAATCCATGATGTCGACCAAACATAGAGGCACCTCAAGAATCCAACTAGAATACACAAATGGTCAAACCTCACAATTGCAACCAATGAACGACTTATTAGTGAAGGATGTTATCAAAAAGAATGTTGGTTATTGATAAGGTAAAGAGCTGATAAAGAACCAATATCTACAAGATTGTTGTGAACTTGAGATGCTCCTACATCAATATTATACCCCATATTGATTTCACTTGAATGTCCTCCTAAATTGAAATCTTCTCCCCTTTGTATCTTCTAATTTGGGGGAGAGTCACATCTCTTTATCATGCCAGCCCTTTGTAATCATCACAATCTTTCACAATTTTCATCATTCAAAAGGGTCACAACCCTTCACCATTTATGTCATTTGTGAGTGTCACAACCTTTCATAAGTTTTCCTTTTGCAATAGTTACTTATTTTTTATTATTCTTTTTCCCTTTCTATTAATTCTTAGAGGGCTAGTCTTGCCTCAACTCACAACTTCATGAACTCCAACTTGACAATATATAAGAATATGGTAAGATGGGTTAGGAACTAGGTTGAGTCGCAATGACACATGTGAGTTAAACAAATAAGAGCTACACATTATTGTATGTATTCTCCAAATATATGGTGATATAAAAATATCGTATTCATGCACATTATTTATAAGCAATAAATCATAAATAGGACCATTATTCATAAGTATGAAATCCTAAATAAGAACCACTATAATGTTTATTATAAGAACTAATACTTCATACCAATCATAATAATATTAAGATTTTGTATGTTGTAAGAAAGATCGTTGTAAGAGAGATTTGATTGATTCAATGATTTGAGGTATTGGTGAGTTATGATTAGTTAATTATCGATTAGATGATTGAGAAGTGATGATATAATAAATGTTAGTTTGACATGGTGATGCATAGTGATTGAATGAATGTTGATTTGATAGAGTGATACTTAATTGTTAAATTGTATGTATTCTTGATCCCTAGTTGAAGTGATGATTGATGTGAATTTGATTATTATTTTTCTTGATCTTTTTAATTGATTGATTGCTTGATTTATTTCTAGATGATGGATAAAGTATAATGATTGATAAGTCATCCTTCAATACTTGGAATGAAATCTCCTTTATACTTAATTCAATAAAGGGTCACCACTATTTATCAGAAATGAGTCACCACAACCTGCATGTATACCAAAGTTGGCTTCAGGCCTGGGTTTGCTCACCATTGGTATCAAGTTCAACTTCAAGGCTCATTCTTACCCAATGCACATGGTTTGTGAGCTATTGTGTGCATCCTTAGAGGGTCACTCTTTCCTTAGCTCACCTTTCCTAAACCCCTACTTGACAATATGTAAAAGCAAGGTAAGACAACTAGGCACTGGGCTAAGTCATTTTGATATCTCTAAGTTCAGAAGAAAAAAAAATTGAGTCGCCACTTTTCATTGTTTCCTTTGTGAATAAAATAATTTACAGTACATTTATTTCACTAAAATATCCTCCTAAATTGAAATGTTATCCCTTTATATTTTCCAATGTGAGGGAGAGTCGCATCTCTTTATCATATTTTCTTTCTGCAATCATTACAACCTTTTACAATTTCCACCCTTCGAAAGAGTCACAACCCTTCACCATTTTTGTCATTTGCAAGTGTCACAACTGTTAAGGTTTTAGGATCATTGCAAATGTAATAACACTATCTAATTATATGTGTTTTCCAAATGCAACAATCTCTTGCATTTATATTGAGAATGGGCTAAAAAGAGACATGTCCCTTCATGACACATGTTTATTCATTAATATGTAATTAATATAATGACAATTATGATTATATATATATATATATATATATATATATATATATATATATATATATATATATATATATATATATATATATATATATATATATATATATATATATACATACATATATATTATATATATACATACATATATATATATATATATATATATATACATACATATATATTATATATATACATACATATATATATATATATACATACATACATATATACATATAGATATATATACATACATATATATTATATCTCTTGAGTATTATATGAATCTCTCTCTCTCTCTCTCTCCCTCTCTCTCTCTCTCTATCTATCTATCTATCTATATATATATATATATAAGTGTATATATACATCTCAAATATACTAAATATATATATATACATATCTTCACTACTATTGACTCATAGTGTTTATTTGACTGAAGCTAAAAAACATCAACACTCACTCTTATCTAGGGAGGATAAATCAATCCAATGTCAACACTTAAGACACTTGAAAACATCAATCATGCGATGTAATAAATAAAGGCATCATCCTCAAGATGTAGTCAATAGAAACATAGTCTCAATATGTGGATTGCCTCCATTGGCGATTCTATCCACAAGTTCTCAGGTGGATTGCCTCCATTGGCGATTCTATCCACAAGCTCTCAGGGGGATTGCGTCCATCGATAATTTTATCCACACATTCTCAAGTTGATTTCCTCCATCAATGATTATCTCCACAATTTCTCAGGTGGATTGCCTCCATCATTAATTCTATCCATTTGATATCATGACTATTGGTCTATCAAAATTTCAACACATGACATTCACCAAATACTCTGAGTATTGGCCTATCCGAACATCAACGTATGATATTCACCAAGTACTCAATAAGGTACTGGCCCGCTAAATATCAACACATGATATTCACCAAATAGTATAGCATGAATTACAAACTCAAAAATTATGTACATATATAAAACATGAAATACTTATCTTTTATAAATTTCAAGTATTTCATTCTATAAGGTGAGCCCATATAGAAAATATCATGCAAATTTACAAAATGATATCGCCCTCCTTGAACCTTACCATAATTCTTCACATGACATGTCTTGAATATCCAAAGGTTCTATACACTATGAAAACCTTCAATATGATTAGATCTCCCTTCAAGTGGTTAGGCTTTTAAAGAAGGAACCTCGCTGTTTTACATATTTTGCATAAACTTGTACATAGTCAGACATAACTTTTGAACCTGACAATTTCTCTCCAATCGCTTCGGTGAGATTATTTTAAATTTGTTTATCACCAACATATCCAACAGTTAGCAAAATCCAACGGTGCATTTGTGAGATATGGTCCTCATACCGAGACTGTATTTCTTGAGACAGTCACACATTCACCATCAATAAACTACTCTCTTACATTTGCAACTTGGCTCTGATACCATGTTGAGTTTTTAGGATCCTTGCAAATCTAATAGCACTATCTCATTGTATTTGTTTTCCAAATGCATCAATCTCTTGCATTTATATTGAGAATGAGCCAAGAAGAGACATGTCCCTTCATGAGACATGTTTATTCATTAATATGTAATTAATATAATGATAATTATGATTATATATATATATATATATATATATATATATATATATATATATATATATATATATATATATATATATATATATATATATATATATATATATATATATATATATATATAATCTCTTGAGTATTATATTAATTTCTCTAATATTTACATAAGTATATATATACATCTCGTATATACTAAATATATATATATATATACATTTCTTCACTAGTATTGACTCATGGTGTTTATTCGACTGAAGCTACAAAACATCAACAACAACATTTCATAACTTTCCCTTTTGAAGGAGTCACTCCCTTATTTTTCTTCTTATTCATTTTTCTCTTCCATTAATTCTTAGAGAGCTACTCTTTCCTAAGCTCACCCATTACTGAAACCCAACTTGGCAATATGTAAGACCAAGGTGGCACTATAATGAATCACGAGGATACCTCTGAGTTAACCAAAACAAAATTGAGTCTCCATTTTTTTTTGTGAATAATATACTATACCCCACATTGATTTCACTTAAATGTCCTAATAAAATGAAATCTTCTCACCTTTGTATCTTCTAATGTGGGGGGAGACACATATCTTCATCATATCTACCCTTTGTAATCATCACAAATTTTTATAATTGTCACTCTTCAAAAGAGTCATAACTCTTCACCATTTTTGTCCTTTGTGAGTGTCACAACGTATCATAACTTTGCCTTTCGAAAAAGTCACTTCCATATTTCTTCTTATTCTTTTTTCTCTTACACTAATACTTAGAGGGGTAGTCTTACCTCATCTCACCCCTTTCTAACCCCAACTTGAAAATATGTAAGACCAAGGTAAGGTAAATTGGGCACTGCGCTAAGTCACAAAGATACCTCTAAGTTAAAAAAAAAATTGAGTCACTATTTTTCATGATTTCCTTTGTGAATAATATATTATACCCCATATTGATTTGATTTGAATTTCCTCTTAAACTGAAACCTTCTCCCCTTTGTATCTTGCAATGTGGGGGAAAGTGACATTTCTTCATCATGCCCACCCTTTGCAATCATCACAACCTTTCACAATTTTCACCCTTCAAAAGAGTCACAACCCTTCACTATTTCTATCATTTGTGAGTGTCGCAACCTTTCATAATTTTTCCTTTTGCAAGAGTGACTTATTTTATTTTTTTTCTTTTTTCTTTTTCTATTAATTCTTAGAGGGCTAGTCTTGCCTCAACTCATAACTTTATGAACCCCAACTTGACAATATATAAGACAAAGATAAGATAAGTTAGGCACTAGACTGAGTTGTAATGATACCTGTGAGTTAAACATATAAGAGTTACACATTATTACATCTATTCTCCAAATTCAAGGTGACATAAAAATATCATATTTATACACATTATTTATAAGCAATAAATAATTAATAGAACCATTATTTGTAAATAAGACAAATCATAAATAAGAACCACTATAATATTTATTATAAGGACTAATACTTCATAACAATTTATAATTATATTCAGATTATGTATGTTATAGGACAGATCTAATTGGTTTGATGATTTGAGGTGTTGATAAGTTATGATTAAGTAATTATTGATTAGATGATTGAGAAGTGATGATATAATAAATGATAGTTTAACATGTTGATGGATGGTGATTTAATGAATGCTAATTTGATAGAGAGATGCTTGATTGCTGAATTGTATGTATTCTTGATCCCAGGTTGAAGTGATGATTGATGTGAATTTGATTATTGTTTGTTTGATCTTTCTAATTAATTGATTTCTTGATTTCCTATGGGATGATGGATGAATTATAATGATTGATAAGTCATCTTTCAATAGTTGGAATTTATTGGAAAAAGGGTCACCTCCATTCATAAGAAATGAGTCAACACAACCTACATGTATAGTAGAGTTGGCTTGGGTCATGGGTTTGCTTCCTATTGGTATTAGGTTTGACTTCAAGGCTCGGGCTTACCTAATGCACATGGATTGTGAGCTATTAGGTGTATCCTTAGAGGTTCAATCTTGCCTTAGCTCACCCTTCCTAAATACCAACTTGGCAATGTGTATGAGCAAGGTAAGGCAGTTGGGCACTAGGCTAAGTCGTGGTGATACCTCTGAGTTAACCAAAAAAAATTAACTCACCACGTTTCATTGTTGCCTTTGTGAATAATATATTATATCCCACATTGATTCCACTTGAGAGTCCTCCTAAATTGAAACCTTCTCCCCTTTATATCTTCCAATGTGGGGAAGTTTCACACCTCTTCATCATGTTTTCCTTTTGCAATCATTATAAATTTTAACAATTTCCACCCTTCAAAAGAGTCACAACCCTTTACCATTTTTGTTTTTTGCAAATGTCACAACCTTTCATAACTTTTCCTTTTGAAGGAGTCACTTATTTTTCATCTTATTTATTTTTCTCTTCCATTAAATCTTATAGAACCACTCTTGCCTAAGCTCACCCCTTCCCAAACCCTAACTTGGCAATATGTAAGAGCAAGGTAAGGTAGGGTGGGCATTGAGCTAAGTCATGAGAATACCTCTGAGTTAACAAAAAAAATGGATTGAGTCACAACTTTTTATTGTTGTCTTTGTGAATAGAATACTATACCCCACATTGATTTCACTTAAATGTCCTCTAAAAAAGAAATCTTCTCCACTTAGTATTTTTTAATGTGGGTGAGAGTCACATCTCTTCATCATATCTACCCTTTTGAATCATTAAAACCTTTTACAATTTCCAATATTTGAAAGCATTACAACTCTACCATTTTTGTCATTTGTGAGTGTCACAATGTATCATAACTTTTGCATTTGAAAAAGTCGCTTCCATTTTTTTCTTATTCCTTTTTCTCTTGAATTAATCCTTAGAGTGATATTCTTGCCTCAGCTCACCCCTTCTTGAACCCTATCTTGGCAATATGTAAGACCAAGGTAAAGTAAATTGGGCACTAGGCTAAGTCATGGGGATACCTTTGAGTTAACAAAGAAAAATTGAGTCACTACTTTTTATTGTTTCCTTTGTGAATAATATATTATACCCCATATTGATTTTACTTGAATGTCCTCCTAAATTGAAATCTTCTCCCCTTTGTATCTTCTAGTGTGGGGGAGAGTCACATATCTTCATCATGCCCGCCCTTCACAATCATCACAACCTTTCACAATTGTCATCCTTCAAAAAGGTCACAGACCTTCACCATTTCTGTCATTTGTGAGTGTCACAATCTTTCATAAGTTTTCTTATTGTAGGAGTTTCTTATTTTTTATTATTCTTTTTTCCTTTTCTATTAATTCTTAGAGGGCTAGCCTTTCCTCAACTCACAACTTCATGAACTCCAACTTGGCAATGTATAAGACCAAGGTAATACAGGTTAGGCATTGGGTTGAGTCTCAATGATACCTGTGAGTTAGACATATAAGAGTTACACATTATTGCATGTATTCTCCAAATATAGGGTGACATAAAAATATCATATTTATACACATTATAAGAACTAATACTTCATACCAATTTATAATATTATTAAGATTATGTATGTTGTAAGATAAATCATTGTAAGAGAGATCTTATAGGTTCGATGATTTGAGGTATTGGTAAATTATGATTAAGTAATTATCGATTAGATGATTGAGAAGTGATGATATAGTAAATGCTACATTTACATTGTGATGGATTGTGATTGAATAAATGTTGATTAGATAAATTGATGCCAGATTGATGAGCTGTATGTATTCTTGATCTCAAGTTGAAGTGATGACTGATGTGAATTTGATTATTGTTTGCTTGATCTTTCTAATTGATTGATTGCTTGATTTCTTGTGAGACGATGGATGAATTATAATGATTGAAAAGTCCTACTTCAATACTTGGACTGAAATCTCTTTTATACTTTATTGAAGAAAGAGTCACCACCATTCATAAGAAATGAGTGACCACAATCTGTTGTATTAGGTTTGGAAAGATAAGTACTAAGAGGGGAGGGGTGAATCAGTACTGTAAAACATTTTTAAACTATTTAAGCTTTATCTCTTAATCATTTATTGATTCCTTAATATTTGTATGCATCACATGAAACATATAAAACATTCAACACAACTCATAACACAAATATTTGGTATTGCAGAAATCCTTATGAGAGGATAAAAACTGTAATGAAGATGATACCCACAAGACTTCACTACTGTAGAACAAAGTTTTCTCAATTAGAGCTACAATGTCATCTATTTCTAATAGCTTACCCTATTAAGAGTATTAACTTGATTAAGAGTCTAAAGACTATTAAGTATACCTTGTGAAAGGATTTTACAATTCTAATCTAAGAACTGCACCTGGTTAAAGGATTTACAAAATAAGATCTGCTAATATCTACTCGGTTAAGATACTTTACAACTTTGATTAATCTTTAATCAGCAACACTAAATATGTCTGTCAAATTTGCATCATTTGTATGCTTATCGGACTCTTTATGCTTAATAAATCATTACCTCATAATATGTACCTTTCACACTAACAATTCAGTACTTGGTAGATCACAATCTTTATCTATTATTTAGTGCTCTATTACTCGGTGGCTTCACTTCTTATCACCTTCTCAGTAATTTGTTTCATACATGCAATCTACTCTTGTATTCATATCACCATAATCACATACATTGATCTTTACTTCTCAGATATATTTATACAATTCTAGAAGCAGTGCTAGGTGTTCTAAAATCATCTATTCAAGTAGTGCTAGCATTGGTTATTCTTCCAATGTATATTTCATCCTTTATTCTCATTGGCGAATCTCACCTTGTAATTATGTGTAATCATCATTTTGTAATCTCCAATATTTTGTTATACGATCTCCTTGAGATTTGTAAACTATTTTTTCAGTGTTTAGATTAAATGTACTTAAATATTCTTTTGATGTCAGCCTTCTTTGCTCAGTAACACATTTTTCTTAACTCGATAACTATCTCCTCTTTTGGGTGCTCAGTTCTCCCTTGCTCAGTGCCTATACTTCTCCTTTACCAAAATTCTATGTCTTCTTATTTGCTTTACCGAATGACTATCTCTACTTTACTGACTTTTATTTTCTTTATTACTGAATGAATTTGAAAAACATTATGACTTCCTCATAACTAATGACAACAATCAAATCTTAGGAGTATCAATCTCCCCCTTTGGCATTAGTTT
This sequence comes from Chamaecyparis obtusa, assembly GCA_027943335.1. Lineage (NCBI taxonomy): Eukaryota > Viridiplantae > Streptophyta > Pinopsida > Cupressales > Cupressaceae > Chamaecyparis > Chamaecyparis obtusa. Next base: position 684,467 of record BSBK01001997.1, read on the forward strand.
GGTATGTTTGTTAAAAACCTGAAAGTCATCAACAAAATATCAAAATTTGCAAAATTTTTCCTTGTCCTTTCTTCTTCCTCGGTAAACATATTACTCCCCCTGAAGTAATAATTCAAATACATATCCATAACCTTCTGCATGTCTTCAACTGTATATATTCCATATATATTTCCTTTTTGACATATTCAAATTCTTATACATATTCCTTCTTTCTATACTTAGACATATGTACATAATATTCCATTCCTCTGTTTGGAAAAAATTTATATGTATTCCCCCTTATATCTTTTATATTCTTATCCAAACACATATGTATATTCCCCATTTTTTAACAAAAATTCCAAAACATTAGCTTACTAATTTTCTGGTGTGGGGATCTTGTCAAATATAGTTTTGTACTTGTCATGTGCATCCTTGAGTGATGTCTTCCATGTGTCCTTTAGTGTCTACAACACTATTATTTACTTGCTTAAGTTTGTTGTTAGAATTACCATATTGTCCACAACACTTAGATCTGGTGTGCTAACTAAATCTTTTGCCTTTTTAATGTGTCTTTGTAGTGATTCTATGTGTGGTATCAAAATTGTTTGAAGTTCTAGTAGATCCATCCTGATCTGATTCTCCTCCTTTCTTAACTCAAATTGCACCCCCATCAAGTGCTTTAGCCTCTCATAATATTTTTTTATTGACTTAGGCTCTGTAGAAATTATGGATAATTGCTTGGTGAGCTTTTTTTCCACATTATTATATTTTTATCTTATCTCCTTTGTGAAATAGGAAAACAAACAAATTTTTTGAAATAGTAAAAAAATTATTTGCAGCTCAGTTTTCAATTCATTTATTAACTCCAAAAGAGTTACCTTGTCTAGAGAAACTGATTGAATAATTTCTTCAATCGCCTTTGTCTACATCTCCTTCTTATGAACTTGTAGAATATATTTGGTAGTATTTGTGCCTGGCTAGTTGATTTGACTGACAAGTTCTCTTAACTGGCTGTAGATATATTCTTTTTTATTTATTGAAGCCTTAGGTACAATCTCATTCAGAATACCTTTTACCTACTCCAAAACATCTATTTTTTTCTTCTTGGCTAAGATCTTATCTTGAGAAGATTTCCTCTTCAACAAATATCCAAACTCAGAGAGTTCCTTAGAGCTCATGGTTAAGTAATCAACCTTATGTATTACAATTACTTCATTTATATCAACCTATTTTTTAGATTTCCTCTTCTTTGATTTTCCCTTAGAAGTATATGTCTTCTTTGCATCTAATTGTGTAGATGTCTCTTCAGTTTTGTCTTCTTTTTCTTTCTTTTCTTTTTCTTGTTTCTTTTCTTATGTCTTCTCTCATTTTTCTTCTTTCTTCTCTTCTACCTTTTCTTTCTCTTTTTCTTTTTCCTATTTTTGTCCAATAGTCATGGTAGGATCACCAATTCTTCATTCTAACCTTATGTAGATTTGGTCTTTTTTGTCTTCTCGGTCTCCTTATTTTTAGTATCCTAAGCTGGCTCTATAGGGGCATCAACTTCATTAGGCTCTTCTCTTGTCACCTCTAAGATAACTTCCACTATCTTAGGAAAATCCATTACCTGTACAATGATAGGATCTTCTGCCAACAATCTTACCTTAGCAAAATCATCTACATCTATTGCTTTTGTCTCTATGGCCTCGGTTGCCCTGACATCTTCATCAGTTTTGATTATTTCATCTACATCTTGCTCATTGATGTCTTCAGTAATAACTTCTTCCTAATTTGTGATCAATTCTACTGGTGTAGACTTGTCCTCTTGGTTTGTGACTCCTTCAATTTTTAGTTGATCCATAGATAAGATATTTCTCCAAAGATCATCTGTGTCTTTTTGTACTTCTTCCAATTGACCAGCCATAATATTTAATGCCCTACCCTTTACTAGGAATATTTTTTAGTATTCTTATAAGGTATCTCTAATTCCTCTCTTTGTTAGGTCTGGGATTGGTGCAAGAGCACCAAGGGTGAAAGCCCTTATTTATTTATTTTATTTTTCTTTCTTAGTTTACTAGGATAATTAGGAAATATTAGGAAAGTTTTTGATGTGTTAGGTTTTTCTAGATTAAGATTTGGAGGTCTATATGTCCATCCATTCATTGTAAAGTCCTAGAGGACACAAGGGTCAAATAGTGGAATGGACCCTCTAGATCTCTAGGAAGTTGATTTTGGAATGTTTAGAGTCTTAAATTTTAGGTTAGAAGCCTAGTTGAGTTATTCATGGATTCAAAAACAACTTAGGACCATTTAGGTAAGAGCTTAAGAAACGTTTCTCATAGCAACTTTGCATTTTTTTAAAAGTTGCAAAATTTGCTCGATAACTTTGCCTTGAATGGAGTTTTAGACCTAAATGAAAGGATAGGTTAGTTAGGGCTGATGAACCAAGGGGGAGGAAGCTATTTAATACCTTCCATGGCCAATTCATGAGGTTGCTCAAGATTTATTTTATTTTTTTATACTGGTGTGTGACTATGACCAGTAATAGGAACTGTGTCATCTACTTTTGGATTGAGATACTTGTAAATGGAATAGAGTTGTTGTTTTCTTTTAATGTAAACAAATCTTATGGTGTTGTGACAACTTTGTATGTAATTGGTTTGGTAGAAATATTTCATTAGATAGGTTCTTTTAAATTTTCTTGAAGTTACTAGTTTCCTGGTCCATTATGGATTGTGTATATAAAATGGCCTCTCGAGCTTCCTAAGACCATGGCAAACAAAATGTGCTTAGTTGGAATCCAAGAGAGGTCCATGTACATAAGTTTTCTTTTTTGTTTTTTTGTAGAAGTGAAAATATGGAATTATGAGCTCTTTCCCTAGGCGAGCTTGGCAATAGCCCGACTAGGGAAGTAGAGGATTAGAGGTTGTATTATGCAGGGTTGGGTTGATTGTTGCAATCTAGGAGTTGGAGCATTTTGAATCAACAAAGACTCAACTCTCCAAGAAATGGTGAAACCCCAAGACATGGTTTCATCGGACTATAAAGGCAAATCCAGGACTGTGACTCTTTAGGCCTACTTTTAAGGATTGTACTCCCTAATTTAAGTAGGGTATTATATAGAAAGGGTGAAGAACCCTAACCTTAAAAATAATTTGTAAAACTGCAAAGGGTGTCAGAATCCATGATCAATTTGTGGGGTCTTTAAGACAAAATTTGAAATAATCCCTAATTTGTCCCTAGACAAGGCTACAAGGAAAACTAGGCCTAATTCCTAGTTTGTAGTAACCCGATGGGAAGTAGATTGGATGAGGGTTCTAAATTGTCAAGATAGTCATCATTTTACCTAAGGACATTGAAGTTCAACCCTGCAAGTCTTGGTGAGCAAGTTGACATAGGTGGATAGAAATCACCATGTAACTTCCAGTGAGCATTGACACAATTATTGATAGGAAGAGCCTTGGTTGGAAGGGTGGTGTTCTAAGTGACTTTCCCTTGGGAATTAGGGTTGGAGAATCCCTAGGAAGGTCTATTGAAGAGAGCTAGCAAGTGATTTAGATAGACTCCTAGTTGAAGAGTAAGGATGGTCCTATCAGGTATAGTGATTGCAAGGGACCTTTCTCTCATCTAGTGTTATTCTAAACGTATACAATGTAGCAATAACAATTTCATCAATCTTACTCTTCTCTTCATCATTTCTTGAGTCATACTTTAATTGTTTCATGACTGAATGTCTGCCACATTTCTCAAGTGTCTTGAGTAGTTCACCAAGACTTTTTATCTTTTTTCTTGGTCCAACCTTAAATGGTGATAAGTCATCAAAATATGTGTCACTCTCCTTTTGTAGTTTCAACTTCCTTCTTGGCCTTTCAATAGACTTGTTTTCTCTAACATAGGTCTTTGTGTTTACTGGTTCAAATTTTTATTTCTTTTTCCCTCTCAGTGTGGAGCTAGACCTTGCAGTTGGTCTTACACCAATTGGACTAGGGGTTTCTTTCTTTACTCTCATCTTCTTCCCCTTGATCTTTGAAGGCTTGGCAACTTCTTTATCTTCAGTAGCAACAATACCTAGACTTTCAGATAGTGTGCTTATCATTTTACTAGTCTTCCTGATTTCCTTAGGTATCAATATACCTACCCTTATTTTCTCGTTAACCTCCTCATATGTTCCATACCGAGTTGAAGTTTTGTCAATTGGTTTCTCCAATAGTTCTTTTATTTGAATTGTGGTAGCATCTATATTCATCTCATAACCCATAGGTGGTAACCAAGTGGTTCTAGGTTCCACAACCCTTATGATGCAAGTGCCAGAATCAACCTCAAAACATAATTCATCATTGTACTCTTCCACTAATTGAGGTGGAATTATGAATCTTTTGTGCATTCTAGTTTGAAATTTTCTAAAGTAGTCATCCATGATTACATTAAAATTATCACCCATTCCTTGAATATATTCACTAATATGATAAACAATGGGTTTATCTACTTTCCATGCTACTTCACCGATTGTTGGAAAGGAATTTTAGAAGTATAAGAAAATACATACCAACAGTGGTTTGAAACTCAATGTATTTGACTTTGCTTTCCTAATGGTGTTCATGTTTTCATCTAGATGTTTCAATAGTATCTCACACAAATCTATCTTCATGTCCTTTTTGACAATCATGTAGGCTATGTCTACTTCTCCATAGGGTACACTGTCTACCTGAGATGATTGGAATATCCTGTAGGATATTATATTGGATGCAAACTTCAATTCAGGGTCTTCTATTATACAGATAACTTTAGTCCTATTCCATCCTGTTTAGCTTTGGTAAGCTCACACAACTTATTCTTATCGGTTTGATTATAAGCCCTCAATCTATCACCAACTGAAAATCCTATTACTATATGCAAAACATCTTTTGTAATTTTCATTGCCCATCAAGCCACATAAACTGATCATGCACTCTACTTAACACAATTCTCATCCATTCATTCTTAAAAACCATCGATACATGCATAGCATGGACCAAACCCCTAGTCTGCAAATGTGTGTAGTCACTCTTCAAATTTCCATTTACAGACAAGTTTATGTAAGATGTGTTAATCTCTCCTTGGAATATGTCCTCGATCTTGCAGTGAATGAAGGCACGAACATCTTCAATCAATATAACTCTTGGTGGGATTGAGGATAAAGCTCCATCTTTGTTAATTTCAATAGCAATGGTAGGTGGAAGCTTATACTTCAGATTTATAAGATCAATCTCCTCGACTAAAATTAGTTTTTGCATCTTGGGCGTCATCTTGATCTCGAAATAGTTTAACATATACTAGGGTTCCAATTGAATAGTAAGTAGAATCTATGAACTCAACTTGGTAAACTCTTGAAATACCTCAAATGATATTTGTAGATGCTCAAAATGATTAACTAAATTCTTGGAATCTCTCTGTGATCTCCTCTCTGTCAATGCTTCAAAGTGCTTGCAAAATTTTAAGGTAACAATGAAATATCATGCCCTCTATTTATAGTTTTTCCTTAGGTTAGAGCTTCCAACTGCTATAATATGCATTTAATTCTCCTTACCTAACTTCATTTTATCATTAACTAAACTACATTTTGCTTCACCAAATGCAAAAAAATAGCTCAAACACTTTACCGATTCAATATATGAAATGATAGCTTCACAAATTATATCCAAATGCATCTTAGTATGTTGATATGGATCTTTTCTCTAATTCTAAGAATGGATTTAATATAAACTTTGGGTTATCAGCTCCTACACATACATTTGACTGATTAAGTGAAGATGGGTGCACCCGATCTAGAGGATGTGGTGCCATCAAATGTTCCCAATTTTGTTCCATCATCTTGAGACTTCCTTCTCCAAGTCTTGTTCATCTTCTCTCTAATTTCATCAATGTTAACTTGAGTTTTTTCACTTGATTGAATCCTTATTTCTATACCTACAATCCTTGGCTAGGTGACCGACTCTGTAACAATGGAAACAAGATATTTCATTATTTCTCTATGATTTCATGTTGTTCATACCATGCATCCTAAAGCAATTTGCAGTAATGTGACTGAATCTTCCACATGCAGTACAAGTGATCCTTGTATTATAATCCCATGGTATAGTAGGTCTTTGTTGGTTGCTATCAACATTCTATCAATTAGGGACCTTTTTTTTTTTTTCTTCTTTGTGATTTGCATTCTCTAGATTTATGACCATATCTCTTGCAGTTGTTAGAGTAATCTTCAAACCTTGGCTTCCTTTGACTGTTAGCAATTCTTTCTCTACATTCAAATGCCTTATGACCATATTTGTTGCAATTGTGACAATGACTTTTAAACTTAGGATTACTTGGTGGATTACCTTTTTATCTTCTACAGACATTTGTTGTGTGTCCTGGTTTCCCACAATGATAGCATGTAGGATTTTTTTATTTCTATGGATTGGTAGAATTATCTCAGTTGGTTGCTTGTTTGGAGGACTCACCCTTCTTGGTGGTATTGTTTGCATTGTAACCGAGTCCAGAAGTGTCTTTTGGTTGCCTTTGATTTCTCATTTGTTCATCTAGAATCTTCAATGTTTCATCATTTCTTTTCAAGACTTCATTAGTATCTCTTTCAAATTTTAGATCATTCTTCAAGTGTTCATTCTTGGATCTCAGATCAGCAATCTCTCCAACTTTCCTTGCAACATCCTAATTTTCACTAACTAGTTGGTTTCTCAAGTTGTAGTAAATTTGTGTCATCCTTAGTATTTCCATGTCTTTCTCATCTAGTCTTGTATTTATCTCCCTTCTCTCTTCTTCAGTTATCCTTTTTCATCTTCTTCTTTTCCCTTTTGTTCCATGATTTCAATCATCCTTACTGACTATGCTTCTTGTTCCCTTTTCAATCTTTTCACATGATCAACAAGCATCTTGTTGTTTTCAGATAGTTTTGATATGATAGCATCAAATTCATCAAACATAATTCCCTCTGATTATTCTTCAAGTTCTTCAACCTGATCTTGAGTATCTTTCAGTTGTTGTGCCAATTCCTTCCTTTTGTTGAGAGAATTCTTCAGTTTCTTGCTTAATTCTTCAACCTGCTTGTTAGCCAGGTTGATTTCTATTTCCATGTTCTCAATCACCCTTTCAAACTTGTAGCTTTCCATCTTTCAGATCTTACCTCTCAAGTGATTAGACTTCTTAATAAGAGATTGAGCTTTGATACCAATTGTTGGATTAGGTGTGGAAAGATAAGTACTGAGAGGGGAGGAGTGAATCAATACTGTAAAATTCTTTTAAACTGTTTAAGCTTTCTCTCTTAATCATTTATTGATTCCTTAACATTTGTATGCATCACATGAAACATATAAAACATTCAACACATAACTCATAACACAAATATTTGGTATCGCAGAAATCCTTGTGAGAGGATAAAAACTATGGTGAGAATGATACCCACAAGACTTCATTATTGCAGAATAAAGTTTGCTCAGTTAGAGCTACAATGTCAACTATTTCTGATAGCTTACCTTGTTAAGAGTATTAACTCAAGTAAGAGTCTAAAGACTATTAAGTCTACCTTGTGAAATGATTTTATAATTCTAATCTAAAAACTGCACCTAGTTAAAGGATTTGCAAAATAAGATCTGCTAAGATCTGTTCGGTTAAGAGACTTTACAACTCTATTTAATCTTTAATCAGGAACACTAAATAACTCTGTCAAATTTGCATCAGTCATATGCTTATTAGACTCTTTATGCTCAATAAGTCATTACCTCATACTGTGTACCTTTCACACTAACAATTCAGTACACGATAGATCACAATCTATATCTATTCTTCACTACTTTGTTACTCAGTGGCTTCCCTACTTATCACCTTCTTAGTAATCTGATTCATACATGCAATCTCCTCTTGCATTCATATCACCATAATCACATACATCAGCTATTTCTGATAGCTTACCTTGTTAAGAGTATTAACTCAAGTAAGAGTCTAAAGACTATTAAGTCTACCTTGTGAAATGATTTTATAATTCTAATCTAAGAACTGCACCTAGCTAAAGGATTTTCAAAATAAGATCTGCTAAGACCTGTTCGGTTAAGAGACTTTACAACTTTGTTTAATCTTTAATTAGCAACACTAAATAAGTCTGTCAAATTTGGATCAGTCATATGCTTATCAAACTCTTTATGCTCAATAAATCATTACCTCATACTGTGTACCTTTCACACTAACAATTCAGTACATGGTAGATCACAATCTGTATATATTCTTCACTACTTTGTTACTTAGTGGCTTCACTACTTATCACCTTCTTAGTAATCTGATTCATACATGCAATCTCATCTTGCATTCATATCACCATAATCATATACATTGATCTCTACTTCTCAAATCTATTTATACAATTCTAGAAGCGGGGCTAGGTGTTCTACAATCATTTGTTCAAGTGGTGCTAGCATTGGTTATTCTTCCAATGTATATTTAATCCTTTATTCTCATTGGTGGATCTCAACTTGTAATCATGTGTAATCATCAAGTTGTAATCTCCAATGTTCTATTATACAATCTCCTGAGATTGGTAAACCATTTTCTGTTCGATGTCCAGGTTCAATGTACTTAAAGATTCTTCTGATGTTAGTTTTCTTTGCTCAGTAACACATTTTCCTTAACTCGGTAACTATCACCTCTTCTTGGTGCTTGATTTTGCGTAGCTCATTGCATGTACTTGCTTCTCCTTTACTAAAATTCTTTATCTTCTTATTTCCTTTATCGAATGAATTTCTCTTCTTTATCGACTTGTTTTTTCTTCATTACTGAATGACTTTGACAAACATTATGACTTCCTCATAACTAATGACAACAAAATCAACTCTTAAAAGTATCACAACTTGCATGTATAGAAGAGTTGGCTTGTGCCATAGGTTTTCTCACCATTGGTATCAGGTTTGACTTTGAGGCTCGGGCTTACACAATGCACAAGGTTTTTGAACTATTTTGTGCATCCTTAGAGGGTCAATCTTGTCTTATCTCACCCTTCCTAAACCCCAACTTGACAATATAAAAGAGAAAGGTAAAATAGTTGGGCATTGAGCTGAGTTGTTGTGATATCTTTGAGTTAATAAAAAACATTTGAGTTACCACTTTTCATTGTTTCCTTTGCGAATAATTTAGCATACCCCACATTGATTTCACTTGAATGTCTTTCTAAATTGAAACATTCTCCCTTTTATGTCTTCCAATGTGAGGGAGAGTCACATCTCTTCATCATATTTTTCTTTTGCAATCATTACAACCTTTAACGATTGTCACCTTTCCAAAGAGTCATAACCCTTCACTAGTATTATTGTTTGCAAGTGTCACAACCTTTCATAATATTGTCTTTTGAAAGAGTCACTTCCTTATTTTTATTCTTATTCATTTTTGTCTTCCATTAATTCTTAGAGAGATACTCTTGCCTAAGCTCACCCCATCTCAAACCCTAACTCGGCAATATGTAAGACCAAGGTAAGGTAGGTTGGGCATTGTTTTGAGTCATGAGATACCTTTGAGTTAACAAAAATAATAAACTGAGTCACCATTTTTCATGTTTGCATTTGTGAATAATATAATATACCCCACATTGATTTCACTTAAATGTCCTCATAAAACAAAATTGTATCCCCTTTGTATCTTCTAATGTGAGAGAGAGTCACATCTCTTCATCATACCTACCCTTTGCAATCATCACAAATTTTTATAATTGCCACTCTTCGAAAGAGTCACAACTATTTACCATTTTTATCCTTTGTGATTATCACAACATATCATAACTTTTTCTTTTGGAAAAGTCACTTCCATATTTTTTTAAATCCTTTTTCTCTTACATTAATACTTAGAGGGGTATTCTTGCCTTAGCTCACCCTTTCTTGAACCCCAACTTGTCAATATATAAGACCAAGGTAAGGTAAATTGGACACTGCACTAAGTCACGTGGATACCTCTGAGTTAAAAAAAAATGTGTAACTACTTTTCATTATTTCCTTTGTGAATAATGTATTCTACCCCATATTGATTTCACTTAAATCTCCTCTTAAATTAAAACCTTCTCCCCTTTGTATCTTGCAATGTGGGGAAGAGTCTCATTTCTTCATCATGCCTGCCCTTTGTAATAATCACAACCTTTCACAATTTTTATCTTTCACAAGAGTCACAACCCTTCACCATTTCTATCATTTGTGAGTGTCACAACCTTTCATAATAGGTTGAGTCACAATGATGCATGTGAGTTAAGCATATAAGAGGTACACATTATTGCATGTATTCACCAAATATAGGGTGACATAAAAATATCATATTTATACATATTATTTATAAGAAAGAAATGATAAATAGGACCATTATTCATAATTATGAAATCATAAATAAGAAGCACTATAATATTTACTATAAGAACTAATACTCCATACTAATTTATAATAATATTAAGATTATTTATGTTGTAGGATAAATCCTTGTAAGAGAGATCTGATTGGTTTGATGATTTGAGGTATTGGTGAGTTATGATTAGGTAATTATTGATTAGATGATTGAAAAGTGATGATATAATAAATGCTAGTTTGACATGGTGATGGATGGTGATTGAATGAATGTTGATTTGATAGAGTGATGCTTGATTTCTTAATTGTATGTATTCTTGATCCCCAGTTGAAGTGATGATTGATGTGAATTTGATTATTGTTTGCTTAATCTTTCAAATTGATTGATTGCTTGGTTTCTTGTGAGAGGATGGATGCATTATAATGATTGATAAGTCCTCCTTCAATACTTGGAATGAAATCTCCTTTATACTTTATTGGAGAAATGGTTACCACCATTCATATGAAATGAGTCACCACAACTTACATGTATAGAAGAGTTGTCTTGCGCCATGGGTTTTCTCACCATTGGTATCATGTTTGACTTTGAGGCTCAGGATTAACCAATGCACATGGTTTATGAGTTATTATGTGCATCCTTAGAAGGCCAATATTTCCTTAGCTCATCCTTCATGTACCCCAACTTGGCAATATGTAAGAGAAAGGTAAGACAGTTGGGCACTGGGCTAAGTCGTTGTGATATCTTTGAGTTAAGAAAAAAATTGAGTCACCACCTTTTATTATTGCTTTTGTGAATAATATAACATACCCCAAATTTATTTCACTTGAATATCCTCCTAAATTGAAATTTTCTCCCCTTTATATCTTCTAATGTGAGGGATAGTCACATCTTTTCATCATATTTTTCTTTTTCAATAATTAGAACCTTTAATAATTACCACCCTTCGAAAGAGTCACAACCCTTCACCATTTTTTTCATTTGCAAGTGTCACAACCTTTCATAACTTTTTATTTTGAAGGAGTCACTTGCTTATTTTCCTTCTTATTCATTTTTCTCTTTCATTAATTCTTAGAGAGCTACTCTTGTCTAAGATTGCCCCTTCCTGAACCCCAACTTGGCAATATGTAAGACCAAGGTAAGATAGGTTGGACATTGTGTTGAGTCATGAGGATTCCATTGAGTTAAAAAAAAATTGTATCACTAGTTTTCATTTTTGTCTTTATGAATGATATATTATACCCCACTTTGATTTCTATAATAATTTGCATAACACAAATAATGAAAATGCCAAGATGTAGAAGCTCAATTGATAGCACAAGAAAGATAGAAAAAATGATATGACCAAATGATTGATTCAATAATGATCAAATAAGAATGGATACAAAATTAATTAAGTACAATGTAGATGTGTCTGAATATATAGGCAATGCATGATAACTAGGAGATATGCAAATAATAACCTATCAACTTGACAAGGTGTAATCACATGTCCACCAAAGGTGGATAATCCTCTATTGTACATCAAAGTATGTTCAACAATGAGAGGATGATAATGTGATAAGAGCACTAAAGGTGGATCTCACACCTAAAGTGTAAATTCTCCTACACCATGTGCTAAAATGAAATGCGAACTCCTAGGTGTCTCAATAAAAATTAATATGAAATGCATTATCTTAAGTAAACTTAAGTAAAGTATAATTAGGAATATTTAATTACACTAACACCTCCTCTTAAGTACAACTTAGGAGAATGAACTTAAGCTCACAAAGCTAGATTACAATGCATGATGGGTCCCGACTACTAGGCCATGTTAGTTACCCATGTACAATAAGAAAGAGAAAAAGATATGCAATCTCTCATATAGCGGAGAAAGAGGGAAAACTTCATGGGAAAAACCCTTCCCAAAAAAGAGAGATGAATACAAGAATATAACTCTCAAAGAAGTATAAGAAGGAAAAAACCTCATGTGAGGAAAAATTCCCCCCATAAGAGAGAAGAAGAGGAAGAGATACCAAATAGCCCCTCCCAATGTAAAATGAATACCAATGGTAGATGCTCCAAGCTCGATGTAGAAACTATTCCATGAGTGCAGAACAAAATTCCTCCCCTTAGGAAGAAACAAGACAAAAGGTTTATGTATTAAGCCCCATCCCCAATCTGTAGGAAGAAACCTCAAAATGTATGGAATCTCTGAAACCTGTTAAAGTGTACCCATGTTAATGATGAAAGGTGCCTCCTCCAAATCATGTGTATTATGCCACTCTACTAAAAATGACAAATCAAGATCAATTGAGGATGAATTTAGAACATGTTTCAAAGACCCAAGTGTCTCCTCTGAAGATAAAATGACCTCCTCCAACTGTTGTATCAAAGTATCCATAATCATGTCACCCTCAAAATAATGATCAAGTAGAGAGTGAAGATGACAGTCAGCATGTTCCCTCACAACAACTGAAGAAGGGTCATCTTCAACAAAGAGAAGATGAATGTCATAAATAATGTCTCCTAAATTTGAAATGGAGGACTCCACAAATAAAACTTGCAATGTCTATCAAGTAGCCATCTCATGGAACTGAGTTTGGAAGACAATGAATATCCTGCTACACTAAATCATCTGAACCCATAACTATATGAATGCAAGCATCATCAGCATAAAGAGTATAATTAGTCTCAAGAGGAGGAGATGAAATGGAAGGCTCAAGAACTTGATCATGTGTGAGAATACCCAAGTTCAAGTAGCCAAAACTCTCCTCAAAATCAAAATCATCACTGGAAGTTTATTTGATCATATGCTAAAGAATCATTGTCATCAAGAGGAAAAAATAATTCAAAGGAGTACAATTGTGAAGAGTGATCCACCATCCCAGTAGAAATAACTTCTCCACTTTCCAAGTCCTTGATGAAAACTAAATCAAGTGTAAATTCCACAGTCTTCTTTGTAGCACCATTTGTGATTTGATAAATAGAAAGAAGGTTATTGGTCAAGTGTGGAACACACAACACATAATTAAAGTTTCCCTCCCCAACATCAATAATTCCTTTCCCAATCACAATCAGGTAAGTGTGATTGCCCATAAAAATAGGTGGACCTTTACAAGGCTCAAATGATGAAAACATGGACTATGATGAAGCCATATGATGAGAAGCCCCTGAATCTAGAAGTCATCTACCTAAATCAGGACTTGAAGAAGCATATAAAGCTTGTCCTTTTTGTGTGACAAATATGTGACCCTTTCCTTTATCTTTTTTTGAATTTTTTGAAGAAGAAGTTGAGGTAGAAATATTAGAAGGAAAATTGACCTTATTCTTTACAAGAAGATTCTTCAATTCATCAACGTCCTTCTTATAAAAAAAATATTCTTCATGTCCATTTTTTTGCAATATGCACAAAAGCACTTCTCCTTCTTTGAAAATCCCCCCTTTTGAGATGATGTAGAAGTGTCATGTTGTCTAGAAGTTGATTTTGCAATTTCTTGTTGAGATTTAGGGTTCCAATTCTTATTCTTATTTTGAAAACTTTGACTTTGATGTGCTTGATTCCTAAAATTAGCCACTAATGCCTTAGACTATGAAGACTTGAGAATCCCCATGCTCATCAACTTTGATTGCTCTACCATAAAAATATCAGTGAAGGCATCAAATGAAGGCATGGTGTATGAAGAACCTAAAGTCAACTTATGGGTATAGAAGCTAGAGACAAAAGCTACATACTTTGATGGAAGCTTACCCAAAAAATTATAGATTAACTTTACATCTTTTTTATAAATTCCACAATCCTTGATATTTTCTCTTAGCTCATGTGCCTTTCTGATGTAATCTTGGATTGTATCAAAATCCTTGGGATCTAAATTCATGAGATCATTAGCAAGATTTTAGCCCATTTCTTCATCAACTTGACCATACAAAATAGAAACCTTATCCCATGCTTCTTTGATGGTGGTACATTGTTTAATATAGAAGATAAGGTCATCTATTACATACTTTCTCAAGGTTCCAAGAGCTATATTATTTTGATTGACCCATTCTAATCGAGCATTAGGATCAGTTGGTGTTGTTACCTATTTTTCACCTACCCGTTCAACTAGGTAGAGTTCTCTCCTTGCTAAAAGTGATTAACAATCTAAATGTTCTTGTTTTAATTACTTTGATTTGTTCATGCATATGAGTTTCACTTTTAATGAGGAAAAGAGGGAAAAACAAAGAGAACATAGCAGGTTGATTAATATTTGAATCTTTTCTGAAAATGTAGAAAACTTTAATCATCAAAGTATTTATTAATGCTTCACACAAGTCCTAAAACTAGCTAAGAAAATAATTAGAGGCTTGATGTAAACAAGATGAATGCATGAATAGAATGAGAGAAAGTAAAAGGATCAAAGGGGCCAGTCATTGCCTAAATGACTGGTTGTGATGTTGGCTGCTCATATTCTTTGCACCCTTGCTGCTTCTCTTTTCCACCCTCTTGGGATAAACCATGAAAATAACAACAGAAGGGAGTTAGATCCAAAATATCTAAGAAATGGCTAGCTTACCTCGTCCATTTACCCTACACATTCATCTATATTGCCTAATAAAAACCCATAATTATTTTTCTAACTAGTTTGTTTCCTGTGCAACATCCTGCCTATCACTGCATGTGGACATAAATGTGGCTCCCACAAGGGTTTGATCCCAGCATGTCAGTAATAGGCATGATTTAGTTATGAGAAATAAATATAGTATTAAAGGGGCATGTGAATCTTTCATGGAACCTTTTATTCTACCCAGATGCAATATTAAAAAAAAGAATCAGGGCTGAGAAGCTGATTATCTATTTAAGGGACAATATTTCATAATTGAAACCTTACTAGTAATTGAACAAATGATATAAATTCAATCAACAAATTGGCAGTAAACATTGTTAAGCATGGAGATGAAATGATCACAGTCTTTCAATGCAGAAAATTAGAGCAACAATACAATCTAAACAGAGGATGTAGAAAATGTTGAGGGAAGTCACATGGAAGTGATACAAATGGGCCCAAGAGTATAGAGTTGTGAAAATATGTGGTAGTAAAGCAAGAGGTTTCAGTGTTTTTGTTTATTCTTAACCTAGCCTAGGTTCTAACCTCCAAGAGTGATAATCATAGGAGGGATAACAAATTGCAAATGTTTGGTGATGAGTTAGGAGCTATACCAAACTTTCAGAGTTGGGTTAATCAAAAAATAGTTTTAGGAGCAATAATTTCTGCTCAGCAAGAGCTAAAGCTTCACGGTAAGAAGGTGGCACACATTTTTGAACCTTTGAAGCTCATAAATTCATCACTTTTGTTAGATAACTGAGAGGGGGGGTGAATCAGTTAAATCAATTATCCTACAGTCCTAATCTCTTAGATGTACTTTTTCAAACTTATTCAACAATTCAAACAACTTGGCAAGATAAAATAACTATCTTTCTTATTGTTTACCGAATACCAGTAATTATCCAAACTGTGATTACCAATTTATCAAATATGAAACATGTAAAGTATGATAGAAAATTAATCATAACACATAACACAATGATTTAACGTGAAAACCTTGCTAAGGGAAAAACCACCTAGGACCAGTAACCCAAAAATGTTTCACTCTTCTGAAGTGAGCTTGATTAGGAGCCAACCCTATTAAAGGTTACAATGCACACTATTAGGTGTGACCTGGTTAAAGGATTTATCACTAACAGTTAACTTTTGACCAGCAGTCACTATGGGGTAAACAAGATAACAATTAACATTCCTTGAATGTCATATGGAAATACAAAAAGACCATTAAGTCCACTCTATTAAGAGATTTTGTTGTAACAATGGTTAAACTAATACAGTAGTGATCTGATTCAAATAAACCTTAATTTGCAAGTATTCAGATCTATGTTAAGCTCATAAAAACTCTTTTGATCAATAATCAATTCACTTCATCATATCCTTCAACTTACTTCACTCGGTGTATATATATCTCTGACGCTCAATTATGCCTGCAGCTCGGTTCTGTCTATAACCAGTTTGATCATGAATGCATGAAAAATGTCTTCATGTGAAATCTTCTACAGTCTTTATTCATCCGACATAATTCAACAATGAATTCCATGTCTCTTATATAGATGTGTAAACCATTTTCATATCAGTCATTAGATTTTGCCTCTTAATCTCCTTCGTCCATTTTGCCACTTAAACCTTCCTCGATAGATGTGTCAATAACATGCTTCAATATCTTCCCTTATCTCTAAATTTTGTCAATCATGGATCTTATCACACAATACATCTGTTTCCTCGAAATCATAAGCAATTTCTAGCTCATCAATTTCAATCAGCTATTCTAGCATTTAATGTTTTCATCCATACTTGATTAATACTAATTGCATCAATGATAACTAACTCAATTATTACTGTCACTTGGTATACACAAGATTGACTCTGTGTATACAGAAATATTCAATTACCAACCACATTAACTTGTTCAATTCTTATCTCTTCTTCATAATAGAATAATGTAACATGCTCAAGTCAACAATATAATACCATAGACTCATCAATAAGCTACCCAATGTATACCTTATCCTTATCTATCATATCCATCTTTTCCTTATGTAGATGTCTCATTTCTTCATCATTTCTTCCTTCTACAAATGTTTGTAACTATCATGATAAGTATAGTCAAACTAGTTGACATCAATGACAACATATTGATTGATTTAATCATCTTACATATCACTTTAATAGCTCGGTGATCTCTAATCATTGTTCCTTAAGTTCATCAAGATATTCAATTAGTTGTAGGTCATTAATCTCTCCCTTTGGCATTGATGGAAACACAAACAATATGAAATATGCCATACCATACCAAACATATATTCTACAACTATATAGATAAATGTTGTAGCTCGTAAGCTCTCCCTAGCTTGATATTTAATATGTTTAATCACTACAAACAGCATTCCATGCAGACTCTCCCTTCAAATTTGATATTTTTTAGTTCTCTGATTCTTTCTCCCTTTTCATGTTTGCATCTTCTTTCTCCCTTTTCATGTTCTCATCAACAGATATTTCATATAACTTTCTCTATCTTTGATAACAATGACAAAGAAAATAAACATCTCTTCAACAGCCAAGTTGTTCTCTGTTGTTCAGTCCAGATCAAGTACCTTCATGTACTAATATACAATTTTATATTCCAGCTTCTATAATCTTTCACAACCTTAGAAATCCTAAAGTGTGAGCTATATGCATCAACATGAATGATTTTCTAATACAGTATAGGTTGATGCAAACTCTGGATCACCTTAGTGACCAATAGATAGGGGATAGACCCCTAGTCTAGTCCTCAATTACTCAAAAGTGTCCTTCGGTAAGGGCTTGGTAAATATATCATCAAGTTATTCTTTAGACTTCACAAACTCTAGTTTGACTTTCTTTTCTTGTACTTGTTCCCTCAAATAGTGATACTTAATAGATATATGCTTTTTTTTAATGCATCACTGGATTCTTGGAAATGTTTATAGCACTAGTTTTGTCACAATATATAATCACTGGATCAGTGATCACCTCATTCATTCCTTCCAACACTTATTTTATCCAAGCAATATTTGAACAATTAGTAGCAACAGCAACATACTCTGCTTCAGCAGTAGACTGAGAAATACATGCTTGTTTCTTACTTATCCATGTCATAAGCCTTTCTCCCAAAAAGAATGCTCCACCAGTTGTGCTCTTCTGGTCATCAATGTTTCCAGCCCAATCTGCATTAGTGTAAACTCGGAGTTCAAAATTGCATTCCTTTGTGTACCGTAAATCATAGTCTTTAGTTTTCTTCAAATATCACAGAATCTATTTAACAACAACCATATGTGATTCCTTAGGATTAGCAGAAAATCTTGCTACAATCCCAACTATGTGTGCTATATCAGGCCTATTGTGTACCACATATATCATTTTTCTAATCATTGATCTATACAATGCTTGATTTACCTTATTTGATTCATCATCCTTTGTCAACTTACATCCTATCACCATTGGTGTACCTACAGATTTTGAATCTTCCATGCCAAAAGTCTTTAACACTTCCTTGATGTATTTTGATTGAGTTATGAAAATCTCATCATTCTATTGAATAATCTGCAAACCTAGAAAGAATTTAATCTCTCCAAACATTGAGATTTCAAACTCTTTTCTCATTTCATCAGCAAAATATTTGCAAATAATATCATGTCCTCCAAAGATTATATCATCAACAAAAATTTCAGCAATCAAAATGTTTTCATCAAATTCTCCTTTCATGTAAAAATTGTTATTTTCACTTGTCCTTACAAAGCCAATACTAATAAGATAAGCATGTAAGCTTTCATACCATGCTCTCGGTGCTTGCTTCAGTCCATATAGTGCTTTGTTTAGTCTACATACCATGTTCTTCTGATTTGGATCAACAAAACCTTCAGGTTGTTCTATGTATACCTCTTCCTCAAGAATTCCATTCAAAAATTTTAATTTCACATCCATTTGATATACTTTGAATTCCTTATGTGCAGCATATGCAAGTAATATTCAGACTCCTTCAAGTCTTGCTACTAGTGCAAAAGTTTCACCATAGTTAATTCCTTCTTCTTGTGCATATCCCTTGCAAACAAGTCTTGCTTTATTTCTAGTAACTTCACCATTCTCATTCAACTTATTTCTGAAAATCCACTTAGTACCAATTACATTTTTATCACTCTATCTCAGTACCAATGTCCATGTTTTATTTTTCTCAATCTGTTCAATTTCTTCATTCATGGCCTTAATCCATTCCTCATTTTCAAGTGCATCTCTAACATGCTTAGGCTCAAATTCACAAACTAAGTATGTGTTCTATCTTAACTTAATTCATGTCATCATGCCAGCTTGCTTGTCTCCAATAATTTGGTTTTGTGGATGGTGTCTTCTTACAAATCTCGCTAGCACTTGTTCTCTTCTTTGCTCATCATTCGGTTCAGGTTCATTTTCTTCCTCAGTAGCTTCTTCCTGGTTCTCGGTTTACATTTGCTGATTCTCAGTAGCATTAAACTATCGCTTGGTAGACTTAGCATGTGGCTTCGACAGATAGTCTGGATGTTCAATATATGTAAACCTACCATAATCTTCTAGTTCCTTTTTTCTTTCTTTGTCATTCTTTTCAGCAAACTCATCAACTTTCACATTAGCACTTTCAATCATTTTCTTAGTAGCCTTGTTCAAACATTTGTATGCTTTGCTCTTAGTAGAATATCCTAAAAATATTCCTTCATCACCTTTAGAGTAAAAAATAACCATTTCTATCATCTTTCAGAATGTAACATCTGCTTCCCAAAATTCTAAAATAACTTACATTTGGTGTGTAGCCAAAGCATAACTCATAAGGTGTCTTATTTGTGTCTTTCTTCAGTTGAACTCGGTTCAAGGTGTATGCAGGAGTGTTAATAGCTTCTCTCTAGTACATTTGTGCAACATCTTTCTCAATCATCAATGTTCTGGCATAATCAACTATAGATCTATTCCTTCTTTCTACAATACCATTTTGTTGTGGTATCCTCGGTGCAGAAACCTATCTTTTAATTCCACACTCATTGCAGAATTTAGTGAATTCATCAGAAATAAAACTCACCTCCTCTATCAGATCTTAAGAATTTTAATTCTTTCTCGGTTTCCCTTTCAACTTTAGCTCTATACAACTTAAACAATTTGAAAGATTCAGATTTCTCTTTCAAGAACATAACTGTCATCATCCTAGAGTATTCATCAACAAATAAAATGAAATATTTTTCACCATAATAACTCTAAGTTCTCATAGGACCACATAAGTTAGTATGCAGCAACTCCAAAATACCTTTGGAAGAATAGTCTTTGCTTTTAAAACTAGATTTAGTCATCTTCTCTTTCTAACATTGATTGCACATAACATGGTTAGGTTTAGTTAGACTCGGTAAACCTCTAACTCTTCTCTTCTTATTGATCTTAAGCATGTTATCAAAGTTCACATGACACAGTCTCTTATGCCACAACCACACATCTTCATTCTTAGCCAACAAACAAGAAGTTTTAGCATTGTCTAGACAGAATAGTTTACCTTTGGATTGTCCACCAGTACCGACCAGATTTTTAATTTCATTATATATTTTAACCTTCCTACTTGTTGGTCTCCCTTTTTCCCACACTATCAGATTTACACTATGACTGATAAATTGATATCACTGACTCTCAATAACCACTCCAAAGTCTGACAAGAAAAGGGGCCAATTAACAAGGATCAACTATATGACCCTCCTACACTTTGAGATCCACATCACTCAGGTGGGTGTACCTCATTTGCACACACATGACTCTTTTTGATAAAAAATCCTATAGGTATATAACTATGGATAGCTTTCAGATCCCTATAGGTATCCTATACCCCAATAAAACCATAAATCTTCTGCAATAATTTATTTGCATAGAATGAATCTGAAAAATAGAAAGGACTTCTACTATCTCCTATCAACATGAAATGAGAAAAGGATTTCATTTGAATGAGTTTATGTTTTGGGTTGAATGGACCCCTGAAATACCCTAAGTCTCTCATAGACTAATCCCTTATCCAATGAGCAGCAGAGTCAAATACATCACTGCAACAAAGAGCTATGAATAGAGAAAAAATACATTCTAATATGTTGATGCCTTACACCAATCATATACCATTGATTAGATCATTCTTTAAGCAATCCACCTGTGTACCCAGATATGCTATCACCTATTCAAAGGATTTTAACTCTCCCCTTAGTAGAGACCTAGGAACAAGAAATACATTAATCAGCATCCACTGAAAGACAAGCATGAAATATCCTTGATACCCTAGCTCATACACATCTAAAAACCAGTCCTAAACTTAGTTGTTTCTATGAAAAAAAATCTATTGCAAACACCTTAGAAATATAATAGAAAGATTACAACACCCTTGATGCTTTAATCAAAAAGTTCAAGACTCAAATGGAGACAGTCTGATAGTAGTACCAATATATTGAAATCTTACTCATAAGATAGATAGTTACAACTTATATTCTATTCTCAAAGCCAGAAAGGAAAGAGGGAAAACCCTATATGTAGAGAAGAAAGAAGTATATTAGAAGAAAGAACATTCATGGAACCAGGGAAATTGGAACCCCTTAGATTACCAATATTTGGAACCCTTCTAAATGATCCTGAAAATCCTTTTATAGGAATAAGGATTGCAATAAGCTATGGATCATTTAGGGAAAAATTAGGTCTACAACAACCAAACTTCAACAAGAAATGATAGAATGTAGGAAAAATCCTAGAAACCCGGGTGAATCAGATCAAATCTAATGTGCAATCATTTGGTTTTGATCGTCAAGGCTTACTGCAAAATCAATTTGAAATTGATTTCTTGTTGTAGGCAAAACAAAATTAAATGTCAGGACACCCAAAGGAAACATGTGTGTATAGGGCATGGAAATCTTTGACCTCTATCAAACCCTAGCTGCCTGTGCTAAGCAACACTCATCTGCATTTAAACTGGCATGGCACCCTAGGTAGAAAAATTAGATCAGGCAACCACCCATATCTTCTTCATCAATTCTCTAACTGTAACCATCTCGAAAAAATCAATTCTGAGCTACCCTTTTTTTGCTTATGGCTCACTGTAACAAACCATGGCAAAAACCCTCGGTTTAATTCAAATTTGGTGGCAATGACTACTTTGATCAATTTTAAAACATAGCCATCAATTCATCTCCTTCCCGATAGATCAGGCGGTCCTCATTTAATCACATAACGGTCAACAAGTTTTCATCAGCCCTTTAAAACATGACCGTCAATCTTCACTAAACGAAAAGATCAATGGTTGTCCCAAGATCGCAAAGAATAAAACCTCGTGCATCTTTTTTATGCAAAGTCATGACAACCATCAGATCATAGAAGATCTATGGTGCAGTAAAATCTACAACATCTCGGCCCCACCTGACAACCTTACATCACCATATAGCTCGACCAATCAAAAATAGGCACCTCAAATCTATCTAGCACAGGACCCACCTATCAGTTTACCTTAACACGTTGGAAGATCGGACGATCATCACATGATCGCAAAGGGGAAAAGCTTTCCCTATAGTCATACAACAATCATCGGATTAAAATAAGACTGAATGCCAGGCCCTGCTAGCAATTTACAAGTCACTCTCCTCTACGGGTCAATCAAGGGTGGACACGTCATCAAATCCAGTAATTGGACCCATATCATTTTTCATTTTTCAACCCTAAAAAGCACTTAACCCCTAGTCATCTGGCGAACTGGCGACTGAAGGCACCTCCCAGTTGCTCAATATTTAACTTGGGTTTGGTTCGGAGACTGGGCGACAAAGCATTTCTCATAGTCGCTAAATTTTCTTGACTTGCGATTTGATTGGGAGATAACGTGACTGAAGTATTTTCCAAGTCTCGGTATATTTCTCTTAACTCTAGTTAAATTCAAAGACCACATGAAAGCCTTTATTCACCAAGTCACCAGATATCCCACCTAACCTCAGACATATTATAAGATTAAGTGCCAACCGTTGATCCCTTCTTTATCCTATGGTCCTCGCTGAGTTTCTAGACATTTCATGACTTAACCACTACATCACGAGATCAAGAGATAACCATATCATTGGATCATTGAATGTTTAGAACATAACTACCCGAATTAGGAGAACATGCGACCACTGCAATCACTGGGTTGCCAGATAAATAGACAAACAGCCCGGGAACCTGGAGACCTGGCGAATGCTTAGTCGCAGAGTTGTTGAATTGGAGACATAACAATGTGCCAAGAAAATGAACATGTGCATAAATGGAGACTTAAGTGGCTGGAAAAGGTAACGAGGAAATAGAATAGGCCAAGGGTTTTTTAGACTTAGACAATTTTTTGAAACCCTTAAGACATGAAAATGACCTATTTCTCAGACCTTACAACTTGAATATCTCCCTGGTTTTTGCAAATGAACACATGCACTCTGAACTAGAGCTTGATGACATCAAAAACTATCTCTGGCTAAGGGTGCAAGCAATGAAACCTAATAGATCTTCTTCACTGATTAAAACAAGTTTACAGGTGGGAAAGACTACTTTTTTAGGGTTTTGCAAGGAATAGGCCATTTTCAAAGGGTTTTTTTGCAATGATAGGAAAATGGCCTAATAGTGGCTCTGTCTGGGGATGCATGTCTCTTGCAAGCATGACAAGAATTCAGGATTACTAGATGAAGTAAACCACCAACTGGACAGAAAGACTGATAGGGAACCCTCTCAAAAATTGGCAAACAAACCAGGAAAATAGGAAGGGAAACACACAACAAAAAGGGAAAATATTTACAAATATTTACAAGATTTGAAACTTTACTTGGCGACCCCAGGCTACCAAAAGAAAATCAAATACCCTCTTGAATCAAAGGTATGATTTTCATCCACATACGTAATCAAACATCTGAAAATGTAATGACAATCTTGCAGCCAACATATGTGAATAGCTATGGGCTGAAAAATAAAATTGCAATTATCACTACCCATGCTCTTCCAGTCACAACCATCATATTCATACTCCAAGAAGTATGGAGTATCATTTAACTCTTCCTGATTACTGGGAATAAAAATTTCATCTAGTAATGCATCAGAAAATAAAGCATAGTGATCATCATGCATTACTACAAAAATACCTGGCTAAAAAGGACTTGGATCCTCAGATTACCTTCATGCATTGCTTCATCCACTAAGAAACTTGGTTCCTCTTGGATATCTTCATGAACTGGATCATGAACCAAGTGAAGATCTCTTTCACAAATTTTGTGATAGGGGGACAATTGATCTACATCATCATTTCTATCAAAATAATTTATGTCCCAATTATTGAAGACTAAGTCCTTAATACTGTCACCTTCACTATCATATTTAGCAAAAGAAGGAAAAGGATATGATCAAGAAACTTTCTCATCACTGGAATCTTTATGATAGGAAAACACACTGTCATGACCTTCAACCTCAGAGTCACTACATGAGGGGATCTCTGGTAAACACAGATCATATTGATCACTTTAAACACTTACCTCATTATTGGTGTCAAAGGATTTATCAAAGGGAGGCTGTAAATCAAAATCCATAATAGGTGCATACGTTTTGAATTCATCAGCCAAGAGTGCCGAAATATTTTCACTTCTCAATGGACTTTGGACCATACTTTCATCTTCATCAGCCTCACCCCTAGTGCTGAAAACATCATCTCTATCTAAAACAAGGACCGACATCTCTAGCCTTAAATCATCTTGTATGAAGAAAAAACTATAGGAATCATCATCGACATCATATTCAATATATTTCCCTTCACACAAAACATCCTCAAACCAAGACAAGAAGGTAACCTTCTCATGTTGATAAAAATAAAAATCTACAAACATATTGGAAATATTGTCAACCTCAGATTCATCCTCAACATCCTCATATGCATTGACCTCAAAGTCAGCATCATAATCAACACTTTCTACATAATGAGGATCAACATCAAAAATACTGGCCTCTTCATGATCAACATAAAGAACTGCCAGTCCTCGCAATCTATTATCCTCCTCTAACTGCCAGATCTCAACACTTCTCTTCGCAATCTTCTTCTTGAGGGAAGAAATTTCGATGAGAAGATTTTCATAATCATTATCATGGATGGTGGGATCAACAGAGACACTAATGTCTGGCATTTGATCCTCATTATTTTCTTCATACCCATCCATGTCATCTCCTTCATCAAAATACTCTATAAACATTGCGCTCAATACATCCCAAGAAGGGATAGAACATGAAGACAAGGACATAAACCAATCCCTTGCACTTTGTGATAGAGTTTGCACAAACAACCTCATAGCAACATCTTCATGGTCAATATCCATTTCACCAAAAATACCCATGAGATCATATATATGTTGGCTTGCCGAAATTGACCCATTGGCCATGAATCTAGGCAAGCCCTCCCCATCCTTAGTAGAAAACTCATTAGGGGCACCTTCAATGCCATCAAAACAAAAGGGCATGTATTCCTCCATAGGAACTTCCCACTAATACTCATCCTTTTATAGTAGTGTTGAACACTTGATAGGGAAACATTTTTCACAACTAATTTTCATAAAAGAATTTGCATATGAAAATCAAAATACATGGATGAATTGCAGTAGAAAACTTAACTTGTTGACTAAGAAGCGGAGTAGATCTAGAGCTCTCTCATAGCTCCATCAAGTTCTTTGCTTTGTAGAGTTGCCACCTCCTTGAAGAGGAAAATATTGCACTTATTTTTGTATCTCCTTCTAGCCAACCGAAACTTCACCAGGATTTACATAATGTTTGTCAGAGACTGCACTGATCAAACAGAGAACTCAGCGTCGCCACTCACAACTAGGTGAGATGATTAAAATTTTTGAATCTTAACTCTATACTATGGCCTCTCCAACAGAGTCACCATTTTGTTGGTCTCCCTTTTCCCACACTATCAGATTTACACTATGACTGATAAACTAATATCACTGACTCTCAATAACCACTCCAAAGTCTGACAAGAAAAGGGTTTAATTAACAAGGATCAACTATATGATCCTCCTACACTTTGAGCTCCACATCACTTAGGTGGGTGTACATCATCTACACACACATGACTCCTTTTGATAAATAATAGGCCTACAAGTATATAACTATGGAATAGCTTTCAGATCCCTATAGGTATCTTGTATCCCAATGAAACCATAAATCTTATGCAATAAGTTATTTGCATAGAATGAATCTGAAAACTAGAAAGGACTTCTACTATCTCCTATCAACATGAAATGGGAAAAGGATTTCATTTGAATGAGTTTATGTTTTGGGTTGAATGGACCCCTGAAATACCCTAAGTCTCTCATAGACTAGTGCCTTATCCAATGGGCAACAGAGTCAAATACATCACTGCAACAAAGAGCTATGAATAGATTAAAAAATACATTCTAATATGTTGATGCCTTACACCAATCATACACCATTGATCGGATCATTCTTTAAGCAATCCACCTGTGTACCTAGATATGCTATCACCTATTCAAAGGATTTTAACTCTCCCCTTAGAACAAACCTACGAACAAGCAATACATTAATCAGCATCCACTGAAAGACAAGTATGAAATATCCTTGATACCCCAACTCATACACATCTAAAAACCAATCCTAAACTTAGTTGTTTCTACAAAAATAACTCTATTACAGATACCTTGGAAATACAATAGAAAGATTACAACACCCTTGATGCTTTAATCAACAAGTTCAAGACTCAAATGGAGACAGTCTAATATAGTACAAATATATTGAAATCTTACCCATAAGACAGACAATTAAAACTTATATTCTATTCTCAAAGCCAGAAAGGCAAGAGGGAACACCCTATATGCAAAGAAGAAGTATATTACAAGAAAGAACATTCATGGAACCAGGGAAATTGGAACCCCTTAGATTACCAATATTTGGAACCTTTCTAAATGATCCTAAAAATCCTTTTATAGGAACAAGGATTGCAACAAGCTACAGATCATTTAGGGAAAAATTAGGTCTACAACAACCTCAACAACCAAACTTCAACAAGAAATGATAGAATGCAGGAAAAATCCTAGAAACCCAAGTGAATCAAATCAAATCTAATGTACAATCATTTGGTTTTGATCATCAAGGCTTACTGCAAAATCAATTTGAAATTGATTTCTTGTTGCAAGAAAAACAAAATTAAAAGTTAGGACACCCAAAGGAAACATGCGTGTACAGGGCATGGAAATCTCTGACATCTATCAAACCCTAGTCGCATGTGCTAAGCAATAGTTATCTGCATTTAAACCATCATGGCACCCCAGGAAGCAAAATCAGATCAGGCGGCCACCCATATCTTCTTCATCAATTCTCTAACTACAACCATCCCAGAAAAATCAATTCTGAGCTACCCTTTTGTCGCTTATGGCTCACTGTAACAAACCCTAGCAAAAACCCTCAGTTTAATTGAAATCTAGTGGCAACGACTAATTTGATCAATTTTAAAACATAGCCATCGATTCATCTCCTTATCAGTAGATCAAGCGGTCCTCATTTAATCACATTATAGTCAACAAGTCTTCAGCAGCCCTTTAAAACATGACTGTCGATCTTTACTAAAGGAAAATATCAATAGTTGTCACAAGATCATGAAGAATAAAACCTCATGTATCTCTACTATGCAAAGTCATGACAACTGTCAGATCATGGAAGATCTATGGTGCACTAAAGCTTGCAACATCTCGACCCCACCTGACAAGCTTACATCACCATCCAGATCGACCAATAAAAAATAGGCACCTCGGATCTATCTGGCATAGGACCCACATGTTAGTTTACCTTAACATGCTAGAAGATCGAACGATCATCGCATGATTGCAAAGGGGAAAATCTTTCCCTGCGATCATACGACAACCATCGGATTAAAAGAAGACTAAATGTCGGGGCAATTTACAAGTCACTCTCCTCTGCGATCAATCAAGGGTGGACATGTCATCAAATCCGGCAATCAGACCCATATCATTTTTCATTTTTCAACCCTAACAAGCATTAACCCTTGGTCATCTAGTGAACTAGCGACTGAAGGCACCTCCTAGTTGCTCAATATTTTTCTTAACTTGGGTTTGGTCCAGAGACTGGGTGACAAAGAAATTCTCACAGTCGCCGAATTTTCTTGACTCGCGGTTTGATTAGGAGATAACACGACTGAAGTATTCACCAAGTCTCGATACATTTCTCTTAACTCTGGTTAAATTTGGAGACCACGTGAAAGCCTTTATTCACCAAGTCTCCAGATATCCCACCTAACCTCAGTCAGATTATGAGATCAAGTACCAATCATTGATCCCTTCTTTATCCTATGGTCCTCGCTGAGTCACTAGACATTTAATGACTTAACCGCTACATCATGAGATCAAGAGATAACTGTGTCACTGGATCATTGAACATTTAGAACATAACTGCCAGAATCAGGAGAACATGTGACCACTGGAATCACAGTCACCAGATAAATAGACAAACTACCCAGGAACTTGGAGACCTGGCGAATGCTTAGTCGCAGGATCGCTGAATTGGAGACATAACAACCAACCAAGAAAATGAACATGTGCATAAATGGAGACTTAAGTGGCTGGAAAAGGTAACGAGGAAATAGAACAGGCCAAGGGTTTTTTGGACTTAGACTATTTTTTGAAACCCTTAAAGACATGAAAATGACCTATTTCTTAAACCTTACAACTTGAATATCTCCCTAGTTTTTGCAAATGATTACATGTGCTTTGAACTAGAGCTTGATGACATCAAAAACTATCTCTGGCTAAGGGGGCAAGCCATGAAACATAATAGATCTTCTTTGCTAATTAAAACAAGTTTTCAAGTGGGCAAGAAAACTTCTTTAGGGTTTTGCAAGGAATAGGCCATTTTCAAAGGATTTTTTGCTATGACAGGAAAATGGCCTAACACTACTTTTAAATGCAACTCGATGACCTAAATTATTCAGTTGTGCTACACTCAATAGATTATCGTTAATTCCTTTCACCCAATATGCATTATCGCATCTAATCTTATCATTCAACAAGATAGATCCTTTTCCTTTTACTTGACAAGGTGTATCATTTCCCATTTTAACTAATTCTCCATTGTAGTGTTCAAGGTATTTAAATTTATCCTCATCACCAGTCATATGATGTGTACAACCACTATCAATAATCTATGTGTCATTCTTGCTAACTTTAGATATAAGTGTTGTTTCCACATACCTTTCTTCTTCGTCTGAATCATCTTTCATTACAACAAATACCACTTCAATTTCATCATCAGTGTCAGTTTTAGTGTCATTATCATCATCTCCAACAAGGTAACATTCCTTCTTGCCTTTGTCTTTGTAGTCTTAGTTGTTTCTTTAGTCATAGTGTCAGTTTCTTCTATTATCTCAGTTATCTCTTCTACCAAACATTCCATCACCAGATCGGTCATTGTCTTTATGTTTATCTTTCATGTTAGGACATCTAGCAGCAATATGGTCAATCTCTTTACAATTAAAACATGCTAAAGGTAACTTTCATTTATACCTTCCTTTACCTTTCTGAAGTTGTCTAGACATAAGTGCTTCAATCTCATCAAGCTCATCTTCACTATCACTGCCACTTTCATTCTTTATGTTATGCTTACTGCTAGACTTACCAATCTTCAAGGATGACATAAAAGAAAACTCAACACTCGGTACAATACTATTATCATAGTTATTCAGCTCAAAAGTAGTCAGCTTGCCAATTAGACTATCAAGTGTAAGAATACTACCAGGTGCAGATCTCATTTCATGAATAGAAGAAATCCTAATAGCATAGTGATGCAAGGGCATCCTCGATTCCTGAAGATTCTAGCAGTCTCGGTAACTGTCTGGTGGAGTTCGGTTAATTGGTTGGTGATCTCGGTAGAAGACTAGAGTTTCTCGATCTTTGGTGATATTTCTCGGTCGGAGTCTATTTGGCTTCACCGATGGAGCTTGGTGGTTGTGGTAAAGGTTCTTAGTTGGAAGTACCGACGAAGCTCGGTAGATGATGGTCACTTGGTGACTCAGTGTTTCTAGTGCTCAGTGCTTGGTTACTGACGAGGTCTCAATGTTTATTACTGGTGCTTGATGTTCTTGTTGACCAACTTGTGTGTTTGAATTAATCATCTTGGCCGACTGGTGCATTTAATTCGTGTTGTGCTCCTCAAGTTATGGATTGACCGTTGGATGTGTGGGGACCTAGATCTGGCACGTTGCATTCTCCTATGTGGATCTAGATGTTGATATGATGAATTAATTGTTGGAAGGCTATTTGAGAGCTGCCTAATGTTTCATTTAATATTTGTTTGTCTTTGGAAGCTGATTAGGTTTTGGGATTTAATTTTTTGTAAAGCCAACTTATAGTTGTGTAGTATTTAAGAGGGTGTTTGGGTAGTTGTTTAGAGAGAAGATTTGGGAAGGTAGAAGGAAGTAGAAGAAGTGTAGCAGAGTTAGTAGCTTGTGAGCTTAGGAACAAGAAGATTGCTTGGTGGCTTACGAGCATAGGTTTAGATCTTTCTTGGAGTACCTACCAGTGTCATGTTGTGTTATAGACCTGGGCTAGCTAAGAATTATGTTGGATCTTGTGTGATCTTGTTGAATTGTTGTAATCTTTGATGTATTTGGTCGTAATCAAGAAGGCCTTACAACTCGGCATGTTTCTTGTAAGCTTGGTTACTAATGAATAAAGAAGATTTTGATTCTATATTTGTGTTGTGTTGTGCTATTCCACATTGTTGATGTTTGGCTGCAAGTTTGGATAGTCCTTAACTGGATCCTCCTTGCTTGACTGTATCAGAATGGTATCAGAGCTAGGTTGATCTTGTTTGGATAAAGGTTGGTGAAGAGATTGTGTGCAATCTGAGTTGTAGATCCATGTTATTGAACTTATAAAATAATGGCCTAGTTGTTCATGCGAGGTGGCGGGTTGCGATCTGACTTGCATATAACTCATAGGTTGTCACAAGGTGGTCGGTGTAGGGTTTTTTGCAGAGGGTTTTCAAAGATCTTTGGAGATGCCTCCAAGAATATTAGACCCTTGTGCAATTGCAGATCTCTATGATGTCGTGGAAGCGAATATTTCTGAAAGGTTTTCTCATTATGAAATGAATTTGTTGAGCCATATGGAGAACCGGGTGGATAACCTTGTGAAGGAAAGTGTTGTTGAGCTTTGTAAAGCTTACCAAAGTTGGGATATGCCAATCCAGAAGAAATTTGTCTAGCCAGTTAGAAGACTGGTTCGAGAGAGAAGACATCTTGACAAGGTTACTTGTGACCATGTGGAAATATGTGAAATTGGTTTTAATGTTCAGTTGGTGGAGTTTGACATGAAATTGATGCAAAGGGGGAGAGGGACCTTAGGGGCCAAATGATGGCGCACCCTACAGATCCAGCCTTTCTCAACAACACATGGAAGCAACAACGACACAGTGAGAGAGAGAAAGTAGGATCAATGATTTATTAACTTCATTCAAATTGATTCATACATGTCAGGCTGTAAGGCCTTCTCGATTATAGCCAGATATTACAATGAAATACAAAATTCCTCAAATGTGCAAGGATCTGCCAACAATCTTGATTCTACTATCACCTATCTTCTATCAAAACTAACTCCCTAAACTCTAACCAAACAATTATACTTCTACAAAAGGCTACCAAACTGAGTCAGCCTTCAGATCCATAATCAATAGAAGAAATGGTCAGATCTAGGACCACATGCTTCCCAATGATGGATACCAACATTAAATTCATGACCCATAATCAATGCACAAGTTGGCCTTAATAGAAACTCAAAATAAACTACTCAGTAAGCAAGGATGACCGAGCAACATACAAGCATCGTCGAGTGCCAGTGAAACAACTGACCGCCCAAGAGACAACTGACCATACTCAGTAACCAAAGGAAACCGACCAACTTGGTCAAAGTAGGAACCGAGCAACACAAACAAACTTCAAAATCTTTTTGGTGACACAGGATTACCAAGGACTTGAGATGCTCCTACATCATACACCTGGAGTTATTTAGAAATGATTCTCTGAATCATTCAGCAGGTCTAGTTTGAGTTGTATCCAACTCAAACTGTGAAATCCATGAACTATCTTCAATCAGTCTATTCTTCCATTTTACTAGATATTCCATATATTGTTTACCTCTTGTGCTCTTGCCAATTCTTTGTTCCAAAATCTGCTCAACTTCCTCATTCTACTTCTTAGGATACTCCATCGGTACTATCATGTCTTCATCAGGTTCATGATACTCATACAAATCAATAATGTTGAAAATTGGTGATATGTCCATGTCATCAAGTAACTAAATCTCATATGCATTTCCACTGTCGAATTTCTTCAAAATCTTGCAAGGTCCAAACTTCTTCATTTTCAGCTTCCCATATGTTCCAACAGGAAATCGACCTTTCTTCAAATGAACCATCACTTCATCACCAACATTAAAAGTTTTATGTCTCCTTGATCTATCAGCTCTATCTTTTTATTTCTGATTACTCTCTTCCAGCTTGATTTTCACATCTTCATGCAATGTCTTCATGTACTCAGCAAATTTCACTCCTTCAGCACTTCTCTTACTTTCATTAGCAATGTCTCTCAAATCAGATATACCTCTCAGCTGTATGTCATTCACAATCTCAAATGGTGTTTTTCTAGTACTCCTATTCACTGAATTATTGTATGCAAACTCTTCTTGTGTCAACACAGAATCCCAATTACTAGGTGTGTCTCCAACTAAACATCTCAAAAGATTTCCCAAACTCTTGTTCACAACCTCTGTCTATCCATCAGTTTGTGGGTGAAATGTAGAACTATATTTCAACTCAATGCCAAACTTTCTCCAAAGAGTCTTCCAAAAGTATCCAACAAATTTACTGTCTTGGTTAGAGCCAATACTCCTCGGTAATCCATGCAATCTAAAAATTTCCTTAAAGAAAAGATTTTCTACATGTACTGCATTTGATGTCTTTCTACAAGGTATAAAATGTGCCATTTTTGAAAATCTATCTAGCACAACAAATATAGAATCATTACCTCTTACTATCTTTGGTAAGCCAAGAACAAAATCCATACTGATGTCAGTCCAAGGTTTCTCAGGTACAACAATTGGTGTATACAATCTAGTATTTTGACTTACTCCTTTTGCAACTTGACAAATTCCACAACTTTTCACAAATTTTTGATCTTTATACAACTATGGCCAAAAGTATTTCTCCTTAAGAAAATTCAAAGTTTTATCAATACCAAAATGTCCAGCCAAACCACTACTATGTTTCTCCTTCATCAAATTAGTTCTCATTTGTCCTCTTGATATACACAACTGAATACCTTTAAACAACATACCTTCTTGAATGAAATGTTCTTCCCATTTTGTACTCAGTTGATCTTGAATAGGTTCTCTGCACTTTCTCTATTGCTCAGAAAAATCAAGATCAGTTTCATACAAATCTATCATCTCATCAAAACCAAGAACTTCAATTTTCATCTCGGTCATCAAAGATCTTCTTCTACTTAATGCATCAGCAACTCAGTTAGTGACTCCACTTTTATGTTTTATCACAAATGTATAACTCTCCAAGTACTCAACCCATTTCATATGTCTCTGATTCAACTTATTCTGACTACCCAAGTATTGTGAAGGCTTATGATCAGTATACAACATAAATTCACTTGGTATCAAATAGTGTCTCTATTTCTTCAGTGCTTGAACAATAGCATAGAATTTTTTATCATACACAGAATATTTCCTTCTAGCATCATTCAACTTTTCACTAAAGAAAACAATAGGTTTACCTTCTTGACTCAACACGGCTCCACTTGCACTACCACTTGAATCACATTCCACTTGAAATACCTTATTGAAATCAAGCAATGCCAAAATAGGAAATTTAGCAACCTTCTACTTTAGAGTCTCAAAAAATTTATCATCTCCATGTGTCCACTTGAATTTTCTTTTATCCCCTCTCATAGTCTCAGTCATAGCATTACAAATTGAACTAAAATTTATTATGAACTTTCGGTAAAAACTTGCCAAACCATGAAATGATCTTACCTCACTAGCATTCATAGGTGTAGGCCAATTCAAAATAGCTTCAACCTTTTTAGGATCCATCTTCAAACCATCAGCTAAAATTGCAAACCCCAAATACACAATCTCCTCTTTCATGAATGAACGCTTTTTCAGATTTATCAGCAACTTTTCTTCTTTCAATCGCTGCAAAACTTGTCTAACATGCAACATATGTTCTTCTTTGGTCTTACTAAATATCATAATATCATCAAGATATACAATCACAAGCTTACCCAAGAATTTCTTCAAAACTTTATTCATTTGCCTCATAAAAGTACTCAGTGCATTAGTTAAACAAAAAGGCATAACCAACCACTCATACAAACCTTCTTTTGTCTTGAAAGCAGTCTTCCACTCATCACCTTCTTTGATTCTGATCTGATGATACCCACTTTTCAAATCAATCTTTGTGAAATACTTTGCTCCAGTCAAACTGTCCATTATATCTTCCATTCTTGGTATAGGAAACCCATACTTCACTGTTATCTTATTGATTGCTTTGGAATTAGTACACATTCACCATTCTCCATTATTCTTAGGTGTCAATACCATAGGTAGTGCACAAGGACTCAAACTTTCTCTAATCAAACCTTTATCCAACAACTCTTGAATCTCTCGGTTCAATTCCTAATTCTTCGTAGGTGTCAACTGATGAGGTGCCTTATTTGGTAAACTAACCGATGATCAATACTTCTCTTTAGTGGAAAACCATCAGGTACATTATCAAAAATGATATCACTATACTCGGTGAGTAACTTATCAATTTCCTCAGGAACATTATCCTATGTTTTCTTTCTCGGTTTGTTAGGAATCGCAGCAAAACATACATCATTCTTCTTCAAATCCTTAACAAACTTTCTTCCTTCCATCAAGAAAACTTTCACAGATGTGCAAAAATTACTAACAGGTTCTTCCATCAAAGGTAACAAGATTTGTTTTCTTCCATCAGCCATAATAGTTTACTTATGCAATCTCCCATCATATATAGCATGTCTATCATATTGCCAAGGTCTACCCAATAAAATAGGACAACAATCCATAGGCATGATATCACACAACACTTTATCATAGTACTTTCCAATCTTCAAATTCACATAACATTGTTCACTTACCAAGAGTCTATGCTCATCTTTGATCCATGAAATCTGATAGGGCTTTAGATGTTTCAATCTTTCCAACTACAACTTTGTGACCATGTCCTCAGATGCCAGATTCTTTGAGCTACCACTGTCAATGATTACCTTCCAAACTTTGTCAGAAACTCTACATCTAGTCTTGAAGAAAATTTTCCTTACTGGATCTTCCTTTTTACTTTCATTCCATAGTGCTCTTCTTACCATCAAGTTATTTTCCTTCTCAGGTTCATTCAGTGACTCTTCTTGTACCAAAGCATTTCTACTTCTTACTAGCATCTGTACATTCAAAAGATCTATGTCCTTCTTCTCCACAATTGTAACAAGTTCCTTGGAAATAACCTCTGCTATAACCACCTCGGTAGTTACTGCCTCTGCCTCTAGATGAACTTTCACCTTTCCACTCGGTCTTGCCTTTGTCCAAATTTGTCTTTTCAGGATCAGATCTACTATTTTCACCGTAAGATCTACCTCTTCCTCTGGGGAGTCTACCATCTCGACCTCTTTGTCTTTTTTCATGTCTCTTGTTCAATTTCTCCTCGGCCTTCAATGAAAATTGATAAGCCTCTTCAATGTTTTCCAACTTGACCAAACTGATTTCCTCTTAGATGGAAACTCTCAAACCATTCAAGTATCTAGCAATTCTTTCCACATCATCTTCATCATGTCCAGATCTGATATCTAATCTATAGAATTCCTCAATATACTCTTTTATCGAGCCATCTTTTTGCCTTAGATGTTGCATTCACCTAACTAGGTTAATCTGATAATCATAAGGTAAGAACTTTCCTTTCAATTTATTCACCATTTTATTCCATACCTTGATTTTGTCTTTGCCTTTCTTTTTCTGATCCAATTGCAGATGTTCCCACCATAAGGATGCATGACCTTTCAACTTTGTGCCTGTAATTTTCACCTTCTTCTCTTCAGATACATTCTCATACTCAAAATACTTTTCCATTTCAATGATCCAGTCTATCAATTCATCAAAATCCAATTTTATACTATATTCAGGAGGATTGAAATGTGGTGTTGACTTCAAACTTGTCAAAGCCTTCAAGAATCTTTCCTCACCCTGATCCATCACTGGTGTAGGTTCTGCTTCACCTTGTTCTACTTCAACTTCATCATCACTAACATCTTCAAGATGTCTACCTCTTATCTAGGCTATTTCAACAGCTTCTAATCTAGTAGCAAGTTGTCTCAACATGCCTACCAATCCTGGATCCGCTTCTCACCTCCCATGAACCATCTTGAGAACCCTCTACAATTGCAGGTCAGATTGCAATCTGCCACCCCACAAAAATTTAGTTAGGGCTTCGCAAGAAGGAACCTACAAACCTAGATCCGCAGACCTAGATCCAGATCTCACCTCGCTCTGATACCACCTGATGCAAAGGGGGGGTGGGACCTTAGGGGCCAAATAATGGCACACCCTATAGATCCAGCCTTTCTCAACAACACGTGAAAGCAACAATGACACAATGAGAGAGAGAAAGTAGGATCAATGATATATTAACTTCATTCAAATTGATTCATACATGTTGGGCTATAAGGCCTTCTCAGTTATGACCAGATATTATAATAAAATATAGAAGTCCTCAAAAGTGCAAGGATCTGTGAACAATCTTGATTCTACTATCTCCTATCTTCTATCAAAATTGACTCCCTAAACTCTAACCAAACAACTATACTTATACAAGAGGCTACTGAACTAAGTCAGCCTTTAGATCCACAATCAATAGAATAAATGGTTAGATCTGGGACCACATGCTTCCCAATGATGGATACCAGCATTAAATCCATGACCCATAATCAATGCACAAGTTAGCCTCAATAGAAACTCAAAATAAACTACTTGGTAAGCAAGGATGATCACGCAATAGACAAGAATCGTCGAGCACTAGTGAAACAATCAATCACCCAAGAGATAACTGACCATACTTGGTAACCAAAGGAAATTGACCAACTACCAACCAACTCAGTCAAAGAAGGAACTGAGCAACATAGACAAACTTCAAAATATTTTTGGTGACATAGGATTCGCAAGGACCCGAGATGCTCCTGCATCAAAAACCTGCAGAGCAACTTATGGTTGTTGCTAAGTTACCTGTGCTTACCGATGATGTTGTTGACCTTGTTAAGGCTGGTGAGGAGATTGGTTTTCATGTTCAGTCAGTTGTGCCTGACATGGAGACTGTAGAGCATCTAGTTGTGAATGGTAAGGTTATTGTTGATGAGGAGTTACCTACTATTGAACACCTTTATGATGATGGTGTAGCCGAATTGCTTTTGTTCGGTGTTGAGGTGTAGAGGTTGTTTGTTGGTTGCAGACTTGAGTCATTGGTTGATAGTGATAAGTCTTGTGATGAGATTTTGAGATGGGATTCTGACTTCATACTTGGTGATGGGTTGAAGGCTCAATTTGTTTGGGATGTTGAACATGCTGATTGGTTGGTGACAGATCGGTTAAGGAGGACTTGGCTGATGAACTTGTGTATTTTCCTAGCTTTTTGGATTGACAAGCCTTGTGTAAAGATGAAGTAGATGGTGGATTTTCTTGAAGGAGAAAAGTGTGGGGCAAACTTTCTTATTTACCCTAGGTGTCTGATGTAGGGTCATCCTTGGTTCCTGAAGATTATGGCAGTCTCGGTAACTGTCTGGTGGAGTTTGGTTAATTGGTTGGAGATCTTGGTAGAAGACTGGAGTTTCTTGATCTTTGGTGATAGTTCTCGGTTGGAGTCTGTTTGGCTTCATTAATGGAGCTCGGTGGTCATGGTAAAGGTTCTTAGTTGGAATTACCGATGGAACTCGATGGATGATGGTCACTTAGTGACTCGAGGTTTCTGGTGCTTGATGCTTGGTTACCGATTGGGTCTCGATGTTTATTACTAGTGCTTGGTGTTCTTGCTAACCAACTTGTGTGTTTGGATGAATTGGCTTGGCCGACTGGTGCATTTAATTTGGGTCATGCTCCTCAAGTTATGGATTGACTTTTGGACGTGTGGGGACTTAGATCTTGCGCATTGCATTCTCCTATGTGGATCCAGATGTCGACATGATTAATTAATTGTTGGAAGGCTATTTGAGAGCCAAGTGATGTTCCATTTAATATTTGTTTGTCTTTGGAATCCAATTGGGTTTTGGGATTTATTTGTTTGTAAAGTTGACTTATGGTTGTGTAGTATTTAAGAGGGTGTTTGGGTAGTTGTTTAGAGAGCATATTTGGGAAGGTAGAAGGAAGTACAAGAAGTGTAGCAGAGTTATTAGCTTGCGAGCTTATGAACAAGAAGATTTCTTGGTAGCTTGCAAGCACAATTTTAGATCTTTCTTGGAGTACCTACCAGTGTCATGTTATGTTACAAACCTGGGCTAGCTGAGAAGTGTGTTGGATCTTGCATGATCTTGTTGAACTATTGTAATCTTTGATGTATTTGGTTGTAACCGAGAAGGCCTTACATCTCGACATGTTGCTTGTAAGCTTGGTTACTGATGAATAAAGAAGATTTTGATTATATATTTGTGTTGTGTTGGGTTATTCCGCATTGTTAGTGTTTTTCTATGTTATTACTAATCGATTACTGAGAGGGGGGGTGAATCAGTAAATACTTATTTCTATTACAATTCAAAACTTTTTTAATTATCCTTCCTTGTTAAGCAGAATATAAACAATCATTCATAAGCATAAATAGAAATACACATATCAACACAAGATGTATACATGGAAACCATTGGTTAGAAGGAAAAAACCATGATGAGACAAAGCTCACAACTTCACTACTATAGAATGAAGGTGCCCTGTTAGGAGCTTACAAAGCACTGGTGAAGGTGCTACCCGGTTAAGGGATTTTATAGAAGATCGGTTAAGATCTTAACCTTGTTAAGAGTCTCCTGGTTAAAGGACTTTCAACATCAACAAAGATGTTACCCTGTTAAAGGATTTTACAAAGAACCAATTAGGTCCACCCTGATAGAGGGATTTCAATTTTTTTTCACACCTTATAAAAGCAATGATCTCATATGACACTGATTGTCTGATTAGATCATACCGGTTGATCTCTTCCCTGGTTTGCTTGACTGTTGAATCTTTTCTATCTCTTTTCCTTTCACCTCTAGTGACTATGATCTCTACGTAGATGTCTCTTCACTACTTTGTTTACTCAACAACTCTCAACAAAACTTTTCTTGCGTCCTATGACCTGTATTTCTAAAAGAGTTCACCTTAATGAAACCCTTAACTCGTAGAACCACCAGGCTGTAAACTCAACATCAAATCATGCAACTAGAAAATAACTTTGCGTTCCGATCTGGAGTTTACCTTAAAATCATCCGTAGAAATAAAGATAACTCCTGTTAAAAAGCTAACTCCACTTCTGAGCGGTGGATGTTCCATATAATCCAATTTTAACTTAAACTGCTCTGCAGAATCCATTCTGGATCTTTATGCAGTAGACCAGTATACTCTTATACCCGGTTCATCCATGTATACAATATAAGACCGATACTATGTACTTGGATCAATCTTCTAATGTATCCCCTTTGCTTAATCTACCGGTGTCTTCGAAGTAATGTGAGTGACTGGTGAACCTTTACTGGTGGGAATGGTTTTTGTGATTTACACTAATGACAAATTAAATTGCTAACAATCTTCCCCTTTGTCATTGGTGGCAAAACCATACACAAAACCATACTCACTTAATTGTGACAATTTATACCTTTGGTTCTGTAGACTTTTCTTTTCTCTATAGCACACTTCCACTGTTTATGTGCTCCGATTGAGTGGCTGTAGCTATTTTGTCTTGTTCCTTTTCTGACCTTTCCGCTATCTAAGTGCTTCTTTGCTTCCCATTTCCCTTTATGTTTCCTCTACTTTCTTCTTCTTCTTCTTTCCCTTTTTGCCTCCATAGGACAAAGGGTTATTCTTAGGATTTCACATTTTTAGCTTGGTGAAGATATCCTTGTAGATCATCTTGGAAGAGTGAAGAAATGGTGCCCATTGACCAGTTACATGTTCAATGTTCTTTTGGGCTGCTTTAAGAGAAACAATGATGTTCTCCATATCTTCCAAATTTTTGTAATCCGGTTCATTGATCGAAATCTCTCTAGAAGTCATGGTTTTCTACATGGAATCAAATATTGGGGCTAGAAATCACTGAAATCCAATAATGTCTTGGATTATCTTATTCTCCTCTTTTGCATTCTTTCTTAGGATTAGAGCAAGACTTGTCATTTCTCTGCTAAAATTTATTACAAATTTATTCTTGATGTCAAATTGAGATGACAAAGCTCTTATTTCTTTAGAGGTCTTTGCAGACTTCTCTGTCAGATCTTGTAGAAATACTTCAAAGTTTGAAGTATGATTCATCAAACTAACTACCACTTGAAGTTGTTGTTAAGCACTAT
Organism: Chamaecyparis obtusa; assembly: GCA_027943335.1. Taxonomy (NCBI): domain Eukaryota; kingdom Viridiplantae; phylum Streptophyta; class Pinopsida; order Cupressales; family Cupressaceae; genus Chamaecyparis; species Chamaecyparis obtusa. The sequence goes on from BSBK01001997.1 coordinate 724,994, forward strand.
GAGGTTGGTTGACACAATTACCTTAATTTCTTCAACCTATTTGTGGATAATCTCTACTCCTTTCTTCTCATAATGGTCTATTGCCATAGTTTCTGGATCTGTGAGATCATCACTGATGACTTGTGCCAATACTTCTAGTTGATCGATGACCAGTTCATCTTCATCTATATCAAAATCTGGTATGAAGTTGCACAAGATGTTCTTTACAGTGGTCAGGACCATGTCTTATTTCATTTTGGTTAGCTCTTTTAGCTACCTTGTTGACATCTTCCTGATGTCTACCACTGTATCGGTGGCCTTGCTACTTTTGGCTTCTTTATCCTCAACAAATGAAAAATTTCTCTTTGATGAGGAGGAACTTGGAATATCTTCTTGCTCCTTTTACTTGGGCTCCTAGTCTGGTTGAGCTTGCTTAGTTTGTACAGGAATTTCTTATTCATGTTCCTTATTTTCTTCATCTCTCTATTGAGTTTTATCTTCTGGTGGCACCACTTCTTCAGGTAGATCTTCCTTGGCAAGTGCTTCTGCCTCAATCTGAGCTTCTTCCAGTTGCACATTAACTTCTACACCCTAGTCTTGTTGAAGTTGTTCTTCTAGTGGGACTTCTTATGTGCGCTACTCTTCAGTTGTATGGAGTTCTCCCATAGGTATATCACTTCCTAGTTCTTGTTCAACATTTATTTGTTCACCAGATGTGAACTCATCTATTTGAACATTTACATTATCAGTTGTAGGTTCTTCATGATTAGTGAATTGAACTGGTGGTGTCGGTACTTGTTCAATTTGATCTTGAGGACCTTATTTTTCAAGTGCACTAAAGTCATACTGTTTCCAGAAGTCCAGAGTCTCTTTATAGACTTGATTCAAATATCCATTTAGAATCTAGGCAACTCTATACTTGGTGTCCAAGTTCATTTTTGCTTCCTCTAGTAGAAGCTTTATTCTTTCTTCACTGAGACCAAGTCTGACCTTTAACAAGGTTTCCCTATTAATCCTCGTGTTTGTGCCTAGACGGGTTCTCCATTTTGTCTGAAGCCTAGAATTGAGTTCCAGTGGGAACTTGGACCTATAGTCCCTTGGAGTTCTCTTGTATTCCATAAAATTTTCAACTATGGCTACTAAGACTGACTGCTTATCATCTTCTCCTAGAGGACTATACCATTTGGCAGCATTATCTACTTGTCCAAAGTCCATTACTTCATCAATAATATCATTAACACTCATTGTGCATGACTTACCTTTTCTAGGAGAAGTTAGAATGGTTGGATGAGCTGGATAGTCACTACCTTGTTCATCAGTGATATCTACAATTACTGGTGCCTCAGCTCCAAGCACTCCTTTTCCTTTACCGATGTTAGTGATCGGTTGAACTTTTTCTCTTTGTTGAGCTTCTTCTACTTGCAGCTGGGTCTAAAGAAGTTTGGTCCACATCACTACTCCGTCATCATGCACTCTCTCAGCTTCTCCAACAAGCATGAGACCGATCCTCCTTTTTGTTAAGAAGGTTTGCTGATGCAGTTCATCCTGTTCGGTGGCTTCTTCCAAAGTGAGGTGGTCTTAAACCTCTAGCAGAGCTTGAATTCTTAATTCCTTTTCTCTGTCCATCGAAGCTTTCCATCTAGCTTCAATAATTTGTAGGAGATCATTAGGTAAAACCTTGTGAAGTTCGGTAGGATTCAAATTATACTTATGAATGCAATGCACTACCGCTTCTTCTATCGTCCTCCTATCTTCTTCATTAGAAAACTTATATCTTGGCTCCACTGAACTTATTCCACCAGTATCTTTTACTCCTACCACAAATTCATCAATTGTGGGCTTTCTACTTCTCAGTGGATCCTCTTTTACCGGTTTTCTTGAACCCTTCTTCCTTTTGATTAGAGGAACTATGTCTTTTGAATCTATCTCCTCTTGTTCTCCCTCTTGGGTACTGATTACCAATTCTACTTTCTTCCTTCAAGCCTTGGGTTTCTCTGTCGTTGATTTCTTCTTTGGTGTGGGGGCCCTTTTGGTGTAGACATTTTTTATCGGTGCCCTCTTCTTAAGATTCTCTTGAATCTCTATGAATGTGCCGAACTGGTGGGTAGTGAGATCCAGATTTGCTTCATTTAGGGCATCAACATATTCCTTAGCAATCTTGGTAGTGATCTCATATCTCATCTCAGGAGCATACTCTATTCTCGGTTCCACTGCTTGAATGAGGTAGTGATTGGTGGAAACCAAAAAACACACATCATCCTTGTATGAGTCAACAATTGTTGATGGCACCCTCTCCCTTGCGTGCATCCTTAGTTGAAAGGCTTCAAAATATTCATTCATTAATTTACTTAACTGGTTTCCCAGTTGGTTGGCCAATTTAGCTATTTGGTGCATGACCAGTCTGTTAGTTTTCCATGTAACCTTGCCAATTCCTGGGAAGAAACTTTAATAGTAGAAGTAGAGCCATACCAGTAAGGTCCCATACTTCATAGATTTCTTTTTGACAATACCGAGCTTCTTCATATTTTCAAATATCTACCCTCAGAGCATTCCATAGATACCATAGTTGGCATTATCATACATTATCAGGTGGGTGGCATGTATGGCTCATCTTGGTATATTGTTGAGATTACTGGACTAATAGATTTTTTAACCTACCACCGCAGATGCAAACTAAACCCCATCATCTTTGATGTCATTCACTGTCATGAGGTGACCATCAGATTTGGACTTCATCAACTTTGTAACAATTGCATTAGAGATTGTTTGCAGGGTTAAAGCATCCCCTTCCTGACTATATCCAATCATGCGATGCAAGTCCTCCTTGGTTATTTCTGTAACTGCACCCTTTTGGAGCCAAAACCCTAGATCGTGCACTTGACTAAGGACCAGTCGAATCCAGTCTGGTTAGAAGATAGTCAAATAGGTGACTCCATTGATAAGACCAGATGACACTAGCTTTGCATATCGGTCTTGTAGTCTTTTGTCCTCACACAGAGAGAGATACTCACCCTAAATGTATGTTTCACCAATTTCTTCCTGCTTGGCATGGATAAACATAGTCACATCTTCTGTCATAAAGATGTCATCTGGTATTGTTGACAAAGCTCCAGCCATATTGGTTTCCCGATTCTAGATCATTGTAATATCATATACAAGTTGGTCCACTTGATTTCCCTTGATCAACTTCATGGTAGAGGATGATGAGGCCATTTCTTGATAATCGGTTACTACAGAAGGTTGCTTGATTGGTATTACAGATAGTAGCTCATAGTGATTAAAGTGCGAGAATTTTACTTAGCACAAGAATTTGTTAATCACAAAGAAAGCAAAGTAAAACTAATGAGTAATTCTCCTTTCTTTTATAGGGCTAGGTCATGTTGGTAATTACCAAACAGTAACTATTTGTTAAATGACTACAGTATTAAATTCCTTACTTAACTTTTCTTTCCATTTTTGCCAATCGGTGATCTAGATTTTTTGGTTTGGCAAACCCCTGTTGATTACTTCTTACTTGTTAGATTATCCTTTTAGACTGGGTGAGTCCAATTTTCACTAGTCCTACCAAGAATGGTAGATGGTCTATTGGTTCCCTCTAGGTCTTCATGGCTTAGTTTGTTGAAGAGATATCACAATCAATAGATGATGATCTTTCCTCTGTTTTCTCCTTAGTGGAGCTCTTTGATTCCTTTTTGAACCGAATCTATCTAACTATTTTTCCAGTCTTCTCTTCCTTATTGATCATCTCATTTTAGGATGAGATCTTCTCTACCGGTTTGACCAATTCTTTCCTTTTGATAGATGACCGGTTTCTGCAATTTTTGGCTAGGTGTCCAACTTTGTTGCAATGATAGCAGACTATCTCGGTTTCCTTCCATGGGTTCACCCTTCTTGTGTTAGGTGATTTACTCCATGAGTCACTATGACTATGTATCCCATAGTTTTCACAATTGGTTGTGCTCCGGTTCTTGTTTCTCTTGGTGAATACTAATCTTGGGGATCTAAATGCCATTGTCTTTGATCAACATTCTTCAACCTTGTGTCCAAACTTACTGCATGCATAGAAGTAGCCCTTGAAGCTTCCCCCACTTCCACTGGACATATTTTTGGGGCTTGACCAACATTCATTGGTCTTGTGACCATACTTGCAATAGTTCTTATAGTAGTTATTGTTTGGCTTTACCGATGTATTCCTACATTCATTTGTTCTATGACCCAGTTTCCCACAATGAGTGCAAGAGGTGTTGAAGGTCTTCTTACCTTTTAGTGTCAGTGGCTTCTTCTTTTCTTTCTTGCTTATCTTGGCTCCAGAAGACTCACCAGTCTCTTTGGTGACTTCACCGATGAATCCAAGATTGGTGTGATCTTTATGCTTTCTTTGAGCTTTAAGTTTCTCATCAAGCTTAACTGAGCTCTCATTGTATCTTCTTAGGGTTTCATTTCTTTCTTCAAGTTCTTTCATTTGCTCCTTTAGTTAATACAGCTCTAGTGTCAATCTTTTGCATGCATCATCCCTATCATGTCATCCCTTTTGCATATTGGTGCTTTCTTGGGTGACAATTTGCATGTCTTCTTGGAGTTGCAAAATGATAAGTTCATTCACCCCTATAGCTTCCTCTACCCAGTTCCTTTCTTTTTCAGAGGTTGTTAATGACTTGGCTAGTGTGTTTCTTTCATCTTCAACTTTCCTCTTTTTCTCGATCAGTTTAGTCATCCTCGAGGCATTCTCTTCTTGCTCCCTTTTGAGATTGGCTATCTGACTGGTTAGGATCTGGTTCCTTTCCATAAACTTAGAGACTGCCTCCTTGTAATCACTCAAAAATGGTCACCCAAAACCATAGGCCCCTAGCCTTGAATTATTATTCATTTTGATCAATTATCTTAAGTCCTAACCCAAGGCTCTCTAAATTCATCAAATTGACTTTATTGATATTTCATCCTGATTTCTACATTGAACCAACAATAATTAATCAATTCCTAATCTTGGGCATTATTGGCAATTATACTAGATTCTTACTATTTATTTAATTAATGATTCAGAGGTTAATTAAGTAAATAAATTAAATCAAATCTCCAACTATTTATTTAATGAATATTCTAAATATTGATTAAATGAATAAGATAATTGTCAACAAATTATAAAAGGAATTTAAATTGATTATTTCACCACCTTTTTGATAAAAATGCATTAAACCTATTATTAAAATCTTAAAGTGCATTTTTATGTCATCAAAAGACAATTTTTGGAAACTTTTGATCAACTCAATCTTATAAAATGGAAACAAGATAGTTAACTGAAGAATCAATCCAATTGACTCAACAATCTTTTGAAATTTCTAGAATTCATCTACTGAACTCTCTAATTGATTTAGAAAGTTTTTGTTGAGACTGAATCTTCGAATCAATCTTCACCTCTCATTCTCAATCAATCCTAGCCATTCATTTCTAATTCAATTATATATAAGCGAGCTTCATTCTCATCACGAAGGATCCAAGTTTTTACTAAAGTAATGTTGTCATTTTGATTTCTAAGCACTTAAGTAATTCTTGCATTGAAATTGATAGTTTGAGTTTCATTACATACATTTGATAGGAACATCTTATTTCATGCTTATTATGGATTAATCATAATTTCATTATAGATTAGTATCTCCATTATCATTGCATCGTAATCACATAGGAACACTCAGTTTTTGTTAATTGGATGAACATCAATTGATAATTGGATAAATCTGCATCTCATACTACATGCATGTTAAATCCTTCATTTAGATTTGTTTTCATGTCACTGGAATGCAATGAATCTGAGAGCATCCCAAACATGAATCTACTAGGAGGAAATGGATCGATTTGATCTCTTTTGAAATAGCCTTACTTGTTTTTATTTTATTCAAAGTAGATCAAGCAATGATTCATTAAAGTGTGTTTAATTTAATCACATTTTTATCACACACACTCCTCAGCTTCATCAGATCCACTCTGCCTAGAGAGTTCATCAATGGTCTTATTGCTCTCATTCAATTGCAAAGCTAGCTCCTTTCTTTTTTCAAGTGATCTCCTCAGCCTATTCTCTAGAGAGGCAATGATGTCGTTGGCTTCCTCTAGCTATTTCTGATACCTGTAACCCTCCATGATCTTTCTCTCAAGCGGTTAAGCATTATATATGAGAATAAGGCTCTGATACCAATTGTTATTACTAACCGGTTACTAAGAGGGGGGGTGAATCAGTAAATACTTGTTTCTATTACAATTCAAAACTTGTTTAATTATCCTTCCTTGTTAAGTAGAATATAAACAATCATTCATAAGCATAAATAGAAATACACAGATCAACACAATATGTATACATGGAAACCCTCGGTTAGAAGGAAAAAACCACAATGAGACAGAGCTCACAAGTTCACTACTACAGAATGAAGGCACCCTGTTAGGAGCTTACAAAGCATTGGTGAAGGTGCTACCCAGTTAATGGATTTTGTAGAAGATCGGTTAAGATCTTAACCCTATTAAGATTCACCTGGTTAAAGGACTTTAAACATCAACAAAGATGTTACCCTGTTAAAGGATTTTACAAAGAACTGATTAGGTCCACCCTAATAGAGGGATTTCAATTTGCTTTCACACCTTATAAAAGAAATGATCTCATATGACACTGATTGTCTAATTAGATCATACCTATTGATCTCTTCCCTGGTTTGCCTAGCTGTTGAATCTTTTCTATCTCTTTTCCTTTCACCTCTGGTGACTATGATCTCTAACCAGATGTCTCTTCATTGCTTTGTTTAATCAACAACACTTTTCTTGTGTCCTATGACCTATATTTACAAAAGAGTTCACCTTAATGAAACCCTTAACTCATAGAACCGCCAGGCTATAAACTCAACATCAAATCATGCAACTAGAAAAAATCTTTGCATTTCGATCTAGATTTTACCTTGAAATCATTCGTAAAAATAAAGATAACTCTTGTTAAAAAGATAACTCCATTTCTAAGCGGTGGATGTTCCGTATAATCTGGTTTTAACTCAAACTACTCTGTAGAATCTGGTGTGGATCTTTATGCAGTAGACCAGTATACTCTTATACCTGGTTCATCCTTGTATACAATATAAGACCGGTATTGTGCACTTGGATTGGTCTTCTGGTGTATCCGCTTTGCTTAATCTACCAGTGCATACACTTTGTTTTCAGTCTACCGGTGTCTTTGAAGTAACATGAGTGACCAATGAACTTTTACCGGTGGGAATGGTGTTTGTGATTTATACTAATGACAACTTAAATTTCTAATAGGCTACAAGTTTGGATAGTCCTTAATTGGATCCTCCTTGCTTGATTGCATCACATAGATAGGCAACAAGGTTCTCATTATTTTACTTACTACAATGTCTTCAGAAATACTACCTCCTGCTCCATGGATAGCATTGACCACCTCTTTGATTTGGTTAGAGTATTGTATGATGTTTTCACCTCCTTTCATCTTCATATTATCAAATCCACCTCTTCATCTTTCAGCTCTAGCCCTCATTAAATTTACATCACCACCATAAACTAGTCCAAGTTTGTCCCACATTTCTTTCGTTGTAGTGCATGCTTTGACATCTTCAAATTCTGCATCAGATAGAGCAACAACAATCTCTATCATAGTTATATTGTGTTCATGTATGTCTCTCATCTGATCAACTGTCAAAGGTCTAATAGTCAGTTGTATGTAGCCATTGTCTAGAAGATGAAGAGAAGATTATCCAGTACCAGATATGTGTAGCCTCATCCTTCTTTTCCATGTGGAGAAGTTATCTTTGTTCAACTTAGGCACTTCCCTTTTATACATCTTGTGATCTTTTGTTCAAGTCCTTGAAACTTTCCTCCAAGCAACCAATATGCTTTGATACTAATTGTTAGATAACTGAGAGGGGGGGTGAATTAGTTAGATTAGTTATCCTACAGTCCCAATCTCTTAGATGTACTTTTTCAAACTTATTCAACAAGTCAAACAGCTCAATAAGATAAAATAATTATCTTTCTGATCGTTTATCGAATACCAGTAATTATCCAAACTGTGATTACCGATTTATCAAATATGCAACATGTAAAGTATGATAAAAAAAAAATCATAACAAATAACACATAACATAATGATTTAACGTGGAAATCCTGCTAAGGGAAAAACTACCTGGGATTGGTAACCCAAAAATGTTTCACTCTTCTGAAGTGAGCTCGGTTAGGAGTCAACCTTGTTAAAGGTTACAATGTACACTGTTAGGTGTGACCTAGTTAAAGGATTTATCACTAACAATTAACTTTTGACCAGCATTCACTATGAGGTCAACAAGATAACAATTAACATTCCTTGAATGTCATATGGAAATACAAAAATAATGTTAAGTCCACTCGGTTAAGAGGATTTTCTATAACAATGGTTAAACTGATATAGTAGTGATTTGATTTAAATACAACTCAATTTGCAAGTATTCAGATCTATGCTAAGCTCATAAAAACTCTTCTGATCAATAGTCAATTCACTTCCTCGTATCCTTCAACTTACTTCACTTGGTGTATATATATCTCTGGTGCTTGATTATGCCTACAGCTTGGTTCTATCTGTAACCAGTTTGATCAAGAATGCATGAAAAATGTCTTCAAGCAAAATCTTCTGTAGTCTTTGTTCATCCGGCATAATTCAACAATGAATTTCATGTCTCTTATATAGACGTGTAAACCATTTTCATATCATCCATTAGATTTTTGCCTCTTAATCTCCTTCATCCATTTTGTCACTTAAACCTTCCTCGACAGATGTGTCAATAATAAATTTCAATCTCTTCCCTTAGATCATCTCTAAATTTTGTCAGCCATGGATCTTATAACAAACTTCATATGTTACATTGAAATCATAAGCAATTTCCATCTCATCAATTTCAGTCGGTTGTTCTAGCATTTAATGTTTTCATCAATACTCGGTTAATACTGAATGTGTCGGTGATAACTAACTCAGTTATTACTGTCACTCGGTATACACAAGACTAACTCGGTGTATACATAAATTTTCAATTATCGACCACATTAACTTGTTCAATTATGATCTCTTCTTCATAATAGAATAATGTAACATGCTCAAGACAACAATATAATGTCATAGACTCATCAATAAGTTACCCAATGTATATCTTATCCTTATCTATCATATCCATCTTTTCCTTATGTAGATGTCTCATTTCTTCATCATTTCTTCCTTCTACAGATGTTCAGATGTTTGTAACTATCATGATAAGTATAGTCAAAACTAGTTGACATCAATGACAACATATTGACTGATTTAATCATCTTACATATCACTTTAATAGCTCGGTGATCTCTAATCAATGTTCCTTCAGTTCATCAAGATATTCAATCAGTTGTAGGTCATCAACTATATCTTTGTGACAGTAGATTCCACACGAAGCCCTGAACTCGTATCTAATGAGAAAGGTTGGATTTATAAGTTATGAATGGCACTAGCACTGTTTTGGAAGCTTGAGTGGTAACACTTGTGAAGTGTTTCACAAGTTTGATGCAACAATACCAATTTAAGCATGTAAGAGGAGGACAATTAGCTTTGTGTTTTGCACATCTTTGTATGGAGGAACACCACAGCTGTGTGCAAAAGGAAAAAACACAATAGAGCTAGCAACTCAGATTTACTGAAAAATGGATATCATGTGTTTTCCAGCTTAAAAAAGAAAACCTTTAGAATGTCATCGACACAGTGATACTACGGAGTTTCATAACTTCACAAGCATTAGAGAAAGCAAAAAATGATACAATAATAGTAGTCACGACTTTTTTGAAACAAAGTAAGTATTCAAATCTGGAGTTCTTGCAAGATCATGGGGAGGTCGTGGTCTGTGTAAAATAAGTAAGGTGTTCAAGATTCAAAATACCTGTGCAAAGTCCCGTGCTGTAGCAGTGTGTCATTCAAACCTTCCATACTTTCAATTCCTTGGCGGTGCAAGTTTTCTCCAAGTGGCAGTTCCCAGCAGAGAAAATGTGAAATGAGTCATCAGTTGTGTTTTAGGGTTTGTTATACCCTAAAGCCTCCATTTTAGGCTTTCTTATTTTATGGCATTTTGAAGCTTTCTCCAAGTCCGCATAAGTCACTGCAACACAAGGTTTTATACTTTGTTGTTTGCAAAATGATTTTTGTTTTGTATAAGAAATAATGATAGGTGCTTATAATTTCATTTTAAAGTTATATCTTGTAATTTATTTGTATTAAGTGATAATTAAAATTTACTTAACAAATATAAGTTCTTATTTGTATTTGTTAAATAAATTTTATTATCTTTTAATACAAATAAATATAAAGATAAAGTTTTAAAATTAATTATGTTATTATTATTATTTTATGCATCTTTACATCTTTATTTGTGTTTTGAATTTAATAATTGGTGCCTTATAAACCATTATTAAATATTAAAACAAGATGCAATGGAATGACATGTGTGGAAATTGCTAAGTCTTCATGACTTTGTCACGGAATTTAATGAATTTGAGAGTCTTTAGGGGGGTGGATGAAGTCTCTAGACATTTAGAGAGAATATAGGACTTTTTGGAGGTATTCTAGGAATGTTAGAGTTCTTTTAGGGGAGTTGGAGAAGTCTTAGGGTCAAATTTGACTTTCCCCTAAGATTTGGAAAGTAGTTATGACCAGTTGGAGCATTCTTTAGACTTTTTTTATGAGTCAGGGTGGTTAATGACTTAAGAGGACTTTTTCATGACATGGCTTTATTTTGGAGAGAGTGGAATGGCTATTTTTGGGGCTATTTTTCTGGATTCGACCCTAGAGGTTTGGGAGGTACTTAGTGAGTTTGAACTCACTATTTGAGTAGTTTTGGTTATGCAGAAGAGACTTTTGAGACAGTTGTGTGTCCTTAAGGAGTTCTGCATGTTGCATGTAACTCATATTTTTGAAGCATAATTTACAATAACTAAGTTTTGGAGCAGGTTTTTTAGAGTTATTTCAAGTCTTCTTTCTTTTTTCTGCATATCTGAGTACATTATAGGTGATTGATAAAGGTAGTCTTGTGAATGTTATCATTCCTTGTTATCTTATCTCATTTAGGTACCTGTTTGCTGGAGTGTATGTTGTTTGTAGGTTACATTATGTGTTATGTTGTGAAGCCTATTGAGTGAAATTTTCCTTTTCCTTAATAGTTTTATTTTAGACCCTACTGTGAAACATTTATGCAAGCCTATACAGAGATTTTGTGCTTACCCCCTAAGTTAGATAATACTAAGCAAGCACTTAGTTGTTTAAAGTTTTGTTTCATGACAGTTTGGTGTATCACCTAGTAGGATCTAGTTTTTTGCATTTTTTTATTATTGTTCAGTTCTTTTCTACAATCTTTCTATCTCTTTTCCTTCCACGTTTTAGTTTAAGTTTTCCAAGGAAAAATAGGTGATATCTAATAGGAGCCAACCTAGAATTCAAAGGTTCATTTGTTATTACAGGTTACCCACACCTTAGGAATGTTTCCCATGTTATGATAAAGTATCAAATTCTATAAATTTGATAAGGGTGCAACATTAAGTGTTAACAAGTTCAACAATGGTTCCATCAACGTATTGAATTGAACCTGTTTCCATCATCTTATTCTATGCTTTAATTTTCCATGATGCATAATTATGTTGAGTTAAAAGTGGAAAGCTAGGAGAACCCATGATACAAAATGAAAAGAGAGCAAGAGACGAGGCACAATCACACAAGACACCCCCCCCAAAAAAAAAAAAAAAAAACATGATTTTGGCACTTTATATATAGTGCGTGTACAATTGATACTTGCCAAAATAGACCAAAGTGGACTTCTGATTTTGATGATTACAAGAGAAAATATGAAGCTATAGAAGACTCAACAAAATAAGACACAAGATCAATCAAGGATTTGATTAATTAAAAGTGCCAAAATAAGCCAAAATAGACCAAATGTTCAAAGTGATATTTTTGCCCAAATAAGCTTATAATCTGATAGTAAATATAGAAAGTTCTAAAAAAATCATGCACTTTAAAAAAATTGTACCTTAAAAAATTGTATGTATGAGCCCGAACGAAACCTCTGAAGTTGCAAAAATAGGGATCAAATAGGTACAATCACCAAAAAAATGCAATTTCTACAAAATTTGTACACCAAAATCAGAAAATAGCTAGACCACTAAAAATTTTAGGAGATTCTACCCAAAATAAATAAAAAATACAATTAATTTAGAGCCCAGATAACCCAATTAAGGCATCTCAAATTCAGACTGCCAAATCAAAACTACATATGGTGAGGGGTCCAACTTTTCAAAAAATGATGGTAAAAAATCATCCTGATTAAATTTGACGTCTAAACAATCGTCATAAAAAATGAAAAATGCACAAATTTGATGGTCAAATGACCATCAAATTTCATATCACTAGTTGATGATGCAAGCAGTGGGTTAAATTTGATGACTAGACACATGTCAATGCAAAAAATAAATTTGTCCCTATGATAGTAGGACGCCCGCCAATTTTAACAAAGTAAAAATGTGCAAAAATGCAAAAGAAAAAATACAAAAAAAAATCTCATTTATCTGACCTGATGACATGTCAATGTTAGTGTACGTCACTTTCCCTACATGGAGGTCTTGATGGCACCGTGTGGCGTTGGCTGGTTGGGTCGCATGTATGTTGCGTGTCAGTTGCACGAGATGGAGCTCGCCTGCGAATCAAGCTCGATGAGCTCTACAAGACAAGTTCATGGGCTCAGGCTGAGGCAGGCTGGGGGGAGTGGGATTAATCCCACATGCACCCCATAATATTGGTTTATATCCTTTAAATAGATTTTTTGTGCCACCTTAAGAAAACAACCGAAGCTTGGTGGATTGTGCTTGACGTGATTGGTTTGACTGTTGATTTGACTTGGTTTGTCAGATCTGCTACTGTTGACTAACATGCATATTGAGAATCTAAAAGACCAAATACAGGGGTGGGGACCCCTACAAAACCCCATTTTTTGTAAAATAAAATTGTAATAAAACCCAAAAATATGTAAGTTAAGAAATCGTAGAAATACATCTAGATCCAAATATAAAGAGACAGAAATATGAATATATATGCAGATCTTGAAAAATGATTTTTCTAAAAAAAATTCAAATTCGTACCCTCAAATTGCAAATTGGGCTTCCCAAGTTCGATTTGCAAAACAAAATTGCCTCAGATTTGACTTTTGTCCAAGACGGGAAAATTTATAGTCAAAATTCATTGAAATGACCACCTAGATGCTATGGTGATGTCATATTTTTCTCTAGACGCTCCCACAAGATGCTAGACCTCTGAATCTAAATTGTGTCCCTCCAAAAGTTGAGGCAAAAAACTCTCCCAAGGCTATGCAATGAAATCTTCTATGGCTTTGTTGATGTTTGTAGCATTGGTCAGATAAATAAATGAGACTATTAATTATTATGAGAAATGATTTACTACACATATATATTATATATATTAATATATATAATAATTTATATTATTTATATATTAATATACATATATATATATATATAAAGTTAATCTTATAATAATTATTTAGTTAATTAATAAATCAGACTAATGAATAGACATGTCCCTTCGAAGGGACATGTCTCTTCTTATCTTTACCATATATATATATTCAAGAGATCAATGCATTTGGACAATAAATACTTTTACGATAGTGTTATTACATTTGCAGCGATCTAGAAACTTAACATGGTATCAGAGCCAGACTGCAAATGTAGAAGATAAATACACTCATGAAAACAACATGGTTGATCGACTAGTCTTGGATGATATTGTTGCGTGGCATTAAATCAATTGTTAGAGATGGGAAATATTATGAATCTTAGTGATGAAGTTTAGCATCCTTGAAGTCATCCATAGTTTCCTATTATCAATGGAGGTTCACTTGATATGCATGAGTACTGCACTATTCTCTCTATAGAGATCATATTGTTTTCCAAATTGCATAAGTACCATATTAGCAAGGTTTGTGCAAAGTTTAGAGAGAGACCATATGTTATTGCTAAACTTGCAATGCCTGTTAAGGTCGGAATAGTCAGTCAAATTTCATGAATTGTAGTATCTATCTTGCTTATTTAAATTAGTCTTATCAAGAATAATTACATCCAACAATGTATTTTTACTTACTTGGATTAATTACACCTTCTGGAAAGCAAAGGAGGAGCACCATAGTGAACACAAATATAAGATTTGATAAAAGATCTAGTCGTAAGCAAAGCCACTGCATGGCCCCAATCTTGTGGAATCTGGGTTTAAAAGATTTATCAAACAAATTTAGATTTGTGTTCATGAATGTAAACTCCTGGTCAAAACTTCAGATTGTAGCTGCTCAAGAGATTGATTCTGAAAAATGTTGTATGACAGGAGCCTTACAAACTCCAATTAACCTAGAAAGTTCTCTAGATGTCACTATGTAATATTGTTGCATGCATGAAAGAAAACATATTCATAAAAATATCTTGTGTCTCTAGTTATGAGCAGTCAAAATCGTGAAACAAAAAATCATACAGGAAACATTACTCTTGAAAGATATTTTACACGATGGTAAAAATCCATGAGAGATAGACCATACCTGATACTATAAACAAATTGCAAGCATGGGTATGAACATAATAAAGACCTGTCAAGCAACCTGGGACATGACTACAATAATCCCCAAAAGCTCTATAAATATAAAAGCTAAAGATCCTAGTTGAAAAGGAATGACTTGGTCCACTTGACTCTGATCATTTGATGTCTGCCAACAAACAGGATTTGCTTTCTAACTTCAAATGGTTCTCTCTTATTTTCCATTAAAATAGGACACAACAATAAAATCTACTAACCTGATTCAGTATACGGTATGTTGGAGTTGCATCAAAGAAGGACATCAGTGCCCGAAATATGCAGCTGTGCATTTTGCTAAAAAGTTGTTTGACACTTTCAAATCTAGTTAGACAAAGCAAGATAGTCCTCACAAGAACACATAATGAGCTGCATAATGCCAAAGCTATATAAACCAGAATGAGGAAGGACTTGGTAACCGGAGGCCTTTGATCTTTAGTCAAAGGAGTTTCCCATGCCATCCAATAATTGCTACCTATTTGGATCAGCTGAAATAGTGTGTGCACCAATAAAATGATAGGAACCAAAGCTCCTATATATGCAACAGTAATATAACAGCTTCTACACTAGTCTCATTATCAATAGATGATCCTTCAAGGGGTACCTGTGATGAGAGGATCTCAAAGTTCTCAATTTCATCGATGGATTTCAATGCTTTGTTATGTGCACCCACCAATTCCTCAAAATATGTGTTTGATTGTAATATATCTTCATATTTTCCAGCTTGGGACTACAATTCAAACCCACCAGAATGAGGTCAGCTGCAAATAAAAACTCAACTTGGTGTGTGACATAGACTACAATTTTTGAACGCAGAATACCAAGTAGACATTCTTGTAACAAAAGAAAATAATTTTAAGATATTTTGGAATTATGAACATGAAACAATAAGGTATACATTAATTGTATTAATCTAGGTTAGTCATTAGCATGAGCTTATCTTTTTTGGAGTTGATTCTCTCAAATTCTCGAATGGAAGTATGGGTACGACAGTTGCTCTCTTTACGTGAAAATTATAAGGATACAGAGACCCCGCTAGATGTATTTTTCAATGGGGTGGCTTAGAGGCTTTGAGGCATGGTGAGAAAATTAAAGAATTGGTGCAAATCTCTTGTCTTTTTGAGGTGAGTTTCTATTTCTGGCATATGGACTTTCCTTGAGCTGTAGGCTATCTTTAATGGGATTTAACCCTAGGCTTTCAAACACAAGAAAAAACAATGGCACGAGCTACATATGTAGACTGGAAGGCCTTTATGTGGACATCTAGGACATGATGTTGGACAAATAGATATGTCTTGGATCTATTACTTTCATGTCACATATGGATCATGCTAGATAATATGAAGCAACTAGAGGATTTGTTTAAATTAACTATCAAGGATTATATTGGTTTAGAGGGAGAAGATCATCTCAAGATGACTTCTCTAGTGACTAGGGAACTGTAGCAATCTAGGAGTAGGTAGTAGATATGCAATACATGGTTGTGACATTCTTGGTGCTTTGCAAGCTAGCAAAGAAAGAACCTTACTACAGTCTTGTGACCCAACTCTGGACTAGCTCTATCATGTACCAACACAAGAGATAAGTATTTCTTGCCCTTGAATAATGTTTATAAATTTTGAGTCATTAATTCATACCATAAGATCGGGATAGTAAATATTTTATACTTCTATAATTGATATTTTCCTTCAGAATGGTTTAGTTTTATGAACTAATTGTAATCTCTCTTTAAAGTGCATTGAGGACAAATCTAGAAGCATATGAGATTGTATTCAAGGGAGAAAGAACTTAATGAGTGCAGTTATGGAACTAAGTTAAGAGTTGATATCAGAATCAGAGGAAGTCTGACAATCCATTATAGACAACCTTGGAAAAAGAGGTCAAGAGGTTGATGCACGAACTTGAGCTTTAGAGGGAGCAACTAGAGGATCTGCATCTATGAACTTCTGAGGATCAGTATCTATGAACTTTTGAGGATCTTGATTCAGAGGGAGAAAACCATGTCAAGATGGGTTCCTCAATGATCAACAATTAGAGGACTATGATTCATAGGATGGAGTTTGAGCATCAGTGATCCATTATTTTTGTATCTTATAAAGATTCCTTATCACTATGTAAGAGACATGGTAGGAAGGATGTGATCTAGTTGGAGTATATGAATACAAGTGATCAAACAACAAATATTCTTACCGAACCACTCCCTAAGATGAAATTTGATCACTTCAGGAAGAATCTTGGTATGGTTGAAATATTAAATTTTTATTTGTACTAATAAATATGTTTAATGTGTAAACTTCTTTTGTTAGATGTGTGACTTTATGGGCCCACCCATCCTGTGTACATTTCTAAGATGTGATGATCTCTTAGACAATGAACACTTGTATTTGATGTTACAAGATGATTATCTTGTAATGGAGATTCGTTATGGTAGACTTTTAATATGTCAGTGCACATAACATAATAGGGTTATATGTAAGGGGAATGTAATGTTCTCAAATTACTATATCCTTGTATCATGATCTGAGGTGATATGAAAATCAGGTATCATGATCTAAGGTGATTCCTCATATCACATGTTAGGTGATATGTAAAACTAGGTATCACGATCTAAGGTGATTCCTCATATCACATGTTAGGTGATATGTAAAACTAGGTATCACGATCTAAGGTGATTCCTCATATCACATGTTAGGTGATATGTAAAACTAGGTATCACGATCTAAGGTGATTCCTCATATCACATGTTCGGTGATATGTAAAATAGGTATCACGATCTAAAGTGATTCCTCATATCACATGTTAAGTGATATGTAAAATTGGGTATCACATATTAGGTGATTCCTCATATCACATGTTAGGTGATTCTTCAAATCATATGTTAGGTGATATATAAAACTAGGTATTACATGTTAGGTGATTCCTCATATCACATGCCAGGTGATATGTAAAACTAGGTATCACATGTTAGGTGATTCCTCATATCACATGTTAGGTGATATGTAAAATTGGGTATCATGTGTTAGGTGATTCCTCATATCACATGCTAGGTGATATATACAATTGGGTATCATGAGTTAAGGTGATTCCTCATATCACATGCTGGGTGATATGTAAAATTAGGTATCACATGTTAGGTGATTCCTCATATTACATGCCAAGTGATATGTAAAACTCACTATCACATGTTAGGTGATACTTTATGCCACGCATTAAGTGATATGTTATACCAAGTTATATATTCGCAAGCTAGGTGGTATATATATACATGTGATAACAATATCATCATGAGAAATGTGATACATTATAAATGTTATCTCTTGTCTAAAAAATATTGATATTATCTTCATTACATTTTATCTTCCTTAGCTTATAGGGAGTGTTGAAATAAATAGCTTTCGATCAAATAAAGAATCAAATAAGAAATATATTATTTCTCATTTGATTATCTATTTGTCTCAATATATTCTTCTATGTTGATCCTTCATAGATCAAATGAAGATAATAATCAATATTTACACTTATATTGTAATCGACCTACATTATTGACTTTAGACCATATCAATGAGTCAAGTGATATATCTTGCATGGAGGATTGAGTTCCTTAAACTAGCCATGATATTCTATTGTGATAGACATCATGTGATGGCTGAAACAGATCATGATAGGTTATAGATAGTGCACATTATCTATGGGCATTTGTTGAGTACTTCGTGAATATCATATGACTTGATGTTGATAGGCCATTACTCTGAGCACTTGATATTCTGCAGGCCAATATCATGAGTGCTTGTAAATAGAATTGTCGATGGAGGAAATCCACACCTTGGGACTATGTTTCTATTGATTGCATCATAAAGATGATGCTTCCATTACTTCCAGCATATGCTTGATTCTATAAGTGTTGGATGGATTTTATCTTCCCTAGCTAAGAGGGAGTGTTGATGTTTGTAGCATCGGTCAGATAAATAAATGAGACTATTAATTATTATGAGAAATGATTTACTACACATATATTATATATATTAATATATATAATAATTTTTATTATTTATATATTAATATACATATATATATAAATTTAATCTTATAATAATTATTTAGTTAATTAACAAATCAAACTAATCGATAGACATGTCCCATGAAGGGACCATGGGACATGTCTCTTGTTATATTTACCATATATATATTCAAGAGATCAATGCATTTGGAAAATACATACTTTTACGGCAGTGCTATTACATTTGCAATGATTTGGAAACTTAATAGGCTCTAATACCATGTAAGAATTTGCATAAGGCAAAAAATAAAAATGAAAAGATCTAGAAGCTCAATTTATAACATAAGAGAGATAGAAAAATTTGTATGATGAAATGATTGATTCAATAATGATCCAATAAGAATAGATACAAAATTAATTAAGTAAAATGTAGATGTTCTTGAATATATAGGAAATTTGTGATAACTAGGAGATATGCAAATGATAACCTATCAACTAGACAAGCTGTAAATGCAAATGTGAAATTGAACCAATTGATTTAATGAGAAAAGTAAGATAGATCTAGATGCTAAGTGTATGCAATAAACCCAATTAAGATATGAAAATAGGTCTAGACTAAGAAGTGAAATGAATGATAGAGTACTAACTTTGAAAAGTGTAGAGGAATATTCTTTTTTTCTTTGAAAACTACAGATTTGAACCTATAACAGAACTTCTGACTACGGATTTGTGATCACAATAGAAAACCCAAAAAATTCTATTTTTTGTAGACCTCCAGAAATAAGTCAACCTAGTGCAAAATGTTCTGAACACTTTTCCATGAAGTCGCTGTGTTCCTAGGAAACTATAGCAAAGTTGACCTAACTTCTTCAGAAATTTATTGACAATTAGTTTTTAGATCTGTGGTTGAAATTCTAATATCCTACTCCTACACATACAAAAACTTGTTTTGGGGTTTGGGTGGATAAGGGCTTGGCTTGGTGAAGCCCTAGATTGAGGAATAAACTTTGAAATTGAAATGTAAATATGTAAAAGAAACAAGATAAATGTAAGTATTCACCTTGCTTGTGGAAACCCTTGTGAATAAGGATTTTGTAATTCTTATATGTTGTAGATGTTTAATTTACAATGATGAATGTAGGAAATCTCCACAAATACAATGGATCTACCAAAACCACATCATGGAGCCATGGATGTAAACATGCATCAATGAAGAAGGTGATAAATGTCTCAATTTAAATCTCCTCCCTTGATAGCCAAAAAAATGCTAGATCTTGAAGAGGAAATGCTCACAAAGGATCTTTGAATCTTGAATGCTTGATGAATGTTTGAACTTGCTCACGTAATTTTTGGATCTCTAATAGATATTCTGGATTTCAATGGATGGAAAAATGAGCTTCCTATGATTCTTTTTATAGTAGTTTTTAGGCGGGAAAACAAAGCAATTCGACCTATTCCATAACATGTTGACCTAGGTTGACCTATTCCAGAATAGGTTGACTTAGTCGACCTATTCTAAGGTTGGCCCACAAGGAGCCATCCTTGAGGTCTCAAAGATTGCACAGTTGAAAGTGGAAGATATTGGACAAAATAGGAGAAAAGGGGGATCGAGCATGAATATATTCATGTTCCATAAAGTTGGTAAAGGAAGAGAGATAAAAGGTCATAAATTATGAGTGCATCTATTTAAGATGGTACATTTATGCCTCACTTAAGTGGGAGTATAAATTGCCTCAAACTCACAGTAAAGTAGATCAAAAAGAAAGAGTTGATCTTATCATGACTAAGGAGAAAAACAAATCATCAAGCCCCCAATAGACTTGAGTCTTCATCATATTGAGAGCCAAAATAAGAGAGATGTCACTAACAAGAAAGTATAGCCAACTCGCCCAATAAGGTTTGTGTTCCTTGTTGTGAACTGCATAGGAAAAAGAAAGGGGGTGCAATAAGAGATGGCATTGAATGGTTTAGCAAGTGTGTGTGGCATGCTATTCAATCCATTGAAGATGAATTGAATGGTTTAGCAAGTGTGTGTGGCATGCTAGTCAACTCATCGAAAAGATTCATCCTCAAGGGAACTCCATGTCCTAATAAGAAGAATCAAAAGATGGTCTAGGCATAAGGATGTGTGTGTCCTTAAGAGATCAAAAAGACAATCAATCTTCCTAGATTGTCAATAGTCCAAAGAAGGATCAAACAACAATCAGGCCTCCCAAACTGTTAGTAATCCCAAGAGGGATCAAAAAGAAAGGATTGAGCCTCCCGGACTATTTGTAGTCCAAAGAGAGATCCAAAAGGCCAAAGACCAAGCCCCCATGAACTTTTAGTAGTTCGATAGAGGAAACAAAATGGTTAACATGCGTGTCTGCAAAAGTGAGTGGAGTGTATGGCCCCACATTAAAGAGATTGCAAACGCCTTAATGGGAGCAATAGATTTAATAGAAGCATACATTCATACACAAAGAAAGTTTCCACTATGAAATGCCCCCAAGATAGAACACTTCAAGAGAAATAAACATATTACAAAAGAGAGAACACAAAGGGATCCACTAAATTTGGGGTCAGTATGAGCATATGATAATATGTAATATTATATCAAGTATAAAATGTCTTCATTCCCCAAAGGAAGTAGAACTACAACACAATGGAGGGAAATGCATGCAAGAGGTATGAAGAAGAATCTTTTTGGGTTGGCAACACATGTTACAAGTAGTGGTTGTCGTTGCACCAAAAGATTGACCTGTTAATGCCCGATACAACCACTAGACTTATAGAAGACACAGGAGGCGGTTAAGCCATGTCACAAACCCTGCGAGGGACACTGGCCTACTGCCAACAATCCCCCTCCCAACATCACTCGCCATGGCCTGCGTGGATTCGAACCTGTGACCAAGCTCCGATACCAATTGTTACAAAGTAAAGTCCACCGAGATAAATAAGAGGGGGGGTGAATCAATTATTTGATAACCACAACTATTATCACATGTTGGTGAACAGATTTGTCTCCTTCTTCTAAATGAATTTTATAAGAACTCTATGCCTTTGAAGACAAATAATCCGTCAAGAGTTGGGTAAGCATAAAAGATTGCTTCCCTCTTAATTTTTCAAGGTTCATCTCCCTTCTTAAGATATTCAATGAATTTCTTAACATAAAAATAAATACATACACTTTTAACCAGAAAGTGTGGAAGGATCACTTAGATACTCTTTGGTATTGAGGTATTTTCAAGTATATGAAGATGCAAAGTAGAATCTACAGAAAAACAAAGTTCCTCTAATTTTCAAGAAAAATGAACTTACAAAAGAAAGAAGCTAAAGAGAATTATCAGGAAAATTCAATAATGGCAACGCATAAACAATCTGTGCAAAGAATAAGATATATCAATCCACAAAGTAATCGATACACCATAGATTTCAACTCAAAGATTCAAACCAAACTTTGCACTTTTATATTTATACTTGATTCGATCAAAGTCTAACCAAAAAGAACTAATTACTATTTCTTTCGATCAATTCTCCTTACTAACAAAAAGGAACTTAAAGATATCAAAAACTAAAATTCTATCAAAAATTTATAACCCTTCAATTATTTAATGCCCCAACATTTATAGTGTTTAATCCGAGAGAGCCTCCCTGAAAACCCGGCTTCTCAAATATACAACAAAAATAGTTAAAAAAACCATTTTTAAACTTAAGCCAAAGTTTTCATGACAAATGTCTTTAAACCAAAAATGCTAAAAAGATGCCTAGAAATGTGCCATCTTTCTTCATTGGTCCTCCGACATGGCATTTTGTACTAACTTCCAGGTTCTAAACGTGTTCACCAACTCTTGAGCTGGATGTGAGTGTAAACCCTTTAAACCAATTAGCTTCACTCAACACATGTTTTTCTCCCATTTGAGCTCTTGAATCCTCTGTAACTACTTGGGCAGTTATCCCCTGTTCAGATTTAACATGGATTCCACATTGGCTATCTTAGTGAAATCTTGAGTTGTTGGTTCTTCATTTTCTTTCAAGGAATTCATGGTATCTACAAAAACCTTAATCATAACATCAGCATCCTGACTCCCTTCATTAATTTTCAATATGCCTAAGGAATTACCACCTTATTATCCTTGAGGGCATTGGCATGCATGTCCTTAATTTCCTTCTCCATTGCCCGGACCCATGAAATCACAGCCTTAATTAGTGAGCCTTTCTAGCCAAGATTCTATTTTAAGATAAACAACTTGCAAGGGTCGACTAACTTCGTGGGGTTCTCTGATAAGAATTGGGCCACTTCATATGCTTCTATCTCCTAGACTTGAGTGACAATCACCGCACATTTTTCTTCCTCTAACTCCTAGCTAGGGATTAGAGTTTGAATTTCACCAAGCAATGCTTCCTCGTCCATGCAGGTGGATACAAATTCTTGAATGAAGGTGCTTCCTTCATCGATGATATCATCAACACAAGTCTTCATCACCTCCATCAAAACTTTTCCCTACTGCATTCACTTCAATAACCTCTTACTTTCAGCTGAGTTTGGATTGAAATCCTATGGAGATTGGGCTAATGGTAATGCACCAACATCACTGAGTGAAGTAAAAAATTTAGCCATAGTAACCACCAGTTGCTTAAGTTCACGCTTTTCCCTTCCATCCTTCTATGATTGCCCAAGCATATGATCGGCCGAGAATTTGAAAAGGTGATCCCTGGAATCTCTAGTTAATACACCAAGCTCCATTTTTGTAACTTCAAAGTCTTCCGCTCTAGGTTCCTGTACTCCTTCCTTGGGCTTAAAGGTAGCGATCTCTACAATTACCTTCTCGGTGGAGGGATCGATGGAAAACCATGCATTACTCTTCATCTTCTTTGCCTTAGGAGTGTGGACAGCATATTTTTTGATGATCTCCTTTATTGGAAAGGAGATAGGTTTGAAGCTTCTCTTCTTATTTACTGAGTCAGTCAGCCATGGGGGTATTGAGTTGGAAACCATCATGTTGTTAGGTGCTTTAGAGGGAGTAACATTAACTTGTTGAACCTTTGGGTTTCTAGCAGACATCTCCTAATTATTTTCCTAGTGTTCGGGTGAAAATGAGATCTCCTCATCATTAATCTTGATGTCGATATAATCAAAACCCGAAGATGTCATCTGTACACAGCTTTTAGATCTAGTTCTGGGCCTCCTCTGAGGTATGGTAGTGTGTCCACCAAGCATTGTTTTTCTTTTGGAAGGAGGGGTTTTACCTGCATCAGTAGTTAAATGAGAAACATTAGATAAAACATGATTCACATCCACTGAGACAGAGTTTGCATTATGTCTATCAAGAGGGGGGCTCTTTGTTTTCTCCTATCTTTTTCTTTTTAGCCAGGCTTCTGTGACTCCAAAAATGGACCTGGCTCTTAGCTTTATGTTATCCTCTTCTTCCCTCACCCAATCTATATCCAGAGAACTTTCTATTCCTGAAATGTCACTTTCTGAGCCTGTAATCTCAAAAGCATCTTCATTAATTTTGTTTGTATCAAATTTTAACTGCAAAATCTTGATCTATGGAACCAAAAGTCTAGAATGGTCTCTTTTTCTGATGGCTTCTTCATCTCCAAGATCTTCCCATATATCCTCAATATGTGAATTTGATGATGGGTAATTGCCTAAACTCAGAATCTGTCTGGAAAAACCTTTATTATCAAAGCCTCTCCTCAAGTCATAGAATTGCATGTGAAAGCTTACCAGATTACTACCTATTGTCGAGGTGTCAATCATTTTGTTGCAAACCAAAGTTCCCAACTTAATTGGAAACATGGAAGCCCATTTTTCTTCTAGTAAACTATTTTTAATTACTGTAAACATCTTCCTATAGACTTTGGCCAAAATGAAATAGTCAAAGGCAAACCTGGGTAGCTTGAGGGGTTCTTCGTCAAAACCTCCTATTCTGATGTAGGTGAACATAGAAATTGGATATAGAAACTACCATAAGTTTGAACCAATTTCTAAGCTTCTAATGATATCCTCTAGTTTGGGGTTCCCACCAACTGGTGACACAGTTTTCCAAGGAAAATGTCATGAACTCTCCTATAATCTTCAAGGACCTTATCTTTACTTAACAAGGGACAATATTCATAAATATTTAGGTCCTCATTCCATGGTTCATGAGGAATAGCTCCCAAGTCTTGAGTGCATGCTAGACAGTAAATTAAATAAGAGGACATATAGAATTCCTTCTTTATCACCTAAGCTTGTTTAAGCTCATCTCTCAAAGAGCCAACAATGATTTTTGCCCAGTCGAGATGTTGTTTTCCCTCCAAAACTATTTCTATGAAGTGGTACATCCAGTCTTTGAAAAGGAGAACCTATTATGAAACTTTCACTTGATGAAGCAAAACCATTATATCATGAACATGCGGCTTCATATGGTCCTTGGTTAAGACTTTGGGTAACCAGGATCCTCCCTTATAGAAAATCTTGGTCCATTTTTGGGCCATATGACTACAATTTTTAGCGATATTCTCCTGAAACTAGGCAAGTGACTGGGTGGGGGTAAAGCTAGCAAAGGCTTCATTCGAAATCTTGAAAATGGAAATTATAGTTTCTCTGGTCATAGAAAAAAGGTTCTGACCTCCATCATTCACTATACATTTAGACTTAACATCATACTAATTTATGCATTGCGGAACTAACTCTGGACTCACTACTGCCGGAGGGAAAGTTGTAGCTTCTAACAACCCACTTGATAGGAACTCTAGACTATAATCCTTCATTGCATTATCTGTGAGGTTACCCACCATTTTTTCTACCTGAACCCTTAATAAGTCAGTGTTTGTAATTATAGGAGCACAACATCCCAGGTTCATAAGATTTTTGAAGAAATGCATACTAGACCTCATTTTCTCTTTTCAAAATCAAATAGAAAGCAACCCCCTCCTTGGAAAAATATTATCAAATAGGAACAGGAAATAAAAAGAGGGCTTTCAGTAGCTACCTGTATTTCGCAGACTTAAGAAAATAACTTCCTTCTTCTGCAGCTGAGACTCCACAATTTCATAATAGAAAGAAGAAAGCTACAGGAGTACTTATATTTTAGAAATCATACCACAAAGGGTCAACTTAGGAGGCATTAAATGATATCATTGATTAGAGTGAAGCGAGCAATGATGATTTGACAACCAAGTGTCAATAAAATCCACATCCTTTAAAAATATCATTAACTTCCTTTAAGTGACACCCCTCACTCATGTTTAGGATCCCTTTCACCACAATTCAAATCTTCATTTTGGATTTACCCTATGGTTTCTATCTTTTCAAAGTTGTCTATATTTCAAAACCCAACAATAACTTTGTCACCCACTTACATTGTCCACCTCTTAGGTTGTCACATCACTCTTTAATTTAACCTTTATTTCTTCTTGAACTCCTTTGAACTACTTTGAACCAAGGTTCAAATAGGTTTGAAGTGGTTCACTGCTAGATGATGATGTAGACCAGGGCCCCACCTACATTTTCCAATGTTAGAAAAATAATCTTTAGTTGAACTGCTTTGAACTACTTTGAACTGGAGTTCAAAGAGGTTCAAAGTGGTTCATGAGAAGGATTGGACTTTGGAAAAACTTGATCGAGGATTGCCAACTTTGAACTAAGTGAACTCAGAGGTTACACCTTGGTGATTCAAAGGCTAGGAAGACCTTTGAGAGCTACTGACGAAAGACTGAAAAAGGAAAGATGTCAAACTAGGCTTTAAAAGAACAAACAAAGAAAGGGTCAAAGACACTTTTTACATGGTGACTCTAACTGACCCTAACATTGGCTCTGGCTGGGCACTGCATATTGCCAAATGTGTAGAGAACTCTAAAAAATTGGTTTCACAAAGAAAAAATCATGAAGGGAAAGAAACTACATACATAGACACACCAAAAAGGAAAGCAAGAAAAAATACCTATTATATATAGGGGTGAGAACTAGCAACAACATCATAGCTTGAACAATTTAAGATCTTGCCCATTGTAAGTGAAAGGAAGATTTACACCATCCGAGTAGGACAAATAAAAATCATTTGAACCATTAGCCTCTGATATAACAAACGGGCCTTTCCATAGAGACTCAAACTTTCCATGAGATCCCTTAGGTGCCCTTCTTTTATCCCATAATAGAACTTCATCACCTTCCATGAATTTACAAGGACAAGCCCGCATGCCAAAAAAATTCTTGACCTTCAACTGATGCTTTTTAATGTGATCCACCAAGTCATCTCTTTCTTCTTCTAATTTATTTAGGTACATGATACGTTTCTCCAAAGGATCTTGGAAATATTGTTCTTCAATTACAACTTGGAGCTTGGTTGTGGAAAGTTCCAAAGGTAGTGACACATGAGCTCCTATCCCATAGACCAATTCAAAAGGTTCCATCCTGATTGCTCACTTCAAATTGGTTATGTGAACCCATAAAGCTTCATGCAAATTTTTGTGCCAGTCATGAGGATTATCATCCAGCAATTTTTTGATTATAGAAACAAGGTTTTTATTACTGGACTCTGCCTGACCATTCCCCTATGGGAAGTAGTCTGACAAGTGGGCTAAAGATATGCCATGTTCATAACAAAATACTGATATCTCTTTAGAAGAAAAATATGTAGCATTGTTCGCCACCATTTTAACCGGTATCCCAAATCTGAAAAAAATATAATTCAAAAGGAACTCACATACAACTTGAGAATTCACCTTCTCAGTAGGAATTGCTTCCACCCACTTGGTGAAATAATCGGTGGTGGTTAGAATGTAAACATGTCTAGTGCTAGATGAGGGGTTCAAAGGTCCCACGAAATCTATTCCCCACTATTTGAAAGGTTCATCAACGATTACCGGCTTGAGGGGCAGAGCAGTAAGTTGGGGCCGTCCAGTGAACAATTGACATTTTTCATAATTCTGGACGTAGTGATATGCATCCTTGAACATTTGTAGCCAATAAAAATGATTTAGAAGAATCTTGAATGTCGTCATGGTGGAAGAAAAGTGTCCTCTACAAGCTTCATCATGAAAAGTCTTCAATAGCTCCTTCTGTTGCGCAGCATCTACACATCTGAGGAAGGTTCCGTCTACACCCCTCTTATATAGTATATCTTGAGAAATTACATACTTGGACGCCTTCAGCTTCAAATTGTTCCTTTCTTTAGGATTCAAATGTCCAAGACATTTTCCATAGGTAATAAAGTATGTCATATCTGAGAACCAGGAATCAGTCAAACTGACCAGTAACTCCATGGGTACTTCATCAATTTCTATTGATATCTTACCATTTTTTGCTATTAATTTACATAAGCCCTTCCCTCTAACCAAACTGGTTGGCTTGGTAGTCAGGTCATATTCCTAAAAAAAATTTATCCATACCGCCTTGTTATTCATGCCTATCTCCTTTTGAGTCAAAATACTCTTTACTATAGTTTATGGAACATAGACTGTACAATGGGAATAGAGTATATAGTACCAGAATTGTTTTACTACCTTTACAATAGCAAAGGCATGTTTCTCAATTTGGGAATACTTGAGCTCATGTTTTTTTAAAGGCGTGCTCATAAAAGCAATAGGCGCATCCTATCCTTTTTCATCCTTTTGTGTCAAAATGTCAGACAACGTATGCTCTAAAGCATAACAATAAATAATAAAGTCCTTTTAAAAATTTGGGCTTGTCAATACGGGCGCATGCGATATTATTGTCTTAATATCATTGAAGGCCTTACATCCTTCTTCATTCCATTTGTAAGGAACTTTTTCACTCAACATATCCACCATATGCCTAGTAATATTCAAAAATTCTAGAATAAATGCTCGCAAAAAATTCACCTGGCCAAAGAAGGATTTCAAACCACTTCTGCTTGAAGGTAGACTGAGTTGTTGAATTGCCTTGACCCTTTTAGGATTGATCCTAACACCATCTTTCGAAACAATATGGCCCAATAATTTGCCTTCTTCAACGAAAAAAGTTGATTTTTTAGGGTTCAAAGATATGCCATGGCTTCTACATCTCTACAGCAATGTTCCAATATCCTTTAAATGATGGCTCCTTTTCTTTGAAAAGATGGTGAGATCATCTAAGTAAACTACTATGATTTTATTCTGAAGATCTTCGAAAGAAGAGTTCATCACCCTCTAAAAAGTTGCACCAACATTAATCACTCCAAACGACATCCGATTGTAGGCATAAGTTTCCCAAGGAGTTATAAAAGGTATTTTGTGTTGATCACCCTCTGCCACACTAATTTGATTATATTCAAAATAGTCATCCAACATAGACATTACCTCAGATCCTGATATAGCCTAGAGAACATGTTCCATCACAGGTAGTGCATAATTTTCCTTTAAACTAGCCTGGTTCAAATTACGAAAATCAACACAAATCCTGATTTCATCATTCTTTTGCCTCATAGGAACTATATTAGAAATCTAGGTTGAATGATGTATGGGATATATGATTTTGGCTTGCAGCATTTTCTCCACTTCCTTCAATATCACCTTAAATACCTTTGGATTATAGTTCCTTAGTTTTTGGCAGAAAGGAGTAGCACCTAGTTTCAACTGAATTTGGTGTCTAAAATGGCCACCTATGAAATTCTTAAGATCCTCATATCCCAGGAAAAAACATCTTTGTATTCTATGAGTAATTTTCTCAGATCATCCCTTTCCAGTGGGGAGCATGTCTGACCAATAGAAATCCATTTAGGATCACCATCGTCCCCTATATCAATTTTGTCATATTCTTCAAAACTATGCGCATGAGATACCTTTTCTTTGATGGTACTATCATCCTTTCTTCATAATAGATGTTCCAGAGAGACCAAGCCTTTGGGGATTTTATTTCCTTTGAGCTGAATGATTCCATCATTTCCCGTTGAATCTTGGTAGACTTTCTTTCTCTCATTGTTAGATCCCTCAAAGTATATATCAGAAAAACTTGCAGCACATTCTAGAAAATCTCTAAGCTAAGAATCATTATCAAATGTCTGCCAATGCTCCATGTTATCTGGTATTCTTGGCCTATAGATCATTTCTATTTGATACTTCTGCATTTTAAAATCTGGATGGGGTAATAATAATGAAGCCAAAACTGCCAAAGAATCTGCCCTAGTGTTCTGACTCCTTGGTATAAATTCTATGGAGAAAGCATCAAAGAAATCAAGTTCATCCCACACCAAATTCCTATAGTGCTTTAATTTTTCATTCTTAATAGAGAATTGCCCTCTTAGCTGCTTCACGATCAATTTAGCATCCCCTCTCACAACTAATTTCTTAATTCCTCTCAGCTTCACCTCTTTCAGTCCCAATAGAAAAGCTTTGTATTCAGCGATATTATTAGTATTCCTAAAATCTAGTTTAAAAGAGAAAGGAGTGCATTCTCCATCAAGGGGAAAAAGCACTACCGCTGCTCCCAATCCTAAATTTGAGCAGTTGCCATCAAATTCCATCTTCCATATGTCCTCTCCATCAGGAATAGAAGCAACACAATCATTTTCCTTATCTAAAAGAACAACATAATTACCAAAATGACATTCCTCATATAGAATTTGGGCTTTGGGATTTTCTGAGGGTACCACTGTGTACTTATTCTTGGGCTCTGGTTCAACTTTGATCTTCTTTTTACCTACTGGAATAATCACTTCAGACCAATCCATCTTTATATCTCCCCCCAAATCTTTACAGAAGGTTCTGCTAAGCAACATACCATAACTGGCTGGGATATCTACCACCAAGATTGTTAACTTCAAATGTTTATCATGGCATACAGCAAGGATAGCTTGGGCATGTTTAACTTGGCCCATCAATGGTACTTGTTTCCCATCCATAGAATAACACCGACCAAACATCTTGGTTAGGGTGAGACCTAAGGCTCTTGCAACTGGGGCAGGCATGATATTATTTGATGCACTAGAATCGATAATACAATTGCTGAGTTTTTGTCCATTCAACAACAAGGAAATTTAAAAAGGGTTAGGCTTCTTTTCTTCTATTTCACTTTCGATGGAATTGACAAAGGGAGAATCTTCCGGTGTCTGTGGAGTGTCTTTGGGCACAAAAACAAGAAGCTCTTTAGTTGTAGTTGTTTCACCTATAAGGGGTTTATCTGATTGGGAACTTGAACTAGACTCTCCTTTCACATATTTCACTAGTTTATATAGTTCTTTGGGATTCATTCTTAGATATTCAGCAGGGGAAATTGAAATAGTGGTTGTCTTGCAAAATTTGACAAAGTCAAAAGGAGTGACTAGATTGCCTCTTGGCAGGATCTTTACTTCTGGACTTTTTGGATTTGTAGAGGCCTCACCACTTCTAGCTTCTTTCCCTTTGGGGTAAGCATTTGCAGCACTAGCGCTAGGAGTAAACTTATGCATCCTTTGATTTCTTGTTAGGATGGTGCAAGACAAATCTTGCAGAGTTGCCAAAACACTTCCACCTCTATTAGAATCTGGCTCATATTCTAGGTAGAAAGAACTAGAAAGCCCAATATCAGGTGAATTTTTCTCTTTGTGAAGCTCTTCTATACCAATGGTGTCTTTTGTTGCATTTATTTGAAGACATCTCAACCAGTTAGGACATGTTTCTCCATCATGATCAGTTGTTAAGTGAAACGAACACATCGTTTCTTTTGGTGTGGATTCTATTTGACAACCTAGGTTGTGAACCTGCCAGGGGAGTTTTCCCATGAGGTCGATTATACTGCCTTCAACTTACATCCTGGTAAGGAGATTGATATGGAGTATTGGCTTTATTTTTTTGTCTCTTAAGCATTTCCATATCATTCATCAACCCCTGCATTAGAGGGTCTGTTGGAGTATATGAGGAGCTTCTTGATGCCTGAACTTCCCTCTTCCATTTACCAATTGTAATAAACGTGTCCTCAAGCTGAATAGCTTGTCTTTGTGTGGCAGTCAAATCAGCCACTCCATCCTTCAATAGATGAAAACTTATATCAAGTGGTACTACATTTAGGAAGAAGATCTTCTTATTCTCATCACTTGGTGCAGAATTCACATGTATTCTTTGCAATATTCTATTAAACTTGGCCACAAATTCCCGCATAGGTTCATGTATTTCCCTTTTTAGTTGACTAAGTTGAAGCAACAATGAAATTTCATTATTAGGATTTTTAAACCTTGCTTCAAAAGTAACTTGCGTATCATCCCAATTGGTGATCGAGCCATGAGGTAAATGACTAAACTAGTCGGCTGCAGTATCAACTAAGGTTCTGACAAAAAGCCTGACGGCTACCTCTTGAGTAGGAACACTAATAATACCACACACTGTATGGAAAGCACTAAGATGATCATCAGTAGCTGTCTTACCATCTCCATTGAACTTAGGCAAGACTTGATTAGCACCCTTGGGTAGATTGGTAGGAAGGTTAGCCCCTAGATTTAATGGGCCAATATTCTGACCCCAAGGCTGATTGACGGCCATGGGTGGTAATTGGAAATTCAAGGGTTGAGTATTAAAAAATGAAGGTATCACAATACCTAGAGGTATAAAAGCTCAAACAATGGGTGAGATGGCAATGCTAGTAGGAGGTGAGGAGGGTCTACTACAAGTTTGAGTTTTCCTCTTCTTGGGAGTGTCACAATCAGGCACAAAACTAATATTTCTTAAAGCTTCAAAATCTTCATCAATTAACCCTCTACTCTGATCACCTATGGTGTATCTTTTCTCAACCAACTTCAGTATTGGATTTATTCTTAGTTTCTTGCAGGAGCACATGAAAGCCTATTTACTACAACCACTTCTTGAACAACAGTTATGCCCCTTAGGCATTCAACAAATTCTTCTTCTCTTTTGAGCACTTCTAGGGTTTAATGAAATTGTTGATTGCTATGCCTATATTTCCATGTTGTTGCAGCTAGACTTAATATTAAGTCTTCTTGTGTATCTTTAAATCCTAGATTAGGTTGAAGCACGGGAAACACATCATTATGTGGTAACACCATTTTGAAGCATTATAACAATTGGGAATCTAGTGTTTTAATACTGGACTCTCCCCAGTAGAGTCGCCAAAAATCTATTGGTGAATAGATTTGTCTCCTCCTTCTAAATGAATTTTATAAGTACTATATGCCTTTGAAGACAAATAATCCATCAATAGTTGGGTAAGCATAAAAGATTGCTTCCCTCTAAATTTTTCAAGGTTGAGCTCCCTTCTTAAGATATTCAATAATTTCTTAACATAAAAATAAATGCATACACTTTTAACCAGAAAGTGTGGAAGGATCACTTAGATACTCTTTGGTATTGAGGTATTTTTTAGTATATGAAGATGCAAAGTAGAATCTACAGGAAAGCAAAGTTCCTCTAATTTTCAAGAAAAATGAACTTACAAGAGAAATCAGCTAAAGAGAATTATCAAGAAAATTCAATAATGGCAACGCATTAATAATCCATGCAAAGAATAAGATATATCAATCCATAAAGTAATCGATACACCATTGATTTCAACTCAAAGATTCAAACCAAACTTTGCACTTTTATATTTATACTTGATTCGATCAAAGTCTAACCAAAAAGAACCAATTACTATTTCTTTCGATCAATTCTCCTTACTTTAAAAAAGGAACTTAAAGATATCTAAAACTAAAATTCTATCAGAAATTTCTAACCCTTCAATTATTTAATGCCCCAACATTTATAGTTTTTAATCTGAGAGAGCCTCCCTGAAAACCCGGCTTCTCAGATATACAACAAAAATAGTTAAAAAACTAGTTTTAAACTTAAGCCAAAGTTTTCACAACAAATGTTTTTAAACCAGAAATGCTAAAAAGACGCCCAAAAATGCCTAATCTTTCTTCATTGGTCCTCTAACGTGGCAATTTGTACTAACTTCTAGGTTCTGAGCACGTTCACCAACTCTTGAGCCAGATGTGAGTGTAAGCCCTTTAAACCAATTAGCTTCACCTGGCACACATTTTTCTCCCATTTGAGCTCTCGAATCCTCCTTAACTGCTTGGGCCACTGTCCCCTATTCGCTGTTCAAAAATAACATGGATTCCAGATTGGCTATCTTAGTGAAATCTTGAGTTGTTGGTTCTTCATTTTCTTTCAAGGAATTCATGGTATCTACAAAAACCTTAATCATAGCATCAGCATCCCGACTCCCTTCATTAATTTGTAGTATGCCTAAAGGATTTACCACCTTAATATCCTTAAGGGTGTTGGTATGCATGTCTTTAATTTCCTTCTCCATTTCCTGGACCTGTGAAATCGCAGCCTTAATCAATGAGCCTTTCCAACCAAGATTTTGTTTTAAGATAAATAACATGCAGAGGTTGACTAACTTCATGGGGTTCTCTGATAAGAATTGGGCCACTCTATATGCCTCTATCTCCTGGACTTGAGTTATAATAGCTGCACATTTTTCTTCCTCTAACTCCTAGCCAGGGATTAGAGTTTGAATTTCACCAAGCAGTGCTTCCCCATCCATGCAGGTGGATATGAATTCTTGAATGAAGGTGCTTCCTTCATCGATGATACCATCAACCCAGGTCATCATTGCCTCCATCAAAACTTTGCCCTGTTGTATTTGCTTCAATAACCTCTTACTTTCGGCTAAATTTGGATCGAAATCCTATGGAGATTGGGCTAATGGTAATGCGCCAATGTCATTGAGTGAAGTAAAAAGTTCAGCCATAGTAACCACCAATTTCTTAAGTTCATGCTTTTCCCTTCCATCCTTCTATGATTGCCCAAGCATATGATCGGCTGAGAATTTTAAAAGGTGACCCCTAGAATCTCTAGTTAATACACCAAGCTCCATTTTTTAACTTCAAAGTCTTCTGATTTGGGTTCCTGTACTCCTTCCTTGGGCTTAAAGGTAGAGATCTCTACAGTTACCTTCCCAGGGGAGGGATCGGTGGACAACCTTGCATTACTCTTCATCTTCTTTGCCTTAGGAGTGCAGATAGCATATTTTGTGGTGATCTCAATTACTGGAAAGGAGATAGGTTTGAAGCTTCTCATCTTATTTACTGAGTCAATCAGCCATGGGGGTATTGAGCTGGAAACCATCATGTTGGCAGGTGCTTTAGAGCGAGTAACATTAACTTGTTGAACCTCAATATTTATAGCAGAGATCACAAAAAGATGTACTATTATGAAAATTACTTATGAGATGATGGACTTTGTTAGGAACCTTATGAAATACATTCAGTACATATGAGTCCCTGTTAGGAGAATTTGAATCCCTGTTAGAAGATTCTAACCCGGTTAAGAGTTATGGAAGACAGAAGACCCACTATCCAAACAACTTCAAGGGAAAGATCACTGAACACACTATCTAATTGATCTCTATATTATCCAAACAGAATAATACCAATAATTACTGATCTTAGCAACTTATATTTTCTCCTTTGCCTGTGCCAAACCGCACCAACTACTTCACCAGATCTCTACAATTCGCATATCCTCTTACAATATATATTGCTTAATTCCGCAATTCTCATCTATATATCATGTCTCAATTAAGGAAAACAATCCTTCTTTTATACCATACTCAAATAATTACAAATGAGTCAACCAACAAGGCTTAAACAATTACAAAATATAAAACTTCACATGTTACATAACATTCCACAGTTACATAAAAACTATTGGATTCTAAACATAATAAATCTTCACACGTGCAACCTCTGACCATGTTGTCTCATCTAGGTCACCATCAATATGTCTTCATTAACTATATAACTTCACATGTCCAAATTCTATCCTAATTAGGAGATATCATCCAGTTACCACAAGCCACTTCTCAGGAACACTGTTTGAATACTGCTTCCACTAAATTACACATAACTATCATAAATAATTCAATTTTTGTATGTGCTCTTGACCACAATCTCAGAACACAATGAATAATAAATCCTCAGCTTTGCATAGCTTGATCTGCAATACTCCACATGTGCTAATCCAAACAATGTCTGCTTCTTTGCTAATCTCCAATAGATCACTGTGTTGACATCAATGACATCATAGTCATGAATGCAACATAGAAATGCTATAGAATGACTTTGAATACTCCCTTATATGACATATTCAACATTCATTCCTAACAATCTCCCCCATTGGCATTGATGGCAACATAGATGGAAAAACATCCAAGTTCCATAAATACCAAACTGCAACACTATTGCTCTGAAATATTTTCAAAACCTCTTCATCAATCAAATCTTACAAGTTTTTCATTTTATATTGCTTCTTCTCCCCAATAGATGTTTTTCATGTAGCCTTCTCCACCATTGACATCAATGATAAGTAAAGCATCAATATGTCAATCTTAAAACCTCAATGTCAAAAGACACTTTTCAGAAAATACATTCACAAGAGTCCTTTATGACTCAGCTCAAAACACACATACTCCCCCATAAAGGAAGTACCAACATATAGTCCAGAAAAGATAGAGCTCGTATACCACTAGAATGATGCAACAATCTGCATCACTTCTCAAAATTAGGTCGGGGCATAACCCCAAGCATACCTCTCAAATACCCAAATGTATCTTTTAATGTCCAAAATATTGACCTGTTAATGCTTGATACAACCACTAGACTTATAGAAGACACAGGAGGTGGTTAAGCCATGTCACAAACCCTGCGAGGGATGCTAGCCCATTGCCAACAACACAGAGAGCCAAAAGAATCAGTGCTACTATGTCATCAGCATCCAAGTAGACTACACAAGGTAACATATACAAACAATAGCACATAGACAACATAACATGTAACAAAAAAAAGAAGAGAGGTACAAATAGTAGGAAATGCATGACATATTCAATTACTTTATCATCTTGTGCCACCAGAGAAACAAGAATCATCTAAAGAAATCAATACAAAACTTATAACAAAGAGCACAACATAAGAGAAAAACACAACATGAACACATAAAGACTACCATGCTAGATAAGTCCACTTCAAGCATGTTTTGTGCCCTCTCCATCTCGGTCTGAAATATTAGGGAAAGTTGAGAAAATCACAAGAGGAAAAATGTCCAACACAGTAGGAACCACTACCAAATCCAAGTAAGGACTCTAGTGGGAGTCATTGTTCTCTTCACTAGGAGTGAGTGTTAGCTGCCTAGAAAGCATGTTAGGCATATCATAATCCATATTAATATTTTTATATTTATTATCACTAATATGTGCATTATAATCATCATCATAAAGAGTGTCTTCCATATCACAATTAATAGAATCTAAAATATGAATAGAATCATCATGTTTATCCATTTGCATATTTTTATTTTGATTAACCTCCTTCCAAGGGTCAAGCACAGGTTGATTGAAGGAAGATAAAGGTTGAGAAGAAGAAGCAGTTTGAGAAGCAAGATCACAAGCCTTAGCCTTAGCTTGATGGTTCTTACAACACTAACGAGTATGTTGGTCACAAATGGTTTTATGAGATAAACTTGAAGGATTAGATTTAACAATCATAGGTTCCGAGAAGGTAATGACTAAAGGTGGAGGAATGATAGGTGGAGGAATAGGTTGGGTAGGAAAGATAGTTGTAGGAGTATCAACCTTAGGAAGGCTAAGCTCAAGAATCTTTTCTACCTTATACTGCTGATAGGATCGATAAAAATGACCAAGACAGTTAGGCATTTTTTCAGGGAGAGATGGCCAAAAGAAATCTATCTCAACACAATATCGAATGTGTAAGGGCTTATAAAGAGAATGACTAATGGTTACAACTTATTCTTTATGAGGAAGTTTTATGCACTTATAGATAGGAGAGACTACAACTTGCATGGAAGAGAGCAAGGGAATACCAAGATAAACTTGAAATTGATCAGAAGAAAGAAAGATAAAAAAGGTAGTATGAACAACCTTACTGGAAAGGGCCATAAGAAGATTGATAGAACCTTGAGGATGATAAATAAAACCATTACAAGTTTGAATCCAAACAATAGATGTATTGTAGGTATCCTTATGCAATCCTTTATTAAAAAGATTTTCTTCAGTCATAACATTCACGGAGGAAGAGGGATCAATAAAAACACCATGAGAAGGAAAATCGAAGGTTGAGATTGAGACTCAATATGATTAACCACATGATTATCTTCTTCTACCTTGTCATCATAACTAATATTAGTAATAAGAGAAGAAGGTTGATTAATGACATTTATTGAATGTGAAGGTAAGGGGTTGGTGTAGATTTGCAAATTCTAATGAAGAGGTGCTACAAATTTATTTGTATTATTAACCTCAGCATCAATATATATAGCATTAGAATCAATAAGATCTTGAATAGCATTCTTCAAAGCATAACACTTTAGAGTATCATGATCAGATTGATGATGGTATTGACAAAAATAATTTTGATCAAATGACTTAGGCATTAGTTTGCTAGTGTCAATAGGACGGATAAGTGGAAGTTTAAGAATGATAGCATTAATCAACTTTGTCATCACCATAGGTAAAGGTTCAAATAATGGTGTTGTGGTCTTACAACCACGCTCCCCTAATGGCCCTTATGGCCTCAAGAGGTGCCACTCCTACTTTCTACTTGTCCTCTAACCAATTTGGTAATTTGGATATCAATGTTGAATTCTTGGATTCTATTTATCCATCTGCATCTCCTCCCAGACACCTCTTGCTGTGAGAAAATATCTTTAACTGTGGCACTTGGCACAAAGGCAATCACAATTGCTCCCATCAGATAACATCTAAAAGACTTGACTGCCTTGACAAGTGCATATGCTTATTTTTCATTGATGTCATACTTCAATTCAGCAACCTGCAAAGATTTACTAAAAAATACAATAGGCTGCTCATAACCTTCCTTATTTTTCTGCAACAATACTGCAGCAATAGTATGAAAAGATGCAAAAGAGAAGATATGCATTGGGATACTGTAATCAAGTGCCTTAAGCATAGGTGCATCTTTAATAGCTTGCTTGATATTCTTCAAAGCTTCATTAGGCTCACCTTCCCATGTAATAGCAGATCCTTTCTTTAACATCTTAGATATAAGTCTAGTGACCTCAGCAAAGTTTATTACAAATCTTCTCAAGAAGTTTACCTAACCAAAGAAGGACTGAATTCCTTTGATATTCTTTGGTCTCTGAATCTTATCAATGGCTGCCACTCTCTCAGGATCAATTCTGACTCCTTTCTTGCCAACCAAATGGCCAAGCAACTTACCCTCGGTGACACCAAAAGCACATTTCCTTGGGTTTAATGAAATGCCATATTCCAAAGCCCTCACAAATATTTTCTCTAAATGAGTACAATGGTCTTCTTCCTTCTTGGAATAAGTAGTTAAATCATCTTGATAAACAATAAGTAAATCATCAATAAAATCTGAAAAGGCAACATCCATTGCCCTTTGAAAAGTTGCACCAGCATTTGTGAGACCAAAAGGCATTCTCACATAAACATATCTCCCCCAAGGTGTTGTAAAAGTTGTCTTGAATTGTTCTGATTCTTTTACAATTACCTGATTGTAACCAAAGAAACCATCCATCATAGACATCAATTCTAATCCGGTCACTCTCTACAACATAGCTTCCATATTGGGCAAACAATAGTTATCTTTTAATGAGTTGATATTTAAATTTCTAAAATCTACACAAAGTCTGATGTCACCATTCTTCTTCCTAACAGGGACAAGATTTGACACCCAAGAAGAATGCCTAATGGGCTTGATAATTCTAGCATCTCTTAGCTTCATCAATTCTTCTTGCATCTTGGGTGCCAAAGTTGGATTAATAGGCCTTTGTTTTTGCCTAAAAGGTTTAGCATCTTCTCTCAAAGGAATAATATGCTGAAATAAGTCTTCTCTATAAACCTTTAGGTCATCATATGACCATGCAAAAACATGCCTGAATTTTCTTAATAATTCAATCAAAGATTTCTTTACTTTATGAGACATGTCCTTACCAATGTACACCTTCTTAGGTGTTTCTTGTGTTCCAAGATTTATCTCTTCTAAATCCATGTGATCTTCCTTTTTACTATCATTCTGAACTCTGTCCTGGTTATCAAACACAGTCTCAAGAACAACAAGTCCCGTAGGAACCTTGTTAGTTTTAAGTTGAATGACTTCATTACCAAGGACAACCTCTTTTCCTTCTATAGTCTCAATCAGAGCTGAACAATCTAATTCTTGACCATGATCCTAATCTTCACAACTCATAAATTTCAAAATATCCTGGTCATCCTCAAAGACTTGCCAATTCTCAACATTATCTGGTACACTTGGCCTAGTCTGAATTTCAACTTTAGAGAGACCAGAAAAAGTAATATCAATGGGATTGATTGCTATATTGGCTAATAAATCAGCCATCTTATTATTACTCCTATCCTTCCAATCAATATTGAAGGCATCAAAACACTCAATCAAATCCCATAAAGCATTTCTATATTGTTTCAACCTCTTGTTCTTGGAAGCATACACTGACCTGACTTGGGA
Source organism: Chamaecyparis obtusa (assembly GCA_027943335.1). Classification (NCBI taxonomy): domain Eukaryota; kingdom Viridiplantae; phylum Streptophyta; class Pinopsida; order Cupressales; family Cupressaceae; genus Chamaecyparis; species Chamaecyparis obtusa. The sequence goes on from BSBK01001997.1 coordinate 765,030, forward strand.
CACCACCAATTCAGAATCTCCTACAACCCTTATGCATCTAATTCCATGCTTTTGTACCAATTTCAGTCCTAACAACAATGCTTGATATTCTACTATATTATTGGTACAAAAGAAATTCAATGTGAAAGAAACTTTTAGGTGTTTCCATCAGGAGAGATAAGTAGGATACCTGCCCCTGCTCCATCTTTGCAGCTAGCACCATCAAAGTACATCACCCACAAATTACCCTTCACAGATTTGACATTCACCTCAACAAAGATAGATGGAAATATAGGCTCCTTCTCAAGCATAGGGATTTATGCCCTAAAAGAATTTATATCAGTATCCACAAAGCATGTAGTCTCATGATCAATATTTCTTTCAATCATGTGGCATACTCTTGGCTCTCGATTAATCTTGACAAACTAGTCATCAATCTTGAAAGTTGCATAGGACAAGTCACATTTCAAACTTCCACCCATGGCAGCACTCCATCTTCTATATAATAGCATCCCATAATGAGGAGGGATGTCCACCACCAAAACACTCATTGTTAATTCTTTCTTTGTATAAGCTTCCAACCTATAAGGCATTGCATTTATAGTCCCAATGACTGGCACTTCTCTTCGATCCATTGCACAACATCTGCCTTGAACTATATCAACTTTAAGGCCCAACTTCTCCATGATTTTGAAAGGCATGACAGTATTGGAGGCACTTGAATCAATCATACAATTTCTCAATTTCATTCCATTCACAAGGACACTCAAAAAGAATGGATCTATGTTCTCAAGGCTAGCATTGACAGAACTATCCAAGTATATAGGTGGAATTTGAGATTCCAATCCCTAAGCTTCTACTCTTTTCAAAACTTGAGCTTGAGATTCATTGCATGCAACATCATTGTTATGAACATTATCTACCCATGCAATAGCTCTATCTTTATGTTCAAGGATCCTCAATAATTCTGACAAAGGAACCTTAACAGTTATTTGAGACAATACAGCTGACATATCAACAGGAGCAGAGGGAGGAATCTCAATCTGCACTGCTTTAGTGTCCTTTTGCTTATCTGATACTATTATCCAAAATCTAACCACACAACACAATAGGTACTAAAAGAATTTTACACATTCAAGTTGTCTAATTAACACTATCTTGTAGGTTCTGTTAGTTTGCATCTACTTACTACATTTGTTATCAGATTTTACTTTTGTACTCTAAGTATTGATCAAATTATTACAAAATCAGAAAATTTATCATTGATCATTACATTGTGCATACATAAGAATGTAGTACAAATGTCATTTGATTCATATTACATGATTCAATAAATAGAGTACATTTGCAAATTAGGAACAGAAAGCTAAATGTGTAAAAGGTTCCCATGCATTGCCTCATTTTGTTTGTGTTGGTTCTGCTGGACTCTGTCAAGTCCCTGCATCTAAGTCGTACTCGGGTCTCCATCTGCATTTCAGTCCTTAAGGCAGCATCACCTAAAAAAAGAAAAGAAAGAATGATTAGATCCTGATGGATCTAAGCAATACAAGGAAAACAATTACATACATCAGCTATTTGTTACTATCTGCATATCAATCTAAGAACAAATGTAGCAAGTAAATGAAAATTATCACTCACTACAAGAAAGTGTTAAAGGGATGTGTTTTGGAGCATGAAACCTTTAATTTTTAGTGCCTATTGTGGTGTGTGATTTCATTTTGAACAAATCAAGAATATGAATGAAAGGGACTTAGTATGTTTCCAAATTAAGAAACCTTTTTCAGAATATGTATCTTATTGGTATTGCAGGTAATTAACAAGTGTTTTGCAGATAATAGTGGACTGGTTCACTTTTCAGTCATTTTGAAGATGTAGAACAAGTTGGTTTCCCATGCTAGATTGCTACAGGAAGTTCCAGATTGCTGATTTCCAAAGGAATCAAAATTGTTTCACTAAAAGATGTTGATTTCATCACAAACAAAGTACATTTTCAGAACTTTCAATGATTTTAATACTGAATATTTTACAAGTGCTTCAAGATTGAGTCATAATCAAATGTTTACAAAATGTTATGACTGGGTGTCACGAACCCATGTTTGAACCTCAGTCATAAGCATTTTGTTGTTGATGAGTGTCATGAGCCCGTGCTTGAACTTCATTAACAAAATATAAAACATTTGCATCTTGCTGTACTTAATATCATAAAATGACAAATTCAGTATCAGAAAGAAAGTGTACAAGATTTGCTATAGGAGCTTCATTAATGCTGGTGTTATTTTTCTCAGAATGCCAATAGGTCACATTCTTCAGTACTTGTCAGAAATCATAAGAAAAATAATTCATATGTTCAATTTCTAATAGGATTCATATCAATATCAAATGCTGGAATGTAGATCACGCTTTTGAAAAGATTGAACTCAAGGATTCAAACAATAAGGTTCTTATGTTGAAGGAGCAATAACAAATTCAAGTTCATGTTCTTACTGGAGTAGAATATGTAAAGAAAGGAAATGACACTCTCTGTCATCATGTTGTATGCTTGTTGAAAGCATCAATGCATTTATAAACAACAATAGACATCTTCTGTATATGTATGCATATTTTCAGATGTTCTTGTGCTTGCAAAAGAATAGTAAAATCACTTGAAGATTGCCATCATTGGCAAAATCATAGTTCATAAACAAAAAGTATAGGTTCATCAATTGCCTTGAGGAGTCTTCAGTAACAGTGGGTACATTTTTATTACAAGTGATAATAAGCAAAGCTAAGAGTTCATTCTATGTTTCCAGTGTTTCTTTTTATAAGAAATAATTCAGAGTTTGTTAAAATTCAAGATTGGAAATTATCTATACATTGTCAAGTTGAGATAGAAGTTCATATCAAATGAAAAAACATTGAAGAAATCCAGTGCTTTTTATCAGTAATGGAGTTCATGTTTGAACTTAGGAATGTAAAGTGCATAGAAGAAATGAAGCCATCTGATGTCTTTTACAAAACTGAAAGTGTATCTGCGATGTTCGAATATGAACTGGATAAAAAATAGAAGAACATTAAAAGATATAAACATCAAAGGAGGTGAGACTTGTGTTAACAGAGCCCACATTTTTTACAAAACATCAAATATAAAAGTTCAAACAAAGAAACCCCATGTTTCCAGCAAATGGAAGTTGAAGAGCATTGATAGAGGACATGTTTTTGAACAAGACATTGACAGGAGGTTCAAATGGAAAAGACCCACGTTTTCAGTAATAGAAGCCCGCATTTTATGCAAAGGATGAAGGATTTCAACCCAATATTCTATGCTATTATCTTCTTAAAAAAAATATATGTAAATATTGCATTTCGACAAGTATGAACAGAGAGAGATGAAACAATGTTTATTCAGAGAATGACGTCTATTTCCAGAGATAAATGGTGAAAGTCAAACAGCAAATTCATGCTATCATTGCAAAATGATAATCGCAAGTTACAAAGAGTTTGAAACCGTAACTATATTGTTGAAAGCAATAAGTGCATTTTCAAACAAAGAAAAGTGATACAATGTTAACAGTAAGTGTTCAACCTTTCAAAACTATTTTGAGTTCATTTTTGCCAAGTATCAGTTTGAAACATGAAGTCCACATTCAGCATCAAAACAGTGTGTAAGGTACAGCAATGATTTCATAATTCAAAATCCATATGTGCAAGTTTAAATGCAAAATATTTTGTTTGTATTTACAAACAAATAGTAAATTATGCACCAGAATGGAAGGCACGTTTTTACTGCAAACTCATGAGTATTCAACGCAAGGCAAAACAGAGAGTTTCAAACTCTTAAGCTGTGAGTATATCTTGTTCAAACAAGCAGTACCTCTTTTCAAACCAACAAAGAAGCATCTATAAAAGAATAGAGGGCATGTTTTGACTTCCAGATTTCCTTCATTTTTAACAAAAAGTATAGTAATAGAGAGTTCATAAAATGAACTTACAGATTCCTGTAAAATGCAGAGTTCCTATTTAGACATCTCAAGTTTCAACAGCATAAGTTCCTCCATTGGCAAATCAAGTTCAGCATGATTCAAGTTTCAAACCAAAATCTCCAGCAAACTCCTAGTCATTCAAAATGTTTGAAGATGCATCTTCTACAACATTAGGGTTTCATTCCCTAACTTTTCACAAATAAGAAAAGACCAAAAGAAATCAAATAAAATTTGGAGTCCGCAAGATGAGATGGAAGTGACAGAGCTCTTCAATGCGGTTGTAGATGACAGTGCCAGCTTGCACATTGAAAACATAAACAAGATGCCACCTTTCATCTCTATTCCCTCACGTTTGTAATTCCAAAATAGATGAAAGTCTTATCGACTTCATCATTTTGTGCTATTTTACACTTAGATTTTTATCTAAGATAGGGGATAAATTTAGAGATAAGAATATATAATATAATTAGAATTAAATTTTTATTTAATATTAGTTTCTTTCTCTTAATTTTTGGTAATTCATTGTAAAAGGAATGTTTATTCCTTATTATTAGCCAAAATTTAGGGAAAATGTTTTTCTTTGTGTAAATGGCATGTTGGCTATATTTTTGGAGCCAATTATGGCCAAATTAAGGCAATTTCTAGAGGCCTTGTATTCCCGGATTAGGGTTTTGGAGGCCTTTTTAGGAAGGAAGATTTTCTTTTCTAAGGGTTGCAGATTTTGAAAAGAGGGCATTTTAGTGAACGTATTGTTCCTAGATGTTTTTTAGGCCACTTTTGTAACCATTTTTGCAGAAATTGTGAAGGAAATATACCAGATTACAGGTCATTTTTGTGTTTAGATTATCATTCCTTTCCATCTTCTTTAGTAAGTGTTCATTTTTTATTTTATTTTTATTTTGGAAGTGAATGTTTCATTGTTCCTTCCAGATTGATAAATCTGATTAATCAAACCATATTTGAGAAATGTATGTTGCTAAGAGTTTAGTAATTTGTGGTTAATCCCTGATTATCAAATTCATTAGTCTATATGGTGAAAAGTGTTCCAAACATCTGAATTTCATAGTGAACTAGGTCTGGAGTTGTTTTCTTTTCTGATTTCTGAATTAGTCATTGGTGTATCACCTTTATTTTCTAAGTTTTAAAGTTCCCTTTATCCTTTTCCCATCAAGTTTTTTATGTTAGTAAAGTGATAGCCAATATTTTATAGGAACCGGCCTAGAATCCGGAGATTCCTCTCTAATCATAGTCTACCCACAACTAGGAGAGGTTTCCATTGTCAGTTAGAATTGTTGTTAGCCTTTTGCCTGATAAAGGTAACAATTCTAAGCCTAAACAGATACATTAGTTGTATTGGTGACTTTCATCTTTTCATCTTTAGCCATTGTGTTAACTGGCTTCTCTATCTCATTAGAAATTTTATCAACTCCAACTTCCTTAGGTTCCCATTTCTTACCTTTTACATTCTTGAACCTTACCATATGATCATTTTTTAACTTACTCTCACCTGGTTCTCTAGAGTTGGTATTCTTTATAAACATTCCTGCAGCTTTCCCATTTGCATCCCTTGCCACCATGCCTCTAGTTTGCACTTGAGCAATCATTTCTGTAGTAATTCTATCCATCTCTTCTCTTGAAGGTCTTCTTAAATTCACTGGCTCAGAGGAAGAAATCATGTTACATATCTTTTCATCAATGTCATCATTATTAGAAAAAACCTCTTGATGGAAAAGTGCCTAATTGTGTCTCTCTGAGCATACATCTGCTTCTTCATCAATATCAGAATCATCTTCATATCCTAGATATGAAGTTTCCATATTGCACCCAATGTCATCATGAGTTTCTTCTTGATCTAACTCTTCATTACTATCATCTTGATATGCTGACATGGATTGTGCAACCACACAATGTTCTGCAGAATGAGGGGACTGGCATGCTGTGCACCATGGTGTATCCTCTATAACATTTATAGAAGATTTTTGTAAAGGATTAGGGACAACTCTGTCATTATTATTTCTTGCAGTAGGGACAATAGGCCCTCCATCCTTCCATTGGGTGTTGTAGGGATAATTTTGTAATCTATTCTACCTACTGAAATTGTTGTTGAATTGAGGTTTTTCATTGGCGGGAACATTACTATTCCTATTAGCAGGCAAATCCTTTAATGCATTCAACACCTTATCCAATTTATCTTCTTCTTTCTTCTTATTTCCAACATTCTTTCATTATCCCTTTTATACTTTTTATCCCCAAACAACTTTGGATCATCTCTTTTCCCACCTAATTTTCCTGATATCTTCATATTGTTTTCAATATTGACAGCAATCCTAAAAGCATCTCTAAGAGTTCTTGGTTCTTTGTCCCTCAACAATTATCCCATTTTTGCATCAAATGCATTAAAGTATGTGGTTAAACAAACATTGTCATCTAACTGCATAACTTGAAACAACTTATGCATGCCCTTCTGAAATCTCATATTAAATTCAGCTACAGATTCATTCTGATTTTTTCTTATGGTGTTAAATTCATTCAAAATGAAACTAGCATTAGGCCTGTCACCATACTGCTCTTTAAAACATCTCTCAAAAGAATCCCAAGTATCAATACATCAGTTAGGGAGTCTCTTGAACCAATCCCTAGCATCTTCCACCAAAGATTGAATAAATAATTTCATGACTACATCCTCATGCTCTACCTCATAATCATTCAATACATCAACAAATAACCTAAGGTGTTCTTCACAACTAATAGCATTATTACCAGCAAACTTAGGTATTTTATCTCTTATATCAGTTGGAAAAGCATTCGGGTAGCCAAGTATTCCATCAAAACTAATTTGCCTATAGCCTTCTAATTGCATAGGTCTTCTTTGAAAACTTGAACTAGTGTTAACCCTAGGATCAGCATTTACATTTCCATCTATTTATGCATTTAACTGCTGCCTAGGATCAATATTTATCTTAGCAGATGAAGAAGGGAATGAACTAGTAGTGGCATTACTAAGAGGAATAGTAGTAGTCATAGATGGCATACCTAGTTCAGTATCAGATGGGCCAAGAGCATTGGCAGATGAAGCTTCCAAGAACTGGATCTTTCTTCTTTTTTCTACAATGGAGGCTTCAACTTCATCTCTTTCTAATTCTCTTGCAAGGTCCTCATCTTCCTTTCTTCTTCTCTCCATCTTTGTATCTTTATTTGAATTGGGTAGTGGGACCCCTGGTATTGTCAATGATTTTCTTGCTTGATGTCCCACCATCTTTTGCTTTCCTTTTTCACGAACTACAAAGTAGGCCTAGTGATCTCATGCCCACCTTTATCATTAGGGAGGGGAGCATAACTTTGAACCTGTCTAACCACAGGGCCATCCTTATCAAACTCATGGTCCTGCAGCAAATGTTCCTACTCACTTCTCAAAGCATCAAGATCACCAAAGACATCATGTTGCAAAGTTTTAGGAGCAGAAGCAAGCATCTTGTTTCTCTCCTTCAACTCATTAATTTTTCTAAGAAGAGACTCTCTTTCTATTAGAGCATTCACCTTTTTAGCTTCTCTCTCCTTTTGTAACCTCTTATGTATGGCATCTTGCTCCACCAACTGTAATCTTAGTGCATTCAAATCATGTGGGTCTATCATAATATCATCCAAACCTAATGACACATCCATATCAGTGAGACTTTGATATGGGAAATGGACTTGCCTTGATCTCATGGGTTCCCTTATGAACATATCTTCACCAAGATCTAAATTAGTTTCAAAACCCATTTCTCTAGATTGTTCATCCTGACCTGTAGGTAATGAACCTTTATCCTGGAATACTGCGTCTCGGGTATCATAAAATTTATCTTCAAAGCGGCCACTATTTGATCTAGAACTCTTGTGTTGTGAATCATCCTCATTAGAGGATACAAGTGGTGCTCTACTTCTGGTATTTCTTTGTTCTCTCATGGGAGCACTAGTAGACTCACCATTTCTTCTAATCCAACTCTTCTTTTCCTATCTAGGTAATTGTTCCAGAGCAACCTCCAAATTTTTTCTTGACAAAGGACCTAGTATTCCTTCTTTTCTCCATGATTTACAGTCTATAACACTGGTTCCAACCTTTTGAGTCGCCACCCACCAAAGTGGAAAATCTTTAACTGAATACAACAGGAAAACAAGAGTCCACTTAATAACTTTTATCTCTAGACTCTCCCTAGTAGAGTCACCATTCTGTTGGTTCCCCTCTTCATTTCTACTTGCAGGTTTACACTATGATTGACAACTAAATGTCACTGACTCTATCACCACTCCAAAGTCTACAAGGAAAAGGGCCAATTAACAAGGATCAAAGAGATCCTCCTACACTTTGAGCCGAGATGCTCAGGTGGGTGTACCCTAGATTCACTTCTTGAAAGGAATCACTAACTAATAGACATTTATACCCCTTTACTAATTGATTAAAGATTTTATCATTTATATGTGTGTGTGTGATTGATGATGATGGACTACTTCCAAAGAATAGATCAGTGCCTTAACCCAGGGCAAAGAGTCACTTGATAACATATATCAACTAAAACCTTAACTCAAACACACTTGAACTTAGAATAAGTGCTTTGCCTATTACTCCTCTCACTCCCAAACCTGATCATCAAATTCCAATCCAACAATGAACTCACTGAAATCACCCTAAAGACTTTAATCCCAACTTTGTTAGGAACTCCAAGATAATTTTACAATACTCTTTGTTTACCATATGCTAATCCACTTTGTGACCTTAACATATATGAATCCACAATCAAAACAAGAAGACAATCAAAGTTTGAGACAGGAATTTGAATGTATTCTCATTAACTTTCAGAATCAATACCTTACCAAGATGACAAATGCTAGGAACAAGACACAAAATCCAAGCTCTCCTTGTTCAGTCTTTTACATTGACTTTCAATATAACATCAACAACCACCTAATATAGAAAAATTTCTGCAATATATACACCCCCTAGTCATCTTGAAATCCCAAAATAGGATGCAACAAGCTACAGATGACTAGGGTTAGGGTTTCACCCACCAAACCAATTAGAAATAGCCAAAAATTTAATAAAAAGGGGGGAAACCCAAGCAGCCTGGAGAAAGCAGATCCCGGAATGATCCTCATAAATGGTAATTCTTTGATCTGTACCAAGAATCATGAATCTATTAGACTTATTGATCTGATTTCCCACCTGCAACATGCCTCGAGCAACACCATCATGGTACAAAAGTCCCCTACAAACAATCATGGAACACCCTGGACCACACTGCAACAGTCGGCAAAACTAATTCAACCAAATCCAGCTGCAAAAGCATTCAATTCCAGTCCTTCCTATCGCTAAAACCCTTTAAAAATTCAAATCCTAGTAGCAACGGTCATTTTCATGGCGCCAGCAGTATATCGGTGGTCCACATTTAAATCTGGGTCAACCTTATATCGTGACCATTGGATCCTATTCTTTTCGCGGGCTTCATGACTTAACTCTTCAGACACCCTCGGGTTAACTCTTAGCAAATACGCGACAAGGGTTTTTCTATTCGCAAAATGAAATACTTAACTGCAGCTTAACTCAGCGATTCGGTGAACAAAGGAAAGTAACCAACCCCGGTCCTTATTTAGCAAACTGGCAACTGAAGGCTTTCTCCAGTTCGTGGAATACCTTATGTTACCACCAGTTAATTTAGCGATTACGCAAACACTCCTTCGCTGAATCGCCAAACCTTTTAGCACATCACTATTTTTTTCGTGAATGAGCAAAGCCTTTTGAACTTTGTCGGGCCACTAAACCTTTATCAGATCCGCTAAACACTAAACCCCTACCTGGGCCCGCTTTGTGCCACCTGTCATCACACCATTCATTGCTTACCGCCCAATCATTTCTGACACAGGACCCACTGACCCTCTGGCATCAAAATGGATGGCTAGTGTATGATCTCATGGAGCAAGAATATTCCATAAGATCATGTGCCGACCTTCAATCAATCTTTCTAACTTAGGTCCCACTAACAAGCTCCATGTCAACCTTCATCGACCAATGAGGAGATGCCAAATCGAGTACACATAGCAGTGGACCCGCTTCACTTTATCACCTCTGAGAAAAGTAAAATCGACGGCCAGCATAAGATCTCAAACCTCTGACACATCCCATGAGAACTTACACCTGTCGTTGATTCTCTGCAGATGTTAGGACCCTCTGACAAGCTAGAAACTAGGTCCCACTGACAACTACCAACGTATTGTTTCATGGACCAATCACAAATCATCAACTATTCTTGTGTGTCACTTTGGACCCATCGTTTATTACTGACCTGAACACTTGGAGGAATGGATGGCTGGTGCATGTTTGGAAGGGCTCAAAAGATTCTATGAGAATATGTGCCAACCGTTGATCTAGAATCTTAGTCGATATCACAAAGCGTGACCCCACCATGCTGCATAGGATACTTCGATGAATGAGAGACCGCCACATCACAAAATCTAGCAAGCAGACACACAATTGTTTCTTCATTCACAGGTCATTTTGACAACCTTGCCACTTCATTGATTTGTTTGACCAATAGGGAAATGCCATTTGTGCTTATGTGGTAGTGGACCCACCTATCTGAAGCATTATGTCACAAAAGAGAATCAATGGTCGTCACAAAATCGCATGCCTCTAACACACTTAATGCACTTTCACGACAACCGTTAGATTGAGATGGTGTTAGGAGACCAGACCTAGGAAATACTAAAGCCGAAACATTAGGAAAATCAAGGCGCAGGACTTAGGAAAAAATCATTTCACTGGGCACTTAGACTTAGGAAATATTAAAGGGGCCCAAAAATAAAACCTTAGTCGCAAGATCGCATAACATGAAAAAGGCTCACGCGATCATGTGACAAAGCAGTCAATAATTAGCACATGTGCTATTTGGGACTTTAGTGGCCTGAAAATGTAACACAAAATTAGAATAGGCCCAGGGCACACTAGGGTTTTATGCTACAACGGCTAGAAATTCAAAATTTTGACAAGGGTTTTAAGGCCAGAAACATAAAAACAATTGCAGGGAACAAAAGAAAAATGCTATAGCCATGAAATTTTTTGTAGGTGCAGACCATTTTCTGAAGATTTTATCTATTACAAGAAAATGGGCTAACAGTACCTATAGCCACATAATGGGAAGACACTATGTTCATGAGTTGCATATTGAAGACCATTGGGCCAATTGTGTAGATGATTATGAGGTAAGAGTTTGTGACTATTGTCGGATGAGTCTAGAGATGGCATAGGGTGCACTGTTGTTGAAGATTCCACAAAAGGCGGTAAATGCTGATTCGGATAAATTTTTGGATTCTATATACAATACAGACAAGGTGTTCGCAAGGGCTATCTTGAATGCGGAGGTAGATCAAGATGAGAATGATAGCATGGATTTCAGAGCCCAGCATGTGATTAAGCTAATGAAGTCTTGGATTTCTCATCCTTTTCCAATGCAACCACTCCCCATGAAACAACTCCTAGAGAAACCCTCTCTAGAAAAGAAGGGAGAAAAGATATTGAAACCATAGTTCAAAGAGGCTTCCCCTCTGAAGCCAGAAACTGTGTATCAACATGAGAGTCCCACCGCATATGGTCTAGCCACGCACTCCAAGAAGGTGAAAACCAAGATGACTGTAAGCATTGCACAACTAGAGGCACCTTCACCTAGCGACCAAGACTCTCCAAGCTCGGTGAAGAGAACAAAATTCAAGATCATAGGGCCCAAGCCATCTAGAGTGATCAAGGGTCATGTGTATAAGAGGAAGAGAGGCTCAACGCCCACACATATGGATACCCTGGTGGAGGATTATGAAGATGATTTGGATGAAGTTCCCCTTAGTAGGAGGACCCGATCTGCAGGATTCTTAAAGAAAAGAAGGATAATGAAGGATGATCCTAAGGATGATGAAGGGGCTACATAGGGAGAGCCAATAAATTTGGATGCCCTCAGTGATGATGAATTCAACATCACATATTTTTTAGGGTTGCATGGTTTTAAGGAATCTAAGCAACAAGCCCCTATGCAGTTCACTAGTCTTTTTAGCAGCATGGGAGAGGATCTACAACAGGGACCTCAAGGACAAAATGATGTTGACATGACCAAGGACCAAGGAGAAACTACAGAGCCATAAAAGGACTCTTCTTTTGGGGTCACCTCAAAGGAAGGAGTAAGTACATAGGTACCATTGGTTTCATCTGTTCCACCCCCACCTCCACCTTGTCCTTCCACTCCTACCTTTCCACTTCAAGAGCCTCCCACTACTCCACTTTCCACTCCTATACAGAATACTTTTTTGCCTCAGCAACCTTCTTCATCCCATATTCCCCTCTCGAATCTGCCTCCACCAGCCCATTCAACCACTCCCCTTGTGTCTCCTACACCTTCCCCACTTAATATTCCTCCCAAGGTTCACATTGAATCAGTGTCCCAGAGCTCGCAGGAGCTGGAGAAAGAAGCATAAGTCACTGGCGGAGAGAAAATGGAAGAAATTCATATAGGATCTTAGGAGCTAGATGACAAGGGAGAGTCACAGGTGGAAGAGGAACCACATACTGAAGAAGATAAGCCACAAACAGATACTTATGAACAAATAGCTGATGAGTAGAAAATTGCTAATGAGGGAGAATATGAATAGGATGTTGGGAATGAGCAGGAAACAAGAGAAGAAGAAGAAGCTCAAGAGGAAATAAGGATAGAACACTTAGCAACCTCTTCTACATTGGCTGCTCCCTATGAGCCATTGAATGCATTCTCAAAGCCCGCATAGTTTACCAAAGAAGTGCAGCCGAGGGTTAGATTATACACTGATGATGAGGTTGACATGACCATGCTAGGGCATGCTTTCCACCAAACAGCACCAGTTCCCCAGGCAAGGAGAATGTCTTATGTAACACAAGACCAAACAGGGAGGTGGAAAGCATAGGTGGTTGTTCCTACAATGGATGTTGGTGTAAATGAGATCACTCTAGATGATTATGTGTTGGAGGAGGTAGACTTGGGGGAACCAACAAGGGAAGGTAGCAAAACCTTGGCTACTTTGGGCTTGAAGCATGCTCTAGGCTTCATGAATAAAGATGAAGAAAGGATAAAAGCTCTGGAGGAGAAAAATGAAGCTATGAAGAAATTCATTCTAAAGATAGCGGGTCCAATTGACCCTAATAACCCCAAAGCCTCATTACAGGAAATTTTGGAGAAGAAGGGGGATATAGACACAGATGTTCCACATTCTTTTGTATAGGCTTGTACTGAGTGGAAGCTGGATTTTGAGCAGTTCACTAGCTTATCTCTCAGGAGGATCCTAAGGCCCTTCCAGAACATTTTGGTGGGAATAACTTCTTTAGTGGAGATCATGAGTGAAGAAAATGGTGTAGAAGAAACCATCCTCAACTGGCAAAAAGTATTGGATGAGTTAATGATGATAAGAAAGCAATGCTTCTAGGTTTTGATGAAGATTTATGAAGGGATGGAATTGGATAATTTTGAAGAATGGATCCAAGAGATAGCAGCGGCATTGGTCGTATTTGAGAAGATTCTCAAGAGGTTGAATAAGAGAAGGGATGATAGCACGCTTTTTGCAAAAGAGTTGGAGTTCTTTGGAGGCTTGGATCTAGATTTGTTTTATGAAGATGATGATAAGACTACATTCAGTAAATGACATCATCGACTAGTATCTAGGCATATTCTGAGGGGTAAAGTCCAAAGAAGACCTCCAACAGATGTTCTACCAAAAGGAGGAAATTCAAAAAATGTTATTTCAAGAGGAAGAAATAAAGGCTTTTGCAAAAGAATTGATTGACTTCAGAGATAGGTAGAAAGAGATCCTTCAAGGGATCAAGATGTCAGATTTTGATGAGGTGTTGGAGATAGTGGATAAGTTTAAGAAAGCACATCCAAAAGTGTCTCCCAGCTAGTGAGCCTCCAGTTCAAAATTTGCCAAATTTTGTGTACAGGAAATTCAGTTTTGACACTTAGTCAATTTTGCAGTGCCTGATTTTTGGCATTTCGGCCATATGGAGTTTTCGGCCACCTACAAGTCTGACAAGTCCAAAAAGTCCAAAATTTTGGAGATAAAGGACTTAGCACTTAGTCAATCTTTGGTCATGAGTTTTTCAGACCAACTGTCAAGATTTGGGCATTTTTTGGCACGTCTGAAAGTTAACTTCAGTTATCTATGAGATCATTTTTCAGTCATCTAGGCTTCCTTCTTTGGGTCATTTGTGCATGATTTTGGGGTCTCTTTCAGTTAGGTCTACATGGAGAAGCTAGAGCCAAAGATCAAGGGTAGAAACATGAAGATTATCCAGTGCATGTGCAAGTTCCAGCTCTATTTTTTAGTTTTTTAATGCTAGATTTATTCAAATCTTTGTAATACATGAGGATTAATTCTATGCTAGGCTAGCTTAGTTAAGCTTTAGAAGTAGTTTCTTTAATGCAAGCTTTAGTTTAGATTTACTTTCAAGTTTTAGTTGCAGCGAAACCCTAGCTGTGAAAATAAGAGCAGAGCTCTATAAATTGTAATAAAATGATGTAATGAGGGTCAACTTGATGATTAATACAAAAAATACAATTGGTGCTTCATTCATGGTGTGATTTATCTACTATCTATGCAAAATTTGTGAATGTGTGATTTGCTCATTCTTTATTTCAAAGAGTCAATTGGTTGTTTAATGATTTTAAGTCTGCGATCTTTTAGTTTGGTGTTTTTTGGTATTGCATTGTTGTGTTATGACAAATTTCTTGAGAAGATTATCCTTTGGTGCTTGAAGATTAACTTGTCTCACATGTGTGCACATTTGGGGTGGCTTCGTGATTTATGAGTTTTGACTTATCATACGTATGCATTTGTTCTATTCCATTGATGATTACATCCATTCAGCTAAAGATTGTGACATGATCTAATCTCTGTTTTGTGGGTTTCTTCATCTTCTTAGTTATTTAATTCGCATGATGGTGTGATTGCTAGCATATGTCCATTAGATTTCTTTTTAGCAATTTCTTTCAACTCTCTTGTTACCTTACATTTCCTAACCCTCTTTGCAAGTTACTTTCAGTAGATTAATTAAATTAGCATTGCTTTCATTCTTAAATCTAAAAATCATGGCAAAAAAGAGATATCTTGGTTTCCTAAAGTTTGTTTTTCAGTTTCCCTTGAGAGAAGAACTAGCAAAGGCCTCCTTGTTAACAAATTCACATTTGTCTTCCCTTGAGCTATCCAAGCGATTGAGACCCAGCCAGAAGGAACCTTGAGATTGATTCCATCAATCTTCCAAGAGGGGAAGGTGCTCGCGCAAACTCCTAGTCATTGTCTTCATGTAAAAATGATGCTCAACAAATGGAGTGTACTTACAATTAGGATGATACACAAAAGAAAAAGTAGTCATTGTTAGGAATAGGAACACTGAGAGGGGGGGTGAATCAGTGTTCACTGTATTTTATCTTTTTACTTAATCTCAAACTGAACTTAAATACTTAAGTACTGAAAGAACATCCACATAAACATGAAACATGAAATCAACACATAACACCAATATGGTTACGGGAAACCCAAATAGGTAAAAACCCCGGTGGGAATTGACACCCACTAATATTTTGTACTAGTATTTTATGATCCTTGTTAGAAGATCCTTAACCCTGTTAGGAGTTGCTTTACAATGTATTAAGTACAGTAGACCTTGTCAAGGGTCGGAGCCTGTTAGGAGTCTTTTACAATAAACCCTATTAGGGGTGTGGACTCACTGTCCTAGAGCTCACTACTTAAGTGGTGAAGGCTGCAACCTTCTGATCTCAGATACACACTATATCTGTTGGATGAACTATTACTATGACACTACTTGTCTGATCAGTTCCTTTGATGCGTTGATGCTTTGACCTCTTTCAAAGCTCTAATACATCTTATATACTTTTCACATACTTCTGCTCTTCTTATCTCAACTCTATATCAACTCACATTCTAATTACAATGGGCGCATCTTATATTTATATGCGCATACAAAACAAATAACTAGGTCGGCCCTTTAATCGATTACATACAATGCTTCCAATTGAATTGGATCAAGCTTGTTTACAAACAAACATAATTACATGTTGGAAACCTAATTACAATAGGTGCATGGCCTTTACATCATAATAATATAACCACAAATCAAAATGCCAACAGTTGGTTGCTTACTCTGTTCTTCCCTGGCACACACTGGCTGTATAACTTCAACTGTCTGTAACTTTTCCATACTTGCATATTTGATCATGCGCTCATAGACAAAGCATGAATATACTCTAACCAACTTATCTTCTAAGGTGCATACCATAACTCGGTCGTACGCACGTACGTTGATGCTTTGAGCTTCAGGTACACTGTACACTGTCCAGTCTTCAACACTTAGCCAATTTTTTATCTTCTCATCAAGTGCACTGACTCCAAACTACTATATGACTTTGTTGCCATAATGACAACACTATACTAAGTCATATACACTAGTATAGCCAACTTGCCAACAGTCATACCTTTGGATTTAGTAGCTACTTGATCATCAACTATGTTGGTTAACTTGTGAATCTTGATGTAGTTGTTAGGCTTAGAGAATTTGTTTTAATGGATGATGATGTCACTCTTATCAATAGTAAAGGAGCCATTGGAGTAGAGCTCTCAAGATGGCTCACTTGTAACAAATAATGGTGAAGCACTGTGAAAAGGTGTAAAAAGGAAGTATACTCAGTAAGCAGAATCTTATCTCTAATGTCTTTTTGCAAATTAGAAATAAAAATATGTTGAATATCATGATCAGGCATAGGATAAGAAATTTGAGCATATAAGTTTGAATCTACCAATAAAGTCACTAAGTTTTTCTTTAATATTTTTCTTACAATGTATTAAATCAGTCAAAAAAAATTGAGGACTAATATTATTTTGAAATTGTTGAATGAAAAGATTAGCGAGCATCCTAACTCTTGAGCATATTCTATCAAAGGCTTAGCATGAGTGCTAATTAAGTGTGATAGACCACACAAAATGGAGATGTTATTATCATCATGAGTGATAATCTTCTTAATAGCCTCAATAGAGGCAACACTATCAGGATTTGTGTTCTCTTGCACAAGCCATTTTTCCAATTTATCAAACTCATGAGAGAGATTATCAACTTGGGAAGGAGGAACTCTTAAGACTTAATCTTCATCATGGGAAGAGTGATAAGATTTATGCTCCATAATAGGATTGGGATCTTGAGGGAAAATATTAGTATCAACATGGATCCTATGAAGAAAAGAGGAATCATGATCAAAAGAGACCATGTGTCTATGGCTTCTCCTAATGAGAATGCTAGAGGTTGGACTTAGTGTAATAAAGATCATAAAAGAGGAGATCACAAAAGAAAACTCTAATGAGATCTATCCACATAATTAGTAATGTAATAAATAATATAAAAACAAAAATCTAACCGCACAAGTATAGCTAAATCTAACTCCAAGATCAATAAGGAAAGGGGGAATGTGTTGGGTTCACCAAAATAAGGTAAAAAATAAATGCAAAAAGGTGAAACAATGGATCTAACTCCAAGAAAGAGGTATAGGACGTCGGGTTCACCAAAATTTTTAGGGATGAAATGGACACTAATGAATCTAACAATATAAACCATGTGAGGTGAGTTAATTAATTAACCATTCCAAAACTAACACTCAAAATAAAAGAGAAAGAGGGGCTTCCAAACATAACTCTCAATATCACCCAACTTAGATTAGAAAAACCCAAGAAGATGAAGGGATGCCAATGCTAAACCCAAATTATATCAAGGAAGTATGCAAGAAAATCCTCTTTCATACAATGTAGGATTTGATTAAAGATGTGTAAATGTAAATGTGAAATTTAACCAATTGATTTAATGAGAAAATAAGATAGATTTAGAAGTAAGTTTATGTAATCAACCCAATTAAGATATGAAAACGGATCTAGACTAAGAAGTGAAATGAATGATAGAGTACTCACCTTGAAAAGTGTAGAGGAATATGCTTTTTTATCTAAAAACTGCAGATCTGAACATGTGACAAAACTTCTGATTGTGGATTCATGATCACAAGAGAAAATGTTTTTTTATCAGACCTCCAGGAACATGTCAACTTGGTGCAACATGTTTCAAGACACTTTTCCACAAAGTCACAATGTTCTCAATACACTATAGAAAATTTGACCTAACCTCTTCATAAATGTCTCGATAAGTAGCTTCTA
The DNA here is from genome assembly GCA_027943335.1 of Chamaecyparis obtusa. Lineage (NCBI taxonomy): Eukaryota > Viridiplantae > Streptophyta > Pinopsida > Cupressales > Cupressaceae > Chamaecyparis > Chamaecyparis obtusa. Next base: position 783,215 of record BSBK01001997.1, read on the forward strand.
GATCTATGGTTGAAATTTTGATATCCTGCTCCTACACATAGAAAAGCTTGTTTTGGGGTTTGGGTGGATAAGGGCTTGCCTTGGTCAAGCCCTAGATTGAGGAATCAACCTTAAAATTGAAATATAAATATGTACAAGAAACAAGAAAATTGTAAGTATTCACCTTGCTTGCAGAAAACCTTGTCAATAAGGATTTTGTAATGCTTGTATGTTGTAAATGTGGAATTTATAATGACGGATGTAAGAAACGTCCAGAAATGAATCTACTAATACCACATCATGGAGACATGGATGTAAACATGCATTAATGAAGAAGGTGATGAATGCCTCAATGTAAATCTCCTTCTTTGATGGCCAACAAAATACTAGATCTTGAAAAGGAAATGCTCACTATATCGTTGAAAAATGGAAGCACCTCCATTTAGGACTAGTTTAGCCCTCTAAGTAAGTGGTTTAGGGTCATGTCAAATGCCTTGAATGGGTCTTTGGCTTGGATCTCACTTTTTCCCCTATTCTACCCTATTTTCAACTTCCTTTCTGCCTATTTCTAGCATCCTGCTCTGTGAATCTAAGGTTCTTGACTTCAGGGTCAAGCTCGACCTCGACCCTGACCCAGGGTTTAAATTTTAGATTCCAAAGGTTTCAGGATGTCGGGTTTCAAAAAGATTTGTTTCCCACTTTTAGGTCGACTATTTTGGACTTCAAAATGGTAAAATCTTAAATTATATTTAATTTAGATCCACTTCCAAGGTTATAGATTTAATGGAAATTTATTTCTCCTATGTTGGCCTCTCTAGAAGTTTATGCCCTAGACTAGTATAAAAGGAGCCTTCTCCTCTCATTTTAGTCCAACATCCTCCATCTATCAATCAAGTGTGCAATCCATCCTCATTCAAGCAATCATCTACAATCAAGCATTCAAGTTCTCCATTTAAGATCAAGGATTCAAGCATTCAAACCTTTGAAGGGATTTGGTTCAATCATTCAAGATTCATCATTCAAACCCTAGATCTATCCATCATGGTGGTGTGATCTTCCTTCAAGATCCTTTGTTCATCTTCAAGATCTATTAATTCTTCCTTCAAGGTGGATTCAAAATATACAATCATGGAAGTTTTGATTTACATTTATGGTTATTATTGTTGAGTCCAAGCTTTCATATTAACATACTTGTTTACATTTCAAATACAATTGCATAACTATTGAATATCATAGCTTCGTTGTTAGATCTACTTCTACTACTTGGTAGCATTCTCTATTTCAATTCCATTTTAAGGTTAATTCCAAAACCGGGGTTTGACCAAGGTAAACCCCTCATCCAAACAGCAAAACCATTTTTCTTCCAGGAGCAGGTTTGAAATAGTGAATTATAGAACAGATTCGGACACCCTTTTCGACAAACTTTTCAGATCCACGAATAGAATTTTCATTGAAATAGCATAGGTCAAGGTCAACATAAAGGGGTCAAGGTCGACCTTTCTTAGAAAAGAAAAAGATTTATGGGTTTTCCCTGTCTTTGTGTTTCCAGGCCAAATCTGGTTGCAGAATTTCTAGAAACTGAGTATAGACACCAGAAAATAGCAATTTTCAGATCTGCTACCTTTCAAGATAAGTGTTTATGTTTTATTAGTTTTATATGTCCACAACATTTTCCATCACACACCTCCCCCATATCACATTCCACACATAAAATAAACCCCCAACATAGATATAAAAATATATCCTTGAATCTTGAATGCTTGAATGCTTGAACTTGCTTATGTGATTGTTGGATCTCTAATGGATATTCAAGATGTTAATAGAAGTCAATGGATGTTAATGGATGATAATCATGATAATGGATGGAATAATGAGGTGTCTAGGCTTCCTTTTATACTAGTTTTTAGGCAGGAAAACAAAGCAAGCCGACGGAGTCACCCAATTTTACAATTTAATTCCTTGAAACAACACTGGCCCCAAGATTTAAAATCCTTGGAGAATAGGTCAACTTGTTCAAACTCTTCTGGAATATGTTGAATTTCTCAATCTATTCTAGGGTTGGCCTACAAGGAGCTATCCCTGAGGTGTCAGAGACTACATAGTTGAAAGAGGAAGATATGGGACAAAACAAGAGAAAAGGAGGATCAAGGATGAATCCATCCACAGTCCATAAAGCCAATAAAAGATGGGAGCTAAAAGGTCTTAAATAATGAGTGCATCCATGATTTCATTCTGAAGGAAGTTCCACCAACTAAGGGTAGGGCCCTTCATCCTTGATTTTTCTATTCTCACCTTCTAGCTCTCGGGTACATTGTCACATTCAAAGTGATTGTCCATCGCCTCTACCCAATCTATACAATCTTTAGGGTTCAATTTTCCATAGAATGTAGGTAGATCTATCTTATTATCTCTTCTTCCTACCCTCACAAGGGATTCTAAAATGGCTCTTTGATCTGCAGACACTCCTTGTCCAGCTTGTCAGGGTTCTTCTTCTACTTCATTCCCTTCTTCTTCCTCTAATTCTTCTTGGGTTCCTCTACCCATCTTACCTTTTAACTTATCCAATTCTCTTTTCATGCTTCTATTCTCCTCTCTCATGGCTCTACTTTATGTCATCTTTTCTTTGACCAACTTGGTCAACTCCACATTGGTGATTCTCAAAGGGATCTACATCTCCCCATCTTCATTTTTAGACATCTTTTCTTATTCCTACCTTCCAATTAGGTTATTAGTGGCTCTGATACCATTTGATGTAGAGTGCACAACCACTACCACACATTAGGGTCTAACTTATCCTTTAGACACCTTAACCTTATTCTAAGGTTCTTCTTTAGTCCTATACCTTCTCTTAGGGATCAATCCCCTAAAAGACCCCAAAATAGGGAAAACTACCCCACACTATTTGGATCTTCAAAAAATTGGTGGAAATAGTCTATAGGGACCCAATGCACTAATATTTAACTTTTTATCGATTCCTCCAACACCCATAACACGATCTTCTCAACTCTGGCCAGAATCTCTACTAGCCTTGGTTCTCTATTTTTTGGTGATTAGCTCCCAAAACTTCTAAACAACTTGATGAGTTCCCCACAAATTTGGACACCCTTTTCCAACCTCTAATGGATTCCAAAAGGACTTGGTCTGATTCTAATCCAACATCCCTAAACACTTACTAGGTTCACAGGCCTAATTGGACAGATTAGGCATGGATAACCAAGCAAATATGAGTGGATGGGTTCCTAGAAAATTTCCAAGGCCGTAGGCCTCTTCTACTATCCCAAAGTAACCTAAATCTTCCATTCACCAAGTTCATTCAATCTGATTTATTTATTGTCTCCACTTCTTCTCCACTTTCATGGCTAAACACATAAAGATGTTTAGCCTAGGGCTGGCTTGGAAAATTCGCAAACCAACTCTCCTCACCTTGAGTCCTAGGAATCCTTAAGAGTGCTCCCCTAACTTGAATTTTCTAGAGGGCCCTGAAAATCCCATGATGGAATTGTAAGTTAGAGGGCCATTTCCCTAAAACCCTCAAATTTAGGGCTTCACAAACCAGTCTGCACCTAAATTCAAATATCTTGCACAAATGGAACCCAAAACACTTAAAACCAAAATCATTTAACAAAGGATAAATTCCTCTATCCAAGACTTACTAATTTATATCATTCCATGATCATACAGATCTGTACCATACACAAAATCAAAGAAAAATCCATAATTTCAAGGTTCTGATATTAGTTTTCTTCAGTCCTTTGTACAATCTATCATTCCCCTTGGATGTACAACCCCCTGTGTCTAAATAGACTCATACCAATTACTATAACCAGCTTTAAAATGGTGATCAACCATTTTGCACTTTGTTGAGCAACTTTTCAAAAGTTGTCGAGCAACTTTTCAGTTTTGCATGACAACTTTTCATTTTTGCTCAAATGCTTCTATTAAGCCTATCTAATGACAAAATGGATCAAATATATCCATCTTAAGACCAAATCCAACTAATTCCCTTACATACATGTTCTACCTAACTAATACCTTTGGTTCAAGTTTGCATCTAGGCTCATAATATAACCTTATCCAATTGACCTTACAAATGGTCTTTATTACATTGCTTGACCCAAATGGATCAAATTTATATCATATCCTATGTGTCCCTCTATTAGGTCTATGTAGGTGTCCTAGGTGCCCTACACCATACTCCCTTGGCCAACAAAACTCAAGTCTCTTGAGTTGGTAATTCTGAAACTTTGAAGCATAATTTCTCAATAGTTGTCTTTGTTATCTAGGTTGCATCCTCCAATGGTTTGCCTCTCCATTTGATGAGGTATTCAAAGTATATTTTCCTCCTAATTTTCTTTCTCGCCCTTTTGTCAAGGATACACTCTATCTCTAGTTGTGGTGTTCTAGGAAGTGTACTGCGTAGTTCTTCCTTGGGTGCTTCATCTTCACCTACATCAAACACATTAGGGCCATTATAGGCATAGATATAAGATACATTAAAAGTGTTAGACAAACCAATATCTGGTGGTAAATCAATTTTGTAGGAATTTTTACCACATTTATGTAAGATTTTGAAGGGTCCTATCTTTCTCGTCATAAGTTTAGTGAACTTTCCTTTAGGGAGTCTCTCCTTTTTGAGATGAATCATCACCATATCTCCCACTACAAACTACAAATCTCTCCTCTTACTATCGATTGCCTCCTTGTACTTATCTAATGTCTTTTCCAATCTACTTCTTACCTCTTTTTGGATATCCCTCATGACTTATGCAAATTCATTTGCTTGTGCATTTTTCCTTTCTAAGGAAATCACTTCTCTCAACTCCATTACACCCCTAGGATGTGCTCCATATACAATTTGGAATGGACTATGGCCTGTACACTTGTTCATGGAATCGTTGTAAGCAAAGTATGCTTGGGAAAGTGTTGAATCCCATGTTGTTCCATGATCCTTTTTCAAGCACCTTAATAGGTTCCCAAGTGACCTATTGACAACCTTCATTTGGCCATCTAATTGGGGATGGTATGTTGATGAGTATGAAAAACTGATTCCTAGTCTCTTCCAAAGAGTTCTCCAAAAGTGTCCAAGGAACTTTGAATCCCTATCAGAAACTATGGATAGTGGTAATCCATGTAACCTTAAAATTTCTTTAAAGAATATGCCTGCCACATGAGAAGCCTTGTGACTTGTTTTACAAGGTAGGAAATGGGCTATCTTTGAAAATTTGTCAACCACTACACACATTGTCATACCCTTGTCTAGTCCTTGGAAGTCCAAGTACAAAATCCATGCTTACTAAATCCCATGGTCTATTTGGGATCGGTAAAGGTATATACATACCTGCATTTTAACTCTTAACTTTGGCTCTTTGACATACCATACAACTTTCCACATGTTTTCTGACATCAGTTGGCATCTTTTGCCAGTAGTAGAATCTCCTCACCAAGTCTAGTGTCTTGTCAAGCCCAAAGTGGTCTACCAAACCCCCACAATGTTTCTCTTTCACAATATTATCTCTAACTGATCCTTTAGGGATACAAAGTTGACTGCCTTTGAAAAGTAATCCTTCCTGTAATACATAATATGCAAATTCACTGTGATACCTTCCAGTCATCACTTTGCATACCTAATAGGCTTCCTTGAAGTCCTTATCTTGTTCATACATGTCCTTCATTGAGTTGACTCCCATGTTTTCTAACCTTACCTCCTAAATGGTCAAGTTCCTCCTATCGAGGGCATCAAGAACCTTTTTTTCTACACCCTACTTATGTTTTATGGTGAAGGTGTATGCTTAAAGGTATTCCATCCATTTCATATGCCCGTGGATTAGTTTCTCCTATCTATTTAAGAAGCTCAAGGCATGATTGTCAATGTAGACAAAAAACTCCTTTGGCAATAAATAATGCCTCCATTTCCTTAAGGATTGCACCATTGCATACGTCTCTAAGTCATATGTAGAATACTTTTATTTTTCTTCGTTAATATTTTCACTAAAGAAGGCTACTAGCTTACCTTCTTGGCTTAAGACCCCACCTATGGCCCTATTATTGGCATCACACTCAATGGTAAACACCTTATTAAAGTCTGGTAAAGCCAATATAGGTTTTTTTGCAACCTTTCTTTTCAAGAACTCAAATGACCTACTAGCTTCTTAGGTCCATGCAAATTGACACTTCCTACCACCTTTTATTGTATCCATCATAGGAGCACGCACATTGCTAAAGCCCCTAATAAACTTCCTACAAAAACTTGCTAAACCATGGAAGATTTTTACCTCACTTCGATTCCTTGGGGTTGGCCAATTCAGTATTGCATCCACCTTAGATGGGTCCATCTTTAGGTTCCCTCTTGAGATCACAAATCCTAGGAATATCAATTCCTCCTGCAAGAAAACACATTTTTCCAAGTTGATCCTCAACTTCTCCTCTTGTAGCCTCTTCAAGACCTGCTCAACATGTATTAGATGTTCATCTTTACTTCTACTAAAAATGAGAATGTCATCTAGGAAAACAATAACAAAATGATTAATGAAAGGTTTGAGCACTTCATTCATGAGTCCCATGAATGTGCTTGGATCATTTGAGAGGCCAAAGGGAATCACCATCCACTCAAATAGCCCCTCATTGGTCTTGAGTGCAATCTTCCATTCATCTCCTTCCCTGACCCTTATCTGAAGGTACCCACTCTTTAAGACCATCTTGGAGTAATACCTTTCCCCTCCTAGGCAAACCATCAAATCTTCCATTCTGGCCATGGGAAACCTATATCTTATATTGATCTTGTTTATGGCCCTGGAATCAGTACATAATCTCCATATACCTTCCTTCTTTGGATCCAAGAGTGTTGGTACTGCACAAGGGCTAATACTTCTTCTTATAAACCCTTTCTTTAACAACTATTCAACTTATCATACCAATTCTTCATTCTGATCTGGAGTTAGTTTGTACGCTACTTTATTCGGTAGTGTAGATCCTAGTATGAAGTCAATGCAGTGACTCACATCCTTGAATGGTGCTAGAGTCTCAATCTTACTATCTACAATCACATCCTTATACTTACTCAACAATTCGTGTACCTCCTTGGGTCCTACACTCCTCAATGGTTCTCTATCTTCCACTTTCCTTTCTTTCACTCCCCCTCTAGACTTCACTACTATGGAAAATCATGGAGTGCTCTTCTTCTTGAGGGTCTTCATGGACTCTTTATCTCCAACAACAAGTACACTAGTTACCTAATGTGTCTCCTTTCCATCATCTAGTAAAGGTCTCATAGTATACTCTACTCCACCCTTGGTGATCTTATAAACATTCTTTGTGCCATCATTCTTGGAGTTCACATCATACTACCAAGGTCTCCCTAGCAGTAGGTGATAGGAATCCATCTTTGTAACATCACACAAAATGTTGTCTTGATAGTCTCCTATTTGAAACTCCACGTACACTTATTCATTAACCATAGCTTTTTGTTCTTTATTCAACCAAGACACTTTATAAGGGTTGGGATGGGGTATTTTCTTTAATCCAAGTTTATTAACCATCACAACAGATGCAATATTATTAGTGGAGCCTAAGTCTACAATTACTTTTCACACTTTACCTTTCACCTTGCAAGTTGTCCTGAATAAGGTCTTCCTTTGTGGTGGCTCCTTGCTTTTAGGGGTCTTTAATAAGGTCCTATTGAACATTAGACACTCACCTTGTTCTGGATCTGCATTCCTCTTTGCCCCTGTATGCTTTGTGTGTCATCTTCTTGGGTCAGATGTACCCTCCTTTCTCCACCTTGGTTATTGTTCCCATGTTTTTTAGGGAATCTTGAAGATTGGTGTCCCACTTGGTTGTAGGTGAAGCACCTACCCGTGAACACTCCTGGAGTTCTTCCCCCAAATATTCCTTAACTATAGCCTCTTCCCCTATAACCTCCTCTATGATTTGTTTCTCCTTCTTAGGTTTTCTTGATTGCTTGATTCTCCTTGGAATCTTTTGAATGGACCTCTACCATTAAACCTTCCTCTTCCTCTGTGATTTGCACCTATTCCAATACTCTAAGAGTCACTCTTCCTCATTTTCTTTTCCTTAATCTCAAGTGCCATTTGAAAACATGTATGCACTGAATTTGGGTTGAACAAACTCAACTCATCTTGGATGGATTACTTGAGTCCATTCAGGTACCTAGGCAACTTCTATTTTTCATTTTGAGGGACCTTGGCCCTTAGAGCGAGTTTATAAAACTCCTTTGTATAGGCACCTACATCCAAATCTTTTTTGTTTCAAACTTTGCAACTTCTTATGCATGGCGACCTCATAATCTTTAGGAATGAACTACTTCTAGATCTCATCCTCATCCTCTTCCATGTTTCTATAGGGTTCTTCCCTTCATCCATCCTTTCATTTTGAAGGAAGTTCCACCAACTAAGGGCAGGGCCCTTCATCCTTGATTTTTATATTCTCACCTTTTGGATCTCGAGTACATTGTCAGATTCAAAGTGATTGTCCATCACCTCTACCCAATCCATACAATCTTCAAAGTTCAATTTTCCATAGAATGTAGGTAGATCTATCTTACTGTCTCTTCTTCCTACCCTCTCAAGGGCTTCTAAAATGGCTCTTTGATCTACAAAAACTCCTTGTCTAGCTTGTTAGGGTTCTTCTTCTTCTCCATTCCCTTCTTCTTCCTCTAATTCTTCTTGGGTTCCTTTACCCATCTTACCTTTTAACTTATCCAATTCTCTTTTCATGCTTCTATTCTCCTCTCTCATGGCTCTACTTTCTATCATATGTTCTTTGACCAACTTGGCCAACTCCACATTGGTGATTCTCAAAGGGATCTCCCCCTCTCCATCTTCATTTTTAGACATCTTATCTTATTCCTGCCTTCCAATTAGGTTCTTAGTGGCTCTAATACCATTTGATGTAGGGTGCACAGCCACTACCACACCTTAGGGTCTAACTTATCCCTTAGACACCTCAACCTTATTCCAAGGTTCTTCTTTAGTCCTATACCTTCTCTTAGGGATCAATCCCCTAAAAGACCCCAAAATAGGGAAAAATACCCCACACTATTTGGATCTTCAAAAAAATGGTGGAAAAAATCTATAGGGACCCAATGCACTAAGATTTAACTCTTTATTGAGTCCTCCAACACCCATAAGACAATCTTCTCAACTCTGGCTAGAATCTCTACTAGCCCTGGTTCTTTGGTTTTTGGTGATTAACTCCCAAAACTTATGAACAACTTGATGAGATCCCCATAGATTTGGATACCCTTTTCCAACCTCTAATGGATTCCAAAAGGACTTGGTCTGATTCTAATCCAACATCCCTAAACACTTACTAGGTTCACAGGCCTAATTAGACAGATTAGGCATGGATAACCAAGCAAATGTGAGTGGATGGGTTCCTAGAAAATTTCCAAGGCATTAGGCCTCTTCTACTATCCCAAAGTGACCTAAATCTTCCATTCACCAAGTTCATTCAATCCAATTTATTGATTGTCTGCACTTCTTCTCCACTTTCCTGGCTAAACACATAAAGATGTTTAGCCTAGGGCTGGCTTGGAAAATTAGCAAACCAACTCTCCTCACCCTGAGTCCCTGGAATCCTTAAGAAAACTCCCCTAACTTGAATTTTCCAGAGGGCCCTAAAAATCCCATGGTGGAATTGCAAGTTAGAGGGCCATTTCCCTAAAACCCTCAAATTTAGGGCTTCGCAAACCAGTCTGCACCTAAATTTGAATATCTTGCACAAATAGAACCCAAAACACTTCAAACCAAAATCATTTAATAAAGGATAAATTCCTCTATCCAAGACTTGAAAATTTATATCATTCCATGATCGTACAAATTCATACCATACATAAAATCAGAGAAAAATCCATAATTTCAAGGTTCTGATATTAGTTTCCTTCAGTCCTTCATACAATCTGTCATCCCCCTTGGATGTATGAACCCCTATGTCTAAATAGACTCATACCAATGGCTATAACCAACTTTAAAATGGTTATCAACCATTTTGCACTTTGTTGAGAAACTTCTCAAAAGTTGTCGAGCAACTTTTCAGTTTTGCATGACAACTTTTCATTTTTGCTCAAATGCTTCTATTAAGCCTATCTAATGACAAAATGGATCAAACGTGTCCATCTTAAGACCAAATCCAACTGATTCCCTTACATATCACATGTTCTACCTAACTAAGACCTTTTGTTCAATTTGGCATCTAGGCTCATAACATCACCTTAGATCCAATTGATCTTAGAAATGGTCTTTATTACATTGCTTGACCCAAATGGATCCAAATTTCTATCATGTCATATGTGTCCCTCTATTAGGTCTATGGAGGTGTCTTAGGTGCCATGCACCACATCCTTAGAGGGTCACTCTTTCCTTAGCTCACCCTTCATGAACCCAACTTGGCAATATGTAAGAGAAAGGTAAGACAATTGGGCAATGGGTTGAGTCGTTCTAATATCTCTAAGTTAAGAAAAACAAATTTGAGTCACCACTTTTTATTGTTTTCTTTTTGAATAATATAACATACCCCACATTGATTTCACTTTAATGTCCAAAATTAAAATTTTATCCTCTTTATTTCTTCCAATGTGAGATAGAGTCACATCTCTTCATATTTTCCTTTTGCAAATATTACAACCTTTAACAATTGCCACCCTTCAAAAAAGTCACAAACCTTCACCATTTTTGTCATTTGCAAGTGTCACAACCTTTCATAACTTTTCCTTTTGAAGGATTCACCTCCTTATTTTTCTTCTTATTCATTTTTCTCTTCCATTAATTCTTAGAGAGATACTCTTTCCTAATCTCACTGCTTCCCAAACCACAACTTGGCAATATGTAAGACCAGAGTAAAGGTAGGTTGGGCACTATGCTGAGTCATGTGAATACCTCTAAGTTAATAAAGAAAATGAATTGAGTTGCCATTATTCATTGTTTCCTTTGTGAATAATATACTATACCCCACATTGATTTTAGTTAAATGTCCTCTTAAAATGAAATCGTCTCCCCTTTGTATCTTCTAATGTGGGGGCAAGTCACATCTCTTCATCATATCTACCCTTTTAAATCATCACAAATTTTTATTATTTCCACTCTTCAAAAGAGTCACAACTCTTCACCATTTTTTCATTTGCAAGTGTCACAACGTATCATAAATCTTCCTTTCGAAAAAGTCACTTCCATATTTTTTTCTTATTCATTTTTCTCTTAAATTAATACTTAGAGTGGTGTACTTCTCTTAGTTCACCCCTTTATGAACCCCAACTTGACAATATGTAAGACCGAGGTAAGGTAAAGTGGGCACAGCACTAAGTCATGGGGATACATCTGAGTTAAAAAATAAAAAAAATTGAGTCACTAATTTTCACTATTTTCTTTTTGAATAATAAATTATACCCCATGTTGATTTCACTTGAATGTCCTCTTAAATTGAAACCTTCTCCCCTTTGCATCTTGAAATGTGTGGGAGAGTCACATTTCTTCATCATGCCCACCCTTTGCAGTCATCACAACCTTTCACAATTGTCACCCTTCAAAAGAGTCACCACCCTTCATCATTTATGTCATTTGTGAGTGTCACAACCTTTCATAATTTTTCCTTTTGCAGGAGTTACTTAATTTTATTTTTATTTTTTATTTTTCTATTAATTCTTAGAGGGCTATTCTTGCCTCAAATCACAACTTCATGAACCCCAACTTGGAAATATATATGACCAAGGTAAGGTAGGTTGGGGACTGAGTTGAGTCACAATGATACCTCTGAGTTAAACATATAAGAGTTACAGATTATTGCATGTATTCTCCAGATCTTTGCTATTAATTCAATGGATGGAGAGATGCTTTCTAGTCCTGATCAAGTCAATAAGGAGGCTATTAGTTTCTTTAAAAATATCTTTTCTAATTGCCAAGATGGCCCTGTTGTGGCTCCTGGTCTGCTTCAAATTATTCCCAAATGTATTTCTAAGGAGCAAAATTCAATTCTTATGCAACCTATCTCTAAAGATGAAGTGAAACGGGCTCTCTATGCCCTTGGTGGTTATAAAGCACCAGGACCAGATGGGTTCCCTACATATTCTTTCAAAATACATGGGACATCTTGGGTAATGATCTTTGGGAGGTGGTTGAGGAGTCGTGAGTGGAAGGGTTTGTCCTCAAGGATTTTAACAACACCTTTATTGCTTTGATCCCCAAGAAAGAAAATTGCTTAACCTTTGATGACTACATGCATATTGCCCTATGTAACACTACCTACAAGGTTATAGAGAATTTTTTTGTTAATAGGCTGAAAGTGTTATTGAAACATATTATTTCTCCTAAACATAGTGGGTTTGCTCCCAATAGATCAATCTTTGAAGGTATTTTCATAGCCCATGAAGCTATCCACACTGTTAAGAAAGTGAAAGTTTCTAGGATCATGATTAAATTGGATGTCAAAAAAGCTTATGACAATGTTCATAGAGGCTTCCTCATTCTAGTTTTGAAACACTTTGGTTTCTCTGAAGAATGGTTGAAATGGATAACTAGCTTTATCTCCACTCTCAGGCTCTCTATTCTTGTTAATGGGAGCCCCCAAGGATTCTTTGAAACTTCTAGGGGGATAAGTAGGGTGACCCTATTGTGCCTTTCCTCTTCATTATATTAGTTGAGGTGTTAGGAAGGCTTATTTCCAACAAGTGTAGATTGGGGCAGTGGAGAGGGATTAAGATAGTTGAAGGATTGGAGTCCCTCTCCCATCTCCAATTTGTGGATGAAAGTTTTCTGATGGGTGAAGCTATGGCTAGGGAGGCTAGAGTTATTAAATTCACCTTAGATTTATACAGTTCAGTCTCTGGGCAATGCATTAACTGGCATAAATCTGAAATTTATTTTTTTAACTGTTGCAAAGATATTCAAGCTCAATTGAGCAACATTCTTAATCTTCAAATAGGGGCTTTACCTGTGAATTATTTGGGGTTCCTCTCTTTGCTGGTGCCTCAAAGCCACACTTTTGGAAACATCTAATTGATTCTTACCTTGGTAGGATGGAAAACTGGAAAGGCAAATGGTTATCTTCTACGTGTAGGATTCTTTTACTACAAACTGTTATTTATGTTATCCATGTTTATTCTATGAGCTGCTTTAAAATACCAGTTAAAATCCTTGATTATCTTACTAAAAGAATGTGTAGCTTTTTTTGGAATGGTAATAATGAAGGGGATAAATGGCCTCTTATGGCTTGGGATAAAATTTGTAATAAAAAATGGAAAGGTGGGGTGGGGCTTAGAGATTGGAGGAAAATGAACCTTGCTCTTGGTGCAAAATTAGTATGGTGTATGTATTCTCAATCAGATTGTTTGTGGGTTAAAGTTCTCAGGGATAAATATCTTGATAATGAGGCTCGGGAAAGAATACTAACCATTAGGGACCCTCCTAAGGGATTTTCTCTTTGGAATTTCATGCTTGATTGCAGGGAAATAATAACTTCGCATATTTCTTGGAACATTGGGGATGGGCATGCTGCTCATTTCTGGAAGGATTCCTGGAATGGCCTTCCTATTTTGGCGGATGATATTAGATATGCTAATGTTAGTAGGATCCTCACCAATGCTTGGGGTTCGAAGGTGGCAGACTATGTTGAACAGAGGCATACTGATACTGGGACCTTTGGTCTTGGAAACATACTGATTATTTAGGATTGACTGACAACCAAAATTCTCTTATGAGAGAGATTTTTAAGAGCAAAGGTATTTTTATTACTTATAATGAGGATAAGGTTTTTTGGTGTGTTTCTCAAAGTGGTGAATACTCAGTCAAATTGGGTTATTTATCGCTGGAAGGGATTAATGCTAATATTGGATGGCCAATTAAGATGTGTTGGGATGTGGATTGTCTCCCAAAAGATGGAGCCTTTGTGTGGCTTTCTCTTTAGGGAAAAATCCTTACTGTAGAAAGGAGGAACAAATTTGGTTTGCAAGGTCCTACTATGTGTTTTTTGTGTAAGGAAAATTCAAAAGATATAGATCATTTATTACTTAGATGCCCCTTTGCTAAAGAATGTTGGTCTATGGTCAAGTCTAAGCTACATTGGATTGGTCCAATGCAAAATTGTGTAAAGGAGATCTTTTTCAGTTGGCCACTCCATAATAAGCCTTCAGCTTTATCCTCATTATGGAAAATTTTCCCTTCCATTGTTATATGGGAGATATGGAAAGAAAGAAATAGGAGGATCTTTTAGGATAAAGCTAAACCAATTGACATGGTGAAGATCAAAATTAATATTTCTATAGAGGAATCAATGAAGGTTGCCATTTTAAGAAAGAATAATAATCTAGAGTATACTAAAGAGGATAGGCTTATTCATCAAGGATGGCCTTGTCTAACGATCAAGAATGGTGGGATTGGTGGTGTAAATCCAATCAAACATAAGAGAGAGAAGGTGTTTTGGATGGCTCCTATAGTTGATTGGTTAAAAATTAACTTTGATGGGGCTTCTAAAGGAAACCCAGGGCCCTCTGGTGCAGGGGTTATAGTGAGAGATTGGAAAGAAAATGTTATTGCTATTGCTGCTATGAAATGGGCCGATGGAACCAATAACATGGTAGAAGCAAGGGCATCTTTATTAGCCCTCAATGTAGCAATTGCATTAAAAGCACACAAGATTCACTTGGAAGGAGATTCACAAATCATTGTCAATTCTATTAAAAACCGATCAGTGATGGCTTGGCACTTACAGGGTATTATTGATGAGATTGGACTTCTCTTAGAGTCCTTTTTAGATTTTAAACTTAGTCATATTTTGAGGGAAGGTAATCAGGAGGCATACGTTATTTCTAAATGGGCTTTAGCATTGAGCTTTGAGAATGCGATGCAGTTTGAGCATTGTGATGGGATGCATTGATGTGCTTTTGGCATGTTAATAAGGTTTTTTGGTTGTTTGGTCATGTTTATCGTGGAGGTTCAGAGTGAATGAGCTGGCAGCGTGACATATTTATTTCTATGTCATGTCTAGCGTATTTGTTTTAGATTTGGCTCGTGTGTTTCTTGTTGGTTGTTATGCTGATGGTATGTGTGCAACCTTTCAGGTATTGATTATTCTCCTTTATTATGGCTTCATGTCCTTTGGTGCAAATTGTTAATGCTTATGGCTAAGGTGTCGTGGTTTTTTATAAATGCCATGGATTTGAGTTTATTTTCTACACTACTTGCTTGATAGCATTACTTTCTCTTGGTGTTGTGATGGAAGTAGCATTCTCAATAGATACTTCGAAGTAGCAAAAAGGATTTAAGGGCCCTGTTAGTGTGGAATGGATGGTTGGGTTGCTACTTTTTGAAGAGTCGGTGCTTGCAATAGCGGCCATTGATGTTTTAGGGCCCTAATTCTAGAATATGAAGAGGAAATGGTGGCTAAATGTGGATGTTTTTTCTATGGTTGTGGCTTGGGCCTTGGAGCTAGGCGAAGAAGAGGCTGAGGTGAGATGAATCATGTCTCTACTCTTTAAGAGTGAATTGCTATTGGATTTGGATCACATTATTGAATGGGTTGTTCCTGGCATTGGTTATGATATGTCAAAATGCTTTGAAGACCAGGATGATGCTAGAATCTATGGCTTTTTTCCCTTTCTTCACTAGTGGGGATGTGTGGATAAAGGCGAATACAAGTTTGAGATTGGGAAGAAATGGGAAGTTCTAAAAAGGGTTCTTAATGAAAGCTCTTTGAGAGCCAATGCAGCTCCTCTTAACATTAACCCAGTTAATATGTTCAATGTGGAGGTGTCACGTAGGAGATGGGGAAGGCATCGAGGTAGGCCCATTGCCTAATCTCTTATGATGACTGATAGATTTTTGGTGCCTGTCCCCTGTGGTATTTTTTGTGTTTCTATTGTTATGGAGACTTCTAAGCTTGCAGATTTTTTGTTATGGTTTCGGGTGGTCGTCTAGTTTTATGGTTGAAATCTTTTTTGACATGTTGATGCTTTGTTCTATGTTTCCCGGCATGCATGGTTTTATTCTATTGGTTTTCATGGCCTTAGCCTGAGGCTTGTGTCTATCTGATGGTGCTCGGGACTGTTATTTCTCTATCTCCCCATATGTTTGGGCTTTTGTATGTATAGGGATATGACCTATTATTTTATGGTCACCTAGGCTTGTTATTGTCTAGTGCTATGTGTCTATGATGCTCAAATGCATCAATTACCAAATGTAATTGGATATATGTAATCTCCTTTTATATATGAATAAAATCAAATGTTATAGATAAAAAAAAAAATCATAAATAGGACCATTATTCATAAGTAGGAAAAATCATAAATAAGAACCACTATAATTTTTATTATAAGAACTAATACTTCATACTAATTTATAATTATATTCTAATTCTATATGTTGTAAGAGAGATCTGATTGGTTCAATGATTTGAGGTATTGGTGATTTATGATTAAGTAATTATCAGTTAAATGATTGAGAAGTGACAATTTAATAAATGCTAGTTTGATATGTTGATGGATGGTGAATGAATGAAAATTGATTTGATAGAGTGATGCTTGATTTTTGAATTGTATGTATTCTTGATCTGAAGTTGAAGTGATGATTGATGTCAATTTGATTAATGTTTTCTTGATCTTTCTAATTGATTGATTGCTTGATTTATAGCGAGATGATGGATGAAGTATAATGATTAATAAGTCCTTCAATAATTGGAATGAAATCTCCTTTATACTTTATTGGAGAAAGTGTCACAATCATTCATAATAAATGAGTCAACACAACCTAAACATATAGTAGAGTTGTCTTGGGCCATGAGTTTTCTTCCCATTAGTATTAGGTTTGACTTCGAGGCTAGGGCTTACCCAATGCACATGGTTTGCAAGCTATTTTGTGAATCCTTAGAGGGTCAATATTTCCTTATCTCACCCTTTTTGAATGCCAAATTGGTAATGTGTATGAGAAAGGTAAGGTAGTTGGGCATTAGGCTGAGTCGTGGTGATACTCCGAGTTAATAAAAAAATAAAATTGAGTCATTATTTTCCATTGTTGCCTTTGTGAATAATATATTATACCCCACATTGATTTTACTTGAATGTCCTCCTAAATTGAAATATTTTCCCATTTATATATGTTGATATAAAGTTATTTGGCATTGGTAAAGTCATTGGAAAACATCAATCCCACTGAAACACTGGTACATCACACCGGTACTAATAAATGTGAACTGTGTAGACTGAGCAATAAAGAAGTGTACCTTAACTGATCACGCTTATATCGGTCCAAGTTTTTTCCAACTAGATTAGGAAAACACACAGGGAACAGATGACTAACCGGATACAAATTACACATCGATTAAGTGCATGATAATTTGAACTGGATTATGCGGAGCATTTTTCAGTTAAACTAGAGTTAGATTTTTCAGTGGAAGTGGAGTTAGCTTTGTTTTTTTTTGTGAGCATTTTGAGGTAAACTAAGGATCAATTTGCAAGATTTTTAATCAAGGATTTTGCATGTGTGATTTTTGGGAGAGTTTATAGCTTGGTGGAACTATTAGATGTATTTTTAATAAGTTACGTCCTTATAAATATAGGTCGAAAGACATGAAAGTTGTGTTGTTGAAAATCAACAGCATAGAGCGAAAGAGAGGAGAGCAGAATCTTATGAGAGGAATCACAATCACAAAAGTTGAAAGGGAGAGAAAGATTCAATAGCCAAGTAGAGGAAAGGGTGAACATGTATGATCTGAATGGATAGATATAGTGTCATCATAAGATCATTTCTTTAGTTGTGAAGCATATTTAAATACCTTAATCAGGGTGGACCCTAATAGGTTCTATTGTATAAATCCATTTATCAGGTGACATCTTTATTGGTGTTTTAAGTCCTTTGATAAAGTGACTTCTAATAGGGTCAAGATCCTAACAAGTCTTCTATTAAATCCCTTAACTGGGTAGCACTCTCACTAATTCTTTGTAAGCCTCTAACATGGCAAGTTTATTACTACAGTAGTGGAGTTTCATGGGTTCTATCTCAATGTAGTTTTTTCTTCTAACCAAGGGTTTCCATGTATAAATGTTGTGTTGATCTATGCATTTAATTTTTGTTTATGGTTGTCATAATATTCTTTTTATTTATATATTAACAAGAATATATAATTTCTTAAAAGAGAAGTAGAAATTCAATTTACTGATTCACCCCCTCTTAGTAACCGGTTAGGAACAACAATTGGTATCAGAACTTAGTTTCTTAGAAATACTAAGCTTAACCACTTGAAAAAATATTGAGGGTTACAGATATCAGAAGCAACTGGAGGAAGCCAATGAAATGATAGCCTCTCTAGAGAATAGATTGAGGAGGTCTCTTGCCAAGAGGAAAGAGTTGGCTCTATAATTGAGTGAAAGTCATGAAACCATTGAGGAACTCTCTGGATATAGAGGCTCTGATGAAGTAGAAGAAGTGGTCACTAATCTCATGGAGAAGAATCTTAATCTGACCGATCGAATCTCCAATTTAAAAATGGATTAGAAAGGTCATGCTTTGAGGATGGCTGAACTCATTGAAGCCAAAAGAAAAACTGAGGATGAGAAGACTAGTGCCATAGAAGCATAGTTAACTGTTGAAAGAGAAAGAAATTTGGCTGGAGATGCATTAAGAGAGAGTGATGATCTCATATTGTAACTCCATCCCTACATGCATGGCATTAATCAGGAGAATGCAATCTTGCATGAGCACTTGCATGACAAAGATGAAGCATGCAAAAAGATGGTTACTAAATTGGATCAACTAAAGGAATAGTTGAAAACTCTTAAAGAGAGGAATGAGAAACTCAAAAGGTATAATGAAAGTTCTAAGAAGCTTGATGAGCAACTAAGAGCTCAAAGGAAGAACAAGGATCCCATAGGACTTGGGTACATCGGTCAAAGCAATAATGAAACTGGTGAGTCCTCTGGAGACTAGCAAGGCAAGAAGGAAAAAAAGAAACCAACAGAAGACAAAGGTAAAAAGATCTTCAAACCCTCTTTCTAACATTGTGACAAACTAGGTCATAAATCCAATGACTGTAGAAATGCACTGGTGAAACTATTTACTTCTAACAGTTATTGTACCAATTGTTACAAGCATGGTCATAGGACCTTTGAATCCAGGTCTCACTCCAACAGTGTGTCCAGTGGAAGTAGGGGAAGCTTCAAGGGTTATTACTGGCTAGTCAGTATAATGACTCTATAACTAAGGATTGGACATCCTTCTTATAATGACTCTGTATTTAAGCAGTGCCAAATATCATACTAGAATAACATAGTGAGCTCATTAAATTATCGACCAAGGATGTAAACTTGAAATGGGGCCCGCAAAGTATATGCTCTAACCCATCTTAAATATCATCATAACTTATGCAATTGAAATGTTGAAGGAAATACTAAGCTAAGAAATAGAATAACAATCTAACCTAATACTCTGGAATAATGCTACAAATAGGAAACTAACTATTTGCCTATGTTGTAGGAAACAACCAACCATTTTGTTACCATATGGTTGCAGGAGCAACAAAGTTCTAAATAATTCTATTGTAATTGAAAGTTGATTCCTACCTAGCTATAAATTTAAGTTCACCTCATGCATGGGCCCCCATGAAAGAGTGAATGAATAACAACTCAGAGATTAAGAACTGTAAATATCATTTCATTCATGAGTAAAACACAAGTACATATTGTAGCAACATAATTGTATTTATCACTACTACTGGATTATAAGAGGATTCCACACAAAAAATAACTAGCTCAGGAATCTAAACTCCAGCTTATTTATAACATCAACATAGAACAAAACTCCCTAAATCTAGGATCCTCCAATGTTAGGGATATGACAATATTGAAGATACAAAACAACATCATTTAATACATGAGCAAGTTGCGTTTAGTTGCACATGAATTTAGGAGTTCATGACTTATAGATTTACTCCATAATGGTTGATAACTATTGATGACTGAAAGTAATGGAATCATTATGAGTTTAAAATAGTTAACCAACTTCTTATCACCACTTTGTCTTCTAATATTGACTTCTTATTCGCTTGCTGACTCACCATTTTCTTGTACAAGATTAGCATGCACATGCAAAAATTGTAATACATATCCAAGATTAAATTCATAATAAGTTTTTCTTATATTATCTTTTCTCTTATCACATGGCTACAGGAAGAACCACCCAATCAATGCAAGATAGAAAGATACAATATTTTATTCCATGTAAATATGTAACATATATGTACAACATATTCATTTAATCTTAGAAACATCAAAGTGCACAGACATATAGCAGTATAAACATAGGCATTCTGAATAAGTCCATCAAAAACTCATAAAGTTTCCAGGTCCTAGTCATAAAAACATGAACCAAGTAGGCCTTAAATTGGCCTCATCATCTCCCCCCAACTTTGCCTTTTGTTGGTCCTCCAACAAACATGAAATTCTTGACCCTGGCTGTCACTCTATAATCTGCAGCTATTTTCTATCCCGCACATCCTTCTGCAAAGCTCCAGTAAAAACCTTTTGTTTCTCTGTATTTTTCTCATCTCCTTACCTCTCCTACCATATCATAATCATCCAAATTTTTTGCATTTTCTAGCAAGGGAGAAATAAGCATGGGTGGCTGGAAGGTGAGTAGAATCTGGAAACTTTGTCTAACTCTGCCTAATGTAATGTACCAAGGGGCTCTTCTATTTGTCATGATAAAATTAAAGGGTGATTGTGGCTCTTTATTTCTTAGATCCTCAGACATGCTAGCCCAATGCTACTATATTGATTCCATAGCCTCGAGAAACTCAGTCTCATCCATTCAACATATCCATCAAATGTTGCATCTCTGAGGGGATAAATTGCACGTCTTCTTGAATCTGAAGAAGTAATTTTCAACCAATCATAATAATAAGTTTTTGGATCCTAAGCTTCTGGCCTTAGGTAAAGGGACATTTATTCCTCTAATTCCCTATAGGATTTAGCCTATGATTCTCTACTTATTTCATTATGTATCCATGACATCAGGGCTCTTAATTGAATATCTCCAACATACAACAAAGGATTCCATTCTCTATTATTAGGTACTACAAAGTTATGAAGAAAAATCTCACACAACAAATTATGTATGGTTGCAAGAGAACTGTGGAAAGCTTGGGAAAATTCAAGGGGTTCAACTAATGATGGAGACTTATTCCTCATTACACAACTCATTTGATAATTTAGGAATTGTTCTTTAAGGAATAATGCATAAACAAGAGATGAGGAATGACAACTCATTAGTTCAGGTATCATTGAAGTTACCTTAGCAAGCTTTGTAAGTAGCTTCTCCACTTCTTCCTCCTTTTTTAGAAGATCCCGATAATGACTATCAATGGCTTGATTCAAACTTTTCTTTTTTTGTCTCCATTGCTCTCTTTCCAAAGTCAACTGGTTAATTAGACAACTAAAAAATAATAGAGAGTAATGATATGGAATGAGAGGCACCTGACATGGTATTCTCATTAGGGTTTTCTCATGCTGCATGTAGAACAACAGTCTCATCATTAACTATAATTTTAACCTTTGGAGGGTTTGTCCACACTACTTTAGACCTCTAATTATTGTCACACTATTGAGCAGGTGTAGCTAGCGCATCTAAACCCTGATTAAGTATTTTCTCAGCCATTTTATTCACAAGGCTCATATCAACTCCAAAATCCTCTTCAAACAAATTTCTTCTTGATGTTGTAGGAGGTTATTCTGGTATATCCTCTACCATTGGGAAGTATCCTTCTGACACATTGTCATTTTTTTAGTCAACAAGGTCATTAACTACCTGGGGTCCTCTTGAGGATGAACCCTTCCTTTGAAACCCATAGTTCTATTCATTAGAGCTAGATTCATCCTTAATCACTATTCGCTCTTCACCCTTTTTATCTACAAAGGGTTGCTCTATTTCAATCTCAGGTGGTGAATCAGAGAATTCTCATTGACTATCACTAGGTTCAGTCATCCTCTGCTCAAGTGTCTTAGAAGATTCAAGATCAATTGCTGACCCAATTTGTGGTACATCCACAAACATATTTTGTTTCTTTCTATGACTTCTCCTTAATGGGGTTTCTTTCTCTTTTACAAGCATTTTCCACTTTTTGGGAGTGGCTGAGGCTACAGGAACTTTTTCCTTTGCCATTTGACAAGAACTGGAGGACATTTTTCTTTCTTCTTATTCTTTCCTCACAGAAAAGGGTGTGGTCTTTTCTTTAGATATTTTGACTCTCTTCTTGCCTTTAACCTAGACTGATCTAGACGTAGAGACTCTAGGAGAAATTTCAGGGTTTTTATACCTAGATCTTCTAGATTTTCCTGAGGAAGACGTTGATTCCATTCTTTCAATTATTTTGCTAATCCCATGTTTAGTGTGAATTCATTTTCCTACTCTCCACCCTATAGGACTTAGGGTTTGGTTTTCAAATTCTCCTAAAAGAAAATTTTCCCATGACATATTTGTTTGCTCTCTTAATGCTCTTTCAACTATTAGCTTGATCTGAAAATGGTGAGAAATAGCATTGAGATTACATCACTGCACGAGTGAAGCCCTCTTCTTCAAAATATAGAATAGAAATTTGGGAATATTCACCGGCTGGTTGTCATGGCATAAGTAGCTTAAAATTTTGAAACGAACAGAATGCAAAAATGTTTTCCGACCTTCACAAGTGAAATATTTTATGATATATACTGCACAATCCTTGTAAAGGTCTGGTAACGACAATCTGTTTGTACCTTGTTTCTTGTCAATATCTAATGGTGGGTCTGTATGTAATGTAAATTGAGCTCTAACAGTTGTAGGATCAAGATTTTCTGAAAATTCTTCCCCTTCCTGTGGAAACCCCATGACTTATGCCACAATTTCTTGAGTGAATGGAAACCTCAATCCCTTGACCATAGCTATGCTATCACTCAATGTGATCAGAAACTGAGAAGCCACTTCACCATCCCAGATGGTAAGCTTTTGAATTTAGTCAAGTCAATCCCTAGCTTGAAAACATGACATGTATGCCTGGTCGCTTAACAAGACATTATGGACTATAGGTTCATACCGAACCAAACCTCCTCCCATCTTCTCAAAGTACCAATTCACACAAAAAAGACTCGTAGCAATTCAAGACAAAATTCATAGTCATAGCAAGGATTTTTAGAGAAATTCAAAATGTGGAGACAACAAAGACAATAGTCACAGGTGAATTCTAAATACAAAAGTTTTTTGAGTTAGGCCCTTATGGAAACATGATTACAAATCTTCAACATATCACAAGTTAATTACTCATAATTATCTCTTCAGACTTCTCGTACCAACCACCTTAGCAAATTATGTGCAAAGTAAATAATTCCTTTAAAGTTGTCACATCGTACAAAAATGTGGCAAAAGCTTGCGAAAGTCCAAATTTGGGTATGAAAGTGCAAATATGGTGAGATTTGAAAGAATAGCGTATAAAATAATTATAGTCACATAAAATAAAAAGATGATATCTCTCCCCCCAACTTAATTGAGCAATTGGTTCCACAATTGCACATGTGACATGAACACAGCCAAATTGAAAAACAAATTAATGAAATATATACCTTGGATAGTAAGTACGAACCTAGAAAGGTGCTGATGGCAGCAATAAATTGTCATTCACTTGTGGAGAATTATGAGGTGGAAAGGTGGATAGATAAGAAATGATGGGGTGGAAATATGGAATTTATTACGGAGAAGATACTTTCGTAAAGAAAGTATTTCTTATGAGATGATTTGAATGTTAAAGAGAAGAACTGACATGAGCGGATGGCTCATGTCGAGTTTCTTAGTTTTCAGCTTCAGATTGAAACTGTTGTAGGAACTCCTCTCTTCTCTGAGGCTTATGATACAACTTAAGCCTTTGTCCATTTACCAGTATTATGAAATGCACAGGATCAACAGTTGACAAATGAACGACGTCATTTGGAAAAATAGAAACAATCTTATAAGGTCCTAACCACCTTGTTTAAAATTTCCCATGGGTATGTTGATATCTGGAATCATAAAGGAGGTCAGCCTAGTCACCAACTGTAATCTGTTTATCCTTTATAATTTTATCATGTCACTCTTTCCTTTGTTGCTACACTAGTTTTGTGTTATGTAAGGCATATTTCCTCCATTAATCTAGTCCATTCAGAGTCAAAATCCACTCCCATTGGGCAATAATAAGATCCAAATCTAGTTCCAATGTTGTCCTTAAAGTCTTGTACTCAAATTCCATAGGCATCATAGCTGACTTACTATAGACAAGATGAAAAGGTGCGAATCTTGTGGTAGTTTTCCATGTAGTCCCATAAGCCCACAGTGCTTCAAGAAGTTTTGTTGCCCAATCTTCTTATGAACTGATACTGTCTTGGTAAGGTTTTCTTCAAGTTCCTTGTTAGTTACCTCTACTTGGCCATTGCCTTGTGGATGGTAGGGATAAGATTTGCCATGCCTAATTTTGTATTCCTCCATCAAAGCAGTTATGAGATTTGAAGTGAATTGAGCTCCTTGGTCAGATACTAATTCTCTAGGGACACCAAATCTTGTGAAAATGGATTCATATAAAAATTTGGCAATATTATTATCCCTAGAATGTTTCATAGACTTGGCTTCTGCCCACTTGGTGACATAATTAGTGTAAACCAAAATATAAGATTTACCTTGTGAAGTAGGTTCAATAAGTCCAATAAAGTTAATTCCCCATTTATCAAAAGGTGTTACAACAACCTATGGTTGTAGGGGCATCTCATTTGATTTAGTAGGCCTTCCCATTCATTGGCATCTATCACATTTCTTGGTGTACTTAGCTGCATTCTTATGGAGAGTTGGCCAATAGTATCTGGTGGTCAAGATTTTAAATGTTGTTCTTTTGGTGGTAAAATAAAGTCCACACGGATCATCATGACATGCCCGAAGGATATCATAAGTTTCATCTTCTCTTATACATCTACGCATCACTTGATCAGGGCCAACATAAAACATAAATCCAACAATCCAAGAAAAGTTAAAACTTTTCTTTGGTAACAATTTGCTTTCCTTGGAAGAGAAGTGACCCGGTGTCCTACCTGTGGTGAGTTAATTTGCAATGTTAGCATACCATAGATTTTGTGCTGATAATAGAAAAATATGCTCATCTGGAAAATTGTCATCAATGACTGCATGATCATCAGGAACATGTAAATAGGATAGAAAGTCAGCTACTACATTGTCTTTTCTAGGTTTGTCCATGATAGTGATTTTAAATTCTTGCATAAGCAGCAACCATTTGACCAACCTTCTTGATATGGAAGGTTTATTCATCAAGTATTTAATAGTTGAATGATCAATATGGACAAATATCTCATAACCAGTAATATATTGTTTGAACTTATTTAGCGCATAAATAACTACAAGCAATTCCTTTTCTATCATAGTATAATTGAATTCTACTCCCTGTAGATTTTTATGTATGAAATAAATAGCATGATGTATTGCTCCTTTTTGTCCTAGCACTACTCCTATGGCATAGTCTGAGGCATCTATGTGAATATGGAATGGCAATCCCCAATTGGGACCTCTCAATACTGGTGCTTTGGTTAGAACCTCCTTAAGCTGCAGGAAAGACTTGTCACACTCAGAATCCAGAGAATTCATAATCCTTTTTCAACAAGTTGTAGAGAGGCATTGCAATTTGACTGAAATCCTTGATAAATCTTCTATAATAATAAGTATGTCCAAGAAATATTCTCACATCCTTCTTCTTTTCAGGCATAGGCAAAGTGTTGATCACCTCATTTTTTGCTAGATCTACTTGAATGTTGTGTGATGAAATGAAATGACCCAATACAACACCTTCCTCCATCATCATGAAACATATCTCACTATAAAGATAAATATTTTAGTCTTGGCATCTTTTGAGAACCTTTTCCAAATTGGTTTTAGCTTCTTCAAAAGTGGTCCCATAGACAATAAAATCATCCATATATATTTCCATACATTCAGCAGATATGTTAGAAAAAATACTGATAATAGCTCTTTGGAATGTAGCTGGTGCATTACACAAACCAAAAGGCAAGACTGAGTATGCAAAGGTTCCCCATGGGCATGTAAAGGTGGTTTTCTCCTAGTCTTCTAGAGCTATTTGGATCTGATTATAGCCACTAAAACCATCTAGGAAAGAGAAATACTTCTTGCCAGCTAAATTATCAAGAACTTGATCTATAAAGGGCAATGGAAAATGGTCTTTCTTAGTGGCTAAATTTAGTTCCCTATAATCTACACAAACTCTCCATTTTCCTCCTTTATTTTCCACTATGACTAAAGGTGAAACCCATTGACTATCAGAGATTGGGTAGATAAAACCAGCATTTAACAATTTTTTTCAATTGAATCTTAACTATGTCTCTTAAGACAGGATTAACTCTCCTTTGAGGCTACCTCACAGGCTTATATTCTGGGCTGATGTAAATCCTATGAGTACAATACTTAGGATCCAATCCATTCATATTTGTATAATCCCAGGAAAATTCTTGTTGATTCTCTTGTAGCAGCTTCAGGATACTTTTCTGATATGGTGGTGATAAAGCACTACTAACATTCAGTTCTTTCCCTGGGCTAACCTCAATCTTAATTACTTTTTCCATCATGGATATTTGAGAAATTGGAGGAGAATGCATTTCATGGGGTAACAATGAATGAAGGAATTAGGAGGATGCTGAGTATTGAGGTGCATTTAGAGGTGGCAAAATAGTTTCCAAGATATAGTTCGGTTGTGAACACAACTGAGAATCTCCATATTTATTTGTGACAATGGATGAGATAACATCATCATCTTCTTGAGGGGATACAAATGGATCTCTACCTATCATCATAAGCTGATGGATTGGGTTGAGTTCTAATTCATCATCTCCTAAATCAGGCCAAACTACTTAATCATCTTGTAATAGAGGCTAAGCAAGAGAGTATAGGGTCAAGTTTTTAGTATGCACCCCATTAGATATTGTCATCTTTCTAGACCTACAAGCTATGTAAGCATCTGTAGTAGGTAACCATGGTCTCCCTAGGATAAGAGGATACCCACCCATATTAGATTTTGGGGAAAGGACAACAAAGTCTATAGGGTATTCCCAAGAGTTTACTGTAACTATAACATCCTCTACCATCCCATCTGGTTTACTAGTAGAACTATCAACAAGCTGTAGAATGGTTGGCATTTCTCTAATTCCAATAATATGCAAGTGAGACAATACTTCCTTTGTCATTACATTTATAGATGCTCCTAAATCAACAAAGACATTTTGTACTTGAATTCCATGAATGGTGACAATAACCACATGACTCTCAGCATCAGAATATTTAGGTACTATCAGCTTCTCCAACATAAGGTCAGACAATTATCCTAAGACATGAATAGTTTTAGGATCTTTCCTCTTTCTCCCTACCTATTTATGCAAGCTTCCCTAATGGCCTTAGTGTAAACATGAAATTCTTTTATAACATCTAGTAACGGTATTTTCACAGTCATATGCTTCAGCTGGTTGAGAAAATTTGTTACAACTTGGTTTTCTATGGGCACAACTAGGTCTACTAGCCTTTGAGGAAATTGGGGATCTTTTGCTGCAGGAGAAGCTTGTGGAGTGGGCACATCCACCTTTTTAGTAGGAGGATCTCCATCTTCTGTGATTATAGGCCTTTGAGGTGAAGCAAGAGTGGTTCCTGACCTTAAATGGATATCATTCAAAGAGATAGCATAACTTTGTTGTTGAGCTAGTAGCTTTCTATTATTAGGATTAGGCTGAGCTAGCACCTGGGTTTTCTTAGGTGGATTGTTATTGGCTGTAGGAGGAGGCATTATATCATGCTATTAAGGTGGTGGAATTAAGGCCTTCTTATTGGATTGGTTAGACCATTGATTAGGTTGCTACTAACCTTGTTGAGGTTGTTGCCAACCTTGCTAAGGTTGACTAGACCAATTGCTATGCCCACCAAAGCCTTGGGGACCTATATTCTGGTAATTTTTCTATTGACTATTGTTACTATAATTTTACAGAGGGTCTTGTGGCATACCTAATCTTTGGGCCCATGGCCTACGTTGAGCAACATAGAGCACCTCTCCATTTTCATCAATAGCTTTGAATTTAGTAGGCATCGGTTGTGGCCCTAGACTTGCAATATTCTTGCATTTGTAGTTCCTCTTCCTTTCCCTGCAATGTGGACAATATTCAGCTAACATAGTCTCAACTTATTCCTTCTTCCTTCTTGCTTGCACATTGTCCAACTGAGTGGCAACATCATTAATGATGTCCTATTTGAAATCAGATAGAAGATTGGACAACTCCACCTTAGATACTCCTGAACCATTAGACTTATTAGGCATGGCCCTAAGTCCTCGACCTTTCTTCACAGTAGCTCTTGAGTAATTCAGACATATACTCTGTATATCAACCCAATTCCACTGAGTGATGTCTTCTCCCTCCATAAGGTCTAAGGCCTCAATACTTGCATCATTTACACCTTTTAGAAAAAGATGTTTTTGTGACTCCTCATTCAACTGATGTTGGGGATTACACTGAGAGTTAAACATAAACCTTGAGATAGTCTTCCAAGGTCTCATCCTCTTTTTGTGACATTTTGAAGATGTCATCTCCCTTCATATCATGACCCCTACAGTACTTATATTTAGCAAGAAATATATT
Source organism: Chamaecyparis obtusa (assembly GCA_027943335.1). NCBI lineage: Eukaryota > Viridiplantae > Streptophyta > Pinopsida > Cupressales > Cupressaceae > Chamaecyparis > Chamaecyparis obtusa. The sequence goes on from BSBK01001997.1 coordinate 811,872, forward strand.
CTTCATTGCATCCCAATTTGGTATAACATTGGCACCTAATCCCATGAACCATCTTAGAGCAGCCTCTTTAAGACTAGATGAAAGCAATTTTAGTTTATGGGCATCAGTTGTATAATCATAACTCCTACAGAGGATGTCAAATTCAAAAAGGAAGGTTTCAGGGTCTTCAGTGATAAGGCAATAAAACTTGGGAAGTGTAGATGTAGGTATGTTTTTCAGATTATTGTTGTCATTCAAATTAGGGATGGGGAAAGGAAAGGTAGGTTGATCCATCCTTGGTGGTGGAACTAGTTGTTGTTGTGGTTGATAAATAACAAGAGCTAATGGATTGTCCTGATACCTAGGTTCAAAAAAAAGATCATTCAAGTGTAAGATTCTTCAGAAGCTGATGGTGAAGGTATCTATTCTTGTGCATTAGCAAATGGGTTTTCAAATAGTTCTTCTTCCTCTTTTCTCTCAACTTGGGGTTCCTCAGGCTCAGGATTAAATATATCTTCTGGTTTGATCTGGATATTCTAAGGAAGGAATCTCCCAAGATGATCTCTTCTTCTATGCATACAAAATAATGCACAAACTAAAACTAAGGTAATAACTCCAGGATTGGATTAGATTAACACCATCCCTAAAAATGATGCCAAAAATGGTTGGTCAGTATAATGACTCTGTAACTAAGGATTGGACATCCTTCTTATAATGACTTTGTATTTAAGCAGTGCCAAATATCATACTAGAATAACTTATTGAGCTCATTAAATTATCAACCAGTGACATAAACTTGAAATGATGCCCACAAGGTATATGCTCTAACCCATCTTAAATGTCATCATAACTTATGCAATTGAAATGCTGAAGGAAATACTAAGCTAAGAAATGGAATAACAATCTAACCTAATACTCTAGAATAATGCTACAAACAAGAAACTAACTATTTTCCTATGCTGCAGGAAACAACCAACAGTTATGTTACCATATAGTTGTAGGAGCAACAAAGTTCTAAATACTTCTATTAAAATTGAAAGTTGATTCCTACCTAGCTATGAACTAAGTTCACCTCTCACGTGTGCCCCCACAGAAGAGTGAATGAATAATAACTCAGAGATTAAGAATTGTAAATATCATTTCATTCATGAGTAAAACACAAGTACATATTATAGCAACAGAATTGTATTTATCACTACTGCTGGATTACAAGAGGATTCCACACAAAAACTAACTAGCTCAGGAATCTAAACTCCAACTTATTTATAACATCAACATAGAACAGAACTCCCTAAATCTAGGATCCTCCAACATCAGGGATATGATGATATTGAGGATGCAAAACAATATCATTTAATACATGAGCAGGTTGCATTCAATTGCACATGTATTTAGGAGTTCATGACTTCTAGATTTAGTCCATAATGGTTGATAACCATGTTGAATCAATTCGCAATGGTAACTGCTGATGACTAAAAGTAATGGAATCCTTATAAGTTCAAAATAGTTAACCAACTTCTTATCACCGCTTTGTCTTTTGATGCTGACTTTTTCTTCCCTTGCTGACTCACCATTTTCCTGTGAAAGATTAGCGTGCACATGCAAAAATCGTAATACATATCCAAGATAAAATTCATAATAAGTTTTTCTTATATTGGCTTTGCTCTTATCACATGGATACATGAAGAACTACCTAATCAATGCAAGATAGAAAGATACAATATTTCATTCCATGTAACTATATAACATATATGTACATCATATTCATTTAATCTTAGAAACATCAAAGTGCACACATATATAGAAGTATAAACATAGGCCATCAAATACTCATAAAGTTTCCAGGTCCTAGTCATAAAAATATATAAAAATATGAACCAAGTAGGCCTTAAATTGGCCTCATCAATTACTACGATTGCAATAAATTTGGACACAAAGTAGAAGAATGTAGGTCCAAAACAATGGCATTCAAATCTCCACCAAGTCTGGTATTCCGTAATAGGAATGTAAATCGGAGCACATCTAATTGTGCTACCTGTGGACCATCAGGGCATATGAACTCTGATTGTCACTCACCCATGCACAGGAAAATAAGGGTCAGTCCATGGAGAGGAACTAGAATGGCTTGTTACAACTATAACAAGATTGGTCATCTGGCCAAGGACTATAGGAAGAAGTCAACAAATAAAGGAAAAGGACTGACTAAAAAGGTCAAGAAGAAGTTATCCCCCAATTAGAAGGATAACATGAGTAAAGAGACCAACAAAAAAGTCAAGAATGCTTGGTCCATAAAGGGGATAGAGAGTTCCACTGAGGAGAAATCTAAGGTAAGGTCATCATCTACTAATGGTGATATCTCTTCAACAAATAAATCCTAAGAGCTTAAGGGAAACACGTAGCAAGTCTATTGTTCCCAGAGGAACTGGTGAGTTGTGATTTCACTCAGTCAAGAATTGGAACCAGGAAGGAGTCACCAGTTTGACATATTAACCAGATAGGTAAGAGTTGTTAATGTAGCAAGGTGGATATTACACCGAGGATTTGTAAATAGGTAAAGAGTCTCTGAACCGATTGTCAAAAGAAAGGTTGGATAAGGGTAATTAATATAGTAACTGTTAACAAAAGTTACCATTTGCTAATTACCATTACGACCTAAGTGTATAAAAGGGAAATTCGATTACTCATTTCACTTTACATTATATTTTTTGATTATTATTGTGAATTGTTTGAGTAATCTTTTTTTCCATGATTTACGATCTTTGTTGTGTGAATTTCATAAATTTTATCAAGAACTTTTTGCAAATACTGGTCTAACAATATGGCATCTTCATCTTTTGTGGTGAGCCTCATCAATGCCAATCAACTCAATAGACCTGTTTATGATATCATGGTGATTCAAAATCGAGCAAATGATATGGTGGGAGATCTATCATCCATTCTTGAAGGTGTTTTTCTAATTGAGGATGTAATAAATTTCATCCATAGCAAACGGGAGGAACTAGGTGAAAAATTTATTCAAAGTGAATACCTCTCATTGTGTGAAGACAGAAAGCTTTAGGAAAAATAAGTTAAGCTAGAAGCATCAGGTTTAATCAACAGAGTCAAATATCCAACTGTGTTTCAACCAGATTGGATTAGGCTGGTGCTTAGCAGGGTTCACGAACTAGGGATGTGGCTAGTGAAAGGCATTTTTACACTTATTAATAAAGAATATTTATACAGGGTAACTGAGTACAATGCTACATGGGAAGCTCTAACCCTAAGAGAAATATAAAATATAGAAGTCACATGGTTGACTAAGTCTAAATACGACAGTTGAATGATGACTATGAATGATATTGAAGACAACGGTGTTTGGTTTGTTGCTATGGTTATCAGCTACAAACTTTATTAGTTGAGTAACCTAAATAGCATACTTGGAGTTGTGATTCATGTTGCACACATAATAATGCATGATAATGCCAGGCATGGATTTCATGCTATGTTGAGGAGCCAAATATTTGAAAATATGAAGAAGCTTGGTTTGGTTAAAAATAAGTTTCTCAAATATGGGACGTTGCTGGTATGTTTTTTTTTTCTATTATCAAAGCTTATTTCCAGAGATAGGCAAAGTTACATGGCTAGTAGATAAATTGGTAATAGTTCAGATAGGAGAGATAGTAATTAGCTTGGGGAACTAGTTTAATAAGGTTATGACTAATTATTTTGAGGCCTATCAATTAAGAATGCACAATAGGGAAAGAATTCCCTCAACCATTGTACAAGAAAGAGATGTGTTTTTCGATGAGCATTGATCACTACATTATCTAGATTGTTGAGCCTAGGACCAAGTATGCACTGGATCTTGGGTATGAAAGTACATCTAAGGTTTCCAAGGCATATGTAGATGCACTAGAAGAAAGCAACTTACACCTCTCTGCATACTGGTTTGGTACTTTTGAGGAGATTCTAGCAAATTTGAAGAAGGCACCTTCTAAGGAACCTAAGAAGGTTTATGTGAAATGAACTCCCACTCCTAGGAAAAGGAAGCCAGTGGTTGAAGAACCAAAGGTTCAAAGGAAGAAGACACAACCAACATCAACCAAACCATCACAAGGTGAGGAAATGGAGGAAATAGAAACAAAATAAAACACCACTTATCTCAGAAAGAGAAAGACATGGAAATCAATAAAGGAGGATGCACCAAAAGGAAGGAAACTAACCATAGATGAAATGGTTGAAGAAATGAAGAAAATGGGTGGAATGGGTGCAATCAGAAGAAAATATGAGCTTTCTAATGAATAAGATAGGAGAAAGCTAGAAGAATTTGTAGTTTACTGTCTTCACAAGTTCAAGATCACACCCACTAAACTTCACAAAATAATACCTAAAGATCTACAAGAGATAATTGAAGGTAGATGGAAATATTCTATAGATAAGGAAAGAGAGCTGAGGATAAGGGCTCTACTTGAAGGAAAAAATCATCTTATTCTACAAGAGGAAACTAATCAAGTTGACCTGTACAAACAGAGTTTCAATATCAGGAAAAGAATTGGTCAGGTCCTAATTGGAGAAGTGGATAAAGTTCATGATGAAGGGGTTGCCATATGGATGACTATTTTGAAGCAACAACATGAAGCTAAAGTTGAATGCCAAAAGACCAAAGTGCCACTAGTAAAAGACACTGGAAAATGAAAGGGCATATTGGGAGTCGAGACTCTGGTCCAAGCAAAGCCTGCAATAGAACCAGTCATTGTGGAAATAACTGGAGACACAGGTGGTGATCTAACTCCACCAACCCTTCTTGCTTCTCCAGAAAAAGCTAAACCTCAAACCTTAACTGTAGATAACATAGTAAATAAAATTATGGATTTCGGTGAAGTGTCAAATGCTACAAAGTGATTTAGTGTTTTGGGAAATGATGATAAGGAGAAAATTGAGATGTCTATGTTAGAAACCTTTCTAGATTTCAACAAAAGTCCTAGGGACTACAGGCTCTACTTTCCTACATAATTGAATAAGAGACTAATGACCAAATGGAGAACCGATCTAGCTCAAAATAATAAAATAATAAGGGAAACTTTTTGTTGGAAGTTGTGTCACTCAACTTGGATACAAGGGACATGGTGGCCAAAATCATTAATGGTCAAGATAAAGATGCCTATGAAGATTCACTAGAATTTTGGTAGAAATATGACTTAAACACTCTCAAGCCTATAGGTCCATAGGACATCTCACAAGATGAACCAGAAAAGGAGATGGTTCCACTTGAATAATTCACAATTGGTGAACAAGTTTCAACAAGTGAATAGGGAACAACTGGTGAATAGTTTACAACCAGTGAACATGTTAACCTAGGTGAAGAAGTTCAAATAGGTGTACAAGATACATCTATAGGACCAACATAACAAGAATTGGGGGAGTCATCAACTAGGATGATTATAGACAATGAAACAGATAAAGCTGAAACTATTTTAAATAATCAACAGGTTACTCAAGAACAACAAGAAACAAAGCAACTACCAGAATAAGGAGTATATCTAGAAGAAGAAGTGCATCTAGAAGAAGAGGTGCATCTAGAGGAGGCACTACAACAAGAAATACCTCAACAATAGGAGTTGTTTGTTATAGAAGAAGAGGAGAAGCCTGTTGAAGAAGAACCTGCATAGGAAATAAGGCAGAAGGAACCAGTTGATGTTTTGAGTGCATCAACATCAAAGAGAAAGCTATCTTTTCCAATAGATTCTGAATCAAAAAGAGGCAAACTTAGCCCATCTCAACCTAGTGACACTATAGTTGACATAAGAAAAATATCAACAAGGCATTTGAAGGAGCTCACTAAGAGAAAATGGGATATGGTTCTCACAAGTGTAAAGAATATCTTGTACATTCTTGTACCAGATGTTGAAATAGATGAGGATGAACCATTGATTGATCAATTAGAGATACTGGCACAAGCAATTGGGGAAGATATCACTAACCCATAAAAATTTTCTATTGATCATTATGAGAAGAAAAGGATAAATATTCTTCATTAACAGATTGAAGAGCTTAAAGCCACTGTGAGTACAAGAACCAGAGAGCTATAACAACAAGTACAAGAAGTTGGAAGGTTGATCCCAAGAACTTCTAATTTTGAAGACTTTGCGAAGGACATAATCGAGAGAACAAAAAGGAAAACATATGAGATAAAGGATTTAACATCAAAATTTGATGCTAAGACCTCTTCTGCAAAAGAGTACAGACAGGAGCTGACAAGTCTAGCTCTCACTTTGAGGAAGACATCAGAAGGAAACACAAAAAGAATCCAAGATCTTATTGGATTTCAGTTGTTCATTGCACCCACATTTGATCTAATGCAGAAAATAGTAACCGATACAGAAAGACTTCTCAGTGAACTCGATTAAAAGACAGTAGAAGACATGGAAAATCTTATTGCCTCACTACAAGCTACAAAGAAAACTTTAGATCATGTAACAGGTATCTAGAAACCATTCCTAGACTCTGCAAATAAGATCTATAAAGATATCTTCAACAAGTTACACTTATGAAGAGTAAAAACCCTTTGTCCCTCGGAGGCAAAAAGGGAAAGATATGTCTGTAGAGAGAAGAGAAGAGAAGCTATAGGGAAAATAACAGTAACAGTGTGTTGTGACTCATTCGAAAATATGTTACAAGTAGACGAGTAGATTTACAAGGAAGTCTGCAGGTGATGTGTTTTGTGTTGATGTGTTTTTCTACCAATTCCAAAGGGGAAGATTGTTGACATAAAGATAGTTGTCATTGGTAAAGTCATTGGCAAATATCAAGCCCACAAAAACATCGATACATCAAACCGGTACAAATAATTGTGAACCGGGTAGATTGAGAAAGAAAGTAGTGTACCTTAATCAGTCATGCTTATAGTGGTCCAGGTTTTGTCCAACCAAATTAAGAAAACACATAGGGAACAAATGACTAACTAGATACAAATTACACACTGGTTAAGTGCATGATAATCCGAACTAGATTATGCAGAGTATTTTTCAGTTAAATGGGAGTTAGCTTTTTCAATGGAAGTGGAGTTATCTTTGTTTTTTCTGTGAGTGTTTCAAGGTAAACTAAGGATCAGTTTGAAAGATTTTTGATCAAGGGTTTTACATGCATGATTTTTGGGAGAGTTTACAGCTTGGAAAAACTATTAGATGTATTTTTAATAAGATAATTCCTTATAAATATAGGTCAAAAGACATGAAAGTTGTGTTGTTGAAAATCAAGAACATAGAGTGAAAGAGAGCAGGAGAGTAAAATCTTCTAAGAGAAATCAAAGTCACAGAAGGTGAAAGGGAGAGAAAGATTCAACAGCCAAGAAGAGGAAATGGTGAACATGTATGATCTGAATCGATAGATGTAGTATCATCATAAGATCATTGCTTTAGTTGTGAAGCATATTTAAATCCCTTAATCAGAGTGAACCCTAACAAGATCTATTATATAAATCCCTTTACTGAGTGACATCTTTATTGGTGTTTTAAGTCCTTTGATAAGGTGACTCCTAACAGGGTCAAGATCCTAACATGTCTTCTATTAAATCCCTTAACTGAGTGACATCTTTATTGGTGTTTTAAGTCCTTTGATAAGGTGACTCCTAACTGGGTAGCACTCACCAGTGCTTTGTAAACCTATAACATGTCAACTTTATTACTGCAGTAGTGGAGTTTCATGGGTTCTTTCCCACCATGGTTTTTTCCTTCTAACTGAGGGTTTCCACGTAAAAATGTTGTGTTGACCTATGCATTTAATTTTTGTTTATGGTTGTCATAATATTCTTTTGATTTCTGTATTAACAAGAATATCTGATTGCTTAAAAGAGAAGTAGAAATTGAATTTACTAATTCACCCCCCCTCTTAGTACCCGTTTAGGAACAACAATATCTTCCAATGTGGAGGAGTTTTACACCTCTTCTTCATATTTACCTTTTACAATCATTATAACCTTCAATAATTGCCACCCTTTGAAAGAGTCACAACCCTTCATCATATTTGTCATTTGCAAGTGTCACAAGCTTTCATAACTTTTCATTTTGAAGGAGTCACTTCCTTCTTTTTCCTCTTACTCTATTTTCTCTTATATTAATTCTTAGAGAGCTACTCTTGTCTAATCTCACCCCTTCCCAAACCCCAGCTTGGCAATATGTAAGACCAAGGTAAGATAGGTTGGCCATTGAGCTAAATCATGAGAATATCTCCCAGTTAACAAAAAAATGAATTGAGTCACCACTTTTTATTGTCGCCTTTGTGAATAATATACTATACTCCACATTGATTTCATTTAAATGTCTTCCTAAAATGAAATCTTCTCCACTTTATATCTTTTAATGTGGGTGAGAGTCACGTCTTTTCATCATATCTACCCTTTGTGATTGTCATAATATTTTACAATTGTCACTCTTCAAAAAGGTCACAACTCTTCACCATTTTTGTCCTTAGTGAGTGTAACAATGTACCATAACTTTTCCTTTTGAAAAACACTTCCATATTTTTTTCTTATTCCTTTTTCTCTTAAATTAATCTTTATAGGGCTAGTCTTTCCTTAGTTCACCCCTTCTCGAACCCCAATTTGGCAATATCTAAGAACAAGGTAAGGTAAATTGGACGCTAGACTAATTCACATGGATACCTCTGAGTTAATAAAAAAAATTGAGTCACTACTTTTCATTGTTGCCTTTGTGAATAATATGTTATACCCCATATTGATTTTACTTAAATGTCCTCCTAAATTGAAATCTTCCCCCTTTCTATCTTCTAATGTGGGGGAGATTCACATCTCTTCATCATGCCCACCCTTTGTAATCATCACAATATTTCACAATTGCCATCCTTTAAAAGAGTCACAACCCTTCATTTCTATCATTTGTGAGTGTCACAACTTTTCATAAGTTTTCCTTTTGTAGGAGTTACTTATTTTTTATTATTCTTTTTCCCTTTCTATTAATTATTAGAGGGATAGTCTTTCCTCAACTCACAACTTAATGAACCCCAAATTGGCAATATATAATACCAAGGTAAGATAAGTTAGGCACTGGACTGAATCACAATGATACCTATGAGTTAAACATATAAGAGTTACAAATTATTGCATGTATTCTCCAAATACAAGGTGAATGCATGTATTCTCCAAAAATCAATTGTAAATTCACCAGAGTACTTGTGCAAATTCGAGAGATGTGAGATTGAAAGCTTGAGGGATTTTGAGAGATTGAAAGCTTGAGAGATTTTGAGAGATTTTGAGAGATGGATTATGAAGAGATGAGCCTTGTTTTTATATAAATCTAGGGCTTGAGGATGCATTGAGAAAAGCCATAAATCACTCTTGATAAACTCAGGTTGATTTTTGAGTTAACAAGAAATTAAGAATATTTAATTCATAAAATCATGCAAAAGCAGTTTTTATCTCAAAATAGAGTTTTAGTTTTTTTTTTCAACTCATCATCAGATGTTGAGTTTTAGAAAGTTTACAAATTGAAATTAGCAATTGTTTTAAAGTTGACTGCTTTTGTGATTGTGCATGATTTAATATGAATTAATTTAATAAATAAAGTGATTTATTTTTCACTTTACTGATTTGTTGAATTAAAACAATTGATTTATGGGTTAATCAATTATTAAATCAAATTTTTATTCAAAATTAAATCATTAAATTTGACAACTTTGAATTTAAATCAATTAAATAAATATTCAATTGATTGTTTATAGGAATTTTGATTTATTGTCAAAATAAAAATAATATTAATTAGGAATAAATATAATTAAATCTAATTAAATAATTAAGTGGCAATATTAATCTAACTAATTAAATATTCAAAATATTTAATTAATCAAATTTTATGATAAATGAAATTTATCGCCAAATAATATTTAATTAAAGATAATTAGATAAATTAGGAATATTCAAGGAATATTCCCCGATGCAGAATTAAGGATAATCAATTAAATTCGATAATGTGTAGATGTGCCTTAGGTTAGGATTTTTGTATCAATTTCATTTGAATTGAAGGTGTAGAAGATTAATGAACTTATAGTCTATTTTTGTGGTATTACATTTTGCCCCTCTTTGAATCATTGTGCAAAGTGTAGTGGTTCAAAGAATAGTCTGTGTTTGATATAAGTATGAAACTGATTTGATTTGAAAGGTTAACCGATTTCGAGACAGAAACCGATTGAAAGATTTAAAGATTCAAGATTTAAGATTTAGGTCCTGAGTGACCAAGGATAATGTCAACTATAGCAACAATGAGCCGATGATTACGAAAAAGTGTCAAAATGCCTGATTCTAAACCTTATGATTGTGAAGAAGTGAGTGACTGATTCTAGACCTAAATGTCCTTGTATTAATCATATTGGTATCACATCCTAAACCCATCAGTTATGAAGAAATGAGAAAATAACACTAATGAACTGATAGTTACAAAAGTTGATACAGCTTACAAGATAGATTTAGGATACCAGATTGCAATAGATTTGCTCCAAACAATGAGGACTTTAGATGAATCAGCAACTAGACGTGGTTGTTTTCTTGATTACTGAGGAAAGATTGATTACAGAATTGAGTTACAGACTTGAATGATGTGCAATACCATGCCCCCTTCGGGATTAAAATTGAAATCTAACAAGAAAAGTCATCGCTATAGTTTAGAAGCATGTTGATTGATTTGAGAAGTGGTTATACACATTTGAGAACGTGTTTTGCATTGTTTAGAGGTCCTGGAGACCAAGTTTGACTAGGTTAAACCATGAGTTGACCACAGATGACCAAGTTGAAATGTTGATAGTTTGATGTAAGATAATCAGTTAAGTTGAATTCTAGATTTCTGCGATGATTGAAGGTCGATTATGCAAGTAGTTAATAATATGAATGATCTCAAATTTTGATTTTGATCCCGAAAAAAGATTCTACTTGCTGTTTCATTGGAGGAACCTTCATACAATGCTCAGTCCTTGTGTCATGTTTAGCATTTTTGGTTTTGAAGAATCATTTAAGTGTTCAAGCAATTTGTGAGATCATGCAAAGTGAAAAATGAAATGCAGAATGAAATGCAAACCTAGGACCTAGGACCTAGTCACTGATCAAGTGTCGATTTTTCATCATCATTGAACTTTTTAGGTAACCGGATAAATCAATACAATGCCCACTAGTTATGAAACTATAGACATATGAATATCAATTTGTATGCATAAGAATCAATACAATGCCCATTGGTGAGACAACCATGGACATATGAATATTGATTTTGTTTTCAGAATGTTGGATTAGATATAAGCACCAAGGCACAAACACCAGGATGACCTGAATATCATGTCCATTTTGATATAGCAATTTGTATAAGCATCAGAACATAAACGTCGTGATGACCTGAATACACCTTGCGTGCAAACACATCAAATAGTCAAGAGATCATTCTAAATCCAGTGTGAATTACCCATAGTGACCCTTTATCATTCATATCCTTAGGCAAGATCACGTTTCATAGTAGGAGAAAGAACTCACTCAAAAAGACAATAGTTAGATCAAACTTCTTTGAATTTTCTGGGTATCAATGGTTGAGGTACGCATGGCCATCCAATTTGAGATAGAGGCTCTTACAAACGGACACCATTTCAATTTAGAATTTCCAAAGTTGTTAAATTTTCACATACAAGCAGAAGACAAAGAAAATATTATGCCCCTAGTCACCACTCTCTAAATCCTGTAAAGGACATTATTGAAGAGCTCGAAGGAACACAATATGCAAAAATCTCAATGCAAATTAGTAAGCATACAAGGAGATAAAAGCATGTAAAAAGCATAGATTATTTTCAGTTTGATGTTTGATTGCGTTGTTGTAGATGCAACATCCTTTCTGGAGAGGAGATAGACTTGATTGACCCGGATGAAGCTTCAAAGGAATCTGACTAGATATGAATCATCTAAGATGTACTGGAGGCCATAGGATATGACATTGATTTCTCCCAAGTTTGAAACATTGATAGGATACAGATGCTTGAGCTGATTGGTGTATAGACCAACTTTATTGAAACAAGGATATATACAAACTAAAGCAGACTGAAAGCTAGGAAAGACCAAGATTGCACTGATAGATGGAGCATTTTGAACAAGTGGCACCTGTTTGCTGGGTTTTCACCATCTTGGTAGAGATTCTATTTTTGCTACCAAGGTGCATGTTTCTAGGTTTTCACCAAGGCACTTTTTCTTTTTCTCATTTTTTTTGTATTTTTCATTTTTCTAATTTTTTTTTGTACTTTTGATATTTTTTACTTTTTTTGTGAATCATCAAGGTGCCCATTGCTAGGTTTTCACCAAGATGTTTATTTTTTCAGGACTTTTTCCAATTTTTATAATTTTTTTAGGACATTTTACCATAGACTGAATGCCTTAGGCATAGAATTTCTTCAGATGGAAAATGTTGATTGGTTCTCAGAGCTATTCTCCTTCAGTCGTTGAGAGTTGATAGGCTCCTGAGCCAAAAGTAGCAGTGATAACAAAGGGACCCAGCCAGTTGGGTTCAAACTTCCCCTTGCGCTCTTTATATGATTGATTTTTAGGATTCTCTCTCAAGACCAGATCGCCAACCTAAAATTCTTTGTGTCTGACTTTCTTGTTGTAGCCTCTAGACATTCTCTTCTAATATACTCTAAGATGATCATACATTGCTTGTCTGCGCTCATCTAGTAGTTCAAGTTCTTGCAACCTAAACTGATGAAGGGTGCTCCCCTTAATGCCACAAACACATAACAGAAATAGAGAAACAACAACAATAATATGCAAGAACAGAAAATTGGCTTCTTATTATCTCCACAAATGTGGAATTACAAACTTTCAGAATTACAATATGCAAAGCCACATGGGCATTCCCTTACAATATTCTTTAGGACAAAGCCTTGAATCAATACCTAGAACTATTCTGAACTGCCTAAGACAATAATACAACCTTCCTTATATAGGCAATTTTCCACCGCCTAGAAGGTTCCAGAATTTTAGCCAATAAGGCCGACCAAACTTAGAATTATTTTATTTTACATTTTATTACATCATAGTTGGCTCAAGATAACCTTTGAAACTCGAACAAAAATTTTGAAGGAAATTATTTTTTGCCATTTCAGGTGGCCCAACTTCCGAAGACCATAAGTCATCACCAGTTGACCTGATCGGCTATTATAACCCCATTTCGGAAATTCCACGAAGCGCTCTACAAGCTTGACTCGCGCAAGCGCCCGTCACCCAAATTTTTGACCTCATTCGGGGCCTCTAAAGCCTTCAAAACTGAGTTCAAAGTTTCTGTACCCTGCTGCCAATACCGAAAATCTTCAATATCTTCCAATATACACTTGATCTGGCAATGAAACTTTACTGGCAGACTTATATGACCAAAATGAACCTCAAAGAAAGAAATCAGATCATTCTGAGCACATACGAAAATGACCAAAAATAATAACTTTCCATAAATAGCAGCTCTGCACAAAATAGCCCTTATTGAATATAAAAATAGAATTTTTTTATTTTTTTTTGGGGTGATGCAAGATTGCTCTTACACCCAGGATGCTCCTGCATCATAAACACTCTGTAGTCATCATCAGTTACTAGACCATGCATTCTGATTGTTAGTGATGGGATTTCAACCTCAATAGGCAGTACTAATCAGTATGTACAAAGGATGCCCCCAGACAGAATGGACATCAAACTCCCAAGCAAGATCACATCATGTAGTCCCAATGTCTAGCAAGGTGGAGAACAAGAGGGATTAGCAAGCTAGTGGAAGAGATGGAAGACAAAAGAATGAAGGAGAATGAAGGGAAGAAATCCTCAAGGCTACCCAAGCTAGGGAAAATTTGTCATGTAAAGAACATTTGGACAAGCAATGAAAGGCCAACATAGGATAAGTCACAAAAGCGTAATGCCAAAGAAGGAAAGGATGTAGTCCAAAGGAGTAGACATGTCAAGAGGTTTCAAAGCATCGTGTTCTACTATTTTTTTATTAGATCAAGATCATAGGGGAAAAGGATAGCAAAAGGCTAAAATGAATGGATGAAAATAAATATGAAGGTTAAACAAGAAGGGAATGAAAGCAAGATCATCGTAAGATAGCTCACAAGATAGCCAAATGTTCGTGTATAGATCAACATTGTCAAGATCAAAGAGAGAAGATGGAATGGATGAAATATGTAGAAGAACTATGCATGATACCTGATTGCCAGGTTTTCATTACGGTACTTATCCAAGGTGCCACAAGGGAGTGGTTTTCACCATAGGACAAATTTATTTCTCTTTACTTTTGCTACCAAGGTGCCTATTTCCAAGTTTTCACCAAGGCACATTTTTAAAAAAAATTTCATTTCATTTTTTTTTTTTTTGGAAGAAGGCAAGCTTTTTAGATAATGCTCCTTGAAAGGATAAACCATGATATGCCAAGGATTCAAAATTATATGCTCAAAGATGCTGATAGGGAAAGAAAGATGGAAGAGAAAAATGGAGGATAAAGTTTTATGTAAAGCGAGTGACGTTGGAAGATAGGAGGAATAGGCAAATGAGGAAAAATGATAGAAGGTAGAAGGATAATGAATGGAAGGATTGTGAAAGGGTAGATGGAAAGGAAGGCAAAATCAACATCAACACACACCTTGAAGGGTGGTGAGAGGATGGAGGAAATGTGAATAAAGGAATACATGAAGGAATATGGCAAATTGATAGCAGAGGTTGTCGTTTAGGCACATGGAGTGGAAGAATATTTTTGGAAGAAGATGAAGTGGAAGCCTTTGGAAGCTTGAGTGTCAACTTCACTTGTTGCTCAACATCATACTTTTTCAAAAGATATTTTGGAATCCATATAGTTGTAGGCTTTTCATTTTTTTTTGATGATTTAGAGAGAATATCTTCAATGATGGATTTTGGAACCCATACTTGTCTTGTAATTTTGTAATTTTTTTCTTAGATATCTCTTTTGACTTTATGCCTCCATGTTGATTAGAGGAGACATGGTGATCTTTTTTTTTTATGGATTCTTGTATTGATTCTTTTTCTTGTATTGAACATTCAAGTTACTTCCAAAAGACTTGGGACTTGTGGAAGAAGGAGGAGGATATGACTAGTTTAGATGGGTGGGTGGATGAGAAGGATTCAAGGGCATGCATCTATGTTGATCTTGAGGAAAGATGGGAGATGGAGGGATGTAAGGACCCAAGATGGATGGTGACTTAGGAGAGTTAGGAGGGGAAAGTGAAGGGACATAAGGACCCAAGATGGAAGGCAGACGTGAAGCCCTTTGTAGTGGTAGAAGAGGTCCAAGGATGGAAGTGGAAGATGCAAAAGGATAATCAACAAGTTCATCAACATTTATATGACAACCAAGGACATCAACACCTTTAGAGTGAGCATTAAGATTTTCAATAGAATCATGGACATCTTGAATATGAGCACCTTCTTTGATAGGATTGTTCAAAGCTTGCAAAGACTTGGGAAGAGTAGAAAGTAGAAATGAACATGGAGTGGTAGAATAAGAAGATGGAAGACTTTGATCTTGACAAGGATCTTTGGATAGCATAAACACATAATTTTTCTCTTGATTTTCAATAGGCTTAACATTGGAAGTAACAACACCATTTTTACCAATCTTAATAGAAGTATCATCTTTGGAAAGCGCAAGTGTAGTAAGGTTATTTTGATTGTCAATATGCTCAACAGTGTAAGTAGTAGCATGATCTTGCTTAGGAGAAGACTTAAGACATGGTGGAATGCATGAAAAAGGGTGTGCAGGATCAAAAGAACCCTGAAGTGGATAAGAGACATTGTGAAGAGGAGTGGATAACATGGAGGGTTCTTGATCTTGATATTTTTTTATGTTCTTTTCTTTATCATTTTTAGAGTCCTCTTGACATGGAGCCACTTCTAAGGACAAGGGATCATGCTGCAATTGTATGGAAGACTTTGGAAGAGATGGGGAAGGACTAGCTGGAGTAGGCATTATAGCGTATAAAGGCTTAGGCTCTTTAGGTTTAGCATTATTGAAAGTATTTGTAGCCAAGTGAAGGTTAGCTTGAGTTTCTTTAAGAGGTAGCCCTTGAGGATAACTATAGGAAATCGCATGAAAAGTATTAGGACCTTTGGTGGATGAAGGACTTGTGAAAGATTTGAAAGACCTGGAAGCTTTAGGAAATGTATGGGCATTGGAGGAAGTAGGGGAAGGAAGGGAACCATCACAAGACAAAGGTTCAACATTAACATGATCTTTCTTGAGAGTATAATCTTTATTTTCAGCATGAGAGTTCTTAAAGGAGAGATCCTTATAGTATTGACATTTATAATCAATGCGGTAATCTTTCTCTTCCTCAAGTGAAGTAGATGGATCATCTAGGTATTGTGCATAGAAATCATCAAAGTCTCTTTTAAAATTAGAATCATATGGATCACCATCGTGATCTTTCCAATGTGACGTCCCATTTCTAGTAAGCACGAGCACACGACGAGGAGGACTCTTAGGAACATAGGTGTCATAAGTATCATTAGATTATCCGTCATCATAGTCATCATAGTCTTCAAAGATGGGCATGTCACTCTTCGTGGAAGAGGTATCAAAAGGGTTATCACGTTGCTCATTATGGTATGTCTTGAGAAGAGACCACAACTGTGAAGATTTCCTCTACAAGGACATTTATATAGCAGTTGTTGCTACCACGATGAAAATGGCTATTACCGCTTGAGGTTCCATCCACGTGGTTGACCCAATTAAGGGAATGTCCACTATGATTAACCCTCTCTAAAGGTGACTCACAAAAGATACCACAGGGGGACTAGATCAGATTCAAAGATCTGAGTTTCTGGTACTATCCAAAAAGGAAGTAGAGCATAATCCCCTAACCTCTTCACTTCACCAAGACAAAGCAAACAGATTAATCCAACATGCTAAGACCAAAATTATCTCACAAAAATCTATGATGTCAACCACTTATGATCTATCAACCTCTCCGGAGAGAGAATGTATCAATCAAAAGTTGAAGATGCACAAATCTAGTAGAACACGAGACAATCTCAGTAACCTCCCTACCTACAAGAAGATCTGTCATCAGGAAGAGCTTCACATGCATGAACAAGCGAAATAAGCCCACTCTCTCAAAATCATCCACAAATAGTGTTCATAGGGCCTAATTACTATGTGTAATAGATATGCAAAAAGCAAATCTCTGTTCGTTTTAGAGCCCAAAACTAAAGTGTGAATTATGAAAGCTCTAAAGGCACTCAAGCTTGACACAAGAGAGTTTGTTTTATGTTCCAAAATGAAGTGTTATCAGACGTAATAGAATACCTTAGTTCCTCGCAATGCACTTAGTAGATTTTACCTATTTTAGCAATTTTTGAGCATTTGTCTTCTATCTTTTGTACCCACAAGACGTACCTACACCTACACCTGCAAACCACTATTATGAAAAACTTACCTATTCATGTACATGAAACCCACTATTATAAAAATCTATAAAAAAAGAAATGCAACTTGTCAACCCCACGTGGTAGAAAATCAGGTTAGTCAAAGATAATATGTCATTTGATAATCGAAAAACCTGTTGTCATAAAAAAATCAGATTCTAACCAGTCTGTACTAAATCAATAATAACTTTTGCAAATAAAAATAAAATTAATCCAAACCAATGGTAAATGAAAGCTAACTCAAATACCTTTCCAGAAATATAAATTTTGGATCTGTATCATGTCATATGTGCATGTACCAATAAAAACATCCGTCAAATTTCATAAAATCAGGTTCAGACCAGTCTTCACTAAAATGATCATAACTTTTGCAAATCAAAACAAAATTAATCCAAACCAATGGAAAATGAAAGATAACTCAAATACCTTTCTAGAAATATAAATTTAAAATTTTTATCATGTCATATGTGCATGTACCAATAAAAACATCAGTTAGATTTCTAAAAAAATAGTCCAAAAATTTATCACAAAACTCACAAAAATTAACCTTGTGGTCGTGGGTTCGAGAAAAATGATAGAATAGAATGCAAACCCATTTCAGGGCCCCATGGTGGGCACCAAAAATGTGTCTGTGAATTTTGTACCTAGCTGTAGACACAACACTTCAGTAAAACATTAGAGGTTAGCAAAAACTGAAATCTGCAAGTAATTGCAACTATGCTAACCGGATGATTTACTGTCTTCTAGTAGGTGCACATATGATGTTCTTAGATTGAAATTGAGATCAGTGACAATGCAACACCTAAACAAAAGATTTAAAATGATGAAAGAAATGAAATATGAATGCAAATTAATCTATTTTTTTGTATTTTCTATGCAATAATATGAGAAACTGTATGAATCTAAGCTAGATGAAATTGGAATGATATGAAAATTAATCTAACAATGCTATGAAGATGAATGCAAAAGTGCGCAAAAGCTATGAAAAACTATGAAATGATCTCACAAAATTGCCTATCACAAAAGCTTTGTTTTTCAATTGTAAATTCGCCAGAGTACTTGTGCAAATTCGAGAGATGTGAGATTGAAAGCTTGAGGGATTTTGAGAGATTGAAAGCTTGAGAGATTTTGAGAGATTTTGAGAGATGAATTATGAAGAGATGAGTCTTGTTTTTATAGAAATCTAGGGCTTGAGGATGCATTGAGAAAAGCCATAAATCACTCTTGATAAATCAAGTTGATTTTTGAGTTAACAAAAAATTAAGAATATTTAATTCATAAAATCATGCAAAAATAGTTTTTATCTCAAAATAGAGTTTTAGTTTTTTTTTCAACTCATCATCAGATGTTGAGTTTTAGAAAGTTTACAAATTGAAATTAGCAATTGTTTTAAAGTTGACTGTTTTTGTGATTGTGCATGATTTAATATGAATTAATTTAATAAATAAAGTGATTTATTTTCCACTTAACTGATTTTTTGAATTAAAACAATTGTTTTATGGGTTAATCAATTATTAAATCAAACTTATATTCAAAATTAAATCATTAAATTTGACAACTTTGATTTTAAATCAATTAAATAAATATTCAATTGATTGTTTGTAGGAATTTTGATTTATTGTCAAAATAAAAACAATATTAATTAGGAATAAATATAATTAAATCTAATTAAATAATTAAGTGATAGTATTAATCTAATTAATTAAATATTCAGAATATTTAATTAATCAAATTTTAGGATAAATGAAATTTATCGCCAAATAATATTTAATTAAAGATAATTAGATAAATTAGGAATATTCAAAGAATATTCCCCAATGCAGAATTAAGGATAATCAATTAAATTCGATAATGTGCAGATGTGTCGTAGGTTAGGACTTTTGTATCGATTTCATTCGAATTGAAGATGTAGAAGATTAATTAATTTATAGCCCATTTTTGAGGTATTACACACACTATTTATAAGAAATAAATTATAAATAGGACAACTATTAATAAGTATGAAATCATAAACAAGAACCACTATAATGTTTATTATAAGAACTAATACTTCTTACCAATTTATAATAATGTTAAGATTCAATATCCTATAAGACATATCATTGTAAGAGAGATTTGATTGGTTAGATGATTTGTGGTATTGGTGAGTTATGATTAAGTAATTATCAATTATATGATTGAGAAGTGATGATATAATAAATTCTAGTTTAACATGTTGATGTATGGTGATTGAATGATTGTTGATTTGATAGAGTGATACTTGATTGTTGAATTGTATGTATTCTTAATCCCTAGTTGAAGTGATAATTGAAGTGAATTTGATTATTGTTTTCTTGATCTTTCTAATTGATTGATTTCTTGGACTCTTTTGAGATGATGGATGAAGTATAATGATTGATAAGTCCTCCTTCAATACTTGGAATTAAATCTCATTTACTTTATTGGAGAAAGGGTCACCACCATTCATAAAAAATAAGTCACCACAACCTACATGCATAGCAGAGTTGGCTTGGGCCATGGGTTTACTCACCATTGGTATCATGTTTAACTTTGAGACTAAATCTTACCCAATGCACATGGTTTGCGAGCTATTGTGTACATCCTTAGAGGGTCACTCTTTCCTTAACTCACCTTTTCTGAACCCCAACTTGACAATATGTAAGAGCAACATAAGACAATTAGGCACTATGATAAGTCGTTGTGATATCTCTGAATTAAGAAAAAAAAATTGAGTCACCACTTTTCATTGTTGCCTTTGCGAATAATATAACATACCCCACATTGATTTCACTTGAATGCCCTCTTAAATTGAAACCTTCTCTCCTTTATATCTTCCAATGTGGGGGAGTGTCACACCTCTTCATCATGTTTAACTTTTGTAATCATTATAACCTTTAACAATTATCACCCTTCGAAAGAGTCACAATCTTTCACCATTTTTTTCATTTGGAAGTGTCACAACCTTTCATAACTTTGCCTTTTGAAGGATTCACTTCCTTCTTCCTATTCTTATTCCATTTTCTTTTCCATTAATTCTTAGAGAGCTACTCTATCCTAAGCTCACACCTTCCCAAACCCCAACTTGAAAATATGTAAGACCAAGGTAAGGTGGGATGGGCACTGGGCTAAGTCATGAGAATACCTCTAAGTTAACAAAAAAAATGAGTACAGTCACCAATTTTTATTGTTGCCTTTGTGAATAATATATTATACCCCACGTTGTTTTCACTTAAATGTCCTAAAATAAAATCTTCTCCACTTTGTATCTTTTAATCTAGGCGAGAGTCACATCTCTTCATCATATCTACCTGTTGCAATTGTTACAACCTTTTACAATTGCCACTCTTTGAAAATGTGACAACTCTTCACCATTTTTTTCCTTTGCAAGTGTCACAACGTATGATAACTTTTCCTTTTGAAAAAGTCACTTTCATATTTTTTCTTATTCTTTTTTCTCTTACATTAATCCTTAAAGGACTACTCTTGCCTCAACTCACTTCTTCATGAACCCCAACTTGGCAATATGTAAGACCAAAGTAAGGTAAATCGGGCACTAAGCTGAGGCACGAAGATACCTTTGAGTTAAAAAAAATAAAAAATTGAGTCACTACTTTTCATTGTTGCCTTTGTGAATAATATATTATACCACATATTTATTTCACTTGAATGTCCTCCTAAATTGAAATCTTCTCAGATTTGTATCTTCCAATGTGGGGGAGATTCACATCTCTTCATCGTGCCTTCCCTTTGTAATCATCAAAACCTTTCACAATTTTCATCCTTCAAAATAGTCACAACCCTTCACCATTTATGTCATTTGTGTGTGTCATGACCTTTCATAATTTTTTCTTTTGCGCGAGTTAATTATTTATTATTCTTTTTTCTTTTTCTATTAATTTTAGAGGACTAGTCTTGCCTCAACTCACAACTTCATGAACTCCAAATTGGAAATATATAAGACCAAGATAAGGCATGTTAGGCACTGGAGTGAGTTGCAATGATACCTATTAGTTATAAGAGTTACACATTATTGCATGTATTCTCCAAATACAGGGTGACATAAAAATATCATATTCATACACATTATTTATAAGAAAGAAATCATAATAGAACCATTATTCATAAGAAATAAAAATCATAAATAGGAACCACTATAATGTTTATTATAATAAATAATACTTCATACCAATTTATAATTATATTCAAATTATTTATGTTTTAAGACAAATCTGATTGGTTCAATGATTTGAGGTATTGGTGAGTTATGATTAAGTAATTATAGATTAGATGATTGAGAAGTGACGATATAATAAATGATAGTTAGACATGTTGATGGATAGTGATTGAATGAATGTTGATTTGATAGAGTGATACTTGATTTCTGAATTATATGTATTCTTAATCCCAAGTTGAAATGATGATTGATGTGAATTTGATTATTATTTTCTTGATCTTTCTAATTGATTGATTGCGTAATTTATTGGGAGATGGTGGATGAAGTATAATGATTGATAAGTCCTTCAATACTTGGAATGAAATATCCTTTATATTTTATTGGAGAAAGGGTCACCACCATTCATAAGAAATAAGTCAATAGAACCTCCACCTATAGAAGAGTTGGCTTGGGCTATGGGTTTGCTTCCCATTGGTATCAGGTTTGACTTCAAGGCGTAGGCTTACCCAATGCACATGATTTTTGAGCTATTGTGTGCATCTTTATAGGTTAAATATTTTCTTAGCTCAACCTTCCTGAATTTCAAATTGGAAATGTGTATGAGCAAGGTAAGGCAGTTGGGCACTAGGCTGAGGTTTGATGATACCTCTAAGTTAACCAAAAAAAAGAAGAATTGAGTCAACACTTTTCAATATTATCTTTGTTAGTAATATATTATACCCCACATTGATTTCACTTGAATGTCCTCCTAAATTGAAACCTTCTCCCCTTTATATATTCTAATGTGGGTGAGTGTCACACCTCTTCATCATGTTTTCCTTTTGCAATCATTATAACCTTTAACAATTTCCATCATTCGAAAGAGTCACAACCCTTAACTATTTTTGTCATTTTCAAGTGTCACAACCTTTCATAACTTTCCTTTGGAAGGAGTGACTTCCTTCTTTTTCTTCTTATTCCATTTTCTCTTCCATTAATTCTTAGAGAGCTACTCTTTCCTAAGCTCACCCCTTCCCAAACCCCAACTTGGCAATATCTAAGACCAAGGTAAGGTAGGTTGGGTACTAAGCTAAGTCATGAGAATACCTCTGAGTTAACAAAAAAAATGAATTGAATCACCATTTTTATTTTTTCCTTTGTGAATAATATACTATATCCCACATTGATTTCATTGATTTCACTTAAATGTCCTCCTAAAATGAAATATTTTCCACTTTGTATCTATTAAAGTGGGTGATAGTCACATCTCTTCATCATATTACCATTTGTAATCGTCACAACCTTTTACAATTGTCATTCTACAAAAAGGTTTCAACTCTTCACTATTTCTTTTTCCTTTGGAGTGTCACAACGTATCATAACTTTTCCTTTCGAGAAAGTCACTTCCATATTTTTTTCTTATTCCTTTTTCGCTTACATTAATCCTTAGAGGGCTGGTCTTTCCTCGGCTTGTTGGAAAGTAAGTCATTTAGGGTTGTACAAGGGTTGTCATTTATGGAAAAATTATAGTTATGTATGGTCGCTTGGAGTGAAACACAGTTTTGGTGTTAAGGTGTTGAAAAAATGACAAAGTCCAGGAGGCAGTTCACTGGGTAGTGGAGTACAGTTTTGGGTAGCGAGCATTGTAGCTGATGAGTTATGTCATGTGAGCTTAGAGGAAGGCATTTTGGGATGTGGTAGACCTTCCATTAAGGTCAATTGAGTTTTAGGTTTCAACGATGAGAGTTACATGTGATTAAAGTCATGCGAAGATTGAAGAGCAGTGAGATAGAGCAGTTGAATGGTCGCGATGATTGAGGGAGTGTAACATAGAATATAAATGTGCTAAGTTGGATTTGGATTGCATATTATCCCTATTTTGGTAATGTATGATCACCTACTTGGTATTTACTTTTTGGATAAGTGTTGGTCTCATTTTTTTATGTATTTGCAAGTTGATTGGGTATATGATAAAGTATATATATGGAGAGATTTTTGAGAAGTGAAGGGAGTGAGATACGGTCGAATGAATAGATGCATTGTGATGTCAAAATTAGATAGAAGGTGATGTGAGCTACAACTGGAACTACTTAAGCATATAAGATTCTTGTATAAATTCATTTTGATAAAAGCATTATATACAAAGAATACAATTTGATTGTAAGAGAAGTATGCTCATTATACACCCCTAATAGGTTTTTTGTATTCCTTTAACAAGGAAATGTAATAATGTAATAATCAACTCCTAACAGGACTAGGTCTCTTAACAAGGACATAATACTTTTCGTACATATTTGTGGGTACCATCCCCACCGGGGTTTTCCCTTTACAAGGTTTCCTCGAGAACAAAATCATGGTGTTATGAGTTGTGTATTTCATGTTTATGTTATTTACATTTCAGTAATTACTTGGTTAAGGTGGAAGTTGCTAAGTTCAAATTTAAAGTGTTGTAATATTGATTCACCCTCCCTCTCAATATTACTTAATCCTAACAATTGGTATCAGAGCATCAGGCCCTTGGAGAAAAAGCCTAACAACTTAAGGGAGATCAAGATGGATTTTGAAAGCTTGAAAGAGAACTTTGAAGCAACACTTGAAGACTTAGATAGAGAGAAAACTGAAAATGGAGATTTGAAATTTAAATTAAGAAGAGCAGAGGGTTTCATCTAGAAACTAAAAGAACAACTTGAACTTTCTAGGAACCAAAGGAGAGATCTTATAGAAAATATAAAAGAGGATTCAGACAATGATTCATCGGATTAGATCAAGCAGCTTGAACTAGATAATGAAGCATTAAAGCATGATCATGAAAATACTTCTAATCAGGTGGCTAAATAAATTCAATAGCAGAAATATGAAAGAATCTGAATTGAAGAGAGCTTAAGGAGTGCTAATATTCAAATGGGAAAAATGCATCTTGAACTTGATAATTACAGGAACAAATATCAGGAATTGGAAAAATACAATCATGTCATCAAAGGAGAACTTGTTGAGGCTAAGAAACACATTGAAAAAATTCATATGAGCAGTGATAATATTGATGAATAGAGACAAAGACATAAGCCTAAGGGAGACATGATAGGAGTTGGATTTGATGGAGCTGAATGTTCTAAAACTCAAGAAAAAAGATTTGAAGAAAAGATAGAAAGACCTATTCATGAAGAACCTAGAGAGAAGATCAGACCTTTCAGAGGTAGATATTTTGGATGCAACAAAATAGGACACATGAAAAGAGATTGCAGAGGTAAAGCATCTTACAAGCCCTTTATTGGCTATTGTTTTAATTGCTATGCATATGGACACAAGAAGGTAGAATGCAGGAAGCCTGATCAATCTAGAACCAAGAAATATTATATTAGTGAAGAAAGAGAAACCAAGATGACTTATTATAAATGCAATAAATTTGGACACATAACAAAGTACTGTAAGTTGCAGGTAAATTAGAACAAAACACCTCCTACATGTTACAAATGTAATAATCCAGGACACATAACAAATTTTTGTAGGTATAATGAAACTAAGAACAAAAGTGGACAACCTCATTGTTTTGATGAAAAATGTTGGTGATACTGGTAATAGTATTGCACAATACATGGATGAATTCAATAGTCATTTCAAGAAATTAGGAGATAGTGATAGTGGTAAGGTATGGAAAGTGAAGGAACCAAGTGAGGAAAAGGTTTAGAGAGAGTTAGTAGATGCTACCGAGTCTTCACCTAATGATAAAATTACTCCATCAACCTAGATGGCCAAGCATGGCCTTAGGGGGAGAATTGGAAAGATACATCAGAAAAATATCTAACCCCTGTTTATGAAGAATAAGCTCATGAAAGCTTATGGAGAGTATGTATGAATGTTATAAAACATGTATCAATGATCACATAGCTTTACAACCTATATCCCATGATCGCTAGATTGATGGCCAACTGGACCATTGCAAAGATGAGTTCATTGGGAACTGTGACATTTCTTTTGACATGTCTTATCACTATTCGAAGATCAGAGTTAAAGAAGAGCACTGTTTTGGGCAAGAAGACCAAGGAAGCTAGGGAATTTACGACTAATTGAAGTATGAACTCACATATTTATCAGAAAAAGGTATTTAGCTTACTTGTGAGCTTGTGAATATGGATACACCTATGATATTTGATGTAAATGAGAGACCTAGATACAAGTTTAAGAGACATCCTTGCAAATCTACTAAGGACGACCTTGAAGGTGCATTTTCTCAAACACCCTACGAAGTTCTACATGTAGAGGATATTAGGGCTTACATCCATTGTAAGTATGAGTCTCTAGGAGACTTTGAGATATATATGGAAATGAAGGATGTGATCAAAGATGATGGAAAATGGAAGGATGAGTTCGCTCATCTTGAGAACCTTAGTGTGATGAAAATGGTGGAATTGTAAGAGTTTGACAAAGAAGAATGGTTTAAGATTGTGTTGAGTATACTGCACAACCAATTCATTTGGATTGGTGACCAACTTGGAAAGATCTTTAGTGAGTTGAGCCATGACATTACTGGTCTGGATAACTCTGGAATCATCCTTGTAGTAGAGAAGAATACAAAGAAATAAGTGAAAACCCTAACCCACTCTAAATGGGATAAGTGAGCAATGACAGTGGCTGACATCTTCCAGCAAGATGTTAGACTAGTTGCGATGATATTGGGGTACAAACTTCATTATACAAGCTGACCAAATTCAGTTTCTGTTGGTATTATAATGATGACATACAAGATGGTGAAAGAAAATGTCAAGTATAACCTTTGCAAAGTACTAGCACAACAATTTATGGAGAATGTTAAGCAAATAAAGAGAGATAGAACAAAGGCATTCACATTTGGATCACTGTTGATACATATGTATATATACATTGTGTATAAATTCCTTGGTATGCACCCAAGAGTATGGAAAGATAATGAACCCACTGGTCTACAAGTTTCAAACAACTACAAAAGACAAAACAACACATGGAGGTGACCCCATGATAGTGGGTTACACTTTTTTAGACATGCTGATTTTTGCTGAAATAACACATGTTTAATAAAATATGATGATTTAAGCCTTGAGAGGTTCCATTTGAAGGAATTAATTACAAATGGTTAGCTCAAAGCCTCTCAGGTAAAAAAAACATTGTTATAACATCTATACTCCTCATTCATCATCATGTTTGCATTATATTGATGAAGATGGACAACAACCTTAGGATTTTCAGTACCTAAAACATTGACAACATTGACTTGATCAAGCTCCGCATTGTGCACAATTTTATCACTAGAAGGGAAAGCATCAAGCAGAGTGGTAATGATATTATCTCTTCTTTCAAGGCATCCTCATGAGTAGGATAATATTTAGGATAGGTATTAGTCATTTCCATCAATGCTTCATCTCTAAAAGAGATGTCAAATGAAGGCAAGGTGATATTAAGAAAGGTATTTATAGTGTCCTCCTCTTGCTCCAAAATATCCTCATAAAGGGGGTACATCTTAGGAGAAGGATCAACATTACACATGAATATGTCATCACTAGAGAGAGTAGAAGAAATATCAACCATAATATCATTTTATTTTGTCAAGGTTGCTTCACAAGGGAGAGAATAATCAATGTCATTGTCCAGTGGTTCATCCCAAATAGGCGAATCATCAAGGGTAGGAACATCTCTATGAACAAAGAACACTTTAGGAGAGTAGCAATCATGACTAACTAAAGCTTCATCCCCAAAGGGGTAGGGATTGGAATTAAAGTAAGGTAAAATATTGTTCTCTTGTACCAAAATATCTTCATGAGGAAGATATATTTTAGGAGAAGGATTGACACCATCTTTCAAGGTCTCATTGTTAGGAGGGAGATTCTTTGAAGAAATGTTAATAATCTCTTCCTGTGCCAAAATGTCTCATGGGTGTGATTGATATTGGGAGAGGGAATATTATGACTATGGATGAAATGAAGAACTAAACTAACTTCATATGCATGAAAAGAAACATCCTTAAATTCTCAAGAAAAACTTGAAATTGAACTAGCAAATGATGATAATAACTCCATTCATAGAATGCAAATGCAAATATAATCAATAATGCATGAAATGATAGATATTTTTTATTGTTTTAAAATATGCAAGAATGAAAAGGAAATGCAAGAATTAAATATATTAAAATTTGATAAAATTAAAACTAAATGCCTGAAATGCAAAATTGTAAGTCATGCAAAGAAGATCTTAACACCAAATCAGAAGTGGAAATGTGACGAGTTGGGCTCACCACAATGTACATTAGATGAACCTAGATATCTAAAGATGTGATTTAAATATTGACTAATGAAATGCATAAAAGGGAGATCTTAACACCAAATCAGAATGGAAATGTCACACACTGAGTTCACCAAAATGTACAATAAGAAATGGTGATCAAGGGGGTCAATCCAATCTCCTATTGAACATTAGGAATATGAAACCTCTTTAAGGAAAATATGATTCACAACACCTTGATGGAAGAGACATCAATATAATATCTATGCTTTAGGGGTTTTACTTCATTTTGCTACATGGAATGAATGAAGATGGATAAAGATACAATGAAAAAAGTTCAGTTATGAAATCATTGAGGCTATAAATAGATAAAGATGGAGATAGAAGAGGATTTGTGTGCACCTAGAAATGAAATTGAGAGTAAGCTGATGTAGATCTAAATTTCCAACAGCTAGGACTCCACAAACACCTATACTTACTAATATGAGATCTCCCAACTAGTAGTTGCCTGTGATCTAAATCTGAACTGATTGTGGAGGCTATAAAATGTTTTAGACATTTTGAACCTAGTACTTTTGACTAAAATTTGTAGGGTCTCTCTAATTGTTCCTAATCTACCCAAAAAAGTTCCAGTAGCTTTGTAACTTATTCCTGCACAAGAAAAGAGGGAAGAAGGTAAAAAAGGGGGTTTTCCTCAGTCAAACCCTTGTTTAGGAATCAACCTTGAAAATCTAATAAAATTTCATAAAAGAAAGAGTGTTGATATGAAATATAAACTAGATCTGAATCATAAATCACCTTATACCTTGATGGTGCAATGCCTCTTTGGACATGATCACAAATGTTAATGCAATAGCTTAAATTCTACAAAACCCCCAAAAGGAAATTATGAAAGGTAAGCTTTGTGTATGAATGTTGTAGTTTTCCACAATACTTGATTATGAAGAAGAAAAATGCTTTGAAGACTTTGAAGACTTGGATGCTTGAAGACCTTGAGAATGCTCTTGAAATCCAAATGTTTGATTGATGTCAAAATGAAGAGATATAGGCCACTTAAATGCCTCGCGCTATATTTTGGGATTCAAATTTGAGCCAGGCCGACCACATGATCTATTTTGGACCACCAAAGCACTAACATGAGGCTCCAAGCCAAATTTGAGCCATTTTAGGTGGGTACATAATGTCTCAACTGTTATGTACCTAGATACATAACATTTCAAACATTATGTACTTAGGATAATATGATGAAATTGGAATGAGAGGATTGAGAGATATGCTAGATGCCATAAAAGAGGGTTGGGAAGGGGTACAATGGCCACAAATGGTAACAAATGGCCTATGTAGACCAATAAATTATTGGAGAAGAAAAATATTGAAGGAGCACACTCAACAATAAGGGCTTACCTCAATTTTTGAAGAAATTGAATTAGCATAGGACTTATGATATTGAATTAAAGGTTCGATGTGTATTAGGATAAAATGAAATCAATGTGGGAACCCATACATACTAAAATGAGGATAAAATGAGCATCTAATTATAGATGCTTACTTTTCAGGGTGGTACAACAAAATAAAAAGGAAAACATGGCAACATATTATAGTGGTATCAGAATTTCCTATCGGTCTTTTGTCTAAATTCAAAAACTAATTTTCAAATTTAAAATGGTATCAAATGACAAATTGTAGTTGGCCAAAGTGCTTTATGAGACATGTGAAAAACTTATTTTGGAATTGAAAAAGAGGAAAAATATTCTTATCACTTTTATCTAATTAGAGGGATGTTTGACCATTGTAGAGCAATCACGTCTTGGTCAGCTCTTGCTTGATTCTTCTATTTTTGTCATACAAAATAATTGTCTGCATTTCATGTTTGATGTTTCTACTGAACAAGTGCATTTTTTATTTTGTTGTTTTTGTCGAACAAGATAATATTTTGCATTTTTCATCTTGTTGCTTGTCTCCGTCGAACAAGATTGCATTTTTCTTGTTGTTTTTGTCAAATAGAAGATCAAAGTAGGTCAACTCCTCCCACTGCTTAAAAGCGTTACAATTTCATATTCTATTTCAATCCCTGCTATGGATTCTGTACACATATATATTTCAATTCTAGATAAATAGTACCCACAAAAAGTAGAAATCTAAAATCTTGTCCATGAGATCACTAGATATTAAAAATAACAGATAAAAATAAAATAAAAAACAATTTAAACTTAACATATTTACATTCACAATAGACATACAATTTTGAATGAAATAATAAGCAAACATATATATATATATATATATATATATATATATATATATATATATATATATATATATATATATATATATATATATATCGAAACTAGAAATATATATCTCTATATACCATTTAACAACATTAGATTTCCACAATCCATTAGTAATACATTTATGAATTTCTGGATTCGATTGTGTGCGTATTTTTAGCATCAACATTTCGGATCACACTCTGTGATCAGAATAGAAAAAGTGCCAGGAAAAATAGTTAAAAATAGGAAAAATAAGAAGATTGTGTGGTATATATCTCTATATACCATTTTCAATTCTCTCCTTCCACCCATCTATACCATAGCTTATATAAATGGTACCCACGGAAAATAGAAGGCTAAAATCCTGTCCATGAGATCACTAGATATTCCAAAAATAATGGATAAATATAAAATAAAACAATTCAATGGAAGGCTTGGGTTTTTGGCACTTGGCATCTTTACATTCAAAATGGGCATGCAATTTTGAGCGGAAAACTAAGCGCAGGTCCTTACAATCATTCATTCATTCATGTAACCTGAACAGTAATGGCCACAACAAAGTTGGTATTTCCAGCGTGTCCTATCTCACTCTCTGAAGTGAAGGGCAACAGAAGGGAATTCAAATGCATGTCCAATGCCAGAGAAGGAGGCGGCGGTCGCTGTCGAACTGCATTAATTCTTCCAGTTGAGTTTCTTTCTTAAATTGAATTGCATTTCCTGTATTTCAGAAATTTGAATTTGTCCACAACCTGCTGAATGGTAACATAAATGCGAAGTGGGGTAAAATTGCCGTCGGTTTAACTAATAAAACACGCGTCAATAGCAGGCTAACAACTACTATCTTTTCGTAATTTACAATCACAAATGCATATTCTTGGAATGCCTTCTGCACCCTTTTTCTGGTTTATTGGAAAACAAATACTTAGAATGTTTTATAGTTGAAAAAGTGTTAGGAGCAGTTGCTGTTGAAGGTTGGTTTTGGAAGTTTTCTTTCAACGGGAAAGCTTGTTGAGTGAAAAATGGCTCACTCTATTACAAGGAGGAAAAGAAATGATAAGTCCATTTAAGGTTGTTGGTGTGTGTTGCCCCGTGCAATTATAAACTCGAACAACTATAACACTTGCTGCACATTTTATTTATTAACACATTACAACTATATACCTGTTGCAGATTCAACGAACTCGCTATAAAATAGCTGACTGACTTGACAACACACTAGAACAACTGACAAAAAACTCGGTGATAATTGACAGCAAAGTGAACTGAACACATAACTGATCTTTGTAGATAACGATTTGTTTGACATGTCTACACTATGTTACATACACAGTTAGAATTGAATTCTAACCCTCGTCCCTAAGCAATAACAGATTCTTGATGGACTCCTTGAAATGATAATTGATAGATTGAATTAATTACAAAGGAGACAAAAGCTCCTTAAATAAGCAATTACAAGATCTTTCCATAATGAAAACGATTGAGAACTACAGATAGATTATTACTAAAGTAAATGATTGACACACATAAATCGAAACTTGCTAACTAAATTAACTAAATAACTTAAAAGACTTAAATGACCATTATTAGCTAAATAATATATTATATTATAATACCCTCCCTTAATGGTTATTCTACTAACTGCCCTACAAAAGACATGGCATAATCTACAAGTCATTTGGCCATGAATGCATAAAAGGTTGACTCCTCTTCAGAACGTTCTGCAACATGAGCCTGCTACTGAGGCCCTCCCTGATTGGACTTTTGATCAACCAATCGCTTTCTGCAAAACTTTTGTACATGACCAAGTACTAGAACAAATTGAGTACCTTCCAATATCTGGCTTGTATTTCTGAGGTTTTATATTCAGTTCAATGTAACAGCAATGTAAAATATCATTTGGTGAGGTTACAAACTTCTACCCTCTCGATTACCAGTAATATCTGATCTGAATGTTATCATTCACTGGGAAGTTTCAATAGTTTTCCATCAAATACTGTTTGTATCAGCATTACAAATAGTTTCAATTTTGTTTCTGTTTTGAAGTTCAGAAAAGTACAATGGAATTTGAGAAAATACATAAATCCACATTAGGGATACTGGATACCATAGAGGAGTGTTAATTTGTCAAGCTTTCTTTATGATATTGCTCCAAAAATCGTTTCATGAGTATCTTTGACTTGACTTTAGAAACAAGTTTTAAATATTAGTAATTAGATTGAAATGCACAAGTCTGATTAGAATGACCTACAAAGTTTGTTTTTAAAGTGTTTCCATTGGTTTCCAATGTTGTTTAGTTGTATTTTAAGCAGGCTCTTCGTCTTCTTTATATGGGCATTCCTTCTTGTTGCTTCATATAATTACAGGTTCTTTCAAATCTTTGCTATTCAAAAATACATATGTAGCTTTGAAGGGAGAGATACGCCTCAAATGATATGCCTATAACCTAGTTATTCCATTCCACAAAATATTGTCCAAAATACGAGTACTCCAAGATTTCAACATTCTTTCCTTCAGTAGAAAGCTTAAATTTTTTATTTTTATGATCCTAGCTTTAATATTTATCCTTGCAATTTTCTCATTGGCTTGGCTGTCTCATGCTACAAGGTTATTTGGGATAATAATTATCATTGTGGTTCTTAACTTTCTATTATCTTTTCTGTGATCACTCTGCTTATCAATCTTCTCTAGAACTGACAAGTCCATAGTGAACACAGGGATTGGGTAATAATTCAAGTGATTATCAACAATTAGCATCTTCCTTGGAAGCAAAAGGTGTTCGCACTGTTGTTGCCAATGTTTCTCGACCTGATTGGCTACGAAATGCAGCTGGCCTATTAGATGGGAATTATTGGAAAGGAACACTTCGTCCAAGACCAGTCCTAGACTGGTATGCACAACAGTTTTTTCATTAACTTTTATGGTCTATTGTACTGGATCCTAGCTTCAAGAACGTTGATTTCACAAAAATAGTAGTTTAAATTTGACAACCCTGGGCCATATGAAGTGAGTGGTATGTATATATTTGATTACACATCTGTCTTTAATTGCAGGTATCTCAAAAAAATTGAAGATGCGATTTCAACAGCACACCAACTTGCTGATGGTGATTCTACAAACCTTCAAATTTTTTGTTTTTAACAGTGAACTTTGGTTCAATTGATTTCTTTGCTAATCAAACTAAATGCTTGGTGAGGAATGATAGTATAATTCATTCAGAAATGGGGAAGTTGAAAACTAAATGCAGTTACCTGAGTTGTGGATCAAGATTAATCCCTTAGTAGTTTCATCAAAAGATAATTCTAAGTTTGTCTAGTTCAAAGAAATGCATAAGAAGGAACCAACACTGATTTCTTTCAGCATTTTAGAAGATTAAAATAAAATAATGTCTTTACATTTCTCGCCAACAATCTTGATATAAAATTACATATGCACAATTCATCTAGACTTGAGGAATTCCAAATCAAGATCAATGGTAGATTTTTTATGCAACAGATTTAAATTTCATATATACTTCTGACTTTGAGATATATGGATCAAAATTTATGCTTAGGGTACTGTTTTTGATAAATGAAGATGGGAGCTACCTCCTATAGGTAGCAATTCTCTCTCTCTCTCTCTCTCTCTCTATGTATATATATATATATATATATATATATATATGCATGCATGTATATGTATTCTGTATGTGATCAAACTCATTGTGAACAATGAAGCCAGTACCAGATGGATTTGGGTTACCCTTGGAGGTGCCATCAAAATTTAACTTCTATAGTATTGCAAATTGAACCCGGTACATTTATGACACTTACACATTGAGCTTGGTGCATTTATGACAAAATTCATGATTGAACTGACTTCATGGATTGCAAGATGGAGCACTAACAGTCTATGGTTCAAATTTGGGATCAATTGGGCTAGACAAAAGCATGGTGCGTAGACGTCTTCGTGGCACGCAAGTGTCCTAAAAATATTCTAGTTTCAAAATGGGCATATTGCACATTAGGACCCTTTGGACACGTGCCCCTTCATTTAAAGGCATCTAAAATGGCTATTCCCACCTGTTCTAGCAACAAAACTCTTCCTCATTTTGACATCTCTGGCTATTGGATCTCACGCTTCTCATTTTCTCTATCCCTCAAGCAAAGCTCTTTCAAAATGTACCTACACACTTGTAGCATTCAAGCTTCTGTCATCCACACTCTTATCTTTTATTTGATCCAACAATCTTTGTTGTTAGCTCTTGCAAATCTATCTATCTATTTGATCAACTGTATTGTTTATCATTTAATCTTTAGTAATAGGGGTTTTCCTCCACAATGGGGATTGTTTCTATTACACAATCTTTTATCCATTATATCTATTTGGCTGTCCTTAGAGGTGGAAATACCAAAACGGGGGTTTGATTGACCGAAATTCCTCTACAACCCCAACAATTCTCCCTGTCTTAGTGCATGTAGGTGGGGAACATGTTTGAGGAGAATGAGGGTGGGCGTCTTTGGCATCCATTTTGGATTTTTTGACCTTTGTCCATATAGACGACAATGCAGTGCATAGATGTCTCTGTGGTGCACTATTGTTTGAGGTCAAGGCTTTCTTAGCTTAAAGGTAAGAAACTCTTTGTTGCATAGTTCCCATTTCTATAACCAGAATATTCTTATCTTATTACATGCGTCAATTATTCTATGTTTTCAGTTTTTTAGTATAGTGTAAAATAAGGTTCCTTTCTTTGTATTGATCTCCCTAGCTCACCATAGCACTAGTATTATGAGTTAGCAGAGAGCTTTTGCTCCATGAGGCCTCAGTGTCTTGAGGGAAGCAAATCCTCTCCTCTACAACTTCAAACAACCTTTTGGTGCTAGTAGCCATCTAGTTGAGGGTTGGTCACCATTTTTTTATTATGTTTCCTTGTGGGGGAATTAGATGCCACCATGTTTTATGTATTTGATCATCCCAAAAGGAATAATTGCTGCATTGCCTTTCTGTGGTCTTGACATTATGTGTTCGCTAACTCTGATTTCTATATAATTAAGAATCATGCTTATTGTTGACTCCTTGTCGTTAAAAATCCATGCATTCCTCTCTCCATAGTTGCCATTTGATCATGGCTAGGACAACAAATCAAGGACCACCCCATAGTGAGCTTTTGTTTAAGGTAGGCCAACACATGAAAATCTCTTTTGATGTGTTTGGCAGTGGACTGTGCCAATTGAGTTTTCCCATGAAATAATGCTAACAAGTTTGTGCCAAGTCACATTTGATCTAGTAAATGATTCAGAATTTGTTCGTGTTGGTAGCACAAAGAGCATTTGAAAGGGGTCATGAATCCAAGCTTGGTCAATCTATCACTGATAAGAATCTTATTATTTATTGCAGTCCATGCGAAGGCGCTTGCCTTGGGTAGGATGTGGGGGTTCCAACATAAGTTTGATCTCTAGGAGCATTATTCCCACTCGTGTACAAAGAGCTCATAACCAAGCTTGTGGAAATAATTTCTTGATTTGTTCGCACACCAAATTATAGGTCATAACCAAGATTGGATCGAACATGCTAAAATCCTTCCATTCATATTTGGCCAGCCCACGGTCCCAAGAGAAAACCATGTAGTCTTGAAGTCTGTTTCCATATATAGGTGTGGTTAGATCTCTAGTCCCAACCAACGTAGACACATCCATCAGCGCACAGTATCCATTCCATGAGTATGTCCAAAAATCCGTGCTTCAACCATCCCGAATTCTCTAAGATAAATGGTCTGTGATGAGATCTCTATACTTAATCATAAATTTCCATATTGAAGACCTGTTTGGTGGGTTTGCTATGGTCAAGATCCTTTCAGTGTCATCATTATTTTTCTTTTGGAGAACCTAACACCACATTGCCATTAGGAATTTGTACATATGCCATATTAATTTTGCCCCAAGCACACGGTTTTGCACCACAATGTCTCCGATTCCACTTTTGGTTTCTTAACCACGTCCTAAGTTACCACGGAAATTATATGCTTATCATTTTCTCTATACCTTAGGAACCCATGTTGTTGATTAGCAATTTCATGTGACATGTTCTTTGTGATCTCAATGGAGGATAACATATAGATTGAACAACTTGTTGGAAATATGTGTTTGGTTGTTATTGTTTGTTGTCATTGATGTCAAACATTGTGATTCAAAGGTATTTGCTAAAGGCATGTTGAGGTATATTTGGTGGTTCAGATAAGTCCAAAAGGAGGAAGTTGGTTTGGAAGAAGTAAGGTTTTGTGCTGAACATGATAGTGCTACAAAACAGTGGAAGACGTGTATGTATTTTGGAGAGTACGTGAGAATGATGTTTATTTACTTTAGTAGGTATGGAAGTCAGTGGTTCAGTGACAGAGTGATGCAGGAGCATCTCGGGTCCTTGGCAATCT
Source organism: Chamaecyparis obtusa (assembly GCA_027943335.1). Classification (NCBI taxonomy): domain Eukaryota; kingdom Viridiplantae; phylum Streptophyta; class Pinopsida; order Cupressales; family Cupressaceae; genus Chamaecyparis; species Chamaecyparis obtusa. The sequence continues at coordinate 848,360 of BSBK01001997.1, forward strand.
TCTGTCACCAAAATATGTTTGAAGTTTTCTATGTTGCTCAGTTCCTTTTTTGACCAAGTTGGTTCAGTGTTGCTCGGTTTCCTTTGTTCACCAATGTTGGTCGGTTATCTCTCTGGCGCTCGGTGATGCTTGTCTGACGCTCGATTATCCTTGCTTACCGAATTGTTTATTTTGGATTTCTGTTGAGGCCGACTCTTGCATTTATATTTGGTCGCGGATTTAATGATGGTATCTATCATTGGGAAGCGTGTGGACCTAGATCTGGTCGTTCCTTTCGTTGATGGTGGATTTGAAGGCCGACTTGATTCGGTAGTCTCTTGTATAAATGTAGTTGTTTGGTTAGAGTTTAAGGAGTCGGTTTGGGAGCTAGGAGATAGAAGTTAGAATATTAGAGATTATTGGCAGATCCTCACATGTTGGAGGACTTTTGTACTTAATTGTAATATTTGGCCTAAACCGGGAAGGCCTTACAGCCCGACATGTATGAATCAATTGAAGATAATATATGAAAGTTTCTGCATTCTCTCTCTCACTTTTGTGTGTTGTTGCTTCCTCGTGTGATCTCTGCAAGGTGGATTTGGTTAGGACGTGCCTTTGGCCCCTCTCCCCATCTACCCTTGCGTCAGGTGGTATCAGAGCGAGGTGAGATCTAGATCTAGGTTTGCGAATCTAGGTTTGAGGGTTCCTTCTTGTCAAACCCTAGTTGAATTGTTGTGCGGTAGAAGATTGCGATCTGACTTACAATTGTAGAGGGTTTCAAGATGGTTCGTGGGAGGTGAGATGCAGATCCATGATTGGCAAACATGTTGAGACAACTTGTTGCTAGATTAGAAGCTGTTGAAACAGCCCAGAAAAGAGGAAGACATCTTGAAGATGTTAGTGATGATGAAATTGAGGAAGAACAAGGTGATGTAGAACCTGCACCGGCAATGGATCAAGGTGAGGAAAGATTGTTGAAGGCTTTGACAAATCTGAAGTCTACACCACACTTTAATCCTCTTGAGTATAGTGGAAAATTGGATTTTGATGAATTGGTGGATTGGATCATTGAGATGGAAAAGTACTTTGAGTATGAAAATGTACCTGAGGAAAAGAAGGTGAAAATTGAAAGCACAAAGTTGAAGAGTCATGCATCCTTATGGTGAGAACATTTGCAGTTGGACAGAAAGAGGAAAGGCAAAGACAAAATCAAGGTATGGAATAAAATGGTGAATAAATTGAAAGGAAAGTTCTTACCCTGTGATTATCAGATTAACTTAGGCGAATGCACAGTTTGAGGCAGAAAGATAGCTCGGTAAAAGAATATACTGAGGAATTCTATAGATTAGATATTAAATCTGGACATGATGAAGATGATGTGGAAATAATTGCTAGATACCTAAATGGTTTGAGAGTTTCCATCCAAGAAGAAATCAGTTTGGTCAAATTGGAGAACATAGAAGAGGCTTATCAATTTGCATTGAAAGCTGAGGAGAAATTGAACAAGAGACATGAGCAAAGGCAAAGAGGTAGAGGTGGTAGATTCCCTAGAGGAAGAGGTAGATCTTATGGTGAAAACAGTAGATCTGAACCTGAAAAGACAAATCTGGATAAAGGCAAGACCGAGTGGAAAGGTGAAATTTCATCTAGAGGCAGAGGCAATAACTATTGAGGTGGTTATAACAGAGTTGGTTTCCGAGGAACTTGTTACAATTTTGGAGGACATAGATCATTTGAGTGTACACATGCAAGTAAGAAGGTCGGTAATAGTAGAAATGCTTTGGTGCAAGAAGAGTCACTGAATGAACTTGAGATGGAAAATAACTTGATGGTAAGGAGATCACTTTGGAGTGAAAGTAATAAGGAAGACCCGGTAAGGAAAAGTTTGTTCAAGACCAGATGTAGAGTTTTTGATGAAGTTTGGAAGGTAATCATTGATAGTGGTAGCTTGGAGAATCTGGCAATTGAGGAAATGGTCACAAAGTTGCAGTTGAAAAGGTTGGAACATCCGAAGCCCTATTAGATTTCATGGATCAAAGATGAGCATACCCTCTTGGTAAGTGAACAATGTTATGTGAATTTGAAAATTGGAAAGTACTATGATAAGGTGTTATGTGATATCATGCCTATGGATTGTTGTCATATTTTGTTGGGTAGACCTTGGCAATATGATAGACATTCTATATATGATGGGAGATTGCATAAATATACTATTTGGGCTGATGGAAGAAGACAAATCTTGTTATCTTTGATTGAAGAACCTGTTAGTAATGTTTGCACATCTGTGAAAGTTTTCTTGATGGAAGGAAGAAAGTTTGTTAAGGACTTGAAGAAGAATGATGTATGTTTTGTTGTGATCCCTAACAAACCGAGTAAGAAAACAGAGGATAGTGTTCCTGAGGAGATTGATAAGTTACTCATTGAGTACAGTGATATTATTTCTGATAATGTACCTGATGGTTTGCCACCGAAGAGAAGCATTGATCATTGCATGGATTTAATCCTTGGAGCTAGTTTACCGAATAAGGCACCACATCGGTTGACACTTATCGAGAATCAGGAATTGAACCGACAAATTCATGAATTGTTGCAGAAATGTTTAATCAGAGAAAGTTTGAGTCCTTGTGTAGTACTTGCTGTAATGGCACCTAAGAAGAATGGAGAATGGCGAATGTGTACTGATTCCAGAGCAGTCAACAAGATAACAGTGAAATATAGGTTTCCTATACCGAGAATGGATGACATAATGGACAGTTTGACTGGAGCAAAGTATTTTACCAAAATTGATTTGAAAAGTGGGTATCATCAGATTAGAATCAGAGAAGTTGATGAGTGGAAGATTGCTTTCAAGACAAAAGAAGGTTTGTATGAGTGGTTGGTTATGCCTTTTGGTTTAACTAATGCACCGAGTACTTTTATGAGGTTGATGAATGAAGTTTTGAAAAAATTCTTGGGTAAGTTTGTGATTGCATATCTTGATGATATTCTGATATTCAGTAAGACCAGAGAAGAACATTTGTTGCATGTTAAACAAGTATTGTAGAGGTTGAAAGAAGAAAAGTTGCTGATAAATTTTAAAAAATGTTCATTCATGAAAGAGGAGTGTGTATTTGGGATTTGTGATTTCAGCTGATGGTTTGAAAATGGATCCTGAAAAGGTTGAAGCTATTTTGAATTGGCCTACACCTGAGAATGCTAGTGAGGTAAGATCATTTCATGGTTTGGCAAGTTTTTACCGAAAGTTCATTAAGAATTTCAGTTCAATTTGTAATGCTATGACTGAGACTATGAGAGGAGATAAAAGAGAATTCAAGTGGACACATGGAGCTGATAAAAGTTTTGAGACTCTGAAGCAGAAGGTTGTTGAATTGCCTGTTTTGGCATTACCTGATTTCAATAAGGTATTTCAAGTGGAATGTGATGCAAGTGGAAGTGCAATAGGAGCTGTATTGAGTCAAGAAGGTAAACCTGTTGCTTTCTTTAGTGAAAAGTTGAATGATGCAAAAAGGAAATATTTTGTGTATGATCAAAAATTCTATGCTATTGTTCAAGCATTGAAGAAATGGAGACATTATTTGATATCGAGTGAATTTGTGTTGTATACCGATCATAAGGCTTTACAGTATTTGGGTAGTCAGAATAAGTTGAATCAGAGACATATGAAATGGGTTGAGTATTTGCAGAGTTATACATTTGTGATAAAGCATGAGAGTGGAGTCACTAACCGAGTTGCTGATGCATTAAGTAGGAGATCTTTGATGACCGAGGTGAAAATTGAAGTTCTTGGCTTTGATGACATGAGAGATTCTTATGAATTTGATCCTGATTTTTCTGAGCCATGGAGAAAGTGCAGAGCACCTATTCAAGATCAACCGAGTACTAAATGGGAAGAATATTTTATTCAAGAAGGTATGTTGTTTAAAGGTATTCAGTTGTGTATACCGAGAGGAGCAATGAGAACTAATTTGATAAAGGAGAAACATAGTAGTGGTTTGGCTGGACATTTTGGTGTTGATAAAACATGGAATTTGCTTAAGGAGAAATACTTTTGGCCACAGTTGTATAAAGATGTTTAGAAATTTGTGAAAAGTTGTGAAATTTGTCAAGTTGCAAAAGGAGTAAGTCAGAATACTGGATTGTATATATCGATTTCTGTTCCTGAGAAACCTTGGATTGATATCAGTATGGATTTTGTTCTTGGCTTACCGAAAACAGTGAGAGGTAATGATTCCATATTTGTTGTTGTGGATAGATTTTCTAAAACGGCACATTTTATACCTTGTAGAAAGACATCATATGGAGTACATATAGCAGATCTTTTCTTTAAGGAAATTGTCAGATTGCATGGATTATCGAGGAGTATTATCTCTGACCGAGACAGTAAATTTGTTGGATACTTTTAGAAGACCCTTTAGAGAAAGTTTGGCACCGAGTTGAAATATAGTTCTACATTTCACCCGCAAACCAATGGATAGATAGAAGTTGTGAATAGAAGTTTGGGAAATCTTTGAGATGTTTAGTTGGAGACACACCAAGTAATTGGGATTCTGTGTTGGCACAAGCAGAGTTTGCATACAATAATTCAGTGAATAGGAGTACTGGAAAAACACCTTTTGAGATTGTAAATGGCATACAACCGAGAGGTATATCTGATTTGAGGGATATTGTTGATGAAAGAAAGAGAAGTGCTGAAGGAGTAAAGTTTGTTGAGTACATGAAGACATTGCATGAAGATGTGAAACATAAGTTGGAAGTAAGTAATCAGAAATACAAAGACAGAGCTGATATATCAAGAAGACATAAGATTTTTGCAGTCGGTGATGAAGTAATGGTTCATTTGAAGAAAGGTAGATTTCCTGTTGGAACATATGGAAAGCTGAAAATGAAGAAGTTTGGCCCTTGCAAGATAATGAAGAAGTTTGGCCCTTGCAAGATGCTGAAGAAATTTTATAGTGGAAATGCAAATGAGATTGAGTTACTTGATGACATGGATATATCACCTATATTCAACATTGCTGATTTGTATGAGTATCATGAACCCGATGAAGACATGACAGTACCGATGGATTATCCTAAGAAACAGATGGAAGAAGTTGAAAAGATTTTGGAGCAAAGAATTGGCACAAGTACAAGAGGAAAACAGTATATGGAATATCTGGTAAAGTGGAAGAATAGACCGATTGAAGACAATTCTTGGATTTCACAATTTGAGATGGATGCAGCTCGGATCGTACCTGCTTCATGATTCGGAGAATCATTTTCAAATAATCCCAGGTGTCTGATGCAGGAGCATCTCGGGTCCTTGGCAATCTTGTGTCACCAAAATATGTTTGAAGTTTTCTGTGTTGCTTGGTTCCTTCTTTGACTGAGTTGGTTCGGTGTTGCTCGATTTCCTTTGTTCACCGGTGTTGGTCGGTTATCTCTTTGGCGCTTGATAATTTCCCTGGCGCTCAGTGATGCTTGTTTGGTGCTCGGTTACCCTTGCCTACCGAGTTGTTTATTTTGGATTTCTGTTGAGGCCGACTCTTGCATTTATATTTGGTCATGGATTTAATGATGGTATCTATCATTGGGAAGCGTGTGGACCTAGATGTGGTCATTCCTTCCGTTGATGGTGGATTTGAAGGTCGACTTGATTCAGTAGTCTCTTGTATAAATGTAGTTGTTTGGTTAGAGTTTAAGGAGTCAGTTTGGGAGCTAGGAGATAGAAGTTAGAATATTAGAGATTATTGGCAGATCCTCGCATGTTGGAGGACTTCTGTACTTAATTGTAATATCTGGCCTAAACTGGGAAGGCCTTACAGCCCGACATGCATGAATCAATTGAAGATAATATATGAAAGTTTTTGCATTCTCTCTCTCACTTTTGTGTGTTGTTGCTTCCGCGTGTGCTCTCTGCAAGGTGGATTTGGTTAGGGCGTGCCTTTGGCCCCTCTCCCCATCTACCCTTGCGTCACAGAGATATACAATTGAAGGTGACAGTTGTTCAGTTGTATTTTCTAGAAGGTTTTCACTCTAAAAATAAAGGTTGAAGATGTGCAGATGTGATTTGTATTGTATTCAGGTTTTGGTCTTGGTTGTGGTGTCTCCCGGTGATCCGGAAATAGTTTTCGGTGATCCAGAAACAGTTTTACTAAGTGATGTGGTTACAATTAGTTTGTGTTCTTGTTCAAATATGTGTTGTGATGGCTTTTGGCATGGACAACCGACGAATGATATGGCATTTGACGTGGAGATTGGATCTCACCATAGCGTGTGGAGGTTTGAATACAATTGTCTTGTGATGTTCTTTGGACAGTGTGAAGCTACACGTTTGAGACAACTCTGTAAGTTGTTCTGGTTATTGCAGATCTAGCATTGGGCAATGTGTAATGTGCTCATGGTCCCTCGTTCTCCTGGAGTGGATCATGCTTCATATTTTTGGTCTGGGTATTGCATTTAATGATTATCTCTTATCCGGATGGGTTCATGATATGTGTGACCTATATTGCATTTAATGTTTATCTCTTATCCGGATGGGTTCATATTATGTGTGACCTATGTTTTGGTTTGAATGCTCTTGGCATGGGATTTTATTATAATATGCTTTGACATGGCTGACTTGTAATTTGCTTTTGGCATGGCCAACCCTGTTGTAGTTCCATTGACCTATCTTGTATTTAAGTATAATATTTTCTTTGGCTAAATGGAAGAGAGTGTAGTGAACAAGTGAAGATCTATAAGTAGAGCTTGGAAGAGCAAAATTCAGTTTATGTGATAGCTATTTGAGTCAGTGGCAGAAAAATAAAGACAGAGACAGTGTGTTGCGGAGGTTGATAGAGTTGTGTAGGAGAACTGCATTATTAGGAGAATTTCTTTCTATCTATTGTGAAGAGTTGTATGTACCTTTTCCATAGGATTGAGGGTCATGGGTGCACAAGTTCTTTTCTACATCTTGCTACTTTGGCAGTGAGCCTCTGTTGCAAGTTTAGAGCAGTGAGCTCCTATCTATATTTGGTAGTTAGCCTTTGTTTGCAAGTCTAAAGCTCTAAGCTCCTCTTTTCTTTGTAAATAGATTGTATAATTGAGTTATTTATCTCTATGAGCAAGTGCTCACCGAGGTTTTTCCCAGTACAAAAAAGTTCTTGTTGATGTGTTGTTTTAGTTTATTATTTTCTTAATGTTTTATGTGGCAAACATTCAAGATAGTTGACTTCTTAAGTGAGATTTTGGTTTACGTTGATTCACCCCCTCCCCCCTCTCAGCATCCAATGTGTGTTCAACACAATTGAGATGAATGTAATCATTGTCAATCTTCTAGCCATAGATAACCAATGACCTTTCCAATTGTCTGTTTTCTTTCCACATTTTTCCACAATTTTGGTTCCAATCTAGTTCCTGATTGTTCCATTAAATAGGAGAACTCCCAGATATGTAGAAGGAATTTTGTCAACAATGAACCCTAATAGAGTGGCAATCCGCCTTTGCATGATATGTCCTGTGTTGAGAAAGAAAATTCTTGATTTATCTTTATTGACTTAATGATCGACACTAAACAATATTCATCCAAAACCTATTTGATAATTGTTACTTCATCCAAAGAAGATTGGCTATATAGCACCGTGTCGTCGGCAAATAATTAGTGGGAGAATGTAGGAAGTGATGGTACTACATTAATACCTTTCCAAATCTCGGAGCAAGCCAATGACGATATTTTCCAGTTGTGTGCGTCCGCCATCAGAACAACAAGGAATGCTAACAAAGGATCCCCTTGACAGAAGCTATAGGCACCTTGAAAAAATCCACTTGGAATGTTGTTTCTTAAGATTGAGTATCGAGGGGAGGATATGCAATCAAACACCCATTCAATCCATTCATCACATAAATAGTACCTTTTTAGTTTCATCAACAAAAACCTCCATTGCACATGATTGTAAGCTTTGCTTACGTTGAGTTTAAGAATCATTCCTCTCACATTATATTTCTTACTAAATGCAATACCTCTTGTGCAAAGACAATTCTATTAGATATATTTTGTTTGGAACAAAGCCACTTTGCTCTTGTGAGATTAATTTTGGTAACAAGTGCTTCAACCTATTCGCCATCACCTTGGTGATAATCTTGTAGATAGTATTGTAGAGCGAGATGGGGCGGAGGGCTGAAAATGAGTGGTACTCCTGCTATTTTGGAATTACTACAATGTTTGGAAATTCTGATTTGGAGGATCAAAATGGAGGTGGTTACCCTTAGAGTTATTGTCATATACTAGCAAAAGTGCTTGGAGGCGACGAAGCATACCATTGATCACAATGCATAGATCCAAATTCGAGTTATTGACTAGTTAATCACCTTGAAGGGGCAATTTAAGAGTGATTTGTGCACTTAGAAGAAAGGACTTTAGTTTTCTACCCTACAAGTTTATTTCTCTATTGAGGATATTCAAGATAGAGGTGCTTGGTCTTCCAAATCAATTTGCAATTTCAAGGCCTGACTTTTTGAAAGCCCTGCTGTGAATTGCTTTAAGAACAATGATCCTTGAATCATTCATTTAGTTGATTCTTCTAGCTGTAATGATTTTATTGGAAATGAAATTCCTGATAGTGAAAGATTGCTCCTATCGACGTGTGGCAACCTGATGATTATGTCATTGTTTTTAATTGTTGTTTTTGCAAGGTTAGTATTGACGTGAGCTGGGAGCCCAAGACCATTTTAAATGTTTATGTTAGTTTCATGTTAAATGATACTTTTGATGAGAGTTGGTTAATGAATGTTTATGGTAGCTGCAATAATGTTGTAATATGAGAAGTGTTAGAATGTGAGGTTGATGCTATTATTGTTGTTGTCATTAATGGTTGTCATTGTTGTCAACATATCCGATGCATAGAAGTTAGATGTGGTTTGGTTATTTTGGTGTATCAGTCGAAGTGAGCATCAGATGATGTGCTTTAAATATTTACTCCTATCCGTGTTGGTGTTGTTTCCATTAATTGTGCCACATATTGTGGATCGTTTGTTTGGGTTTGGTCCTATCTTGGATGTGTTCGTTGTGCTTCAGTCGATGCATTTATTCATATCAAATTTTGATTGTTGTAGTTTATGTTGATGACATAATTTTTGGAGGAAAAGATAACTTGTGCAGGAGATTTGCAGAAGGAATTTGAGATGTCCATGATTGGTGAGTTGAATCTCTTTCTTGAATTGCAAGTAAATCAAAGTAGTAAAGGAATTTTCATTTCTCAATCCAAGTATGTCAAAGAATTGTTGAAGAAGTTTGATTTGGAGAATTCTAAACCATTATGTATTCCTATTGTTATTGAATGTAAGTTGACTAAGGAAGATGATTCATTGAAGGCTGATGCAGGTAAGTACAAATCAATGATTGGAGAACTATTGTATCTAACTGCTACTAGACCAGATATTATGTATGTAGTATGTTTGGCAGCCAGATTTCAGCAAGAACTGAAAGAGTCACATGTTATGGCAGTAAAGAGGATTTTCAGATATTTGAAGGGAACATAAGAGTTTGGATTATGGTATCCAAAAGGTTCAGATTTTAGGTTGATAGCTTTACATGATGCAGGCTGGGCCTGATGTGTGGATAACTGGCGAAGTACTAGTGGCGGAGCTTATTTTCTTGGCTCCCGGTTGGTTGCTTGGTCAAGCAAGAAGCAAGATTTTGTAACATTATCAATTGCTGAATCAGAATACATTGCAACATCCTCATTTTGTACTCAAGTATTGTGGATGAAGCAGACTTTGAAGGATATCGGTATAACTTTTGATGAGTCGATTTCAATCATATGTGATAATACCAGTGCTATAAACATTTCAAAGAATCCAGTGCAACATTCTAGAACAAAACATATATCTATCAGGTATCATTTCTTGAGAGAGAAAGTATTGGAAAAGGAAGTCAAGCTTTAGTATGTGCCTACAAAGGAGCAGATTGCAAATATCTTTACAATACCATTGTGCAAGGATACTTTTGAGTATCTTCGGGAAAAGTTGGGTGTTCTGCCCCTTCTTAGTGTTCAGTAAATTCACTAGTGTGTGCATTGGTCCAGTGAATTGCATGCTTATTTTTTTCTGGATCAATGCTTGGCGGCTTCCTTTTAGGGGGAGTAGAGTGAGTTTGTAAGGGGGAGTTTGCCCCTTTGTCATTGTTGTCAAAGGGGGGGAAAACCAATGGAGAAGAACATAGAACTTTGATGCTGATATCTATTAATAGTGAGTTTTTTGCTTTGTTATTGATGAATGTTGCCATCAATGGCAAAGAGGGAGATTGTTATAATGTGAGGTTGATGCTATTATTGTTGTTGTCATTGATGTCAACTATTGGTAAAAGTGAGCACCAAATGATGTGCTTTAAATATTTACTCCTATCTGTGTTGGTGCTGGTTCCATTTATTGTGCAACAATTTGGGATCGTTTGTTTGGGTTCGGTCCTATCTTGGATGTGTTTGTTGTGCTTTGGTCGATGCATTTAAATTGTAATGTATAGATCTTTTTCGTTAGTACCAAAGATCTCAATGATGGTGTGGTGTGTTGTATTGAGCGAGGTGGTCCATGTTTCCTTCCTTACCACTGTGGGAATACTTCGGTGTGACCTATTCCGAATTGGTTTAGGCTGACCTTGTTGTTGGCATGCGATGGTATAAGAGAATGATGAGCTTGATTGTTTGGGCATGCTTGTTTGCGAGTAATATGCGAAGTGAATGCAAATCTGACAAGGGAAGATTCGTGTGTTGATGTTTTATGCGAGTTAATGCATTCGGTAGCGGATTGTTATATCATTTTTGTATTGCAAAGTATCAGTGATAGTGACTTCAATGGTGGATTCAATTTTCATTTCCTATATTCTGGTAGTGAGCCTATTTGTATCAGCAATTAGCCTTTCTTATCTTTCTAGGTAGTTAGCCCAATTGATAGTGAGCCAAACAACATTGAGCAAATTGACAGTGAGCCCTTTGTAAAAATCACCTTAAACCGGTGTCACCTTAATTGGTGTTCATTTCATGAAAATTAGTTTCTCCATGGTTTTTCCCATTTTTGGGTTTCCACCTAAGTTACCGATTCAAGTTTGGATACGGGTTCGGGTACAAAATTAGGTTCGTGGATTTGGGTTCGGGGACGGGTTCGGGTACGAGAATCAAGTTTGTGGATTCGTGAATTTTTTTTTTCCATTATGATTTGTATGGGTTGGTGTGTGTATATATATATGCATTATATATACAAAAAAACAAGAGAAATATACATAATTATAAAACTAAATCATTTCATAGTATGAATCGATGATGCTTGATCATTGATCAATGCCAAATATCAAAGATAAACATTAAAAATTTAAATACTTGATCATTGATCTATGTTCACGATTCTAAAGAAAATCATCACTTGTTTTGAGAAAAAAAATATTCATTTTTAACTTGTTTTGGGTTGTGCTTTCTTGGTGGTTTACGCGGGATTCTCTTAGGTCCACGCTAGATCCCCTCAGGCTCATGCTGGATTTGGATAGGGTCTGCATTCGAACCTGCGGGTCCGTTCGAATCTATAGTGCTACGGATCTGGATGGACCCATAGGTCCGAATGCGGACCTTGAGACCTTGTCCAGGGTCCGAATCTGGTAATGTAGGTTTCCACGTAAATTCTGGTGTTTATTGTGTTGATGGTTTTGTGATTTCATGTTTACATTTGTTATAAGTTTTTGATTGCTTTAAGTATTTACCGAATTAATAAAAGTTTAAGAAAGTGTTTGTGAATAACTGATTCACCCCCCCCTCCCCCCTCCCCCCTCTCAGTTATTTGGCCTATTCAACAAAGTGGGGATACTTTGGACTCTTTTTATGTTAATTTTAGTTATAGGAGATTTTGTGAGGCAATGATAGGTAAATTTTGAAATGATAATCGACTAATATTCAATATTAAACAAAGGAGAGGAATACTTCTTAAATAAGAAATTACAAGAAGATATTTCCATAACGAAAACTATCGAGAACTAAAGACAGAATAGAAAGTTACTAAATTGACTAAACTACTTAAATAACAAAAAGTTACTAAAAACTAACTAGCTTAAAAGAAAGTTACTTACATGACCATTATACTAAATTATAATATTACTTTGATACCCTCCCTTAATGGACACTCTACTAACTACCCTATAAAAGACTTGGCATAATCTGCAGGTCATTTGGCCACAATTCCTTCTCTTTAGAATGTTCCGTGACATGAGCTTGTTGCTGAGACCCTCCCTAGTTGGACTTTTGATCAGCCAGTTGCTTTCTACAAAACTTCCTCATATGACCAAGAACAAAAACAAGCTGAATACCTTACAACCTGATGTGGGTAACCATGCCATCCCTCCAATTATCCAAAGACCAAGATCAACTCTCAAAAAACATCAATTTTTGTTGATAAAAAAAATTAAAATTGACAAAAAAACTCTAAAATCCACGATTATGCCAAAAATCGTCAAAAGAATTTGCTGCAAAACAACACCATGATTTTGTGGAAGAATCATCAAACACTTGATGCAATGCTGAGATCACACGTGATTTGTGAAAAATTCGTCAAAAACTCCAGTACATTTGCAGGAACACCATTTGCCCTACTTAGCCTAGGCATGATCCAAAAACAATCTATAAGAAACCATGATCGTCAAAATATTTTGTTAAAGATGGATAGCCATGATTTTGTGGAAAAACGGTCAAAAACCTTTTTGTGGAAAAAATGACCAAAACCCATGCTTTTCAAAAAATTGTCAAAAGCCAGCAAGTCCATGACAAAGAAAACCACAATTTTTGGGAAAAAATTGTGAAAAAATGACCATTATTTTTGAGAAAAAACATGCAAAAACCCTACATGACATTTGGGAAAAAAAATAAAGCAAAAACCCTCCACAATTTTTGGGAAAAAACTTATTCAAAACCCGCCATGTAAAACCCTCTTAGGTCAGAAAAATGACAAATGTTGGGGAAAAATTGTGCAAAACCCCCTGAGATCAGAAAAACCAGCAACCTTCGGTGGCAAGAATAGAGACCCCTTGCAGATCTTAAAATATCTTTGGTTTTTTGGTGAAAAATGGTAAAGAAATCTGCAGAAACCACAATTTTTGTTTGAAAAATCGCCAAAAAACTGAAAACCCTCAATTTTACTTAAAAAAAATCATGCAAAACTTTTCTGAAAATTTTCTCAATTTTCAGGAAAATTCACAATTTTTTTATAATATAAAAAATCCGCCAAAAACCAACCTCTGCTGTGATGCCATAAAATGATAACAGATTGATGTTCAATATTTAACAAAGGAGATGAATGCTCCTTAAATAAGCAATTACAAGATCTTTCTATAATTGAAACGATTGGTAACTAAAGACAGAATAGAAAGTTACTAAACTGACTAAACAGCTTAAAGAATAGAAAGTTACTAAAAACTGACTGTCTATTACAATATTACTTTAATAAATTTCCCTTTTTGCTATGTGAACATTTGCATGCTTCGACTGTTAACTTCAATCCTAGTGTGGAATGTTAGTAGATTGATCATAGATATACAATACTAGTGTGAATATTTGTTAATTTTTATTACTAGAATTGTTTTTTTGGTTATGTTAACAAAGGGTATCCCTGTTATTAGAAACTTCAAATTTATTTTCTACAAATTCTCTACTGGCAACTTGTATGGCTTTTTTTAACATAATCTGTGAGAAATGCATGTTTTAAATTTTTTGATTATAGAGTAAACACAAACATATTGCTTTGTTAAAACTTAAAAGAATCTGTCATGTGTGGCACCATTTTCTATGGTTTAATTTTTCTGGTATTAATTACATATTTAAATTTTGAAGGTGGGAAAATCTCCTTAATTGGTCATTCAGCAGGAGGTTGGCTAGCACGTGTGTACTTGGCAGAGTATGGGTTCAATGGAATTTCTCTTCTTTTGACTCTCGGAACTCCTCATTTGTGCGTAGATTTTACACTCTTCAAATACATAACAATGTGAAAATACATTTCAAAGCAGCATTCTTACAATGGTTTTAGAGAAGGTATACCATTTACAAGATTAAATAAATAATAAAGAGTAATCAATTTGTTTGAGTAGTCATTAATATCAAACTTTTTGATGTCTATTATGTGCTACTTAGATAAATAGTCTCATGATATAAATTTTTAGTTGTGTTTGTATTGTGTTAGCATTACACTTGAAAAACCTGCAATTGGTCCCAAGAAATCAGAACCCACTGCATTTGTTGTGCTGTTTCCCGAGTTTTTGAAAAAATGGTTTTGTTATATTATTTATTTTTTGGTTTATTTGTATACTTACACAATAAATTATAGAGGAAAGGCATAGTGAACCTTTTTGGTTTAGCGTCAAGGTTTGGGTTTTTCAAATTTCATTTATTTTGAATAGATCTCTTTTATTAGTTAAATTGTAGACCACTTTGACAGTTTTTCTTTTTTCCAAATTTATACCCTATTGGGAGTTTAGGTAAACAAACATAGCATCCCTAAAATAGTAGGCCACACTTCATGATGGAATGACCTATTTTAGGCCAATAGTTTATTTTTTACATAAACCCTATTAGGTGAAAGGAAAATAGATTTTGTAAAAGTCATGCAATTTATTATAATTAGCATTTTTAAATGTACAATGTCTATTTCTATTTATACACGTTGTATTTGACATGAAATAACAATTTTTTTGTTTTAACAAATAATACAATATCCCTAGGGATTGATTGCTTTCAACAACATAAGATTGCAAATATTATATATGTTATTGTAGTTATTAGTAATTCCTATGCTCATCACGTATTTTACTATATTAAATATTTTTGTTACTATTTGCTATGAGCATGTAATTGTAGCCTCTACTCTATTTGCCTCATTTATGTGCCACGTTTGAGTTATAACTATTTAAAGGATTTCCTTTAGTAAAGGAATGTGTAAGAGGGGTCCTTTCTGTGCAAAATAATCTGTTTATTCTTGAGTACAAACATTTAGTCTTTTTTCTTTGATAAAGTTAAAAATAATTTATTATAAAAATGGGATCAAGTCACACAACCACAAGAGACATGTAACAAATGTTTGATACTTTGCAAGAAACTATCTTTACATTAAAAATAACTAAAATGAAGCCTTAACTAAAGCATGCATGCAAAATTTTAAGTTTTTAAATGCATGTGTAATGTTCCCTTTTAGAATAACTTGGGAATTTGGGACAATTCCCTTGACTTCCCTATCTTGTTATGAATAATGATATATGATATCACTTACAACTTATGTAATTGATAATGTGTAATGTCCCTTGTAAAACAATCTCCAATTTAACACTTTAATGATCTAATTATGTTTAGGGAGTCTTGATTGGAAATGTATGATAGACTTACTGATATCAAGGAAATGATCTCAAGCTGTTGCACAGTTGGTGAATCTCATGTGAACTGCTATGAGATCCTTCCTTATGATTCGTACCAAGGGTGGTTTATAATCTCTTCTTCCGTTACATATATTCTCTTATTCCTCTGATTCTCTGTTCTGCAATTATATTCTTGCAATCAATTGATGTCGATCAGTCATTTGCTCAATTGAGCAAATACAGATCTGGATGTATATGAGATGGTACTATTGATGTACATCAAGATCTGTTCGCTGCTTCTGAGTGATACCTACTTTGCCTGGTTGAGAATCGTTTATGAGTATGTCATTTGACGTGAAGCTCTTCGTGGTCTAAACATTAGAGTTGTATGCTTCTTAATTTCAATTTGCTTTGCTAATTTGAGACTTTATGATCTTTGTGACTCTCCTTCAATGGATCCATTCTCATTCTGATCTTCTCGTTCTCCATTATAAATCTATTTGATCTCTGATCACCTATAATGATCCATGGTTCTCCTTTTAATAGGTAAAGCTGATTTGGGTTTAATCAACATGTCTCTTACCCCTTATACCTCTTTGATAACCAATCCTTTGTAATCGCACTAATAGTGATTACTTGTCATGTTTGCTAATTTTCTTATATGTGCCGTATTTAAATTTTGGCTTCCATCATGATATACTTATGGTCTCATTGTTTGACTTCTTAACTAATTTTTTGAATCGCAAGCCTCCATGGTCAGTGAATACTTTACTTGATTGAAGATCGTTGTTTGTCCATTTTCTTATGGATTTGTTTATAATTGACTTGATAGTTGCTGTGTGTATTTCATCGTGGATCTTCTAAGATGTGATCCCCAATCAATTAATATCGTTTTTTAATCTCGTGACTTCCTTTATTAGACGTTGATAGTTAGTATTCTCCATTAACCGTATCATTATGAAATTGATATTGTTAATGGTTGACTTCACTCATGATCACTGCTATTATTGTTTGATGCATAGTAGATGATGGATGAAGTTGTCTTGACTGCAATATGGTTTGCTCAGATATAATCAATATGTTGATTCCTGTGTGCCATTACAAATGAGAGGTTTAAACTATTCATACGTTCTATCCCTGTTCTCCCACCTTCAATGTAGTCAATGCAAAAATGCATATTATATGGTTGACCCCCAAATCCATGGTCCCTGTTTGTTTTGATTCCAATAGATATGGAGTCGATAAACCTGTGAACTCTCTGTTGACAAATTATCTGTATTTATTTGGCTAAGAGATTGATGATTAAGCTAGTATGTTCTCAATCTTAATAATATTGAAAATAGCAAAGGTATTATTTGCGCCACATTCTCTTCCCTAAATATTCTCCTCTGTCCGATAATTTTAATGAATTCATGTCGCATGGTAATAGAATGTAAGGGTTTGCAATCACTCATTTCTCTTCTCCTTAAATATGATTTCATTGCCTCCCAGCCTGCGAATCTCCCTGTAGTTTCCTTAATCTATCCTTCGTATCCCCCTTCATCTTGTTCGGAGATCTCCCCATTTGTACTCACGTAGGAGGGTAAGGATCAAACGACCATTCAAAGGTCGTGTCTTCTCTAGGTCAAACACCTTGTTTTACTTCCTTTAATATTTTGATGTGTTGTATAATATATTTCCTTAGTGATACGTTTGTAATATATTTTAATTTTAAATTATATGTTTAGTATGTATTTTTGGGTTTATGAATATTTGCTAATATTATATATATGTTTAATATGTGTATGTAATAATATATTAGATATTTATATTATGATAATATATATGATATTTATTATAATTGTTTATCATATTATTTTATATATTATTATTTAATTTAATTACTAGCTTATTCACTATAACTTACCATTATTTATTTATTTGTCTATTTTTAAATTTATTTATTTACTTATTTAACTAAATTTACTTATTTAATTATTGAATTCTCATCCAGGAAGGGGACATCACATAATGACAATGTTATTTCAATATATATGTATATTATATACTTATAGGATATTTTTTTTATCAATATCACTGCTATTTCAGATTGAACAATTAGAACTATGCCAAGTGAATTGATTTTATATACTTGCACTTAATGAAATGACCACTGCTATATCTGATATGACTGATCAAATATGCAATATGATCTTGATAGCTTTCTCTGATTTGACAATGGGAGATATGCTATGATATGGTTTTATAGTTGCTTAGTGATTGAATTGCTGTTTCTAATACAATCTTTCAATTCATGCAATCACTTCCGCTTTTGGTTATAGCAATAATTGCTCTGTCTAATATGCCGGTATGCTTATGTGATTCTGAAAATGCTACCATGTCTAATAAAGTCGATTAATTCTTGCAACAAGGTGCTGTCTCCAATTTTCCCTTTGTAAGTATGCAACTGTTAATGCAACTAGGCACTTGCTCAATTGAGCAGATCCACAAAGGGATAAAAGAAGAAATAAGTTTTCAAATTGATGATGAATGGAGTGGAAAAGAAAGCCTTCACATATCTTGCAATTGGATATGATAGGTTGCGTTCCCAATAGACACGTCCAATGTCTATTCATCAATGCTTCTTTTCTTGTATGTTAATCACCCCATATATTGAATTAGTTATATCAACACTGCTTAGTCTTCTCAAGTCACAATTATAACTTACTCCATTATACTCAATATGTTAATTGCTGTCTTAATCTTTTAACATAACTTCCTCCGATAACTATAATCACCACCGCCCATGTTTTTACTAATCATTGCTTGGCCCAACCAATGTAATTCATCATTGGTATTACAAATCTCTGCTTAAAATTTAAGACGATATAATAATCGTTATCCATCGATCTCTGTCTTCTGTAGTAATCAGTTTAACGTCACTTATGATAATAATTCACAGTACTTGGGATAATCTCCTTCATTCGTTTTAATAGAGTTTCCATGTCATTGAAGTTATACTCAATGGCCCTTCACAATGGTATTCTTCTTAGTAACATTTTGATGGATAATTATTCTTTTATAGCGGTGTCTTCGAAAACTATTCCCGTGAAGGATTGGGCTCCTCTATGCAACTTGATACTCCTTAAGCTGAGAGCAGACAACGCCAAAGATTGTCTATGTCTTCTGTAATAATCCTCCACGATGGAATGGTTTGATTATATTATGGAATCCTCAAATTCTTATTACCACAATAGCCTTCAACATTATTAACTCCTCAATTGATATCCTTACACTCCTCAATCACCGTTTTCTTCTCTATAGCATCAATACTTATTTATGGTACTTACGTTCTTGCTTTTCTTCTCAACTCTTTACACATGATCTCCACCTGGCTGATTGTATTGCTATATATGAAGACAACATGTCAACATATGAATAATTGATGGTACCAATATCGTATCTGCTGATCCTATATCTTTGACATCATAGTTAATCAAGATATTATTATTAAGTTAATCAAGATGTATCGATGGTTATCATTAGACTTCCTCAAAAACACCATACTTCAGTTATCTATCCTTTAGCAATTTTGTCTCTTTATAGACTTCAAAAAATTGAAGAATCATGTGATATACTAGTGGTGTAATGTCAAGGATGCGGACATCACAACATGCTGTTTACATAGTAGTCTTTTATTTTTTCCATGCATGCATATTTTTATCTTTGCAAACCTTGTTTAGTATAAGCAAGATGTTCCTCCCATGTTGCAATAAATCTTAAAATGTTATCTATATAGACCATAGTTAAAAAACTTGGACTCGGCAATAACTCAGCTGACCCAAAATTTTTGAAAAACTCGGAATTGCCAAAAACTTGGGCAAAAGATCGGCAAAAAATCGACACTTTTATCGAACATTTGAAAATATATAATTTCTTAAAATATTCTAAAAAACACACACACATACACCAAATTTGTAGAACATATACTAATTTGAGATTTCCATCATATATTAATCAAAGTTTTGAGTTAAATACATAGCAATTAGAACTTAGCATATATATTAATTGCATTTAACTTTCTATGTTTTAAGTTATTAATGGGTTGACTTTTTGTTTTTGTTGACCGATTTTTTAGAGAAAAACACGTGGGTTTTAATATTTTTTGCCCTAAACATCGCCATGTGACAATGAAATTCTTGGCTGCAATTTTTTGGGCGATTATATCATTTTTTGTAGTGATGTGTGATATATCGCTAGTTTTGTGATCTATTGCAGATATTTTCAACCATGATATACACTATCACAAGACTATCTGTTAAGTCCCTAAAACGTTGTTTGCAAATCTTATAGAAGTTGCAAGTACATTACTTGAATAAAAAAGGAATGCTAACTATACATAAGGATATTGCTTTGATTTGAAAGCAATTTTCTACTTTGATTTGAAAGCACTCTTCTGAGTGTCATCTTCTTTTGTTTGCACTTGATGATAACCAGACTTACAATCCAATTGCATAAACTACTTGTATGTTTAAGTGGGTATAGTAAATCATCTATCTTTGGAAGAGGATATCTATTCTTAATGATACTTTTATGAAGAGCTCTATAATTAATACACAATTACCAAGAACCATCTGTCTACCTTACCATCACTATGGATAGCTCACAAGGTGACATGCTAGGGAAAATAATCCCTTGCTTCAACTTATAGAATTGCCTTTTGACATGTTGCTTGTTAGTGCTTTAATTTGCACCTTTTAGTGGGACACAAAACAAATCATTTTAAATTAGAAGGGGAAGCTCTTTGTAAATTAAAACTAACCTAAAACAAGACAATGAGTTATTACTATTCACAATCTTAATAGTGTATTTTGGGTTGACTTTTAATATGCAATACAAACAAACTAAAAACAAACCTATTTTTATTGATTCCTTCATATAGAGCACTAGGGGATTTAGCACATCAACACTAGATGAGGTTTCTTGAATTTTTGATTGAAATAAATACCCATGTTTGTGTTGTCCAACTAAATGTAGAGATTGAAGAATGCTAGTACATGTATAGATTGAATAGACAAACACATAAACATGAATCTTGTGGCAAATTAAATGGATTCAATGCAAAAACAGCCTTGACCTACGTGCCAACTTGCCAAACCTAGGGTTATTTGTGGCACTTGGGTACCGAAAGTGAGCTAGAAGAAATTTAAGAAAAAAAACTCCTAAAGGTCACCCTAAAGTGAGGGCATAATGTGTTTTTCAACTCATTTGACAAATGCATAAGACCAAAAGTGCATTTTTTCCCTCCAAGTTACGATTGTTGGGTATTGAAGCTTGGTTCATTTTTTTCGAAGGTGAGGGCTACATGAGAGTTAAACCTACACCAACATGGGAGAAATATCTGCATAGAGAAGATTTAATCATCAAAGGTAAGTAATTGATTTTTTTTCAAGTTTTGAATAATTTTTATGAAGATTTTACAAGTTTAATATTTGGGGTAAGTTATGAATAATTTTTTGAATTTTTTATACATAACAAGGGATTATAATGCCAATTTTATTGTTATTTATAGTTGTAAGGTTGTTACTTCATAATGTTTTTTTGTTTTAGGTTCATACAAATGGTTGTTAGTTCTAGTTAAGTTGCCGCAAATGTAGAGAATTCATTTAAATTTGATGCATCATCACCACTTTGGTGACATACAACAATGATTGAACAACTTTCTGGTGGTGGGGGTTATATTTGGCATTGAAGCCAATGGGAAAACGTATAAGAGATCGTACTCTCAAGTGAAAGTCCACTTGCATGCTATCTCTTTATAGAGAATAAGAGTTTGTCCTAGGCTAAATAAAAAAGGGTTGCCAAAGCATCAAATATTGGCTTATATTAAAGAGCACGAGGATGTTAACATGGTAAGTAATAGAGAAAAGCAAATAGCACATCTTCTAACCAAGAAAATCTCGCACAAAGCTTCTAGTGGCTTATCATAAATGATGGCCCACATCCTTTAATGTTAATGCCACCATCTTTTGGAGAAAAGAATGTTTCGGCTTCATGTAAAAGAGGCCCATTGGAAAAGGCCCTCAAGAATGAAGCAAGAGAGATTGCAATTCGGAGCGTTACTCATTGCATTTATGTCATTAGGCTTCCTTTCAACCTCTTTAGATCACCATAGTGGTGGGATATGGTGGCAGCCCTTTCAACACACCTTTTGATTATGTTAGTCTTGGGTATGAAAAGGTGCAAATCACCTTATGGTGAAGGAGAAAGCTTTAGTAGAGGCATCATTGAGAGAATCAAAGATACATAGCCCTGAACAGGTGTGTCCGTTTGTGATGGATGGAAAAATTGCAAAAAATGGACCATTGAACAATGTTATATAGTCATGTTCCATAAAGGCACTATGTTTTTGAAGGTAGTGGAGTGTAAGGAGCAAGTGAAAGATGCAACTTTCATTGCCAATACCTCATAGAATCCATTGAAATGGTGAGCCTTGAAAATGTTGTCCAACTGATAACAAACAATGCTAAAAATTGTAGAGCAACTAGTTCTATAGTGGACAATACTTATGGTCACATTTTTTTTGTCCATGTGCGGTCCACTCAATTTGATATTGCAAAAGATTGGATCACAAACAAACAAATCTACACTAAGGTTGAGGATATTCAAATGCTTGTGAGTAATCATCATATATCACTAGGCATCTTTAGAACCTTCTAGAACCAAGTTGGAGTTGTTGAAGGTAATTTAATTTTTTCTTTAAATTCTTTAATTTTTATTTTTAATTGTTGATGTGTGATATGTATTTTTTTACACCTTGTCAGGTTGCTGAAACTTGATTTGCATCTCACACAATCATCTTAAAATGACAGTGCAAAAGACATTGTGTTCTATGGTCATAAACAACCTTCGAAGTGTATAGAGGCAGTCAAGAATAGAAAAATTGAAAAAAAGTAAAAGCATTGATCCTAGATGATGAGTGTTGGGCTTGTGTGGAATATATTGAGTTCCACTAAGCCCGTCATTACTATGATTAGGTATTCTGATATAAATCAACCATTTTTGGGTGAAATTTATGATGGCACGAACTCAATAAGAAATATAAAAGAAATCAATGAACATGACCTAATGGAACAAAAGTGTGCAAAAGATCATCCTTGATCGTTGGAACAAGATGATCACACCTTTACATCTCTTAGCATTTCATTTTTCACCAAAATATTGTAGCAAAGAGATACTTTCCTTGCTAAGGAGGGTGCCATCATATAGGGATGAAGACGTTGCTTCTAGCTACAAGACTACATTTAGGAGAATATTTCTAGATGAAGATATTAAAAGTATTATCGTGAGTGAGTCTGACCACTTCATATCTTCAAGGAATCATGATCTTTATGCTCTTAAAGACAAATACAAGATGCTCACGAATGGTGGTACATACATGGTGAAGTTTCTATTTACTTGCGGTCCCTTGCAATAAAAATTCTCTCAAGTAGGTACTTTATTATTTTTTATTTGCTGCTATTATGCTACATATTCTATTTAATAATTTGTGTTTTATATTTATAAAATTAAATACGAAATTTTGTAGGCAAATTCAACAAGTTGTGAATTCTTCTTTAGCTGAGTGAGATTGAGTACATACTCCTTCATACACTTAGTTAAGCACAATTGTTTGAGTGAAGAAAAGGTTGATGATTTGGTCTATGTACACTTCAACCTTCTTCTCTTCACATAAGACACCTAAATACAATGAGGGTGTGATGAAGAATTGAGATGTAAGTATTGCGTATGCTGATTTAGATGCTACAGTTGCACAACTTGCCAAAGTCTCTATAGAAGAGGTAGCTTTTGCATGTGATACAACTACTGGGAGTGGCACTCCAATTGATTCTGGTTCAAATGAACTTGAACCAAATGTTGGACTTCGATGATTTTGATGAAGAACAAGTGAAGGCTATTAAATATCAATTGTAATTTTGATTTTTCACTGTGTAATGACTTTTTTATAATCTTTAAATTATGAATTTATGAGTATGTTCATTTTGCAAATTATGAATATGAGGTATCTAAATATTCGATTTATTAGAAATTATGCATATCATTGACACAAACACGTTTACAATAAAGCCGAACCCGTACTGTTACCCAAGTAAATTTTTTTGTCATACCACTATGCGCAATACCTATACCTATACTAACACTCGTACTAGAACCAATAACTTAGTTTATTGATCATTTGTATGTCAAATCTAAATTTGTTGTAATGTTTTTTAGTCAAATCAATTCTTGTTATATCACAGTCTAGTATTTCAAATTATCAAATCCATTTGTAGATTATCTGTCATTTAAAAAATAAAAAATTAATGATTAATAAATGATTGATAATTTAATACATAAAAAAATAGAAAAAAAAAGTTAATATCTATTTTTAAAAGGTTTGCCCTGTTTTGAAATAGATGCAACCAAAAAAGACAGCTTTGAAATAAAAAGATAAAAACGAAAAGGAAAAAGGTGCAGCCAAAAATACATAAGATTTATCGCCTTTAAAAGCTATGACCAACTTGATATGATGACATTAGCAATAAAAAGATATCAAACCAAGACAAAAGGAGGTTCAATTACAAGAATAAAAGTGGTGGTTAGAAATAAAAGGAATTGATCCTTCCCTGCTTCTATTCCAATGCCTGACACTTGAATGGAGATGATAGATGGTAGCTAAGGAGGTGGAAACAATTTGCTGATTGGATTCATCTTTTCCGACTTTGGTGGACCAAATGTCATTTATTGATTGGGATCACATTGTCGATTCTTGGTTTCACATTCATTTTGCATCTATAAGAGCAACAAATAGCGGGTGTTCAATGAATGAGTGAAACAAGGTTAACCCCTGATCCATATTAGAGTAAAGAGGAACTGCCACTGCTCCAGCTGGATAGTAAGTTTTGAAAATGTGATGCAATCAGTCCTAGTTAGCACAAACAAAGAAAATTATGAAGCACACTATTAGAATTTTTGTCTTTTTTGAAAAGTGTGGCCAAGGAACTACATCTATATGAAGACAAATGAAAAAAACACACATTTTCTAAATATTTGAAGATTATGGTGAATGGAAAAACTAAAAAGTTGGGTCTATATCAGAAATAAGTTGGCTGCACTTTTTAGCATTTCTTTTTCTGATGAAGATGATTATGAAGTATCATACACCTTTTTTTGGTGTTTGGAAGGAAAGCTATTCTCAGTTCAGTTAAGCAAATTGGAAGGAGTAGAAGTCAAATACACTATATAAGGAGAGGATTGTTACTTATTCAAATTTTCCAACTCCTTCGTTCTGTTGTTTATGACAGAAAATGCAGTTTATTTCCTGATTTCGATAGGTTTCAAAAGTCGATTTTGACTTCATGGCAAAGATTTTTCAGCTGTAACAACTATTGGTGATAAAGTATGAGGGTTGGTATTTTATATTTTTCATTATTTCTTTTTTGACTACTACTGGTCTGTCTGAATTTTTTAGGTTCTGGTTTTTATTTCCAGTGAGAAGTGTACCTGCTTTTTAATTTTTTTTAGATTCAAATTGTCAAAGAAAAGTCATTTTCAGCATTGGAGTTACATGAAGTTATGCTGAAACCTGATACAATGTTGTCACATTTGTTGTATAAGGTCATAGATACTATTCTTGGACACATTAATATCATTGATGTGAAGAGCAGGGAAAAACTAAAAGCAGGAAGTGACTTGGCTAGCAAATTGGTTGACAATGGATTGATTCATGCAACTTCATTTCCAGTTACCTTTTAGCCTTTGGAGTAGGTTATAGTGCGTGCTCAACATTACGAGTCAAGTACTAGGTAGATTGTGTCTTCAAATAATTGGGTAATATGTAGCTTGGATGTGGATACTACTGATTTGATGTTGCCCTTGCAAACTTTTGAAGTGACTCTGTTGATCAATTTTAAGGAATGTGAAAAAAATATCATAATAACTCGTGAAATTGTCAAAAGGAGATTGCTAGGAAATGGACGATTGAATCCAAAAGACCTTCGTGGTTGCCTAGGTTCTTAATCACAATTAAGAACTTTACTCAGTTAAAAAAGAGTTTAACTCAGTTAATAATCACAATTTCGAACTGGGTGACAAGGCAAGTTGAAGTGTCAACTTTAAAAAATTGGATCTTGTATCTAATTAGCCTCATGTGTTAAGGGAAAACGTTCATTGATTGGGGTTAATTGCATCTGTACTCAGTGAATTTTTTAAAAACCAAAGTCTCTTCACATGGTGTTATGTTTGGTATTTTCATTGATACATGCTCAAGCATTCATTGAATTGGATAATGTTTATGTGAACGGCTGCTGCTTAAAAAAATATCCATAGTTGGAATTCAGTGAGAGTATGAAACTTTACTAAAAGGTGGATGCTGCCTTTTCTAATGTTATTTATCACAGATTTAGAGAAACAAAAATCATGTTCGTATTTCTAATAATGCCATAATTGTTACTCATTAGTGGACTGATTGGTATATCCAATTTCCCACCTTTACTTATATCAGGGTGTGTAGTTTCAATTTTTATACATATAAGTTATCTTGGTATCCAAGTGATTAGGTTGCTTTAATGGAATATTGTATGTAGTTATCAGTTGCTCATTGTTATTTTAAGAAAAAACATAAGTTTGGGAGCTGATTTTCTTATACAAATAAGGTCTTATAGGTGTGCTATTGTTGTTGATGCTAAGGGTGTGGATGCTAAATTTTTTAATTTCAATCTCAAACTTCATCACAAAAGTATGTTATACCCCCCTTTTAAAATTAAAATAATTGGGAGATATGTAGCCTTTCTTTAATTCCCGTAAGCTAAGGGATGAAGTTGGGGAAATAATTTGATGATAATATTTAGAATTAGTTCTAGCAATTTCATTTTAAAACAGTATAAAAGGACAACTTAAATATTATTATTATAAGGTAGGCCATTCAAATGGGACATAAAAGGTCCTTACGTGATACTTTGTTTAAGTGTTGTGGCGAACATTTTTGGATAGAATTTTTGAAGGGAAAAAGTAATACGAATTATGAGGGGCTAAAAAGGAGTTTTTAAAAGGAAGAGACTTGCTCAAAGGGAATCATCCATTGTTTATTGAAGCACTTGTGTTCATCTTTTGAATCAAGGATGAAATCTCTTGGAGTATGGGAATTTGGACAACAAAAACCCTCGTGTTTTCAGGGCAGTTCTATTTAAGAATTACATTTGTGCTGAAAGTTCACAATTTATTTAGTTTCAGTTATCTACAGTACCAATATAGCGACTTTATAGTATTAATATAGTCCTACTACATTATTGCTACAATACGTCGTCATTGTGATGAGTATTTAGAATACTGGTTTGGATCAACAATTTTAATGTTTATAATAGTAGTTTGTATCAATGATTATTGTCTGTACCTACTGGTCTATTCTACATTGATCATTGCTATTACAGTCTTGACAGTTGGAACATGCTATTATTTATTTATCCATGTAATTTTGGATTACAAATGCATAAGGGTTGGTTGCATGTAGGTATTTACATCAGTATTTAGTTAATATCAATTTGTTGTATTGTGAATGAATTGCCAATCGCAATATTAATATCAGTTGTTATGCAAGAGTTTAGATCATTCATATTAGTATTTACATGTTGCTTGTTAGTATTGCAATATTTTCTTGATATTGTTTAGAAAGGAAATACAAAATAATTTCAGAGTTTATAAAAAGACTAGAAAGGGACAATACTGTGGTATCAGATCCTCTTGATCTTGCTAGCCTATGAATCATGATGCAAAATCATAGAAAAAAGTCTACAAAACATTTTATTGGTTTGGTAAAGAAAATGCAAAATGTAAGTAAATAGCTTTTGAATAAATCTAGAGGTAGGAATGAAAAAATAGGAGTAGAACAGAAGAAAGTAGGTGATGAAGAAAGAAGAAAGGCCTGTTGGAAATATTGGCATTGATGTCAAAGGGCATGGACAAGATTGTTTATGCCAAGATAGTTTATCATTGATGTCAAAAGTGTTTAGTTGAGATAGTTCATAAGATTGTTGTTGTTGATGTCAAAAGGGAATTAAGATCAAGATGATTTATTATTGATGTCAAATGAGGTTTAGTCAAATAATATTTATTGAGTTTTAAAGATAAATTCTTGAATTGCCAACATATATTTTGATAATAAAATAAATTTATTTATGTGCAAAAACTGGCCGACCTCCTTGGTGAATTAAATTAAAATTATTATATGAGGCTGACCTCTTGGTGAAAAGGCATGAATGGGATATAAATAAAAGATGAAGCTGGGACAAAGAAAAAGAAATTAACGAATATCTTTCAGAACAAAAGAAGATTGAAGAGCATATCTAGGACAGTTTGATAAGAAGAAAATATCAAGGGTGTTGGGGATTTGTTTTGAAGAAGATAAAGAGCAGATAAAGTGTAGATAAAGAGCAGATTTAAGAGAAGATAAAGAGTAGATTAAGAGCAGATAAAGAGACAATTTAAGAGAAAATAGAGAGCAGAAAAAATATAGATTTATTGCAGATATTACGCCTGATTTGGAGCAGGTTTGGGTCAGAATTTGGAGAAGACCTTGGTGAAATCAATACATCATTTCAGAGCATACTTTATTGCAGGCCTCGAGCAGAGATATGAGGCAGATTCAGATCAGAGATATAAGGTGAACTTGAGTAGATATACAAAGTGTGGAGAAGGGAATTTGTCACCCTCAAGATTGATGAAATCTCAAGGAAGGAATTGGCCCTTTTGCCATGTAATGACCCCTTTTCTAGCACGCATTGTATGATGTTCTCGTTAGCCTATTTCTCCATGGTCCCATAGGCTAACTAGAACTTTTAAGGGATTTTGATGATATTTGGTCTAGGCAGTTTCAGTTATAAACGATTATGAGGTGTTTTGATGTGTTTTTGGGATACTTACTATTTATAGTAAGTCAGTTGGGCCAGGTCAGGATCATCAGTGGTTCATGAATAATATCCTATCAATGGTTATTGATGATATTGAGTTGTGATTTTAATAATCATTTGTGATTATTAATTATTTGATCAATAAAGTTAAGTTATAAAGTTAAATTAAAATATTTAGCTTTATTGATGTGGGAACTAAAGTTAAAAGGGAAAGTAATTTAAATATTAAAAAGTTCCCTTTACTAAAGTATGTGGAGACATGTATGTTAAAGGGAAAAAGTATATCTTTTATCCCACATTGGCTGGAAAGTGTGTGAACTCTCCCAATAAAGTTATAAAAGGTTTTTAAGAGCTCTTTATGGATATGCTTGGTTTATTATTTTCTATTGGAGATTTTGGGAGCTTCTAGCTTTCAGTTTTGAGCCCTAGGACGGATATCCTTAGGATTTAGGTGGATTGGACGAAAACGCAAGTCTACCCTTTTGTTGGATTTATTTAAGAATTCAAATTGTGCTTCATTGATCAATCCCTAGTTTTCTGGGTGTGAAGTTCAAGGTCGATGGATGAAGATTTATAATTTTTGGAAGCATGCTACAGTGCCATACTTGCTACAGTGCCATGCTTGCTATAGTACCGTACTTGCTACAGTAAACCTCTGTTCTTTCAGTTTATCTTGTTGCTGGGTATTTTATGGTAATAGAAATTATATATATTGACTGAAAGTTAGCTGGGAATTCATGATTTCTGAGTTTATATGTATGCTGGGTACCCATATCTTGTGATGGACGTGACTGTTAATGGTGTGGGATTTTGCAAAAGGACGGCTAGGGTATTAAGAAGCTGTCTCAGTAAACAAAACTTTATTGATGAATGTTGCCACTAGAAACAAGGGACTGTATATGCCAATTGAAGGCTGGGCGTGGCTGTTTAGGGACAAGACACTATAGCTAGGAGTGTTTCACTGACTCTATGTTACAACTGCAGCTGTTAGAAACAATTTCAGACCTGTTGGGTATAGCTTTCGGGGGCAGATTTATTAATTTAAAATCAAAGGTGCACCTACATCCAGTCATTGTTAAGCTACAACAGTGTAGTTATATGTGACAGCAGCAATCCTCAAAGTTGTTTAATATCCGCATTATATGAGCAACATTACTATGAAATGACACCAGATATTGTGGATTTTTCAGAGTGAGGTCAGATTTATACAATTTGTTTACAGTTTGTGTGCATGTTATATGTTTGACAAAATACCTCTCTATCACTGTGATGTTTTTGATGCAAAAATTATATGCCATACTTTCTATTTGCATATTGCATTGTTCTATAACAAATTTTCTATTGGAATGACATTGAAAAAATGTAGAAACCAACAAAATGCAAACTGATTGACAAAATGCCTGCTTGGTAGAAATCAGTAATCTTTATGGGCATTAAAAAAAATTGGTTGCAAACTAGGGGTGGTCATTACATGCCACCTCACTTCTACTAGCGCTCTGGTGAGCTAGGGTGATCAAGAAAGCTAGATGGATGCAAGATGTGTTTTAAGGTTTAAATGAAACACTGTGAAATGCAAGAACCAAATTAACTAAACAAGACTAACATATAAATATATTTTGACTATTGGAAATAGAAGAGCTAACTATCAGGGTTAATTGCCAGGCTCGACAAGCTCACTGCTTTGGACACTCGTGTGAGTCTGGGAAGACAACATGAATGTAGGACATCCGTGCAGTGCTTTCATCGTGTATGTACAAGGCACAAAATACGAGGCAGGTGATTGAGACTATAAATAAATTTAACAGAAAACAGATTATCTTGATAGTAGTAAATAAAGATATATGATTATATGATGGAAATAACAAAAATGAAGGGAGAAGAGAGAGAAATATACCAACAAACAAGAAGGGAGAAGAATCCTGCGAGTTTTTCCTTCTCCAAAACCTACACACAGAAAAATGGAAAAATGTTGGGGCTGTTTGGAGACTTGCCTCAGTCAAGTTTTTTGCAATGGTGTTTCCACCTCCACAGCAGCCAGGTAGATAGATAATTGGTGATAGATTACCGAAGAGATGATAAACGAGTAACAACAAATAAGATAACAAGAAAGTGATTAAGATAGTATGGTATGCTAAAAACAATGGAATGAAATGGAGTGAAAGATTCCCCTTCAAAGCCACGAAGCCGAAGCTCAATGGAGTGAAGGAAAGGTGACAAAGACGACGAAGTCGAGATATTGTGAACACCAAGAGGCTGTATGGAAGCTTCTCAAGCACAAGAGTGAGCTCAAGAAGCTGTGAGAGAAGTGTGGAGTGAACTCCCAACTGCCAAGAAGAGCCAAAGTGTGTGGAAACAGCAAAAATGTATCCAAGAGAGACCAAATGAAGCTCAAAGATCAACTTTTAAGCATGTAGGACGATTCTCGATGTCAATGGGTGGTGATAAGAGGCATTACACTGCAGGAGTGGCAGTTGTAATGTCTCAATGGCTCACTGCATGTCTGCAGATTCACGGGATGAGTGAGCGCCACGCATCTTGTGTCAACCGGGCCGCGTGGTCAAGAATCTTGGCGGAAAAGCACAAGGGAGATGGAGGGATATGGAGGCTTACATGGAATTTTGTTTTTGGCTAAGGTAGGAGCATCACATAATGGTAAATTACACAGGGTGCAATTTTACGATGTTACACAAAGCAAATTTGGAGCAAAGATTCAGACAGATTTGGAGCAGAAATAAGTGAAGTTTTTGGAGTAGATATAGGAGAGGTTAGTGCCTTCCATTTTAGAAGAGATTGGTGTCTCTTGTGGAGTTGATGCTCAATTGTAAGGGCTGGTGCCTACGAATTGAGGGCATTGGTGTCTCCTATGGGTTGGTGCCTTTGAGAAGATTCAAGTCGTCTAAGATCTACTTGCATCTAGGATCCTCAAGATTTGAAGATTACTAGGTGTATCGAATTAATATTATTTTTAATTGTTAAATATCTCCCACATTACCTAGCTTCTGAACCTTGTCATGAAAGAAAGACAAGGGAAAGTTCATTTGGATAAGTGCAAAACAAGAATTTGATGAGAAAACATGTGCAATCCACTCAACACCAAAGCATTTTTTATGGTCAACACCAGTATTCTTCTAAATGTGCAACAATTGTTTGAGATAGAAATCATATGTTTTTAAGTATGTACTTGGTATTTTTCTTACATAGTGTGTGTAAATGTCACTTATCAGAATGAGACATTCACTAGCATGCCCACTATATGACAACTGTTTGAAATAGAGATAGATGTTTCTAAGTATGTAGTTGGTATTGTTTTCACACAATGTGGGCAGATGGTCACCTATCACAATGAGGCACTCACTTACCTGCCCATAATACGACAGAATTCTACACGATTGTCCAAGCCCATCAATAGTGGAACCATTAGCAATTATCCATCCATATCATGAACCTCTCTAGTTCATGCAGACACAATATAAATTGCAGATTGAAATGATGTACCTGGTTGCAGTGGTTTCATATCATTATCAATTAAAATATTAAAAAAATCTCATTAGAAGTGAATTTTTGAAACTCCAACTGACTAAATTGTAAGAAAAGTGCTAGCTTGTTATTATCCAACATGGATAATAAGTATGACACAAGAATTAGATGCATGTAAAGCTCTCCTAATCTGAAACATATTTGTGGTGAAAATCTGGAGTTTCTTTCTTGGTACCTTTCTTCTCTCTAGCATTAACATTTTTCAGAACTGCTTGTGTGTTTTATGGGTACCCTTTGCTGGTATTTATTAATTTATTACCATTATACATTAGTGAAGGGTCATAAATGAAATGGTAACCCATGGAAATTGATCATGAAAGAGATTACTTGATATGTAGCTAGAAATTTCAAAGATGAAAAAATCTAATTAATTGCGGAAGCTCCAAGATACCAAAAAAAAGTGTTGGATTATAATTTTTACACATTGATAATATTTTATAGATAAGGAAAGCTTATAAGGGATTACATGCACCCAAAGTTTTGTCAGTCCGAAGCACAATTTGACGAGGAATGATACTAGGTCCTTGTGTGCAATGTGGAACCCATTTCCTTGTAATCATTATGAATATACATAAGTGAAAGGTCATAAAAGAGTTGGTTATCATGGAAATTGATCATTAAAGGAATGACTATATATTTGTCTAATATTTTTTATAAAAATAATAATATCATCAAAGGGGTTGAGCTTCTTGACTTGGTGGTCAACACCTCCTTGGGGACTCATGACATGGCTTAACCGCCTCCCGTGGGTCAGGTTAAATCTGACATTTGTATCGAGCGTTGATAGCTCGAGCTTTTGGTGCAAAGGCAAATGATTCCAACAATTGGTATCAATGCCTTGGGCCACGGGTTCGAGTCTCCCTTCAGTGGGTGTTGGAGGCTCAATGGTGTTGAGGAGGAGATTGTTGACTTGGTGGTCAACATCTCCTTGCGGCCTTGTGACATGGCTTAACCGCCTCCCATGGGTTGGGTTAAATCTGGCATTTGTATTGGGTGTTGATAGTTCGAGCTTTTTGGACAACGGAAAATGATTCCAACAGAGCTTACATGGTTAAACTATTGAGTTCTCATTGTGGAGATCCAAGTTCAAATCCCAAAGGGACTTCTAATGTCAAAGTCTAAGTTGTGTCTTTCATAGTTGGCTTCTAATGTGGTAGTGGTTTCTAAATAAAATGGATTTATAAGTTGTGACTCGTGGTCTTCCATAGGTGGTTTTTAGCATGGTTGCTTGAAAGGAGCTGTTATTGGCTCCATGATTGTGTTTGCAAGAGCTTGTATTGGTCTCATGTTGATGCTTGTATAAGCAGAATATTTGTAAACAATCTGCAATATAAAAATTATAATATCAAACTTAGATTTATTATAGACAATTATCTGTAGTTCATTTTACTGCAGTCTAGCTGCTTACATATTGATTCTCAAACTTATTTCTTCATCAAGAGAAGTGTATAGGAATGGGAATATAATTTAGCATAATTTTGAAGGGAGCTTAACAAAAACTATTTCTTGGAATTATAGCTTGACCAGAGATTGGATCTACCCCTAACAGAAGAATCCGGTGAGCTCTAGGTTCCAATAAGCCAAGTTTGCTCAGTACTTCCTCAAGTTCAAATTTTAGTTTCTTTTATCTTTGATTATCTTTATTTTTGGCTATTTAAATTTTAGCCTGGGAGATGCATTGGATGCACCATTCTTTGTTGTACCTTATATACTTTTATAATATTGAGTGGCATTTGTTGAAGATCTGTTTTCTGATGCTTGTACATGAACTTAATTTACTGTAAATGAATCGAGATGTTAAAACTTAAAATACATTATTTACAGGCCACCTCCAAAAGGAGTATCGGGAGTTATTGATCAGACAAGGGGACTCTTAGATTATGTGGAAAAGTATTGCCCAGTTTCCAGTTATGCATCACAGTTAAAAGTTGTGTGTATTGCAGGGAGGTAAGAGTTTTATTTACATTTCTTGTGCCTGTTCATTTTATATCGACACTCTCAAAAGAAATTTTATTTGAGGCAAAATATATATAGTCATTATGAAATTAACAATTTCTTCTAAATCTTCTTCTTTCCCAATTCCAAGTTCATTAGCATCTTCAAATTTTTCTGTAGTTGACCTCTCTTCTTCTTCATGCTCTACTGTCAAATAAAGCCTCAATTTTTTTTCATATTGGTTAACAACATTTTTACCCAGCACCTGTGCAGCTGGGCAAAGATTTTGCTCTTGCCTCAAAGCAGCCAATAACATAGATAATAATTGCCAGGAAATATCATCACTTTCACTTAAGAGTCAAATTCATAATTGTTTGCATAGAAGTTACAACATTTTCTGCCTGATTCAAATTAGTAGAAGAAAATAATTGTTGAAACATTTTAATAATAAGATCTTCACAATCAAAAACTAACATAATAACACGATCTGTTGTTCGCACCAATCTCTAAAATAGTTGCCCTGTCAGAAAAGGACTGCTGACATCATCCAAGCCTTGAAAACTTTCCACAATCAGCTGAAATACCTCCATTATGGCATTATTGTATGGAGTTTTAGGTGCTATGATAATAATTGCCAGGAAATATCATCACTTTCACTTAAAGAGTCAAATTCATAATTGTTTGCATAGAAGTTACAACATTTTCTGCCTGATTCAAATTGGTAGAAGAAAAGAATTGTTAAAACATTTAAGAATAAGATCTTCACAATCAAAAACTAACATAATAACACGATCCATTGTTCGCACCAATCTCTAAAATAGTTGTCCTGTCAGAAAAGGACTGCTGACATCATCCAAGCCTTGAAAACTTTCCACAATCAGCTGAAATTGTTAATGTTTGTAGCTTCGATCAGATAAAATAGATGTCATACTATTATTATGAGAAAAGATCAAATTATGCTTACATATCAACATATACATAATAATAATAGATAATATTATTATTATATATATATTGATACAAATACATATAATTGACACTAAGTGCGATGTGCAATAAGTAATCAGCACTTATATTATGTGCGATGTTTAATATGTAATATAAATTTACTTACCGATAGTTATGAATCAGTTCTGTGCTTTGTTATAATATTAAAAGAGCATGTCTCTACATGAGACATGTCTCATTGTTGATATTTATATTCAGTATTGGGCTGCATTTGAAATACACCGAAATCAATTAGTGCAAGTAAAGTGCAGTGCCTCTATTAGAATAAATATATTTTAAATTTATATATAAAAAAATCTGATATACCATATTTAACATGGTATCAGAGCCAAATTCCTTCTATAAAGCCTAACTACTTGAAGGAAGATCAGATTGGATTGAAGAAAGATTAAGATCAGATTTTAAAATTTATATATTCCTTTGAAAATCTTGTACCTACAAAATGGCAAATGGAATCAAACTCGAAGACAGACTTGAAGCTGCTTCAAATTTTGAATCATGGAAACTATGTATGATGTTGATACTAAGAAAGAATGAGTTGAAAACAATTATAGAAAATCCTCTTAAACCTAATGGAAATGACGAGCAAAATCAATGGGAAAAGGACAATACTAGAGCAATGGAATTATTAGTAGATGGAGTAAAAGATCATCTACTACCTATCATCACAAAGTTAGACTTTGCATATGACATGTTCAAAGCCCTGGAAAATATGTTTGAGATCAACAACACCAGCAGAATCCTTACCCTTCAAATTCAACTCTCTAGTATTGAAATGAATAAAGGAGAGACTATCACCTCATATTTTATGAGGATAACAAAATTAAGGAATCAACTCTCTTCAATTGGTCACATTTATGATAACTCTAAATGGGCTCCCTATCTCATGGGAAAACTTTAGATAAGGAGTAAGTGCTTGCGCCAAACTCCCCAAATTTGATCGACTAAAAGCTGACTGCATTCAAGAAGAGTGTAACCTAATATCTAGAGGAATCGTGGAACCCACAAATGAAGATGTTCAACTTCTTGTCACTAGTTTGAAAAGGAAAAAGGGCAAGAAGTCATATGATAAACAGTCATTCAAGAAACCTAGAGACCTCTCTACAATACAATGTTTTAGATGCGACAAATATGGTCACATTGCAAGAAATTGTCCTGACAGACTTAAACTGCAAGCTTCCCTTGCTGAAGTCAGTAATTCAAACGTGTATTTCAGTTTGGTAGGTTCCATCAGTTAGATTGGTGATGTTTTTACAGGAGCTAGTTGGTGAATAAGAGGACATTACGTAGTTCTACCCTTGGGATCTGGGTGGACTGGTTTGTTTTGTTTTGTTTCTGAGATTGCTTGTGGACAAGCAATTTTAGGAAGGGCGGACTGTAATGTCCCCATTTTCGTAGGCAACAACTTTTGGAGTATTAGCCTATTTCTTGACCCTCGTAAGCTAATGGAGTTGTTCAGAGGGTCCAGTTGTTAATAGTAGTGCTTATGATTCTTGAAGGTAGCCGCAAGTAACAAGCAGCTGCATGAGAAAGTGATAATGATGTGGGTTGAGAGGCACGTTGTGGGTTTTTTTGTGCTTCAATAGACATTGGAAATTGGTGCCAAGGTTCAGATTTATTTCAAGATACACCTGCATTAGTGTTTGGGGTTTTGATTTCAAGATTCGATAATTTCCTGGTTTTTAAAATTGCAAATAAGTTATATGTCAATGCATTTGATTATCATTGTATATGTTTCAGCTTCCTGAATTGCAGTAAGAGGAATTTTTATGAATAGTTGCAGCAGTGAATTTGTATGCAAATTGTTTGATGAAATGCCATGTCCATATTGCTCATAATCAGCTTACTAGTTTTCATGACAAATGTGTGACGTAATGTCAATTAGTTGTAAGTGTTGAGTTTGCATGCCAAGTGTTTGTTGATTTGTCAAGTAGCTATAGTTATTATTTCCAGTCACTTATATGCATGTAAAAAATCCAAGAATCAGTAGGCATAACATTCCTATAACATTGTTGGTCAATCTTTTATGGTTCAAGGCATTCAAAACATCAATTGCAGCATACAAGACCAAAACAATACAAACTGAAACAAAGAACAGCATGTAAAGACTTTGCAGGACAAGTGTTTGATGATATACCTTGAGCCCATAGTCAAGCAAATTGAGGTAGAAACGCAAGGAATATTACAAAGGTGGAGTTAGAACTTGTTGGGGTTCTTACACACACACACACACCATAGTTTCTGGGAGATGGGGGTACTTGGAGATGTTAGAGACTAGTACTAGTATTGGAACCAGTACCGGTACATCTAATTTTCAAAAAAATAGGAGACAAGGGTACTTGGAGACACCATTGCTTTTAATATAATTTTATAATTTCTAGAAAATATCATGATAGAGGAATTTGAAAACAAGAATAGTAAATCAGTCATACAAGAACAATAAATAGTAAAGGTGATTTCTCTTTAAACCATTACAATTATAGGGAATTAGTCATACAACTGTTTATGTCCCTCTCAAAAGATCTATACTATTAGTAGATCTGATCAACATGATAGCTTCCCGATTACGTTCATCCCATTTATCTTGATCTGACTGAACTTGAGTAGGCCATGTCTCCATACCCAAAACTATCTTACCAAGACAACAATATTCAAATATCGTCATCATGCGTTGCTTCCAAGTGTTGTAATTGCGGCCATGAAATCGCTAATTTCCTTCCAACATAATGTTCGGTCAAAGATGCCATCATTGAATAGGAGGTTGCTGGTCAACCTTGTGAAGACATGGAAATTGAGGCAGATGTTGAACTAAAATTGAACAAGTTGGAAAAGGCTGAAACCTGAATAAAAAATAGACTGGATGAACTTGAAACGTAAAGAAATTGTCAGAATAAAAAACCTTTTTTTTGGAAAATCCAAAAATACCCTAGTCAGGTTTAAGGGTTAAAACCCGATTCTAAAAAAAAGGTAGAAAACCCTAATGGTAGAAACCCAAAAATTGGATTTAGGGTTTCAAAAAAAATTGAGATAATGGCGGCGACCAAATTTTTTTCTGTTCGCGGCTTAATAAGAGATGGCAAAATGCGGATTTTGTAGTAGACAAAAAAACGCGATTTATGAGTCATGTGCAGACCTAGATCACAAAAAAAAATGCAGCATAGAACCAAGGAAATTGTGGGTTTTATTATTCTTGTTAAGCTGCGGTTGTATTTTTGTAGGGCACGAAAATCACGTGGGCAAAACAAAAGGTGTGTGGGTGTTGAGTAGGAAAAATTGCCGGAACAGAAAATGTGGAAAAATCCTGTTTAGGCTCAGAAAAATAGCGGCCAAAAAGAGGAACAATCACTCTGTGTTTTAGACTAGGTTTTTGGTTTCTTTTTTTTTTTAATTATTTTATCGGGCCGGTGATTTTCGCTTCTAACCCACGATTTTCACGATTCGTGGATGTGCAATTTTTTTGCGGTAGAAGAGGCTCGCGATTTTGGCATTTATTTTATTTGGGTTTTGAAAAATATGATGCCCACAAAGTCGCAGTAAAAACTCACCTAGAATTTTAGGAACGAATCACAAACTTTGAGTTTTTGTAGTAAACCCTAGCTTGGGTTTGAAGAAGACTTCAAAAAATTTTCCCAATAATTTTCACCGCTCTGATACCATGAAGTGATTAAAAAAATGGAATGAAATTGTAGTAACAATACACAAATAAATAGAGTTTTACAAATGCTAAAAATAGCGTTAACTGAAAAGCAAAGTTGTCTAAATAAAGATAACATCTAAAAGTAGACCAGATTAAGAAAACTAAAAATAAACCTAAATGACTATTAACTAAGCTTCTAGAATAATGAGCTAAATATAGCAAGAACCTAGGATACTAAAAATAATCTAATAACTGAAAATCCTCAAAAGATTTAGTATCTTAGCAACAAATCTTTCCCACCATGCATTTGAGATGAGAAAAAGAGGAAACATTTTTATTTTTAAACTTAAATTATGCCCTTAATAGATTTTTATTTTGCTGCAATTACAACCAAGTTGCCTTGTATATATAACAAGAAAAGATATCCCTTGTGCAAGTCTATAGATCTCATCTTGTGGACTATATGAGCTCCAACACCATAATTCAATGTTATCCACTCTATGATTGTGTAGGGCCCACTCAACACCTCCTCGTCTATCTTGAAAGAATTGGAATGCTAGATTGAGGAAATCAACAACTGCATGTAGGGGCTTGTGAAGTTGGAGGTGCCATTGCCTATCAATGTGATGCAGTGGCATTCTTGGGTATTCGACAAATCTGCATGGTGGTGTGTTGAAGTGATTCTGTGTTGCTCGGTTGTAGCTTTAACCGAGGATCTCGGTCATTGAAGAGGCTCGGTCACTGAAGGAACTTGGTAAAGCCTCTGGTGCTCGGTGGAACATGTACTTGACGATGCTTGTGGTGCTCAGTCAACGTACTTGCTCGGTGATGCCTAGCATGCTCGGTTGTTTTACTGGCGCTCAGTAGTTCTGGTTTACTGACTGGAGTTCTTGGAGTTTTGGTTGGCCGACTTGGTGTATTTAATGTTGGTAGCTTGTGTTGTATTCTCCTATGTGGATCTAGAGGCCAACATGGAGAATTAATTGTTTGTAAGGCT
Source organism: Chamaecyparis obtusa (assembly GCA_027943335.1). NCBI lineage: Eukaryota > Viridiplantae > Streptophyta > Pinopsida > Cupressales > Cupressaceae > Chamaecyparis > Chamaecyparis obtusa. The sequence goes on from BSBK01001997.1 coordinate 887,707, forward strand.
ATTTGAGAGCCGACTGTTGTTGCATTTAATATTTGTTTGTTGTAGAAGCCGACTTGGCTTAGGAGTTAATTGTTTCTTCTAGCGAACTTGTGGTTGAAGAAATGTATTTAAGGAGTGTTTGGATAGTTGTTTAGGAGGCAGTGAGAGTAAATCAGGAGAAGTAGATTGATAAGATAATAATTGGATCCTGTGAGATTTTGAAGATCAAATTGTTTATCTGATATTGTAATAGTAGAGCTAGTGGTTTGCATGCTTGGAGACAAGGAGATTGCTTGGTGGCTTGCGAGCTCAAGTTTAGATCCGCCTTAGTATTTCCACCAGTTGCTGATGTGCTACAGAGCTGGACTAGCTAGGAGATTGCAGAAATACTGTTGTTAGTAATTGTATTTGGCCCTAACCCGGAAGGCCTTACAACCGGGCATGTTGAATGAAGCTCTATTTGAGCATTATATTGTTGTGTTTCCGCTGTGGTTGTTGTTATTGCTGGTGTAGACTTGGACTGTCCCTTCTTGGGATTATCCAATCCGCCTTGCGTCAGGTGGTATCAGAGCTTGAAGTTCTTGAGTGTGTAAACCGATTGCCGAGTTGAGGCAGTTTGCACCAGGACGTTGGGTTGGTGATTTGTTGCCTTGGGTTTTTCGAAGATTTTGAAGGATGCCTTTGAGAAGATTGGACCCTAGGGCGACTGGAGATCTCTGTGATGCTGTGGAATCGAAGATTATAGAGAAAGTTAAAGTAGATTTCAGATCTGAGATGGAACTAATGAAGAATGACATGATCTCTGAGATCATGAGGGCTATTGCTGGTATGCCGAGGAATCTTGGTACTGATGGCTATGAGGAAGCTGCTGAAGACTTTGAAGTTGTTGGATCTAGTGGAGATGACCAGAGAGATAGATCTGGTGAAGACAGAACTGGTCGGTTGCATAGATCTGGAGCTCGGTTAAGTACTAGTTACCGAATGGAAGTTTCTACTTTCTCTGGTACTTTGAGACTTGAGGATTTGATTGATTGGATTGGTGAGCTAGAAGATTTCTTTGAGCTTGAAGACATTGAAGATCCTCTTAGAGTAAGATTGGCACAGACTAAGTTGAAAGGACATGCTGCTCTTTGGTGGAAAGAATTGCAAAGAGATAGAGAAGATGAAGGTGAAATGAAGATTAATCGGTGGAGGTTGATGGTGACTAAATTGAAAGCTAAGTTCATACCTGTCGACTATGAGCTTGACTTGTTTAAGAAACTGCAGAATCTAAAGCAAAAAGATTTGACTGTGGAAGACTATACCGAGGAGTTCTATAAGTTGACTATTTGGTCTGGACATAGAGAACTTGGTAAAGAAAAGGTAGCTTGGTATGTGAATGGTTTGAGATTCAATATTTAAGATGAACTTGGTATGCTGAATATTGATTCGGTTGAGGATGCTTATCAGTATGCTCTAAAGGCAGAAGATAAGTTGAAGAGAAGACAACATGGTAATTCCCGAGGGAAGGAGAAGCTTGATCACTCGGTGAAGGATAAACTGACTGTTGAAGATGAACCGAAACCTGTGGAGCCGAGAAAGAAGACAGGTATGGTTATCTTTAAGGGTACTTGTTATAATTGTGGTGAAGAAGGACACCGATCTTTTGAATGTTCGCATAAGAAGCTCGGTAATAGCAGGAATGCTGTGGTGAATGAGAACATACTGAATGAACCTGAATCAGAAAACTTGCTGGTTCGAAGAACATTGCTTAGTACTAAGATGGAACCTTGTCAGAGGAGTAATTTGTTCAGAACTCGGTGCAAGTCAGTAGGTAAACTTTATAATGTGATTGTGGATAGTGGTAGTACTGATAACCTTGTAGCTGAGGAGATGGTTTAGAAACTTGGTTTGAAGAGAGTGAGACATCCTTATCCTTATAGGATTGGTTGGTTGCAAGATGTTCATGCTCTGGAAGTGAGGGAGCAATGTCTTGTTGATTTTCAGATTGGCCAATATAAGGATCAAGTGTTGTGTGATATTGTGGACATGAGTAGTTGTCACATATTGCTCGGTAGACCTTGGCAGTATGACTGCAGAGCTATGCATGATTGTGTCAAGAATGTATTTACTGTTGAGAAGAATGACAGGAAGTTTTCCCTGATGCCTTTGCTGGATACAACACTCGGTAGGAGAAACCTGAGCTTTGGTAGCCGAGATGAGTTGAAGGATTCTGAAAGGATTGATCAATATGGAGAACAAACCTGTGTGTTGTCAAGGAAAGACTTGAAAAGACAGAGAAAGCAGAAGTGGAAGAGTATGCAAAGTGAAGACTTGAAGGACTTGTATGTGAAGAACCAGTTCGGGGTTTATGTGCTGAATCCAAGAAGATGTTCTTCCAGCCTGTGAGAACCTCTTTTCGAACTTTTGGTGTCTGATGCAGTGGCATTCTTGGGTATTCGGCAAATCTGCATGGTGGTGTGTTGAAGTGATTATGTGTTGCTCGGTTGCAGCTTTAACCGAGGATCTTGGTCATTGAAGAGGCTCGGTCACTAAAGGAACTTGGTAAAGCCTCTGGCGCTCGGTGGAACATGTACTCGGCGATGCTTGTGGTGCTCGGTCGACGTACTTGCTTGGTGATGCCTAGCATGCTCGGTTGTTTTACTGGCGCTCGGTAGTTCTAGTTTACCGACTAGAGTTCTTGGAGTTTTGGTTGGCCGACTTAGTGTATTTAATGTTGGTAGCTTGTGTTGTATTCTCCTATGTGGATCTAGAGGCCAACATGGAGAATTAATTGTTTGTAAGGCTATTTGAGAGTCGACTGTTGTTGCATTTAATATTTGTTTGTTGTAGAAGCCGACTTGGCTTAGGAGTTAATTGTTTCTTCCAGCGGACTTGTGGTTGAAGAAATGTATTTAAGGAGTGTTTGGGTAGTTGTTTAGGAGGCAGTGAGAGTAAGTCAGGAGAAGTAGATTGATAAGACAATAATTGGATCCTGTGAGATCTTGAAGATCAGATTGTTTATTTGATATTGTAATAGCGGAGCTAGTGGTTTGCATGCTTGGAGACAAGGAGATTGCTTGGTGGCTTGCGAGCTCAAGTTTAGGTCTGCCTTAGTGTTTCCACCAATTGCTGATGTGCTACAGAGTTGGACTAGCTAGGAGATTGCAGAAATACTGTTGTAAGTAATTGTATTTGGCCCTAACCCGGAAGGCCTTACAGCCAGGCATGTTGAATGAAACTCTATTTGAGCATTATATTGTTGTGTTTCCGCTGTGGTTGTTGTTGTTGTTATTGCTGGTGTAGACTTGGACTATCCGATCTGCCCTGCGTCACAATGATTTCCCAAATGGGGCGATACTTCACCTCAAACTCCTGCAAAAATGGATCTAATGACCTCCTTGGCCCTATCCATGCCCTCATATATGTAGCTCATTGTGAGCTTCTCTCCATTAGCAAATTGTAGAACTACCAAAGACTATGTAAACTGCAGTTATTGTGAAACACTAACACAATTAAGTGTGAACAAAAATAAGCAAATAAAAGAAAAATATGAATAAAAACATAGTGTAGAATTAGATTTACCTTTATGATCTCTACAGTAGGTACTGTTACCAAAATTTTTACTTAAACTCAATTTGGTAGAGCTATCATGTTTTCAAGGAAATGTACATTTTTCTTCATGTGTTTCTCAAAACAAATGCAATAACTTTGAAAAGTTCGATACATGATTGAATTATTACATTTAGTGAGGAAAAGATCAAAACAAAAAAAGTGACACTTTGCGAATCTTTTCTGAAAATGTAATTTTTTATTCATCAAAGTTTTATGCTCCACACATGCCGTGAAACTAGCTAGAAACATGTCATTGTTTTTCATCTTGAAATATACATGAATGTGTTAAGGAGAATAGAAACAAAGATGTAAGAATAGGGGCCAGTCATTGCCTGTGAATGACTAGCAGGAGTGGAAGGTAGTTGTAGGTTGTTGTCCTCGCTTGATTTTTTAGGTCCTTGTTCCTTGCTGTCCCGAGCCTGAAAAAATGTAAAGCAATATGTTAGAACATGAAGTTCTAAGCAATGACCATACACCATTCTTACATGTTTGCCCACTTATACATGTATCATCTCAAAAAAAAAAAAAAAAACCAGTTTATTTCTAACTAGTTTGCTTCATGTGTAGTTACAGGTGTCTATCTTGTAGCATGTGGAGTGAAATGTGGCTCCCATGAGGGTTGAGCCCAGCGTGCTACAGGATAGCAAATGATATTTATTAAGCAGTGAACACCATAGGAACTAAGCAAATTCATTGAGAAGGATTCAACATTATTGAAGTAGTTCATCAAAAGCAAAAGAAAGAAGAGTCACAGAAATATCAAAGATCTTCAAAAAACATAACAAAACGCTATGCTACAGGAAGATGCTAGTGATATCAAGTACAATACAGAAATACAAAGAGCGTGATATCTATGGTAGAGAAAAAACAGCAGAACAAAAAGTAGCAAGTACCACAGTAGTATCTTATGCAATCAAAGTGATTAAAGTTTGTTATAAAATTTGTTCAACATCATGTTATGCCAAAATGTAAAAGCTATAGTGGAAGAGATCAGAGATAAAGCCATGAAGACCATGGAGTATCATGAGCAATTGTTAAAGACCATAAGAAGATGGGTGAAATAGAGGTAAAATTTGTATCTACATGCCAGCAAACACAAGTTTTGTATCCCGGACAAGTTAGAGGACAGCATTATTTATTGCCATAAAAATGGAGATAATAGTCAAGAGCATTGGAGCAGTCCTCAGACAGAGATTTCAAGTATGCAATAAAAGGGAATGTTCATGTTTGTATGTTCATGATATTTTGTGATGTTTTGCTGCAAAGTTTTGAAGCCACAGGAAAAACCATGACTGCAGTCATTTAAAAGAAGTGAAGAGTGTTTTCTTTATTCTTCATTCCAAATGAAATACCCAGGAATAATGATTGCAGCCTGTGTGAAGCAAAGAGATCATTTTTTAACGTATTATAAGCATGGGGGTTTCGAATCCAGCGTTTAGAGGAGATACAGAGCTGTTTTATGTTTGCTTTTTGCAGACATTTTCATTCTTATCCATCAATCTTAAGGCAACAACAGTATACAAAAAAATAGAGATTTTTCTTCTTTTTTATGCAAGGGAAAATCAAAGAAGTCTGAGCCATGAAGCAACAACAAAAATATCACAGAAATGGAGCTCAAAGGAGAACATTTTCTGAATGTAAATGGCAACATACCAGAAAAAAACAAAATGCAGCCCTCTATAATATTTCAAAAATCTACAAAAAACCTCGAGAATTCCATACGAATTTCTCATGGTGGCTCTTAGATTGAGACAACAAAAAACTCCAAAAGAAAGTCTGCAAATAGCTTCCAAAATCGCAGTCAATCCTTTATCTATGGTGTGAGCATAAGGAGCAACAACTTTCAAAAATTGCATGTCAAACCTCATTCATGGCTACCAGCAGCAAGCACAAACTCCAGAATTTTCTTCCAAAAAACCCTCTTCTTTCCTTCATGGTGGCTGGAAAGCTCTTCATTCCCAGCAAATGAAATGCAAAGTGAAAAAAAATGAAGACTTTAGGGTTCGATTTTCCCTTAAGTCATTTGTTACGTGCAAAAGGAAAAGGCTTTTTGCCTTTCTTTTAATTTTTCCTTCCTCCTAAGTGCTCACACCCATGTAGGGGTATTTAAAACCAAAACACAAAATTTCATTTAAGTGATAATGTTATCACTTATTGCATTGTTTTGTCTTTTTTAATTTTTAAAGTAAAAAATAAATATTTAGTTTTGCACTTAATAATTATAGTTAGGTAGTTTATTATTTATTATTTTAATAAATGCAATTATATTAATGATATTATTAAGTGATTTATTTAATTATTACTTAATATATTATTAAAATAATAATTATTTATTAAAATAATAAAATATAAATTACATAATAAAAAATTATTATTAATAAAAATATTAAATATTTTATAATTCATTTATTTATGAATTATAAATCATTTAATAAATATTATTATGCAAAATTAAGATATTTATTTTACTTTTAAAAGTAAAAAAAGGTAGATATTTTGTAAATTTATGACTAAGTGTCAATTTAGAGATTATGATGCAGTTTTTGGGTCTGCAGAAAAGTTATTGCTTTGCAGAGACTTTTGTGGTTTTTCTTGAAGGATTAAGATGCATTTATGAGTGATATTTATGATGTAATTAATGGGACATTACTTCTGAGTCATTTTATGCCTTTTTGAAGTCTTTTGAAGGGCTCAAAAAAAGCCTTGTAGACTAAATCCGACCTAGGAGTTATTGCTCTCCTAAATGCAGTTGGCTCAAAATGCATAAGTATGAGTTGAAGACTCATTTGTAAGGGGTTCTAGATTTTATGTAGATGCAGCCTTTGGAGTGATTTTTTGAGTCCTTCATGGTGGTCACTTGCAGATTGTTTGTAACTCAATTTTATGAGTGTTACTATGTCACCATTGAAGCTTGAATACATAATCGTTTGGAAGCCATTATTGAGTTCATCTTGTTGTATGTGAGTTATTGATTTGATATTGTTTTTGTGATTCATTTTGAATCCTTGAAGTGAATGTCTCAGTTTTTAGCATCTGCAAGTGAAGATTTGATACTCACATAGGTTGTAAGTTGTGATTTTTGTTTCATTTCAGATTGTCAATAGTGAATGTTATTATTTCCTGTTAACAGTTGAATTGAGGTCAATCCTTCTTATAAACATTTATATCTGAGTATTTTGATACCAATATTGTGCCGATATCAAACTGATTTTAGGAAAGTTTCATTGTGTCTAATTAATACCATTCTCATCTTCAGATTTGGTGCATCACCTTAAGTTTTTTTTCTTTTTAGTTTTTCTTGTTTTCAGTATTCAGAGTTCATGCAAGAAAATCTTCCTTATCCCTTTTCCTAGCCAAGTTTGTACCATTCTACAAAAGTTTCAGGTGAAGTATCATATAGGAACCGGCCTAGAACCCGGAGATTCACTCCATTTTTTGGAAACCCACTACCCAGGAGTGTTTCCATGTTTCTCCAAAAAAGTTAAGTTTCTGTAAGCTTAACAAGGTGCACTTTTGAGAGCTAACAGGTACCAAAAGCCTTGCTCATCAACCTCTACATTGCTCTTAGCATGCGATGAAGAAGCCCACTCCTCACTAACTAGCATCCGCCTCAAAGCTCCCTTTTCTTGAAGCAAGGATTGTAATGCATTGAAATTCATTGCGAATTGGGTTATTGCAAGATGAGCCAACTTCATAATAATGATAATCTATGTGAGTTAGAGCATGAGAGGTTAGGGCATCTACATGATGCAACCTTAGCTATTTCTAGGGAGATTGTCATAGGATTTCTAGAGTTTAGCATTGAACAATAGGGTGTTTGTAGAGGATGCGCACTTGACAAGCATGCCGAGGCTGCTTTTCCAAGTAGTGAGCATATGTATAAGGGGATTTTAGTCTTAGTGCAAATGTGTGTGGACCAATGTCCGTAAGATCAATTATAGGAAGCATGGACTATTTTTCTTTCATAGATGATTTCTCTCACAAGACATGGATCTATTTTTTAAAGACAAAGGACAAGGTCTTTGTTGTGAGGTCTCACATCATCACCCCAAAGAATTTGGGGACCCCCTAATTCGAAAAACATTGGCATTTTCTTTAGGCCCCGATATCCCGTTGCCTTGACAAACTTTTTGGACTTAGATGGATGATATATTGAAATTGGAAGGCTTGTGATTTTTTGGAAATCTTGTAGATTTTGGATGTGAAATGGATTAAATGAATGAATTTAAATGGCCAAAATGGAATTGATTTGCCAAATAAAATTGTAAGTTGCAAAGGATAATTGGAATAAAATCGAAAATTTAGCCTCTTGTGTACACTTAAATGTAAATTTTGCTTTGCAAATCGAAAGCCTTGGCAATTAAATTCTAAAATCTAAGATCAAATTCGAAAACGTTGACAAATAAATTACTAAAATTTGGGCTAGGCAAATCGAATTTAGTCTTTTATATAAAATATGGTCCAATTAAATTACAAAATCTGGGCATTTATTTGAAGTCTTGGCAATTAAAATCCAATAAATTGAGCTTTTAATTCAAAAATCTGGGCGCTAATATTAAAAATTGACCCCCTAATTCGAAATCTGCTTTGGAATTCACAAATTTGGGCATTAATTACAAAATCTGGGCCCTTTAATGGGAGGCGTGTGGCCTTGGGATACAAAAGTGGGGTCTCCTTTAGTGGCGTGGCCAGCTCACCCCAATGTATTTCGAAAATCTATGCTTGATTTTAAAATTTCAATGCAAATTCATTATTTTATGCAAGGTCGTCCCTCCTTATGGCTTTTAATTTGAGATTTTGTTTGCCTAAATTCAGGTCGGCCCTCTAAATGGGAGACTAAACTTGGTATATAGAGGCGCTCTCCTCCCTCCATTCCCTCATCTCATTCACCTCTCATCTCCTTGAGGCAGCGAACTTGGCAAAGAGGAGCAACGACTTTGATAAAGCAGCGATTCTGATCTATAAGGCAATGAAAATTCTAAGCATAGGAGGGCAACGACAGTAAGGAGCAGAAAACTTGTGAAGAGGACCTGCTATTTGATTGCCCAAGCAACGAAAGTTCTAGGGCAGATTGAGGACTTGCGAAAATTGTCTCAAGAGGAGCAGAATTGAGAAGGGTGAACTATCAAGGATTGGAGGAGGGAATTTGAGTTTGGTGAAGGCAGCCACGGTGATTGATAGCAGACCTGCTATAGAATTGGAGAGGCTGCGAAAATATTGAGGAGGCCACGAATTTTAGGTTGAAGGGAGGCCACGAATTTTGAAGGAGAAGAGTTTATTGGAGAGCCACAAATTTGTCTAAGGAGACCACAGATTGCTAGAGCTTGCTGTTTGATAGAGGAGATTGCAGATTTGTTTAGAGGAAGCCATAGATTGCAAGAGGCCTGTCAATTAGAGGAACAGATTTTGCAAAATTTCTTGGTGAGTGGCCTATGTTCTCAATTGTTATCTTTTTTCTTTGATGTTGATGGTTTGGTGTAGGAGACGATCTTCATGATTGAGGGTGAAGGCTGGTCTAAAAGACAGATTTTCTCCTTTTTCTTGCTTGGTACATTTCCCTATTTTCTTGCTTGCATCATCCATCCATCACTTCATCATTTCATCTAGGGCTTGAAGTTGGGAGATATAAGTGTAGTTTCCGTTTAGGATTTGGAGAAAGGAGATATAAGTGGTAGTCCCACCCCCTAGGAAAGAAGTTGGGAGATATAAGTGTAGTCCATCTCATAAGTAACGAGGCAGAAATAAGTGGTAGTCCCATCCCTAGGCGGAGAGGCAGAGATAAGTGGTGTGATAGGCATTGGCGAGGTAGAAATATGTTTGATCATCCCTAGGCGAAGGGGCAGAGATAAGTGTAGTCCCACCTCACTGTAGAAAGAAGGGGCAGAAATAAGTGTTTAGGATGGCGGATGCTAGTGCAAGCAAGAACCCAAAGGGAATGAATACCAAGAAAGACAGGGAAGACATGACGCCCAAGACCACCTTCTTCTCAAAATTGAAGCGAGTCGGTGACACCAACATCGGCACCATAAATATGATACAGTTGAGAGATAGGTTGAAAGGGGGCCAGTCCTCTATGGCAAAGAAGATCTACAAGTGTGGATTTGTGCAAGCTGCCGCCTTCCCTCCTACCTTGCTTTGTCCGGAGTTGGTGATGGAGTGTGCATCTCGGCTAGATATTGTGACCAAGTCCATCATCTTTGATGAAGGAGAGAGGGTGTTGGCTAACATCAGCGGGCAGGTGGTAGAGGAAGTGTTCAATATACCCCAGTAGAAGGGCATGATAGTAATGTTGATGGATCAGGCTACCAGGTTCTTTCAGGACAGTCAGGATGCCTACCTCGCCCTACTAAAGCAGAATTGGTTGCACGAAGGCAAGAAGGGAGTCACCAAGTCATCAAAACTCACCATGTCAGATTTCAAATCAGAGTATGGCGATCTTATTGTGCTTTTCAACCGAGTCATGGGCTCCACTCAAGGTATGCAGTTTGAAACTTGGATGTACTACTTTATTGAAGGAATTGAAAATGGAAAAAGAAAGTTTGATTGGGCTAGAATTATAAGTGAAAATTTAGAGTTGCAACTTAGGACAGTGCAAAATCAGAAACAATTCTATATGGGGTCCTACGTTTTCTATTTGATTGCAAGACTGTATGAACATCCTGGACTTAAGGCTAGAGGGGTGATTGGCAATGGGCCCAGACAATGCTTGGTGCATGAGTGCTATCCACAACTTCATTTGCACAACATCAAGGACTACAAGATATTTTATGATGCCTTTGCCATGAAGACGGTAAGGATACTCCAAGGGACACCCGTAAGGAGGCTCTCGCTGGAGGTAGAGACGAAAGTCAAGAAGTTTGGGAGTTGGTTCATCCAATTTCCGCAATTCACTTATATCAGAGTGGTTGGATGCAGGGCTTGTCCCAAGAGGCTTCCAAGGTACCCACCCGATAGGATAGTTTTGATGGAGTTGGCTAGGCAACTTGAGCAGTATGACAAAATGATGAAGCTCAAGGGTGAGATAGGGGTTACCTTCTCACTCATGATAGGCAATGATAGTTGTCCCAATCTTGTCGCCTTTGTAGTTGCAGAGAAAGAGTTAGAACAATATCATCTAGCATGGTATAGGGCAAGGAAAGGATTCGATCCTAATGGTCTAGTCAAGGCATCTCATGGGGATCCATTCAAGCATATTCCTTCTTTGGAGGATTTTTGGGCCAATGCACAAGATGACTTTCATGTGAGGAAGTTGGCTTTCTCAAGGTTATCGGTGGGCATGACGAGGGCAATTAGATGGAGAAATCTCAATATTCCAAACCAATTGGAAGAGGATGAAGATGTGCTAAGGGAAGATTACAATACAGTAGAGGGGACAGAATTGAATCCAGTGGATTGGGATGATCATTAGGATCCTTAGATGTAGTAACAAGAACAATTGAGCTACACACTGAGTGGTGGTACAATAGGAAGTTTAGGCAATTGCAAAGTCGGAAGGTACACCTTACCTATGAGAAGATGAAACCAGAGGAGGAGATTCCAGTGGAGTCAGTTAGACAGCAAGGTGGGGGTAGTAGCCAGCAGCAGCAAGCAGTTAAGAGCAGGAAGAGAAGCTTGGAGGTTGAGAAAGATAGAGAACATCAAGAGCCTCCAGCAAAGAAACAGAGTAAAGTACCATCAAGAGAGCATAATTGAGGCTAGGAGCCAAGAGGTTGGTACAAGTGAGTAGAGGGCAGCGGTAGAGGTGAGCTCTGGTTCAGAATCAAGTGGTTATAGTAACAGTACAGGGTACTCTCCTCTTTCGGAAAACCAAGTTGAGGAGGATATGACGGTCAATGATGAAGGAAATAGGCCAGTTGACATTGAGGCTCTATCGGCTGAGGAAGGAAGCCAAGCGCCCAAGGCTGTTGGTGATGCTTTGTTAGCCAAACCGAATCCAGATTTGGTCAGATGCATTGCACCACTATGGTTGAGACAGATGCTTATGCCAAGGGGCAAGGTTGTGGCTATCTGGACAGTTGAGGATATTCAAGGGTTAGTGGAAAAGGAAGATGATGTCGGACAAAAACAAATTGCAGGAACAGTGGCAAAGGTAATCAGGAATGATGAGGATGGTCACCGAAAGGTTCAGATTGCGGTGCCAAACGTTAGCAGGGCAGTGGGTGAAATTGTGGCCCAAGATTATGAGATAATGGAGCATGACATCGGAAAAATCACAGATGACATGGAGTGTGTGGAGGTTCAGGAAGGCATAGCTTCAATAAGAGGAAGGTTGAGAAAGGCGAACGAAAGGATTGTAGAGTTGGAGATTGAAAGCAAGTATTGGAGGGATAGCTATCATGAAGTATGTCAGCCTATCCAACAGTTGCCTCAGGCGGCCCTTCCACAGGATAGTGGGAGCAATCTTGAAGAAACATTAGCTCGAGAGCAAGAAACTAAAAATTGGATCAGTAATACAATTCAAGAAGGGCGAAGGTTCTTGCCTGTCTTTATCTCGGCATTCAGGTCATTTGCGTCTCTTAGGGACAAATTCAGAGCATTCGAAGGGGAGTGGAAGGATTTCCTTTCGATTCGTGACTTAGCCATTCCCAGGCTACAAGCGGCCATAAAGCTATCAGAGGGATCTTTGGTGAAGGCCAAGTTGGTCAGTGAAGGAGGAAAAAATATTATTGAGTCTTGGTATGTTACCTTGACTGCCAGATCGAGGGTACTCGAAGAGATACAGGATGAGATTGCACAATACAGTCCAAGCATCGACACTTTCATTTCAAGCATGTTGAGTGATGCGAGGATTGCACTTGATTTTGAAGGAATCAAAGAGGACTTTAATGAGACAGAGTTTGGATCGAGATTGGATGAGTTAGGGAAGGTTGTTGTCAGAGAGAAATAGTTGGGCATCCTTGCCTCTCTTAGGGCCCTTATCGAGTTTGCAAGAGATGATGAGAAGGCGAGTGAGAAGACACTGCAAGCAGCAAAGAACATGATGAACACAGCTGAGCTCAGGATGAGGCATACACCTTGCCCTCCCATGGAGGAAGTCAACACCATGTTAGCCAAATTCATTGCTTATGCTAAAAAGATGAAAGAAAAGGATAGAATTGTATTAGAAGATCATTTGATGTAAGCCCAAGTGGCAAATTCTCCTTTCTTCTTGGGTAGGGTAGGTGTCTGATTCTGATTGGCTACCATTTTGGTGCCTTCTCATTGGTTGCCACTTTTCTTTTTTTTCATTTGTCCATTGATGAGGTGGCGTCTTCTCATTGGCCGATGGGGTGGCAACCCTAATTAGGGTTTTTGGGATTTAATCTGGATCGTTGATTTTGCCTCTTAATCTCTAGCGTTGGTTGTAATTTTGAGCCTCTATATAAGGCCAAGTACTCTCATTTGTAAAAGGTTGAAGAAAATTGTTGCTAATATAATACCAAAATTGCTTCTCTTGTCATTGTTGTGTCTTGCATGGTGATTAAGAACACTTGGTGTTATTGCATGGTTTCTACTTCTAATAGTTAAAGTTAGATTTCATTGAGTTGTTAAAGTAGATTTCATTTCAAGAAAATTGTTAAAGTAAGGATAGAAGTAGATGGCTAGTTGTATGGTGATATTGGTAAATGTTTGATAGGGATGTATATACTAGGCCACTAGCATCTTAGCGGCTTGTTAAGGAGCCTTGTGTGGTAATCTAGTCTCATTCCTCTTGAATCATTGCACCTATGGAGGTAACGTCGTTGGCAAGCTTTCATTAGGTTGATCCCCGTCCATTTGCCAATCTTTCCATTCTATAGGAGTAGTAGTAAAGCAGTGAGTAGTTTAGTAGTTAGAGTTTTGAAGAGCAAAGTTGGAAGTGATATAAATTTGAGTATACATTGCAAAGCTAGATCCCATCATCATCATAGCGAGAATTTGACATCCTTGAATGAACAACGTAAGCCCGCCTAAGTGATTAACCAGCAAATCACATTAATATAACTGAGTTAGTATCCACAGGTGTAAGGAACCTTGGAGTTTTCTCATGTCCTTCATGAGTATATGCTTTTCAAGAGAGGGTTGAGTGTTTGGTATTCTATATCAAGTGTTCAATTGCTATATGTTATGTAGTGGTACAAAACTGACATCAACAGTCTTTAGGTGGTTTTAGGGGTTAAAAGCTTTAGTTGAGAACTAAATAGGGAAGCAAGATCTTGATATCGTACAATGTGAGAGAGTATACCTCCAAGGAGTTGCAAGGAGGTAGGGATAATGAGGGAGTTGACAATTTTGTACAACTCACAATAGAATGGGGTTGTAGAACTGAAGAATTGATCAATCATAGGGGATGCTAAAGCCTTGATTCATGACCTATATTTGCCATTGTTTCTTTAGGAAGAAGGATGTCTTAGAACAGTCTACACCCTATCCTCGCAGGATTTCAGAGGACAAGAAACTAGAGGAGATATTTAGTGGTGTGAAGCCAAAGGTGAGTCATTTACATATATTTGGTTGTTTAGTATATTTCCATATACTTGTAGATAAGAGGATGAAATTGAAACCTTCTAGTGGGATGGGTTTATTTGAGGCTATAGTGAGACTTCAAAAGGCCTATAGAATCTACATTCCAAAGCTAAGCAAAGTTGTAGTTTGTAGGGATGTCAAGCTCGAGGTGGACTTTGCATCTAGAAAATCTTAGGAATTTGTTCTAGTAATAGAGGATGAGGAATAGGAAGTTCTGAAAGATAGATCTACAAAGTTTTGAGTTGTTTCTTGTTCAATATAATAGCCTTTCAAGTATGGAGGGAGAAGCTTCAGCCCATTCTTTTGTTATGAGATCTTGATGATTTGAATAGACATTTAGTGATGATCAAGAGCATATTGAGGCTCCTAGGAGCACATTCAAGGAGAGTAAGGCTTCAAAGAAGTTTCCTACTAGATAGCTTTGATGAATAACACCATTGGGTCTTGCAGGCTTTAGGAAGCTGCAATCATTAGTTAGCTGATATTCTGACCAAACCCTTAGCAAACTTAAATGTTTAAGCGTGTAGACAGAAACCTAGATTGCTGAAGAATTCCTTCATTACCAAGAGGGAGTGTTGAGTTTATAGCTCAGTTTGGAATATCTCTGCAGGTTCCATGTGAATGTGCAAGTAGTATGAGTTATATCTATTTTGTTTTCACTTTAGTGATTATAGACTTTTATATAGATAATTAAGTCCAATGAAGTGTAGATAATCACTAATGATTTAAATTTATCTTCCAAGTCATCTTCTATGTGAGAAAAGATTTCTATTTTGGAAGATTAGATATTTTAGCTGAGTAGTATAGAGATAGATGCAGGGCAGAAGTTAAGAATTCTGTGTAGCTATAGTTGGCAGTTGTTGAGGTTTCCTTGTAAGCTTTTGAAGGAATGCAAATCAGATTTCAAGTGTAAACTGTTGTTATTTGTGTTCATTTCTGCATTTTGAATTTGAAGGTTTTTTGTAATTAATTTAGTGTTTATTTAAGCTTTAGAAAATTAGTTACCATGGTTGGAATTTCACTATTACCTCTAGATGGTTGAGGGCAGTCCAGTTTCACTGCTGATTTGAATGGGGCAAGAAGTTTAGGACATAGGATCCTCACCTCAACAAAAAACATGAATAGAGATTGTATGAATTTGAAGGTATTAAATATCAAGTTTTAGCAAATGAAATCAGAAAGAAAATGTGTTTTCTGAGAGAAAAACAGGGCACGAAATGCATTTGAACAGAAAAGAGGGTTCTTCACAATGCACATTAACATATATTTATACACTTATTTCCAACATTTGAAGAACTATTTTTTGTGTGCATTGAAGTCTTACTCTTATGAAGTCTTTTGCTAGAAATGTTGATCTTGAATCTCCTTTATTTATCTCATGTACATTTCATTGATTTTCATAAATGTTAATTGAATTTATCAATGCATTTTGAAAATAATTACCCATTGTTTCAACCTATGGATATTTCCGTAATTTAAAATTTAATTCTTGTGTATTTAATACATTTCAATGAGGATTCTTCACTTCCTTGTATTTCCCCTTGTAAACAAGTATGGTTTTCAGAAAGAATGAGTACCTTAAATTAAATCAAGGTATTATTTTTTAAGACTTTCAATTTAAATGCTATTTGAATAATTGTGATTTTGTAACCAAACTCCACTTTCTAGGTATGTTAAAGGGGAGCGTATCTTCAAAAACCAAAGTCTCAAACTTTCCAGTAGCTCAATGGAAACTGTTGCAGGTGTTGATGGTAATCTTATAGTAAAGCCTAATGAAGGGACTATTGAAACAATTGATAACGACAAGGATAAGAGCTCCTTAAATCAGTTAAACTCTTCAAGATTGAGTGCATTAATTGTTGGTCAAGGATACAAGCAGGTATTTTTTTCTTATAGTTATAATTTGCTTCTATAGCAAGGCTTCCTGATTCAGTTTGCTCCCTTCTGTGCTGGAGATTATCTCTCATTTTTTGTTTAATTAGTGACACTTATAAAATTCTGAATGAGAGCAAAATTACGTTAATAGTGAAATAAAATATTGATGCAATACTTATTATTTGTAAATGGTTTGAGAGTCCTCGTCCATAAAAAACTCTTTAGTCAAAATCTAAGTTGCTGGTATGGATATGGAAACTCGGTACATGGGTGGGCAAAATATTTTTGCCCTTAGGTATGTCCGTACATGTGTATCCATACATACATACATACATATTATATACAAAAAATTAAAGAAATATACAGAATTGTAAAACTAAATACATTTGATAGTATGATTCTTCATCATTGATCAATCCTAAATGCCAATTGAATAGTTCAGAATTGCAATATTATGTTATATCAATATAATATATATCATATATGTTCGAGGTCATGATTCGAATGAAAATCATTACATTTACAAAACTGACAATCAAAAATAAAAATTATCTTCCGTCTTCATCAATCATTGAAAGGATCTAGATCAAGATCATCTTTGGTTGTTGCAAGTTCAACATCATTTGAACCCAAAACAATGCCACTCCCACTAGGTGCAACACGTATAAGCATCTCATCATCACCCATAGTGACTCTTGCAAGATCTTCAATAGTTGCATCCAAGTTGGTACACTTAGGGTTTACATCCGATGCTTTGTTGACCCATTCTTGTATTGGTGTTCCTTATGTGATAGAAGAGGCAAGTTGGAATAAATATAAACCAAGCATTCTACTTTTTTTGCAGCCAATCAGTTACGCTTCATTGAGTGGATAAAGGAGTATGCACTCCAATTCCGTTCAGCAGAAGAACTTGTAACTTGTTGAAATTGGAGAGAAAACCAACAAATTTGTCATGTCCCCATCGTAGGCTGCTGTTGCTTCTGGGGTTTTTTAGCTAAGTGTTTTCTCCTCCCTCCAACACTTAGTCGATTTCTTGAATAAGGAGGTAATTTTGAGTTACTTTGATGACGGGCCTGAGTTCACTTAAGTGCTCCTATTTTTCAGTCATAAGTTGGGGTCGTGGTTCTATTAGTTTATTTAAAGTGAAGACATTGGTTTTAATTGAAATATTTGTGGAAAGGATTATTTAATATCCAATTTTCAGTTAGGGCGCCGATTTTAGGGTTGAAGTTGTTAAATAAGGCTGAAGGCTATTTTGGATGGATATTATTGATATTATGATTTTCTGCTCCGTAACTCTGCCATCAGTTGGGACGCAAACCCCAGCCTGCCACCTTGGACGTCCACCCAAGATTGGCATGTGATTCGTCCATTAGTTTCAGATTTCTTCTTCAGCAATGGCTAACCGTCACCCAGCTTATCAACTCTGCATTTGTCTGATTTTTTCTTAGCAATGGTTAATAGTTTCGGTGTCAATGCATGAAGGTCTGATACAATCATAAATTTTTGCATGTTGGTTAATATAGTTTGTTATTTCTCTTGACTGAATGATAAATCTTCTTTCTGCAAATTCCTTATTAGTTCTGGATTTGATTTTTAACGTAAAAGTTCAAATAAGATACATCTATTTGCATCAGGAATAAGCATTTAGTTTATCAATCCTTAGTAAGGATATTTCAAAATTTCAAAAATAAAAAATAAAAAACAAATTAAAGAATGTCAAGTACTAAATTTGACAATACAAATGGTAAAATAAAAAATAAAAGAATTGTGATAGAATCTTGAGTGCAAGAGGTTGGAGGAACAAATAATCTTGACCATGGAGGTATCACAATGTACAAGCATCCGTTTTGGATTGGTCATTAATAACACAAGGACTATAATTTGTTCCTAAGATGAACATGCCAAATTCTCTCCTAATATTTTCCACCACTTTTGGATTGAGAAGAGTCTAGCAAATGCTCACTTGTACCTAGTAGGAACTTCAAAATCTCTATATGGTGGAGTTCTCCATAGCAAAGATAGTACCAAAGAGCTATAGTACTTGGGAGATAGCGCATATGCTAGGAGGTGCAATGGCATGGTCATCTTGTTCCAACGATGAAGAAGGATTGATTCCACCCTTTTGAAAAATGTTTCTACGAGGTCATTCTCATTTTTTTCTATTATGACTTTTATTTGCTCTATCATCATGTCCATGCCATCATAGACTTTCCCCAAACATGGTGCATATATATTAGAAAACTTGAGCATACCCATGATAGGCTTGGTGAAATTTAAGACATTCCACATGAGCCCATCAATCGTCATTTAGGATCGAATGACTTGACCTTTTGGGCCCTCTTTGAATTTGACTGCTTCCAGACACCCCATTGGTTACTAATAACCATTGCACCCTATACCTCTCACACCTTCAAAAGTTGTCTCAAAACAATTGTATGTGATGCAAATCAGGTCTCAAGTTCAACAACATAGGATCATGTTAATAACACATTAAAAATATGTAAGTAACACATTAAAAAATATTTTATGCATATTGAACATGGCACAAATTAAATTAAATAAATAAATCAAATTTACCTTCAACAATTCGAACCTCAAGAAACTCCTAAGAATGCCTTGTGACATATGGTGGTTTGTCACAAACATCTGCATCTCCTCATACTCTTGGTATATTTCTTTCGCCTACTATATGAGTGCTAATTGCTTGCATCACCAATTTAAGGGAGTGTGCGGTGGATGGCATCCAAAAAATGTGATGATATCTTTGCTCAACCAAAGCACTTGCAGCCCTACAATTTATTTTATTGTCGATAATGATTTGGACCACATTTTCATGACCCACCAACTCTATGGACTCAATGAGGATTTGGAAATGAACCCTGCATCTTTGATCAGCCACCCTAAAAAACATTGTGCCTTTGGGGATACTGCAATAAAATTTATCATGGGCAATTTTTGCAATCTTTCCGTCCATTGGAAACAATAGAAACTCCTGATTCTGCCCAAGAATCTCTAATTGGTTTTAGTGATGTTTCTACAAAATTCTTCTCTCTTCCCAATAAGGTGGTGCACGCCTTTTCATACCTAGGAGTTGTGAAACTAGGATGTGAACTATTGGTTGCCAACACCATTTCCCACCAATATGGTGATTTCACCAAGTTGAAAGGAAGACCATTGACATAGATGAAATGTGCAATTTTTTTGCTCTACAATATCTCTTGCTTCCATTTTAAATGCCTTGTCCAATGGACCTGTTTTGCAGGAAAGATTGAGATTTTCTACTTCATCTTGCATAGAGGGTATTTGCAAGAAAGGATGTTGGGAGGTCATTATTGGTTGACAATTTGTAGGTAAAGTCATTTTTTTTCTTTGTGGAAGGATGAGCTCTTAGTCTTGCTCTTTCAACCACACTATCAACTTCTTCTTGTTCTCTAAGGAGTCATGCTATACGTTTAGCAGACAACCCCTTGTTATCTATCCCTTCACACATTCGAACCCCTTTTCTAGAGGGGCTAAAATTGGTTTTACTCTACAATTCCAAAGATATCCCCCACCTCTTGCAAGTTGTTCAACAATTGTAGTACGACTCCATAAAGGAGATCCTTTATCGTATGACTCCATAAAGGAGATCCTTTATTTGTGATGTTCCCGTTGATGGAGCCTTAATTTTTACAAATTAAGGCTTCCATTCGATCACTTTCTCCTATTTCCTCATTTGAATTTGTCATTAATAGCAGGATAGATTATTAATATACTAGGATTTATGCAGATGATTTATATCTTATGTATCCTCAAGTTATAGTAAATGATTTACGAATTTTATATAAAGCAATATATTCCTGCATTAATAATAAAGGTGTCACCACCCTTCTTCCAAAATTTGAAAATACAAATTACTTATTCTAACATATCCATTGATTTCATTATGTAGGTGTATTCTTAAGACAATGTACAACACACAAGAAGAATCTTTGTTAACAAATCTGAAGTAGACAGATGTTTTCCTATCGAGTTCAAAGGAATTTGCTCAAATTCTCAAAGACATCAGGCTCAAAAGAAGGATATATAAGGATTCGGTTATGACTTATAAACAATATTTGCCACCTGTAACTTGTCACGCTGTCAATTATTTATCAGCGTACATGTGTTTATGTTGACTGTCTTACGCAAATTCCAGGAGTTCAATTAAGACAGTACATATGACTTTTGAAAGGACGATCAAGCACAGCAAAGTGCTGCCTCACCTGAAATGTTTCCCTAAATGGAGGACGGTAGCAGTGAGGGCTCAACTGATGATGAAATACTGCAGAGACGAGAAGATGGATTTCATGATGCACAGGGTTCAAAATCACTACAAATGCACAGAGAATTGATAAGGCACGGAGGAGATGATACCAGCGTGGAGCACAGATAGCGGCAGCCTGAATCTGGAGGCACTATTGAATAGTGGAATCGTATCAAACTATTCATATTATGAACGAATGACGCCAAAATACTGTTTCATGCTAAGTATCCCGTCTATGATATATATTTTCGCCTGAGGAGGAACGATGCTCAAGACAGATGTATAAGTTCTTAATTGTTATTGTTTTGAACAAACAAAACTTATGCTACGTAACCATAGCGATAAGATTTGGAGAGGCACGTCGGTTCACAAGTGGTATGCTCCGCTGGAAGGTTACGATAATATTACAACTCAGTTATAATACTCAGTCAACAAGTATTAGTTACTTGTTATAAAGCAACACAATGGTTCGTAAGATATAATCGCTACCTGTTGCTTGCCCGTAAAAGGAAGTCTGATCCCGTTAAAGTCTAATTACAACAAAAAAATAGATATAATTTATATTTTATGAAGCGATATGTCTCTTTAGAAGAGAAACCGCATGACTTTTGGCAATTATTTAAGATTGTAAAATTATAGACAGAAAAAACACAGCCTCGTGAAAAATTTGAAAAGAGCATTGATATATAATATTTTTATTTTTTAGCCAAGATATAAGATTTTGAACTAAGCTTGTAAATTTGTCTGAGAGGCAACATATATTTTTACTGAGCGTTGATACGGATTTATCGGGTTGATCATCCCAGGAGCGTCCCTGATTTAATTTTGTTTTCAAGCATAATCTGTAAGAAAATTTTAATTTATTTGTGCAGACTAGAGTTGTTTATTTTATTCTTCAGTTGTGTCCTTTATTAGTATTTTAATAATTTCTATAAATATTTTATTTTTTAGATAAGTGGATTAGATTAATATTGTATTTTAAAATTAATAAACGTAAATATTGTGACATATTTACTTGTTCTTTTATTTACGTCTGGTTTGTCTCCATAAAGGAGTTAAAGTGCATCCTGGATTATTTTAAAATTGCATTAATATATTAATCTGTCGCATCTGAATTACTATTTTATGTATAGTTTAATTTTATTAAAATTTTATAAAGTTGTACATTCAATTATTGAATATAGATTTTGTTTGCCCAATTAAATTAGACACTGGTCTTTATTTGTTGTTTTAACGTAGTTATTTATATGCTGGCAATTGTTTATATCTTGCTATAAATAAATATATTATATTCATTTATAATTACAAATTTATTTCAAAATTATTCATATAATCACATAATTGTTTATTTTTGCAATACAGAATTTGAAACGTTATAGAATAGCGTTGTTAAGCGATATATTATCGTTGTGTAAAGTTGAAAGTTTCCTATCAATTTGCAATTCAGGATCCTTTCATTGTGTCGAAAAGTTATATTATTCTGCTATAAACATCCTGGGTTTGAGTGTGTCAATTCAGGAATAGGTGCACCCGCCTTGGCCTTGCAAAGCCAGAAGTGCAGGGAACCGACAGATTTATATCACTTGGTTCCGTCAAGTTGGCCACAACCGATAGGGCATTCAATTGGCAAGATTTAAATAATTCCAATCCGTCGGTTTTGGGAACCAACACCCGTTTTGAAATAGGATTACATCAAATCAATGCCCTTGTCTCAGCAATATAAGGGAGATTACAGCGAATCATGCCCTTGTCTGAGCAATATAATTTACTCTTGTTCGATTATTACTATGGTATTACTATTGGTGGCTAATGCTTGCCGGCAATCAATAAAGTGGTATCTATGCTTAGCAGAAATCCTATCGTCATCCTCCTAGATTTATATTAAATGCATACAGTGCTCAACAACATGGTTGCAAACTATATAGTCATTAATAATTGTTTGAGGGACTATCTTTGCGATACATTATTTGATTGAATCCTATGACATTATTGGAGTGGCATCGATTAATATTCTACTGAAGACTATGGTTGTGCCCAGATTAAGGCCTGATCTTTATTTTGGCTGATTATCTTAAAATTTGGGTTTCTGCAATCCTTATCATTGCTTGTATCATAAGAGCCATATTGAATTTTAAGTTGCCGCGAATCTCAAGAGTAGAAATATCATGGAGATGGGCTTGGTGAAGGAGGTTGATTATTAAAAAATTTTCACGGTTCCTTATTTGTTATGCCGTGGCTTCCAGCAATTTATTGGATAGCTTTGTGGACCTTGACCATTATTGCAGCTTTCGTTGTTTGGCAAGAAATATAGTAGAGCGCTGAGTCTCTTTTGGGCACGATAAATATTATCTTGCAAAATTGTTCAGGTGTTCTTTGATAGCACTGGTAGGAACTCGCCTCTGCATAATACTTTGAAATTCCAGATTGCCGCTTAAAAGTTATTGATGATTACCATTGCTGTTATGAACTGCACCTACTAGTGGGAGCTATTGATTGTCGAATTCTTTGCTGGACGGGAAGGCTACTGGAGCACCTGTTGATATTGGGAGTTACATTTGGAATGACGTCTAGGTCAGATTTGGAAGTGGTTGCTATGGTATGTAAGAAGTCCATGTTTACAAAGCATTTGCCTGATCATGAACAACAAACAATTGAAAATAATGAAGCATTGCCAATATGAAGCTATTTCAGTTACGAACTACTGACTTTATAACAGCAGTCTGTATGACTTGTAGCAACATTTATATCATTTTGAAAATCCGAATAGGCAAACTATACGTATGATGTATGACATGTGCTTGATAAATTACCCTATCAATTCCTTTATGGGTTCCTGCGTAATTTGTACTTGTTTGAGACTGTGATCTTTGTTTGTAAATGTAAACAAACACATTCAGGAAACAAAGAAGACAATTCGCTACAAAAGTGTTTGACAAAAATGTCAATACACAAAGAAAAGAAAATTCAGGAATATTAAGGCTTTACAAAACTGGGGTTATTACATTATCTCACCCACACTAATTGAAATTGGTTTGCACCCACACCTATTGAATTTGAACTACTGGCCATTCTCGCAATCTGATTTCACTATTATAAAAAATTACACAATTTTAAATTAGAAAAAATAAAATAAATGCAAGCATACAAGCTCAAAACAAAGATAGAAAAACATTATAACAAATAGTGAAACTTGTTTCTTTTTAAAAAAAAAAAATTTCATCAAAATCTTGCAAAAATTTGTTAAAAGGCTAGTGAATAGGGTTAAATGCTTACCGTAGATGCTTAAATCTCCTTTTTGCAAGCTGTCTTCTCTCCTTTGCCACTCCTTGATCGATCACCTTTGAAAAATACCAGCTATTCTTCAAAATGCCAAAATGAGAAAAAGAGGGAGTGAATAGAAAAATGAGCTTTGTGTAGGGTGAAATGATGCCTTTATGGTCGGATCAGGGTTTTAAGCAGAAAAAAGAATAAAAAACACTATTTGGTGAGTTTTTAATGGTTTTTATGTGACGGGGGGCATTTTTTTTATCAGGGTTTGTCTGAGGTTCGTACTAGGTATGCCTGGGTGCATCTCAGGCACCTCGAGTGTGCTATGGGTACTGCATGCGGGGTGCTCGGGGCGCACCCTGTATGCACCCAAGATAACTCCCATGATGGACAAATTGTCATTGATGTCAAAAAGATTACTTTACCCTATCGCATGATGAAAATATGTTTTGAAAGAGCATTTAGTATATTTAGTAAGTGATAAAAGTTATATAGCAAAACAAGGAAGTTAATGATATATGTGAATAGTACAGAACATATGCATAATATGGACAACAGGACAATATAATACGTGCAGTATTATATCATGATGAAACTCGATGAAAAATCCTATTTGAAGGCTCATAACATACAAACGTATTATCATAATATCAGAGTATATGTGCAGAGATGATGTAATAATGGCAAAATATATGTGATGTATTCAGAACGTATGTATAGAACATATGTATGAACATAGTATATACGTACAGCACATACAGAACATATGAACAGAGCAGCAGAGACATAATGAAATACACACAAACCATCAACGACATCATCGAAGATAGAAGTCATATAATGCAGTGTTTAAACAATCATATGCAGCATTAAAGACGTAATGAATAGAGCAAAGTATTCAGATGAGAACGTATATGTATATAGTGCAAATGTATATATTAAGTAAGTGCAGATGTATACAGACTGTTATAAAAAGAACAACACTGGCAACATTGTTAAAGACACTCACGGCAACAAACAAATAAGTAGAACCCGATATGCAACAAGTGCAAAATATAAAGGTTTATATACAGCAACAAAATATTCAGAAAATACTCATGACAATATATGCAAAGTTCAAATTATGAAGATGATCGAAACGATAAACATTTTTTTGAAAACAATTGCTAACGGCTGTTGAATATATATATATCATTATTTGATAACAAGGGAGATGGCGTCAAAATAAATGGTTTATCAAAGGATTAATGTCGAAGCTTTTAAATCAGTGTTTTCATATTATCAAAGGTTTTATTATAATAATATATCGACAGCAGTATATATTATTATTATATCGAAGATTGATTTGAATAACAGCAAAAGTGTTATGCAGAGTTATTATCAAAGGTTATAATGTGGTTGAAGGTAATATCAGCGGTTTTGGAGTTAATGCGTACGGCAGAGGATCGATACTATATTAGCAGCGATATATTTAAAGTTTCATTGATTATTTTAAAGGGAGGAAGATAAATATTATAAGTATGCAGCGCCAGATTGAAAACAGAGATATATATAAGACTTACGACATTCATGGTATTTTGTTTTTAAATCAAAATACATATTATCAAAAGGTTCAAGGATATTAAAAAGGTATTAATTAATATGATTAAAAAAAGATGTTAACTTTTTTAAGTTAATATTATTATTTTTATTTTAAGAGACATCTATGAAAAGGTGTGATCTTTGTAAAGACACAACCTTTAACAAGAAGATATAATATATATATATCAATTATTTTTGAGAAATAAAAAACAAGTCAGCATGGAATAAATAGAAAAGAAGAGCAGTGAAAGATATAAGAATTCAAGGCTTATATATTCAGAATATACAGTGATAAAGATATATTTTTTAAAAAAGAAGAACAGGAATAGAATAAAGGAGAGAAAAATTAAAGAATTATATATTCAGATTTTTTAAAAAGAAAAATATTGGTGGCTGACTTAAAAGAGCAGATTGCATCCATCATCAAGTTGAATAAGCAACTATATAAAAAGGTGGAAATTCAGAATTATATTCAGAAGTGAAGTAGGTGCTTTGCTTCAAGGTTGGTGCCTTCAGATAGTGGGTTGGTGCTCACAGAACAGCGTTTGGAGGTTGGTGCTTCCAGTGGGTTGGTGCTCACAGAACAGCGTTTGGAGGTTGGTGCTTCCAGTGGGTTGGTGCTCACAAAACAGCGTTTGGGGGTTGGTGCTTCCAGTGGGTTGGTGCTCACATAAATTGTAAAAGAACATTATTATATAAATAAAATAAACTATTTGGAGAATTATTGTCTATGTGCACAATTGTTTATTTTCAAGTAAATTAAAGTTACGTTTGAATAAAGTTTTTTTAAAAAGTTAAAAATTGTTAATATACTGATTCACCCCCCCTCTCAGTATATTCGTGTGCTCTTCATCCCAGGCAATCCGGTCCAGGTGTGCCGGTGCTTTACAGTGTATTACAGTGTACCCTACAACTTTGGTCAAAATTTTTGATGTCTTAATATACTAGTGCTTTAACCTTTTACTTATCACAAATGGGAAATGCTATTCTAGAAATCAATTTTGACAAACATAACAGCTTTTGGGGAAGTATAAAGATTCTGGTTCACCTATGTCATGTTATTAGTGTTCTTGTGCATCATCTTTTAATCTAAGTAAGACTAACTTTGAAAGAAAAATCATATCGGTTTGTCATCGTCATTTACAGATTGATATGCTGAGCACCTATACCTTGTGGAAAATAAGACAAAAACCAAAAAGCTTGTTTTGGAAACAGTTGAGTAGGAAACATTTAGCTCTACAAAGAGTTTTATGCAGTATCGCAATACATCTTAGGATAATTTACTATGGTTGAATGTGTAGTAAAATAGCAATCCTCTGTAATGGGTGCAATATTATAAATTAATGATTAATTTTATTTGGTTTTACATAATGCATGGGAGTGAGCATAGATAGACGGAGTTGTTTCCATTTTCTATTGCTTTCTTTATGTTTTTTTGCAGCTGCTCCTATAAAAGAAAGAACTATGCTTTACTCATTTTGTATAAGCATATTTTATTCTACTTAATATGCGATTGATAGGTGTGTGGTAAAGCTAACGTGTGGGGAGATGGAGTGATTCCTGAAGTCTCAGATCATCTGTAATGGGTGCAATATTATAAATTAATGATTAATTTTATTTGGTTTACATAATGCATGGAAGTGAGCATAGATAGACGGAGTTGTTTCCATTTTCTATTGCTTTTTTTATGTTTTTTGGCAGCTGCTCCTATAAAAGAAAGAACTATGCTTTACTCATTTTGTATAAGCATATTTTATTCTTCTTAATATGCGATTGATAGGTGTGTGGTAAAGCTAACATGTGGGGAGATGGAGTGGTTCCTGAAGTCTCAGCTCATCTAGAAGGAGCCAAAAATATAACTTTAGAGGGTGTCTATCACTCTCCTGTTGGAGCTGATGACATCTCTAGACCTTGGTATGGTTCAAATACAGTTCTTGACAAATGGGTGCATCATCTTCTTGATTGAAACATTGTTGAGGCTTTTACCAATTTCATTATATTTGGAGGTTCTAGCATTGCCTTTGTAACGCTCATTGTATTTGACACCTATACATAATTCCATTGCTTTCATGGACAGAGGAAGGAGATACAACTGTTTTCAATTAGGAATATGTTGGTAAGATTAAATAGACAATTCAAGAAATATCAAGTGCTTCAATATGCACGTGTATCAACCCAATATATTACATGAAAACTATTTGTAGGGATTGCTTTCCTTAATTTGAAACTTTAAGGAATGCTCCCAAGAAAGAAATGCTTTTTATGTTACAAGGGACAAAACAGAGATATATCCTTTTCTCCTCCATAATTATTCTAAAGCTTATTCATCATTGATTATATGGAATAGCATTTCATTTCAATTTTTTATGAAATAGCTTCATCTTATCTGTAGTGGTGCAAATTTTGTTCATAAGTGGTTAGTACTTAGTAGCTCATGCCCTTGTAAAGAGAATAGTGAAAGTCCTTGGTTTTGGTTCTTTTTCAAACTCACCACAATAACTATAAGTAAAGATTTATGTTAATATCAAGTCCACCTATTCTTTTTATTTTATGAGAAATGCATCCTATATTAAATTTTAGTAACACAAAATATCCAGCCCATCTCAACATTGGAATGTACGATATTAAATTTGGCTAACTAGTGCTCGCAATCAACTTTTGTCAAAATTGAAATGTGTAACTTGTATTTACAACATTATTTTTATTTCATGTTTGATTTTATTACAATCTCTTAGGTGTCCCTTTTAAGAAGATGCTTTGAGTTAGGGTACAAGGGTAAATCTTTGTGCATTAATAAATATTTTTATGGATAAAAATTGCACCAATACCATTTGACTTTTGAATTTGGCTTGTGCGAATCCTCATGTTGACCTTGTTTAACTTCTTTCGTCCTTATGTTTTCTTGGTGATGCCTAGTGGCTTCTGCTTAAGATTTTATCACATTGATTTACACACCTTATTGTATAGATGTGTTATGCATGAGATTTGGTTGCATAAAATTTAGTCGGCCATGCCAAAACATGTGTAAATTGGAGTGCACTAAATAATTGTATTATTTTTAATCTCGAAACTCCAATCTTAGATGGAACTATACATAGGAACAATCTAAAGCGAGTTGTATTACTTCTAATCTCGAAACTGCAATTTTAGATGGAACTGTACATAGGAACAATCTAAAGCCAGTGGTTATTCAATAGTGCGTGAGATCTAAATGTTTTTGGTGTTTATTTCCCTGTCTACATGGAATAGTGAATGGAAAATTTGGATCGAGTTAATTCATCTAACATAGCTACTAAGGGCAGGTAAACTTGGTAGAGAAAACACTAGTTTAGGCTCTAGCTACGAAATAGTTCTAGAGCATGGACTATTGCATATCTTTTAACAACATTGAATTAGAATCTCCATCATTGAGCAGACAGTACGCGATTCTTTTTCTACTAGTAAGGAGATAGAAAACTAGTTGCATGAATTGGTGTCAGACACTTCTAACAAAGATGGTAGAGGAAATTTGGGCCCAAAATCTTTCTCATTTCTTGATTTTTATAATTAAAACTGGTTGTGTGAAGGTTGGCGAATTAAAAGACAGACGCACATACCTCGCATTCGAAGGCTGTTAACATGTGTTTCCCACTTTGTTTGAAATTCAACCAATCGAATTTTGTCTAATCAAAGAGGAATCTAGGCATAGGAATTGACCCATATGAAGAAATCAAACAGCGTGATTGTGGGATTGGTAATTCGCAGCAAACAAAACGTGAAGACAACAATGTACGAAGTCCATTAGGCAAGTATCAAGCCCTAACTAGAGCAAGCCATTGAAATGTGAAGGCTAAAATATATACTACATAAGATAGTAAAAGTAGATAGAAAACGTTGATGCTAGTAGTCCAAGAACTAAAGAATGGGGGCAAAATAATAAACTACGTCTATTGACTTTTCCACCATAGCTGCTATCACTAAGTTGTTGTGTTACACCAAACCTTCATTCGAGTCAATTAAGAAGAAAAGATGTGGCAGTGGTGGTCCTCTGCCATTGCCAAAAGAGGAAAGAGTCGAAAGCCTTAGTTGATTATATGCCCGGGACACTGAGTTACCCACAATAAAAAGGTAAATAAGTATATGGGTGTGCCAGATAACTATCGTTGATAGAAGGGAAAAGCAATAGCAATGTTAATGAATACTTAAATAAAGAAATCAAGCACTCAATTAATTAGAAAGCTTAAGAAATTGCCACTACTAATGACAAACAAAAGTGATCCAAAGACTGAAAACCAAATCAACTAGTTAGCGAGGTTGTATTCCATGCCTGAAGAACAAAATATTGAAGTGACGGTGGTAGTTGAGTGTTGTTGCCAAAACTCATTAAAGTTTTGGAGTCTTCAATCTCCTTTAAAAAACATTTATCAAAATAAGAATTCATTGCAAGCCTAAAAGATAAAAAATGGACATACACGACTGCTTGGGGTCACCTTGGACAAGCTGCAAGAGTCAAAGACTATGGCTGGCCAAAAATGTTGCCTGTAGGGAAGAAAATATATTGTTTGAGATAGATGATATGGAATGTTGTAAAGTTAACAAACATTATAGGAGGATTGTCTATTCACAAATGTAGTTTGATATTTTGTAGAATGAATGAATGAGTTTTAATGACGGCTACAATACTATCAATTAATGGGATCAAGAGTATCAATGTTAACAATTTTCAAGTTCCATTCAATGTCGGTTCTTCTGTTGTGGATCTTGATCAAGAAATCCACAGTTTTGTGAAGCTTGCCTCCTCAAATAGCTCATTTAGACTGCTCACCTTGTGTATGAATGTCCTCATATGTTGCACAATCAAACATGAAGTGCTATTTGGTTTCCACCACCTCTTCATTGCAAAAAAGACTAGTTCTTTTGTCCCACTTTTCCTTAGGGGGTGGCTGCTTATCTATCCATCTCATTTTTAAGATGATGAGAGTCAGTTCTTAGTTGTGCAACTAGAAGTCTAGCATTTCCTTTAATTATCACCCTTAATCTTTTTCATCATGATCCTTAAAGGGGCTGAACTCTTGAATATAGTGTGTTTTTTTTTACCATGTTTTGTCCTTATGTTATTTCTAAATTTTTCAAACACACTTTTTTATCTCTTCATTATTGTTGGGGAAATCTTGCAATATGTTTTTGTTTGGTTAACAATTTATATAGATTATGTATTTTCGATTAAGGGCAAACTAGGTTTTGAAGAGAGCCCAAAACCCTATACAAACGGAATTTGTTAGGACCTGAAACCCATATAGATAGCTGCAAAAGATAGAACACATATAAACAACAACCCAACAAACAACTTAACAACAACCTAAAGGAAATTAAACATTAGAGCGCGAGTTGCAACTATACAAGGTTGAAGCCACGAAAACAACTCAAAATATAGGGTTTTGATAGGCTCCCTTAACCTTTACAATGGGTTTTGGAAAGGCTCCCATAAACTTCCAAAGATACATTGGTAAGCTCTCTTCTCCTTCGAGAGTCTCCACCTCAATAGGAGTAAGAGGAAAGAAAACAAGAGCAAGACCAATATCAACCATCTTGTAGTCAATAGCAAAAGAAAGGGTTGCGACAACTCCCTTAGAACAACACACTACTACTCCCATACCAATAGTCTCCACCTCAATAAGAGAAGCATCCACCTCAAAAGGACTAACAGGAGATGAAGCTAGTTGATGAAGAAACAACACAATGCTTCTCACAATGAAGGTCTCCATCTCCATAGGAGAACTCTCCACCTCTATAGGAGACTGTGAAAAAAGACTAGACTAGAAGCAATATAGGCTCTCAATAGAAAATCAACAATAATAAGAAAGAGAGACCCCTCAACATTCACCAAAAAAATTTCTCTTCCATAATAGCAAAAGACACCCTTAACTAAAAATAAAAATCCAAAATTGGCCTAGACGAGGTTGAGGCAGTTAGTTTAAGATAGAAACCAAAATAAAAACCCAAAATGGGTATTGATAGAAGAAAGACAAAAAACTACCATACCCTACAGAGAAAATCTTTTGAATGCATGAACTGTTTCACATTAATGCAACATGAAAGAATGAAAGCTCACTAAAAATGAATCCATTGCACACCTCCATAGATCTAAACGCTAGAAGCTCCACGACAAGAAGCTAAAGCCCAAACTAGGCAAAACTAGAGGAAATACCCTTTGGAAGCCACCACAAATAGAGGGCTAGAGAACAACACTCCTCAACTCTAGCAACAAAGCAAAGAGCCAAAGAAGGATCCTCCACCATTCCATAAGTAACCAAGCCCTTAGAAACATGGGAGCCAGAGACAACTACTTCTTTGAAAACAAGCTCAACACCCAAACCCCCAAAACCAAAAACTTAGGGAGTGCCCTTTGTTCTCTAATCTAGCTCACCCAACATGCCCTTTGTACACTATCTCATCCATAGAGGACCCCAAACAAGCTGTGACACCACTCCAAGACAAAACATTGGCCATAGCCTCCCAACACGGAATGACCAAGGAAACAAGGCCAAACCATCATTTGCATCATTTGAATCCTCTTCATCCCCAAACCCTTTGCAACTCCTCCCCTCCAAGAACCCTAGATGCACTAACGCCTCTCTCTCTCCTGCTCTCTTCCATTTCAAACTTTTGAACCTTGATAGTAATCTCTACAAGTAAAAAGCCCTACTAATTCACCAAGGGTAAAGGTCAAACAACTCTCCATTGTTGACAAGGTAGAGAGTGTCCCTGTGGGGATTCAAACCTTGGTTGTAGACACTACAGGCAAGAAGCCCCATTATTTCACCAAAGGGTCATGTCCAAATAGATTAGATGTTATGTTTGTAGTGTTTGATTATTTTGCAAAACAATGGTTTTGAAAAGAAAAATTCATGAGATAAAAGTAATTTGATCTAAATTATTGCTAAGCTAATCCAACCAACTAAATTGTAAACTAATTTAATTAATTAAATCTTGCTAATAGAATTCAAAAGCAAAACTAAGAAAAATACTAATAAATGCACACTTGTGACAAGTGTTGTAAGTCTAGAGTGGGTGTGTGAAAATTGTCTTCAAATTAATACTTAATCATTTAAATTTGTCACCATCTATTAAATGGGTAAGTTCCCAAGACTAGACTAATTAGGGGCAGGGAATACATAATAAAATTAGAAAAATGGAAAATCAATTGATTATGGCTATAGTAGAAGAATGGTTGAGTTGTAAGATGTATTCCTCTTTTCCACTTTTAACACCAAAGTTTGGTTGTAGATATTAGTATGATGTAAAAAATTGTATGGTATCCAAGCTTAAAAATATAAGATGTAAGGTCAAAATATTGGCCAAAGGGATGAATCTGGACAAAGAAAGTATCTGGTTATTGGTGCTAAGAATTCACTTTCAATTAAATTGGGAAAATCAATCATAAACCCAATGAAATTGCAACAATGGTATTGTCAAGGTTGAGGCAATTTTAAAAATTGTTGTCTACGGGGAGCCAAAAAAAATTTCCAAGACAAGGGAACATTAGGTAAGGGGATCTGGAAAACAAGAAAAACTGTGAAGAGACTTGGATAGACTAGAGAACATGTTGAAGAGAGATTCTAACATTGAAAAGATTGTTTTGGGAATGGGGGCAACTATTGCCCTTTATACTATAATTGCTTAGTATAATTATTTAATCATCATCAAACCAAAAATGTCAACTGATACATTTTTGGGTACTTACAATATCTTCTTCCAATATTGTCAGTGAATTATTGAGATTTTTATATAAACATGTTATACTCTAATTTGTTACTTACATACACTTAAATTCTTAGCTAAGTTATCGTAAGTGATGAACTAATTCAAGCTAAATACAAAAGAAAACTTATCAACTACCATTCCATTAATCCATAGACATTAAGTGGTCAACATTACACTTAATCTCTAGTGGACGGAGCTTTGCTAAAGTTGCTATATTTGTTGTTGTTAGCCCCTCAATGGTTAAATCTCGACCCCTTTCTTATCCGAAGACCTCACATAATGTGGTGGATAATGTGAACTTATACGAACGTTGCGGTTTGGTATGCAAATTTGTTGGTTACTGGCATTCTCTTTCAAACCTTCATCGTTGGGTGTTGGACACTTGGAGACTCTTAGTCTCTGGTAACATCGATCTTTTTCCTCGTGGTAAGGGATTTTTTATTGTTAGTTTTTCTTCTTCTTCTTCTTCTTCTTTTGATGACTGAGATTTGATGTTGAGCCAGTTGTGGAATTTGGGGATTCACTCTCTTTCTGCCAAACCCTGGATAGTCTCCTTCAACCCTCTTACTAAACCACTCAATGTGCATCTGGTGTGGATCTGTCTTCCTAATATCCTTGTTCATTTTTGGAAGAACTCTTGTTTTGAGGCCATTGGAAACTCCATTGGTCGTTTCTTGAAGGTGGATGATATGACTGCCATGGGTCTCTCTACCTTTGCACACATCCTGGTTGTTCCCTATTGCATCGCAAAGGCACCGCCACTTGGTGGAAGGACATGAACGATGATCATCTCACTATCCAAGCTTTTGTTTCTTCCTTTGACGACTTTTCATAAGTTGTTGATGACTCCCTTTAGGATGATGCTCCTACTATAGATTTGGCCTTCTTGGACCTAATGAATCCTACTCCACCTCTTGCGATTGATGTGACCCCATCTGGCCACGTGGAACCTTCTTAGTTTGTTGCTCCTGATTTGCACCAACATATGGTTGTTGATGTACAACCTTGTTAGCACTCTGCCCCTAGTGTTGACAGTCTCTCAAAGTGGGATTCACCACTTGCTCCCCCTTGTGGTGGAGTTTCTAGTGATTGTATCGCATGGATGGTGGTTCAAAGGTGTAGAAAGAAATGTTCTTCAGTCCCTCATTCTCCTCCCCACATTGTGGATAGCTATCTACCCACTCCTAATGTGGGTTACTTGCCACCATCTATTACATTGTTAATTAATGGTATGTTTGACCTTGTATTTAGCCAACACCTTTATTGTTAACGTGTTGTTGTTTATAGGGACCGTGCCCTTGTTTTGTAACTTTTATTATAAAAAGCATTGTCATTAATATTATACTATCGCATGATTTTGATCAACACCAACACCCTTACTAAAATGAGAAAATTGGGAATTATCAAAAGCCTTTAGAACCATCCTACAACTCTACAAACTCAAACGTTTTGCAGCTAGTGTTGGTTGGCTTCCACTTCTCATTAGAACATGATTTGTTAAAGTTTCATTGAGTCAATATATCCAATCTATACCCCATGCGTGTTGTAAACATGTGTTACTCAATTATAATGACCTCATCACACTAAATCAAACTTGTACCTACACTCATGAAGTTCATCTCTACCTAAATTTACTTGAAACCTCTACTCCCTATTCTCATGTAAGAACCTTGTGTTAGCATATACTTGTCGTAATAAGAAAACCGATCAACAAAACCTTATATTCTCCTTCATAATTCATAAAGAAAAATAAAGTTTTAACACCAACTTAGATTCTAATCAAACTTAAAAAAAGAAGGAAAACTAAAATTGAAACAGATTGAATTGAACAAATGAAAGAAAATATCTACTCCTACCAAAAATACTACACAATATTTTCATCAAATCTCTAAGTGAATAACTAACCATAAATGAGAATAATCATTTATAATCTTGTGGATCAGCCATCCTCCTCTTAGATTCTATCAACCAAAATAAGCATAGTATTCTTTGAAAGCCCTCTTTGTAAGAATGAAAACATGCAATAAATTGCCCATGGCAGTGTCAAATTCCATTGAAAATGCACCTAGTAAATTGTGTATGTTCATTAAACATGTGTACTAACAATGATTAATATAAAACTTAAATCGAGCTATAGATCTAAAATGCAAAGCATATTTTCGAGTAAAATACATTGTTGTAAGACTTGAAAATTATCACATACATTTGCATTGACTAATGCTTCATTCACTAGTTCTATGATGTGTCCATGTTGTCTTAAAGGAGTTTATTTAATACCATATACAAATGGATGTGGCTAAGACCTTGACAAAATGTCTTGTTGACCAAATTTCAAAAAAATAGAAAACACAACAGATTTTCGCAAAATTTTCACCATCTATTCTTCATGATTTGCATATTTTGTGGTAGAAAACCACAAAAAATTTGCAAAAAAATTGCCGTGTTCAACCAACTTGTCTAATTTCATCATATCTATTGTAGAAAAGCATAATTGCTCAATTTGGATGCATGATGCGCTAACATTTGGGCAATGCATGGTATAGTTTACAAATGTATGATGGGGATTATGGGTTGGTTTTTGTTTGTTTTTTTAAATTTTTTTAATGAATGAGTATATAAGGAAATATTAGGATCATTGTTGCCATATTTAATTTAGGCAACATAAGTGATTACCATTGAAAATAATAATTTAATTTTAATATTTGTAAAAACTTGATGCGAATTATACATGTATAATTTGTTGTGTGTTAATATTTTGAATTGTTTCTTTGAAGTTTACACAAAATAGGTGTTGTAAGGATAAAAATTTCTTTAAATTACAAGGGAAAACTTCTTTATAAATAAACTTATTAACCTTATGACTCTAAACAATGGAAACAATCTACCTTTTTGGTTCTTGAGTATGAATGCGATGAAACAAGAATGAAAAATGAAAACAAGTCTTAAATAAATCTTTACCTCATGTGTGATTGAGCATGATAGACATGTGTCTAAAAGGAGAGAGTCCAAGCAAGTCTCCCAAACGCCTCTTGTTACACATAGAGCGTGTTTGATTAAGATTTTGAATGAGATCTTGATAGTATGTAGACACTCACACTAGAATCATAACCTTGCATTCATGGATGCCTTGAAAACAACTTACATGAGGTGAATTCATATATTTAGAGGATGATTGATCCATGAATATGGTTAATTTAAGATAATAATGGATGAGATTAATCAAAAGGATTAAATAGATGAGGAGTTTCCAAGAGACATTGTGTGATTGGTGAACTTGAAGAGGTTGAAGCTTCAAGGGATTTGGATCATAAATATTTTGAGAAAGATTGATGGTAACAACAACTATTTGAATATCAAAATGTCATTTTGTAAAGACATGTGAAGGCCTAGGAGCTAAAATTTCTTAAGATTGAATGGATGGACAAGATTGCATGAGAAGATTTTTAGAGAAGTGGAAAGCATGGGCCACATACATGCATAATTTGAAAGTTTGAACAAGAATTTAGTATGCTTAGGAATGTGCAATTAGATTTATTAGCTAGCTAATTTCTTTTAGTCAACTAATTGTTTTAGGTGGAAAAAATAAAAATAAATAAATAGTTTGTAATTTATTTAATTTTTGGAGGATAGGATTGTGAAGGGTGAAATTAATTAAATAAATGCTAAAGTTATTTAATAAAGGTTTCTCCATAGAGAAAAGAGCTAAAATGACACATTAATTAAATAAATGATATGAAGTTATTTTATTAATATTTTTTAAAAGATTAATAGGGAAAGGGCCTTGATCCTATAATATAATAAAACAATAGAAACTAAGAGACAACCATCAAAGGAACAACAAGCATTGAACAACACAGGGAACTTCTAAAGATGGACAATACAAACCCAAACATTGATAAAACAACAAGCCTTTCCAAATAAAAATAATACCAACCATGCTTGTAGTCATCAAAAACATAAACCATTACATCCTAAAGCTAAACATATCAATAATAATATTAATAAGTCTTCTAGAGTTAAACACAACTATAGTAAAACATTCCATAAAATGAAAAACAACAAGGGCTCGTAGGCCCATCCTAAAAAAATGGGAAATCGAGAGCGTACACTAAGTAGCATTCTTTGGGACATCTATGAAGTCTCAATTCTTTCAAAGATCCTCTAACACCTTCCAATTATCCTTGAACGAGCTTTGTGGTCTCGATCTTTTGGTTCATCTATTGGTTCCCATCCTTCTGAGCTACTTTTTGATTTTAGACTTGTCTGTGGAAACTTCCATTACTGCCCTAGTAATAATCCCTTTAATAATCCTTATAAAGGACAACATCGCTTCTTCCATTTTCTTATTGTTTTGACCCTCAGCTAAATCGTCCACCTTATTTTCCAAAAGATTCATCATCTCGTGGAGCTTAGATATAGCCACCTTTTTGTTCCCTTCATCGTCTTTACATTCTTGATTTATTTGTAGAGAATCCTCTTCTTCTTATGAAATCTCTATATCTTCATTTTTAGAATGCTCATTTTCAGATCTCCCTTCAATCTCCTCTAATCTATCATTTCTTTCTGGAATTCTCCCTCTTGCTCCTCTTATGTTGGATTACAGAAGGGGGGGGGGGGGGGGGTGAATTAGTAATCCTTGATTCTTTGTACCTTAAAAACTTTCTTTGATTCAATTCAATGTCAACTTGGTTAGACACACTTCACTATTAACCAATAATAGCAAATTAATTTTATCAATCAACAATAACATTCACACTAAAGATTCAACACATATAACACCAGTATTTAATGTGGAAACCCAATTTGGGAAAAACCACTATGGGAATTGTCACCCACTAAACAAATACTCTTCTAAAGTGTGTCTGGTTAAAAGCCAATCTAGTTAAAGATTACAATGCACATTGTTAAATGTGGCCCTGTTAGGGGATTTGCCTTAGATCTGTTAGGATCTTCACCCTATCAGGAGTGACCTAGTTAAAGGTCTTAAAACACTCTTCTATAATGCCACCTCTTGCAAAGATTTACAATAAGACTGTTAGGTCCACTCGGTTAAGAGACTTTTATGTTACAAATGTTAATAAGAAATAATATATAAATTGATCTGTAAATCTGCAACTACCTTTTGCATAATCAGTTCCCTTGTGCGCTCTTTGCCTTCACTTCATTCCTTCTCTTTCCACTGGATTCAACACTTTCATCAATTTCATCTTTCTGACTCAGATTTCAACCTTTTCCTTCTTCACTGCATTAGTCGGTGACTCAACAACCCTTCAACTTGCCATCCTTTTCTTCGTACAATTTCATCCTTTATATAGAATTTTTTTTGCCTCTTAATCTCCTTTATTACGTTTTCCTTTGAATAATCTTAGCTGTCCCATCATCTTTATAAACTAATTCATTGAATTTAGAGCTCGGTAAACGTTTTATCATCACCTCAAAACTTGAACTTTCTTGGAACTTGTACCTTCACTTTTTGCCGCTTAGATCTATACCATAGATCATCACCTTGAACTTTTGTTATCATAGATCTCATTAACTGACTCTTCCCCATCATTATAATCTTCCAGCTCATCATAGCTCATCAGTAAATGACGTTCTGATCCTTGTATTAAATTTTTGTTCCTTTCTTAGTGGCTAACTTCTTTTTCTTTAACCGAAACTATGTTTACTTCACTTGGTAATTGAAACCTTCTACTCAGTGTCTTGAATTCCTTTCACTTTACTAAAACTTACTTTCCTTTTACCGAATGACTTTTTCCTGCTCGGCAACCAAATTGTTTTGCTTACCAACTCAACTAGTCTTCTTTACCGACTTGATATAATCAAATGTTTAGTCAAAAAAAATTATATCAACATAACCTTAACATTGTTTGATCTATATTAGCTGCCCAATTAAGTTCTTCAACTTCACAACATCTCACTTTCTCTTCTTCTTTAACTTACTCAACTTATATCATACTCCGAATGATATGGAAACTCAATATAAATCAGAAATCAATTTCTTGACATCAATGGCAAGATAATAACTGATCCAATCTTTCTACTATCTTGTATACCTCTGATCTTAGTCGGTCTTCATCATCATCACCATCAATTATAATAACAATCTCCCTCTCTGACATTGATGAAAACACTCACTGTCAATTGAGGACGGAAACACTTACTGACTTGTCTTTGTCCTTTACTCCCTCTGAGTTTTATCTTTTCTTTCTTCTTTGCTTGTTCTCCTTTGGTAATTAGTTGCATATTTTTCCTCTTTCAGTAGTAATCATCAATAGAATATTATCCTTCAATAGTATATTCTCCCTCTTTGACAACAATGCAAAAGACACGTACATACTCCTGAAATTTTGTTCAGATAGTGAATCATACCTCATATGTACTAATTTCTCATTACATACATAAACATCTTTCACAACTTCAGGCATCACCCAAAGAGTGAACACTAGCATAAACTCACAAAATCGATATTCTAATGAATCTTTGAATTGATGCAACATGCATCTTGCCTTAGTGAATACTAGATAGGGGAAGAACCCCTAGTTTACCTCTGAGATACTCAAAAGCATCCTTCGGTAGTGGTTTGGTAAATATATTTTTTATCTGCTCCTTTGAATTCACATACTCCAATATCACATGCTTGTCTTGAACTTGCTCTCTCAAGTAATGATACTTGATATAAATGTGCTTTGTCTTTGA
This sequence comes from Chamaecyparis obtusa, assembly GCA_027943335.1. Classification (NCBI taxonomy): domain Eukaryota; kingdom Viridiplantae; phylum Streptophyta; class Pinopsida; order Cupressales; family Cupressaceae; genus Chamaecyparis; species Chamaecyparis obtusa. The sequence continues at coordinate 927,218 of BSBK01001997.1, forward strand.
ATGCATCACCAAATTCTTTGATATGTTGATAGCACTAGTATTATCACAATAAATAGTAATTGGAACAGTAATCTCCTCTTGCATACCTTCAAGTAGTTGTTTGATCCACACAATGTTTGAACAATTCATAGCTGCATCAACATACTCAACCTCGATAATAGACTATGAAATACAACTTTGTTTCTTGCTTAGCCATGTCACTAATCTTTCTCCTAAAAAGAAAGCTCCGCCACTTGTACTTTTCCTATCATCAATGTTTCCATCCCAATCAACATCATTGTACACCTTTAGATCAAAATCTCCTCCTTTCTCATATAGTAGACTGAAATCTTCAGTCCCTTTTAGATATCTAAATATTCTTTTGACTGCAGACATGTGTGTTTCTTTTGGATTGGTAGAAAATCTAGCAACAATACCAACAACATGAGCAATATTAGGTCTTCTATGTACAACATATTGCATCTTACCAATCATTGATCGGTAGAGTGTTTCATTTACTTCCTTTGTTTCATCTTCCTTTAACAATTTGCAACCAGTACCCATCGGTGTACCAACCGGTTTTGACTCTTCCATACTAAATGTCTTTAGGATCGCCTTGATATACTTTGACTATCATGTGATGCAGATCTCATCTCTCACATGTTGAATTTGTAGTCCAATAAATAATTTTATCTCTCCTATCATGGACATCTCAAATTCCTTTCTCATCTCCTCAACAAATGATTTACTCATTGACTCATTCCCTCCAAATACAATATCATCAACAAAAATTTTAGCAATCAAAATGTTATCATTACTATCATATTTTAGATACAAATTATTGTTGTCACTTATTCTTTGAAATCCAATCTTGATTAAATGTGAATGTAATCTTTCATACCATGCTCGGGGTGCTTGCTTCAAACCATATAGTGCCTTGTGAAGGTTGCATACCATGTCCTTGTTAGAATTCTCAACAAATCCTTCAGGTTGTTCAATGTAAACTTCTTAAAAAATTCCATTAAAAATTGTAGACTTAACTTCCATTTGATAAACCTTGAATCCTTTATAAGAAGCATATGGAAGTAAGATTCTCACACCTAATCTAGCAACATGGGAAAATATCTCACCATAGTCAACACCTTCTTCTTGAGCATATCCTTTGCAAACCAATCTTGCTTTATTCCTTATCACAGCTCCATTTTCATTTAGTTTATTCCTGAAAATCCACTTTGTACCAATAACATTCTTGTCCTTAGGTCTCGGTACCAGTGACCAAGTATTGTTCTTTTCAATATGATCAATCTCTTATTTCATTGCATTAACCCAATCTTCATTTTCAGGTGCATCCTTGACTAGTCTTGGCTCAAATTTAGAAATCAAACACGTATTATCTTTCAACTTACTTCTTTTCATGACTCCTGCATTCTTGTCTCCAATAATTTTCATCAGTGAGTGGTGTATTTTCACATATTTTGCTAAAACAGTCTCGGTAGACTATTTATTTAGCATTTTCATCTCTTGGTGGTGGCTCAACTAGCTCCTCAGTTTCTTCTGGTAGCTTAGGTAAAGTACTAGAAATTCCTTCCTGTACATATACAAATCTTTGATAATCTTCTGATTCCTTTTTGATATCTTCTTCATTTCTTTCTAAAAATTCATCAATCCTCACATTTGCACTTTCCACAATTTTGTTAGTAGCCTTATTCAGACATTTATAATCTTTTCTCTTTGTGGAGTATCCTAGGAATATACCTTCATCTCCTTTAGAAGCAAACTTTCCATTCCTAGCATCTTTCAATATGTAACACCTACATCCAAAAAATTTAAAGTAGCTAACATTAGGTGTATGCCCATACTAGAGTTCATAAGGGGTTTTATTTGTACCTTTCTTTAATTGTACTTGGTTGAGAGTGTAGACAACAGTACTAATGGCTTCTCTCTAGAATGTTTGTTCAACCTCTTTTTCAATCAACAATGTTCTAGCACAATCAACTATTGATTTGTTCCTTCTTTCATCTATGCCATTTTGTTGTGGAGTTCTCAGTGTAGAGACTTGTCTTTTGATTCCATTCTCATTGCAGAAGATAGTAAATTCATCAGAGATAAATTCACCTCCTCTACCCGATCTTAAACATTTCAGCTGCTTGTTTCCTTCTCAACTCTTGCCTTGCACCATTTAAATATTTGGAATGCATTAGACATTTCTTTTAAGAACATTACCAACATCATCCTTGAGTAGTTATCAACAAACAAAATGAAATACCGATCACCATAATAGCTTTGTATTCTCATAGGACCATAAAGATCAGTATGAACTAATTCCAATATACCATTAGATGAGTAAGACTTGCTTGAGAAACTTGATTTTGTCATCTTACTAATCTGACATTCCTTACACATAATTTTATTAGGCTTTCTTAATTTCGGCAAACCTCTGACTCTATTTTTCTTACTAACTTGGATCATGTTATCAAAATTTACATGACAGATTCTTTTGTGCCACAACCATACATCCTCAACTTTAACAAACAAGAATTTTTTTGTAGCAGTATTAAGGTTCAATAGGTTATCATTAGATTGTTCATTGGTTCCAATCAAATCTCCAGCAGTATCATAGATCTTCACTTTTCTGTTTTGAAACTCTAGTTGGTGACCAATGTTTTTCAATTGTGCAACACTCAACAAGTTGTACTTTATTCCTTGAACCCAATAAGCATTATCACATTTGATCTTTTCATTCATCATAATGGATCATTTTCCTCTTACAAAACATGGACCATCATTCCCAAATCTAACAAATCCTCCATATTATTCTAAATTTTCAAACTTATCAATGTCACCAGTCATATGATGTGAACAACTAGTGTCAATTATCCATGGGTTAGTTTTGCTAACATGAGAAATAAGGGCTTTTTCATCTTCATACATTTCTGCTTCTGAATCATCCTTAATAGAAACATAGACAACTTCCACACTTTATTTTGTGTCATTAGATTCATCATCAGTTATTCCTTCCTCAGCTAGGTAGCATGATTTATTTCCTTTGTCCTTGAAATATCTAAACCTTTGGTATCGGTTTTCCTTCTTGTCACTTTTATCATTCTTATCATTATTATGACACCTAGATGCACTGTGACCAATCTTGTTGCAATTACGACATTTTAGATGTAGTTTACCTTTATACTTTCCTTTTCCTCTTAGTGGCCTCTTTGCCAACAATGCTTTCAATTCTTCTTGTTCTTTTTCTTTGGTTATGATACTATCATAGTCACTTCCATTTGAACTACAATGATTCTCTCTTTCTCTTCTTCAACTATCAATGCTTAAAGATTATTTAAAAGTTGTTTCAATATTCGGTATAATGTTATCATAATTACTAAGCTCAAATGCAGTCAGCTTATCGATCAAAGCATCAAGTGTAACATTATTATTAGATATGGATCTCAGTTCTTGAATAGCAGAGAATCAAATAACATATTTAGGTGAAAGAGTTCTAAGAACTTTGCTTACCACTTCTTCTCCAGTTAGTGTTCCACCAACACCTTTGATAGAACTTACAACTTCCTTAATTTTGAAATTATATTGTGCAATATTTTCTTCTTCTTCTTTCATTCTCATCTCATCAAATTTTCCTTTGAGACTATCAACCTTTGCTTTTTGTACATGCAAATCACCTCCATAAACAAGTGCAAGTTTATCCCACATCTCTTTTGTTGTAATACAGTCCTTATTGTCATTACACTCAACATCAGTCAGGGAAGAAGCAATTTCTATCATTACCGAGTTGTGTTTCCTGATTTTTTCCCATCTAATCAAGTGTCATAGGTCTAGGAGGCGGCGGAGTGTAGTCATTATCCAAATGGTTGAGTGCAGATTATCCAATTCCAGATAGGTATAACTTCATCTTTCTTTTCCATGTAGAGAAACTCTCCTTGTTCAGCTTAGATACTTATCTCCTATACATCTTCAGATCTTTTACTCAAGTATTTCAAACTTATCCCTTTAGAGTACTTAGCTCTAATACCAATTGTTGGATTACGGAGAGGGGGGTGAATTAGTAATCCTTAATTCTTTGTACCTTAAAAACTTTCTCTGATTCAACTTGGTGTCAAGTCGGTCAAACACACTTCAATATTAACCAATAACAGTAAATTAACTTTATCAATCAAGAATTACATTCACAATAAATATTCAACACATATAACACCAACATTTAACGTGGAAACCCAATTTGGGAAAAACCACTCTGGGCATTGTCACCCACTAAATCAATACTCTTCTAAAGTATGTTCAGTTAAAACCTAATTTGGTTAAAGATTACAATGCACATTGTTAAATGAGACCTTGTTAGGGGATTTTCCTTAGATCTATTAGGATCTTCACCCTATTAGGAGTGGTCTGGTTAAAGGTCTTCAAACACTCTTCTAGGATGTCACCTCTTGCAAAGATTTACAATAAGACTATTAGGTCCACTCGGTTAAAAGATTTTTCTGTTACAAATGTTAATAAGCAACAGTATATAAATTGATCTGTAAATCTGCAACTACCTTTTGCATAATCAGATCCCTTATATGCTCTTTGTCTTCACTTCATTTCTTCTCTTTCCATTGGCTTCAACACTTCATCAATCTCTACTTTCTGACTTGGATTTCAACCTTTTCCTTCTTCACTACATTAATCAGTGACTCAACAACCCTTCAAATTGTCATCCTTTTCTTCATACAATTTCATCCTTTATATAGACTTTATTTTGCTTCTTAATCTCCTTTATTACATTTTCCTTTGATTAATCTCAACTGTATAATCATCTTCATAAACTAATTCAATGAATTTAGAGCTAAGTAAAACATTTTATCATCACCTCAAAACTTGAACTTTCTTGGAACTTGTACCTTCACTTTTTTCCACTTAGATCTATACCATAGATCATCACCTTGAATTTTCTTGATCGTAGATCTCATTAACTAACTCTTCCTCATCATTATAATCTTCCATCTCATCATAGCTCATCAGTAAATGGCATTCTGATCCTTGTATTAAATTTTTGTTCCTTGCTCGATGGTTAACTTCTTTTTCTTCAACCGAAACTTTGTTTACTTCGCTTGGTAACTGAAACTTTCTACTCGGTGTCTTGACTTCCTTCCACTTTACCAAAACTTACTTTCCTTTTACCGAATGACTTTTTCTTGCTCGGTAACCAAATTGTTTTTCTTACCAACTTAACCAATCTTCTTTACCGACTTGATATAATCAAATGTTTAGTAGAAAACAATTATATCAACATAACCTTAACAATGTGTGATCTGTATTAGCTACCCAATTAAGTTCTTCAACTTCACAACATTTCACTTCCTCTTCTTCTTTAACTTACTCAACTTATATCATACTCTGAATGATTTGGCAACTCAATATAAATTAGAAATTAATTGCTTGACATCAATGACAAGATAATAATTGATCTAATATTTCTATTATTTTGTATACCTATGATCTTAGTCGCTTTTATCATCATCACCATTAGTTATAATAACATCCTTCTCCTCTGCTTCCTCATAATTCTACTCTTCACTATCCTCCTTTGATACAAGGTCATATTTTACCCGAGATCTGCCATTTTCATCATTCTCAAAAAAATTCATTTTACCTTTCTTTTGTGGGATCAAGGCTACCTAACTAGTCTGGTAGATCTTTGAACCCTTGAATGTGAGCCCACATTCCCTTTTTCTAGTTCTTCTTCCTCCTTATTATCTTCAATTATGGTAATTGTAACCCCATTCTTATGGGACGCCTTCTGTGTTTTCATTCTTGAAGATCCAAGAAAATAAACAAGGATTTAGTATTTCTCGGGTGTAATAATAAGTAACTCATTAACTTGAGGGGAACAATAAAAATATTCTTAGCTTTAGGTTCAATGGGGACATTTTTGGCTTTAGGCTCTTTTGTACCAAAAGAACTACCTACCTCTAGCCTTCTAGGAGAATTCTTAATACATTGTATTTTGGGAGGAGTTGTGGAAGGGGGATGATTTTGTTGGTCAAAATGCAGAGGGATGCCATGTGAGTCTAAGACTAGAGCATGCTTATATAGGGCCATAATCAAACCTTAAAGAAGTGAAGGATATGTTCCCTTTTTAATGCTTTGTTACAATGAGGAAAATAAGAAGGGAACATTAATCTTTTCCCTGAGCCTAACATGGTTGAGCAGGGGAAAATGGTAACCATGTATCCTCATGTATTTACCCTCAAGATTAAAGTATCTCATTATATGCAAGCTAACCAAAGTGTAAGGAGGAGGGAGGTTCAAATGGTCAATATCCATTTTGGAATCTTTCTAGTTGCTCACCATCTTCTAGGAATTTATCAATGAAATTTTGATAATTTCCCAAAATCTTCTTCACAATGTCCATGCCAGTATTTTGCAAGCTTGTCGATTTGTCTATCAACTATGGAGAATCCTCAAACTACAAACTACCCACCATCACCGCTCCCCTAGACTAGGAATTTGTGAACATGGATGTAAGAGAATAATTGTAGCCTAGCATAGACATTAAGAATGGGGCCAAGCTAGACTGGATGAAAAGGTCCCAAAGGTCAAAATTCTTCTTAGGAGCCTCACAATTCACTAGTTTAGAATGCTTGTGAGGGCCTTCCATCTTGGAAATTGTTGGCATTAAGGGATGGTAACCGGTAAGATTACAATCGGTACATGGCAAAAGAGGTATTTTCATTGATTGGAAAAGAGGTGTTGACATTTATGATTAAGGACACCAATGTTGGATTTGTGAAGCAAAGATAGGTACAACTGACAACAACAAGTGCAAGGAGAGATTGGTTTGACAACCGGTGACACTGTGCAAGATAGAAGAGACTATATTTGATCATCAAAGCAACCAGTCACCAAGGGAGATGCAACTGATAACCAGTAACAGAAACCAAGGAAAGGATGCAATCGGTATAGACAAAGGAAAGAAAGGTGACAGGCCAAAGATCTTACCTGTGCACAACTTAAGGATCTTTATCGATCAAATAAAGACTTCGTCATGATAGATGAACCATGGAAGTCATAGTCAACAAATAGTTATCTAACTCTTTGACTGAGATTTATTGCATTAAATTCGGTAGACTTTGAGTTATCAAGACGATCGGTACGAGGCAAGATTGAAGGTTTTAGTGCTGGAGTTTGTGGCATTAAATCATGGAGATATCTCTTGTGAAGGAAAGCTTTTGACACACATTTGTCATTTTCTTTCATAAAGCAGATAAAACATAGCATGCATCAGATGTTTCCTCAATGAACTAATACTCCATTGGGTGATGGATTTGAAGGTGATCTTTAAACATATCATGCATGTAAAAATAAAATAGGGCAAGAAGTCTATATATTCCTTTGCCTGCCAAGAATATAGTTTTCCCTCGTTTTGCCAAAGTAAAGAGTGAACCTATATGATGAATAAGCTAAGGTGAAGAGAAAGGAGAAGAGAGAAGAGTGTGTAGAGAAGAACAACAAGAAAGGAGAACATACCTGCAGTGACCGATGATGTTTCTTAGTTGAGTATAACATAGATCTTATCAGGCTATGCAAAGCCATTTCTAAAAGGTCAAACCCTCTATTGTTCTCTAACAATTACAATAGCGAAATCCCAGTACTTTGGGTGGACATTAACAGGTCCCTTGTACTAAATCCCTTAACTAGGTGACATGTGTTCAGGTATTCTAAGTCCTCTAACCAGGCAGGCTCTAACATGCCTTATTGTATCAAATCCCTTAATCGGGTCGCATCTAACAGTGTGTTTGTAATCCTTTAATGGGGAAGGCTCCTAACATGGCGCACTTCAGAAGAGTGCAGAATTTGTGAGGTTTTCTCCCGATTTGGGTTTCCACGTGATAAATCTGGTGTTTCTTATTGGTTGATTGTTGGATGCTATTTTTATACTAGAATCTATTTTGATTACAGTTGGAGTATACTACATCATATTTGTTTTAAATTTTTTATAGGTGTTGATTCACCCCTCCCCTCTCAACACCGTTGTGGACTGTCAATTGTTATCAGAGCCAAGCCTCATTTCTTTGCTACTTAACTGCAAAAAGGAAAAAGTCAAGATGATGAGAAAGGAAGGACCAAAGTTCTCCAAGGAAAACTTTATTTTATGGTGCAATAGAATGAAGTTGTACATGAAGACCACCGGAGATCAATATTGGACTCATGTAACCAATGATTACATTGGACCCAATGGTACCCTTACTCCTGATGAATTGAAGATCAAGACAAAGCATACAATGGCAATGGATATGATAGCAAGCACGCTACCCAACTACGTCTATGCAGAGATTGAAAATCTAGATATTGCTCACAAGATGTGGGCCAAGCTACAATTAGTGTATGGTGGTGACCCACATGTACAAAGAGATAAGGTAGAAAGCCTCAGAGAAAAATATGATGACATGAGGATGAATGAGGGAGAATATATTGAACAATACAACAACAGAATCAAAGAAGTGATTAACTCCATCAAAAGCGCTGGTGGAAAACTAAGTGAGGAGGAGGTGGTAAGAAAAATACTATGAACACTAAGGCCTCAGTATGCCATCAAGATCTCAGCCATTCAGGAGCTCAGATCAATGACCACAGATCAAGTCACTCTAGAATCACTAATCGGTAAGTTAACTACATTTGAATTGAGCAATTTTGATAATAGCTTACCCATGCAAGAGGCTGGTTTTAAGTCTTCTATAAATACTTCTTCCACCAAGAAAGGAAGAGAAATCAATAATAGCTCTACTGATAAGATTGGAAGTCTTGTTAAGAATCTTCTCTCAGAAGAGATGGAGCAAGATGAGCTCAAAGCACTTATCGCTAGGAGATTTCCCAGAGGAAAGGGGAAATACAAAGGAAAGCTCCCACTAAAATGTTTCTCTTCTAATAAGATAGGACATATTGTTGCAAGATGTCCAGACAATGATAATAAAGACAAAAGCAATCGATTCAAGAACAAAGAAAAGAAGTAATGCTACCTTGCAAAAGAAGGAGTCACAGATAATGAATATGAAGACTCTGAAGATCCTGAAATTGCATTTGTTGCAATAACAAAAGAAAGCCCAGTGATAAGCGAATTGGCACTTATATCAAGATCTCATCATCATGATGACTGGATCATTGATAGTGGATGCACTCACCACATGACTGGTGATAAGAACAAGTTCATCAGTTTAAAGCTCAATGATGGTGGATCGGTAACCTTTGGTAACAATGCCCCCTGTGCTATCAAAGGAAAAGGTTCTATTGCACTTAGCAATGATGTTGTATGTGAATATGTGTACTGGGTAGAAGGACTTAAGTACAATTTAATGAGTGTTTCTCAACTAAACAACAAGGGGTTCTTATTGGAATTCAGGCAAGGTTCTTGTACTGTCAAGGACCATTCAAGAGCTCATGTTGCCACTGATAGATAAAGTAAAGGGAATCTATTCTATTTGGACTCAATGGAAGGAGAACGCCTCATTGCACCAGTCAAAGGAGAAACAAAGAAAATATTTCTTACAATCAAAGAGGACATTAGTTGGTTGTGGCATAAGAGGCTTTGCCACATAAACTTTGACAGTATTATCAAAGTGAGCAAGAATAAATCAGTAAGAGGACTTCGTGAGATTAAAAATCCTAATAGAGGTATTTGTAAGGATTGGCAATTAGGAAAGTTGACAGGAACAAGTTTCACTAGTAAATATTTTCCTGCTGAAAAAGTTCTGGATCTTGTACACACCGACTTGTGTGGACCTATGAGAACAAAGAGCTACTATGGAAACATGTACTTCATGCTTTTTATAGATGATTTCTCAAGAATGACGTGGACACTCTTTCTCATATAAAAATCAGAGGCCTTCCACATGTTTAAAATCTACAAGGCTCGAGTGGAGAAGGAGACCGGTAAAAGCCTGAAGTGTCTGAGATCAGACAGACAAGGTGAATACACTTCTCATGAGTTCACTCACTACTGTGAGGAACATGGAATAAAAAGGCAGTTATCTGCACCAAGAACTCCTCATAAAAATGTAGTAGAAAGAAGAAACAAGACGTTGATTGACTGTGCAAGAACCCTAATGATTCAGAAGGATCTCCCTCATCACTTCTAGAGAGAAGCTATCAACACTATTGTTTACATACTGATCCAAATTAAAGTAAAAAAAGGAACCAATAAGACTCCCTATGAACTATGGTTCGGTCACCCTCCTAGTGTAGGCAATTTCAGAATCTTTGGTAGCAATTGTTACATTAAAAGAGATATGTACTTTGGCAAGTTTGAGCCCAAGAGTGATGAAGGCATATTTTTGGGTTATTCTACCAAGAGTAAAGCCTACCGGTGTCTAAATAAGAGGACAAGAAAAACAAATAAAAATATCAATGTAAAGGTTGATGAATATTCAGAACCAAGAAAGAAGATCGGTCATAATGAACATGATGGTCTGCAGGATCACAATGATGGAAATCCTTTGGAATTCAATGAAATGACTACTACTAATAAAGGAGAAGAGCATGAAAATGAACCTTTGGAGCAGGATGACGTACCTAAAGATGATAGACCATCTCAAGATGATGAACACGAATTTTTTCATGACCATGTTGAAGATATTGCTCAATCGGAAGAACTTGACCGGGAAAAAAGACCGGTTCTTCCAAGGTATGTCACATATCACTCAACTAATAATATTATTGGTGACAAACATGCAAATGTCTTGAACAGGAAAAAGGCTAGAGAAAATATCTGTTTATTTTCTTGTATAGAGCCCAAAACCACCAAGGAGGCTCTGGAAGATGAAAATTGGGTCAAGGCCATGGAAGAAGAGATTGAGAAAATAGAGAAGAATGACACATGGATTCTTGTGCCAAGACCACAGGAAAATAATGTCATTGGGACAAAGTGGGTCTACAGAAATAAACTAAATGAAGAAGGAAAAGTGATAAGGAACAAAACAAGACTGGTCTGCAAAGGATATGCATAGGAGGCTGTGTTAGTATTGTTAAAAAAATTTGGGCCCTCATACTTCAAATTTTCGTGAAAACCTTGAATAAATTGACCTAGTAGAAAAAATGTCGAAAGCCCTAATTATTCTAGGTCTTGTTATGTTTGAACGTTACCTTTTTCATTCACTAAAGATACAAAAATGTATGTGTTTAAATAAAATCCCTCAGGTTGTCAACCTCATGTGTTTCGAGGTTAGGTTTTAAAGTGAGTCCCTTTTTATCAAATATTTCATGAAAAAGCTTTGGCTTTTCCCATTTTAATCCTGGCCATTCAATCCATTTTGATCTTGTGATCATTGCTATCCCTTAAGTCCCATGGTTGTCAAACTTTGTGACTTGCGGGGATGCGACTGAGCGACACCTGTCAAAGTGGGCCCGATTTCAAAAGCTACACTGTCACTAATGAGTGGATTGCATCTACAGTTGTCATAGTGCCTTAAAGCTAAGTTGGCCACTTGTTAATCCTTGCAAGACTGCAATAGCCGTTCGATTGGATAAAGGACTGGCGATAGTAAAGGTGGGACCAAATTTCATTAATGACCAATGATCGTCCAATGGAAGCTAATCTACGGTTGTTGCTTTCCCTTAATTTGACATCCCTGATAGTTCTTTGTTTGCGGGAATACAACTGAGTGACATGTGTCCTTTTTAATGACAGTTGCCAGTGGGTCCGAAGTCTTTAGGTGCTTCCACATGTTCACTTGCGAAGTGGGGTCACAAACTTTCAAAGGCGATAAAGATCTGTCAGATCTTGAAAGAATCAACGATAGGCGTTATGCCTTGATTGTAAGATGCTTGGTGTTTTAAGCTTACGGGGTTGCGACATGTTGACACCTGTCTAGGCTGAGTAAAGTTAAAATAAAGTGTGGGTTTTTTAGCACATGGGTATAATGAAATGTTCTCATTGGTCAAGAACTAAGCTTAGAGAATGTGTTAAAGTTTGTTGTGTGGATTTTGTCAACCGTTCGATGTGCCGGAAGGAATTTAATCGACTGTGTGTATTCAAATTTGATGTTTTGAGGCTGTTTCACGTCCTATGAACATTGTAGCCACCAGTTTTAGTAATGGCGAACTTAATGAGTTTCATGTGAATCGGCTGTCACGGGTTGGCAATGATTATATAGTCAGATTTGATCGTTGGAAATGACACCTTTCTTTCAATCTTTTGGAAAGCGATTTTTCTCTCTCTGCAAGTGTCGTCTGTGAGTTTTCTTTGCTGAAACGGTAGGCATCTTGAAGTTGAAAGCTCTCAGAATTTTTAAAAGAAAATTTTAGTAGTTGGAATATTGTCTGTTGTTGCTATCGTGAAATTATCTGGGTGATTTTTTATCTAGTCTCTATACATTTTCCTAAACCCAAATTAGAAGATGGCACCCAAAAGAGAGCTCTCAGGGAAAATAGAGTACAAAGACAGGGGTGTATTTGAAGATTTGCTTCAATTGCTCCCACATTCAGAGATTGAAAAGTCCAGGATGAAAGAATTAGTTCCCCAAAACCCTAGGGACTATGTTGATGATGGACTGTTTGATAGGGGATTATGGATGAGAGATGAAAAGGTAGGGGACAAATACAATGGCTTAATTTTATTTAAAGCTGCTTACTCTCAAAGAAATGCTTGTGCCCCCCTCAACAATATATGGCAGTTTGATATAGGGAAACTCATTGTGCCTGGAGTTTTTATGGATGTTGATCTCCTCATACAAATAGCTAAATGTTATGACCCTGTAACTAGATATGTTAGGGACATAAATGGAAAGGTTTTGATAAGCATAACATAGGATGAGATCAGACAAGTTTTTTCACTAAATGATCCTTCTGTTGGATTGGAGAAGATTGATTTTGAAGAATTTGGTAAAATTTACTAGGTGCAGAGAGACTATTTGAGGTCTGGTTCTTTAAGAGATTTCTTTGGCAAGATTGGTGCCATGTGTATGGTGAGTGCAAGCACACCTGAACCTTTCAGGTTAGATCTTTTCAGTTTAAGAGCACAATACATGTATAAGTCTTTGGCTTTGATTCTAGGACAGGATGAGGCCACACACATGCCTATCCCATACATGTTTATGATGGTGCAAACCCTACATCCCCACTTGACATTAATTTTTTGTTTTGCCCCTTACCTTGTAGACCTAATCTATCAGGGATTAATGGGGATAAAAAAAATGAACATAGGTAGGCCTTTTGGGTGGTATTCCATGTTGATGCATATGTTCTTGCACAATGGTGTTGAATTCTTCAGCAAGACAATGGATATTGTAAGGGAGAAGAATGGAGAAGTGTTACCAGTCCAGTTGTGGACTACGAAGCTATCATGGGATATGACTGATTCCAGTTACATCATGTTTAATAGAAATTTTGCTTCAAGGCTCAGATCCTTGTTAATTTTTGAGAATCCAAGAATTCCCATGGAGTTATTAAGGCTAATTAGGCCAAAGGAATATTGTAAAGACATCACCATAGTTCATAATTTTGGTGATATAATTTTGTATCCAATTTCCACAGTGTTCAGAGTATATGGTTGCAAAAAGACACCTTATATACTGCCTTATAAGGTCTCTTTGAAGATAGGATATGCAAAAATTTTAAGGCAGATTGGTGATCTCCAGGAAACATCCTTGACAAACAAAGGAAGGGGAACTTTGTTCCCAAGCATTACAATAGCCCACCAGTACATTATTGTTAAACAGGGATGGGTGCACTTGAATAAAGTTCTGCAACCTTATAGAATGGCTACTGTAGTAATAAGGTGCACAGATAATGAGGGTTTTTTTATCTAGGATGTTTAAAGAGAAAACAAGGTGTGTCAGCATGGAACATCAGTTCAACTTTCCTCGGGATATAGTTAGGAATGAGTTTGATCTTCAAACTCAAGAAATTAAAAAAGAAAAGTGGATAATCTATAAAAAGACTATAGATTTTATCCCGATTTTTGACAAGGAATATGACCCATTAAAGGCTTTTCAGCCATGGGCAAGGAAAGTGGATACCCTTATGGAACATTTTGAGTGAATTATACAAGCAGAAAATGAGAAGAAGGATTTGGTTATCAAATCTAATCTAGATAGGGCAAGAAGAATTTTAAGTCAGCCTGGATATACAAAGTTGACCCCTAGGGGGACATATACAATTCAGCAGAGCTTGATAAACAAAGGGATGAACACATGAAGGCTAAGTGCCTTGTGGACCAAAAATATGAAGAGAAAGTTATAGAGGTAGTAATGTAGTTTTCTCGTGACTTGGATCCTACAATTTTGTTTGACCATGCTAGAAGATTGCAAATATTGCTCACATCTTTAGGTAATCATAAGGCTGAGTTAGGGCCAATTTTGGGTAAATGGATAGGGAGGGCATCAAACATGAAACTTTTCTATATGCTTTCAAAAGCCCAACTTGATCCAAACCCTTTGATTAAACTGATACATAAATTTGTAAAGAGTATGGTTGAATTTATAATAATCTTGGATGATTTTGAGAGAAGATCCAATATGATAAAGAAAGAATTAACACTTTCAAGTTGTGAATTAATACCAGGGGTCTTCAAAAGAAATGGTGAGTTGAAGTAATTGCTCAAGTGGAGAGAGAGGATGGATGAAGATTTTTAAGTGAGAATGACAAGTATTTTGACTTTGGAAAACACTATTTTCTTCATCCACACCATCAAAGTACTAATAATTGCAAAATCAAGAGTTGATTTTATCCAGCAGGAAATCAGGCAGATGGAAAGCAAGTGGGAGCAGTTGTCTGAAAAAAAAGGGTTGAAATAATGAATTTTGTGTTCCCAAGTGAAGAAGTGTTTAATAAATGGAGATACTAGTACATGCCTCATGTTGAAAAGCCAGATGCTCCATCTACTTCTTGAGGTGAACAAAGGATTGTGACTCATAGTTTTGAAGTAGGTAAGATGTAAAATGTATTTATCACAGGAACAATTATGAAGGAAAGACAATCAGATTGTTTGAAAGGATCGAGAAAGGAATTAAAGACTTGAAGACAGGTGGCTCATCCACTAAATATTGGTCCAGGATTTGATTGAGTCACTTATTACCCTGCAAGGTTGTTGTAATTTTTAGGGTAAAGTTTTGTAAACCCTAATATGATCGGAAGCTTGTTGCATTCCTTGTCTATAAAAGGATTTTCCATGATCATATTAGGCATTGGGTGTTCAGGTGTCTAAAAGATAGAATTTTGAAACCCTAGCCCTCAGTCGAGGATTGCAATATTTTATATTTTTCCTTATCAAAGTAATAGAAGAAAGTACAGGCTGCTACCATTATTTGCAGGCTTGTTTCTCAAGATATATTTTATACAAATGATCAAAGTTTATTATGTTTAATACAAATTTCAGGTCTTTATCTCTCCTTTGTGTCAAATTTGTGAATTTATGAGTTTATTAGAGACCTATGCATGTGTGTTTTCATTTTGAGTTCTGATCTAGGGTTGGATTAAATACTCCTCTAAATGAAATACATGTTCACTTGATTTGCACAAGGAATATCTATAAGAAGGGAAGAGTTGAAGTATTTGTGTTTATGATTATGAATTAAGTTGTTCCAAGATCTTTGTATTTCCTTTATATTTTGGTGATATTAGCCCAATGGATAAGGCATTGGCCTGTATGAGTGCATCTTTAGTTTATGAGGATTGATTGAGATCATTACAATCAGAACTAGAACAATCAAAACTAGTTTTTAATCTTTATTTGTTGATTGGAGAAGTAAGTGTCCTACCCCAGTGATGGAGAGTCAATGAATAATAGGTTGTTATTTAGTACTTTCTCACTGATATCTATTGTTAGATCCAGTATCAAGTTAAGAATAGAGTTATACTTATTGGATCAGGTATACCTGCCTTGGTTCTGCTGAGGGGTAAAAGCACAATAAGTTGTCACCCTTTTACAAAGGAAAAGGGTAACAAAATCAAAGTTGTTTAACTTCAATAGTATGAAAATGACATTTATGTTTGGAATTTGAAGATGATGTAAACTAATTAAATGTGATAAAATGGATGAAGATTATGACTAATATTTTTAATAATTTTTTTGAATAAGAATTGATATATTTTTTATATTTTTTAAGATGATTTTTCAGTTTCTAAAAAATGCTGAAAATTAGGGGTCTAATTCCCACCAAAAAATTATACGTAAATATATATTTTTTTCCCTAATTTCAAAATATGTCATAGATGACATATATAGCTAGTGCAAGAAGAAATAAAAATTGGTTTGTGACCTATATTTTCCCTTTTATAACAATTAAAATTCCAACTCATTGAAATCGACAGTTTTCATCTCACAACATATTTTTCATAACAAATCTATCCAATCAAAAAAAGAAATATATATTCTTGAAGAGGACTCTCTCCTCTAGTGCACCATATATTTTTCAAATTTATTTAATATAATTTACTATTTTTTTCTTTCTCTGAATCAACATATCCTTGATTGTTAAAATACCTACTTGTAATATTTTTTAATTACACTAAACTATGTCTAATTAAAACACTATAAAATCTATATGAGGATATTCCTAACTCTGATCTCTACAAAAGAGTATTTTTTTATTTTTAGAAAAATATCATTAAAAAGAGTAGGAGTTATTGAAATGCCATTTTTATGCAATAATTTTATTTTTATGGTCATTGAACCTAAAGTTGTATAAAACATGCATTTAATAGACATTTTCAAGTGGAAAAGTTAAAGCACTTATCTAACTTAGCTAGAATGAATCTAGCTAGACCATATATTTGACCAAAATTAATTTTTAGTTACAAATACTAAAATTTAGATGTAATGATAAGTTAGCCTAAAAGGTGACACATGATTGTGCTTTTACCCCGAGCCAGAAGTGAAGAGGGCAGTCTTGTCCCTATAGTTGGTCCGGTTACCTATAGATTTCCCTATATTTGGAACTAACCCTTCCTCAAAATCAGTCTTAAGTATATTGGTGTCTCATGGAGTGTAAAATATTTTCAAGAACCAACAGGCTAGACTGGATTATGGTGAAACCTTTGCACCTGTGGCCAGATTGGAAGGAGTAAGAATTCTGCTTGCTTATGTTGCTCACAAAAAGTTCAAAGTATACCAGATGAATGTAAAGTCTTTATTTCTGAATGTGATATTGGAGGAGGAAGTTTACATTGAACAATCGGAAGGCTTCACATCCACACAAAAGAGTGGTATGGCCTGTAAACTCAAGAAGGCTCTTTATGGGCTAAAACAAGCGCCAAGGGCATGCTATGAAAGACTGCATTCATACCTCCTGACAATTGGATTCACAAGAACCGAGGACAACAGTAACATGTATCTCAAGACTAGAAAAGAAGGGAACATGATTGTTGAAATCTTTGTGGATGACATCATCTTTGGAGGAGATAATAGGATGAGTAAAGCCTTTGCTGAAGAGATGGAGAAAGAATTTGAAATGCCTATGATAGGAGCCATAAAATTCTTCATTGGACTACAAGACCATCAGCTAAAGGAAGGTATTTTTATTTCACAATCCAAATATGTAAAATAAATTCTCAAAACCTTTGGTGTGGAAGAATCAAAATCAGTTGGTACACCCATGATAACTAGCCTCAAGTTATCAAAGGAAGATGATGCAAAAGAAGTAAATGAGACATTGTATCAGTCTATGATAGGAAAATTACAGTATGTAGTACATAGTAGACCAGACATAGCACATGCAGTAGGCATTGTAGTAAGATTCTCTGCTAATCCAAAAGAGACACACCTAATAGAAGTGAAGAGGATTTTCAGATATTTGAAGGGCACTGAAGAGTATGGCCTATGGTTTCCTCACAAGGGAGGCTTCCAAATAAAAGTATTCACTGATGCAGATTGGGCTAGTAATATTGATGACAGAAAGAGAACAAGTGGTGGTGCACTCTTTCTTGGAGAGAGAATTCTATCTTGGACAAGCAAGAAACAAAATTGCATTTCATAGTCCACAACGGAAGCTGAATATGGTACTGCAACAATCAATTGCACACAGGTAATATGGATCAAACAATTACTTGAGGGAATCCAAGAACAAATACCTGAACCAATTGCAATTTACTGTGACAATACAAGTGCAATAAACATATCCAATAATCCTATCATGTACTCCAAAACAAAGCATATTGCCATCAAGTATCACTACTTGAGAGAGCAGGTACAAAATAAAGAAGTGAGATTGGAGTATGTACCCACAAAAGAACAGATTGTTGACATCTTCACAAATCCATTACCAAAGAGTACTTTTGAGTATCTCAGAGGTAAATTAGGGGTGATACCCCTTCTTGATCTTCAGTAAACTTGCAAAGGTGTTCATCAATTCATTATGCTTCAATGGAGGAATCCACCTCATCTTACTTGGATTGATGAATAAGAATGCTGCTCGAAGGGGGAGCAAATTTATTTTAGGTAGTCTTTTTTCTAGCGTTTGGCATTATTGTCAAAGGGGGAGATTATGACCAGACACTAGTGTGTGTGGATCTAGTAGTGTCATCATTTGTGATGGTTTTTGCCATCAATGCCAAAGGGGGAGATTGTTGGCATTAAGGGATGGTAACCAGTAAAATTACAACCAGTACATGGCAAAAGAGGTATTGTCATTGATTGGCAAAGAGGTGTTGACATTTATGACTAAGGACACCAGTGTTGGATATGTGAAGCAATGATAGGTACAACTAGTACAAATGATAACAAAAAGTGCAAAGAGAGACTAGTTTGATAACCGGTGACACTCTGCAAGATAGAAGAGACTATATCTGATCATCAGAGCAACTGGTCACCAAGGGAGATGCAACTGATAACCGGTAACAGAAACTGAGGAAATGATGCAACCGATATAGACAGAGGAAGGAAAGGTGATAGGTCAAAGCTCTTACCTATGCACAACTTAAGAATACATGCTCAACTTTATTGATACATGCTCTCTTAATAGAGTGAATCTTTTCAATCTCTTCTCCTTCTCATCATTCAGAAGTCTCATATCATCATATATTTTTATTATGTTCCTCTCAATGTCTGAGACCTTCACATTAGGGATTGATAAAAGGTTCACTACCGCTTGTAACTCTGCCTCTTTGATCTTTGTCTTCTCTATTAACTCTGATGTATGAATTTCTGATTTTGTACACTAAATGTACAATGCTTTTCCTCTTACCAAACATCTTCTTAATTCCTTAATACAAATATCTAGATTGTCTATATCATTTCTGATATTCTGACATACATCTTGAAATATTTGAGCATCATGGGCTGCTTGGGCTTTCATTATGGCTATATCTGATAGGGTAGTGAATTTTGTATCAAAATCTTTCACAACCTCTTTTGCTTTTCCTTGTGGATCTGCCTCACTGATTTGACTAGATATTATACTTTGTAGCTTCTCAGTTACCTCAAGTAATGTTCCTTCAAGGCTTTTTACCTTTTTGTTCTTCCCAATAATTTTGTTCAAAGATGAGATCAATTCTATTTGATCATCATCATCAACTTCTTGTCCAAGACTAGCAAATATTGTTTCAATCTACAGTTTATGTACTGATTATGTTGCTTCCTTAGGCTTAGGACTGATTATTGTATGCTCCTTAGGAATTTCTTGCTCTACTGCTACTGCATTATTATGTGGTTCCTCTTGTGTTATTTCTACCTCTTTCTCTTCTTCCTTCCTTGGTTCAATTTCTTCTTCCTCATTTACTGCCATGTCTTGCTGCTCATTAGTTGAATTGTCAACAATGTCTTCAAATATATTTTCTTCACTGTCCAGAGTGATGTTTGTTCCTTCTATATACATAGACTCATCCTCAATGTTAATAGATGGTGGTGGTGTTGGTGATGGATCTATCTGATGCTCTGCTTCAGTCGCTTGATCAGATTCATTAAAATGCTCACTAGGTCCAGATGTCATGACCTTCACAACCGCATGCTCTGTCTCTTTGTTTATTTCTTCATAGTTACCTCCCATTATTAGTATGGTTCTTCTTTTCTTTCTTAGATGGGTGCTAAGATTATTCATAATCTCCTTAAAATGTTTTTCATCTTTTATCTCACACAATTTCCTTACAAATCTTTCTCTTATCCCATTGTCTTCCTCTATTGCTCTCTTTTTCCTGTTCAGTAATTTCTCATACAAGTCAGCAGGAATCTTTCCTTTGATGTCATCAAATTTCTTAAATGCCAGTATCATGTGCCTAACAACTACATTCTCCAAGTTTAATTTCTCAAACTTATCATACATATCATAATATTTGTTCAGTTTAGTGAAATCACCTTCATTTATAATTAAAGGGTTCACTTTGTCAATCTTTGGTTTCCATTTCTTTCTAGTGCTTCATGCTTCCTCATCAGCTTTAGCTGCTGGTGTTTTCCTCTGAATAGGGGTAAAGATGGTCTTCTATCTTTTAACCGGACCACTTTCCATTTCCTTCACTCTTTTTGCCGATGGAGTGGTGGAGGATCTAGTGGATTTTCTCACTTCTTGCACTTCCACTTCTTCAATTTCTTCCTCTAAGTCTCGAGTTCCTTTAGTAGGGGCTGCAATAGATGTCAAGGGTGGAACTAATAGGATTTCTTTCTGTCCTATATCTCTTATTGTTGCTGTAGTCTGCTTCATAATCTCAAATTCATGCTCTGTCATGCCAGTGTCTTTAAGAATTTTCTTAATGGTATTGTCTACTCTTTTCTTAGATGTCTTATGTGCTTTCAGTGACTTTGCAGAGTCAAAGTTCTCCTCATATGTCCCAAATCTAGGACTCTTTGCATCCAAATTACCCTTAAGTAATCTGCTTATGTATCCTTCAATTTCAACTTTAGAAACTTCATATTCTAGTGGATCTACAACTTCCACTCTAGGTTCAACTGCTTAATGAAAGTAAAGTTAGTGTCAACCAAAAAACATATCTCATTTTTGTATTTCTCCACAATAGCTGGTGGAATCCTTGACCTTTTTCTCATTTGATTTTTAAAAGTTTTGGATTACCAAAGTGGCACTCTCATTCACTTTGTCTATAGGTTGTCTTAAATACACCTTGTTGATTATGTCCATGGTATTCCTGTTATCATTCCAATCCTCTCCAATAGTATATGGAAATATCCTCAACAAATGAAAAAACATATATGTGATCAAAGATGAGAATCTAAACTGTGAGTTCTTAGTGTAGGAAAGTTACTCAAAAATGTGAGAGCAAAATTATGATCCGAGTTATTGAAAAAAGAATTACAAGGTTCAACCTATAAAGGTGAACAAAACCCTAAAGCCTAAAAAAGCTAGGTTGCACATTAATAATTAATAAAAGAATTAATTATTAATGCTCCTAAGAGAAAGCTTAAGCACTAAAGAGTAATAACTTAACTAATTAAATCAATATTATTTAATTAGTAAGAAAACTAAATATTACTCTAACACCCCCCCTTAAGCTAAGCACAGGAGGTAAGCTAACCTAGCACAGCTATGAAAGCAGGAAATGGGTCCCGGCAACAAGGCCTGATTAGGTACCCAGTACAAGGAAATCTTTGTAAACTAGAGACAAAGGAGAAAACCCAGTGGGAAAAACCCCTCTCCAAAAAGAGATATAAAGGCAAGAAAAAGACAAAAACATGACTTCAAGAGACTCTCTCAAAGCTATAAGTACAATGTGTGTTGCCAACCCCCCTGTGAGAGAGGATCGAGGCTCCAAAGCCCCCCTAGAATGAAAGAACCCTTGGATCAATGAACAAACCACTGTGACTCCAATGCTGAGGAGTGAAATTCAGTGGACACTGAAGAGGTAACCTCGAAAGATGAGGTGTCACTGGAAGGCCAAGCTGATGCTCAAAGGAGTAAACATGAGGATCTTGAAAGGGAATCCCCAATGTAGGTGGTGTGACAGGTGTGCTGACACTGTCATGAAAGAGGAGATGAATGTCCTCTATAGAATCCTCAAAAAGTGCACCTGGTGGCTCGATGAATGTAGCTGGAGGGTTAGGCACTGCTGAAGAAGAATCCTGCTGAAGAGAAAAGACGTCAATAGGATGTGGTGTGGTAGTCATAGTAGTGATCTCAGGAGCAATACAAAGGTTCAAGCGACCTGACTACACCACATGATGCTCTCGCGAAAGAGGAGAGTTGTGCTTCGACAATGGAGATGGTGGACCAAAGTGTGAGAAGGTGTAGAGATGGGTGGAATGATCAACTATCCCTTTAGCAACAATGCCGCATGTCACACTATCCCGAATGAAGACTGAATCTGTAGTGAACTCAACTGTCTTCCCCGATCCACTGTGTAATCTGATAAATCGAGAGAAGTTTTACAAACAGATATGGAACATACAATACATCATTGAATGTGCCATCCTGAATGCCTACTGAACCTTTCCCACAGACTGTTAGGACAGTGTTATTCCCCAAGAGAATATGAGGAATGGGAGAAGCCTCAATAGTAGAGAAGACCCCTTGAGAAGATGCCATAGGGTGAGAAGCACCTGAATCCAGTATCCAAGGGACCTGCGAAGGGGATGCAATGGATGCCTGTAATGCATGACCCTATCCAAAATCCTATCCAGATGTTGAAGATGTGGAAGAAGACTGAAAAGCAGACCCTTGTGAGGTAGAAGAGCATGTAGAGGAAACAGTGCTCTTCTAAAGAAGAGCTTGCAAATCTGCAATCTGTTTCTCATAGCCATCAAATCTCTTCTGAAAATAATGTGACTCATCATGAGGTCCCTTCTGACAATAGGAACATGTAGGTCTCTCAGTCTTCTGGTTCTCCTTCTTAGAAGAAGATGGTGGGCCAGTAGAGTGTTGAGAAGAGGAATCTGATATCTGCTTCAGCTGCTACTTCTATGTACCCTGAGGTGTCTTGGCAAGAAATGCCTATGACTGTGAACCTATAAGTGAATCCATTTGAGTTTTCTTGGGCTGCTCATGATTCAACCTATCACAGAATGTCTCAAAAGAGGGCATAACATGTTGTGCACCCAGTGCATCCATAGTGGAGTAGAAGGTAGAAGTGAAAATCTGATAAGGACCTCGAAGCTTTGAGAGTATGAGAAAGATACACTCATCATCTGACTTCATCTTTCCAGAAACTTGTAAAATAGATCGAAGAGACTTTAACTTCATGAAGAAGTCCTCAATGTTGGTGAATGATTCAGGTACCAAGGAGGTGAACTCTACATTTATTTGTAGAACCCCAAACTCATTCATTGTGCCAAACAAGGTGGAAAACTTGTTCCACATAGCCCTAGGTGTGGTCAAACCATCAAGGTGGAACAACAACCCATCTGAAATATTCAGTGCAATGAGGCCCATTGCCTCATCCATCCTATTTCTCTGCATAAGAGCCTCATAAGGCCTTTGTAGAACTGGCGGAGCCTCATCAAGGCATGACCATAACCCTTTCTCCATAAGCAATCTAGTCATCTGTCCTTTCCAAGTGTGGTAGTTGTGAGGTGTAAGACGGGCAATGGAAGGGTTCGCCATTGAGAGAAAGAAGATGGAAGTAGAAGGGTCTTTCTAAAGTAAATGATAGAAAGGAAAAAGACCCCCCAAAATAGAGAAAAATATCCCTCGTACACCAAAAGATAACGTAGAGAGCACAAAAAACAAGAAAAAAACCTAGTGACCTGATGCAATATGGAGAGAAACTAAAGCCTCTACTTTGATGTGAAAAACAAGAGCTCAAATGCCCAAATCATAAAATGAAACCAACATCATCGTCTCCATCTTAGAAAGAGCTTTTCGGTGATATTTCATTTTCTGAAAAATGATACCATATGCAAAAGTTATGGCCAAAAAACCAACTACACCTCTGAAATGGAGCTCTCTGGAAAAACACATAGATGGGAATAAATTTGATGATCGTCTGCACGTCAAGGACCTGCCTCGCCAGAAAATTTTTGTGGTCGCTGGGAAAATTGAAGTTGTCAAAAAATCACGTCAACAGTCGGGATGTTGACGTCACTGGCAGCTAGAGACTTGTGGGCGGAGCACAGGTGGAGTTGCTAGGTGGAGGCGGTGCTACGACCAAGCGAAGGTGATGTTGTGGTCGGGCAGAGGTGATGGCCTGACCGTGGTGGCTCCCGAGTGGGCCGCTGGTGGTGCACTGGGTGGCACGCTGGCTGTGCGTGGGTGGCGCGGTGGCGGCGCGTTCTGCCTGCATCCAAAAAACCTTAAAACAAGGTTGTTTTTTTTTTGTCTCAAAATTTGTGTCGTACGACCTAGGAGAGGGAAAAAAATTTCCCAGAGGCTACTGTGGCAAAAAATGACAAACTTTAATGAAAATTGAATCTCTCGGGCCTTCTGGGCGCGATGGTGAGGTCCGTTTGGGCCCAAAATGCTCCAAAAAAAACTTCACCTCCAGATTGATGACAGAAACCCTGAAAGAACTGAGATTTTCTCCTACGAATCATTGCTTAAAAAAACACCTGAACAGGCAGCAATAGTTCGGCTCTAATACCATGTAGGATTTGAGAGATACAAATCCATAGAACGCCAATAATACCTGCATGGAAATAACCTGTTATAGGAGAGAAGTAGAAAGAAGGAAAAAATAGAACTCAGAAGTTACTCAAAAATGTGAGCAAAATTATGATCTGAGTTATTGAAAAAAGAATTACAAGGTTTAACCTATAAAGGTGAACAAAACCCTAAAGCCTAAAAAAGCTAGGTTGCACATTAATAATTAATAAAAGAATTAATTATTAATGCACCTAAGAGAAAGCTTAAGCACTAAAGAGTAATAACTTAACTAATTAAATCAATATGATTTAATTAGTAAGCAAACTAAACATTACTCTAACACTTAGTTTTCTTGATCTTCTCAAGGTTCTCTATCAACTGAATTCTCAAAATTTCACACATGTCTACTTGAACTTTCTCAACACACACAAGATAGGTTGCATGTACCATGCCAACCACCATATCATCCTCTCTATAATTTGAACATAACTTTGAAGTTAAAATCTTGCACACATATCTAACATCATCTTGTATGATCTTGCTGATTACAATTCCTCTTCCATTGTAAGATGACTTAGTGTTATCCAACATAGTTTTCTTCACATTTTTCTCATTAAAAGGAATTACTCTAGATTTAGATAGACCAGTTACCTCATGAATAAGGTCTGCAGTGATGTCCATGGCTCTATCATCTAACCAAAATTTCCCATTGTGAATCCTTCTCAATATTATCTTAGTCCATTCATCATCTTGAAATTCATAATGTAGTGTGTACTTAATGATATCAATATCTTTCAAATGTTCAAACCCTTCTTTGTATGACATGTCATGTTTATAAATCTTGTTGTATTCCATAATCAAACTACCATCTCCTATGGTTTCAATCTTGCATTTCAAATAACCTCTTATATCTTCCAAGTGCAAAACTTCATCTAAAATGGATGACAACACTAAACTAAGGTCTTCTTCCAAGGGTTCTACTGGTTCCCTTTTTATTCTAGGTCTGATTGAATCTTTGATATGATGGACAAGTGATGCATCCATGATTCTTATAAAAACACAAATGCTTGATAGTGATTACTTAGCAAAATACCTCAGAAATGCGATTTAGGGCTTTGCGTAGATCTGGCAAGAAATCTTTCTCCAAATCCTGCAAACTGCTCTTAATCTCCATTGAATCGCTCTCCTTATCACTTATAATCACTTGAATGATCAACTAATACTGATCATAGGCTTTTATCCTTTAGATCTTTCAAGATTTTGACATCGCATTAAATTTCTTTGACGCTTCATACCAAAAAGTTGTTCCTGGTTACCTGCAAAACTTCATTCTTTCCGTGTACTCGCATACATTCATATAAATTCATGCACTCTTAACCATAGCATAATTACATCATATACTAGCGCATACTAACTTCCCAGGACTTAATTCAATCTACTCTAACTTCTACACTATTCTAATACTCTACTCTAATACATAATTCATGAAATAATAACTTCAAATGAATTGCGATGAATTAGGAAATGATTTACACTTACTATCAGATACTTCACCTGTCTAATTTACTGGTATACTGAGTGTGCTCTCTTGATCTATGACTTTAACAAATTTAACTTCTTTTGAGTTACTACAACATCCTTTCTGATTGTTGTTTGTATCCACATTCCTTCTTGTATAGTTTCTAGGATTAGTGTTCCTCATGTTGTTCATTCTGCAAAATCTTGTTTTATGACCAAAGTTATTACATATCTGACAAACTACTCCATTGTTTCCATATTTAGGTCCTGATTGACTGATTTGTGTTCTACAATTTCTAACAATATGTCCAATCTTGTTGCATCTATAACACATAACTCCATTCCTTTTGTTCATGTCTCCAATAGGTTTCTTATCTGCATGGTTAGTATCTCTGAACATTCTACTACTATTATTATCATTAGATCTAGGTTTCTTACAATCAATAGCTTTATGTCCAAAACCATGACAATTATAACAATAACCAGAGATAGGTTTGAATTGCTTACCTGTGCAATCTTTCTTCATATGTCCAAAAGTATTGCATGAAAAACATCTACCTTTGAATTCTCTTTGCATATCTTTAGGTGGTTCATCTTCTTTAGGTGGATTAGGTATATCTTCAGATTTGTTAGCTTCATTAGATTTCTTTTCAGATTTTCTCTAAGAGGGTTTTAGATCTAGTTCTATACATTCTCCAATCTTCTTAGGTGAATTATATCCAAGACCAGTTGTATCATAGAATGGTTTTTGATAAGACATTTGTTCATCAATCTTTTCTCTACAGGAATATAGTTTCTCAAGATGTTGTTTAGACTGAGTCAATTCTCCTTTCACAATTGTATTGTACTTTTCAAGTTCAGCATATTGCAATTTTGTTTTCGCAAGTTCAGATGTCACTTTACTAAGTTTAGACTTCAGATTTTCATTTTCAGATTTCAGATTTGATTAATCTTTGCTATTTTCATTTTTCAGACTTAACTTCAGATCTACAATCTTTAACTCATGTTTAAGGATTTCATTTTCTTTCTTCAGCTTTGAAACTTCATCACAGTCCTTGACTTGTAGGTTCTTTCTTTGATTTCAAATCTTCCATTTTTTCTTTTAGCTTCTCAATGTAGTTTTTCGTATCATCATATTTCCCTTTCAAAGTATCTCTTTCTTCAGTAAGAATATCAATCTATTCAAGAGCTTCTTTAAGATTCTTCTGCAACTAATCCATATCCATAGAGATCTTACTCAAGTTGTTAGGCTTTCTCTGAGAATATCAATCTATTCAAGAGCTTCTTCAAGATTCTTCTGCAACTGATCTATATCCATAGAGATCTTACTCAAGTTGTTAGGCTTTCTCTGAATAACTTTGTTCTGAGTAACTAAGCTTTGATACCAATTGTTAGAAACAGGAAATATTGAGAGGGGGGGGGGGGGGGGTGAATCAGTATTTCACAAACTTTTACTTTTGCCCAATTATGGATATAACAAATTAACTTGAAGCTTGCAAAAAAAATTAAACTAAGAAAATTGAATAACAAGCATAGCAATAAACTAAATGAAGTCATAACACCATGTTTGTTCTCGAGGAAACCCTGGCCAAGGAAAAACCCCGGTGGGGATGATACCCACAACTAATCCACTAATCAAAAGTATTTGGTTAAGGATGTTGACCCTGTTAAGAGTCTATTACATACATATAGTGTCTTTGTTCTGGTTAAGGGACTTTAGGCCTTGTTAGAAGCCTCAACCCTGTTAGGAGTTGGTATTACAAAATAGTCCATGTTTGCAAGATGAGCTCACTGCCCAAACATGCAATATACAATTATATATGAATACAAAGGTAAATTACATAGCCTTTTTTCGCTGTCGAATAGCTTTTCTATTCTTATTTAGCTTTCTAGGCTCTTCACTTTCATATAAAGAGTCTTCTTTCTTTCCTTCTTACAATATACAACTTCGCATTACATAACATTACAACATTACATCATTCATTCATTCATTCATACTCCTTCGCATTACATGCTTCTTACATATATACAAGTTATTACAATTAATAACTTTCAGTCGGCTTACAAAACATAGACTCTTTCCAAAATACAAAATTAATTCATGTTGCCTAAGGGTTAACATCTAAGATGTCATCCCTTATATTGTTAAGTCTGTTGGAGCTTTTCCTTGCAGGACCAAACATGAATCAAATGATGGGCTTGATTCTTAGGGTAGGCACTCAAGTTTGACAAGAAAACAGTCCAATTGATGAGGATTGAAATGAATCCTCCTTCTTCTTTGAGCTCCACATCACTCAGGTGGGTATTGCCTTATCTGCACACTCAAGACACCTCATGATAAACAACAGGCCTGCAGATACATTAGTGTGGAATAGTCTTCAAACCCCTTCAGGTAACTTGTACCCCAATGAAGCAAATTCTTGTGCAACAGCCCTACTTGCATAGAATGAATCTGAAGACTAGAAAGGACCTCCTATTACTACTACCAACATGAAAGGGAAAGGTATTGGTAAGGATGAATTTTGTGTTTGATGACTGAAAGGTGATTATATAGCAAAGACCATATCAGTGCCTAATCCTTTGGGCAGAAGAGTCTAACATAAATCAACAGAGGGGTTTCTAAGAAATATAGTGATATGCCTTACAAACCACATACAATTTGGATAGAGTGCCTTACAAACTATCCCCTCAATCCTAGATTATTATCATCAAGATCCCAATAAATGTGTTCATTCCCTGAAATTGCACATAAGGATTTAATCCTTTCCTTGAAAGAAACTCATGCAACAATTAGAATAGTTGCCTTACAACTAGTATGTTTTATATGCCTTACAAATAGAAGCATACAAGAATAAACACAAAGCAAAGAGACAATAATAGAACTAGGATAGAAACTGTATTGTATTTCATGAGAGTGTATCAATACATACAATGAAAACTCTTCACTCAAAGACTCAAAATGAGAATCTGCTATATACTTATGTTTTTTGCATTTAGCATCAAGAGAATGGAATCCCTTGGATTACCAAAAACTAGAACCAGGAACCAAAAGATTCAAAAACCATAAAGCTTGGGAACCCAAAAATATCTTGGAACCCTTACAAAATTAGAACTCTTACTACTTATACCACTAGCCACCTTGGGAATCTCAAAGAGATTGCATGAAGCTTAGGGTGACTAAGGTTTGGGTTACAACAACTAAATTTGAAAACTCACTGGAGGGAAAACCAGCACCAATCTGTCAGAAACAAGAAAGATCCACAAGAAAGATAAAATCTTCAAATCTGTACCCAGGATCACAAATTCATCATGAATAATAGTCTGACCAGACCATCAAAACACCTCGAACCAAAAAAAACTATCCTCCCCCACAAGAAAAAACATCTGCAAGCAATCACCCAACTCACTGGACCACACTGCAACAATCGATGCCACCAACCAGATCAAGAAACGACCAGAAAACCATAAATTCTGGGTAGCTCCTGTTGAAAAATCATTTTGATATTCAAATCTATAAAGAAACGGCTAATGACATGGTGCCAGACACAATCGACAGCCATCATTTGAACTCAGATCAACTTTATATCCCCGCCGTCAAATCTTCATTTTCCCGGGCATCGACAAGATTAACCGCAACAGGAATCAGTTACATTTGTGCTTGGTTGCATGATTGCAAGGCACCAAACTTGCCCTTGTGATCACGCAACCGCAACCACTTAACCGTGCAATGCCAATCACAAACCCTCCTGAGAATTCATCGGCCCCACCACCAGTCAGCGACCAACTAGAACCGAACAACTCGGCAACACCCGCACAGTGGACCCGCCTTAACTCCGCAACCGCGACGTCCAAACAGTTGTCACATGATCGCATAGCCAGGAAAAGGGCTATGCGAACATGCGACAAGCCTCCATGTCAGCACCATGTCACCGCTCCCCACCAACGTGGCACCCTTGTCGCATGATCGCATGGCTGAAAGATGGCCCTTGCGATCATGCGACAAGGCCACAAGACTGCCACCTTGTCACCCACCAGTTTGCCAGCAGGACCATAAAACTTCCACCACTAATGGGCCCAGGAACAGGTGTCAACCGGTCGCATGATCGCATGTCAGAAAACTCTGACATGCGATCATGCGACAACCAACCACAGGCCGCCACATAACTACCTCCAGGACCACAGCCCTTCCGCCAACGGGCCCCAGCAAGAAAAAAGGTAACCGGTCGCATGGTCGCATGTTAGAAATTTTTGACATGCGATCATGCGACAACCAATCAATTTAAAACTTTCAAAAACCCGGGCCCACCAATAGGTCGTAGCTGCGCAGATAGGAAACGCTGACAAAGAGGAAAAAGTGCGAGGTCGAAAACACATAGGGTTTTCAGTGAGAGATCGAAAACACACAGGGTTTTCGACAAAAGATCGAAAACATCATGGGTTTTCAAAAACATTGTGGGTTTTCGACACCGAGGTAGATTCTAAAATTGTTTCCTGCAGACCTTAAAACTTGAATATCTCCCTGGGTTTTACGATTTTAGAGATGTGATTTGAACTGGAGCCGGGTGACAACATAAAGAAGACAGGGATAAGAGCACACACCATGAAACATTATGGATTTTCTTCACAAAATAAAACTGTGTATGCAGGCTGGCAGGACAACAAAACAAAACTTTGCAGGGAAAAGGCCATTTTCATTGGATTTTTGCTATGACAGGAAAATGGACCAACAGTGGCTCTATCTGAGGATGCATGCCTCTTGCAGGCATGGCAAGAATCCAAATCTCTGGGAGAAGCAGACCACCTACTAGGAAAAACACAGAGACCTCAAAAGACACAGGGACACAACAGGAAAAGGGAAAACTATACAAAGTGTACACTTTTTACAAGAAACCTGCAGCAACAAACAAGAGTCAACTCCTGCCTCTGTCAAAAATCTGATTCTCATTTCTTCCTGCATGTGGCACATCAGGCATTCTATTTTCATTTGTTTCACCAGGTATGTCAACATTTTCAACCAGCCTATCAGGTAAAACAAAATAACTATCTTCATAGTGCATGTAAAAATTTTTAGCACACCCCTCTTTTTGCTCACTATGAAGAAAAGATTCAGCATGTCCATGAATAGTACCATCAGCTAAGAACCTATTCTTCTCTACTGACTCATGTATGCTATCAATTGGAAACACAAAAGCCTCATATTCTGCCTGCAGAAAGGCCTCATTCATACCTCGACTTTGTGTTTCCATAGGTGTAACCGGCTGGACCTTGAATGAATAATCAGACTGATACCCACAGATGGAAAATGGGCATCCTGATTCAACTGGATCTGAGACCTCCACATGTTCTTCAAACAAGGGATTGATAACTCCATGCAATGCACCATGTTGAACATCATGACAAAAAATGGGCTAATAATCATCATAGTCTTCATCATATAAAGTGTTAGTGAACACTTTAAACTCACTACCCATTTTAGGATTATTTAATAACCCATCACTTAAACCTTCAGGTTCAAACTCACTGACATCACATTCAATTATCACTTCCTTATCTTCATACTCCTCACTGAAGGAGTGCTCACTTCCACCATTACTTTCTTCTTCCCATGATGCATCAGATTCATATGAGGATACATCAACATCACTGCCTTCATCATCCTCACCTGAATAACCACTGAAATCACATTCAGACATCTCTGAATGAATGGATGATCCTACACACCTTGATTCTAATTCCTACTCACTGCCACAATCTGAATACTCCTTTGACAAAACTTCATTAGAAGAAGTACCCTTAGCATTAGATATGGGTTTCTCTGAAATACAACTTGTATTCCCTTTTTGCTGACGATCCTTTTGCAGCTTATTCCATTCATCATCATCAGCAAACTCCTCTAAGAATAACCACTTGAATTCAGTCAAAGAAGAGATGTATTTTGGGGGCAGATTTAGATACCAATTTGATGCAACCCCCTTGAGGGATCTCCCAAAAAACATCATACTAACATCCTCATCAAAAATTTGATATTCTATAATAAATCTATAGAATGCTAGGACATGCTTCACTGCTAAATCAGACTGACAATCAAAAATAGGAATCAGATCCAAAAGCTCACCAGGGAAAGAATGAGGAGACCTTGGAAGAACATAACTCAAAGGTCTATCCAACTTGACAAAACCCAGTCGCCTAAACTGGCCTTTCCCTTGATTATCCATTGGATTTGAAACAAGATGAGAGCCACTCATCTCATTTCAGTCTTCCCTTTATACTAGCACTGAATACTTGATAGGGAAACATTGTAATCATAAATACCTGGAAGTTTTGCAGCAGAAAACTTTGTTGACTGGGAAGACATGGCAGATCTAGAGCTCACCATGCAGCTCCATTAGGTTATTTGATATATAGAGTCGCCACCTCCTTGAAGAGGAAGATATTACACTGATTTTTTATCTTCTTCCAATCAATACACAGAACTTCATAGGGTTCACTGCTTATCAGAAACTGCACTGATCAAACAGAAAAAAAATCAGAGCCACCACTCACAACTAGGTGAGAAAATTTAGCAAATGCTTGTTTGTTCTTCTGACTCTTTCCAATGGTTCCCCAGCAAAGTCACCATTTTGTTGGAGCTTTTCCTTGCAGGACCAAACTTGAATCAAATGATGGGCTTGATTCTCAGGGTAGGCACTCAAGTTTGACAAGAAAATAGTCCAATTGATGAGGATTGAAAGGAATCCTCCTTCTTCTTTGAGCTCCACATCACTCAGGCGGGTATTGCCTTATCTACACACTCAAGACACCTCATGATAAACAACAGGCCTGCAGATACATTAGTGTGGAATAGTCTTCAAACCCCTTCAGGTAACTTGTACCCTAATGAAGCAAATTCTTGTGCAACAGCCCTACTTGCATAGAATGAATTTGAAGACTAGAAAGGACCTCGTATTACTACTACCAACATGAAAGGGAAAGGTATTGGTAAGGATGAATTTTGTGTTTGATGACTGAAAGGTGATTATATAGCAGAGACCAGATCACTGCCTAATCCTTTGGGCAGAAGAGTCTAACATAAATCAACAGAGGGGTTTCTAAGAAATACAGTGATATACCTTACAAACCACATACAATTTGGATAGAGTGCCTTATAAACTATCCCCTCAATCCTAGATTATTATCATCAAGATCCCAATAGATGTGTTCATTCCCTAAAATTGCACATAAGGATTTAATCCTTTCCTTGAAAGAAACTCATGCAACAATTAGAATAGCTACCTTACAACTAGTATGTTTTATATGCCTTACAAATAGAAACATACAAGAATAAACACAAAGCAAAGAGACAATAATAGAACCAGGATATAAATTGTATTGTATTTCATGAGAGTGTATCAATACATACAATGAAAACTCTTCACTCAAAGACTCAAAATGAGAATCTGCTATATACTTATGTTTTTTGCATTTAGCATCAAGAGAATGGAACCAGAGAATGGAATCCCTTGGATTACCAAAAACTAGAACCAAGAACCAAAAGATTGGAAAACCACAAAGCTTGGGAACCCAAAAATATCTTGGAACCCTTACAAAATCAGAACTCTTACTACTTATACCACTAGCCACCTTGGGAATCTCAAAGAGATTGCATGAAGCTTAGGGTGACTAAGGTTTGGGTTACAACAGCTAAATCTGAAAACTCACTGGAGGGAAAACCAACACCAATCTGTCAGAAACAAGAAAGATCCATAAGAAAGATAAAATCTTCAAATCTGTACCTAGGATCACAAATTCATCATGAATAATAGTCTGACCAGACCATCAAAACACCTTGAACCAACAAAAATTGTCCTCCCCCACACGACAAAACATCTGCAAGAAATCACCCAACTCACTGGACCACACTGCAACAATCGATGCCACCAACCAAATCAAGAAATGACCAAAAAACCATAAATTCTGGGTACCTCCTGTTGAAAAATCATTTTGATATTCAAATATGTAGAGAAACGGCTAATGACATGGTGCCAGACACAATCGACGACTATCATTTGAACTCAGATCAACTTTATATCCCCGCCGTCAGATCTTCATTTTCCTGGGCATCGACAAGATTAACCGCAATAGGAATCAGTTACATTTGTGCTTGGTCGCATGATTGCAAGGCACCAAACTCGGCCTTGCGATCATGCGACCACAACCACTTAACTGTGCAACGCCAATCACAAACCCTCCTGAGAAGTCATCGGCCCCACCACCAGTCAGCGACCAACCAGAACTGAATAACTTGGCAACACCCGCACAGTGGACCCGCCTTAACTCTACAACCGCAATGTCCAAACAGTTGTCGCATGATCGCATAGCCAGGAAAAGGGCTATGCGAACATGCGACAAGCCTCCATGTCAGCACCATGTCACCGCTCCCCACCAATGTGGCACCCTTGTCGCATGATTGCATGGCCAAAAGATGGCCCTTGCGATCATGTGACAAGGCCACAAGACTGCCACCTTGTCACTCGCCAGTCTACCAGCAGGACCACAAAACTTCCATAACTAACGGGCCCAGGAACAGGTGTCAACCGGTTGCATGATCACATGTCAGAAAACTCTGACATGCGATCATGTGATAGCCAACCATAGGCTACCACATAACCGCCTCCGGGAACACAACCCTTCTGCCAACGGGCCCCAGCAAAAAAAAGGTAACTGGTCGCATGGTCACATGTCAGAAATTTCTGACATGTGATCATGCGACAACCAATCAATTTAAAACTTTCGAAAACTCAGGCCCACCAACAGGTCGTAGCTGCGCAGATAGGAAACGCTGACAAAGAGGAAAAAGTGCGAGGTTGAAAACACACAGGGTTTTCGGCAAAAGATCGAAAACATCATGGGTTTTCAAAAACATTGTGGGTTTTTGACACTGAGGCAGATTCTAAAATTGTTTCCTGTAGACCTTAAAACTTGAATATCTCCTTGGGTTTTATGATTTAAGAGATGCGATCTGAACTGGAGCAGGGTGACAACATGAAGAACACAGGGCTAAGATCGCACACCATGAAACATTATGGATTTTCTTCTCAAAATAAAACTATGTATGTAGGCTGGCAGGACAACAAAACAAAACTTTGCAAGGAAAAGGCCATTTTCATTGGATTTTTTCTATGACAGGAAAATGGACCAACAAAGTCATTATTTTGATAAACAAAATAATCCCTTAACTTAATATTCTCATTCTATCTTCTTGCTCTGTTCAGGTCGACTTCAACATTGTATTTGTAATTCTTTAATATCTTCTTACGTACATGTCGTACAAACTTGCGCTCTCACACGTGGCTTTGATACACAGAATTATCCATGTTCAAGTGTGCATGCATTGAACCTACTTCTGTGAATGTCGCTAACCAAAACTATCTTTGATTAGTCTGGTGAACACTGTTGTACTTAGACAATTTTCACTTGCGCTCATACAAAATTGATTCCTTCTATTATGCGATCATCATGGTGATTATATGTTGCCATAATGACAACAATCTGATATCCTACTTAACCAAATTGCCAACAATCTCCCCCTTTGTCATTGGTGGCAACATATGGGAAAATTGGCTAAGTCCCAAAACAAAATTTTAAGATACAAAATTTGTGGCCATAGAAGTTTACACAACTACTTATATCTCCAAAATACTTATATCTCTGAAATATCTATACTCCCCCTAGGAGTATACTTCATGCTATACATATACAATCTATACATACAATTTTCTGCTACTACTTCTCCCACTTTAACAACAATGACAAAGAAGTAAAAAACTTATGTCAAAATTTGTTTTACCTTAAGATTTCAGGATTGCAAGGCATGTATATCCATGAGTATAATAGTTTACGTAGAATGACATGCATTGCCCTGGATGCTATGTATTCAGATATGACAACACTTCAAAGCCCAAATTTTTTCAGCTGGTAGATAATT
Organism: Chamaecyparis obtusa; assembly: GCA_027943335.1. NCBI lineage: Eukaryota > Viridiplantae > Streptophyta > Pinopsida > Cupressales > Cupressaceae > Chamaecyparis > Chamaecyparis obtusa. Next base: position 963,122 of record BSBK01001997.1, read on the forward strand.
GCAGATTTGAATCATGTTGAGAATTTTTTACAATTTATGCAAAAAATTATTTGTGTGTTTGTGAAAGGCTATGAAATACCAATGCACCAATATAAGATGGGCAAGCGAGGTAGACTACTTCTAGTTAAAAATGCAAATTTTGACAGGATTGTTAAATCTGTTAGTGATCATTTGAAGTCAATTTCCTACCAACTTTCAACTGAGATTTGTGAAAGATTCCCTCAAGAAGAAATTCTTGAAGCCATGGGTTGTGTGTTTCCTAATTTTTTGAAAAATGTTAGAGATAAACAAACTGATACACATAGCTTTCATAAAAAAATTGATGAATTGGTGAGAGAGTTCTCAAAACATGCAAATTGCAATGAACAAGCAATTGAAGGAATTTTAGATTCAGCTAATCTTCAAAAAAAAATTGTAGACAATTTGCATCATGTATGAAAATACAGTTGAAAAACTTGGAGAATCCATTTGAACTTGGTGTGATAACCATGCTTTGGAAAAGGATAGAGCAGAGTGAAGTATTGTGTGATTCAATATCAATATATTTCAAACTTGTTGATTTATGTCAAACAATGATATTGGGGTCAATGGAAGATGAAAGAGTTTTCAGTGCATTGGGGTTTTTGAAATCAAAGATCAGAAACAAACTAGACAAAAATTAGGAAACTTGCTTGAGGTTGTTTGTAACTCAGTACAATGTTAGATATTTTCCTTATGATAGGGCATTGGCAATTTGGAATTCCATGCATGAAAGACGAGGGCTTTGCAGTAGTTCAAAACCTGGTGGTGATGCTGCTAGTTTTGAGTCAAACGATGGATCTCGATCCTAGACTCAGAATGAAGATAAATAATTTTTTTGATTTTGAATACCTGACTTAGAATGAAGAGGAACCTGTTACTTCTAGTCAATTTCAAAGGCTGGATTCCATGTGGGATTTAGAAGTGCCAGACTACTCACCGAGTCAGTGAAGTGATTTGGTATTCAATTAATAGGTATTTATACAAAATCACAAATACTTCATATAATGTACTTCTTGAATCTTGACTCATATTAATAATTACATTTACAATTTACAAAACTATTGTTCATGATTTTCGTAATTTGAAGTATAATGTATAATGTTCATGTTATCGTATTGAAATTTGAAGTATAAGGGCGAGGTTACATTCAAAACTTAAGTTTTTGTGTTTCTAAATTAGTAAATAATTTGTATTAATTTCTAAAATGGTACAATTAAGTTTTTTTACTATGGGTTGAATCGTTAAAAATCCCCCCTTTGTTTCTCTTAGTCATGCCCAATTTATAGTTATACTGGACGGTTGTGGTTTCCCCAATAGGGGAAGCGACAAGCTTCCAACCATTTACAATTCATAACTTTTCTAAAAGTATATTCGTAATTACAAATGTTAACCTTTTAGAGGAAAAGCCTACATATCCTAATTGTTATAGTATCTAGAAGGCCCTTACATATCATTAGAAAGGAAAAAGATTATTTCATAACAGCTTCCAGAATCTAAAAGGTGACAATCAGTTGATGTGAAGGCCAACAAATAATCAGTTCAACTCCTCATGGAATCCCTCTTGGTCGAAGCCATGATCCTCAAAAATAGCGTGCATCTCTTCCTTGTCCTGTTCTACTTCTAGTTCGAACATATCACTTTGGTATCTGGTGTAACTGGTAGCATGTTTCCATGCTCCAGACATGAGATGACTCAGGACATCCTGCCGATTCTCCTTGTCGCTATCCAAATTTGGTTGGAGAACAGGTTGTGGATTCTCATTTGGTGATCCCTCAGCTACTGGAAGACCCATTATGTCATCCAAAATTTGAAAGCGCCATGTGTTCAGTGTTGTACTATTCCACTACCAAGAGTATATAAAGAAATTAATCACCAACTTGGTAGCTACAATAAATTTTGAAGGAATGTTTCACGTAAGGTGGCTTGCCTCGGAAAATAAAAATAATGAATGTTGATGAATCACATCTCATATCTCGTACAAATTATCCTTTTTAATGTCTAATCAAAATCTTAGCCTGGATTATGCTAGTGAATAATTTAAAACCGTTGATAAGTCTCATTAATGTCCCTAATTGCAGATCCCACATCCAACACTTCTGTGATATCCCAACGACAATATTTTCATTATATATGTACTGACATAAACCACCATTTTTCCATTTCATTGGTTTTCGGCATACCCTTCCTCTTGCAAAGTTATGCAAACTGCCAACATAACCTCAGAACCCGCATATCCTTGCCACAATTTTAACTGCCAAATTCACGCCAACCGCTAGCTTAACCATCATGTGTGTAACTTCACAGCCTTGCTATTTAACCATGGGCCTAACCTTATGAAGCTACGCCTCACCTCTTGGTGCACCAAGGCGACATCGTAACCACCACCCTAAACAGCCAAGCAAACCTCACGATGTCCTGCAAACTACCTGATGTCAATGTCATAGCTTCAGAATGCACTCTATTGACCATGGTCATAACTCGCGAAGTCACACTAACTGTCAGCCAAATCCCTTTGTAACTTCATGACCTTTGGCCCAAATCACCAACATAACCGCCGAAGTCACACCAATTGGTAGCTTAACCACTTCGTAACCGCCAGCTCCAACCTTCGACCTAGCCACCCGAAGCTATGCAAACTGCATGCGTAACTTCATGACCTCCAGCCCAAACCACCAACATAACTTCTGAAGTCACGCCAACTGTCATCCAAACCCCTTCATAAGTTTGGAACCACCAGCATCAACTCTCCTTTTAGCCCGTCAAAGTTACGCTAATCGTCAACTTGACCATTGCGTCCCTTTGGGACCGCCAGCTCCAATCGCTGAACTAACCAACGAAGTCACACACACAGTCACCCCAAACTGGTCATCAGCCAACTCGTCAGCAAGTTCCATGTGGCACCCTCTAATCTGTCTTCTCGTGCCACATTGACAATCCATTTCAACTCTGGCTTTCCAAAATTTGTTTTCATCTGCTTCCGGGCACACCAAAGTCAATAATCGGTTCCACATTGGCTTAGCCCCGTGTGCGTGTGTGCCCTCCACCAAAAGGTGTTGTGCCTTTGGCAAGTGAATAAGTGAGCGCTGACATATAAGAGCACAAATGTAGCACTGCGCATCACGAATGTGGGATACGTCATATGTGCTATTTGCATCAAGATGTCATAAACAAACTTGTGGAAACCACTTTCCCATACACACGAGAATGCCATTGAAAATCATAAACCCTTTCATCGGTGAGACTGAACCCGATAAACACACTGCAACCATCATCAACCAAGGTCGGCCATCCTAGCAGAAGCATGATTTCTTTCCTATTTTTATGTTTCCATACTTGAATACTTGGCTTGTTTATGTCAATTATTTTTCAAGATGTTGTTATGTAACCACTTGGGTAGGTGAATGGACTATCACTATATTAATCTTTGTTAAACATTTTACAAGCATCAACAATTTTTTAATACAATTTCCCCATGTTGCTGTGACAACTATGTGAGACTCTAAATTGCTTTGGATATTGTTTTTCATAGATAATTTGATTTACTGTTGAATGAATGAATGTATAGTAAATGAAGCAAATTGATTATAGATATCAGACTGTGTTTCTTTGAAATCTATGATTATAAGGGGACCTGTGAGTCACTATTTGTTTCTCTGATGTCATGTTCATGTTATTTAACATAATTATTCTCTTTTAGTAATCAATCATTCTCTTTTAGTAATCAAACTATGTGTGACATCTTTACAGTCATGGAGGTGCATGTACAAAAGTCGTATAATAATTTAAGCGAAAATGGTTCTTTTTGCTTGTTTCCAAGGTGATTTCACATTTTAATATTTTCAATATTCCTTTACTCTTGATTTCTGATTAACCTTTACATTTCAAGATGCTGAATATAAAAAATAATTGTTTTTGCCTTTCCATGGTCAAGGTTTGGTCTCAATCCTATGTTTTGAAGATAGGATTATTGTCTAAGTCTTTTGATGTTTTTGACTCATAATTCACCCACAAAATTATTGTTATACTGTAAATATTATTTTTTATTCGCTAATATAAATTTTTGTAGTTTTGAAAAAAACATCGCCCAGATTTTTCACATAGTTTTAGGGAGCATGAATGATTAGCCAATTGAGATTATTATTTTTTCTTTGTAAACTAAAAAATTTTGCCAATAAAATTATTATTTTCCTCGCTAATTTTATAAATTTTGCTAGTTTTTTACACCTTTTTTGAAGGGGGTTTTTTTAAAAGATTACTCTTCTCTTTGACCTTGATAAGATCGTTCTTATGTATTGATATACTTCATTGTGAGCATGAGTTTCTCTCATACTTTTGCTAAAGTGGGGGCTAAATGTACTATCCTAAAAATTTAGCAACCATAATTGGATTCTCCATTAGGCCCCATTTTGGTAATTCTGAGATCTGATGTCCATTATGCTTGATTCTAGTAACCTGATTCCTCTTTTCCCACATCTTTTCCACCATCCTGACACCCTGTTCAAATTTGGGTTAATTATCCTAGGTATAGAATGTTTGAAACATTTTGTACCTAGGAACAAAATGTTTCAAACACTCTATTCCTACACTTTTTGACCCAAATTTGGTCTGGAGCCCTATATCGGGGTGTTAATGGGAAATTAGATCTCGTGGTTGGCCTAGCTTATTTTTGAATCCCTAAATGATGGATGAAGTATATAAACAACCTATTTCTCCTCATTTTGGATATCATAACTACACTCAAGCTATCAAGTGCAATCAAGAGATTATGAACAATCAAGCATTTAAGAAATTGGATTCAAGATTTGAAGGCAAGCATCTAGGATCTAGTTTCTCCAACTCATTCAAGTCAATTCCAAGGATGTCTTCTCTATTGAAGAAAATTAATCTCTCATGATGGCCTAGTAGACGAGTTATCAATCAAGAAAGAAGATCCTTCATTCCATCTGAATTCATCTTTCCTTCATTGCAAGTGATTATCAAGCATATCTACATTCAAGATCTAGGAGTGTCGTTTATAGATCCATGCATTTGTGAGGGCATCATTGATTCCTATTCTACATTCAAAGGTCAAATTCTTGATTTCAAGCACATTCAAACATCTTCATGGGTATGAGTGATTTCTACATCTTTCTATGAGGGTTTATGCAAGGTGAATCAAACATTTACCTTTTTTGATACATTCCTTTAATTTTCAAGGTTGATCCTAAACAGGGGTTTGACCAAGGAAAGCCCCTTTTACCCAACCTTTTCCTCATTTGTATGTGTGTAGGAACATGTTACGAAACTATCAAAACTTTTTCAGGCAGATCGCAAACAATCATAGGATCACTAAAAAGTGCAAGCAAAAGTAGCTGGACCAGGTACAAAATGTTTGAAATGTTCAACACCTTGCAACTTCAGCTCAGATTTAATTCACAAGTTAGTATAATAGTTTGGACCTTGATTCAACTCAGGTGTAGGGCACCATAGGTCTTAATGAAGAAAATATTTAAGTGTTAGTATTTTGGTAGGATGAAGTCATGTTTTTCTATGTAATAATGTCTTATTAGGCCATTTTAGACTATTAGGAGTCTAGTTTAATTCATTTGGTGTTAGGAAATACAATCATGTCAAAAGTTGTGAAAGTTGTTAAAGTTGTCAAGCAACTTTTCTTGTTGATGTTGTCATAAAAAACAAAGTTGTTGTTTTCTTCCTTTGTATTTAAAAAAATGGTTGGTAACCATTGGGGAAGATGAAAAAACATATCAATAACCTTGTTTCATCCATCGCAAACATTGGTTATTGATTTGGAGGAGTGGTTGCAATAAAAACATTAATAATTCTGCAAATCTGAACACATTTTTCTTAGTTTGTCTACTTTCTATGGATTTTTACGAGTCTATACCTACTTGAAACTAATTGGAGATTAAAGAGGAATGAATCTAGTTTCTGAAAAAAGTTGGTTTCATCTCATTTCCTTGAGTAGATCAAAAGTTATTGCATTTTCTTGACAAACAGCCTCAAAGCCTAGGTTAGGGTAATAGTAAATACAAAAAAAGGTTTTCTCACCATTTCACCAGTGAAATGGTCTGTCCATATGTACACTATGGTTTCCCAAATGTGTAGGAGGATTGGTGGAGGTTTGCTATGGTTTTGGAGGCCATAGACGACTGCAATCTCTTTGTATCAGTCATAGGAAGCCTGAGAAGAGTGAAGTTTCATACTTGAAGTTGATTGGAGGAAGGGCCTTGGACTGGAAACAATGGATTTAAAACTTTATTGATGTGTTCCATGTCTTGGAATAGTAATTTGAATCTTTGGGTTAATTTGGAGCTAAGCCCTAGCACCAAGCCTAGGCAAAACTATTAATTAGGCCTAGTCTAAGGACGGGACAATCAATTTTTGATCCCTTCACTCTAAGGGAACCCCTACACATTGCAAGATTTATTATAAAATGGCCAAATGGGTATCTAAAACTGGTTTTAGTTTTTTGATATGAAGCTTATAATGAAATTTATGCCCTATCAGACCATGTTGGAGGGCTACTAGGAACAAGGCCTAATTATGAATGAAGTATTATTGATCCATGCCTTAGGTGAAAGGTGAGTGTTTGTTTGTATTAGTAAGAATATTATAAGCCCTTCTCTACATCAATTGGTATTAGAGCATAGGTATGATCTGAAAGAGGGAAAGGTTAAAGAGAAGAGGAAACAAAATGTCTCCAAAAGGGAATACCATTACTATAGAAGTGAATGAGTTGAAGGAAAAACATGCTAGAGAGATGAGAGAACTAAATGAGAGGATTTTTGCCTTGGAAACAAGTCATAAGAGAGATGTGGTCATAAGAGAAGTAAGTAACGAAGGGGAAGAGGAAAGTTCCCAAGGAGGGTTCAAGGAAAGAGATGGATCCAGATGACTTGAGGATGGAAAAACTCTAGAAAGTAGTCAAAGGAAAAGGTCGCTAGATCAAAGTGGATTTACCCATGTATTAAGGTAAGCTGGATGGAGAAGAACTCCTAGATTGGGTAGGAGAAATGGATAACTACTTTAACTATGAAGTTGTGCCAAAAGAACAAAGGGTGAAGTTGGCCAAGACAAAGTTGAAGGGTCATGCCTTTCTTTGGTGGGATTATGTACAAAGCGAGAGAAAAGAGAAGGGGGACTATAAAATTACCTCTTGGGATAGGATGGTTACTAAACTCAAGGGAACATCCCTAGAAAGTGGCTACAACATTCAGTTATTTAAGAGACTTCAAAATCTCAAGCAAAAGGATATGGATGTGTAAACCTATATTGAGGAGTTATACAAATTGAGTATAAGGGCAAGTCATACAAAAGATGATCAGGAAATAGTGGCAAGATATATGAATGGGTTGAGATATAGCCTTTAAGATGACTTAAACCTCACCACTCCAAGAATAGTGGAAGAATATTATCAATTGGCCAACAACACTGAAAATAAGTTAAATAGAAGGCAAGAGAAGCAAAGTAGGGTAGAAGTAGAAATTCTAGAGGAAGAGGTTCATTTTCTACTGCAAGACAATCTTGTGAGAGACAAGAAGATGCAAAAAAAGTCCAAGACCAAGTTTTTGATCAAAGAGGTGGATTTAGAGGAGGTAGATCGGGCTTTCGAGGCAGGTTTGGACGTCAAGGGAGAGGTTCTAATGCATTCACGGGAAGGTGCTATCAATGCAACAAGTTTGGACACCAAGCATGGAAATGCAATGAATGTCAGACTTCTACTTCATATGGAGGAGAAATGAGAGCTCAATTGGTGCAAGAAGAGGAAAATGAGAGTGTAAACCCTCCATCACAACATGATGCTCCATAGGTTGGTGAATCACTTATGGTAAGGAGAACCCTCATCAAGGCATTAGAGGAAAAGAAGCCACCACAAAGGACACTCTTCAAGGCAACTTGTAAGTGATTGGGTAAGGTATGTAAAGTTGTGATTGACTCAGGAAGTATAGATAATATGGTTTCCATTGGGATGGTTGAAAAACTTAAGTTGCCTAGAATACCACATGCTACTCACAAAATTTCTTGGTTGAATGTGGATCAACGTGTTTTGGAAAATGAACAAAGTTGGGTGGAGTTCAATATAGGAGGGTATAAGGACAAAATTTTATGTGACATATTACCTATGAATGTATGCCATTTTCTACTAAGGAGACCTTGGCAACTTGAAAGGCATGCTATGTATAATGAAAGGAGGAATAACTATGAGATAGACAAAGATGAAATATATTATACCTTGATATCATTGAAAGAAGAGGATAGAGGATAAACCATGAGATCTAATGTGACGATGATAGATAGGAAAGAGTTCATAAAGGTAGAAGAAAAGGAAGACATGAACCTTAAAACCACTTCAAAACTTAGAGACATTATAACAGAAGACTTAAAGAATGACTCGATTTTGGAGGGAAATGACATTGGGTTGGTGTTAGAATTTTTTTGCATTGAAGGTCAGGATGAATTGATTCTAGAGATCCAAGGTTGGATTAAGGAGTATGTTGATATGATGGTTGAAGGAGTGTTCCATTCATTACTTTCAAAAGGGGATATGAGTCATTCTATTTCTTCTATACCAGAGGTTAGTATGACTGATCAAGAAGAAACTACATTAAGAACACAACAAATGGAAGATGTGAGCAACAAAGGTGAAGAGATCAAGGATAAACTACAAGAGAAAAAGAGAAAGTTCAAACATACACCAAAAGTGGGGAACAACGGGGTTCATTTCAAAGGTGGAGGAGGCTTGGTAAGAGGTAAAGAGGCAGGTTCAACAACATTTTCAATTGAATATTAGGTTAGGGATCATCTGTCGAGTATCCCTTTATAGTTGGAGCATATCTTAGGTGACAAAGAGTTCAAGAACACAGAGACTATTGCTAATTTTCAGTATTTGGCTCATTGGAAGGGGTTTCCTAATGAAGATAACACATGGAGATCATAGAATGGCATGATTGAACTTGATTACATGATTACAACACTGTCCTCAAGGGGACTTGAGTCAATTTTTCCCGAGGAGTATGGTGCAGGGCACCATAGGTCTTAATGAAGAAAATTGCTAAGTGTTAGTATTTTGGTAAGATGAAGTCGTGTTTTTCTCTTTAATAAGGTTTTATTAGACTATTTTATGTTGTTAGGAGTCCAGTTTGAGTCATTTGGTGTTAGGAAATGCAATCATGTCAAAAGCTGCAAAAGTTGCTAAAGTTGTCAAGCAACTTTTCTTGCTAATATTGTCATAAAGCACAAACTTGTTGTTCTATTCCTTTGTCTTTCAAAAAGTGGTTGGTAACTATTGGGAAAGGTTGGAAAAAATATAAACAACCTTGTTCCATCAACCACAAAGGTTGGTTATTGATTTGGAGGAGTGGTTGCAATAAAAAATTTAATAATTCTACAAATCTGAACACAATTTTCTATGTTTTTCTACTTTGTACACTATGGTTTCCCAAACATGTAGGAGGATTGGTGGATGTTTCCTATGGTTTAGGAGGCCATAAAGGGCTGATATCTCTATGTATCAGTCATAGGAAGCCCGAGAAGAGTGAAGTTTCATGCTTGAAGTTGATTGGAGGAAGGGCCTTGGATTGCAAATGGTGCATTTAAACCTTGATTGATGTTTTCCATATGTTGGAACAGTAGTTTGAATCTTTGGGAAATTTTGGAGCCAAGCCCTGGCACTAATTAGGTCTAGTCTAAGGAGAGGACATACAAATTTTGATCCCTTCACTCCGAACGAACCCCTACCCATTTCAAGATATGCTATAAAACGGCCAAGTGGGTATCTGAAAATGGTTTTAGTTTTTTGATATGAAGCGTATATTGAAAGTTATGCATTTTTAGATCCTTTTGGGGGGCTACTATGAAAGAGGATTGTGAATGAAGTACTGTTGATCCATTCCCTAGGTTAAAGGTGAGTGTTTGTTTGTGTTAGTAAGAAGATTATAAGCCCTGCTTTGCATCAAGCTCATTTCCAGTTTTTGGCAGTTAGTTATCAAATTGTTATTTTTAGTTGTCTTTATTTGTCTATTTTGTCATCTACATTACATCTTTCTTGTTTTCCATTTTAAATTTACATATTTAGTGAAAGATTACTGCCTCATTCAACACTTAGGTACTCACTTGACCCTATTGGGACATCTTCCTTCCAATTGTGCAAGCTTGAAAAGGAGGAGTAATCAACCCCTTTACCTTTGCTCCTATTTTCACCATGTACAAAGGGATAAAGGATCTCTTTGACGAATTCCTCTACCACATGAGAAGAATCCTCTTTGGACACCATGGACTAGCACAAAACATAAAGGGGTAATGACACAAGATGATATAAGTTTCAAAAATCTTCCTTTAATCATTTTTTAAGGACCTCTATTGAGAAAGGTCGTGACAACTTGTCATATGCTTCAGAGATGTTCAATTTTAGAAACATCCCTAGTTTCTTGCTTAATTCCATAGAGTGAATTATCTCATGAGTGGTTAAAGAAACACCCATTATGTACCTTCCTTTAACAAACCCTTCTAGTTTCGTGCTATTAACTTGTGTAAGATAGATTTAAGTCTATTAACAATAAACTTTGATAGGATTTTATAAATAGTATTGCAAAGACTTATTGGCCTAAAGTGTTGGATATGGGTACCATCTTCCATTTTAGGAATTAGAGAAATAAAAGTTTGATTTAACTTAATTGAGGAGTCTACTTGATGTGAAGAATTCCATTGCCACATTTGGAAGATTTGTTGAAACCAAATCCTAGAAGTCTTAGAAAAAGGAAAGGGGCAAACCAACCTGGCTACAAGCCTACAAGTTGCATTGGATGCTCATGGGGAGTCTTCTCATACGAGCCCATTTTCGAAAACATGTAAAGAATGGAGACACAACATAGAGTAGTCCGAGAATAGACAATAAGGCAATGCTCTTGTTCTACAAATCAATAGTTAAGGAGCTACAAATTTTGAAGAGTATAATCTTGAATGATGAAGATACTGGGATTGAGTAGATCGTGCTCATGTGGGAGGACTTCCTTCCAATTTTAAAAATCATAAAGATGAATGTGGAAAATTTTGGCTAGAGGGGAGTCAGTTTATTCTCTAATGTAGAGAGTCAAAGATTTTTTAAAGGCTATTTCCTATACATTTTGGCAATCAAAAGAGCAAGATGAGATGAAGAACATTGATGAAATCATTCAAGAATTAAAAATCATTTTGCAAGGGGTTGTTGCTAAAGAAGCTATTAACGGGATGACAGAAGTGAAACATGAATTGGCTAACATAAAGAAAGAGCTCCCACAGTTCGAGCATGCTAGTAAGTAGTTGAGAACATTTTGAAAGAATCAACAAGCACAACTTGATACATGAAGACCCCTAATATTAATGATTCGATTGAAATTGTTACAGCTTTCAATGTTGTTTTCCCTGAGCTTGTGGAACATCTTTGAGTTAATGGGGATGAATTTTAACATTTATCTTTGTAGGTTTTGATCAACTGGTAAAAGAGGAAACACAAGAACAACCTTGTTTTTATTGTTTTGGCAATTTTTGAGTGTTGAATCTCTTCCTAGATTCTTGTCAATATGTCTTTAGTTCTTCCTCAAGGTCAGGTAGACATGGAGGACCAATTTGCTAGTGATAGAACTCAAGAAAGATGCATAAAAAGTGGATTTATGCAAGAGCAATTATTGTAGCTTGAACTGGAGTTTGGCCCAAAATTAGTCATCTTGAGTTACAAATTCATTTAACTCAATGTTAAACCATTTTGCAATATTTTAGGCATAGTTTTTTGGTGCTAAACTATTGCTTTAATTTTATTTTCCCTAGAAATAACTCTCAAAAACCCTAGTTATAGGTTTGGAAAATATAAAAATGTCAACTCTATTTAAACCTGAATTCTTTATGTAATAAGGGTTGGGAATTGTTCATTTGAACTCTATAAACATATGGTTTACATTCTCAATATGTTTAGTTGTTGACTATGTGAATTTGAATAAAATGTTTTAGATTCAAGAGCCCTAAGTGTGTTCATGATGTTTTACTCAACCAGTTAATTAGGTGGTATCAACTATTGGATGCTTACTTATTGTGATGGATAACTTTGTTTGATCATTTTGATTTGTGCTCTGGGGATAATTTCATCTTGCATATGCGAATGGATAGTATAACTTTGCAATCTGGCGAATCTTGAGAAATATTCATTATTGTTTCTCTTGGAAGATAACACCATGGATATATATTAAATTGTGGATGTCTAATTTGTAATTTCATGGTTATGTGATCAAGTCTAATCTTCTTTATGCGAGTTAGGTGTTTGGATGGTTGATGTTTGTAGTTTTTTTATCCATTTTTCTTGGAAACTCTCGTTAACCCGTCATCTTTGCAATTTTATTTAATACCCAAGGTTAGAATAGTTATTAGTTCAAAATTTAGAATTCATTTTTTGTATTGCAAATCTTCTTCTTGCAAGTATTCTATCTTAAGAAATTTAGAAAATTGGTTAAGAATAGCAAGTAGAAGGCTAAAAGAACTTGTTTCTAGCCATAAGCTTTCAAATCAGCAAAGACCTACCTTGTGACATTTCACATTATCTTCCTTGAACTGTCCAACATGGTTGTGACCTAACCATCTGAAACCTTGGTGATAAATCTCCCTCTTTCAAAAGAGGAACTTTGATCTATGTGTCCCTACCATTGTATCATGTAAACTTTGCAGTCAACATTTCTATACCAAGGATATCTATTTATATGATGTTTTTGGTTCTTCATATACATTTACATCAATAATTTCTATAATATGGATCTTTGCATGATTATGGATAACTATAAGTGATAGTGATAATGAATACGAGAGAATAATCAAGGATACTTACGAAAATGTCAAAAAGTTAATAAGTACATTGTATGGCATACTTCCTCCAACTTAAAACATATTTTTTGTCCTTGAAAATCAGAGATACTTTAGGTTTGAAAGTGAAAGTTAGCAAGTTATGCATAAATGCTTGGACTACATAGAGCATTGTGAAAATTTCAATCTATGAACTAGTTGATTTGTGATGGCTCCACATCCAAAAAATTCCATCCCTCTAATAGCGATGGCATTCATGCAACAATCTAGTCATGAATACTAAGTCAATACATAAACATATAATGCCATGAGTGAGAATAATCCAAGGGACATATGTTGTGGCATGCTATAGAAATACTCTCCTGAGTGTATCCATTTGACCTATGTTGGTTATGTTTTGAGGCATATACTCTCAAGTATCGTCCAACCCTCTTATTTGCTATTTTTATTGGCCCAACAGCTTGTAGTTGATAACATGTTCCACAAGTTAGTTCTTATCGTATCAAATGAGATGATATCTGCCAATGATAGTTAGCAAATATGTTACCTACATGTTGATAATATTTTAGGCTCATCAATAATAAGATAAATGTGGTCCTTATCATACACCTTGTGGAGACACCATATGGAACATTTTAATACCCTTTCCCAAATTTGATGATGAGGGAATAGAGGTTACAACAAACTTATTGAAAAATTGGGTTCTCCTTTTTACTTGTAGGTGATGCCCTTGTTGATCTACATGATAAGACACTCCTTTAAGCACTTCCACATAAATCTCTCTTCCTTTTTCTTACAATATGTGAGGATCTAGAGTGTCATACCATGCACAATTTATGTACCATTTTGACATCTTTTGCTCCATCTTAGATTTATGTATTGCAAGGATTTTATTTTACAAAATGTAACCTTCTAGTACACATCCATTTCCAATGCATATGTACTAAGTGGTTAGCAACTGATGTACCCCATTCCAATTTTTGAAATTAGAAAGTTCCTATGATGAGCGCTTCTTGTCATGAAGTCATCTTTTGTTGTGCTACTTTTATGTCAATACAAATTGAGGAAAAATGAACTAGAAGATATCCCTACACACATCTCAAAAAGGGGGTTATCAACAATCCAATGGAAATTCAAAGATTGAAAATTATTTCGTCTTTCCTATTTAAATCATTCTCCATGTTGGCCCAAATATGTGTAGTTGTTCTTTGAAATCATCAATTTTTATTCCTAGACAATTGTGACATCCTCTACTTGCTTTGTTCATTGACATGGAATTCCTTGCTTAATTGTCTAGAGTAATTCTAATTTTGCACTTGCAAAATCTGATATTATTAAAAGATAATCCAAGTCAAATTCCTCTCTACAACAACTTATTCAATTTCCTTATCCCTTGCTTTATTTTCTTTCTTCCTAGTGTTTGTTACTATGTCAATTTGTTCCTTAGACTCCATAAGTGATCTTCAAGTCTTTTATGAGGCGTCTTTGGTTTCTTTAAACTCAAAAGTGAGTTCATTGACCCTTTCCTCATTTTCTTTCAATATAGTTGGGGCAATCTCTACAATTTTGATGACTGTATCTCAATCTCGATCATTTGTAAATATTCTAATTTCATATGTTCCAAGGCATTCTTGAGTACTTATAGATTCACAAGAGTGATTCTATGTTTATCCCCAACAAAGTTTATTTCATTTTTCATCTAGGCCTTCCCACAACTTGGAATTAGTTCTTCAATGAACCTTTCCATGTTATCCAACTCAGAACTTGCATCTCTCTTTACTATCACTAGAAGCTACTCTTTTGATTCATGTAGATTTATAGGCCTACGTACAACATTGGCAAGATGGAAATCTTTGTTTAACTCTTTGTTGAGTTGATGTAATTCTAATGTTATTAATTTATCATGCGCTTCACCCGAGTCATCCATCCTAAGAAGGGTTTGGATCATCAAGTTTTGAATTTTTTCCATGGGGGATTGAACTATTCATTCACAAGCATCAAGGGAATCCAAAATTTGGTAATGATAATGGGAACACATTGTTGAATACTATACTATGCTAATTTGAAAAAAAATGAGTTCCAAACTAAACACTGATGTTTACCATATAATGAGATAGTCTTCAAGTCCCCCACCATTAAGCTTCTTCTTGTCCACACAAGCTTTCCTTAAAACTTTGACTTAAGCTACTTATTTTAATGAATTTGTAGAGACTCGCCAATGGTAATAGTGAGTTGTTTGTCTTTCTAGCCACATGGACTAATGAAACTATTAGCAACCATTAATACCTTTGGTTTAGTGTCCTTTGTGTATGAGACATGGATCCCACATTATGATGCTTAAGAAAAGCTATAGTTGAGAGAATATATTCCATTTCCATTTTGTGTCCTTCATCATTTCATCTCTTTTGAAAAACTTCTCACAATTTAAATAATTCAAGATGATATAATATGAAGCTATTGCAAAAAAAATTTTTGTCAAAACTATCCTTCTAATATAGAAGATTATCAATTGCTTTACCTTTAACATGCATCTTTTTTTTCTTATATTTCATCAAAATGAAAACTTTCCCCGTGTGAGAGCTCACTAGAAACCATTGGGATAGGACTTCTTATGTCCCCATATATGGGATACATGTATTCCTTACTAATAGTGCTAACTCTAATTTCATACTACTCATAGTTCTCCTTTCTATATTCCTCTATGGTTTATTTCTTCTCCCTTGCAATTCTAGCTCAATTGTACTTGTCACTTTCTCTAGTTACATGATTTGTCTTTTTGGTTCTTCAATAATTGACCTTCTACATAAACACATTGCTTAGGTTCATCTAGTCTAGTCTTTATCCAACACTAACTCATTGAAGTGCACCTATTGCTTACCAAGGCACCCATGACCTCAAGTCCATGGTTTCCTACAAGAAAAATAGAGCATTTTTCTTCCGAGATACTTTCTAATGCCATTATTTATCTTCTTTGTAACCACTAGTGGCACGGTCCTTGAGGTGATGTATGGAAGCCCTTTTTCTATGAATTTTCCTTAGATTTACTCATGCACAATGTCTTTAAAAAAAGATTTATATTTTGGTGCTAGTTATGGCTCTAGCCCTAAATGTTCTATCTTCTTTAAGAACGTTTTCTTTTTCCCATGTTTAGTGATCTCAACTTTGTCAATCCTAATTTAGCTTGGTACTTCATCACCCAACCATAATCACCCAACCAAAATAACTCAAGACACAATAACCCTATCATAATAACCCAAGGAAAAAATAACCTAGGGTCATAATAACCCATGGACAAAATAACCCATGGTCAAAATAACTTATTGACAGAATAACCTATGGTCATTTTAGATCAAGCTAGTAAACTAGAAATGGCATAAAATCAATTAGAACATTAGAATTTAGATCATGTAGAAGGAATTAAACCAAGTTGAGAGAACATTTTAAATGGAGGCCATGGAAACTGCAAAAGTGAAACAATATTTAAAAGGCAACATGCATATGGTTCTATCTAGAAGAGATTACTATGAATGATTGCATCCCTAATGTTTGAGGTGTGCATATTTTTTCAATTCTTATGCCAAATGTTTGCTTTAATTTGCACTACTATCTCTTCATGTGCCCAAATGGCCATAAATAGTAACAAAAACTATTTATTAAACTATATTATAAATATGATTACAAGGAACATAAACAAGCATGACAAAAGATTAAGTAACATCAATCTTTAAGATAATTAAAAAAATGGATTGTGAAATTTTACCAAATGTCATTATTCAAAGATGTTTTTTCCATTTCTCTCAATACTTGTGGAGGAAAGTTCAAGAAGGTCTACAAACACGTTACAGTGTCGATGAAGTATTTTCATTTGAGATCAAGAAACTTGTTGCATTAGCTTCTGTGCCTCAGATAGATGTAATTAATGCATTTGAAAAACTTCTACAATCTCCTTATCATATAGAACATGAGGTGACTTTGCAAC
Organism: Chamaecyparis obtusa; assembly: GCA_027943335.1. Classification (NCBI taxonomy): domain Eukaryota; kingdom Viridiplantae; phylum Streptophyta; class Pinopsida; order Cupressales; family Cupressaceae; genus Chamaecyparis; species Chamaecyparis obtusa. Next base: position 979,944 of record BSBK01001997.1, read on the forward strand.
ACATGATTGATTATTTTGAAGATACGTGGATTGGCATAATAACCAAAAGAGGCAACATACGATCACCCAAGTTTCTAATCACAATGTTGAATTGCTATTTAGCTATTCAAGATGATCTTCCCAAAACCAATAATACTATTGAGGGATGACACAAAGGATTTAGTGAATTGCTTCAAGCATCGCATAGCTCAATCTAGAAATTCATCAAAGCAGTGAAAAAAGAACACAGTCTCCAAGAGAATAAAATAGAGAAATATATGGTTGGATACACTGGGCAACCAAGCAGGAAAAAATACCACGAGCTCAAAGAAAGACTAAAAAGACTAGTTGATGGTTATGACAACCATAACATTTTAGATTATATAAGAGGTGTCACTCACAATTTGACACTTCAATTGAAAATTTGAATAATAAGGATTTTAGCAACATATATGTAATTTATAAATCTTGTTTTTCTTTCTCTATATTCTTACGAGGATATTCTGCCCATGGGTTTTTCTCACCACGGGTTATTTTGGCTTAGGTTATTATTAAGTTGGGTTATTTTGTCCTTGGGTTATGACCAGATTATTCTATCCAGGGTTATTTTGGCCGGGTTATTATGTTCTACAATCGGTACTCCTCAAGATTTTGACACATCTTTTTGTGATGTCTTAGTTACAACAAAGTTTAGCTTGGTACTCCTCAAGATTCTGACAATCTCATCTTTTTCGTGATGTCTTAGTTGCATAAATGTTTTTCTTGTCCTCTTGTGGTTGCAAATCGTGTTTCCTTTGTCCCACTCAGCTACAACTCACCTCATTTTCATGAAATATGAGAATGGCATTCCCTATTGGATCTCCTTAAGGAGAGCTTTGTATTTTGCATGACACACCCTAATATCCTCGAACAGTGAGTTATGGGCTTCAAGTTTTAGAGCCTCCATCTCCTCGTTCAAGAAAGCAGATCAGATTGATCTTGCAGTTGAGAACTTTGTCTCTCTGAGTGGCATCTAGATTGTAACCCTTAGAAGCACTTGCTTTACCCATCAGCCATTTAGGCATACAAATATTTACTATCCATCTTGTGAATCAACTATGCTATCATATCAAGCAACAAATCAAGATTTCTTTTTGCCTGACCATCTAAGTTGTCTGTTTGTTCTCCTCTCTCATTCTGATTTATTGTTACACTCCACAATGGGTTCTATAGGAGACAATTATGTCTTTGGACTCTACAAATTGGCCTTGTTTCTTGGTCTCCCTCAAGTGATATATGGTGGTTCTGTCACTGCACTGCATAAAACTAGAACATGCAAAGTTGAACTCTAAACTCGGAAGCTGGCAAGATTACCACATTTGATACCACTTTAATGTACTCACCTAAACAGTAATACAAATCTAATTTTAAACCTCCCACAAACAAATTATGCGAACAACAGCACTGTAGGCTCTAACATGCTGATATATTAGACAACTCAAACTGAAATTATTGTTTAAGCTCACTAATATCATTACATTACATACAATAAATGACAGAAATAGTTCTCAATCTTCATATTATAATGAATAAACAAATGATAGGTGTAATTCCAAATACTTTTCTTATTGCAATAGAATCTGAAAATGAATGTAAAATAGAGTGCATCTCTAATAGATATAACTGCAATGAACTACTGTGGGCACCTATGACAAAAAACAAATAACACTACTATAATGCACCTGAATATGGGAACAATGAAGCTTCAATGCACCATTTGAGTAAGATCATCCTTTGAGCATACTCTAACCTTCAAAATCAAACCAGGTTTCATCCTCTGCTCGCAGATAAAAATGTGGGTTTTTTTCCTTCTAAAACTACATATCTTAGACAAGACTTTTGCCATGTTTGGCTTTTGCCATATGTACTTTTGTTATAATGTTTGGAATTGTAATGTTTCATCCTCTGATCTCAAATATGGACATGTGGCAAAAGCCAAACATGTGGAAAGGTAACTAGCTTCTAAAACTACTGACATCAAAAGGCCTACAAGAAAGAAATAAGGCAACTTTCATAAAAGCAAGCATGCAAGTAAACATTTATACTTTTAGTTTGTCATGTCAATCCTAATCTTGAGTAATGCTACAATGACCACAACACATTGTAGATTTGACAATGACTACAACATATTGTAGATTTGACAGACTTTAGTGCAAGACACATCGTAGAACTACTGACCATAATTCATGACTATATGTGATTTTGTTTTTTACCACCATGGATGTCATAATCCATGAGTTTTGTGCACCAAAAACCCTTGAGAATATTTATATATTTGAAAACATTGTTTCCTTCGTTTAAAATCCACTTTTGAACTCATTTGAACAATGTATTCTTGTGTATGTAGTCAAAGTAACTTATAATTGATTACTTTATTATGTTTTTAAAAATTGATTTAATGAAGAGTGTAAAAAACACTTTGAATCCTAAAATAAAGGTTTCTTCAACTGATGAGTTTAAATACAAGTCAAAAATCTTGTGTTAGTCCAAGTATTGTAACTGTTTATGATAGGACAATCCAATATGTTGAACAAACCAAGAAAGGAACAGGAGGGAATTGACAATGAGCATGATATTTGCAAGAAAAAAGAAGATTTTTAAAAGGAACATTATCCAATCCTCCTAAAGGTCAAGTGATCCATATTTCAAGTTTCTTGTCCTTGGCATAGCTTTCTTAGGCCTAGCAAGAAAACACTGACAAAATAACTGGTTATTGTGTACAGAGACATCAAAGGCAATAAGATGCCATTTGAAAATTGTCCAAAGATATACTGGATTTTCTGACCGATGATGCAGAGATGTTCTCATAATCACACAATTATTTCTAGTCTATCTTGATTAAGAACCCATAAAGAAACTTTACCACACGTGACAGAAAAGATGCCTAGAAATCTAAGAGTCAGAGAGAAATGAAAGAAACCCTGATCTAAGAGAATATCTTGAAGTTACAAAAGGAAAAAGGAAACAAAAAGTTGTGGACTTTCTAGAATATGGCCAGCCGTAGAAGACTTGTCGGTAGCCAACCTCAGATCTATTCTCTGCAGTAAAGGAAAATAGTGAGCCTAGTGATTATGTTATTCCTATAGCTTGTTACCTTTTGTAAATTCCCAGGTATGGCAGCTGTGACTTTATATTTTGGTGAGTGTGAGGTTATTTCTTATTTAACTGACTGATTATTATAAACTTCAAATGATTTGTCATATTTTCTATATAATAAAATTTCATATCATGACGTTTCCTCCCTTCGGCATAAACATTTGGTCCCTCTCATGCAGCAGATTTTCATATGTAAGTAATTTGATGTGATGAATATTGTACTATATGTTTAACATTGCTTATTTGCAAAAAATGGACGTCTTCCAATAGCTGGCTAAAAGATGATGGGGTTAGCTAATTTGGTCTCGGCTGTTGCTTTAGGCAGTCCAAGTAAAAAATTCAATTTCTGCTTGCAGCGGTTTAATCTGTGATGTGTGGTGACTGCTGGTGGGGTTCACTGCACACCACCTGAGAGGTTATTGAGAGGGTTCACCTTTGAGCTAATCTGCCAATTCCTCTCGGTCAAAATAATAATAATATTAACTAGATAAAAGACGAGTCAACAAAAAACAACTTTCTTTCCATGGACCACCACAACAAAATCTGCAAAGTCACCATTTGCTTGAGGTGAGTATGTATTTAATAAAATATACATGAACACACCGACATAGGTCATACTTTCATATAGATCAGCAATAATAACACGAAATGTCAGAGGGAGATACCCAACCAAATTAGTTAAGAAGATTTTTCAGCTGAAAGTCACTTTGCTAAATCAATTTTTTGCCGTCTATTCTTTCCTTGGCCAATTTCTATAAGCAAGGAAAACAAAGCTTCAGACATTTGAGGTGCATTTGGTTCAGATACATCAAATGTTGAGGAAGGAATTGACATCCAAGCATGATCCAACTTCCTATTTGGCTTAACTATCAGAGAACCGGGAACCTCGGCATCCTTCCTGGTAACCATGCCATCACTTTTCTCTCCATATCTTAAGTCGAGATATGACGCACATGCAGCCAGGGCTGTTGCAAGAGGAGCCATGATTGGTACCTTCAGAGTTTGATTTGACCTCAATGATGAACTTGGACCAGCAAATGATGGAAGTTCAATATGCCCAATGTGGGATAATGTAGCCAAGGCTTGAGCATCAGTACTTGCTTCTGTATGGAATGAAATTACAGGAAGGTCTACAGGTAAAGCATATTGGGAAAGGAATTGTTTTCTTTTGGAATAAGTCAAATCCTCCAATGCATTCATGTCACCCTGCCCAAAAAGAAATTGAAATATTAATTTAAGAAGCCATGCAAATACCAACTGTCAACTGTAATTAGAATATATTAATTTTCTAATAGAATTGAGTTCAAACTGATGGTTATAATTTCTAAGTAAATTGATATCAATATTAATCCCTGTTCTTTTCTCCTACTTTGTTTAAATTTAAGAATGATGCTAACAAGTGACAAGATTGAGCAGTTACAATAATGACTGAATGCGATTGAATTTTATCATTCATGCATTTCACCACAACAATTAATTTGAACTTAAATTCTTAGAAAGCGATCTGAACAATGACAATAAGAATTCAAATAGTGAATTGTAATTTGTTTTGGGCATGTATTGAATTTAAAAAAACAACAATTAAAGGTGATGCATCATTACAATTCTTTAAAAAAAATGTCAAACTGGTATAAAAAAATATTGAAAGGCAAAGAAAGAATGTTTAAAACAGTTTAAGAGACCCGGAAACGCTACAATTACTTGTTATTTATTTCAAAACTAAAACCAATTCTTTAGTATTTTACCATGGAGTAGCAAACAACATTTCCTTCAAAAATCTTCTCTTTTAAGCATAAACATGCATATAAAACTTGTGGAATCATTCCTTGTTTGACTAGTGAAAGGTATAAAAGAGGAAGGCGAGAAAATAAATTTAGTCTTCAGATCAGAGGGCTTCCAAAGACCATTATCGTTTGGTTTTAATCCATAATCTATGCATATGGAAGGCTAAGAAAAAGTTATTATCCTTTCCTAATGAAGTCAGAAGTCTTGCCAAGAAATAAACATGTTAATTAAATAATAATTAGTTGGCAGTGTAATGACGTTTGCTTCTTAGTTGTTGGTAGTTGCCGGCGGTTGGTGATCTTAACAACCGCCAGGTACTATATATGTACTTCATTGTTGTCTTGGAAGATAGCATTGATTGATTGTAAACATTGCATTATGGAATAAAAGGATACATTTTTTTGGCCATATTACGTTTTTTGTGTTTACTAAGTTGCATTGTTGTCTGCTATTTTTATGTTACTGTTTACTCTAAGTCTATGTAATCAAACTAGTTCCCTTAGGAAGTAAACATTTTGGCATTGTTTCCCTAGGAATCCCGGAGATCAAAACCGCAAAGGAGTATAGCAGTAGGTAGTGTAATGGGCCAACCCTACAAACAACCAAAAGTCTCTAAATCCGAAAAAGAAAACACAGTAGAGGACAAGTTGACACAAGATCATGTATACTTGTGGGAAGACATTCGAAGGGAAGCTCCCCATCGAGGGGTCCCTAACAGTAATCCGAGAGCAGTTGAGAGTGAACGACAAAGTCGAGCATCTCTTGCTAAGGCTTCTAGGGTTGCTCCCACATAACCTAATAACCCTCTAAGACCTTCAGGAAGATAGAGACTGAAAACAACGTTGGCAACAAATACTACAACGGTAAGAGGAAAGGATCCAAAGGGAGGAGGAAGAGTATGACACAAGCAGTAGCCGCACTTCCAACAATTAATGATCCTTCTACCAAACGAAGACAGAAGAAGATGTACTGTACACAGTTGGGAAGAAGGAGAAGTATCGGTGAGAAAATCTCTTCGAATCAAGGAACAAAGTGAAAGACGATAGCAACTACAAAGAATTGTCGAAGAATCTCAAAGTCCACCACAAAGTAAAAGTCGAAGTGTTAGCCGAAGCCAAAGTAGAGAGAGATAGAAACCATTCGACGAGGAGGGCACAACATGACATGTGTGGCATGAGTGGAGGAAATTGCCAGAAACCTACCACTCCCTAACAAAGTAGAAGATCTTAACAATCAAGCAAACAATCTATCTATACAAATAGTGTTGGATAAGAAAGACTTGAGGACCCACCCCACGGAGAGTAGTTTGTTAGTGCATGAAGACAATGAAGAAAGGGACCCCAAGAATGAGGTTGCCTAGATATTTAAGAACAACTTGCAATGCATCAAGAATCATTATAGAAGAACCAAGAACAGGGGCCTACATTGAAGACCCCGAAAAGAAGGGAGTTCAAGAATGAGGAAGGTAAGCAAGGTACAAGGGACATTGATGGTGGACGTGTAGAAGGCTCACACATGGCCAAGAGTGTAGAAGGTGCGAAGTAGTCTAGTTAGGTCCTCAGTACATGGTACATACCATTTCAAAACGATGGTGACCCCCCGACAAGTCTTGGTCTTGATAAGCAAAAACTCCCTAAGTTCAATGGGAATGGATTGAAAGATCTTGTGCAGCATTGTAAGACATAAGAAGCCATGTGGTTGACGAGTGGTCAGATGAACAAGGATTATTGGTTGAGGTCATTCCCTGCCACATTATGAGGAATAGCCATTGATAAATTTACAGGCTTGGATGAGGAACACATGGGAATCCTTGTAAAAATTAAAGAAGGCATTTCAAGAGGAATTTAAACTCCTAAAGAATGACAATGAAATTGTGGCTGAGATTTATAAGACCAAACAAGGGAAAAATGAAATGTACAAGCTTACAATCGTAGGCTCAAAGAGTTGTTGGGCAAGATGGAGAACCAACCTACTAATGGATTGAAGAAAATTTGGTTCATCGAAGGTCTGATTCCTTCACTAAGAAAAAAGGTGTGCCCATGTCATCGTACGCCAATGCTTACAATCAAGCAACGGACATTGAAAGTGAAAATAAAACATCGTGAGAAAAGAAAAAAAATGAGTGATGATGATAGTACGGAAGACAGCGGTGATGAATGTGAATCAAACAACATACAAAACCTTCGACAAGATATGCTACGCATGGAGCTAAAAGCATAGAAAGAGAGCTCAAAGGAAAACAAGTGTGGTGCACTGACTGTAAAATAGGTTGCACAAAAACAACCTGTCTGAAGAAACTATTTCGTGACATTTGTCAAGTACTAGGACATTCCATCAAGGAATGCTCATACAACCTTAAAGAAGCATGCAAGTGCTCTTCACACAAGGGGAACAAGCAACACCATCGTCCACACCACCAAAACCTCCTGCCAACCCTAATGCATTGCTTGGCAGATATCATAGCAACAAGCCAGGAAATAATAACAATAGTGGCACATGGAGCAAAATCCAATACAATGCAAAGGGGAGACCAATGATCCAGTGCCGAAAGTGCAAAGTCATTTTGCCCGTGAGTGCCAAAGCAACCAAAACAACTTTGGCTTGCTATGCAAGTGCTATGGCGATCACCAGGCTGCAAACAAAGAAAGCACTATACTGAGACCCCCACACGAAGGAGAGGCTTCTGGAAGCCAAGGCCAATGTGGAACGAGCAATGGTGAATGAAAGAAGAGCCTCAAATGAAGCTGCCAATACTCCATTACGGGCAGAGTCTAAAATGAATATAGTAAGATAGATGTTGCAAACAACCATCCTTGTCAAGGTGACAGACCTTCTACAAACCATGCCACAACTAAAAATGGCAATCACAAATATAGTCGGCGATGGCACAACCAACTTGGAGCAACGTAAACCACAAGAGAAACTGATGAAGAAACCACCATATGAAAGGAATGTGGCTAGTGACCCAATGTTGCTAATAGTGAATATCAGGAGGAAGCCAACCACTTGTCGAGATAGAAATAATGGGAAGGAATTTGACATCGTCGACAAAGGCTTGGAAGTTAATATATTGTTAGAAGAAACATGGAAATGTCTTGGGAAGCCAACACTCTAGCTATCAACCTTCCACTTGGTGGGTGTTGATCAGCATGGCATCAAGCCATTAGGGACATTAATGGCATAGAAAGTGACAATCGACACACAATACTTGTTCCTAGATTTCGTAGTCATCCCATTGGATAAGAAGGCGTAGAACGCTCTCATCGAAAGGGGTTGGTTGATAACCACCAAGGCAAATCACAATTGGAAGAGAAACACATTATCCATTGAAAGTGACAAGTGGTAGTATGTATTGTCCTCAGGAATCAGGTGGTGAGCGAGGAATTGGAATCCTCTAACTCAAAATCTAACGAGGGAGATTTTGGGATGGATGAACGGAGGAAGGCAATGGCATCGAATGACGAAGGCGTGCTCAAATTGGAAGACTACTCTAAGGATGCAACGAGCTCTCTCAATGGGTTGTTCCATTGGCAAATGGAGGATAATGAGGTTCTCCAACCCAAATGCAACATGTTGTAAATCAGGGAGATAGAGGAAGTTGGCGAAGGGAGTTTCCCTTTAGAATATGAAGAGTATAAAGAGGGAGTGGCATGAGTGGATAAAATGCCTACCCGCCACTTTGAAAGAGATAAAATCATAAAATATGAGGAGCCAAGTGTGAAGAAGGTAAATCTAGGTGATGAAGACAACCCAAAGATGATCGACATGGGTGACGTTTTGACGCAAGGAAGACCAGAGATGGGGCCAAATGCACACCCAAATCACCAACCTCCTTGCAGAAACATCACACGGAAGCAACAACACAACAGGGAGAGAATGCAAAGACTTCATATATTATTCAAGAATAACCTTATACATGTCGGGTTGTAAGGCCTTCCCAGTTCGGGCCACAACAATCAGAATTCAATTACAACAGTCTTCCAACATGCGAGGATTCAACTTTCAGAACCTCTCTTCTATCTTCCAAAAACCGATGCCTACAACTACAACACACTACTTTATTTATACAAGAGGCTACCAAAACAAGTTGGCCTTCAAATCCAACATTGGGGAAGGGAACGACGAGATCTAGGTCTACACGCTTCCCAATGATCGATGTAAACATTAACTCCGCGACCAAAATTCAATGCACAAATCGGCCTTAATAGAAATCCAAAATAAACTACATGGTGAGCAAGTTTACTGAGCGACAGGAAATTAACTTGGTGAACCAGCCAAGCCAACTCAGCGAACAAAGGAATCGAGTAGCAACTGAGCCCCGTCGATGGAAACAGGAAAACATCACCGAGAGCCCAAAAGCAGCTACCGAGCATCTCTAACAATTCTAACTTGTTTTTGGTGATACAGGATTGTCAAGAACCCCAGATGCTCCTGCATCACGCTTGGAACCCCATATTGAAGGCGGCGGCATTTAAGATTTTCATGGAGTACAAGGTGTAAAAATATTGTGTGTTCGAGTTCAATAGTCGATGAAACAGTCATGATATATATATATATATATATATATATATATATATATATATATATATATATATATATATAACGATGCTATTGAATCGACTGTTTAAGTCAAACATTATTAACGGTTAGGAAGTCGCGTATGTATCGTGATTGGGCATATGATAAAGGAGTCACACATACGTATCGTGACTGCCATATACGAGCAGTCACAACTGTTCGTATATGACAGTCACGGTAGTATCGTGACTGCCATATCTCATCACTAATGCCACCATTTGATATGTATTGTAATTGCGCTGGGATCAAAGCGATAATCATATGTTAATAGGATTCGTTAATACGAACAGTCATGGCTTATCGTATATGATAAGTCATGACAATTCATATTGACATCCTCTTGATTCAATATATATAGTTATTGTATTTTGTAGAATCAATCAATAATGAAGGCAATTGTATTCTACTGCATACATTCAGTTTACGTCTTATCTCCTGATCTATAATTCCTTAACATGGTATCAGAGCAGATGTCATATCACATGTCAAGGGAGATGTCTCTCATATAATAGTTCATCTAAAACAACCTTGGACGAGGAGGTGAGGAGGTTGTTACAAAGACCTTAAAGGAAGCATCCAGAAGACTATGATCATGAGATTAAGTCTCATGTGTGCTGGCTAAAATACTTTTATGCTATCTCTTACATAACTCGGGGTTCACCTAGAGTGATGCAAACTATATATGAGATATAGTGCACAAGTATGCTATTCAAGGTACATTATCCCTATAGAACATATGGCTGATATTCTCACCAAGTTTCTTGCTAGAGGTAAGGTTGTGTACCTTCAAGATAAACTTGGCATGTTGGAGAATGAAGCCTTAGATGAAAAGGAGTTTCATCTATCATCTTGTATGTTATTGCATTCTTCTCCTTGAGAGAGAAGTCTAAGGTGATTCCTCATATCAAGGTGGTATGAAAATTGGGTATCACATGTCAGGTGATTCCTCATATCACATGTTAGGTGATATTGAAAATTGGGTATCACATGTCAGGTGATTCCTCATATCACATGTTAGGTGACATTGAAAATTGGGTATCACATGTTAGGTGATATTTCATATCACGAATTATGTAATATATGATTTCTTAGTATCCATATGAATCATATTAGGATCCTTTTGAACTTAGTATTACATATTGAATAGACCCTTGAAACATATCACATAGTGACATGTCTCTACGTAAAATTAGTATCCACAATCGGTCAAAACACATAGAGATCCCATATCACTATATGAGAGATATGGTAGACAGGAAGATCATTAAACTGATCTATATCAGTACTGAAGAACAAAATACATATATCTTTACTAAACCTCTTGCAAAAGTAAAGACAGATTTCTTCAGAAAGAAAATTGGTTTGATCAAAATATGAATGTAATTATTAATGTACATTTTTGTTCATGAATAAAATATTGAAATATTTCAAAATTGTGAAGATGACAATCTTCTGTGTATATAGGTTACTATGTCAAGGTGACGATCTTGACAATAGTAACCAGGCTTCAAGATCGACTCCCATAAGGGTTTGTCCCGGATAGGACTGGACATCTTGTTGCTTATATTATTACTTGTTGGGTAATAAAGTTGTCAAGATCGACTCCCGTAAGGGTTTGTCCCGGATAGGACCGGACATCTTGTTGCTTATGTTATTACTTGTTGGGTAATAAAGTTGTTAGGATCGACTCCCAAAAAGGGTTTGTCCTGGATAGGACCGGACATCTTAACATTATTGTTGTGTAATAATAACTCATCATGATCGACATTCTGTAAGTGTCTTGGATTGGGCCAAATATCATGATATGAAAATTTCTACAAATTCTATTAAACTCTCTCTCAAGAGGGAGTGTTAAAATATTGTGTTCGAGTTCAATAGTTGATGAAACAGTCATGATATATATATATATATATATATATGCTATTGAATCGACTGTTTAAGTCAAACATTATTAACGGTTAGGAAGTCGCGTATGTATCGTGACTGGGCATATGATAAAGGAGTCCCGCATACATATCGTGATTGCCATATACGAGCAGTCACGACTGTTCGTATATGACAGTCACGGTAGTATCGTGACTGCCATATCTCATCACTAATGACACCGTTTGATATGTATTGTAATTGCGCTGGGATCAAAGCGATAATCATATGTTAATAGGATTCGTTAATACGAACAGTCATGGCTTATCGTATATGATAAGTCATGACTGTTCATATTGACATCCTCTTGATTCAATATATATAGTTATTGTATTTTGTAGAATCAATCAATAACGAAGGCAATTGTATTCTACTGCATACATTCAGTTTACGTCTTATCTCCTGATCTATAATTCCTTAACACAAGGGCACCTTCACATAGACATAAAGGACCTAGAAGGATACTACCAAAAATATACGTACATAGGATCCCCCTTATACCTAGTACACAACCCGTACAAAAGAGGCCTTACTATATGAATAAGAACTACAGTGCCAAGGTACATGAAATTGAGAAAATGTTGGGTGCAGGTATAATATTCAAGGTCAAAACAAGCGAGTGGGTGAGCCTTGCCAATTGTCATATCACTTAAGGAGGCAAACAAGATAAGGATCTTTGTGAACTTTAGATGCCTCAATGTAGTGACAATTAATGATCCCTTCCCAATCCCATTCACCAACATGATACTGGAGGAAGTTGTAGGCCATGAAATATACTCCATGGATGGATTCTTAGGGTATAATCAAATAAGTATTGCAGAAGAAGACAAACTAAAAACAACCTTCATGGTCGAAGATGGGGTGTATGTCTATGACAGGATGTCATTCAGCTTGTGCAACGCTCCGACTACCTTCCAGCGCATAATATTACATATTTCCTATGTTCCACTAAATTTATGGAACGGGGACGGCAAAAGACGCGTACCTGTGGAGCATAGCATATTTTTGATAAGATGTCGGTGAGGAACTTTAAGGCATTCCTAGATGAGTAGTCAATATACAAAAGGTAAGAAACCCACCTCACCGCACATCCTGAATGCATGGAGAGGTGTTGGAGGGCAAGGTTGGCACTAAACCCAAAAAAGTGTAGATTCATGATGCCACAAGGCAAATTGCTTGGCTAGATAGTCTGCAAGGAGGGACTGAAGATAGACCTTCACAAGGTAGGGGTCATTATCCAAATGGAGGCCCTAGAGAATGTAAAGGGAGTTAAAACATTCTTGGGACATGTTGGCTACTATTGGAGGTCCATTAAAAACATTGCTCAAATTTCCTATCCTCTTGAAATGCTGACAACGAAACGACAACTGCTCACATGGGGGGGTGAGTAGAACAAGCATTTGAGAAATTAAAGTCATGATTGGTGAGTGCACCTATCCTCACACACCCAAATTGAAAGAAAGAATTTCACATGCACGTAGATGCCTCTAACTATGTAATCTAGGCTATGTTGGCACAGGTGGGCGTACAAGATTGAACCACCCAATATTTTTTTCCAACCGCCTACTCTCGAAAGAAAGGAATTATAGCATGACTAAGGAGGCATTAGGGATGGTGTGGTCAATACAAAAGTTTTGCCACTAGATTCTAGCAACACCCTTCACATTTTATGTCGATCAATAGGCCTTAATGTACCTTGTGAACAAGCTTATCATTCAAGAGAGGGTGAGTCAATGGTTACTTCTAGTGCAAGAGTTCACATTCACAATCATCGTGAGACCAGGGAGAAGTCATTCCATCGCTAATCAGTTATCCTAGATCAAGTCAGGGGAGCCACCTAAAAGGATGAAAAAACACTTTCCAAATGCATCTTCCAAATTGCAGCACTACCACCATGGTACAAAAGCATTAATGAGTACTTGTCCACCTTCACCTTCTAAAGGGAGATGCCACCAAGTGAAAGGAGGAAGTTAGCACTTAAAAGCAAAACTTTTCATCTCATTAAAGGGTCGCTCTACAAAATGGGCCATAACCACATATAATGACAATGCATCATGCAGGAAGAAAATGTTAGAATAACAGTGTCCCAATCAACTGAGAAGGGGGGGGGGGGGGGGGGGTGAATCAGTTGATGCCAATATTCTTTAACTTCAAACTTGTTACTTAAAACAAAACACTGAACTGAAAAAGTGAATGCACTAATAACACACATACACATGAACACCAATATTTGTTCTCGGGGAAAACCTTGTTAAGGGAAAAATCTCAGTGGGGATGGTACCCACAAATATCTGCACTATAGGTATAGTAATCCTGTTAAGAATTCTGACCCTGTTAGGAGCTAAGTATTACAATAGGCAGATCCTGGTTAAAGGACAGACCCTGTTAGGAGTCTTTTACAATGTGATCCCAATTAAGGAATCGACCCTATTAGGAGTCCAGTCCTGTTAAAGGCAATAAAACCTTGTTAGGGGTGTACAATACATCAACCTGATCAAGAGATTTGAGAGTTAAAGCCACCCTTAGGTTCTCCAAACCTTGCAACTTCAAATCTGAGATAATTTTGTTCTGAAATTGCTTCCAGACTTCAATTACTGCCAAGCAAGCTCCACCTTGTGCCAAAGTGCACAACTATTGTTCTTCAAACAATATCCAATGCAGCCTCAAGCTCGCATTCCCTTCTGCATCTTGCATATGCAGTCCCACACTTATTTTCCAAGGATTTCAATCCTTAAATACAAGTTACAACAATTATATCCAAGTCGGCCTTGATAGGATAAATCCTATTTACAAAATACAAATGGACCCATGCAAAGATGCACACGGCATCTATTACAATGTTACAGCATAGTAGTTACATCAATTAATCATTCAGATCTGTTGATTAAGCTCGCATATCATATTACTTAAAACGTGTTCCAAGTCGGCCTTCAAATAGGTCTTCGCCAACGCACATGCCATAGCTGACGTCACTTGTATGATCATGACGCCATATGATCGCAATAAGCTCTCAAGCTAGTTTCCAATATGAATCTATCTTCGCATGTCATAACTCAAACAACCATGAGTGCTATCCACAAAGTTTTGCCATCAACTCTGTGAGAACACAGTTTCTGTCTCTTGAAAACTAGTCATCAATAATTCAGTCATAACTCTGTCAAATCAACTCATAAGTATGTGCGATCACGGCTGATGACCCAAGTCATCATTAGAAGTCTCCCTTTAACTTTGCACGTGCTGATTCTCTGTAAGGTGTCCGTACAATTCTCTGCAACCTCTTCTGCAGGCTCCTGAACAATCAAGTCAATAGCATATGTTGCCATCAATGACAAACTCTATCATGAATGCAACACACAATCAATGCAGCATTCCTCTATCATTACTGTGATACTCCCCCATAGGAATACCATCAGCATTCATGCTAACAGAAAACCCAAGAGTACTCAAGGAAGCACACAAAGGCTTGGTTGGCGCATATGGGACCCGAAGCCACCACACACAAGGTGTTGTTGGCAGGGCTATAGTGGCCAACATTGCACATTGATGCTTGAGAATGTGTAGGAGCATGTGACACATGCCAAAGAGCTAAGAACCCAGTGAAGTGTGACTTTATGCCACTCTTCCCTTCACAGCCCCAAGAATTGTTTGAAAGGTGGGGGTTAGATTTTGTCAGACCATTGAAGGTTAGCCAAACACACAAATGTAGATATATTGTGGTAGTGATGGAGTACCTCACAAATTGGGTAGAGGCAAGGGCGCTGTGTGGACAATACTGCCATCAATACGACAAGATTCATTTACGAGTACATCATCACAAGGTACAAAATCCCAATTCAAATCACAAGTGATCGAGGGCTACATTTTGTAAATCATGTCATCTGATTGATGACAACTGAGTTTAAATTTTCCCACACCCTTTCAAGACCGTGTAACCCATGAGCCAATACTCATGCAAAATCAACAAAGTATTGGTTTCCATCCTATGGGGTCATAGAGAAAGATTGTTAGGAGAGACTACCAGTTGTACTCTGTGCATACCGCACAATGTACAAAGCGACAACTGGACATATGCCCTTCCAACTAATGTATGAGCGAGAGTCTATGGTACCTGTCAAGTACATGATCTCGAGTTTGCGCATTGTTGTCATGAACCATCTCAGTGAGGCCAAAAGTTTGAAAGAATGCCCTCTTACCCTTAACAAATTGAACAAAGAGAGAGTAATGGCACAATGGGCCGCAGAGGTTATGCAATGTGGGAGGGAGTTATGGCATGAGAAGCACCTCCGACGAATTAACTTTCAATCGAGACAGTTGGTTTTGAAATATAATGGTCATAACGAAATTAAACTCAGTAAGTTCAAAATTCCTCAGTTGGCACCATATAAAATGAGGAAGTCGGGTCGCAATGAAGTCATTAAACTTGCAATGCTCGATAACAGATCCATTCTATAACATGTGAATGGCTCCAAACTAAAGATTTATCATGAGATGAAAGGACCCACCGTAGCAATATACATGTTGAGGTATGCTACTCATGGAGGCTGAAGCACTGGGCGAGATGAAGTGCTCAAAGAAGATCCATTGATCAGAGACCAACAATATGTGCCAAATGAAGACTAGGTAGCTCCCATGCATTGGCTCAAGGAAAGGTTGGCAAGGAAGCTAGTAGAAGGCATTGCAGTCCTGTGCATCCACAAGCACTTGACTAATGCTTATTTTGACACACTTGCACTCGAGGTTTGAATGGATGGATATTGGAGATGGAAGCACCCTAAGAGGGAGTACAACAAGGGTATGTGTCCTATGACATTAATAAAGAATCAAGAAATAAACGGAAGGACAAACAAGCGTCGAAGGGAGACAAACCAGAGGAAGACTGAGAAGAAGAAATTGACATGGAGTATAGCAAAAGCGTTGGGTCCACAACTGAAAATGGTAATCAAGGAAGACGACATGTTAATTGTGGAGCGGGACTAGTACAATGAACAAATCATCAAGTACTGCAACAAACAAGGAAAGGAGCCTCTATCATTGCCAACCTCCAACTCACTATGGCGAGTCATCACCAACCCAGCGGGTCCACCCAAAATCAATGGGGAGGACGTAACTTGGTACCAACAGTATGGAGGTCAGTACATTGATGGAAGGGATAAAGGCATTAGGCACACACCCTAGTGGATAAATATATTTGACTTGGAATATATGGGGACGTTCTCTAAAAACGATTGCTACAAGAAGTTGCTCAGTACGTGTTGGTGACGTAATTATAATGAGACCTCGCGATGGACCAAAAGGAACGAAGAGAAAAATGGAGGATGAAGATTAAAAAACAAGCAAAAAGAACAACAAAGTGCAAGGGGAGGTAAGTACAAGTCATACAAATTTGAAAAAAATAAATAGAAAAAATATTTCGGGGCAATAAGAGTGGAAATTTTAAAGAAAAAAAGGATGAAGTTGTCAAAAATATGGAGATGCATATTTTTTATGAAAAAATTAAAATTAGAAAATATGCATTGGAGGGAGAAAATAAAACAAAGAAAAGAAATACAAAGTGCTCAAATAGAAAAAATAAAAAGGGGGTGTAATATTAAACAATAGAAACTATAACTTTTCATAAAAGCAACAAAGTGTTTGATTAAAAAGCTAACCCTAAAGCAAGGAAGCATTTAGAAATCAATTCGAAGTCAATTCTTTCTGCCAAAATGGAAAGTAAGCAAGGCAAGAGGAGTGATGAAGAAAAGTGGAGTAACTAAGGCAAGGCATTTGTACACATAATAGAGAGAGTTGCATCCATACGCCCTTGTTCATAAGACCAAGGAGGATTAGCACCATATGTTAAGTTGCCATACAAACAAAGGATATCGTATAGGCTTGATACCATACATAGTTTGCAGGGGAGGAGGATACCATACGATTTTGATAATGTACCCATCTTACAAGAATGGTCTATACGATCGTGACTTGCAGGAATGCCATGTACGAGGAGAATAATGTATGGAGAAGCAGGAAGAATGTGTTGTACGGGGCAGGCAATGAGAGGTACGAAAAGAAGAAAGAATCATACAGTGAAATAATCAAGCCGTACATTGAAACTACGCCTTTGTACAAAATCAATCTGCACGCAGAAGATAGTAAGCCATATCCAAAAGACAGAGTAGACTATATACCAAAGGTACCAGCAGATCGTACGACCAAAGAAGCAACATACCATACGGCATAAGCACAACAGCAACTATATGGCAAGGAGAAATTGCAGCCATACGTGAAAGGGGTGTCATACTAAAGGGGGCTATAGGAGTAGAAAACTGAGTACATTGTGCTGAGGGGGCCATTCAGACACATCAGTCATATGACATCAGCCCTTCTTCAGCTCACGAAAGTTCAAAACTTGTGCACCAGAGTCGTACGTTACCATAGGGTGAAGAGGAAGTTTTTCATCAATTATAATGGTTGTAAAGTTTATCCAATATCGATCTTTAGCTTTTACAAAGCTTATGGACATTCTCTCTATAGGGCACTATTTAGGGAAGCCCAAGAAGGTCAAGCTAGACAAGAAAGATTTCTTTATCCAACAGGTATGTCGACCAAACTTGACACTAGAAGAGATGGAAAGTATACGGAGCTCAAGCGAAAATAGGGGTTCGAAAAAAAAAAATCCCGTTTAACATAGAATAGAAGTGCGTACTTGACTTGCTCAAGTGTTGCCTAATGGGTGTCAATCGTGCCTCAAATGTGGCATTCTGGATTCTCGAGTAATGCTCAATCTAAACGTAGGAAGGCCATACAACTCGGCACACTGGTTATTGAAGCGCATCCATGAATTTTTGAATCTGTCACAAATCCTTTTACATGACTTAGCATGCTATAATGTTGATCCTCGATGCCATCCATACACAGGTGCCCTTAGATAAGTAGGGGAGGTTCCAACCTGCTACATAGATAGAGCTAGGATGGTCGATAACATTTTGCTAGGTGCTATTACTATGTTGTCCTTGTCCAATAAGGAGACTCGATCAGATAGTGCTAGTCTAAGTTCCAATTGGGAAGAGGAGGATTCAACAAAAGAAGCCTATTCGGTGCCTAGGGGACCACCACCTCCTCAAGTTGTTGCTAGTAGTGTTGTTGCAGGTAGTGTTTCCTTTGCACCCACCATACTTCCACCCACAACTCGGTTGGTTGCAACCAATATATTAAGGACTACTACACCCACAAGGGTACAAGAGACCAAACCCATGGCTATCGTGGCAAACTAGAAAATAGGGCCAATAGCCACACCATCAGTTGTAGTAACCACCATAATGGCAAGTGTGGGCTTCTCAGTTGCCAACCTGTTAGTGGATACCATTGCAACCACATCATCCGAGAAAGGCAATGAAGCTACAAGGGTGGATGATTGGCTAAGAAAGTTTAAAAGAGACCTGCCACCCCTTCACCATCATCACCTAGACTCCTAGGGGAATCGGAGTTTGTATCAGCAAAAGGAGAAGTCGGAGGGATAGAGCACAAAGGAGAATAAGTAGCAATTGCAAAACAGGAATCTTTGCATATGAAGGATTTAATGGAGACAGTAGAGATTGTAGAGCCTAGTGAGGATGAGATTTCCATCATCTCTCAACCGGCTACGGCTAAGGCCAACGCCCAAGTTACAGGGCCAGAAGGTTTAGATGGGTCCCGAGGAAATGAGACCAAAGGTATGCACATCAACATTTCAAAACCAGATCTTAATAAAGTTTTGGGTATAGTACATGGGTACTTGGTTGAGTTAAAGGATATTAACTTAGTTGCCTAAGAGGTTGCAAAATTATCTTGGCAAATAAATATTGGCTTGGGATCGCTTGTGGTCACTAAGTTGGAGAAGATCTTGAGGTTTATGCAAGTAGGGTGTGAGGAGTTCATGCAATGCTTTGGATATGAGGGGTGGCATGCTATTGAGACTCCCAAACTGCAAGAGGCATGACATCCAACATGCCCCACTATAGCTAGGAGGCATGGCATGGTGCTTTATGCACTTCACTATATGTAGACATGTTTTCAACACATTTTTTCAAATGGAGAAGGAAGCCACTTCTTTAGAGGATGCCAACACAGAGAAGTCACTTGCACTACACCAAGCAAAAGCTACTTAGAACAAGCTATTTGCCTTCATATGCACCTCCTAGGAGTAGCTTGCACAGCAAATAAGCATCACCACTTCAGAGAAGGGTCATTGTATGGCTCTAAAGGTTATCCTCGTAGATAGGGAGGATCAAATGGAGCAGCAGAAGGCTGCATTGGCAAAACAAGAGTGCCAAAGAACCATAGCCCAGGAGTTGGAGAAGACGAGGTAGGACTTGATGGAAGCTGTGCAGATGGTGAAGAAGTCTCAAGAGCAAGAACTGGTAGCACAACAAGACTTGAGGATCTGCATAGAGCAGGTGCAACATCTTCGATAGATGCATTCTACCTCCACAACCACATTCATCCTGATGTCCCGGATTGATCCAGGGGCTCCTCACCCTGCTTCCCAGTGATTTTTTAGTGTATATAGTCCCCGTTTTGTTTTCGTCATCTAGAAGACAACCTATTTTTTAGGGGTGCTGATGAAGACGGCAATCTTGTCGAGTTGGGAAATAAACCAAGGTTGCACGGGTATGGGGGTACTTGGGTACTTTGGGTACGAGTACGAGCATTTTTCAAAACAAGGGACGGGGGTACAACTATTTTTTTTTTTAATATAATTTTAATATTTATAGAAAATCTAAAAAATATGAGTCATGAGTCATGGCATTGAGCTTTCAAAACAAGAAATCTGAAAATCTGAAATTGAATGTTTAAACTTTAGAATCTTAGATGCATAACAAAGAAGGCGAACTTTAAAAAACTAAATATGAACATCAACAAGAAGATCATAAATCATATAAGTTATAATGACATACTGCAAATGATAAACTTCTAATTCTAACAGCTAACTTGAACAATGAAAATCAGAAAAAGTTTAGTAGTTTGTACTGTTAATCGATAGACGAAAAGTTTCAAACTGATTACATATTTAATTAAGCTTGATAAACATCAAGCTGATATGAAAATGAAAAACTGAAACAAAAATCAGACATCTTAATCTACTATCTAGTCTTCTATGCTTGTTCATCCATATCAAGGTCCTCAGTTATGATGCTGTCCAAATAGTCATCGCTCTCGAGCTCAGGTTCCTCTATTGGTAGAATAACAGAGGGTAAGTCAATAAGGCCATCTATTTCAACCTCTCCATCCACAAGGGCAGCAAGTTCTCCTTTAGGTGAAATTTGATCCCATCTTGATGAAGGAACCTCATTGTATCCAAGATCTATACGAGAGAGAAGACGAAGTGAGCTATGAATGTACACCAATTTCTCTGCTTTCTTTGACCCTAACCAGTTCCTCGTTAGTGAATGAATGAACCCATAAGTACTCCAATTTCTCTCACAAGATGAAGAGCTAGCTATTTGTGACAACAATCTTATTGCAAATGATTGCAATTCAGGAGCTTCGCCTCCATGGTTCCACCACCACTCTATAGGGTCTTTCTTTTCTTTCACATCATATAAAGCTTCCACAGAACCAAAATCACCTTGCCCACACGAAAACTTATTCCATTGAGTTCTCAAAACTGAAGCATCCTCACCTCGGCCATAAATCTTTTTTATCGCAGCCCAGAATCCTTTCATTACCTCTCTATCCTGATGTGGAGCCCTCTTCCTAGTCACCTGTATATCATACCATTTAGGATTAAGAGAATATGCAGCACAATGAAGAGGTGTGTTAAGCTTATTCCATCTTCCATGTAATTTCTCCTCTATCAAAGGATATAGAGAAGGATCTTTTGCATCAATTATTGTCTTGACTTTTTCACACATGGAATCTATTGCTTCATAGATTTCTCCCAAACATGCCTTATCTAAATCTGCAAATCTGATCAGCTCACATATGGGCTTAATAAAATCCACAACAAATTTTACATCAGCCCAAAAACGCTCATCAAGAACCATACCTCTCACCTCAACTGCAATATCTGATGTAGATTGCTTCCAAGATGCCCATGCATCACTAACAACTGTGGAACACAAAGCTCCTTTGACTTCACAGAGGCGGTCAAGAAGAATGAAGTAAGAAGCAAAACGTGTATCAACAGGTTTGAGTAGGTCCTTCTTGGCAAATTTACGATAGATGGCTTGTGTGTGGTGGTGATTGCATACAAACATTTGTATTTTCCTCCCCTTCTCTATGAGATCTGTAATCCATTGAAACTTGCCAATGTCTTTGAGTGCATTATTCAACGAATGCACACAACAGGGTGTCCAAAATATATGCTTGTACTTTTTTTGCACCAACATACCTGCTGCTTTACAAACAGGGGCAGCATCAGTAACAACTTGGACCACATGTGTAACCCCCACCTCCTCAATGCCCTCACATAGCTGGGTATGTAGAAATTCTGCATTCTTTTCTTGCCCTGAACAATCTATTGCCTTCAAAAAATAAGGCCCTTTGCTGCATGTTACCATGATATTAAGCAGTGGACGATTTCTAGTATCTGTCCAACCATCCATCACAATACTACAGCCCTCTGTAGCCCACACTCTTTTCATTGGTGCAGTTTGTTCATCTAATCGTGTTTTTTCTTTATCGAGTAAAGTAGTACGGAGCTTTTCATATCCAAATGGTTTATACCCTGCTGGTGCATTATGGATAGCTTGGACCATCTCAATGTAGAAAGGGGAGCGAGCAACATTAAATGCTATTCCGTTTGCATAAAAGAATCGTGCAATTGTTGCATCAACTGCATCTCGACCTTGCACATCAAACAATCTTCCAATGGGGTTTGAGCTGCCAATGTTTGGCCTCTTGCGAGCATGTTCTGCTATTACATTTGTAGATGAGACATCCACATATGAATCTCTACTTTGACTAGGCCCTGTTGTTGAAGCATGAGAGGTATTTCTAGCAACTTTCCCCTCAGCCCTTTCTTGTTCCCTCACAGCATCATACCGTTCCACCTCATTTAAACAAGTCTCAACACCTACCCCACTTATGTGAAGGAAATGAGCTTTCACCCTTGTATAAGAACCTTTCCATCCCAGTGGACAAAGCTTACATTTGACATCAGCTGATCCACCTAAACCCTTCGGCCCTGCAACACGATCAACATACTTCCATAGTGGATACAACCCTTGCTTCCCTCCACCCGACATTCTAAGAATCTACATAGAAAAATAAAAAAATATTAGAACATTAGTGTCAAACAGTAAACTAAATAGAGAGCATATTGTATTTTTTAAATATGCAACGAAGTATTGCTGCTATTGCACAATCAGTTCACATTTTTTTATATTTCTCACTGTCTAATTTTTTTTTTAAATTTAAAAATATATGCATTCTATTTGTCTATTTCAATAATATTTTTTATTTTAAAAATTTAAATAAGCTTATATTTAATTTTATATCAAAAGTTTAAAGTTAAACAGTATTATGTATATTAAAAAATTTTAAAACTATTAAAAATTTAAACAAGTTACAATATATTAAAAAATTATTAATTATTAATTATTAAACAATATATTAAAATAATAAAATTTAATATAACATATTAAAATTTATAACAAAACAGTGAATCATTTAAAAAAATTAAAAAATTAAAACAAAACTCAAATGACAAACAATAAAGAATTAAAAAATACAAAAGAAAATTTTTTAAATACCTTGGTTTTGTCACTAATGGCTCTTGCCTCTGCAAACAGCCGTGCCTCCTCTGCAAACCGTCGTTTTATCTGCAAACTGTGTGTCAAACCGTGCCCTAATTTTTCTTGGCCTTGCGTCAAACTCTTACAAACCTCAGACTTGCAAACCCTTGTTTTCGTCGAGAGGAGACTTTAATACTTCCGCAAACAATGAGGAGACTAACGCGTTATTTATGCCTCAAACTTACCCGATTTTTGCCGCCTCAGACTTCTGATTCCGGTCAATGTTTTAGCCGCCTCTGCTAGCGTGACAGATTTTTATGCCAGCGTGACATTTTTTAACATTTTTTCAAAATTTTCAACTTTTCATCATTTTTTTTTTGGACATTGCTGATGTGGCATTTCCAGCAAATGGGAACGTCCCCCAACGAGTACCCGGTACGGGATACGTGTACCAGTACCCGGTACGTATACCAGGGGTCTGGGTACGCGTACCCGTGCGACCTTGAAATAAACATGACTAAATAAAAATTAGTTGGCAGTTAATGACATTTGCTTCCTAGTAGTTATTGGTAGTTAATGATAGTTGGTGAGATCTTAACCAACCACTACATACTATATATGTACATGTTGTCTCAGAAGATAGAATTGATTTATTGTAAACAATGCATTCTGGAATGAAAAGATACACCTTTCTGGCCATATTATGTTTTTAGTGTTTACTATGTTGCATTGTTGTCTGGTATAATTTTGTTGTTGTTTACTCTGCATAATCAAATGAGTTCCCTTCGGGAGTAAACACCTAACAAGATAGCTTTTGGATCAGGATCTCACGTATTGGGGAATTTTAAACTAGTTTAAAAGATCATACCACGTTACAAAAAAAGAACTCCTTAGATTTCAAAAATCAGGTGATCACAATCTTTCAATTGCTTGTTGGAATCAAAATTGCATTATGTATGCTTCTCAAGATGCACACCAAGATGTTTATCATCCTCGTGGCATCTTTTTTTATTATTGGCATTCACTTGAGGCCTAATTGATCCTCACTTCTGTTATGAGTAGATATGTCAGCCTTTGTGGGCCGCCTCTAGTCTACGGTGTCTCTAATAGTTGCTAATAAGCACTCTAGGCATATTTTGAGTCAAGTTAAGAGGGATCTACCTCCCATTTAGGACATCATTTTTTACAATTCGTCACTACTCTTGCCCCATTTCCCTTTGTTGTTTGCATTGATGATGTCACATGTATGTTGAGCTTGATCTATATGAGGCAATTTTTTATTATTATTTTTTTGTGATACTAGTGCCTGCACAAGGACCTTTCAAACATTTGTCCATGATCTTATAGAGGGTGAGAATGGCCTTCACATAATTAGGGCTATCTAATTACACTAATTTCAAATATTTAACTGCTTCCCTCATTTTGGGTAGCTTGACTGTGATGAATTATTTTCATTCCAATAAGTCTTTATCCTCCAAATTCAAGATTTGCATGGTTTACATCAACTACTCCTTGCTGATCATGTTGCTTAAACTTTTAACTCTTTGCATAAACTTTCTTCCCTCTAGATCTTCCAATATTCATGAAACCACAATCTATTTTGATGGGTACTATGCCAGTGATTGTCACCCACTTTTGCCACCTTTTGTTTTAATACATTCCTAAATTTCTTCCACACATCCTTTGGGAGGTAACCCTTGATTTCCTTCAGTAAAATATTTACTTCCAGATCAGCGTGTCCCTTAGGGTCCACTTGGTTGCTGGAATTAAATAATGCTGGAATTGTCAAATTCCAGTATTTGACAATCCTGGAAGTTTTAAATTCGGAAAATGGTTTTTGGAATATGGTTGGAACTATTTGGTTCACTTGGAATTCACCTAGAATTCATAATGAGAAGATGGAAAATGTTGTTTGCATATGGATTTCAAAATATTTTAAAATTTTCTTTACCCCCAATTCCCATTTAAGTTGAATTCGAATTGATTTTCCAATTGCACCTATTTAGATGGAAGATTAAATTGCTGGTTTCGGGGGTAAATAGGAATTAACAAATCCCTATTCCAGTTTCACATTTTGAACACAAACATCGAAAATGTCAATTCTGGAATTTGACAATCCTAATTCCAGTCTAATTCCAGCAAACAAACGGACCCTTAGTTCATTCCCCATTTAGGGTTGGTGCAAGGAATGAGAACTTATAAGTCAAAGGCTCTGATATGTCCTTCCATGACATTCTTTCTTTATTCTTCACACATACAGATTATCACCATTTTCTTAAACAAAAAATTCATGATTTTCGTGCATCTAGATAAGGTACTCCCCAATGCCCTCAACAACTCCCCTCAAATTTAGTTTATCAAAGTTTTTTATGATGCCTGAAAGCAGCCTGTTGATGGATTCTCCCGTCTTTGTGTATCTTATTTCCCTCAAGTGAGATTAGAAAAGCTATCTTAAAATTATCCAATGGGAAATCAATAATAGACATCAAGGGACTTCAAGCTAAGTGCCTCAATTAAGGTGTGCATTTGTTTGCCTTTCCCTCGTAAGAACTATTTAATAAGGTTATTTATATAAGGTTCACACCTTCTTGATCTCAACATGTCACCTTATCCCCTTCACAAGTCAGGTGATACTTCAAACCTATACAACTATAACAATTTAGCAAACATTTGTCAATTTTATGCTATTGTATTGAAGAAAAACCTTTTTTAGCATTTCCAAAGTGGCGATCTCAGAGCAAATGGGGAGGCAAGCTTTAATAGAGACTTCA
Source organism: Chamaecyparis obtusa (assembly GCA_027943335.1). Lineage (NCBI taxonomy): Eukaryota > Viridiplantae > Streptophyta > Pinopsida > Cupressales > Cupressaceae > Chamaecyparis > Chamaecyparis obtusa. The sequence goes on from BSBK01001997.1 coordinate 1,005,811, forward strand.
AGTCTATCAATCATATTTTCACTCTTCAAGCCATTATCAATAAGGTTTGTTAACAGCTTAACAGTAGTCTGGTCATTTTTTAGGAAGCTCTCTGAATCTATTTCAAGACATCTACTATTCTAGAGGATGTGTGCAATTGGTGTCTCATGGACCTCCATTGCTGCTACTTTAAGGCTCTATGAGGCAATTCGATATAGTCTATATCAAGGGGTCTAATGAAAGCCCACCCAATCTAGCAACCTACACAATCTCACACACACGTATATGAAGTTACGAACGACAAAAGCAATTTCAGAATGCTTCAGTAAACTTCATTGGGTGTCAGTAGAAATATAACTTGCTTGCAAACTACAAAAAGCTACAGTATCCTGTAGCAACTGCATATAATAAGGCTATATTCTAAACATGAGGCTTTGCAACATACTATTCATCCCCTCAATCCCCTCTACACATTCTCTATTGAGTTTTTTTTCTTAATTCTGCTTGACAGAGTTTCATTTCCTTCCTTCAACAAGGGTCATTCTTCTCTATCCTCTCTGCTGAACAGAGATCCACCCCTCCTTCCTGCATTATTCCAAAAGAGGTCAATAGAAAGGAGTTCCTAAAAAAAGTCACAGGCAATGCTCCTCATATCCTTATCCTCTAAGTCATTAATTTTGATGGAACATATCCAGTTTATTGGTCTATGTTTAAAAGAAGACAGCGGAAAGAAATTCAAATTCCAATCTCCCTTCCAAAGCCACAAGATTCTGGACATTTGTCTCTCGAATTCATCTTCTAGGAGATTGTTAAGTTCCAGATCACTGCAAATGTAATAGCAGTGCCGTAAAAGTATGTATTTTCCAAATGCATCGATCTCTTGAATATATACATGGTAAAGACAAGAAGAGACGTGTCCCTTCATGGGACATGTCTATTCATTAATCTAATTTAATAATTAACTATATATTCATTATAATAATAAATAAATGATTAACATTATATACATATATCTATATATATTAATACAAATAATATCAATTATATATATATATATATATATATATCATTTCTCATAATTTCTTATATATAATTAGTTTTATCTAACCGATGCTACATACATCAACACTCCCTCTTTCTTATCATTTGCATGCTGTGATCCTCTCAACATATGAACTATTCTCACGACAGTATCATTTAAAAGTTTTTGGAGAGACCAAAATACACGAGACAAATTGTTGAGGGTCTGCCTTCCATATCAACTATTTTCCAAAAGACCGCCTTGGAATTGATACTCCACACCCTTCTAAATCCCTTTTTTTTTTGATAAGTGTCGATAGATAAGAAATAAAGAATCATTACATAGCTATACTTCTTTCCTGATAAATGCAGACGCTACTATTCTTCCTTGTCATACAAGAAAGGCGGCTCCGCCTCGTAACTCCAGTCTCACATGCCATACTCCACTAATTTTCTGAATAGAGAACTCAATATTTATTACTGGTGTTACAATGACATGCATCGACAGAGACCAAAATTCTTGGAGGTATCAAATATAAGTTGATCATCAAATAGCTATGAATCCTTCTTTCTTTTGACAATAACCAATCTTTAGTCGCTTCCATATTAGATTGTATTTAGTGACGCCTAGGCATGGTAGTAAGATCCTGGATAATGCTTGAGAGACAAAATTGACTTGGTGAAGTCAAACAAACTAATCAAATTGCTAGGGTAAGGAAAAATTTCTGAATGATGATATTTCCCTCCAATGTTGTTGCCCTGAATAGTACTACCATGAATTCCAAGGGATATCTCGATAGCGGAATGCCTGAAATGTATTCCTCCTTCCTATTTGATTTGTTCTCAGAATGATTGTCCTTTCCTGCATTCATTCCCGATCATTATCCCATATTCTTCCTTAATATCATTTCTTTCTCACATTTGCAGTCTGGCTCTGATACCATGTTAAGTTCCAAATCGCTGCAAATGTAATAGCTATTACTACTAACCGGTTACTGAGGAGGGGGGCGGGGATGAATCAGTAAATACTATTTCTATCTCAATTAAACCTTGTATGTAGATTATTGCAGAATAAACAATATGTAATTAAGCATTCATAAATAGAAATAGAAATACTCAGAACAACACAGCATATGTACGTGGAAACCCTCGCTTAGAAGGAAAAAACCACAGTGAGAGAGAGCTCACAACTTCACTATTGCAGTAATAAAGGTGCCCTGTTAAGAGTTTACAAAGCACTTGTAAGAGTGCTACCCGGTAAAGGGATTTGGTAGAAGATCGGTTAAGATCTTGACTCTGTTAGGAGTCGCCTTGTTAAAGGACTTTCAACACCAATTAAGATGCTACCCGGGTAAAGGATTTATACAAAGAACCTATAAGGATTCACCTTGATAGAGGGATTTGAATATGCTTTAACAGAATAAAAGCAATGATCTGAATTGACACAATCTGTCTGATTAGATCATACCTGTTAACCTTTCTGCTCTGCTTGGTTGTTGAACCTCTCTGCCTTTCACCTCTTGTGACTGTAGCTTCTCTCAGAAGATATCTCTCTCCTGCTCTGTATTTTCAACAACTCTTTAGTGTCCCATGACCTGTATTTATATGAAATTAATCTTAATAAAAGCTCAACTCATAGTTCCCCCAAGCTGTAAACTCACCCATAAATCATGCAGCAAAAAAAGCTTTGTGAGATGATCTTGAGTTTACCTTGAAACATTTGCGTAGAAATAAAACTAACTCATGTTAAAAAGATAACTCCAGTTCTAAACAGTGGATGCTCCGTATAATCCGGTTTTAACTCAGACAACTCCACATAATCCGGTGCGGATTATTATGCAGTCGATCGGTATCAATCTTGTACTCGGTTGTGTACTATAAGACCGGTTCTATGTATACTGTTTGATCTACCGGTGCATCTTCTCTGTTTAGTCTACCGGTGCATATACTCTGTTTAGTCTACTAGTGCCTATTAAGAAGTATGAGTGGTCTACCAGTGTATCGGTGGGAATGATGTTTGCAACTTACTTAACCAATGACAACTGAAATATGCCAACAATCTTTCCCTTTGGCATTGGTGGCAAAACATCACTCTCTCATCACAGTGAATTCCCTGTCCTGTTCCTATAGACTTCCCATGTGCTTGTGTTGCCTTCTGCTCTGTAGCTGAAACTACTTTGTATCCTTTCTGATCTTCTTCCTCCGTCTGATCTTCTGAATCTCTTCTTATGTCTTCTTCCCCTTTTTGCCTCCATAGGACAAAGGGTTATGCTTTACTATCTGGTTTACATCTGTAACTTGGTGAAGATGTCCTTGCAAACTTTCTTCGTTGAATGAAGAAAAGGATTCCATTGACCGGTGACATGTTCTAGATTTTTCTGTGCTGCTTTCAGAGAGACAATTATGTTCTCCATGTCATCTACAATCTTGTAGGCCGGTTCACTAATCAGATTCTCATCTTCTGTTACAGTCCGTTGCATTGAATCAAATGTTGGGGCCAGAAATAATTGAAATCCAATAAGATCTTGGATTCGCTTAGTTTTCTCTTCAGATGCCTTTCTCAAAATTAGAGCTAGGCTTGTCATTTCCCTACTAAAGTCTGTTGCAAATGTGTTCTTTATATCAAACTGGGAAGACAAAACTCTTATGTCTTCAGAAGTCTTAGATGACTTCTCTGTGATATCTTGCACAAAAGTATCAAAATTTGAAGTCCTTGTCATTAGACTTCCTGCAACTTGTACTTCTTGTTGAAATACCCTTATGTTGGTTGAAACTGTTACCATTAACTCTTCAACCTGTTTGTCGAGAATTTCTATTCTCTTCTTCTCATAGTGATCAATGGCAACTGTCTCCAAATCGGTGACATCTTCTCCTATAGCTTGCGCCAAAATCTCCAATTGATCAATGACAGGTTCATCTTCATCAATGTCTGCATCCGGTACAAAGTTGTACAGGATGTTCTTTACACTTGTTAGGACCATGTCCTGTTTCCTCTTTGTCAGCTCCTTTAGTTGCCTCGTTGACATTTTGCTTATGTCAATTATAGTCTCGCTAACCTTGCTCTTTTTGGATTCAGTGTCTGTTGCAAAGGTTAACTTCCTCTTGGATGAGGATGAGCTTGGAACATCTACCTGTTCCTTCAGATTCTTTTCTTGCTCCAGTTGCACTTCTTCAGGCTTTTCCTATTCAGTGTTGACATGTACTTCTTGTTCTCGTTTGTTATGTTCTTCTTGATTTTCTTCTCTTCCCGGTTGCACTTCTTCCTCCGGGTGGACTTCCTCTTCCGGAAGTAGTTGCTCTTCCGGTGGAACTTCCTGTTCCAGTGGTGGCTCAGTATGTTGCTCCTCAGCTGTATGTAGCTCACCCATAGCAATTTCTTCTTCACCAGTTGTATTGTCAGTAGTCATCTTGACCGATGACTCTCCTAGAACTTGTTCCTCTAGTAGAACTTGTTCTTCTAGATTCACCTTTTCACTGGTTGTCTGTTGTTCACGAGTAGTGAATTTAACCAGTGGTTCTTGCACTGTTTCAAGTTGATCCTATGGACCTGTTGCCTTGAGAGCACTCAAATCATATTGTTGCCAGAAATCTAGTGTCTCTTTATAGACGTCCTTCTCATAACCATTTACTATCTTGGCAACCCTATTCTTTGTAGCCAGATTCATGGATACTTCCTCCATTAGAAGTTTAATTGTTTCTTCACTGAGACCAAGTTGTACCTGTGACAATGTCTCCTTAACAATTCTACTATTTGTGCCTAGACCAGTTCTCCATTTGTCCATAAGTCTAGTATTCAGTTCGGGAGGAAATTTTGACCTATAGTCTCTTGGACTTCTGTTGAAATCCAAGAAGGTTTCTAATAGTGCCACTATCACTGCTTGTTTATCTTCCTCTCCTAGCGTGCTAAACCATTTAGCCGCATTGGCTACTTCTCCAATATCCATTACTTCATCTACAATATCATTCACAGTCATAGTGCGAGCCTTACCTTTTTCTGGAGAAACGAGAATGGTTGGTGGAGCCTGATCGCCACCTTTGTCGGCAATGATATCGACGATGACCGGTTTAGTCGATACCATTGCTTTGACTTGAGCTTCGGCTCCTAGAATTCCCTTTCCTTTACCGGTATCTTTGACCGGTGGCTCAGTCTTCTTCTAGCATGCTTCTTTTGCCTGTTGTTGGGTTTGAAGAAGCTTTGTCCATGTTGCAACACCTTCTTCGTGTACCTTGTCCACTTCTCCAACAAGCATCTGAATGACCCTTTTTCTTAACAGAAAGTTTTGCTTGTGCAATTTTGCTTGATGAGTAGTCTCGTCCAGAGTGAGATGATTTTGAACCTCAAGCAAAGCTCTAATCCTTAGCTCCTTTTCTCTTTCCATTGAAGCTTTCCATCTTGCTTCAAGAATTTCTTGGAGATCGTCAGGGACGACCTTATGAAGTTTGGTAGGAGTTAGATTGAACTTGTGAATGCAATAGACTACCGCTTCTTCTATTTTCCTCCTGTCTTCTTCATTTGCCAAATCATACCTCCTTCCTACTGATGCCATACCACCTGTTTCTTTCAAACTTTTTATGAATTCATCAATTGTGGGTTTTCTTGCTCTTGGTGCATCTTCCTTCACCGGTTTAGCAGATTTCTTCTTGCGGACCAGAGGAGTTGGGTCTTTAGTTTCCGTTCCTTCTGTTTCTTCCCCTTGAGAGTTGGTCGCTTGTTGTGCTCTCTTCTTTTGAGCTTTGGGTTGTTTTGCTGTCGGTTTCTTCTTCGGTGCAGGGGTCCTTTTGACATATACATTCTTTATCAGTGCCTTTTTCTTTAGATTCTCCTGAATCTCTTCGAAGGTCCCAAACCGGTAAGCCGACAAGTCCAAATCACTTTCTTGCAGGGCATTTGCATATGCCTTTGTTGTTTTTGCAAAGATTTCATACCCCAGTTCTGGAGCATACCCGATTTGTGGTTCCACTACCTGAATGATGCAGTGATCGGTGGAGACTAGAGAACACACATCGTCTTTGTAGGAGTCAACAATCGTTGACGGAACCCTTTCCCTACCGTGCATTCTTAGCCGGAATGCCTCAAAGTAGTCAGTCATGACTTTGCCGAACTAGTTTCCCAATTGGTTGGCCATATCACTTATCTAGATCATGACTGGTCGATCGGTTCCACAAGTCACCTTGCCTATTCCTGGAAAGAAGTTAGAATAGTAAAAGAGAAGGCATACCAGTAGGGTTCCATATTTTAGGGACTTCTTATTGACGATACCGAGCTTCTTCAAATTCTCAAAAATCTGTCCTCGAAGCACTGTGCATAGATCATATTGTGCATTGTCGTGCATGACCCAATGAGTGGCATGAATGGCTCCTCTCGGCACGCTATTCAGGTTGCTTGATTGATAGATTTTGTAACCTATCACTGCAGATGCGAACCGAACTCCTTCATCTTCAATGTTGTTGACAGTCATTAGCTGACTGTCAGATTTCGATTTTGTCAATTTAGCAACCACGACATTGGAGATGGTTCTAAGGGTGAGGGGTTCCCCTTTCTTGCTGCACCCGATCACTCTATGCAGGTCCTCCTTGGTGATTTGAGTGCATGCTCCTTTAGCAAGCCAGAAACCAGGTTCATGCACACGGTTGAGAACCAATCGTATCCAATCTGGTCGGAAAACGGTTGGGTTACAAACTCCATTTATCAACCTTGAGGACACCAACTTTGCATATTTGTCTTGAAGCTTTCCATCTGTGCACAACGAGAGGTACTCGCTTTGGATGAAAGTTTCACCCATTTATTCTTGTTTCGCATGAATGAAAGCAGTGACATCTTCAGTCATTAGAACTCCATCAGGCACAAATGACAGTTCACCAGACATGTCGTTTTCCCTGTTCTGAACTGCCATGATGTCATAAACAGGTCGATCGAATTGATTACCTTGAATCAACTTGATGACAGATGATGATGATGCCATTGTTATCAACCGATTTACACAGAAAGTTGCTTGATCGGTCTTACAGAAATATCTTATCAATGATCAAAGCACGAGGATATTACTCAAGCATAAGAAATTGTAAATCACAAATCGCAAAGTAAAAAAAAAAAAGAGTAATCCTCCTTTCTTTATATAGATTTAGGGCTTAACGGTAATTACCAAACGGTAACTATTTGTTAACGGCTATAGCATTAATTACCTTACCTAACCTTTCTTTCCTTTTTCGCCAACCGGTCTTTAGGCTTTTTCTTGTTGAACAAACCCCAGTTGATCAATGCTTACCTGTCCAGTTTTTCTTACTAACTTAGTGAGTCTGTTGCACACCAGTCCTACCGGGAACAGTAGATGGGCTACCGGTTCCCTCTAAGCCTTTTAGGCTCTGTTTGCTGAAGAGATATCACCATCAGCAGACGATGATCTTCCCTCTGTCTTCTCCTCAACGGAGCTCTTTGATTCCTTCTTGAACCAAATCTTCTTGACTTCTTTCTCGGTCTCTTTTCCCTTGTTCTATTCATTGGGAGACAAGGTCTTCATCACCAGTTTGACCGATCCTCTCCTTTTGTTCACTGACCGGATCCTACAATCTTTGGCCAAGTGTCCAACTTTGTTGCAGGTGTAGCAGGCTATCCCGTTTGCCTTCCGTGGATTTACCCTTTTCTTCTTAGGTGAATTACACCAGGAGTTATTATGGCTATGCATGCCACAATTAGCACAACTCGTTGTGCTCTGCTTCTTATTCCTCTTTGGGAATATCGGTCTCGGTGGTGATCTGAATGCCATTGTTTTGGCTCTGCATGCATCAGCCTTGTGTCCAAACTTGTTGCATGCATGGCAATAGCCTTTGAAGCTTCTCCTGCTTCCACTGGACACACTTGTGGGGCGAGACCAGCATTCAGTGGTCTTGTGGCCATACTTGTAACAGTTTTTGCAGTAACTGTTAGTTGGCTTTATCGATGCATTTCTACAGTTCCTTGTTTTATGGCCCGGTTTTCCACAATGCTTGCAAGTAGTGTTGAAGGTCTTTTTACCATTTTTGTTCTACCGGTTTCTTCTTTTCCTTCTTGCTTTTCTTGGCTCCAGATGACTCACCGATTTCCTTGGTGTTTCGACCGGTGAACCCAAGTCCTATGGGATCTTTGTGCTTCCTTTGAACTTTTAGTTGCTCATCAAGCTTTACTGAGCTTTCATTGTATCTTCTGAAGGTTTCATTCCTTTCTTCAAGTGCTTTCATTCCTTTCTTCAAGTGCTTTCATTTGTTCTTTCAGTTGATACAGCTCAATTGCCAGCCTCTTGCATGCATCATCTTTATCATGCCAATTTTTTTGCATGTTGGCATTTTCTTGAGTGACTATCTGCATGTCTTCTTGAAGTTGCAGAACGACGAGATCATTTTCCCTTACAGCTTCTTCTGCCAGATTTCTTACTCTCTTAAAGGTTGCTAGAGATTTCACTGCAGTGTTTCTTTCATCTTCAGCTTTCCTCTTTTTCTCAATTAATTCAATTATCCTTAGGGCATTATCTTCCTGCTCCCTTTTCAGGTTGGAGATTTGATCGGTTAGGATCTAGTTCCTCTCCATAAGCTCGGCGACTACCTTCTCAGCTTCATCCTATCCACTTTGCCCAGAGAGTTCGTCAATTGTTTCATTGCTCTCACTCAATTGCAGAGCTAGCTCTTTTCTTTTAGCAAGGGATCTTCTCAGCCTATTCTCAAGAGAGGCAATGATGTCATTGGCTTCCTCAAGCTGCTTTTGATACTTGTAACCCTCCATGATCTTTTTCTCAAGCGGTTAAGCTTTATATCTTTGAGAACCTAGGGCTCTGATACCAATTGTTATTACTAACCGGTTACTGAGGAGGGGGGAGGGGTGAATCAGTAAATACTATTTCTATCTCAATTAAACCTTGTATGTAGATTCTTGCAGAATAAACAATATGTAATTAACCATTCATAAACAGAAATAGAAATACTCAGAACAACATAGCATATGTACGTAAACCCTCGGTTAGAAGGAAATAACCATGGTGAGACAGAGCTGACAACTTCACTACTGCAGTAATAAAGGTGCCCTGTTAAGAGCTTACAAAGCACTTGTAAGAGTTCTACCTGGTAAAAGGATTTGGTAGAAGATCAATTAAGATCTTGACTCTGTTAGGAGTCGCCTTGTTAAACGACTTTCAACACCAATTAAGATGCTACCTAGTTAAAGGATTTATACAAAGAACCTATAAGGGTTCACCTTGATAGAGGGATTTGAATATGCTTTAATAGACTAAAAGCAATGATCTGAATTGACACTTTCTGTCTGATTAGATCATACATGTTAACCTTTTTTCTCTGCTTGGCTGTTGAACCTCTCTGCCTTTCACCTCTTGTGACCGTAGCTTCTCTCAGAAAATATCTCTCTCCTGCTCTGTATTTTCAACAACAACTCTTTTGTGTCCCATGACCTGTATTTATAAGAAATTAATCTTAATAAAAGCTCAACTCATAGTTCCACCAAGCTGTAAACTCACCCATAAATCATGCAGCAAAAAAATATTTGCGAGATGATCTTGAGTTTACCTTGAAACATCCGTGTAGAAATAAAACTAACTCTTGTTACAAAGCTAACTCCAGTTCTAAACGGTGGATGCTCCGTATAATCCGGTTTTAACTCAGACAGCTCCGCATAATCCGGTGCGGATTATTATGCAGTTGACCAGTATCAATCTTGTACCCGGTTGTGTACTATAAGACCGGTTCTATGTATACTGTTTGATCTACCAATGCATCTCCTCTGTTAAGTCTACCGGTGCATATACTCTGTTTAGTCTACCAATGCCTATTAAGGAGTATGAGTGGTCTACCGGTGTACCAGTGGGAATGATGTTTGCAGCTTACTTAACCAATGACAACTTAAATATGTCAACAATAGCATTGCCATAAAAGTATGTGTTTTCCAAATGCATCGATCTCTTGAATATATACATGGTAAAGACAAGAAGAGACATGTCCCTTCATGGGACATGTCTATTCATTAATCTAATTTAATAATTAACTATATATTCATTATAATAATAATAAATGATTAACATTATATACATATATCTATATATATTAATACAAATAATATCGATTATTATATATATTAATATATATATGTATATAAATCATTTCTCATAATTTATTATATATAATTAGTTTTATCTGACCGATGCTACATACATCAACAGAGATGATGGAATGGAGCTCCACCAAAAGGGCATTTTCCTAAGCCAAAAGAAAATAATTCACTCCTAAAGATTGAATTTCTTGTTTGACAACCCTCCAATTGGGTTGTCACAAGATTCTTTCATTGAAACATATGGGCAAAAGAGTCTTTAATCCATGAGCAGATCTTGGATTTCACAAAGGATAATTCCTTGGCTAATCTGAACATGCCAAACCCATCAAATTGACCTGCCACTTGTTAGAGCATGTACATTTGTAGCATTCAGATTATTTGCATATGTTGCATTGTTTAATTATGCACATGCTCAAGAATATTCTCATGCATATTATTATGCCTAATTAAGCACAGGTTTATACATTCATGCTCTAGTATAAGTTCACTTAGCTGAGCCTAAGTTAGGATAGTCTAATCTAGTTGGGCTCCAGTTTGCATATTGTGCCTATCATGCACTTCTAGTTTGCATATCTAACTCTAGTTTACTATTTTTAGTTTGAGTTAGCTTTTGCATATTTTTAGGGTTATTGCTTTCAATAAAAGCAATTAATCTCTACATTGTAATCCTGCTATCTTGCAATTTTGTAATCTTTGCATCTTGAGAAATGTAGCAATTATTTTCCCATTGCTCTCCTTGTGGAAGGTGCTTTCGTTTGCTGTTTGATCCTAGGTGCTTGTGTTGAAAACTTCAACACCACCAATCTTCGAATTTTGATTTCAGATTTGGGTGAAGAGTCCACATTTTGAGTCCACTTCTAGTTTGCATATCTAACTCTAGTTTACTATTTTTAGTTTGAGTTAGCTTTTGCATATTTTTAGGGTTATTGCTTTCAATAAAAGCAATTAATCTCTTCATTGCAATCCTGCTATCTTGCAATTTTGTAATCTTTGCATCTTGAGAAATGTATAAATAATTTTATCATTGCTCTCTTTGTGGAAGGTGCTTTCGTTTGCTGTTTGATCCTAGGTGCTGTGTTGAAAACTTCAACACCACCAATCTTGGAATTTTGAATTCAGATTTGGGTGAAGAGTCCACATTTTTTCAAATAAAAAAAGGACCCTATCAAGTCAAGAAAAATAAGGACCCTGTCAAGTCTCACCTAAATAAGCACATCCCCTCCTCTCCTATTTGATCAAATGTACTTAGCTCCTCTAAGCTCTAGATCAAAAAGAGCCTGATCATCAACAAAATCCATAAATTTCATTTTGCTATGTAGTTTAGGCTAAGAACCTCCCATTTTATCTTTAACCCTAAGAGGGGCATTGAAATCTCCCATAACTAGCCCCATAGAGTCGGGATAAAAAATTATGAACAACTTGAGGTCTCTAGAAACAGATCTTCTAGCTTTGTTAGAATTAGGGGCATAGATACTTGAGATGGTCTAGCTTGAGTTATCACCCAAGTGGGAAAACTTTGCAACCACATGGTTAGGACCTTCCCGCAAAGCTTCCCCTTTGATCAATCTTGAATTCCACAAGGTAGCTGTAATGTCCCCTTTTGGCTAACTTGGAAAGTGGGGCAATAACTTAGCTTATCCTTCTTACTCTATCTAAATAATTGCAATTAAACCAAGTATGCATAATCAACTGCTATTTCTGATATATAAATGTGAATATATGCAAGATTGATATTGAATTGATAGCAATGTCTGATATAAAATTATTAGATATGCTATAAATGATATTACTTTATTACTTATAGTGATAAAGGAATGCTGCTATGTCTGATATACGATATGCTTATGCAACTGATATATATATATCAATGGATATATAGATTCAATGGATTGCTATGTCTGGCATGTCAATTTGATTATGCAATGTAAAGATATCGCCAACAGCAATATGTTGTTTCAGATTTATTTATATGCTTGCAACTCAATAATGGATGCTATTTCTGATTTACAACTTCAATATCTGCATCCTTTGGTGTTGTCTCTGATCTGCATTATTATTGCTTGCAATCAGTAATGCCGCAAGGCACTTTTCTCTTACAAATTATATCCAAATCTGGATTAAATAAAAGAGGTAAATATCCAATGATCATCCAAATGAATGAGGAAGAATGCCTTCTTATATATTGTTGCTGAATTGAGAAGCCATGTTGTATAGGACATGCCCCATGTCTCTTTGTAAATGATTACTTATTGCACCCTTTGGTCACTCTTAATCGGTCTCTTATGATAATAGCATAGTTCACAGACGGTCTTGGAGAGTACTCAGCAAGCCCAAAGTTTGAGCTCAGAAAATACTCAACAAAATATCGGCAAAAAATTGGCAACTTAGAAAGTACTAAAAATTTAAAATCTCTTAAAGAACCATATTATTTTTGTAAAATTTAATTACAAAATGTATTAAATTAAAAATTGACATCTCGATAGATAAAATGCATGATTTTATAGCACAAACATGTGAAAAATGCATTTTAACCAGCATTTTACCTACGTCAACATTTTTACCCATGATTTTTTGCATCTATAAAAATGTGAGAGCTAAACTTGTGAAAACTTGCCCAGCAAAATAAAAAGAGCACTTGGCAACTCAAAGAGTACTCGCAGAGTTTACAAACTATGGATAATAGCATCTTTAACATGATAAGTATTGCACCCTTTCATATTGGTTAGTTATCCTTCTTTGCAATTAATCTTTGTTAACCATACAGCAATATGAATCGATGTATTAATATTGTGCCTTTTGGTTAATTGACTTGTCAATTAAACTATTATTTGATTTAGTCAAGTCAATGCCACCATAATACAAATTGTAGTAGCTGTCTTGCAAATGGTTATCGATGACTAATCATTATATCTCCATCGATATTGATTATTATAATTGCTATTTTTATATCAACTGCTTCCTTCATCCGTAATCATGAATCTTCATGTTGTCATTGTCTGAGGCATAGTAGAGGTTGTCTAAACTCTGATGTCTTAGAGTGATTGATTGCATGTCATCACAGTCCAAACATTATTAATCGATAGTCTTCACTCACGATAATCTCCATTTGCAAAGAAACTACGATGCTAAGCATTCACGACATCTCTCAAATACGATCATTTATCTCATCACGCTCTACAATTAGTGTAATGTCCCCGTTTTCCAGTCTTTTGTGATTAGCTTAGCTTGGCGATCCTCGTAAGCTAATCAGGTGATCAGAGGGGGTCAGTTGGCAGAGCCGATGATTGGATTCCATTCTGGAGGTTCTGGTAGTCAGGTTTGCTTGTCGTTTGGGCCGGATTGGATGACTTACTATTTTTAGTAAGTGTTATTTTGGGCATAGCTTGGTATAGCAGGGCGCCTGCATAGTGTCATCAAGTTTTGCAGGATTGTTTATCAGGGACCTCTAGTTTGAGAGACTTACTATTTATAGTAAGTCTATGTTTGGCAAATGGCTATTTCTGGCAGGGCAATTTGAGCTCGAGGCTTTGTTGTCAGAAATGAGTTTGTTGCAGTCAGATAGATTCAATGGCTTCATGTTTTAATTATCGTTATTAAATTAAGTTATTTTAATTTAATAACTTTACGACTTCATCACTTTAATGTTATAAAGTGATGTTGTGATGAAGAAGCTACTTTAATGAAAAGTGTAAAGTTTAAGCTTTTTCAAAAAGCTATTTATTCAACTCGAAAAAGCACTTTAGACATTCATTGTTCATTTGATAAAATTTATGAAGTTGTTGATTGTGAGAAGATGGCTAGGGTTTGAGGACTGATTCCTCTCTCTGAGCAATTTGAGCCATCACTGATTGATGGTGAATTTGTTTCTGAATTCTGGAAAAATTATTCTGAATCTGTAGATGTTGAATTCGGTGCTATGGTATACCAAATTTGAGGAGTTTCAAGCAATTTCAGCTGAGATTGAAGTTTTTAATAATCTGGTTCGAAATTCTTCAAGGTTCATATTTATTTGGAGGCTGACTTATCTCCAGAGAGGCTGCGATTTATGATAAAGAGCTACGCACCATTTTCCCACAGGCTGCGTTCATTCTTAGAGCATGACAAGGTGACTAGAGGCTGCATAATTACCTTGGTGGCCTGTTTGTTCTTCTAAGTGGGCTGCATCTACTCCAAAGAGGTCTGTGTTTCCTTCTAAGTGTGCTGCGTCAATTCCTAGGAAGCCTACGTTTCATTATGTATAGATTGTGATCATTGACAGAAGGTTGCAGTATGTATTTGGGGGTTGTTAGTTAAATACAGAAGGTTACAGACATTCCGGTTGGCTGCATATCAATTTCTAGTGGTTGATTATTATCTCCAGCCTGCAACGTTTTTTGATAAAGGTGCCAATTTGCATTCAGTATTTGAAATATTGTTATATAATTGGTAAATTAATTAAGTTGATCAATTCTGGTTTAGTTTTTTTTAAGTTTAGAGTAAATTGTTATTTGATATTATTTTAACTCTGGAAAAGATTCAACAAAAATCAAATAGTATCAAAATAGAAAAACAAACTTGCAAACAAATTCAGGAAGAAAAGTAAATTTCTAGCAACGAGCCAGGCAGGCTCTTTACAGTTAGCAATAGAGATGATATACAAATAAGATATTGTCCATGTTGGGGTATTCTTTAACTTGTAGTGATGCCAATACAAGGCCCGATAGGTATTTCTTCTTCAACATGAGCTCTGTATATAAGATCAATCTGTAGACTCCTTATAGGTGTGGGGATGATTGTTGTCCTTTGATAATTATCGACTTCTTCCTATAGATCTTTGATAGTGATTAGCGGCATAACAAAAACTTGTCTACTCCACACCTCATGATGGTATTGATAGATATTTAATCTTTATCCATTCAGATATTTATTTCTTGTTGTGTAGGCCACATCAGAGCCTTCTCCCGTTACGTATGTGTTTGCCTTTAACCCATAAAATGACTTTCAGAAACTTATACATATTTAGCGGTGATGAGTACATAATGAAGATCTCCACTCAACTCTTAGTCAATATCAACTTAATATGTCGATGCTCCTTTATAGTTGCTACATTACATTAGCAACTCTGTTGGAAGCTCCATCAACAATAAAACCATGGAACCCACAATCTTTAAATAATTTATTCTTCAACAGGCTCAATTTCTCAACCACCATCTTTGTTCCTTTGATAAGAATAATATCTAGTTTATGTTCACAAAAAAAGTGAGACAAGGGATCATGCTTATGAGCATTTTTGAGGCCTCTGACATTCAAAGAAAATATTCATTTAAGGCAAGGGGTGTGCCCTTTGAGCACATATCCATGGTCTTTTGTACCCCATCTGCTATGTCTCTTTTGCTATATCTTTCTCTTCAAGCCTTAGCATAATATATTCCTAGGGGTTTCGGTTCCACTCAATAGTCTGCAATCTTTTTACATCAAGTATGGACCCTAGTTGGTAGGGATGAAGAACAAAGACTTCGCTTATGCTCTGTACAGTCTAGTTGTCTACTCATCTTGTCAACTTTAGTTATAAATGAAATCCTGACAGGAATATCAAGAGGTACCTCATCCAAATCCAAAGAGGATTGACAAGATTCTTGGGGAGAAGAGGTAACAGAGCCATGTTCGGCCTGCATTTCCTTGTGTCACACAAGCAAAGGGGACCCTATAGAAGCTGATAAGATAAGTTTTGTTTTCTGGGCACCCTCAATATCCTCCTTATTCAAAACAACATAAAGAGGATGAGGGGGACCAACCTCCCTTTGAATTACAGGGTCTCCTAAACCTCCAAAAGCTTCATTATCTTGGGAGGGCACAATTGAATCCTCCCTTTAATTGGCCACAAGGTTTTCCCTAGAAACTAGAAACCACACTACCCTTCAACAGGAGGAAGTCATCAAAACTAGGAGGCTCAGGGCCATGATCATTTTCTTTCAAAGCTAACACATCAAAGAATAGAGGCTTGCCAATAGGGAAAGAGATCTCACCCGTCTTTTATGAAGAAACCCCATGTTTTGGAGGGGTCAAAAAAGAGTCCTTTAGAACGTAAGGCGGGCCCAAGAGCCTACTGCTCAACTTGCTTCTCCAACTCAGCTTGTTTCTCCTTCCACGCTCTCCTTGGTGGTTTCGAGGCAAGGGAGGGGCATTGTTTGGCATAGTGCCTAACTTTTTTGCACTTGAAGAATGCATAGGGAATAGATTCATATTCCACCGCTTGTTTTCAAACACCCAATTTGGAAAGGATGCTGACAAAGGAGGGAGGTTAGCTTCCTATTCCACACAGACACAAATATGAGCATGAACCATAAACTTCCTTGAGATAGTCATGGAATTAATGGTGACGAACTAGCCAAAGACATCAGCTATCCCCTTAAAAGCTTCTTCATCCTAGAACACCAGAGGTAAGCCAACCAAGTGACCCCACACAGGGGCCATGGAAAAAAAAAATTTTGAAGCTTTGAAACCTGGACACCATCTTTCAAGGGCAAAGATTGATTTACTGATGGTGCACAAACCCCCACAAGGACATTACACATGCCTATTCGTGGGATCCAGGTGGACTGTTGTGTTGCATTGGTTTCTGGCGATTGCTTGGGGACTAGCAATCTTGGGGAGGGAAGACTATAATGTCCCCATTTTGAGCGAGCATATGAGTTAATAGATTTAGCCTATCACTGGGTCCTTGTAGGCTAATACTGGTGATTAGAGGGCCCTGATGTGCGTTTTGGCCCATTTTGAGGGACTTACTATTTATAGTAAGTCAACAGTTGGTTCCGATGAGCTTAGATGAATTAGAGGAATTAAATGATGATCTCAGTTTTTATTTTCGGCTTCCAGTTTGGGCTCCAAGATTCTTGGAGGGAGCGTCTATTTTTAGATAGTCACTCCGTCAAGTTCATTCATTGTCTTTCATCATCAGGATCACACCTGTGCTGCCAGATTTCGATTCTGATGCTTGTTCAGTCATTTTCGCAAGATGGGTGAATTATGATTATTATTTGATTAAATTGGCTAAGGTTGTTGTTTTTATTCGGATTGTATATGGGGCACCTTGGTGTTATAGCTCGTTGGAACCAGGTCGAGAAGTTTTAAATCTTGAGCACATAAAACAAGGACCCTATGTGTCAGAATAGCATTATTTTAATGAAAGGGTCATTTTCATCATTAAAGTGGAGGGAAATATAATAGTTTATTATATTTCAAATGTGCAACCATAAAGCAAGTTGCTTTTAAGTGGAGGTGTGAAGGTGAAGTTAGCTGTTGGTGTAATGGGGAAGCTTTTACATCAAATTCTCTATAAAAGTAGCTAAAAACTATTCATTCCATGATATTGATATTTGCTTTTTGATGAGAGAAAATATGAGGGTTTGTGATTTCTTCAAGCTGAGAAGAACTATCTCTGTTCTTTTGCACTTTGAGCCATCTTCTTAATGGTGAATTGTGTGTCTTGATTCTGAACTAATTACCATAGCTGGGACATTTACTAGGAAGGGCAGTGATCTTTATCTTAAAGGCTATGTCTACTGTTTAAGGAGCTGCGACTTCCTTTTGGGCAGCCGTTTCTCATCCTTGGAGGCTGCGATTTGTTTTGGAGGTCTATGGTTTATGTATTGGGCCTGCGTTTTTTTCACTAAGGAGCTGCAAACTCACTTCTATAAGCTGCGTACATTTTATGAGAGCTGTGATTCCCTTCTCCAGGCAGAAACTCAATCTCTAAGGGTTGTGTTTTGTTTCCTCAGCAGCAACGAATTATATGTATTGGAAAAAGGTGCACAAATTTAGTTGGTGTTGAAATTGAATTTGCATTTCCTATCCACATTTTATATATTTGCAAAATTGAATAAATTTGCAAATAAGATTTTAGTTTTGAGTTGTGCATTTTCAGTTTATGTATTTGTTTTTGTCAATTCCGTATATCATTGAAAACACAAAAAAAACATATATCACAAAAAAACAAAAAAAAAACATATCTTTAGCATCAGTTGAATTGAGAGACAGCAGGGCTCACTACAGTGGTATCAAAGCGGTTTCCTGCCAGCATTCATGGTAGAAAGATTTATTCCAAGAGTTCATTATACCTGCAGGGGTAGAGCTTCACCACCACCAAGAGACGGTGAACAGGAAATACAGTTTGGCACTATGGGTGACAGAAATACTGGTGATACAAGTAATGATGTAGACAAGGAGGCTAAAGAGTCATTCAGGAACCTCGCACATGGTCAGCACCATGTTGCTAATGTTCTGCAACAGTTGTCTGACACCTTACAATGCATTTCACTACCTGGCGATCGTGGCAGAGATAAGGGTACGAGGAGTATGTCAGTTAGATCTCACAGGTCTAGAGCTAATGATAGATAGGATTATAGAGTTGATCCCATAGGCACTTGAGATAGGCCTTTGCGTCCTACTTTTTTGAGGCCTAAGTCAGATGTGGTTAATGTTGAGATAGAGCCAGCACCCTTTGTTGATGATGTGATGACTCATTTTGCAGAATGGGATGCATTACCAGAGGCAATTAAACAGAATTTGAACTTTGACAAGTTTTTTACTCAAAAGAGAGCATTCTAGAGGTAGAACTGGACTTGATATGAGACAGAGGCCTAGACAAAATGATTTGAAGCAGGCAACCAGCAAGATGACTTTGACTTATTTTGATGGGAGCGGAAAGGTCACAACTAGAGCTTGGGTCAACAAGCTAGACACATACCTCACACTGCGTCCTATGTCTGCGGAGGACACTATTCGATTTGTTGTGTTGCATTTGGATGGTATAG
The DNA here is from genome assembly GCA_027943335.1 of Chamaecyparis obtusa. Taxonomy (NCBI): domain Eukaryota; kingdom Viridiplantae; phylum Streptophyta; class Pinopsida; order Cupressales; family Cupressaceae; genus Chamaecyparis; species Chamaecyparis obtusa. Next base: position 1,024,690 of record BSBK01001997.1, read on the forward strand.
CCCATGATTAGTGGCACCATGGTTTGGTTACTCTACACCATGACCAAATTACTTCATATCAGGTGTCTGTGGATAGGTTGGTGGAGAGATTTGATCAAAAGGTTCCAGAAACTTACTTTCGAGATCTTGCTCAGCTCAGACAAACAGATCCTTTCATCAGTGAGTTTCTGGGACTCTTTGTCATGGTTCCTAATGTAATAGAGAAGCGCCTAGTTATGTTGTTTACAGAGGGATTACAGGAGCCACTATGAGGGTGGCTTAAGGCATTTGATCCACATTTCCTGCAGGGGGCCATCAAGAAGGCCAAGAGTATGGAGTTTTCAACTCCTAAGAGGCAATCACTGCCTCAACCTATTACTACTCCTACAGATGAGGTACACCCACCAGTTGATGACAAAAGGAAATCAGCAGTTAAGCATAATGAGGCTACTCGAGAGGATTTGAGGAGGCAGCTTTGCTACTGGTACCAAGAGCCTTATGACAGGGAGCATTCTTTCCCTATGAGGCCTAAGGGAAGGGAAAATCGTTCAATGTGGGTGTACTCTAGTGAGAGTGGGGATGAATCTTCACATCAGCCAACTGGTTCAGATTCGGATGAGGCTTAGATAGACTCTACAAAGTTTGGTCCTGATGCCAAACTATCTCCTATAGTGTTGTAAACTGTTGTACCACTTCCCACTCCTTTCAGGATGAGGAGATTAGTGGAAGGGAAACACTACATTGCTATGTTGGATACTGGAGCTACACACAATTTCATACACGAGAGTTTTGTCAGCCAGTGTGGTCTTCAAATAGAGGAGTTTGCTAGGTTTCGAGTCAGGGTGGCAGATGGTTACACCCTTACTTGTACCAGACACATTCGATGTCTCTCTTTATTCCTTGGTGATTATGAGATGGAGTCTGATTTTTATGTGATCAATTTAGGAGAGATGGATGTAGTGTTAGGGATGCGGTGGTTACAAGATATTCAAGAGTTTTTCCTTAACTTGCGCTCGATGGAAATGAGGTTTGAATATCAAGGCAAAGAATATATGTTACAGGGTCACACTGAGGGGAGTCTACACACTATGTCCTTTTGTGCAGTAGATAGGAGGGACTTGCAAAGGCATGATTTAGTTCATATACAGGTTACCCGTCATGTCTCCCACAGTTTACAGTTACCTAGCTCAGATCAACAGTCGGGTGTAGTTCACTTCGTGAACAATCCCTTGTTTCATATGGATGTCACTTTATCTTATGACAATCCATTGTTCGAGCTTGATGATGATTCCCCTCAGGTGATGCATGATGTTGTTAATGTCTGGGATTCCATCGGTACACCAGGTTGTTAGTCAGTTCTTACAAGATGCCAGACAGGGCTTGTTGAGGAGTTTATAGAAGCATACACAATGAGGACTGCATACAACTTCATATTTGATCCACACATACAGGATATTCATCGTACCCAGAGCTCATCAATACATGAGTTGGTAGATTTATTTGATGGCTTGGTTGGCATGAAGACGGGGGGCAAGTCTAGTTTATCGGTTGAGTTACTTTCGTGTGACGTTCCTATTTTTGCATCTTCAGTTCGAGCATTGATTTCAATTTCACAGACTTTGTTGTTTGTACAAATGGTGATGGTGTTGTCTTTACAGGAGTTTGGTGATGACAAGGACATTACACATGTCTATTCGTGGGATCCGGGTGAACTATTGCATTGCATTGGTTTCTGGCAATTGCTTGGGGACCAACAATCTTGGGGAGGGAAGACTGTAATGTCCCCATTTTGAGCAAGTATATGAGTTAATAGATTTAGCCTATCATTAGGTCCTTGTAGGCTAATACTGGTGATTAAAGGGCCCTGATGTGGGTTTTGGCCCGTTTTGAGGGACTTACTATTTATAGTAAGTCAACAGTTGGTTTCAATGAGCTCGGATGAATTAGAGGAATTAAATGATGCTCTCAATTTTTATTTTCGGCTTCCGATTTGGGCTCCAAGATACTTGGAGGGAGCGTCTATTTTTAAAAAGTCACTCCGTCAAGCTCATTCATCATCTTTCATCATCAAGATCACGCCTGTGCTGCCAAATTTTGATTTTGATTCTTCTTCAGTCATTTTCGCAAGATGGGTGAATTATGATTATTATTTAATTAAATTGGCTAAGGTTGTTTTTATTGGGATTGTATATTGGGCACCTTGGTGTTATAGCTCGTTGGAACTGAGTTGAGAAGTTTTAAATCTTGAGCACATAAAACAAGGACCCTATGTGTCAAAATAGCATTATTTTAATGAAAGGGTCATTTTCATCATTAAAGTGGAGGGAAATATAATTATTTATTATATTTCAAATGAGCAACCATAAAGCAAGTTGCTTTTAAGTGGAGGTGTGAAGGTGAAGTTAGTTGTTGGTGTAATGGGGAAGCTTTTACATCAAATTCTCTATAAAAGTAGCTAAAAACTAATCATTCCATGATGTTGATATTTGCTTTTTGATGAGAGAAAATATGAGGGTTTGTGATTTCTTCAAGCTTGAGAAGAAATATCTCTGTTCTTTTGCACTTTGAGCCATCTTCTTAATGGTGAATTGTGTGTCTTGATTCTGGACTAATTACCATAGCTGGGACATTTACTAGGAAGGGCAGTGATCTTAATCTTAGAGGTTGTGTCTACTGTTTAAGGAGCTGCGACTTCCTTTTGGGCAGCCGTTTCTCATCCTTGGAGGCTGCGATTTGTTTTGGAGGTCTGTGGTTTATATATTGAGCCTGCATTTTTTTTCATTAAGGAGCTGCAAACTCATTTCTATAAGCTGCGTACATTTTATGAGGGCTGTGTTTCCCTTCTCCGGGAAGAAACTCAATCTCTAAGGGTTGTGTTTTGTTTCCTCAGCAGCAGCAATTTATATGTATTGGAAAAAGGTGCACAAATTTAGTTGGTGTTGAAATTGAATTTGCATTTGCTATCCGCATTGTATATATTTGCAAAATTGAATAAATTTGCAAATAAGATTTTAGTTTTGAGTTGTGCATTTTCAGTTTATGTATTTGTTTTTGTCAATTCCATATATCATTGAAAACACAACAAAAACAGATATCACAAAAAAAAAAAAAACGTATCTTCAGCATCAGTTAAATTGAGAGCCAGCAGGGCTCACTACACCCACCAACAATATTAATAAGGTCCTCACAAGTGAAGGCAAGCGAGAAATAACCTTTTGGCAAAGAAGCTATCTCAAGGTGACCTTTAATATGCCATTATTTTGCCGCCCAAACCCTCATGGACTCAATGTTGGGTGTGGGCCCAAGAACTTGCCCATCAAGTTCATCTCCCTTTTTGCCAAACTCTTGTCAACTATGCCATTTGGAATGGATATATAACATTCACCTAAGCTAGGGTTAGCAGAAACCTTAACTGGCGAGTGGGGAGTGGGAACTTTTACGTTTTGGTTTGGGCCCTAATAAAGAAGCCCACAGCTTGGACTCTGACTTGGGATTTGAAGAAAAGGGCAGGTAGCGACATAAAGACTCCTCGGATCCCACTCGAAGGGAGCTCCCAAACTAGGGTTTTGGCATTAACCGGTAAGGATGTAACCGGTACATGGCAAAGAGGAGTTGTCATTGATGTCTAGGAATGCAAACATTGTTCAATCGGGAACAGGAGGAAAGTTGACAATAATAAGTACACAGCTGCAGTGTACAAGAGAGACTAGTTAGGAGACCGGTGACACATAGTGAGCAAGAAGAGGTACTGTATCTGTGACCGATAAAGCTCTAACCGATCATCAGAGCAACCGGTAACCAAGGAAGGAGCAACTCGTAATCAAGGATTCAGAACTGTGATCGATAAAGTGTATAACCGGAACCAAGGAACCAAACCGGTATAGACAAAGAAAGGAAAAGTGACAGGTGATGTCTATGACCTGTACACTGCCTAAGGATGGAAACCGAGATTGTTGAACCAATGAAAGTCACAGTTGACAAACACTTGTGTGACTCTTTAACCAGGATTTGTTGCACAAAATCCAGACAACTTTGTGTTTTAAAGAAGATTGGTGCAAGGCACAATTGAAGGTTTTAATGCCGAAGATTATGGCATTAAAACATGGAGAAATCTCAAGTAAAGGAAAGTATGCAGCACGCATCTATCATTTCCTTTATAAAACAGAAAAAGCATATGGCATGCATCTAATGTTTCCGCAGTGAACTGAGACTCAACTAGGTGATGGATCCGAAGGAGATCTTTGTGGAGGTCGAGCATGCAAAAAGCGGAAAGGGCAAGAAGACTATTTATTCTTCAGCCTGTGGAGAATATTGTTTGCCTTCATTCTACCAAGAAGAAAAAGAGTGAACCTGTACGCTGAGAGAAGCTACGAAAAAGGTGAAAAGAAGAAAAGAGTGTGCATGGAAGCACAACAATCTTTGGAGAGCATACCTGTGGTGCCTAGTGATGACTCTCAATTGAGAAGCGCAATGATTTTATCAGGCTCAGTAAAGCCATTTCAAGAAGATCAAACCCTCTATTGCTCTCTAACAATTGCAGTAGCAAAATCCCAGTATTTTGGGTGGACATTAATAGGTCCATTGTATTAAATCCCTTAACCGGGTGACATCTGTGTAGATGTTTTAAGTCCTCTAACAAGGTAGGCTTTAACAAGCCTCATTTCTTAAATCCCTTAACCGGGTCGCATTTAACATGATAGTCCCAACCGGTGCTGAGAGGGGAGGGGTGAATCAGCACCTATAAAACTTCTTCTAAATAAATCTGATGAAGTATACTTATAACTGTAAGCTAAACAGATTCAAGCATAAAATAACTGACAGTCCCAACCGGTGCTGAGACGGGAGGGGTGAATCAGCACCACTAAAACTTTGCTCCTACAAATCTGATGAAGTTAACTTACAGCTGAAAGGAAAACAGATTCATGCATATAATAACAGTAAGCAACCAATCACACAGTGACACCAAATTTATCATGTGGAAACCCGATTTGGGTGAAAACCACGGTGTGAGGAGACCTCACAAAATTTGTACTCTCCTGGAGTACACCCTGTTAGGAGCCTTCCTGGTTAGAGGATAATAACGCATTTGCTAGATGCGACCCGATTAAGGGATTTGTTACAATAAGGCCTGTTAGGACCTGCCTGATTAGAGGACTTTGAACACCTTGAAGGATGTCACCCGGTTAAGGGATTTGATACAAGGGACCTGTTAGAGTCCACCCAAATTATGGGATTTAACTATTGTAGTTTGCTAGAAAACAATAGAGTGAATGACCTTTTACAGTTGACTACACACAGTCTGATAAGATCTCTATTCGTGCTTAACTGAGAAGTAACACCGGTCAGTACAGGTGTCTTCTCGTCTACTTCTGTGCTTCCCAGCACAGTTCTTTTTTTTTCACTTCTTTCTATTTCACCCTGGCTTCAGCAGCTTACAGGTTCACTCTTTTTTTTTCGGCAGAATGAAGGCAACTTTTATTTGCCTTAGGCAGGAGAATATATAGGGTCTAAACCCTAATTGTGCTCATCATGCATGACCTAATTTCAGATCCTTATCGAATTCATCATGTAGTGAAGTGTCAGTTATCAAAGGAAAACATTTGATGCATGCCCTTGCTTTATCTGCCTAATGAAGAAAACAATGGTTGCGTGCCAGGCAACTTTCCTTCACAGGAGATAACACTTTGATTTAAAGCCACTAATGCCAGTTATAAATCCTTCAACCGCACCTCAAAAAGCCACTGATTCCGGCTTTAAATCCTTCAACTGCGTCTCAAACCGATCACCAAGATAACTCAAAGTCACCCGGATTTACTGTAATAAATCCTGGTCAAGAAGAGTTGGTTGGAACAGACAGTTGACTATGACTTCCTCGGTTCATATCGGAGTCTTATAATATACCGGTTGAGTTCTTTATGTTGTAAACAGGTAAGAGTCTTTAACCTGTTGCGGCTTACCGGTTTCTACAGTCCTCGGTTTGCTATCCGTTGCTCGGCTTACCAGTTACTCCGTCCTTGGTTGGTAACCGGTTGCAATACGGTCCTCCAGCTGATGCTGGAATCCTCTTTTCCTTTACTGTGTACATAGCCCGGTGGCTAAGGAGTTGTATAGTGACCAGTGGTATATGCATGTAGTTACAACGTTCTTGTATATTGACATCATCGGCCAAACCATCCTTCTTTCACATAGATCTGTTTGATTCTGTGGACTTTATAGAGATGACAAGTCTCTATGCTCTTTTTGCCAATCAATGACAACACCAGTACCGGTAACAAGCTTACTGGTTATCATCACTTAATGCCAACAATAACATCAAGCAATTAATCACATAGTGACACCAGATTTATCATGTAGAAACCCAGTTTGGGTGAAAACTACGGTGTGAGGAGACCTCACAAATTCTGCACTCCTCTGAAGTGCGCCCTATTAGGAGCCTTCCCTGTTAAAGGATTACAACGCACTATTAGATGCGACCCAGTCAAAAGATTTGTTACAATAAGGCCGATTAGTGCCTGCCTTGTTAGAAGACTTCAAACACCTTACAAGATGTCACCCAGTTAAAAGATTTGATACAAGGGACCTGTTAGAGTCCACCCAAATACTGGGATTTAACTATTGTAGTTGTTAGAAAACAATAGCGGGATTGACCTTTTGCAAATGGTTTTGCATAGCCTGATAAGATCTTTGTTATACTCAACTGAGAAACATCACCGGTCGCCGTAGGTGTGTTCTTTACTGTTGTGCTTCTCTGCACACTCTTCTCTCTCTTCTTCTATTTTCTATTTACCCTAGCTTCTTCAGCGTATAGGTTCACTCTTTTCTTCGGCAGAATAAAGGCAACCTATATTCTCAACAGGCAGAAGAATATATAGAGTTATTGCCTTAATTGCGCCTCTCATGCATGACCTAATTTCAGATCCCTTTCGGATACATCACTCGGTTGAGTATTAGTTCACTGAAGAAACATCTGATGCATGCTCTTGCTTTATCTTCTTTATGAAGAAAACAATAGATGCGTGTCAAGCACCTTTCCTTCAAAAGAGATAACTCCTTGTTTTAAAGCCACGAACTTCGGCTTTAAAACCTTTAAACGCGCCTTGAACCGACCACCATGTTAACTCAAAGTCATCCGGATTTAGTGCAGTAAATCCTAGTCAAAGAGTTGGTTTAAACAGATAGTTGACTATGACTTCTCCGGTTATTCGTATCATACCGAAGTCTTCACTTGATCGGTTGAGATCCTTATGTTGTGAACAGGTAAGAACTATGAACTGTCACGTTTCCTTCCTTTGCTTACCGATTGCACCTTTTCCTCGGTTGCATAGTTGACACCGGTTGTATCCTGGTCCTCGGTTGAATCCTTTCCTTGGCTATATCCTTTACTCGGTTGTTGATGCACTTTGCTTAGTGACCGGTTGCTCTTGATGAGCAGATATAGTCTTTTCTTTCTTGCATAGTGTCACCGGTTGCCAAACCAACCTCTTTACATACAGATCTCCTTAGATCTTTAGACCTTAGATTGAGATGACAAAACATCTCTTTTCTCTTTTCTTTTTTTGCCGATCAATGACAATACTTAATTGCCACCGATTACCATCTCTTAATGCCAACATAACAGTGCCTTTGTAATCCTTTAACAGGGAAGGCTCCTAATAGGGCGCATTTCAAAAGAGTACAAAATTTGTGAGGTTTCTTCACACCGTAGTTTTCTCTCGATTTGGGTTTCCATGTGATACATCTGGTGTTGTCTATTGCTTTAATTTTGTGATAGTTATTTCTGTGATAGAATCTGTTTTGCTTACAATTTTTAGTTATATTATATCAGGTTGGTTCTTAAGTTTTAGTGGGTGTTGATTCACCCCTCCCCTCTTAGCACCGGTTGGACCATCATAGGGAACCATAGAACCATGAGCATGGCTCTTGTGGAGCCCATCACCAAGCTTGTCACCACTAACACAAGTAAGCTGAGAGACAACCAAGTTAGGAGGCCTACTAGGAGAACCATCAAACTTTCCATGCATAGGACTATATGTCCCATTAGCAGGCTAACCATCCTCAACCAAACCAATATAAAGTAGACTATAGAGGAAGATGACACCCGTCCACCAACACTCCCTCCACCTACTAGACTACTACAAGCACCACCAAGAATACCATAAGCATTGCCCAAAGCACCCGTAGCAAATGCCATTTTCCTTACATAAGTAAAAGTTAAGTCAATAAAAAATAAAATATGTTGGTATGATAATTTTTTATGTTTTTTCATTTGTTCTTAATGTTTAGGAACATATGTTCATCCTTTTATTTACAGGCCCACTACACGACATAATCAAGATATGGATGAAAATTTAGACTCTTAATAATTCCAATTCATTGGGATTATGATAAAGAAAATCGACAAAGAGGCATATATATTGTATTAATAGATCCCACCTAGTTAAGAGGTGCTTCCAAATAGGCATGGACCCAAGATGGAGTAGAATTTTGTTAGCAATTTACTTGAAAAACATCATCACAAAACTCATGACAATTAATGGATCCTTTAGAGAAGTTACATTAAAGTGGGAAATTATTAAATGTATGTATATCTCTTCTGTTTGAAATTACTGCAACAGACATACCTTTATGAATTTGCACATTAGAAGCTCCAAAATTATCCGTTTCACACTTTCTGCAAATTGTCCTTCCCCTAGAATGTCTGAAGCAATTGGAGTTCCACCATATGGACTTTGCACCAATGCCAATCCTGCAACCTTATCCTTCAGGTTAGTCCAATGCATAGCCATAGCTGCTGCTGCATCCACCCCCCCTTTGCTGTGACCAAGGACTAATACTTTTTTCCCATGGTACAAATACAGATTTTCAATTTGTTTTGTTAATTCCTGGGCATTGGTTTTCACTGATGCCTGCGTTATCAACACAATATGTAACTATATTCTCTCTTTATTTTAACAAAAAATTATTTTTCAAATGAACTTGGAATGAATAGCTTGAATTAAAGCACACACCTCACTGTGAATCTGAGCAATATGGCATGTCAAACCCAATTTTGACAATAAATTTTTGGTATCAATAAAACAGAGAGGAAAATGGTTGCTAAAAAGACCTGTCATAACAAAGAAAAGATGGATAAATATTCACCTGGTTCAGGGCACTTGAAAAACTAGGGCATTTATCATAATAGGTCACAAAGAACTTACCAGGAACCAAAAAATACACAAATTTGTCAGGCAATACGTGTACACCATTTCTGAGGTGAAGACGACACAACAGTAATGGTCAAATAAGGTCATAGCTGAAGCGAGAAATATACACAGCCTATTCAAGCATGGAATCAGGTTTAGTATTTCTTGACTGTTATTACAAATGACCATGAGAGATGAAAGCTACCTTGTCACTGCAAGAAGCTCCATAAACCTATTTGTACCATCCTGAACAGGATTAGTAGGATAGGTGCATTGCAGCCAACCTATATCATGAACAGAACCATGTAAAGTTGTTTCTACTCTCCCAACCAACCTGGTCAAAAAAATTAACCCAAAAATTGAGAATGAAAGCATACATTTTGTGTGGTAAAGTCTTTTTTGCAAACTTTCATTATCTAAAGTGTAAGGTAATAGATTCTTAAATTCTTTTGGCAGGTAATCCATCATTAATCTTTGGAGTATTCGTAGACAATTCTGAATCTGAGTCAAAACTAAGTTCATAATGCAGAATATTAGCTCAAGAATGAGCGCCCTCAAGCATACCCTAAATGTTTGAATAATTTGGGAAAATGCAAATCTGCCCTAAAAAACTTCAAATTTGCAAAGAAAAAAATGAGGTCTTGACTAAAAATCCAAATATACAAATATTTTATAGGCATATTAAAAATTGAGAAACTGTTTAATCATGAATAAACTGTTTTTTCTTTCTAAAATTGCAGTTCTAACTGCAGTTTGTTCATAATTGAAGTAGCCTCTGGAATCATGCTGGTACCCACCGAAAAACTGTATTATATAATATAATATAGACAGTGTTACAGTTTGTAAGAATGATGTAAACACAGCATTAGTTATGCCCAAAGAGTAACAATTAATCTACAACCACCCTATATCTTTCCCATTTGATAATAATTACAAACCATGTTCATTGAAGTGTCACAGGCACAATCCATGATTTTTTCATAATTCCTGCTTCTATTTTGTTTATGTAGTTTGGCTTTGAACGGATCTTATGGAAAATCAAAAGGGAAGTTAGAGACCATTCAGTTTTTGGCCAGATTAATTCTTGGTTGAAGAAACCAGAAATAACTGAAGGTGCCATTTGGGACATACCATTACAAACCATGTTCATTGAAGTGTCACAGGCACAATCTATGATTTTTTCAAAGTTTCTGCTTCTATTTTGTTTATGTAGTTTGGCTTTGAATGGATCTCACGGAAAGTCAAAAGGGAAATTGGAGACCATTCAGTTTTTGGCCAGATTAAGTATTGGTTGAAGAAACCAGAAGTAACTGAAGGTGCCATTTGGGACATACCACCAGCACCACAACAAGCAAAAACATGAATTTTGTATCCTAGAAAAAATAAAAAGGTTTCACCCTCCATTTACAAACAAAGGATCTAAAGGAGAAGAAAACTTAAATTATCGCCCAAGGCTATTTTTCAAAGAGGAATGTAATCAGAACCAGAGGAGTCCATCCTACCATTTTCATCGAGGAGTGAAATTGTAATTGTTCCAACTTGAATGGATATCTTTGTATCTATAATTATGTGTTTGCAAAAGGAGTAAAGGCAATTTATAATTGTGCCTTGCTTTGTTCCTACACTAGGATGAAGTGCAATGACTCAAAGAATTGGCTAGATGCATATTTTCCAAAAAAAGAGACCATTGTATGTTTCAATTTGCGGTTGAAAATTTACACTTTTTCAAATAAAGCACTCTTCAGTAATATCACAACAATGCTGCTGCAGATTGTAAGTGATTGATGTAAGATGGCAATAGCAGTTGTTCTTGATCCCAAAAGGGAGTTTCCCCAAATCCAAGTTATCATTACCCTTCATCATACTAAAAATGTATAAAACTTGTATCCTCACCCTTATATATTTTCTTTTATGTTTGAAATGATGGTATTTTACAATATTGATGCCTCATAATAACATCTGCAAAGTATGATGCAATATTGATTATATGATATTATTGATGTTTTCAATTACATTAATATGATATCCTTAAGAGCATAAATTATGCTGCATAGTACCAACTTATAACAAACCCTAATCAGATTATCATTTTGAGCCTGTGATCAAGGAGACAAAGAGGATGCTATGCATGTGTTTGTATGATAGATTAATGGGATAAGAGTTATTTGGCTCATGTCAGTTGTATGATTCACCTTAACAAGTAATTATGCAAAAATACATAACTTTGGTATAGATATCCCTTTTGACCTTTATGTTATTGGTGCCACATGGTTGAAGCTAGCCTCCATGTGTCTCTCCCTGCTATGTTAGAGAGCCACATCTACATGTCATCCTTCTAAGGTAGGTTCCTATTAGCCTCCTTAATATTAAATCATGATGTTGATTCATGAATTGTAGTTTTCTTCTCAGAGATTAAGGCAAGTGGGCATCAGGCATTCAGTAAAGAAGTGTAATGTCCACTTTTTGGCTACAAGGGAATGCTGGGACAATTACTTCAATATCTTCTTCTTCTTATGTCAACTGAATATAAATTAAGCAATGGAAGATAAATTAATAATAAATGTGATCTCTGATATATTCAATAGAAATATATGCAATGATGAAAGTTATATGGCAATTGTAATGTCTGATATGCAAATGGATATATACAATGTGAAAGATGAGTTCTATCACTTGCAGTGATAGATCGATTATGCAATCTCTGATTTACGATTGAAGTATGCAATCAATATTTATTGTTTGTAGCAATGATGCAATATCTGATCTATCATAATAATTGTGAAGGTAATCGCTTGGAAGCGATTTGTGCTGTATCTGGTTATTGATTTATGCTTGCACTTTGATGGATGCTATCTCTGATATACGATCTAGAATGTGCTAACCCTTAGATGCCAATCTCTGATATCTGTTGTTCACACTTGCACCAGTGAAAGCCAATTAGGTTATTGCTCTAAACAGAGCATATCCAATAGGCTAAGTAAAAGAGAAATAATATGTATTCGATGCCTTCCGAAGTGCCTTTGAGTTCCTTCATATATAATTGTTGTCATAAGTGCAATCAATGTTTGTTGGCCTTAACTAATGGATCATTAGTCGGCTAATCAATTTAGTCAATAACAACATGTATGCATATTATTCCAGCAGGGAATGCAAATATGAAATGTATGATGCGGATGTATACAATTACATGATGCCGGTGAATGAGAATGTGGTATGGTGCAATTGTGAGGTAATGCTGTATGATAATGGATGGCCGCAAATATGAAGTATGGCTGTATAATGTAGATATGAAATATGAGATATTGCTATAGGATGCAAATATGAACTAGGGTGCATGAATGCAGACATGAAACATTGCTACATGATGCAAATATGAGATATTTGTCCACCATTAGGAAGGATTCCTTATCATAATTTACTTATCACTGTTAACTAACTTACGATAGAGTAGCAGTGTCTCTGTGCTGTGGTATCCATTAGTGTTACATAATCTGTATCATGTCTGATAGTAATGTCAGATTAGGGGACATTACTGGAAGTGAGAATTCTTAGTTCTCCTTCAAGAATTGTATTTACCAATCCATGGATTAATCTCGTGATATAAAGGAGAGTTTTCAGCACTGAGGACATTTGCATATGGTGTTACAGTAGGTGGTGGAAGCATAAAGTTAGATGTTCCCTTGGAAGTGTAAACAATTATAAATACCACAAGCCATGAGAATATTAGGGCTTTTGTGGAACATTTGTATCAAATTGCGGTTTCTTCTAAGAGATATAAAGCAATTGGACATCAGACATCCACTAAGGAAGTGAGCATTCTTGACTCCCCTTCAAGACTTGCGTTTACTAATCCACGGATTAATCTCATCCTATAAAGGAGAGTTTTTGGCACAAAGGACATTTGAATGTGCACTGTTGTAGTAGGTAGTGGAAGGATAAATTTAGATGTTCCCTTGGAAGTGTCAATGATCATAAAATACCACAAACCATGAGGTTATTAGGGCTCCTGTGGAACAAATAAATTGACCATTTCGATCTCCCTACCTCTTCAATTGCATGCATGGTCATTAACTAATGGCTCTTGGTCATTGCATACCATAAGTCCTTAGATGGGTTGCACAATTTAGATAATTACCATTTAATATATTTCTCTATATTTGTTTCTCTTGGGCTTTTATCTTCCGAGCACAAATCTAAGCACTACAATAAAAAATCAATAACATCCACAGAAATAACATTAAAAAATAAGTTTTTTCAAATTTTCTTCAAAAAGATATTGTGAGTTTGTAATAACACAGAAAAAAGCAAAATTATAAATTTATATGAAAGCACATACCCTCCCAAAAAATTTAGTGGAGAGCTCAACAAACTCTTACGTGCTTTCTCCAAAGCTGAACTCGTTGAGTTGAATACTGATGCCAAAGTTGGGATATTCATTATTGTATTTTCACTCACAGAGATACTACTTTGTCTACCATTTGATAATCCTGGTTGATATGAACTGACATTCTGAGAATATGAAGTAGGGTAAGCACTAGCTTGATAAGAAAGCTTGGATGACATTGTCGCACTACTCAAATTTTGAAGAGCAACCTCCTCTGCATGAAAACAACCATCAGGTATGCTTAGAAGTTTATAATTTTAGATTGACCACCCATTGATGCCAAAGTTAACATCCCATGCTTTCCAATACAACTGTACAACCATAAACATTTAGAAGTTTGAAATTCACAATGGTGAAATATGTAATTACTCAACCAAAGATAAATATTGCACTTATAGAAGTATAATGTCCATTAACCAGTGTTCATGAAATTAAATTTCAAAACAGATGAAATGTGTAATTATCTGGGTCATGCTTATGTAATATCAAATATGTTAAGAACATTCATATTCCCAAAATAGTGAAGCTCATAAAAGCCAACTCGAGGAAACATGACATGCTTATACCAGTCAATTTCAAATGTTTAGCATTTTTTAAAGGATCAAAAGATGTGCCATGAAATTCTTCCACTTGAAGTAACATATCATGATTATTATCATGATTATTAATAATATGCAATTTTAAATGTTTTTTCTTTTATTTTGAAGTTCCAAAAGATGATGCATAATTGTTCCGCTGAAGAAGTTACACTTCAACTAGTATCATGTCAATGTTTTCAAATTTTGAAAGTTTCCAACAAGGATGTAATATGTGACACCAAAATTGGGAACTCTACTAGAATTTTAATGGTATGGCATTGGATTGAATGTTGAAAGCTTATTGTAGATCAATTATTGAGATTCTATTGATTTCCTTAAAATTAAACCACATGGCCTGTCTTAAGCTTGCTCACGCCATTATCCTTGGTGAAACAGGTAAATTTAATCTTAAAAATCATTCTTCTCCAAAAAGGAAAGCAAAGAGTTAAAAATTTATTAATATGCTACTATGAACATTGAAAAATAGCACAAATGACCATAATGCTAAAAGGTCTATTACCAAGGAGCAGAATTATGCATGATTTTCACCCTTTATAGTGCCATTGATCCTGTTCCTTTTCTTATAACTTGTAATCCTAAAAAAATGAATGCAATAATTAAGGGAATTACACCACAAGAAATCAAAGTATAGGCTGGTTCTCTTTAAGAATGATAAGTAAAGAGTGCATTCTTTGCTATATTTTCTACGCTTTCCATCAAAAGTAGCACAGACATCCATGGTGCTAGAGGTCCATAAAGTGATATTCCGATCTTTTACTACTTTTGATAATGTTCATAAACAATTGCGAGCACATATGACCATAATGTTATATGTATGACTTAAAAATTCATTAATATCATAGTTTTGCCGTCCTGGTCACAAATTATAAATAAGGAAGAACCAAGGATCCTTCTATCAAGAGGATTTTTTTCTCATCTCCAAGATTTCAGATGAACTATAATGTTCATCTTTGTAGTCTGTGGACTGATAAAAGAGCTCTATAGTCAATGTCTCTAATGCTAGCAATAATTTTAATTCAAAAATTACACTACATAGATATACCATATAGAAAAGGAAGAAGTGAGAAAAGAACGGATTCATGAAAGAGGTAGCGGATTCAACACTCCAAGACTTGGTAGTCCAATGTACCTTCATAGGAAAATGATGGTAAAATGTGCATGTGTGCAAGTTATTGCTCATTAATAGGCTGCAATAAATCTCAATGATGTATTTATAATATTAAGTAGCATCGACATGACACCATATACGTGTCAATAAATGAGTCCTAAATGTGGATGTCAACAAATAGATTGTTACAGGCTAAGATGCAGGGTATGCACCAAATAGCTCTCAACCAAGTTTGGGTGCACTGTGGGTGCGCTCCAAGCACACCGGGTGTACTGTGGGTATGCAGCCTGCATACCCAGAGTACACCAGGGGTGCACCCACAGTGCACACGGAGCATACCCACATTCACACACAGCACTTTAAGTCCAATCTCTTTCACATGATTGGTGTAGGCTTGGTTGCCCATTCGCAGGGAGGCAAAGGCAAAGACTGTGATGTGTATTTGAGGCTGCAGTAACTTGATAGCATATGCACTCATTATTGCGAGGGCACCTCCCAAGCTATGTCCCATAATTGTTGTGCTCACCTCTTGATTTCCATAATCTTCCAATAAGTTTCTAATCTCTTTCGTAATAAATTTATCTTGTGTTGCCTGGGTCTGAATAAAAATCCCAAACTACCTTCTGTATCCTGATGTCAGGATTTTGATTTGTGTCAGGCTGGTAATACCAAGGAACAACTATGTCATTAAGATGATGAATCCATTCCCATTGTGTAGAAGCTCCTCTAAATGCAACCACTGTATATATAATATATGAATTATAATGTACTTGTGTAATCTTTAATTTTTTTTTGTGTACACACACACGTACCCAAACCCACATACCTAAACCCCCAAAAAAAAATTTGCCCATACCCATGTAGCGGATTCTCATACCCATACCGGCAACTTAGGTTACACGAAGATAGTCAAAAAATGTAGCATTATATACAATGTGATAAAGGAAGAATGTCAACATAATCAATAAGGTATTTTCCAATCAAAAGTTAAAGATGCCTTTATTTTGCTTTTGCAAAGTATTACTAAGATCTCATACCTTAGTGTCTATTGATAAACAAACTTGACGCTGCTGTGACTCATTGATATCAACATGACTCACCCAATAGGCAGTGGCAAGTGTTCACCAGAGTTTGAGAGATTGCGAATTGGCACTTTCCCTCTATGTTTGAGATGGACGCTCCCTCGTAGGATGGGGTTATAGAATTTTTCTGTACTTTTAACCAGAAAGTACAAAAAGGAAAGAAAAAGAAACAGATAGAAAAGAGGGAGAGCAGAGAAACACCAGAAAAATCATACATGAACAACTACCTAAGATGGCTCAACACAAATGAGAAAATAAGGAAAGGGAAAAGATATGCAGATTTATCAAATAGAACTCAGAGTTTGACAAATGTACAAGGCAGCAAAAGGATTTTAGAAAAAATGAGATGTGTAGATTTAATAAATAGAAAATAGAGTTTAATAAACCCACACACAGTGATAACATTATAAGTTCGGTGGATGAACTCACAACAAATCTGAAAGTAGCTAAGACAAGTTCTGAGAAAAAGTTGTTGAATTTAATGTAAGAAAAGACACAACTGCAATGTACCTGAGATAAGAAAAGATGCAATCATGACATGAGACCCAAAATCCTAATATGAAATCATTTATTTCTCAAAAATTCCAAAAGCACAAAGCATTGTGTTATCCCTGAACAATCTATTGTGTGTGTCACCCAAAAGGGGCAACCAGTCATAAACTTCCATAATACTTCATGTAGCATCCCTTCCCATAAATTTTAATAAACTTGCAAACTTTCTGATTTCAAACAGATTGCATTCAAGTGCTTTTTAATATTTATAAATTTATGGTTTTTAAACAACTATTACTAGCTTTCACTTGTAAAAACAATCTCTAAGCACTCCACATTCAAAGGGAAATCCATAGTCATTTGATCAAACAATTGGCAAAATCTATGAACTGCATTACAACTTCACAAAATACTCAAACTCACAATTACATTGCTTGAATAAGGAAGTTGCCTGAATGGCTAATATAGAAATGATTGCATGTTCCCAAACAGCACTGCTGTAGCTGTATCAAATTACGACAGCCACATATAAATTACTGCAGACAATTTGTGTAGCTGATGAAGGCTCCTTTAATGAACCTACCAGCCGTTAATGGCTTGTATCTCCCTAAGACTGCAGTGCCTTACCCCCAAGATTTTCCTAACACCAATACCTAGCTGTGCCTAGACTTCAGGTGCCCCAAAACCTTCCAAAAAGGCATCAGTTTACTCCTCCTTAATGTGCCTCATTCCCAAATTTGGATGCCACTCGACTGCTACATTGGGATTATTTGCTAAGTATTTGTCATAAACACTGGCACATAAATGTAGTTCAGAAATTACACAGAAGTTCCTCTGTTGCTTCTATAGTCATTTAGAAAGTACCTGAGTTTGATGATACAACTTGGAATTTCACCGTAATTTGCCCAGTGTATAGCTGCACACTCAGAATGAGAGAAAGTATAGAAACAGAGTGGCCAACTGAGAGTGACCTTTATTTACTCCTGTTAAGATCTGAAGTAAAAGTATAAGTTATTTTTGGTGTGAATAAGGTGTTGTACCTAGTAATATAAGTTATTGTTGGTGTGAATAAGGAGTTGTACCTAGTAATATAAGTTAGTGTTGGTGTGAATAAGGTGCTGTACCTAAGTTCATCACCTAGAACCTAATCAAACATTTTACTAAGTTTATTTACGGATCACAAAGGATTCTTTCCACTTTAAGTGGATAGTTATCACTTTTCCACCATAAGTGGATAAATTATCACTTTATGTCTTATATCATAAGATTAAGACATTTGTTGTAATCTTATGTTATCCTATGTCTCACCTTGGTCTATATAACCAAGGGTCCCTCATGCATTGTACATCCATTCTATTTGCATTCTAGATAGGAATACAGTTTATTCTTGTCATATTGATCTTCTCATTTCATTGTGCTTTCTATTAGGCCTCTAGATCTTGGGTGGCTATCTCCCTAGCCAAATCTTATAGTTATAACAACCAAAATAGATTCTTAAACCAGTCTTTTATACTGCTGCAACTGTTAAAATAATTTTCTGATATAATAATGAAGTGCTAACCACAAATTTTTGATAAATACTTCCTCCCAAAATGCATATACAGTCTCAAACTCAAACAGTAGCTACAGATGTTTGGCAAGGAGCTACAAATCTTAATATAGTCTAGAAAAGAACATCATTTACTGCCATATAAATGACTGCATGTTCAGAATTGAAGGATGAAGGCATGATTCGTATTGTCCAAGTAGGAATGCTCTATGATCTTTATGGAATAACCAAAATCCAACTCCACACTGCCAGATACAACCCTAAAAGGATTGATGCCTTTCTCCCAAAATGTGTGCCTTGTTGCTGAAAGTGCTTGTGAAATGGTTTGGTCAGACTCTTTGCAAACAATAACTTGGGTGGCTGGGAAATATAGGGTGTGAAACCCTTGTTTAAAATGCCTCCCTCAAACTTCGATATAAATGCAAAGAACATTTTTCAAAATACTTCACAAATTTATAGCTTGTTTACATTCAATAGATGTTACCTTTCAACACTCCATGACAAGTACCAGTTACTGAAAGATATTTCATTATTTCAGCACAATAAATGGGATCCTTAGCATGTTCAAACCATAGTTACAAGACTCAGACTCACCTCGGACTCGGCAAGCTGGATTCGGGCTTGGACTCGACTTGGCGCCCGGACTCGGCAAGGACTCGGCAAATTGAAAAACCCAAGAAATTCAAAGATTTTTAAGGATTTAAAACTTTTTTCATGCATAATTCAGTCAATTAACATCAAAGACACAATAATTGAGATAAATAAAGCTACTTTGCACACATAAACAAGTTTACATTGATCACATAAGTATAAATGCGAATTTCTGAAGGAAATAAGTTAACTATTAAACTAGTTACTAAATAACACATTAGAAATCAGAAACATAAATAGTGTCACTGTCAAAAGTCTACAATATTCATGGCATATGAAATACATGGCAAAAGTTCAAAACATATATCAAAATAAAAGCTAGAGCCTAGAAGACTAAGGCCCTGTGTCTTCTCGCGTGTACGCCTAAGATAGGTCATGGAAGATTTTGATGCCATCTTCTGTCCCTATGTCTGAGGCGCAACCTTAGTGGCATCCTCATCCTCCTCATAATCATCATCATCCTCAGATCCCTCACTCTCGGCCTCAGGGTCCTCCATTGGGTCTCCTCGTGCTCTAGCCAATCGATTTGCTAATCTATTTTCTAAAACCCCTATATTCTTCTCCCAGGCCTTTTTCCTCTCTTCTAAGTCTTTGCAAATGATGGAATGACCTTTTTAGGTCTTAGAGAAGGGATATAAGAAAAAAAGAATCATTAGAAAATCCTTGTTCCAACTTCAATTTGACCTCAAAAAGCCAGGACAGGATGTGGGAGATAACACTGCTGAAGGCATGCTGAATCCTGAAATTTGGTTAAGTCTGGAATTTTTTGAAAACCCCCAAAATCTAGAATCTGCATTTTAACTCCTAAGAAGTTGAAACCTATCTCTAACATCCTGACAGTATTTATACAAATATAACTTAAAGTATAAGAAAGAACTATTGGAGAATGAACTAATTTTGGAAACCTTGTTATCCTACAATGAGATCGTAAGAACCTCGTCAACAACCAATAGAGGTTTTGAGACCTCTTGAAGTTGCCAAAAACTTAACTTAGTGCTTTGGGTTCCTTCTGCTATCAGTGGAAGGTGTCAGCACTTGGACCTATATCACTAACCTAGGGGTTCACGAAACCAATAAAATCTATTTGACGAATGAACACCTGCCATTTCCTGTCATGCCCCCACCACAAAAGACACATCTATCATAGACATATGGGCTGATTGTGAACAGCAACAGCAGTATAGATAATGGAAAACAGCATCAAAAATCATCAAGGGACAATGATTATTATGCAGCAGCGGCCAATTCACAGTAACCTTATTGATCAAGGAATAACGATCTTAATCAAGGTTGTGTTTTACGATAACTAGCATTAACTAAGAAATAATCAAGGTGTGTGATTAAAACAACTAATATTTAGTTAGCAATCAACTAAAGGATAGACAAGCAGTCACATGCCCTCACAAGGGGCAGCCATCCTAAAGGTACATGTGCCTTCAAAATCATAGAATCTACATAAGGAAGACTACTAGGGGGTCAAGGAGGCATCAGGAGATTGAATAAAAAGCATTCCAAACAAGGAAGCAAAGAAACTTAAGATTGAACTTATATAGGTCCATCAGAAAATAAATCAAACATTCCCACCATGGTCAATAATCAGACCAGGCTCGAAAACTACAGACTGGTATTCTTTCCAGATCTGTTCTTCTCAGCATTCTATAATCTTACAACTGCTTTATGGTATATATATTATTTATGCATAAATAGATAATGATTATCTGTTTATATGTATATTCATGTGATAGAATATAAAATGTATATGCCTGATGATGTAACTGTTTGAAACCATCTTGTATGAAAGGTAGGTGGTGTAAAAGGGCAGTTATAAGATGGTTATCTAAGTAGGTCACCTTAGGAATGTCCACGTTGACTGCCCCTAGGGCCAAGAGGTCTCTAATATCAATCTGCTCCTGGGCTTAGATGGAACAATCAAGAAACCACTTTACAATCTCCTCTCCAACTCTACAATGATGGCTCATGTCTTTAGGGGGATGAGGCATAGATAGACAAAGAAGGTACAAGCACCCACTAAGTAGGCCACCATCTTGATGATGGAACTGTTTGAAACCATCTTGTATGAAAGGTAGGTGGTGTAAAAGGGCAGTTATAAGATGCTTATCTAAGTAGGTCACCTTAGGAATGTCCACGTTGACTGCCCCTAGGGCCAAGAGGTCTCTAATATCAATCTGCTCTTGGGCTTAGATGGAACAATCAAGAAACCACTTTACAATCTCCTCTCCAACTCTACAATGATGGCTCATGTCTTTAGGGGGATGAGGCGTAGATAGAGAAAGAAGGTACAAGCACCCACTAAGTAGGCCACCCCGGTGGATGTCCATGTTGCCTGCCCACCAAGGCCAAGAGGGCTATGATATCAATCCACTCTTGGGCTTAGTGTGGATATTGCTTCAAGCGGACCTATCATGTCTCATCCTCCAAATCCTAATGTGTTGAATAATAATATAGATATTATATAAATGTTATGTGTTCTTGTCTAACCCTAATATTTGGAAGAATATATATATGTATATGGTTCCTTGGCTATGGTTGCAAGATTCAAATCCAAGATCACATTGTTTAAAGAAGATATTTTACATGGTAAAGATGTAACCCTAACCTTAATCTGTTGTAATTGTGATTCTAGGGCAACTTTGAAAGGGGACATTACAATTGGTTTCAAAGCACCGTTCCAGCCAACCTAAGGGACAGGGAATAGTTAATGCAAACTAGCCAAAGGACTCAAAGGGCTTTGGAAAGAGAAAGGGAGAAGCTTACATCCACCATGAGTGAACAAATGAGCAAAGAGATGAGGGCCTTCATGGAGCAAACTCATCAAGCCCTCATGTAGCAAAATGAAAAAATTGAAAGAACCACCCAACTTCTCCTCCAAACCAACCAAAACAAGGGTAGCAATAACTCTAGATCCAACTAAGGCAATGGGAGGGATATCGATTCCAACCACTCTGAAAATAACAACTCAACAAGGGTATCCCCACCTGGACCAAGACCTCCTTTCCTACCTAGGGAAGAACAAATGGTAGAAGAGGAAGTAAATAATCCAATTTTTGATAATGTGGAAGAACTTGCAGAAATATACTAAAGTCTAGACCTTAAAGTTAGGAGGAGCATCTCCTTTAGGGATTATTGTGATGTCAACACACGAATTGCACCAAAAAGGAAGAGAGGACAATCCAATAAAGACTTAAAAGAAAGGGTGAGTAAGATGACCCTTCCCAACTTTAATGGATCCGAAAAGTTCACAGCGTATCCATGGGTCCCAAAATTGGACACTTATCTTTCACTTAGCCCCATGACAAAAGAAAATGCTATAAAATTTGTCATGCTCCACTTGACGAGAACAGCCCATGATTGGTGGCACCATGGCCTTATTACCCAAGGCCACCAACTTATAACCACTTATGATGAATTTACACAAAAGCTCATCACAAGATTTGATCAAAAACATCCGAAATGGTATTTTAATGAACTTATTCAACTAAAACAGAAAGGAACAGTACAAGTCTTCACCGCCAAATTCCAAAAGCTATTTGTCATGGTACTAGAAATTTCTCGGAGGAGACTCAAATATCTATTCATAAAAGGTTTAAGAGAGTCAATCGAGGGCATGGAAAGTGCCCTCAATCCAACAAACCTTGAAGAAGCAATTCAAAAGGCAATGAAATTAGAAAGTACCTCATCAAGAGATATGCCCAACCCAAAGAGTTTTACATCAAACACACACTCCAAGTATCCTCATAAAGATGATAGGCATAAGAAGGGACTCCAAGGGAGAACATGCTTTCATTGTAATAAGAAATGGGAGCGCAAACATGTATGCCAAGAAGAGAGCTTCAAAATACAACAAGATGACCTAAAAAGAGGAATTTATGCTTCAAGTGTAAAGAATCATGGGGACCAAAACACATGTGGAAAAGGAAGTTGAGCTCCTAATATAGAAGCAACCTTCGACAAAGAAACAAAAGGAAACCCTAGAAAGAAGGCAAAGTGTGGTGATGAAGCACATGGTACTTTAGCTTCCATCTATCAAGCCTCCAAACACTATCCATTCCAAATCAAAAGTACTCTTAAAGAGCATAAGATTATCGCCATCATGGATAAAGGGGTACCTCACAACTTCATTGATGAGAATTTAATTGCAAAAAGGATATTGGAAACCTAGAACTTTAAGGGGTCTACAGTAGCCCTAACTACTAGAGATATGGCTCAATGCACTAAGATAATTCCCTAGTTAGAAATCACCTTGGGGAAGTACATCATCAAAGAGGATTTTTAGGAACTCCTTGGATACACTCCTTTGGTCACTTCATTATGGATCTCCCAAAACTAGAAATTCGCTTTCAACATAATAGACAAGAAGTCACCTTGAGAGTGTTACCCGACAAATCCCTAAAAGTAGTCTCCTCCAAAAGAATGGAGAGGATTTTTAGACACAGGCAAGGAGAGTGTAATGTCCCCATTTTTCAGCATCAACTTTCAGAGGATTAGCTTATTTCCTGACCCTCATAGGCTAATGAGTTGTTCAGAGGATCCCGTTTGGGAGTTTTGGAGCTCTTCGGGTGGCTATTGTGAGTGTTTACCTCACCAGATCCTTCATTTGTTGTGAGGCATTGAAATTTAGAGGTTTCTGGTTCCGTTTAGAGGGACTTACTATTTATAGTAAGTCTGTGGATGTTAGAGAGGGACCCTTACTATTTTTAGTAAGGCATCCAGATTAATAGTGGGAGCAATGGGTTAGCCAATGATGAAGTTAGAATAATTAAATAATAGTTATTAATGGAGTTATGACATTTAATTATTATTAAAGTGTTACTTTAATAATAATTGATTATTTTAAGGGAATATTATATTGACCTCATGTGACTTTATAATTAAAGGGGATTTAATATTATAAAGTCAAATCATAAAGTAAGAGCATTTAATGACTTTATTTGACTTTATATAAAAGGGCATTTAATGATTATAAAGTCACGATATAAAGTGCATTAAATGATTATAATATAAAGTGGTTCATTAAATGTTTCCCTAAGTCAGCGCCCAAAGTAACAAAAGCAAATATGATTTAAGTTATGAGAAGTGTGAGGCTGAAGACTTATGGTCGATTTGTCTATGGGAATTATATAAAGCCAAAAAGCCTAAAATCGAAGGATTCTATGCATTTGATATTATTGAATTTTGTGTGAAGAGAATTGGTGACAAAGGGCTTCAAAATTTCTTGCCTGGGAGAATGGAATTCTTCAGAGGTTTTTTCAATTAGAGAAGGTGAAAGATCCATCGATTCTTGCTGCTAACTATGGCTTCATTCAGAGGCCATGATTGAGCTGAATGGTGATGAATTTGGAGGTTTTTGTAATAGTTTTTCTTCAGATTAGTTGCAGATAATTAAAGACACAGCTAGCAATCAGAACGCAGCCTCTAGACCTGTGTTTGGGGATGTTTTCAAGGCAGCCGCACTCTGTATATGAGCCACGTGGGGTTAAGAAGATGATGCCCAGCATTCAGATTGAAACGTATGAGGATTGGGATTGAGTTTTGTCCATATTGTGATCGCCTAAGGGTCTCTTCGTGCAGTGTAATTGCTACGAATAATTTGGGAGCCAAATTACAAGGTGACGTCAATATATCAGGTTCCATACTGCCGTCAATTTATGTCAATGATTTCAATAATTGATAAATGTATGCAAATAATTTCCTAAATTGAATAGAGAGGAATTCTTGTGCATCGTTTGCAATACTGACTGAATTTTAGTTCCGAGATAGTAATGACCAGCAATATACTGAAAGCAGCAGTTAGTTGTATGCAAACTGTATGACGGAATGCCTTTGAATGGTCTGGTGCATTTTCAAAATGATATATCTGCCAAGTGTTTGTCTAAATATTTGTTCTATGTATGTATGAGTCAAGAGAGTTAAATCTGATTTGAGCTTACAAGTGTTTGATAAAATACTTATGTATGAGTTCAAGACATTGCAAAACAACGAACACCTGTCAATTATCAGAAGTAGTTGAATTGAGCCAGCAGGGCTCATTACAGAGAGTTACCCTATTTCAAGAATTGATGAATTAATCGATGAACTCCATGGAGCTAGGTACTCCAAAATTGATCTAAGATTCAACTATCATCAAATAAGAATGAGAAAAGAAGTTCCCAAGACCGCCTTTAGGTGTCATAATGGACATTTTGAATTTTTGGTCCTAACCTTCGGCCTGTCAAATGCCCCCTCAACATTTTAATCATGCATGAACCACATGTTAGAAAACAACTAAGGATGTTCCTACTCATATTTTTTGATGACATCCTTATCCATAGCAAGACATGGGAAGAACATCTTAAACGTATTTAAAAAGTCCTAAACATTTTGGACTAATGATCTCTATATGCCAAAGGCTCCAAATGTGAATTTGGACTAGAAGAGATCCTCTACCTTGGCCATAAAATCAAAGCACAAGGGATGAGTGTGGATGAAGAAAATATTAAATCCATTAAGGAATGGCCAAAACCAAAAACTCTAACACAAGTAAGGGGTTTCGTGGGGTTATGCAATTACTATCAACAAATTGACAAAAGATTTTCAAAGTCAGCCACCCCGCTCACAAACATAACCAAAAAGGGGCCTTTGTGTGGAATGAAGTGACTCCACAGGCTTTTGAAAAATTAAAAGTAATGAGCTCATGTCTTGTCTTAGCTATCCTTGTTTTTACGTTACCTTTTGAATAACAGTGTGATGTTTCCGGGAAAGGTATTGGAGCAATCCATATGCAAAATAAACATCCCATCACTTTTGAAAGCCACAAGCTCACTGAGATTGAGGATCATTACTCCATTTATGACAAAGAGATGTTGGCCATCACGCATGCCTTAACCAAGTTCAAATAGTACTTGGTTGGTGGGAAATTCAATGTGAGATAGATCGCAACAACTTACAATTCATTATGATTCAAGAATATCTAAATGACAGGCAGCAGAAATGTGTAAGCAAGATACAAGCTTACAACTTTGATATTGAGTATGTAAAAGGGGCAAACAATGTCATAGTAGATGCCTTATCACGTTGACCCCATTTAAAATCCATAACAAGCATCATCCGATTGGAAAAATGATATCATTGCCAAATATGTCAAAGACCCACAAGCTAAGGGTGTCCTAGAAGGGAACATACCCAATGAAGAATACAAAGTAGTAGAAGAACTTATCCTATATAAAATTAAGATATTCCTTGTGCCCAACTCAAAGATGAAAGATACGATCATCAAGGAATACCACAACTATCCCTTAGCAAGCCACCAAGGATACTATAAAACCTACAAACAAATAAGCGAGAAATACTCTTGGAAGGGCCTCAAGAAGGATGTTCTTATGCATGTACAAGAATGCATGACCTATCAATGAAACAAAACCAAGAAAAGCCACCAAGCAAGTCTTCTACAAATAAAAAATGGTAAAGCATCCTATGAACTTCATAACAAGGTTACCTAAAATTCATGCGAAGAATTGCATCTATATAATAGTGGATCGACTCACCAAGTACACACATTTCATAGCAATGTCTACTAAGTATTGAGCTCCACGAAAAGTCGAGGTGTTCTTCAAAGAAATCTTCAAACAACATGGTCTTCCAAGAAATATTGTCAATGACCTGGATAGTTGATTCCTTAGCTTATTTTGGCAAGAACTCTTCCGCTTAGCAAAGACCTAAGTCACAAGGTTCGATTTCAAATTCGAGTTTGACAACTATAAAATTCGGATGAAGTTCGACAAGGATAAAAAGTTCGAAAAAAAATTCGACATAAAATTCATCTTATATAAATTTAATTTTTTTAAAATATAGAAATATTGATGCAATCAAGGATGGTGGATCCAATGAAGGACAGTCTAAACCTTGCAGCCAACAGAATTACACAGCGGAATACTCAACACAACAGATAACACAACAATTGTTTCAAGTATTTTGCATTAACATGCCCGACTATAAGGCCTTCTAGGTTAGGGCCAATTACAAATAGAAACAACTTTGCAAGATCCAATCAGATCCAATACAATCTCAGCTAGCTCAGCTCTGAAGACAATCAGAAGCTGATGGAAACCCTAAGGCAGATCTAAACTTGAGCTCGCAAGCCTCCAAGCAATCTCCTTGTCTCCAAGTATGCAAACCACTAGCTCTGCTACAAACAACTATCAGATAATCATCTGATCTGCAAGATCATGCAAGATCTTTTCCACAACTTCGCCAAATCCAGCTTTTTCAGAACCTCAGATCTGATTTGCTAAGTCTTCCAAGTCATGAATCTCTATGATCCCCAATGATCCTCAGATCTCCCCCTTCTTTTTTTTTTGTCCTCCTAAACATCTACCCAAACATCCTATAAATACTAGTCATCAGCCACAAGTCGGCTGGATGAAACCCTTAACTCCCCAAACAAATAATTAAATGCTATACAAGTCGGCTTACAATTGTATACAAACATTTAATTCAGCATGTCGGCCTATAACAATAGCTACCAACAATAAATTCACCAAGTCGGCTCAACAAATCACACAGAACTCTAATCGGTAAGCCAGAACTACCGAGCAACAATGAATTAACCGAGCACGCCAGGCATCGCCAAGCATCAGTGTTGACCGAGCACCGCAGGCATGACCGAGTAACACTTTCACCAAGCGCCAGAGACTACCAAGTTCCTTCAATGACCGAGGCTGTCAATCAAGGCTGCAACCGAGTAATACCGGCCAAAATACAAATACCCCATGCAGTTTCACCGAGGACAAGAATGCCCCTGCCTTAACCTTGGATGCCCTTGCATCAAATATACTCCAACTAAATTATCAAATTAGTTTGATTATTATTTTCCAAGGAGGAAAATTCTTAAATTTGAATTGAATTAGAAATAAATATTATAATAATTTAGTATAAAAATGATAATAACATTTAAATTTTATATTGATGTCTAAGTCAATATTTAAATTAAAAATTCAAATATTTAGAAATGCATTTTTAATTTTTTATAGAATAGAAAAAACATTACAATAAAACCTAAAGAGAAACATTTTTAAGTTTTTCATTGACGTCAACACAAAAGCCAAAGAAGAAACCTAAAAAAATATCTAGTAAAGCTTGTTTGCTCAAGCGACCTAATTGAAGTCGTGCAGGAGTGGCATCCACGTCTGACTCACTGGGCTGCGTTCACATCTAACTGGCTAGACTTGCTGGGCGGCGTTCGCATCCATGTTAGACTTGTTGGGCGTTGCTGGTGAAACGGTGTAGCGCATGCAGGTAAAACCAAGGTTGAAAATAGCTGCGATATATTGCGCGTCAGTAGCTGGAACGATTTAATCGCAAAATATATCGTGGCCGATATATGTAAAAAATCGCAAAAAAACAGTTAAAATCGCGGTCAAATGACTGCATTAAGAGGCACAGGAACAACCTAGCGCACAGAACACAGCTGACAGAGCTTGAATGTGCGGGACTTGCGACCTAAAGCACAGCATGCAGAAAGGAATGAAACTCTGCTCACGCCATACTAGAATCCATCATCTGGTGAAAACCGTCCAGTAATGCCTTCCAATAGGAGTTCTCGAACCTTAACACAATAGATATTAAAAAAATTGGATTACATTATAAGCTCACCGCGGATGCACCATCGGGAGTTTGAAATATATGTTACATTTAATATATAATATTTAACATATTAATTATTTGTACATTTATAAATTAAAAAATTAAGATTTTAAATATATTTAAATTATAGTATTTTTTAAAGTACTATAATCAATTAAAAAGTCATAATATTGTTTTATTTTTAATAATTTTAATTTATATATGTAATATACTAATATTAAATTTTAAATTTAATATAATGTTATTTTATTTTAATAAATAATAAATTTCATCATTTTATTTTATAGTATTATTTCAAATCTATTTAAAAACGTTAAATTATTTTGGTAATTTAATGAATTTATTATTTACATATTTAAAAAATTTAAATCTATATAAGCAAATCTTAGGTTGAATTCGAACCTCGTGACTTAGGATGGAAGCATGAAACTTTCAAATATTTTTCGGTATGAGTTAGATTTCAAAAACAATGGAATGTGGAACTCTATTGGTGTATAATAATATCGTTTGCTTCCATTTTTTAACATGTTTTTGGTGCGCACCTAAGACACATTTGCATTCTATAGCATTTTGTGTATATCTGTGTTTTTTATAGAATATTTTAAGAAATTATATATTTTCATATGTTCGATAAAAGTGACGATTTATTGCCGATTTTTTCGCCGAGTTTTTGGCGAGTCCGAGTTTTTCAAAATTATTGGGTCGGCCGAGTTATTGCCGAGTCCAAGTTTTTCAACTTTGGGTAAAACCATCGTGAAAGCCCAAAAGTGAGCTCTTACCGAGGGGATTGAGAGCAGATAAAACTATCAGTGAATTGAAAGTGGATAAAACTGTCTTCTCAAGCTTGTGTTTCAACTCTTGATATCAAAAACCTTAGAAAAAATCACACTTCAAGAAAATAAAATTTAATAAAAAATCAACACGTTTTTTAATACGAATTTGTTGCAAATTTTAACGATTTTTTTTTAATTGTTGAATATTCGGCGAATTTCGAACTTCATGTCTGAAGTTCGCCGAACCCTGTGACATAGGCAAAGACTAAACTTATACCCAGCACAAGTTATCACCCTCAAACGGATGGACAATCCAAGATCGTTAACAAGTGGGGGGAGTGATACTTGAGAAATTATGTCACTGGCCACCAGAATGCATGGATAAAATGGTTACACTTCGATGAATATTGCTACAATACCACCCACCACATGTAGATCAAGATGAGTCCCTTCAAGGTATTGTATGGTTACGAAGCAACATCCTTTGGAAGTTTGATTTTACAAGAAAGTCAAGTGCCAGGGGCCAAGGATTTTGTGCAACAAAGTATGGACATCATGAACACCCTCAAGGAAAATTTGCATCAAGCTCAAAAGAAACAACAAATCTATGCTGTTTGAAATTGCACCAAGAGAACATTTGAAGTAGGAGACTTAGTCTTCTTGCGGCTACAACCATATGAGAAATCTTCAACCAAGGTTAGCAGAACGAAAAAACTAAAACCCCAATTTCATGGGCCTTATAAGATCCTAAGGAAGATAAGTGAAGTGGCTTACGAATCAGAGTTACCCGAAAATAGCCAAATTCACATCTTTCATGTGTCTCGGCTCAAAAGGGTGTTAGGACAACACATGACCCCATGTGTGGAGTTCCCTCTGCTTGTAACGAAGGTAAACAAATCTTGGAACCTGAAGCCATTCTCAATATGAGGGAGAAGTGACTGAGGAATAAGACTATTCCTAAATTCTTTATAAAATGGAAAGGCCTGCCTATGGAAGATGCTACCTAGGAGAGGGAAGAGATCTTCAATCATCTAAATCTGAAGTTGCTTGAGGGCAAGCAAATTCAGAAAGGACAGACTGTCATGCCCCCGCCACAAAAGAGACATCTATCGTGGACAGATGGGCTGATTGTGAGCAGCAACAGCAATCAGCATTAGCGGTCATCAAGGGACAGTGATCATTATCCAGCAGCAACCATTTTCCAGTGATCCTTATTTATTAAGGAATAGCAATCTTAGTCAACATTTTGTTTTACAATAATTAACATGAACTAAGAAATAACCAAGGGGTGCGACTAAAACAACTAATCTTTAGTTAGCAATAAACTAAAGGATTGAAAAGAAGTCACATCCCCTCACAAGAGACAGACATCCTAAAGGGATGCACACCTTCACGATCGTAGAAGCAACATAAAGAACACTATGGGGGGGGCAAGGAGGCATCGTGAGATTAAATAAGAAGCATTCCAAACAAATAAGCAAAAAGAAACTTAAGATCCAACTTATATAGATCCATCAGCAAATACATCAAGCATTGCCACAGTAGTTAATAATCAGACCAGGCTTGAAAACTGCAGACTGGTATATATATTGCTTATGCATAAATGGATAATGATTATCTCTTATGTGTGTATATTCATGTGATAGAATATAAAATGTATATGCCTGATGATGACACTGTTTGAAACCCATCATGTATGAAAGGTAGGTGGTGTAAGAGGGGAGTTATAAGATGGTTATCTAAGTAGGCCACCTTAGGGATGTCCATGTTGACTGCCCCTAGGGCCAAGAGGGCTCTGATATCAATCCACTATTGGGCTTAAAATGAAATAATCAAAAAAATTCTTTACAATCTCCTCCCCGATTCTACAATGATGGCTCTTGTCTTTAGGGGGATGAGGCATTGATAGGGAAAGCAGGAACAAGCACCTCATTAAGTAGGCCACCCTGGTGGATGTCCATGTTGCCTGCCCACTGAGGCCAAGAGGGCTCTGATATCAATCAGCTCTTGGGCTTAGTCTGGATATTGGACCTATCACGTCTCTTCCTCCAAATCCTAATGTGCTGAATAATGCTACAGATATTACATGAATGTAATGTGTTCTTGTCTAACCCTAATAGTTGGAAGAATATTTATATGTATGTATGTTTTCTTGGTTATGGTTGCAGGATTCAAATCTGAGATCACATTGCTAAAAGGAGATATTTTACTTGGTAAAGATGTAACCCTAACCCTAATCTGTTGTAATTGTGTTTCTAGGGCAAGTTCTAGGGCAAGTTTGGAAGGAGACATCACATTTCAAAGAAGAGATAGGTTAGAAAAGGGATGTCAGGTTCCAATGCCAGTTCTGAAACCACTCTTGATTGCTGACACAAAAGACTTAACATGTTTTCCCTTTCAAGAACAAAGAGGTTAGGAAACCAATGTTGAACCCAACCAAGGATGTGAAAACCTTGTTGCCCCCCAATAGAAATTTTGAAACCTCCCTAAACTAACAACAACAACGACAAATTCATCCAAATTTTTACCATTCAGAATTAGGATGAATGGCTGAGAAATAAACGAAAGGCAAGACAAGGGACAAGCACTTAAACACACAGACCCCTATAAGGTATCTCAAATTGGTTATAATCAATGACTAATGCAAGGGAGGCATGAAATGTCGAAAATGCCCAACATGGGAATCCTACTATAGCAATTACAAAACACTTGGCAAAAATGAACTTTTGATCTTCATGGCGCCCTTTCCACCTACTTATGTCAATCAAACACTGTCAAAACCCCCTTGAGTGCACTCTAGATGACTTTCAGCCTCTTGGCTTGGTTAATGAATGCTAGGCACACAATTGCAAGACCTAGCCATGTTTTAGGAAAGTGGAATTTAATACTTGCAAAGTTAAGATCAGTGCATAACGTAAGTGTTATTACCATCTTTTTTTTTCTTGAGGAACTTTCATCGCTTGCTGCCACTTTTTTGACTTGAGGAACCTTCATCAGCTACTACCACTTTTTGACTTGAGAAAGAACTTTGTTGCTATTGCCAATTTTTTTACTTGAACTTTTATTGGAAATGCCAATTTTAACTAGAGGGAGAACTTTCAATTGGCAATTTTTTAGCCAAATTTAAGATGGTAGAAGTTTGTAATGGCAAAGCCAAGCCTAGCCCACACCAAGTTAAGTGGAATTTTGAGGTGGTTGAACCATGCCAAGTACACATCTTACGTGTCTTCATCAACAAAACGATAGTTAATGGTGTGCCTTGAAGGCCTGAGTAAATTTTCCACTTCTTGTTCTTCGCTGACATCATTGACAACCTTCAAAACATTACTTTTGTTCCATGCCAAACAGCTGCAGCCTCTTTCATCCTATGAAAGATGTTAGTTGAAATGCAAAGATCATACACAAACATCATAGCAAGTTGATTAGGAAAGACCAAAAGTGAATTCAGCTCAAACAGGATGATGCTGTCCTTGACAAATGGGAAAAAGCTAGTACAATATGGGTGTAAACAACACCCTTATTCATTAATGACTTGAAAGGCATCCAGAAACCAAACCAGTATTCTGCTCTTTTTTTTTAGAAAGAAAAATAATAAACTGAGGTTCTACACAGTTTGTAATTTGTCATTTATTTGAATCATTTGAACAATATATTTCAAACAAGCATCTCTTCAAACCATGGGCGATTAACTGTGAGTTTTCCCATAGCAGCACTTCTGCACTACTATGAAGAGCACAACATGTATCCATCCCACAATTTTATGAAAGAAAAGACAAACCATTTCTACAATACACTCGAAACCATTTTCCATATTATCAAGCTCTGACAAACCAGTGTTACACATGTAAATCGCAATCTTCATCATTAGGGTCATTAACTTGAGTGTAAATGCTTCCATTGTTCAAAAACTAGGACACAACAAAAACTTGGCAGCCCAAAATTTTGATTTAGAATCAAGATTTTGCAAATTCTCAACAAATGAAAAAATTATATAAATGCAAAAAGACATAAATAATGCATTAGACACGTAAATGAGTTTAGAGGACACATGCGTCTATCTCTATAGCATTACTTTGTATTAGGATCGACTTGACAACCAAATGAGATTCAATTAAGCATGAGACTACAAAGAACAAACCACTGAAAAGTCATAAAAGCGGGGTGAAAAAACATTATTTTTTGTTATTCCAAAGCAGCTAAAGGGAAAACCTCTGTTTTTTGTTCTGGCACGGCAAAAAAATCATTTTTGTGGGTTGCTTTTCAAAGTCAGTGCCTGGGTCTAAAACTCTAGAGGCTGCAGCCCTCAGCAGGATCAAGGGGCATCACCCTTCACACAGTCAAAAGGGCAGTACCCCAGGCAAATTCCCTGTCACAATACATGCAAGGTCCAGGGGCAGAGCCCCCACCACTAGGCCCAAATTAAGGCCACTAGGACTTCAACGGCACACGTCATTTTCATATGTTTTTTAAGCTTTTGACCACTAATTGATAAATCCTTTCAATCACTCGACAAGCAATTCATGCCACTGAATTCCTAAACTCTGAAGACAAAAATGAACAAGGTTTTTCAAGGGTTCGTAAATTCTTTTCAGTGGCCAAGTCTTCAGATAAAACTCATGAGCTTCAGATGAGTCCCACTGAAAAAATTGTGAATTTCTTTGCAGGAACAAGGTTTTTCAAGGGTTCGTAAATTCTTTTCGGTGGCCAAGACTGTAGAGAAAACTCATGAGCTTCAGACGAGTCCCACTGAAAAATTTGTGAATTCCTTTGCAGGTCTCTCTGTGAGTTTCTAGCAAGGG
This sequence comes from Chamaecyparis obtusa, assembly GCA_027943335.1. Taxonomy (NCBI): domain Eukaryota; kingdom Viridiplantae; phylum Streptophyta; class Pinopsida; order Cupressales; family Cupressaceae; genus Chamaecyparis; species Chamaecyparis obtusa. The sequence goes on from BSBK01001997.1 coordinate 1,058,930, forward strand.
ACTTGGCAGGTAGGAAAACTCACGAATTCTTGTGAATTGGGCAAGTACTCGCCAATTTTGCAAACTATAAGTTCTTCTCTAAACGAAATAATACGGATGAGTTAACAGGACCTTAGTCACCGGTGAAGAATTGATGATGAGTCTCGTGCACATACTGGCGATTTTAACAAATGAATACCCCTTAGGAATAAAAACTCATTCATAGATTCCTATTATATGTTGCACATTTTAGAGCCAATGCTAGTTCATGTACTTCAATATATGTTTACGGGATTCAGGTGTACTGGTAATGGAGGACAGTAGCAACTTATAACAACTAATTTACTGGTGATTCAGACCGACCGAATCACTCAAGAGGTAGTGATGTACTACTCTTGTAACCCTACGATTACGTATCATAGTAAACCTTCAATTTCTTTACACATCACCTCTGTAATCAGACCGCCCATTTCAGGCTGAAAGAGTAAAAAGCTATCTTTCATCGTGTTTAGTTCAAAGCTTTTAAGCAACTAACCTCATTTTTGTACAAGAATCCCAATGAATGGCCTGGAAAGCTTACAACCAAATATATCTACTTTAAAACTCAAACATGAGAAAAACATGGGCTCCTATTACGCATGAATCACAAAAACCAGAAATTTCCTTGATTTAAATATTACCCCAAACTATAAAAATAATTCTATAGAGACTGTTTGGTTGCAATTTTAATGAGCAAATAAGCCACACAATTTACCGAAACAAAACAAGCAGATCTTCACTGAGCTGGGTTTGCAGTGTATGAAGTTGCTGAGGCTCTTCGACTGTTAAAGGAACAGATAATGTGGAAAAAACAATGAAATGTTTGCGAATTCCGAGCTAGAGGAGAAATAAAGAAGACAAAGTATCGGCATGGAATCAGAGGTGAGTTGCTGAAAATTAAAGCAACCAGTGGGAATCAATGCCATCTTTTTTATTCGTATAAGCAATCTGAAGAGTATTTGATAGAATCGTTTATCAATAATAAGATTAGCTAGGATTTAAGTTTGTTGGTGGAGATCGACAAGCTATAACGACGTCGGGGAAGAGTATGGAGATGTTTTAAATGCATCTTTGAAAAAAGTATGCTGATAATTGCACCTGAGGTTTGAATGAATGAATATATGCTTTTAACAAGTGTCATGTAGTGGCTAGTATTTGCCATTAATATTATAATAAAAGTAATAAATATAATATTAACGGTAGGTAATATTTTTAGTGTTAACAATAAAATAATAGTTTGAATAAATTGATTGTTAGTATTATTAGTATGAAAGGGAAATTATAAGTTTGAAGTTAATATATAATATCATTCATTAAAAGAATTTTTATTTTTTTTAAATAGAAAAATAAATCATCTTAAAATTAAGTAATTCATTCATATGACTTTGAAAAATAGTTATTATGAATTAAAGAAATAGTCAATATGGGCTTATTTGTAGATCTTTTATGAAATCTCTCCAACAATTTTTCTTCACTTTTTAAATCTATAGCTTCAATTTTTTAAAAGAAAAACCCAAAAAATCAATATAGAAACTAATAGTTCATCCATGTACTTAAGAAGGTAAAGTTAAATATGTGAGTGAATAATTTTTTCAATTTTCTTTACAATGTGAGAAGCTAGATTATTATACTAACTCTCAAACTACCTGTGTGTTTAGCACGGATTGAATTTCTCACCTAAACCTTCTTAACTTATCATAAAAATTTGTTGATGTCACCAACAACCAAAATAAATGGCTAAATTTATGCAATATAGCTAAAAAGATGGCACTAAAATTGTTGCCATTTTATATTCCGAAAATTTTGGTCTATAAGACTCAATGTTTTTAAACCAATCATATAATCAATAAAGAATTTTAACAATTTATTAACTTAAAAAATGTGCATGTGAACTATAGAAAATATATTTTTTTTGCACAATGAAAAATATATTTAAATTTAATTGATGGAGATTGGTCCAAAAAAAAATATTTAATCACTACTTAACACTAAGAATCCATAAAATGATACAATAGTACTTAGCCTATGGCAAGCAAGTACTAATAACCGTTCACTAGAGATAGATCAAAAATAACCGTTCACGAGAGTAAATAGTTTATGGCACATACGAAAAATCATCAACAAACACAAAAAAAAAATGAAGTTATTTAGGGAAGTGATCCATAACCATTAGGGGTCTAATAATGGTGACTTTTTTTGTCATGTTTACCCTCCAATTACTACTGTTAAAAGAGTTTAAAAAATGAAAATACATGTACTAATAGCTGATCACACATGTACTAATAGTCGATCATTTTTTAACTTTTTAAGTTGGTGATTGGCTCATTTGTGTACCACTACTGGGACATTTGGTCACAAGTACTGGCACTTTTGAGTGAACGGCTATTAGTGCAAGGACATAGCGGATATTGGGCGACAATTTGAAATGCCACTTTTTTACCACTTTACGCTCGACGATCTCTACAAAGAGATTTGTGAATACCCAAAAGTTGAAACGTTAGCTTTAAGCTCTTAACTCACCTATCGAGATACACCAAAAAAATTGATGAAATCTGACTTACAGTTTAGGAGTTCTACATACGCAAATTTAGCCTAGGCGGCTACTAGGTCATCTCTGCTAGAAGGTTTCTATCAATTAGATCTCTTTTTCTTTCTACAATTTGGGTTTTCATAGGGATAATCGATTGTAGGACCTATCGATAGCTAGCAAACAAAAAAAGTAAATGAAACTAGAGATAGAACGCCTCTATCAATTAGATCTCTTTTTCTTTCTACAATTTGGATCTCTAAGTTAGCTTGGCCGACTACTGAGTCATCTCCCCTAGAAGGTTTCTATTAATTAGATCTTTTTTCCTTTCTACAACTTGGTTCTTCGTAAGCTAAACTTTAGGACCTACAGATAGCTAGCAAACAAAAAAGTAGACAAAGCTAGAGATAGGTCTCTATCAATTGGATCTATTTTTCTTTCTACAATATGGATCTTCATAGGCTAAGTCGATTATAGGACCTACGAATAGCCAGCAAACAAAAAAGTAAATGAAGTTAGAGATATAAGGCCTCTATCAATTAGATCTCTTTTTCTTTCTACAATTTGGCTCTTTGCAGGCTAAATTGATTATAGGACCTACAAATAGCTAGCAAACAAAAAAGTAAATGAAGCTAGAGATAGAAGGCATCTATCAATTAGATCTCTTTTTCTTTCTACAATTTGGATCTTCGCAGGCTAAATTGGTTATAGGACCTACAGATAGCTAGCAAACAAAAAAGTAAATGAAGCTAGAGATAGAAGGCCTATATCAATTAGATATCTCTTTCTTTCTATGATTTGGATTTTTGTAGGCTAAATCGATTATAGGACCTACATATAGCTAGCAAACAAAAAACTAAATGAAAGTAGAGATAGAAGGCCCCTACCAACTAGATTTATTTTTTTTATATGCAACTTGGATCATATCCATGTAATAAATCCTAATATCCTTGTAGATTGAACACTTCATGGTGCAATGGCATTGTCTTTAAATATTGCATTGTAAGGTTTTATAAGAAATTATAAGAGAACAAGATAGGTTATTGAAGTGTTGATGAGATAGAGCATAAAAAATAGTGTTATGTTGTTTAAATTTGTATTTTTAATATATATTTTTATTTAATTTGATTGTATTATTGATCTACAAAATTATACAAAGGTTTATTTGATTTTTTTTGTTAAACAATTTTGTCAATGAGACTTTTTTTAAAGAACCAGGTTTTGCAATTTTATTTACCTCTTTAGTATCAAATTTGTGAATAGATGATTGAATTCATTTCAAAACTATGTAGAATGAGGTTTGTAATTTAATTATAGGAGATAAAATGTAACAAAATGTGCTTCTTTATTTCTTGTTAATTTTTGTTGAAGGCACCAATACTTATGCATTTATCATTTTTAATTATAACTATAAAAATTTACATAATTAAAAAATTTCAACAAAAGTTATATTGTCTATATTACTTTTTTATTTTAAATATTTATAAAATATTATTTTATTTTTCTTCATTAATTCATATTGCAAAAAATCGATACAAAATTAAATTTTCTTTTTCTTTAAAGTAAATATTTCAATTCATTTAATATATTAGATCAAATGTAAAATGTATTAAATGCTTGATGAAAATATTCATCATTATATATGACATTAAAGTTTGACTTTATCATATATTATATCCACATTTTCACTTTGGCCTCTAAATTAGTGAAAAATATCACCATCATCATATATTCTATCCACATTTTCACTTTGGCCTCTAAATTAGTGAACAATATCACCATCATATTAGATGTCATCTAAAAATCTAGAAAATGAGATCCATATTTGCATTTCACATGCATGTGAATAAAGTAAAGGTTGCCCCATTTTCCTTTCAAGAGGTAAAAATTCCCCATTTTCCTTTATATTTAAAATAATAATTTATTTATTTTCAAAAAATAATATTTAATAATTATTAATTATTATATACTTGAATAATTATACTGATTTAAATATTATTTTATGAAATGTAAATAATATCTTATTTTCTTTCTCTTTTGGCAAAAGTGGTTTTGAGCTAAACTTAGACTTGTCTTTTCTAATTAATTGAAAATAATATTATATTTAATATAAAGCATATCTCAAATCATTTTATTATCGATAATATTCTAGATTTTATGTAAGTAAATGAGTTTTTTATCAAAAAAATATCATTCTAAATGTTTTTCTATTTTCTAATCTAAAATAGCCACACTATTGGCGAGAACTTATTGCATTGTGTCTCCTATTATTGAATCACATGGTCATAATAAATTATATTTTATTCTCTCTCTTTTTTATATATTTTTAAGCAATTATGTTGAGACGACATTTACTTCTATGTCATTTGTGTCTAATGATGTTGATATGGCCATAAAAAAGGATGAGAGTGAAATATCATAAGAGTGCCTTGAATATTAAAAACAACTTGGTCAAGGATAAAGTTTCAATTGAAAAACTCTTTGAGCAAATGGTAAAAAGTTAATTGAAAGATAAGTTCATTAAGATATAGCAAAAAGTACAAATAGAAAAGTGAGTTTATGTTTTGATGTCATATTTTAAAAACTTTCTACCAATAATAACTACTTAAGTTAATATATGTAGATACTCAAATTCAATAAAAGGACACACCTCTACCAAATTATGCCATATTAGAAACCACATCCAAACACCAAGGACACTTTACAAAAATATGACCAAGATCAACTCATGGTAGTGCTTTCAAGCTTGTATATATGCAAACACATAAATGAATTTATTTAAGTGTTTCCCACCAAGGCAACACCTATCAATATGATAAAAATATTTTTAAATAATATATATAGTTGTGGCACAAAATATTTAACATACAAATTGTGATGGTGAAAATTACATACTCGTGCTCTTTTTTCTTGTGTTTGGAGCTTGTTTTGACAAGATTATTTTTGGTAGACTAACTATGTGTATTTTTTGCATAAAAGGTATAAAATAACTCAATTTTAGCCTCATACATGTTAGAGTAATCAAGTAATCACCTTAATAATTAATTAATCAATCATTAATTACCTAGACCCCCTATGACTTCATTATACTTAAGCTAAACTTAAGAACACTTCTATTTTCAGATTGAGCTATATTTAGGTCATGTTGTCTCAATTGAGCAAATGAAGACACTTTTCATGATCTAACTTAATCTTCGCCCATGGTTTCATCAAGAACTTCTTACAAGCATCCATTATGTCCAATCTAATTGACCCACTTGTATCAAATCCAATATAGATTAATCTCAATACCATATGCTTGTATGCATCAATCTCTCTTAAGGTTGCATCAAATTTTCAGAGTTGTGAGATTCACTATCAACTCCAACATTGTATTAGAGCATCAAAGTTATAGATTCTTGTCTGAATTCTAAGAAATTTGACCTTTAGGGAAAATTTGGTTCATTTTGGAATGAAATAGCAATGACTAGTAGATCCAAAATTACCAAAGAAAATCAAGGATTACATGTCCAAACATTAAAATTGAAGAAAGTTGAAAAGGGGGCATTTCTTTAGCTATAAGGAATCTTGCACAATTATATGTAAAGTCATACGCTTCTATACATATCTACACCATTATTTATCCATGGAGTGCATCTTCAAATACATATTTTTTCAAAAAAAACTTTTTAAAAAAAATTAAGTTTTTTTATAGATTGCAAAAATCGTTTAAAAAAATCAGAAGCAAAATGGTATTGGATAGGGTATTATACCCTTTTGTAGACTTATCTACTATCAAATCCAAGAGTTGACATTTTTTTGTGACTAGTGTTGATTTTCCTACTAGGCTCATTCTTACTATCATGGTTGGCTTAACCATCAATGATCAATTCACAATGGCCACTTTTACCCTTCTTAACTGGAGGTGGATTTCCTACTAGTCTCGTTCTCACTATCATGGTTGTCTTAACCATTAATGCTCAACTCACAACAGCCACTTTTACCCTTCTCAATAGCAACACACAGATGAAATATTTTGTGTCAAATCACAAATATTTGTGCACTTAATAATTTCAACCACTCAAAAAACTCAATGATGGCATATATTTCCTAATGACCAAAAGTAAAATATTTTGTAAATAAACCACCATCCAAGAATCTCAACAACTCAATAAAATATATCAACAAGAAAGGGAATATTTTAGTGATAAAAAAATTTATATCGAGCCAATGGTTTTTTTGGCAACAAGGAATATTTTAGAGAATACTTTGTTGACACCAAAATGATGTCAATTATATGGTTGTCCCCTTGAGCCCTCCTATCTCTAGCATGCCCTAACAAAGCTATTTTTCCCCTTTTTTTGGTATAACAATGCATACTCCTAAAAAGTTGGCACCCATAATTGGGTGTTGTAGGACCTATTAGGCCCCATTTTGGTGATTTTAAGGTCAAAATGCATGTTATGTTTGATCCTACCCAGTTGTATTTTCTTTTCCCACTTCTTTTCTCTCCCCCTGAGCTCCCCCTAAAATTTGAGCCCAGTTTTCTAGGGACAGATTGCCAAACTCAATCTATCCCTAGGTTTTGGGGCCCAAACTTTTCCCAGGGCCTAATGTTGGGGTCTTATTTCCAGATTTTGATCTAAAGTCATCTTGGACCAAATTTGAATTCCAAAATGAGGGTGTAAAGTGTAAAATGACCTCTTCATCCCTCATTTTTCATATCATAACTAAGTGCAAGCATTTTGGCAATCAAGCAAGAAAGAGCAATTGGATTCAAGATTTTAAGGCAAGCATCCAAGCTCAAGATATTGAAGTTCCCAATTCTTCAAGATCATTTAAATACAAGGAAATTTTCTCCATTTTATGAAAGTTTATCTCACATGATGGCCAAGTAGAGGAATTCTCAAATCAAGCAATAAGATCAACTCATTCATCCATCCTTCTCACTCCTCTTTGCAAGTGTTATCAAGAATATCTACATTCAAGATCTAGGAGTGGCAATCATAGATCCATGCATTTTTGAATGAATCCTTGATTCTACATTATATTCCAAGGTCAACTCTTTGGATTTCGAACACATTCGAGTCTCTTCATGAATTTGAGTGATTTCTACATCTGTTCATGAGGGTTTATACAAGATAATTAGTAATTTATCTTTTTAGATACAATCATTTATGCAATTTCTTTCACATTTCAAGGTTGATTCCTAAACAAGGGTTTGACCAAGGAAAACCCATTTTCGCAACCTTTTTTCCCATTTTTCTATGTGCAGTTAGTAGATTACAGAGCCACGAATTCAGATCTAGGAAGTATGGGAATATTTTAAGGTTTTGTGAAAGTTTTAGCTGAAAACAACAGGGACACATCACCAAACTCATTTTGTCTAGGCCATTTTCTACTTAGATTTATGTTGCAGGTCTGTTTCATTGTCTAATTTCTATTTTCGTCAATTTTAGCTCATTTTCTATCTATTACAATCTATTTTCAGTAACTTTTTAATATCTTTTCTAATAGATCATTTAGGTTACTTAATCATTCCCATTTTATTTATTACATCTTTTATTGAAGGACAAATCTTTTTCCCAATTAGTGCTTGAGTCAACTTTTGAGCCTATTGGGGGCATTCTTCCTTCCTAATATGCAATCAATGAAATATGGAAGTAATTCACTTAGTACATTATATGTTGCATTGCTCTCTTTAGATTTCCAATTGTACATTTTGGTGGACTCAATTCATAATGTTTCCCTTTTATTTTGGTAGTTAGATTGCGTTTACTTCATTGCATGCATTAGATTCTTCTTATTTTCATAGTTAAGATATGTATCTACTTGTGCATGCTTTACATTACATCCTTGAATTTGATAGTTAGGTGTGCCTTTCATAAAAGATTTTATTTGCTTGGATTGCATATCTCTTTCAAATCTTGCAATTTCATTATATTCATCCTTTCTCTTATTCCCCTATGCATGAGTGTTATTACTTTTAGTCCTATTTATAACATTCTAGATAGGAGAAGTCATAGAATTATGGGTTCCTTTGATCTCAAGCCTAAACTCCCTTTCCTAAGAATCTTGATGAGACCAACATGCATACTAGTGACATCAATCCTATTATGGAGAACAACTCTTCACATTCTTATCATGATGAATATGAGGCTTTAAGAGTCCCTCCTATGCAAGTCCAAATACTTTCCAATGACTTTGATAAATTTGAACAATGGTTAGGACAATAAAATCCTAATCCTGAAGTCTTTTCTATTGCAGAGGACGTAAGGAAATTAATTCATAATGATGAACGTGGTGTTAACATCTTGTGTAGTATCTCTCATCTCATTGATAACAATGTTAAGCCTATTAGAGATTGTTCTCAATAGATATGTTTCATTCCACCTACCACTAATGTTGAGACCTATATACCTATTTCTACCTTAATTCCTAGTGTGTTCACTTATGCTTCACATATCATAACAACTTCTATTAAAAATCTTAGTCCTACACATGTTAGCATTCCTAACCTTATTATTTCCAATATCCCTTCAAGTATTCCATGTGTCTCTTTACCTTAATCAATTCCCACTTACAATAGTGTGCCCTTTTCATATTCAACTATTTCTTTCATTTCTCACACTAATTCAAACACATCTCCTCCTACCATTATTTCTATTGATTCTACCATTAATAACTTGGCTCAGACTGTGTCTTCCTTGCAACAACAAATTATCTCAATGACTCAATCCAAGTTTAACATTCCTACTTGTGACATTGTTAGTCCTTTGTCTTTGGATATCATTTATGTCGTTATTCTGCAATATATGGAGATCCCTCATCTTGAGACTTATAATGGTAAAGGTGATCCTTTGACTCATGTCAAAACCTTTCAAACATTGTGTAGTGATTTCTCTCATGATCATATACTCATGGCTAAACTATTAACTAGAACCTTTTGAGATAAAGTCTTGCAATGGTATTTTTCTTTGTGTCCTCATTATATTGACTCTTTCCAAAAACTTGCTAATTCTTTCATCCAATAATTTCAAAACAACATTGGTCCTAAGATTTCTTTGACTAATTTAATACATTAAAAACAAGTTGTTAGAGAAAAAGTTATTGATTTCATTGGTAGATTTAATCATTTGCATGCTTAGATTTCTTATTGTGTGCCTAATATTTATGTGCAATGTATTTGTATTGCTAATTTACAAAAAGACATTAGAGATAAGATTTTTATTTTTTATTTTTCCTCTTTTATTAAATTATGTCCAATTATTTATAATTATCAGCTTCAAGTGAGTCTATTTGAGAGCACCACTCCCATGGCTCCAGTGGATATGAGTGATGCCACATCCAACAATTTTAACAGGTTTCAAAAACTAAAGAATTTCATTAAGATCAATAACTCAACCAACAATGTTGATGAGCAAGTGGTGGTGACATCCAAATGTGTGGCTCCTTTGTCATCTATTTTTAGACCTACTAGTAATTTTACTCAACTTTTTGAATCTTTGCATAATATGATGTTGAAGTTGATTAATGATAAAGTATTAACTTTTCACCTTATTCATCCAATCGATACATCCAAACATTTACCCAAACACTTTGATCACAAAGCTTTTTGTCAATACCATCGTCAACCTGGTCATGATACTGAAAAGTGTTTCTATTTGAAATTTGTTATTCAAGACCTTATTGATTCCAATGCTATATCTGTTGAGGGCGTTCATGATCAAGGAAAAAAAATTGTAACACCTCCCAACCAAAACTTGTAAATCTATACCAACCCTTTTCCATCTCATCCAACCAATACCATTGAGTCCACTCAACCTTTGACTTCTTCTTCCACTCATTTTGTTGACTATGATTATAAATGTAATGAAACTAATAACATTTTCAACCTCATTGATCAAACCAAACCAAAACATAAATATGAACCTAAGCTTTGCATTACCTTTGACACTACTGAGACAATTAAAGCACATGATGGTCCTCTTTATATTGTGGCAAAGGTTAATGACCTTCATTCTTATGGTGTCCCTACTTGCATGGTGAATGTGATAATTGAATAACATGTTTTTAATATACAATTGCAACATGATTTTTATGATAAATATGATGTTATGATTCAAACTTGCAATGGTTTCCTTTATCCTTCCCATGGTCCTATTTCATTTCCTGTTGAAGTTGGTGGCAAAAATTTAGATGTTACATTTATTGTGATTCCAACTTTTGATCAATTTCAAGTCAAACTTGGTCTTCCTTGGCTTAATTCCATGAAATTTATGGCCTTTTTTATTCGTAAGTGTTTGAAATTTCCTCATAATGGAAAAATCATGATTCTTAACCATAGCCTATATAAACCTTCAATCCTCAAGAGTATGTTGAACTTAATTTATTTTGGCCTTCCATACCTCAACCAACTCAACCATGTAGAGATAATCTCTTCCAATCATATCAAGCCACAAAATCCAAAAGATATATGAGATTACAAAAACTAAGGATATTCCATCTCCTTGTCCTAGACATGGTCTTCTTCCTACACCTCCTATATAAGCTTCAGTTCCAACTCCTATATCTTATAATTGTTCTACCGATGTTATCTCTCAACCTAGTGTGGTACCTTATGTTCTCCCCCCTACAGAAGAAAATAACCTAACATTGATTTTTCCTCAACCAAACCCAATTTCTAGAAAAACCAAATGTATCTATCATGCCAGTGAACATCATCGTAAACATCATGCTAGAGCTTGTCAATGTGTATCCCAAAACATTGCTTCACTCAAAACACCTAATGATGCCTTGGTTCTCTTTGATCAATCTATGCTTGAGCCAACGGAGTAAGTTAAGTTGAAAAAGATGAAATTGAACAAACTCGACAATTCTATTTTCATCTTGGATTATATTACAATTAATTTGGATGAAGAAGATACTATTGATGATGATTATTTTGATGATCACAATGCAACTAATGATGATATTCATGCTAGAGATTCTAATGATATATTTGATCTTATTGATGTTAATCATGATATACTAGCTATGTTTTCACAACATTTATATCTTAACCATGGTGATGGGAAAAGTGACCTATCTTCATAGCATGATCCTTGATTGAAACTGGCTATTGTTACATCTATTTTGATTGATGGTTCTCCTCTTGTGTTTTTACCACCTACCCTAAACACTACATATCAAGATGGGGGGATGGGAAATACTTTTTACTAGCTCCTCTTGTGTAGTGGATTTTGTGTGTTTTCTTATTGTAGTGTGCTTCCCCCATGATGTGTTGCATGTTGTATGTTTTTCTTAGATTTCTTTAAACAACCCTTGTTGCTCCATTGGTTCAAGGTGATAAAGGAATTGAAATGCCATAATCATTCATCCATTTGTATCTCACTTCTTCTATATGTGGTTACATGTCATGTCATGCATGTGCCACTGTTCGTAAATGTGCCTTTGTGTTATATGATTAGGGATGATGTTAAATGGTAGCTGCCTATTCTTTTAGGTATTTGTAATGTCGACCCAAAAAGACTCTTATTTTACGTGAAAATATTTTGTTGTGCCTGTAGTTATCCTACCTTTGGGGATGATGACATTTAATTTTGATATAATATCTCGTGTATTATCATATAATCATACTAACCCAAAAGTTAGTATATATATTTTGTGCTCTCTTTTGTCATGTGTTCATTTCCCTTGATTTATCCTTTCTTGGGGGAAAATCATATCTGAAAGTTTCTTGTGGTTGCATGTATGCTATGTTAAAGCCATTGCTCTCATTAAGGCATTTACAAATGCTTTAATGTGGGAGCATACACTTCTCTCTATGTTTTACATTTTTCACACACATACACAATGATTCAATGCAACCTCTCTTGTGTATGGCCAAGGATACAATGATTTCCTTGTGTTTATCCTTTCATTTGATCCCTTAATAGAAACAAGGATTTCTTTAAGGACTAATCCTCCTTCTTTGATCCCTAGGAGACAAATATTTCCTTACGCCTAATTTATTTTCTTGATCACCATGGAGACAATGATTTCCTTAGGACTAATAACCATTGTTGGATCCCTTAACAAAGATAAATCTTTCCTTAAGGAGTGATCATTTTTTATGGATTGACCAGCATAACACAACTTGCTAGACCTTGGATGTCATCTTTTGAAGCACTTTACCTTTGTATGATCCATAGTAAGGAAATCCCTTACTAGGCTAGTGATCACACTTCTCTCTTTTTTTTCTTCTCTTTCTTCCAAGCAATGCCTCTCTTATCTTAGTTTCAGATTTGATGAAAACTTGAGTCACTTGGGGGCTTGATGTCTCTTTGTCTCCTTCACCTTGATAAGGTCATTCTTATGCATTGGTCTAATTTACCATGAGCATAAGATTTCTCATGCTTCTGCTAAAGTGGGGGCTAAATGTATATAGTCCTAAAAAGTTAGCAACCATAATTGGATGCTTTAGGACCTATGAGGCCCCATCTTGGTGATTTCAAGGTTGAAATGCTCATTATGCTTGATCCTAGGAAGTTGTATTTTATTTTCCTGCTTCTTTTTTCTCTCCCCAAGAGCCCCCTAAAATTTGAGCCCAGTTTTCCTAGGATAGGTAACCAAACTTAATCTATCCTTAAGACAGATTTCCATTGGCGACCTATCCCTAGCTTTTGCAGCCAAGACTTTTCCCAAGGCTCGATGTCAGGGTACTATTTCTATATTTTGATATGTGGTTAGTCTAGATCAAATTTGAATCTTGAAATGAGGATCTAAAGTATAAAAGAACCTCTCCTCCACTCATTTTTCATATTTTAACTAAGTGAAATTATTTTAGAAATCAATCAATCAAGATTTCAAGCAAGAAAGAGCAATTGGATTCAAGATTTGAAGGTAAGCATCCAATATCAAGATCTCCAAGTCTCCAATTATTCAAGATCATTCAAATTGAAGGAAATATTCTCCATTTGATGCAAGCTTCTCTCCCATGATGGGAAAGTAGAAGAATTATCAAATCAAGCAAGAAGATCAACTCATTCATCCATCCTTCTCTTTGTCCTCTTTACAAGTGTTATCAAGCATATCTACATTCAAGATCTTGGAGTGAAATCATAGATACATGAATTTGTAAAGGAATCCTAGATTCTACATTGCATTCCAAGGTCAAATCTTTGGATTCCAATAACATTCAAGTCTCTTCATGAATTTGAGTGATTTCTACATCCATTCATGAGAGTTTATGCAAGGTAAATCAACAATTTTCCTTTTTACATACATTCCTTAATGTAATTTATTTCATGTTTCAAGGTTTATTAAACAAGGTTTTGACCAAGGCAAGACCCTTTCCACAACCTTTTTCCCATTTTTTGTGTGTAGGAACCAGTAACGGAGCCACATATATAGATCTAGGAAGTATAAGAACAATTTCAAGTTCTGTGAAAGTTTTAGTTGAAAACATCAAGATCACGTCACCAAAATCGATCTATCCTAGGGACACATCACCAAACACATTTTTTCCTAGCCATTTTCTTCTTAGATTTATGTCACAAGTCCGTTTCATCATCTTGTTTATGTTTCTGTTAGTTTTAGCTCTTTTTTTGTCTATTACAGTTTGTTTTCAACAACTTTTTAGTGTGTTTTCTAATTGATCATTTAGGTTAACTAATCAATCCCATTTCATTCATGACTTCTTTTAATGAAGGATAGATCTTGTTCCTAATTAGTGCTTGAGTCACCTTTTGGGCCTATTGGGGGAATTCTTCCTTCCTAATGTGTCATCAATGAAATGGGGAAGTAATTCACTTATTACATTATATGTTGTATTGTTCTCCCCATTTCCAATTGTACAACAAATTGTTTAAGGTGACAAAATCAAGAAAATAACATATCATTGAAAAGCTAGTTTTAAGCACTTTCTAGTAATACGTCTCTTATTATCATATTGTTCTACTAGTATAATTTATCCTTAATCAAAGTCAAACATCATTTTCTACTTCTAAACTCATATTTTTCTATTAACTCTAATTTATACAATTGTTGTATTGTTGGAAAGGTACTTGAGAGCTAATCAACTCTATCCATACATTTTTCTAAAATTTGTTTAAAGTACATATTCTTAGTCTTTTAAATTTCACATTCTAGTAAATTAATTAGATGTTTTGGTACATGGAAATGATTTGTTTGCATGCAATGACTTTATTTGATCTTCATTATACACATTGAGGTTATTGGTATCTATTTATTTTATTTGAGGAGGCATCGTAGATTTATATATTCATCATTTTGTTGTCATCCATAAAAAATGATGATTATGGGCCTTTAAAAAATGACATCCTTACACATATTAGGTGGCTTAATTTTTTCATTATCTATACTAACACATACCTAAACCAACCACCTTTTCTGTGTTGGCTCAAAAGGGTGTTAGGATAACACGCGACCCCATGTGTGGAGCTACCCATGCTTGTAATGAAGGTAAACTAATCTCAGAACCTGAAGACAATCACAATATGAAGGATATGTGACTAAGGAATAAGAATATTCATAAATTCTTGATCAAATGGAAGGGTATGCCTATGGAAGATGCTTCTTGGGAGGGGGGAGTGATCTTCAATCATCCAAATTTGAAGTTTCTTGAGGGAAAGAAAATTCAAAAAGGACAAACTATCACTCCCCCGCCACAAAAGATATATTTATCATGGATGGATGGGATGATTGTCAACAACAATGTCAATCAACATTAGCAGTCATTAAGGGACAATGACCATTATCCAGTAGTGACCATTTTACAGGGATCCTTATTTATTAAGGAATAGAGATCTTAGTCAATGTTTTATTTTACAATAATTAACATAAACTAAGAAATAACCAAGGTGTGTGACTAAAACAACTAATATTTAGTTAGCAATAAACCAAAAGATTGACAAGCAGTCACATCCCCTCACAAGAGACATGCATCCAAAGGTACAAAGACCTTTAAGATCGTAGAAGATGCATAAAGAACAATATGGAGGGGGGAGGAAATGAGGCATCATGAGACTAAATAAGAAGCATTCCAAATAAGTAAGAAAGGAAACTTAAGATCGAACTTATATAGATCCATCAATAAATACATCAAGCATTGCCACAGTGGTTGATAATTAGACCCAGCTTGAAAAATGCAAACTACCATTCTTTCTAATTTTTTTCTTCTCAACATTCTATAATCTTACAACCACTTTGTGGTATATATATTTCTTATGCATAAATAGATAATGATTATCTCTTATATATGTATATTCATGTGATAAAATATAAAATGTATATGCTTGATGATGGCACTATTTTAAACCCATCATGTATGAAATGTAGGTGGTGTAAGAGGGGAGTTATAAGATGGTTATCTAAGTAGGACACCCTACAATGTCCACATTGACTGCCCCTAGGGTCAAGAGGGCTTTGATATCAATCCACTATTGGGATTAGATGAAAAAATAAAGAAACATCTTTACAATCCTCTCTCTAATTCTATAATGATGGCTCTTGTCTTTAGGGGGGCGAGGCATAGATAGGGAAACAAAGAACAATAATCCCATTAAGTAGGCATGAATGCCCATGTTGCCTTCTAACTAAGGCTAAGAGGGGTCCAATATGAATCCTTTCTTGGGCTTAGTCTAGATATTGGACCTATCATGTCTCTTCCTCCAAATACTTATGTGTTTAATAATGCTATAGATATTATACAAATGTAATGTATTATTGTGTACCCCAAATAGTTGGAAGAATGTGTGTGTGTGTGTGTGTGTGCATGCACATGCTTTCTTAGTTATGGTTGCAATATTCAAATCTAAGATCACATTGTTAAAAGGAGATATTTTACTTGGTAAAAATGTAACCCTAACCCTAATATGTTGTATTTGTATTTATAGGGAAAATTCTAGGGAAAGTTTGGAAGGATACATTACATTTCAAAGAAGAGATGGGTTAGAAAAGGGACATTAAGTTCCAATACCAGTTCTAGAACCACTCTTAATCGTCGACTCAAAAGACTTAACATGTTTTTCCTTTAAATAATGAAGAGGTTACGAAACCAATGTTGAACCCAACCAAGGATGTCAAAACCTTGTTTCCCCCAAATCAAAATTTTGAAACGTCCTTAAAATAACAACAACAACAATAATAAATTCATCCATTTTTTATGATTCAGACTTAGGATGAATGGATGAGAAGATAAACAAAAGGCAGGACAAGGAACAAGCACTCTCAAATTGGTTATAATCAATTACTAATGCAAAGGGGAGACATGAAATGTCAAAAATACCCAACATGGGAATAATAATATATCAATTGCAAGACTCTTGGGGAAAACAAACTTTTGATCTTCATAGCGCCTTTTCCATGTACTTATGTCAATCAACACTATCAAAACCCCCTTTAGTGCACTCTAGATGACTTCCAACCACTTGGCTTGGTTAATGAATGTTATGCACACGATTGAAATAAGTAGCCATGTTTTAGCGAAAGTGGAATTTAATACTTACAAAGTTAAGCTCTATCCATGACGTAAATGTTATTGCCATCTTTTTTTTCTTGAGGAACTTTCATTTTTTGTTGCCACTTTTTTTACTTGAGGAACCTTCATCAGCTACTATCACTTTTGACTTGAGAAAGAACTTTGTTGCAATTGCCAAAATTTTAACTTGAACTTTTATTGGGAATGCCATTTTTTAACTAAAGGAATAACTTTCAATTGGAAATTTTTTAGCCAAATTTAAGATGGTAGAAGTTTGTAATGGCAAAGCCAAGACTATCCCACACCAAGTTAAGTAGAATTTTGAGGTGGTTGAACCATTCCAAGTACACATCTTACATGTATTCATCAAGGAAATGACAGTTAATAGTGTGCCTTGAAGGCCTGCATAAAGTTTTCACTTCTCATTCTTCGTTGGCATCATTGACAAACTTCAAAACATTACTTTTGTACCATGCCAAACAGCTAGAACCTCTTTCATGCTATGAAAGATGTTAGTTGAAATGCAAAGATCATACACAAAAATCTTTGCAAGTTGATTAGGAAGACCAAAAGTGAATTCAAATCAAACATGATGATGTTGTCCTTGATGACAAATGGGAAAAAGAAAGTACTGTATAGGTGTAAATAACACCCTTATTCATTAAATATTTGAAACACACCAAGAAACCAAACTAGTATTTTGCTCTTTTTTTAGAAAGAAAAATTATAAATTGAGGTTCTACACAATTTGTAATTTGTCATTTATTAGAATCATTTGAACAATACATTTCAAACAAGCATCTCTTCAAATCGTAGGTGACTAACTGTGAATTTTCCCATAGCATCACTTATACACTACTATGACTAGCACTACATGTATTCATCTTAGACTTTTATGAAAGAAAGATAAACCATTTCTACCAATACACTCGAAACCATTTTTACACTCAAAACTATTTCAACATTATAAGCTCTAGCAAACTAACATTACACATATGTAAATCAAAATCTTCATCATTAGAATCATTAACTTGTGTGCAAATGCTTTCATTGTTCAAAAACTAGAATGTGACAAAAACTTGGCAGCCCAAAATTTTGATTTAGAATCAAGATTTTGTAAATTCTCAACAAATGAAAAAAATATATGAATGCAAAAAGACATTAAAAAATGCATTAGACACATAAATGAGTTTAGATAACACATGCATCTATCTCTATCATAGTAGAATTACTTTGAATTAGGATTGACTTGATAAACCAAATGAAATATAATTAAGCATGAGACTGCAAACCACTGAAAAGTCATAAAATTAGGGTGAAAAAACATAATTTTTTTTGTTATCCCAAAGCAACTAAAGGTGTTGCACATTTTAGAGCTAATGCTTGTTTATGTACCTCAATTATAATGTTTATGGGATTCAGGTGTACTGATAATGGAGGACAGTAGCAACTTATAATAGCTAATTTAGTAGTGATTCAGACCAACCCATATCACTCAAGTGGTACTGATGTGCTACTCTTGTAACCCTACGGTTTCGTATCATAGTAAACCTTCAATTTCTTTACACATCACACAAACCAAAATTTCCTCTAGTATACCTCAAACTATAAAAATAATTCTAGGGAACTATTTGATTGCAAATGTAATGAACAAAAAACTTACACAATTTATCAAAACAAAACAAGCAGATCTTCAATGATTTGGGTTTACAGTGTATGAATTTGTTGAGGCTCTTCAATTGTTATAGGAACAAATAATGTGGAGAAACCATTAACATGTTTGCAGATTCTGAGCTAGAGGAGAAATAAAGAAGAGATAGTATCAGCATGGTATCAGGGGTGAGTTGCTGAAAATTAAAGCAACCAATGGCAGTGGAATCAATGCCAACTTTTTGATTCATGTAAGAAACCTAAAAACTGACCGATAGGAATTGTTATCACTTATATTAAGTAGGATTTAAGTTGGTGGAGATCAACAAGCTAAAATGACGTCGGGGAAGATTATGGAGGTGTTTATAATGACATCTTTGAAAAAAGTATCATGATAATTGCACCTAAGGTTTGAATAAACAAAGGAAAAAAAGGTTTTTTTAAAAGTCTACTATACTAGTCATGTGGTTTTGGGTCTATATATGGTGTCACTAATATGGGAATACCTCATACTCCTTGTGAGAGGCACCTAATTGTTACAAATGAGGCGTACATACCCTACCCTCGGTGGGATTTGAACTTGTGACCTCTCTTTCAAGAGTACAAGTTCTCTACTAGGACAATGCAAAATTAATGCATGTTTTTAATAATGTCTACAAGGCTAAATAGTTTATGAGTAAAGTAATGAAGCTAGAAATAAAAGGCCCCCACCAATTAGATCTCTTTTTCTTTCTACAACTTTTACTTTGATCTTATTTTGTGTATCTTGAATAAGAAATCTGTAACTTTTTTTTCCTTATTCAAACAAATTAATCATATAGTGTATCAATGTAATTGATCTCAATATTCTTGTAGGCTAAACACTCCATGATGTAATGTCATTCTGTTTAAATATTACATTGTAAGGTTTTATAAAAAAATTTAAAAATTGTAAGAGATTATTGAAGTGTTGGTGAGATAGAGCATCAAATATAGAGAATGTTGTTTAAATTTGTATTTTTTAATATATTTGATGTAGGGACATTCTAGGGTACTTGATGAATCTACATGGTGGTGTGTTATTTTGGTTTTGTGTTACTTGATTGCAGCTTTAACCAATGGTCTTAGTTATTGAAGGAAGCTTGGTTGCTGAAGGAACTCAGTGAAACCTCTTGTACTCAGTGGAACTGGTACTTGGTGATTCTTGTGGTGCTCGGTTGATGTGCTTGCTCAGTGATGCCTGTGTTGATCGATGTTTCTTGGCATGGTTGGTTGTTTCTTTGGCGAGCGCTCAGTAGTTCTATTTTATTGACTGGAGTTCTTGAGGATTTGGTTGGTCAACTTGGTGCATTTATTGCTGGTAGCTTTTTTTGTATTCTCCTATGTAGATCTTGAGGCTAACATGGAGAATTAAATGTTTGTAAGGCCATCTATGAGCCGATTGTTGTTGCATTTAATATTTGTTTGCAATAGGAGCCGCCTTGGATTAGGAGTTAATTGTTTCTTCCAGCTGACTTGTGGCTGAAGATTAGTATTTAAGGAGTGTTTGGGTAGTTGTTTAGGAGCATATTAGAGGAGTGAAAGTCAGTGATTAGATCTGGATCCTGCAAGATCTTGAAGATCAGATTGTTATCTAATAGTTTGTAATAGCAAAGCTAGTGGTTTGCATGCTTGGAGACAAGGAGATTGCTTGGAGGCTTGCGAGCTCAAGTTCAGATCTGCCTTAGGGTTTCCATCAGTTGTTGATTTGTTTTAGAGCTAGACTGGCTAGAGAGATTGCATAAATACTTTTGATTGTATTTGGCCCTAACCTAGAAGGCCTTACAGTCGGGCATGTTAATGAAAATTCAGTTGAGAACATTGTCTTGTTGTGTTATTCCGCATTGTGGTGTTTGGTTTCTTTTTTGGACTATCCTTAATTGGATCCTCCTTACCTATCTCACATCAAGTGGTATCAGAGCTTGAAGATCTTGAGTGTGTAAACTGATCTCTGGTTGAGGCTGTTTTCACCAGGACCTTTTTGGTGACTTATTGCTTTGGGTTTTTGAAAATCTTGAAGGATGCCTTTGAGAAGATTGGACCCTAGAGCGATTGTGGATCTCTGTGATGCTATGGAATCAAAGATTACAAAGAAAGTTAAAGTTAATTTCAAATATGAGATGGAATTGATGAAGAATGACATGATCACTGAGGTCATGAGAGCTATTATTGGTATGCCGAGGAATCTTGGTATTGATGATGGTTATGAGGAAGCTGTTGAAGACTTTGAAGTTGTTGGATCTAGTGGTGATGACCAGAGAGATAGATCTAGCGAAGATAGAACTATTCAGTTACATAGATCTGGAGCTTGGTTAAGTACTAGTTACCGAATGGAAGTTTCTACTTTCTTTGGTACTTTGAGACCCGAGGACTTGATTGATTGGATTGGTGAATTAGAAGACTTCTTTGAGCTTGAAGAAATTGAAGATCCTTTTCGAGTAAGATTGGCACAGACTAATTTGAAAGGACATGCTGCTCTTTGGTGGAAATAATTACAAAGAGATAGAGGAGATGAAGGTTAATTTGAAAGGACATGCTGCTCTTTGGTGGAAAGAATTACAAAGAGATAGAGAAGATGAAGGTGAAATGAAGATCAATTAGTGGAGGTTGATGGTGACTAAATTGAAAGCTAAGTTCATACCTGCCATCTATGAGCTTGACTTGTTTAAGAAGTTGTAGAATCTGAAGCAAAAAGATTTGACTATGGAGGACTATACCGAGGAGTTCTATAAGTTGACTATTCAATCTGGACATAGAGAACTTGATAAAGAAAAAGTAGCTCGGTATATGAATGGTTTGAGATTTAATATTCAGGATGAGCTTGGTATGCTAAAGATTGACTCGGTTGAAGATGCTTATCAGTATGCTTTAAAGGTAGAAGATAAGTTGAAAAGGATACAACATAGTCATCCCTGAGGGAAGGAAAAGATTGATCGCTCGGCGAAGGATAAACTAACTATTGAGGATGAACCGAAACCTGTGGAATTGAAGAAGAAGATATGTAGAGTTATCTTTAAGGGTACTTGTTATAATTGTGGTGAAGAAGGACACTGTTCTTTGAGTGTACACAAAAGAAGTTTGGTGACCAAAGGACTGATGTAGTAAATGAGAGCATTCAAAATGAACTTGAATCTGAGAACTTGATGGTTCGGAGAACATTGCTCAGTGCAAAGGAAGAACCTTGTCAGAGGAGTAACTTGTTCAGAACTCAGTGCAAGTCTAGAGGTAAACTTTGTGATGTAATTGTTGATAGTGGTAGTACTGATAACCTTGTTGCTAAGGACATGGTTCAGAAACTTGGTTTGAATAGAATGAAACATCCTCATCCTTATAGGATTGGCTGGTTACAAGATATTCATGCTCTAGAAGTAAGGGAGCAGTGCTTTGTTGATTTTTAGATTGGCCAGTATAAGGATCTAGTGTTGTGTGATATTGTGGAGATGAATAGTTGTCATATATTGCTCGATAGACCTTGGCAATATGATTTCAGAGCTATGTATAATTGTGTCAAGAATGTGTTTACTGTTGAGAAGGATGACAGGAAGCTTTCCATGATGCCTTTACTGGATACAACACTCGGTAGGAGAACCTAAGCTTCGGTAGCCGAGATGAGTTAGGAAATTCTGAAAGGATGGATCAGTATGGAGAATAAGTCTATGTTTTATCAAGGAAAGATTTGAAAAGACAGAGGAAACTGAAGTGGAAGAGTATGCAAGGTGAAAAGTTAGAGGACTTGTATGTGAAGAACCAGTTTGGGTTTATGTGCTGAATCCCGGAAGATGTTCTTCCAACCTATGAGAACATCTTTTCAAACCTTGGGTGTTTGATGCAAGGGCATTCTAGGGTACTCGGTGAATCTACATGGTGGTGTATTATTTTGGTTCTGTGTAATCAGTTACAACTTTAACCAATGGTCTCGATTATTGAAGGAATCTTAGTCACTGAAGGAACTCGGTGAAACCTCTTGTGCTCGGTCAATGTGCTTGCTCGGTGATGCCTGTGTTTCTCGGTGTTGCTTGGAATGGTCAGTTGTTTCACTGGTGCTCAGTTGTTTCTCTGGCACTCGGTAGCTCTAGTTTACCAATTGGAGTTCTCAAGGATTTGGTTGGCCGACTTGGTGCATTTATTACTGGTAGCTTTTGTTGTATTCTCCTATGTAGATCTTGAGGCCAACATGGAGAATTAAGTATTTGTAAGGCTATTTATGTGCCGACTATTGTTTCATTTAATATTTGTTTGTAAGAGGAGCCGACTTGGCTTAGGAGTTAATTATTTCTTCTAGCCGACTTGTGGCTGAAGATTAGTATTTAAGGAGTGTTTGGGTAGTTGTTGTAATACCCCAAAAATGGGCTATAGGTTCATTAACCTCCTACATCGACATATCGAATGAAATCAACATCAAAGTCCTAAGTTAAGGCACATCTGAACATCATCGAATCCTAATTGATTATCCTAAATTTTGCATCAGAGAATATTCCTAATTATCATAATTATCTATAATTTAATGATTATTTGGTGATAAATCCTATTTATCCTAAAGTCTAATTAATTTAATATTCTCAATATTTAATTAATTAGATTTAATTCTACCATTTAATTGTTTAATTGAAGTTAATTATATTTATTCCTAAATTGTATTATTTAAATTTTGACAATAAATCCAAAATCCTATGAATAATTGATTAAATTCTTATTTAATTAATTA
Source organism: Chamaecyparis obtusa (assembly GCA_027943335.1). Taxonomy (NCBI): domain Eukaryota; kingdom Viridiplantae; phylum Streptophyta; class Pinopsida; order Cupressales; family Cupressaceae; genus Chamaecyparis; species Chamaecyparis obtusa. The sequence goes on from BSBK01001997.1 coordinate 1,082,309, forward strand.
AAGCAAGTTGTCAATTTTTAATAATATTATTTTTGAATAAAAGTTTGAAAAATAATTGATTAACCCATAAATCAATTGTTTTATTTTTCAAAATCAGTTAAGTTGGAAATAAATCACTTTATTATTAAATTAATTCATAAATAAAACATGCACAATCAAGAAAATCAGACAACTATCAATTATCAATTAAAGCTAAACTCTATTTTGAGTTGATCTCTACTTTTGCATGTTTTTGTGAGTTATATATCCTTTATTTAAAAATAACTCAAAAATCAACCTGAGGTTTTTGAGTGATTTATGGCTTTCTTTCATGCACCTCCAAAGCCCTATATTTCTATAAATTAAGGCTTCAACTCTTCATTATCAATCCAATCCATCCACGAATTGCACACTCACGCTACTGAATTGGAGACTAAAGAATCGATCTTGAGAATTTGAGTTGTTGTGAGATTTTCATTTATTATTGCATAGTTTTCATATCATTGTTAGCTTAGTTTGCATATCAGTTTTTCATATAGCATAGATTCATATCAAGTTTTCATCACAATTGCACAGAAAAACCAAAAAAAAAAAGATTAATTGCATTCATTCCATATCTAGATTTTGCATTCAAATCTTTCGTTTAGGTGTCATCAAGGTCACTGATCTCGGTATAATCTGAGGATACATACTCGCATCTACTAGAAGGTGATAAATCGCCTGGTTAGTTTAGTTTTTCATTTATTGCACGATTTTGATTTTTGCTAACCTCTAATGTTTTACTAAAGTGTTGTATCTATAGATTAGGTACAAAATTCACACACACATTTCTGGTGCCCACCGTGGGGCCCTGAAATGGGTTTCCCTTCAAATTTTATCAATTTTTATCATTTTCTTATCTTTTTCTATTCCAAGCTACGATTTTTATTCTCTGTCCGTACAATTTTCATACAAGTTTTGTTAGAAACTTGTACCAAGAGATACCCATTATTGTACGATAGTTGATTTGATCGAGGATTGCATAAGCAGAAACCCACTATCATCTGGAAGCTCGATTGTCATGTGATCTGATACCCATTATTGTACGAGTTTCTAGACTATCATCTGGAAGGTAACCCACTGTCGTACGAGTTTTAGTGCCAAGATTCAGTTGTTGTTTCACTTTTTCAGGCATTTTGTCAGATTTGGTTTTTAGATTTTGACTAACAGCTAACCCTAACAATTGAAATTCTCTATTTTTGATTGATTTTCATTGGTTTTTTATTGGAAAAAGTGCAAGAATTGTTAAAAATAGGTAAAAATCTACTAAGCGCATTGCGAGGAATTTAGGTAACCTTCTCAGCTGATAACATTTCTATTTGGATTAAAATGAACATCTTGCGTGTCTAGCTTGAGTGCCTTTCTTTTCCATATCACACATTTCATTTGGGCTTTAAAAATGAACATAGATTTGCTTTCAGCATCTTTGTTACACATAGTAAATAGGCCCTATGAACACTATTTGTGGCTCTTGAGAGAGTGAGTTTCCAGTAAAACTCTTCTCAATGAAGGAACCCTTGTAGGTAGGGAGGATACTAAGGGAGTCTCACGTTCCACTAGATCCGTGTGTCTTCAACTTTTGATCGAGGCATTCTCTCTCCGGAGAGGTTGATAGATCATAAGAGATTGACGTCATAGATCTTTGTGAGATAATCTTGGTCTTAGCATGTCAGATTAATCTATCTGCTTTGTTTGGGTTAAAAGTGAAAAGGCTAGAGGATTATGCTCTACTCCCTTTTTGGGTAGTAACAAAAACTCAAATCCTTGAATCTGGAACCAGTCTCCATGTGGTATATTTTGTGAGTCACCTTTAGAGAGGGTTAACTGTAGTGGACATTCCCTTAATTGGGTCAACCACATTGACGGAACCTCAAGCGGTAATAGCCATTTTTGCTATGGTAGTGACAACCGCTATATAAATGTCCCGTTGGAAGAAATCTCCACAGGTGTGGTCTCTTGTTGGGCTATTAGATCTCCCTAGCAGATCCTGAAGATTAAGTTCTTGGACTATGTCAAAACCCCAGTGCACCTAGATTGGAGTTCACCCTCTTGGATCATAAAAGTTGCAGAGTCAAACCATTACTAAAAACCCTAGTGAGGCCAAATTTTCATTTTCTAGGAATATGTGCATTAATGCAAAACTTGTTGTAACATACACAATTAGCACTTCTAAGGATTAGCACAAATAAGTCACTTGATTGTTCATTATTTTCAGACATGCTTGAAATCACTTGCTTGCTATTTTGCGTGCTTTCTTATCTATTTGGTTACTAAGAATGAACAAATCTGTTACAATCCTCAAATCTGGACATTGAAATTTGCAAACAATCTGAAACTGAAAACCCAAAATTTGCAAAAATTGAAGTAAAACACCTTTTTGGAGTCAACAGTCATTTTGTAAAGTCAGAAAGTCATACAAATTTTGGCTATTGTCATTTCAGAACCCCAGATTATCGTATGGTATCAGATATATTGTCGTACGAGTTTTGCTACTAGTCATTTTCAAAAATCAATTTCCCTGCTGTCAACTGTCGTACAAGCTTGTCAATTGTCATTTCATGCTATACCCACTGTCGTACGAGCTTGTAGAGAGTCGTTTGAGAAATTTCAAAAAGTTTTCAAAATGTTGTCAGAACTATCAAAGACCCAACTTTTCCAGCCTATTTCTAGAATCTATCAAACAAATCATTGTGTCAGGAACAGAGCAGCAAATACTGAGAATCCAATCATTTTCCTAAAGTAGCCTTTTGAATCTGATTTAGCCTTCTGTTTAATCAATTTGAGTCTTTATCATCTTGTGTCAAAACCTTGTCATAGCTATCAATCTTCAATCAATCATCAAAATGACTAAGTGTTGTGAACTCGTGTCCGCTATCTTTTGGGAGTCTACCCATACATCTAGGGCACAGTATCCCTCATCCACATCTAATCTATGCTTTAATCAATCAAACCTTGACAAGGTTGCATCATCTGATCATCTTGATCCAATTCATTCTTTAGTTGTCTTCATCTTATTCTTTTGCTTCACCCAAGGTTAATGGTGGAAACTAGAGCTTCCTCTCACAAGAAATCGGGAGAAGCACTTGACACCGAAGCTTTGTCTACTCATGTAGGTCCAACTCTTGAACAACTCTAAAATTTTGGTCTTTACAAAGATGACAGTCTTGGCAACTTTTGATTAAAAACTGGTTACATTCCTCCTTCATCAACTCACGGAGGTAATCAACAAACTCCTCATCAATCTATCCCAGGTAGAACTCCCACCATGTCTCAAGCAGGGATAAACTTGGGCTCTCAAAGAGCTCAATCTCAACATGGTGCAGATCAGGAACCCACACCTGAAGAAATTTCTCAATATCAAAATGATGATAACTTCAAACGAATGATGAAGCATTTCTTGAAAGAAGACAAAGAGGCATACTTTTTACAATTGGTTCATCAAGGAGCTAAACTTCCTCCAAACTTTAATGTTGAAGATATCATTACACATGAGGAAGAAACTCCACTCGCAGCTATGATGAAATAGATGCATGCCATGCAAGTCAAGCTTAATAACCTTGAGAAAGAAAAGGAACCCAAGGAGTTCTCCATGGAGGCCCTATGTCCTATTCCATTTGACAAAGACTTGTACATGCCACCATTCCCAAAAAGAGTGGAGATGCCTAAGTATGATAAGTATGATGGACACTCAGATCCCCAAGATCATGTCAGAGAATTGTATACACAATCTATGGAGTTCATGCACGAACCAACCTATCTGATGCGTCTCTTTCCTCAATCTCTAGGGGGAACAGCCATCCACTGGTTCTCTAGATTGCCTTCTACTATCAAAACTTTTGAGGAGTTGATCAAATTGTTCTATTAACAATACTCCTACAATATTCAACATCTAGTCACCATGATTGATATCTGTAATCTCAAGCAATATCCAGGAGAACCATTCTTGACATTTCTCAAGAGATGGAGGAAGAAATTCTCTCTATATGCTAGGCCTATTCCAAAAATTGAGAAACTGAAAATCTTCATCAATAATCTTGTCCCAGAGATCAACTATCCTTTACAAATGCAAGATCATACATCTTTTTATAAAATGGTAGACAATGCAATCAAAATTGAAAAAGTACTTGTGAAAAAAGGAGAAATCACACTTCAAAAGGACAAGTACGAATCAGGATCCAGTTCTAAAGACAAGAACAAGAACTGGAACAAGAATAAGGGCATTGTCATAGATGGTGTTGTTGATACTATCTGTGCTCCATCAAAGGCACCGGCTTTCAATCTAACTATTGGTACCCAAGCCATAAAAGCTTCAGAACAAAAGGTGCCTGAATCATCTCAAAAGAAGCCAAAGTATAAAAAGTGGTCCACTGATAATAAACGAACATTTACTCCTCTTGGAGAATCTTTAGAATCAGCTATGAGAACTTTGCTAGCCAATAACATCATCTCTTTGCCTGAGATCCGACCATCTGATTCTGAGCCTAAACCAAAATGGTGGAGAGAGAATGAATTCTATGATTTCCATTAGGGTAAAGGTCACAAAACTAATAACTGCTTACGCTTGAAACATACTATCCAAGTTTTGATTGATAAGGGAGATATCACCATTGACAATCATAGGAGCAATAATGATCATACAACATTCACAAAACCATTTCTGAAACATGGTCAAGAAGTCTCATCTTCTCAACCTAATATGGGGGCAAAGGTCAATTATGCTTACCCTGGAAATAATGTTGTTATCAATATGGTTGAACCTTGTCTCTCTGAACATTGCAATGTCATCACAATTGTATGAAGAGATAGAGATCATTCTTTAGCTAACATAGTTACTCGATCACAAGCTCAAGCACATCTGAATGAACAAATCCCAGATTCATCAAATGTCCCTAAGATGCCCTTCAATCTTTCTTCCACTTCCAAATAGAAGGTTGTTTCAAAATCTTCCAATCCTAAAGATACAAGGCCAAAATCTTATAGCATTGTTCAACAACTCTAACACACTAATGCAAAAATATCCATATTTGAGTTGCTTCGAATATCTCCAGCTCATAGGACCATTTTAGACAAAGCTTTTCTCAGATCTAATGTTTTTGATGACCTTGATTTAGACAGGTTCCAGACTATGGTTGGACATCTTACATCTCCACAGTATATATCCTTTTTAGAGGAAGATGACAACTCCTTGAGTCACCCACATAACTAGCCCTTGCATATAGAAGTCTTGATCCAGAACCGTAGAGTCAAACGTGTGTTGATAGATGGAGGCGTTGGCCTAAACATTTGTTCTTACAGCTTGATCACACAATTGGGATTTTTAGAATTGGCTATTGATCCTAGAAAGAAAATAACTATCAAAGCCTATGATGAACAAGAAAGATCTTCTAAAGGCACCATTGTCTTACCTATTAGAGCAGGTCCAGTTATCAGAGATACTATATGTCAAGTTCTTGATCTACCTTTAGCTTACAACATTCTTCTAGGGAGACCATGGATACATGAGATGAAAGCTATTCCTTCTACATTTCACCAATGCTTGAAATTTCCTTATGGAGTAGAGGTCACTATTCCAGTAGACATATCCACCACTTGTAATACATTGAAGGAAAGTGCAGATAAGCTTGTGCCTAATAATAGAGAATCTTCCATTGAACCAACTAAAGAAGCATCCACATCTAAAATGGAAGATCTTGCAAAAGAGGTTAATATCAAAGAAAATAGTATGGGAGAATATACTATGGAGCCAGTCTTATCTTTGACATCTCTCCCTATCTCACCTAAGTCTTATGGAAAATCTTTGAAAAAATCCAAACCAGATTCTAAAGAACCTCTTGAGGCATATAAAAAGAATTTTGTAGCAGAACAAGTCTCCAAGCAAGAATTTGAAGAGGATGAAGCTGTGCTTGCATGGCTATACAAAGATGAATCTGAATCCCATGATATTCAAACTAGTAACTCAGCAGTACCAAAAGATCCTTCTAAGTCATATGGCCTAAGAGATAAATTAATAGCTAAGATGGGATATTCAGGTAAAGGACCTCTAGGAGTTAGAGGAGAAGATCTTATAACACCTATCCCACATACGGGTAGAGAAAATAAAGACAAAGTTGGCTTAGGATTTAAAAAGAAACCCTTTCATCTCAAAGGTAATTGTTCTCATGTCATAGAGCAGATCACACTAGGTGAACCTCTTCTTAAGAAGGAGGAAGTTGAACCATTAGATAGTGATTCAGAGAACTCAGAACTCATCCCATATGAAAAATTGCCTAAAGAGATCAAAGACCTTCTTGATGATAAAGATGATCTAATCAAAAGAATTAATGTAGTAGAAACACAAGAACCTACTATCAATCAAGAGATAGTTGCAACACAAGAACCAGCTAATCTCAAAAATAATCAAGAAGAGGAAGGTGGTAGTTATTCTGAGACAGATTCTTATGAGTATGAATTCAAATCAAAATCTGAGGGTAACCCTTCTTGGGGTATTCATCCTGACTTTACTCGTGTTCTTAGATTTCCTAGAGGCATAGACAAAGAATCTAATGACTATGAATGGGGAGCCATTCCAGAAGAAGATGAGCTCATTACAGAAAAACATGTTGATGTTATTCACCAATATGCACCTAAACCCAATGTAAGTCTAGAGCAAAATGATGAACCTATTGAGTCTGATCCACCTATGGCTGAATTGGACTCCCACAATGACCTTGAGCCTATTCATGAATTGAATGACTTAATTTGTAATATCACCTTTGAACTCAAGTGTCGGGTTAGGACCATTGATGACAGATCCATATCCGTAAACACTATCTCCCAATCTTTCCCCACTTTGACTATCCAATATCCAGAACTTATCGATCAAACCTCCACAAATCTGAGCCATGGTATTTATACCTTCCCAAATGACTATGCCCTTTCTTGCTACCTCAATGCAGTTGAGCCTATGAGTACTTCCCTTAGTGAACTGAGTGTTAGCATGATGGAGTCGGACATCAAGTATCTTAGTCAAAAAAATAAGAATAAAAAGAAAAAGAAAAAGAGTATTGAGGGTGAAAACCACTTTGTGGTAGTCTCAGAACCTACAAAAGTAAAAATAAAAGATGTATCCGAAGGTGAAAACCTCTCTGAGGTGCCTAAGGATGAGATATTTGATGTCCTTCTGAGTAATTTATAGGATAGATCTCCAGTTCTAATTGAGCCCACTCAATCCATCAACTTGGGCACAGCAGAAGAACCACAGTTGATTCATGTAGCACAATCTTTATTAGAAGAAGAGAAGCAAAAATTTACAACATTCCTAACAAAGAAGAAAATCAACTTTGCATGGAAATATTTAGATATTCCAGGGTTGGATCCTAATCTTATAATGCATCATTTGTCTATAGCTCCAAATGTCAAACTTGTCAAGCAAAAGTTAAGAAAGATGCATCCTCATGTTGCACTCTTGGTGAAAGCTGAATAAGAGAAAATCCTAAAAGTTGGATTCATTTGAGTTATTGACTATGTAGAGTGGATCTCTAATATTGTACCTATTTCAAAACTAGATAAATCAATTAGAGTATGCACAAACTTTAGAGATGTAAATAGAGCATGCCCTAAGGATGATTTTCCATTACCTAACATTGATATGATAGTGGACATGACTGCGGGCTTTGAGATGTATTCTTTAATGGATGGTTTTTCTAGATATAATCAAATAAAAATTGCTCCAGAGGATCAAGAGAAAACTACTTTCACATGTGCATGGGGTACCTTCTGTATACACCTAAAAATGGTCACCTAGACTATTAGCCCCCATTTGCTAAATCATCAATTGTTTATTCTTGATCAAATCCTAGTTCTGTCATTTATTTGATTATTTTCTATGGGCTAACCATCTTATCCTAAGTCTTTATTTATTAAAAGGAATATTCCCTCCCCTTTTAATAAATAAAAAGCCCCCACTTTTCCTCTTATCCTAAGTTGCACAAATAAAGCATTATTCTTATTTTATAAAAAGGGAAAAAGCACTTTTTGTCTCATATGGACACAAAAGTCAACTCCTATTTTCTCATTGGAGGATACTTGTGCACATGGATTGCTCCTCTTTTAAGCTCCACCGTTGATTATATCTTTTGCCTCTTAATCTCCATGGTCCATTCCTCCTCATTTCCTTTAAAAGAAGAGCTCTCTTCTTCATTCTAGGGCCCCAACTTTTTATGCTAACTTTATGCTGCATGATTTCTAGGTCACTTTGGAGCTTTTGGAGATTTGGAGCATTCTTAGCATCTACATCTCATTCTTGCATTCTTAGATTAGCTTCATTTTTATTCTCTAGATTAGCTCACATAGATTAATTAGCTTGGGTTGTAACACTTGCATATTTCCTTTCATAGCTTAGCTTGCATTTCCATTTCTAATATAGTTGCATTACATTTTCATTCTTGATTCTTGAGGATATTGGCATTCTTTCCCTTGTCTTCATTGAATCTCCCATTGCATGGTTTACTAGCAAGGTTATAGGCTAAATAGCTCTAGCTGAGAGCATTCTTAAAAACCCTTGCACTCCATGCCTAGGGAGCTATGGATCGATTTGTGAGGGCTCATTCTTGAGTTTCCTTGCATGTAATGATCCATAGAAGTGTGACACATTTATAGCACACACCTTCTGTTGGAATGTCATGCCATTTGGGCTTAAAAATACTGGTGCTACATATCAAAGAGCCATGACGTCTATTTTTCACGACATGATGCATAGGACTATGGAGGATTATGTTGATGATACTTTAGCAAGATCTATGATTAGAGTTGCACATCTAGATGACTTGAGCAAGATACTAGACAGAATGGAAAAATTTAGTCTCAGACTAAATCCTAAGAAGTGTGCTTTTGGTGTCACTTCTGGAAAGCTCTTAGGATACATAGTTTCAAAGAAGGGTATTGAAGTTGATCCAGATAAAGTGAAGGCTATCATGGACATGAAACCTCCAAAGAATATTAGTCAAATGAGGACATTGAAAGGAAGAGTTCAGTCTATCAGAAGATTCATATCACAACTGGCAAATATATCACAACCTTTTACAAAAACATTACATAAAGGTGTGACCTTTGCATGGAATGAAGAATGTGAGAAGAACTTTGACCATATAAAACAATATCTATCAAATCCTCCTATTTTGATGCATCCTATTCATGGGAAGCTATTGAGCTTATATGTCTCCACAATCGATACATCATTGGGGATATTGCTTGCACAACATGATGAGAACAAAAAGGAAAGAGCTATATACTATATCATTAGGACATTGGTTGCATATGAGAAGAACTATTAAATGATTGAGAAAGCTTGTCTAGCTTTGATCTTTGCATCAGAAAAATTGAGACACTACATGTTAGCTCATACCACACAATTGGTAGCTAAGATTGATCCACTAAAGTATCTACTAAGCAAAGCTGCCCTCACAGGTAGATTGGCCAAATGGGTCATGCTCTTAAGTGAATTTGACATTGAATATGTGGAAAGAAAAGCTATAAAAGGACAGGTTATTGCTAATCAATTAGTAGATGCACCTATGATTGATGATACACCAATGCAAATGGAATTTATGGATTCCTCTATCATGACTCTTTCTTCTAGAGAATGGCAGTTATTCTTTGATGGCTCCTATACATAGAATGGATCAAGAGCAGGCATATTGTTCATAACTCCTCAAAGATACTCAATCCCAAAGCCATTCAGATTAAAGTTCCCTTGCACAAACAATATTGCTGAATATGAAGCCCTTTTGAATGGCATGAAAATAGCAATTGAATGGAGGGTAATAGAACTACACATTCATGGAGACTCTCAACTTGTTATCCATCAAGTCAATGATGTGTACCAAACTAAAGATGAAAAGCTCATTCCTTACAAGCGAATGGTAGATGATCTAAAGAAGTATTTCCTATCTATCACATTTGAGAAAATTCCTAGAACAGAGAATAAGGGTGTCGATGCAATGGAAATGCTATCTACTTTATTATAGCAGCCTGAACATGAGCTACACTACGAGTTCCTGGTGGAAGCACTATCTTATCCTGCATATGATTCCCCTGAAACTCACATGATCTACACTATTGTTGGTCATGATTCATCCAGATACAAAAACCTATTTTCCTATCTCCAAGACCAAATCATTCCCGATACCTTCAACCGCCATGAAAAGAGATACCTTATCCGTAATGCCTCCCGATATGTCATCATTGGTCATGATCTGTACAAACGAGGTCTAGATGGTACGCTACTTAGATGTTTAGAATGGGAAGAGTCTCAACATGCATTAGAGGAAGTCCATGATGGTATTTGTGGGTCACACTCGAACAGTTTAACACTAGCTCAAAAACTTATTAGGGCTGGGTACTGCATAGGGTATTGTACCTTGTCATAGACTTGTCTCTTATCGAATCAAGAGTGGGATTTTTTTTGCAACTAGTGATGGCTTTCCTACTAGGCTCATTCTTACTTTTATGGTTCGCTTAACCATAAATGCTCAACTCATAATGGCCACTTATCCCCTTCTCAACAACAACACACAGAGGAAATATTTCATGCCAAATCACAAATATTTTGGCACTTAAAATTTTTAACTCCTAACAAAATCAATGATGGAATTTATTTCCTAATGACCAAAAGGAAAATATTTTGTGAATAAAACACCATCCAAGAATCTCAACAACTCTATAAAATACATCAACAAGAAAGGGAATTTATTTTAGTGATCAAAATATTTTCTAGCAAGACAACAATCTTTTTCGCAATAAGGAATATTTTAGAGAATATTTTGTTTACATCAAAATGATGTCAATTATATGGTTGTCCCCTTGAGCCCTCCTAGCTCTAGTGTGTCATTGGGTGAGGTCATTATTCCCCTCTTTTAGCATAACAGGTTTATGATGTCAAAATCAAACAAATAAGATATCGTTGAAAAGATATTTTTAAGCACTTTCCAATAGTACATCTCTCATTATCATATTTTTCCTACTAGTACAATTTATCCCCAATCAAAGTCAAATCATTATTTTCTACTCCTAAACTCAACATTTTTTCATTGTCTCTAATATATACAATTCTTGTAGTGTTGAAAAGGTACTTTAGAGCTATTCAACTCTATCCATACATTTTTCTAAAATTTGTTTAAAGTACATGTATTTAGTTTTTTTTTCTAATTTCACATTCTAGTAAATTAATTAGATGTTTTGGTACATAGAAAGGATTTTATTATCTGCAATGAATTTATTTGATCTACTTTATATGCATTGAGATTATTGGTCTCTATTTTTTTATTTGAGGAGGTATCATGGGTTTTTATATTCATCGTTTTGTTGTCATCTTAAAAAAAGGATAATTATGGGCCTTTATAAAATGACAACACATCTTAGGGGGATTAATTTTTATTTTAAATATATGAACTCATACCTAAACCACCCACACCAGGGGATAGATCAAATGAGGTAACATAAATGATCATTTTTCAAGATTTATTTGTTCTATTGTTGATCTAAACATTATCTGTGTTGTATCAAACTGTGAATATTCACACACGCTTTGGACTCAAATTTTGGAGACCCATGCAGAATCACATATATCTCATGTTCCTTGAGGATCCTACTATAAATTATTGCATTCCCCTTGTAGGTGTAGATTGCATGTTCTGATGGTTTTAAGGCTTGTCTCTTTATTCCTACTACTTAGACTGAGACTAAATCTCCATCTTATATTGTCCCTAATCATCTTGGCATTGTCACATCCATGGACAATATCGATTTAGTGCCTCATTATATCCATCTTCTTCTAGACATAACTACTTTATATTTGTATCTTGCTGACATATCATCCTTGTTTGTGGAGGCTCAAATTATATATTTGGGGGATTATCTTGAGGACATTCATCTCCTCTTTGTTGACATTCACATTATTTGTGTTGTCCCACCATCATAATAGTATTTGGACCTATTTCTATATTATTATTTACATGTTGCTTGATTGGGATCATCTCATTCTAACATGTGGACTTTTGAGTATTTTTTATAGGTATGCATCATTTGTATTTGGATTCCTAATTTATCCATTTTGTGCAAACAACTTATCCAATAAATAATCAGTTTGTTTCTTCCTAAGGGGCTCTATGTTGTTTGTAGGTAGTGGATTGTGTTCTATCTTCTGGATTTCACTATTAGCATATGAGCTACTCCTTAACTAAGACTTGAATCCTTATTTTGTCTCTCCTATTAGGGGTACATCAATGATACTTGTGTGATAGAAGGATTCATTGGTGGATCACATCAAGTCCTCCTTCTATCCTTCTTTCACCAATTCACTTGTTTTATTTTTCTCTTTTTGAGAGTAGTTTTTCCACATGTGGTTTTCTCCTTTTCTTTATTTATAACATATTTCAATTTTTGGTACATGGGTAACTCATTAATTCTTATAATTTAATTCCATCAATCCATCCATCATTTCATTATTCATTAGGTTTTTATCTTCTCCTTAAGTTGACCTTAAGGGGGATGATGGAGTAATTAAGTAATCAACTTAGTAATTGATTAATCTATCATTAATTATGTCTCTTGTCCCTTTATTACACTTAAGCTAAACTTAGGAGTGCTCTTTAATACCTAGGCTAATATATTTAGATTGTGTTCTCTTAATTCATAAGATGTTGACACTTTTCATTATCTAGCTTAATACTCACCTAAGGTATCATATAGGCTTTTGTCTTTATACACATTCATTGTATTTGATCTAATAAATCTAGTTTATCCTACTTCAATACAATTTAATCAATATCAAATGGATTAATCCCTCTCTAAAGATTTCATATCATAATTATAGATCTAGTTCAAGATTATGATTTAATCCCCCTCTTACATTCTCTTATGCATCATAATAATATTTTATAAGTAACTCCCATTATGATAGCATAAACTTTACAAGATGCCAACACATTGCTAAGAATGTCACCTCAATATTGGATGCCTCTTTCTCATGTAAGGACAAGTTTGCTAGAGAAAAAAAAATATATGCTACCTCAAAAATGGAATAAAAAATTTCTCGTATAAATATAAATGAGCTAAAGATGAGTTGTTAATATAAAAAAAATTAAAAAATATGAACATTATAAATGAAAAGTTGAGAAACCTTTCTCAATATTAGGTCACTGGTAGAACACATTGCGAGAGCATAAAGGAACCCAACCAACATTCAAATTTTATTCCTAGGGGCCATGAGGCCCACATAATCACTGCACTACCTTAAACAAATTATGCTCACAAGCTTTGTCAAAAAAAAATAGCATCATCCTCTACCATGTCACAAACAAAATGGAAAATAACAAGTCAATGTGTTCCATCCTCACACAAAAGGTTGAGCCCTTTTTTGGACATATAACACTTTGAATATAATAAGAATTGTGATAGCTCCTATATTTAGCCTTGCATTTTTAAAAATTATTAAGCCAAATGGATTCCTTACAAGTATGAGTAATATGTGTGCTACCTCTATAGTGGAAAATGTGACTGTTGACGGGACTTTGTGACGGCCTCACCAATAGTGAGATAGTTGTCACTGGGTACCAGAGTATCAACCAACTTCTCCTAAAGAGGTTTTCCAAAGAGTAAACTCTCCTCACCTCCAAGCACCTAGTTGTCAGGGCACGAAGGTGCAAGAAAGGTTCAGTTAGACATATGACTATTTTATATTAAAAGGGCTTGTTGGTTTGTACTCATAGATTTTAGAAGTTTTGGGGAAGATGAGGTTTCCTGCAAGTAGTTGTTAGCTTAAACATGGGAGAAAGAAACATAAAAAAAGATAGACCAGGGTTAGAAAATTCATCTACTTATAGTCATATCACAAACACCCCAACATCAACAATGCTCAAACAAAGAACTAGTAACCATACTAAGCACATGTTCAATCATCAACCGAAGCATGCATTAGTAATGAAAGCAAAAGCGTTTCACTAATTAACAAAGAACTTTGATAAAAGGACATTAGGAAGCATACAACATAAAAGTAACTTGTTGAATCAAAGAAGAAGAACACTGCAAGTATGGTACCAAAAGTGATCTTTATTTCTTCATCAACTAAAGGGGGCCAACATCACTAGTTGATACACTCATGGCTCTTAGGGAGCATTAACTAATTGGAACTTCTATTACAATAAAAACTAATAGCAAGTAGATAGAATGCAACTATCGTTTGGACAACAAAATCATCAATTTTGCTAACCCTTGATCAGGCATCAGGATTCTTATTTATAGACATCCTACTACTTATCTTGGGTTTTGAACCCACTTATTCTTATAAAATACAATATTTACAACTGGTACTACCTGTGTTGTCAGATATATCACATCATGATACAATATTTGAAAAGGGAAGAAGAGGGGGGGGAAAGAAAGAATAATAAAGAATTTTAAAAAAATGTCCTCGGGCGACACCACCAAGCGTGTGAATGTGACTTTCTTCATCCGGATACCTTGGGGAATCTACTCCATAAATGTGGTGATGACTTCATGTTTCCACGTCTATCTTGTTATAAATGTAGGAACGACACCTTGGGACATGAGACAACACATACAATCCTTTGTAATCTGCATGTCACCTGTGACCATACTGTACCCCTCTAACATTTGACAATATTTATGACAAAGGAGTTTTGGATGATGGTTGGTTGGTTCTAGGAAATCATCAACTTAGACCACTATAAAAAATACTAAAAAAGGGGTCTGAAACTTCAGACTCCGGGAGCTACGCTCAAAGGATAATGAAGAGAAAGAATTTGGTTCATAGGAAGAGAAGTCCTGGAGCTCGAAGAATTTAAGACTCTTTGAACTTTTAGAAGGCCTCTAACACTTCCATCACACCTCCCTCATCTATCTCCTTGAGGCAATCCATGCGACTTACAACATCCTCAAGGTGATCCTTAGCATCTTCCACTTTGCTTTTCAGTTCAGAGGTGGCCATGGTGGCATCATGGGCCTCAAGCACTAACCGAGAGAGCTCCCCTAAAAATGATCTATCAAAATATTCATAGGTCCAAAATTATGCCTCAGTTTGCTCATTGAACTTATCCAAAATAATATTCTTAGGAATGCCCACACTCAGGTGGATTGGATCAACTCCAGTCACACATAAGATGAGTGCAAGGAATAGAACCAATGGATTTTGGATCCCGTCCCTGAAATCTTCTAAGACCTTAACCAGTTGCTTGCTTGTTTTGACGTGGAACTCAAGTTTAGAGTACTGGGTCTTCACAAACTGACATGACCTTTTGGCCAAGATATTTGTTTCAGCTAACCTATCCTCTCCTAGGTTCAAAATATCCCCAAGGTGATCTTTCCACTCTTTGTACTTTTCCTCCTGGGATTGCCACGTAGAAATGACATTATAAGTCTCATTTTTTATATGACAGGCCTCATATGTACTTTGATAGGGAGTCAACCAAAAATTTCCTGACTCCTCCTAATTGTTCCTCTATCCATCCATCGACTGTCAGTGCTTTCTTCTTCATTACCCGAAGCACTTCTACGTTACCCTGTGGGAGAGGCGTTTCAGAGGTAAAAACCTTTGGCATTGTGGATGAGAGTTGGGATGCTAATTCCATCAAGAGCTTCTAGAGATTTGACTCTAAGGATTGGAGCTCTTTCTTCTTTTGATACTCCTTTTTGTATCTTTCATGGATTATCCAACTGACATCATCAAGGAGATCCAATTATCCTCTTTGGTCTTGTTGACCTAGGAGAATCTTTGTTACTACTTAATCTTTGGTAGATACCTTAGATTATTCCCTATCTGGTGGTGGGGTAGCAACCGATGCAACTAGGTTCCCATCTAGAGCTTTGCTAGTGGTGTATAAGGTACAAGCCTTCTTTGATCTCTTCGATACCTGTTGCTTTGCAAACATGTCTTCTAGTGATAGAGGACTAGATATTTCTACAATTCTCTTCCTCCTCCATGATTCGACTAGCCAATGAGATAATCCATGATCATCGCTTGACATTATTTTTGGATAAGTGGGATTCTCGATAAGTACCTATTCGAGCTCTTCCATAGGCACTTCTTCGATGTTTTTTCCAAAATTATTTTTGACATTTTTATCCACCTCAACATTATATTCAAGGACTTCTTCTTTTGGTGGAGTGGTCAGAGGACTCTGTTCAATGGGAACTTCCTTGTTTTGGAACTTTGGAGGGACTTCTACTCCATCCGTCTGATTGGAGAACGTATCCTGATCACCGATTTGAGATGGAGGGGCAGTCTTGGAGGGTATGGTTGTTCCCAAAGGTTTGTTTTCCTCAAAGGCCAGAGATTGTCCTTTGATCTTGGTAGTTTCTTCTCTTTCTAGTTCTTCTTCTACTTATATTCTTCCTTCTTCCACCATCTTTGCGGTTTCCTCCTGCCTTGGCTTTTCGGCGGCTTCTTCTGCTTGGAGTTGAAGGTCTTCTTTGGTCCTTTCTTCTTCTTGGCATGAGAGCTCTTCAACTTGTTCTTGGGTGCTATTTCATACCTCTTCAATTTATTTTTCCTCTTGGTTAATATCAGTAATTAATTCTGAGACTTCTTCGACCGCTTCTTATTCTACAACATGGTGTAGACTTCCATGTTTGTCGATGTAGAATAAATCATCAATGTTTGTTTGAGAAATCTTCAGTGGATCCTCTAGAGTGTTGTCGGTATTAGGGGTTGACGGGAGATCCAAGATCCCGACCTCCTTCACAGGTTCTGGACCTGAATCTGGGGAGGACTTACGATCTTTTTGTTTTATCCTCCTCTTGAGAGGTGCTTTGACATCAACTATTTTTGCTCTTCATCTCCTTCTATGAGTGGCCTACCAAATGGGGCAGGCATCAAAGATGTAGGGACACCCGGAGTTTGGGAGACTAGAGGAATGACCCCAAGGCTAGAGGTAACCCCAGACCTTGCTGCCTCCTGAAGCTTTCAAGACTTTTCAACTTGTTCACTCAATTGCCTCATCAAAACTTTAGGTACTGGGCTGGAGAGCTGGGATGATTCACCAATATTTTATTTTCCTTGGGCCTGAGTATACCCTCTTGTTTGGGGTCCTAAAGCAGTTGTTTCTCTTAAATCCATTTCCAGGCGGACACTCCTCAGACAAACCTTGTCAAAATAAGCATGACTTCACTCAATTATTACTTTTTTTATGGCATCAATGATCAAAATATCTGGAGTGTCCCAATCTACCAGAGGGAGATTTGCCTTATCAATTCCTACCTCTTTAAACTCAGCATCCTCAAATGGTCCCTTATCTAAAAATTTTGAAGGGAATGTTCGGAGACCCAATCGGTCGATCATAACTTTAGACATACTCACGAACTTTATGTTTTAGACGTTAAAGTTATCCTGGCTGTAATGCCCAAAAATCACAGACAAAACACAACAACAATTTTTTTTATATAAAAAATACACTAGATGACATCTAAGGTTACTCACAAAGCTCACTTATTGCGAAGCTTCGAGAACATAATGGCTAGCCACCCAATGTCTCATAGGGATAGTTATGGCATGCGCTGGCATGCCATCATCCCTAAATTGACTTGACGACATCAGGCAATAAAAATCCCTAACTAGGGATGGCGTGAAAAGGGTCAATGGATTATGGGTCTGTTCAATAAACCATCAAGATAATAATATTTCCCTTAACAACTTCAAGGGTTGGTTATGACCTAAAAACCTAATTAAAAGAAAGGGGAAGGTAAAGGTCAATAATTATATTAATAAATAACTATATATTCCACTTATTAAATTAATTCTTAAGATCACTCCGTTAAATTAAAATATTAATACTATAAAACCTTTTTCAAATTTGCATCTACTTGACAATTTAATAGTCTAACTTTCCATTTGCTTATCATTTAAATAACTAATTTTAATTAATGACCTAAGTCAAATTATCATTAAAATGATGAAATGACCATTATTAATTAATAATAAATCCTATTGTGAACCCATAATAGTCCTAATTCATAATGAGTACAAATTTAATAAAAAGATAAAGTCCATTTATTTAGATTACCATTCACTCTAAAATTTGCATTTAATAAAGTTCTATTGATTAAATATAATTAAATAACTATAGCACTAAATCATAAAAATATAAACATACAAACTTAATATTCTATTCTTCAAATCTCTCTAAAATAATTATGACAATTACAATAATATTTAATAAAAATAATTTAGTATAATTTAAATGGAAAATAAACCTATCCAATTTTTTTCCCCTAATACTCTTCACATTAAGGATTAATTTACAATTCATAAATTTTGATATAAAAAAAAATAAAGTGGAGATCTCCAATCTCCATTATATAATTATTAAATTTATTACTCTAAATCTTTAGGAACTCGTACACATCAAATAACATAAAATAGCGCGAGTGTAAAATAATAACAAAGAAATAAAAGAAATTCTAACTATGTGGTTACCCAAACCCTAATCCAAAATTAGGGTTGGGACTACCTTATAAACATAAGAAAACCCTAAATTCTCTCATTTTCTCTTACAAGAATAGTGGGGATGATATGGAGTGAAGATTTTTTTGTGTTCTCACAAGAGAACATGTATGTATATACACACTTGTTTTCTTATGAGGATATTTGTGTGTCCATCTTCATGGGCTTCTTTCTCCTTAGTTACTGTAAGTTGTCTGTTGTTTATTTTTCCTTCTCTTTTTAAACTCCTATGTCCTTTATTTTCATCAAGCATATATAGTCATGTAGTTTAATGAGCTTTAAATTTTATATATTGTTTTAAAATAAAATAAAAATAAAGGGTTTCAAACCCTGATATGGGTCTAGACTGGCGGCCGAAGCCATCCTTAGCCCAAATCCATTCTTTCTTGTTTATGCGTGTTGGGGGGGGGGGGGGGGGGGGGGGGTTTATTTTTAACAGTCACCCAAAATAATAATGGGGAAACTGACCTTTTTGTAGACTGGCCCCACATCCGCAGTGAACCCGCGCAGGGTGGGGGTAGTGCCCTCTGCACCCCTGCTGGTGTGCGGGTGCACTGCAGCACTGCCTCCCCAAGGGGAGATGGTGGCTACAATGCCACCGCACCACAACAATGGTGCGGGTGGCTCTACACCACCGAGGCCGAGCCTCTCTGCGCTCACGTGCACGTGGCTAGAGGGTCTTCGGCCCCCAATGAATTTTTTTTTATAAAAAAATGTTTTAAAAAATAAAAATTAAATTAAAGTTAAATTTAGTTTTATTTATTTCTTTGTTTTAACAGCCCATAAAGTGTATATATATATATAAATTTTTTCTTTATATATATAATATCTATTATATATATATATATATATATATATTAATATATTATATATGTTTATGTGTGGATTCTTTTATTAAGTCATTAATTAAGTGATTTTCATTTACTGCATATATATACTGTACTATTTTCTGAATATGAAGCATCAGTGTTTATATATAAATATACATTGACATATATATATATATATATATATATATAGATCATTTTATTTTATATTAGGTGTTGTATAAACTCTCAGTAGGATTTTATTTAGTTCTATATTGCATTTTGTGAGGTTGTATAGTTTAGTCCATTCAATATCATTTTTTTAAATAAAAATAATCTGATTAAAAAAAGTGAAAATTATTAAGTGTAAAGTGTAGGTGAAAGCTGTTATAATTCTCTGCAAGTTTGATAGCTTTATTTTTTTAATCCACTGTTCTTCCTTAAGCTTAAACTTAACATGCAATCATAGGAATTTAAATTATTTGAAAGAACTCTATTAGCATATTTCAACATAATAGCCATAAAAACTATAGAGAAATGAAACAGTTAACCTTTTTTTTTTTACTTTAGTAACTATTTACCAATAATTAAAATAAGTAGTCTATTTGCACAACTTCCCTTCTATGATGAGATAATATTTCAAATTAATTTCAAAAATGAATATTCACTTTCCTATGTTCACAATAAAACAATATATTTCCTTTTAACTTTCCACACACTAGTAAATAAAAATAAATTAAGATACATTCTAATTTTCAGAATAACTCAAAATTGAAATACTCCTTTCTAAGTCCCCAACTTAATTCTTTTCTTCAACATGATTTATAAATATACAATCTTTCCAAAAGATTCAATTACAACTAAAATACAATGAAAGCATTCCATTCACATTTCATCTATTTTTTGGACAGCAAACAAAATCTTCCTTCTTTATCAGCACTAATTCAACTTGGACACTTCTTCAATTCAACCTTCAATATAAAACCTGCAAACCAAATATTTCTCACATGACCATGGAGGCTCACCTCCCACCCAAGGCCATTACATGGCCACCCCCAAGCTAGGGGAAACAAGGAAGGATGGGATACAAACATTTAACACACACAATCAACAACAAGAACATAGACAACAAATTTTTACTCCCAATCCCAAGCTTGCACATAGGATCATAATTGATCCAAAAATAGGTGAAGGTGGAAACATCACATATGGAGATGCCATACTCAAAAAAAGACAAGTGTTTACAAATTAAATTTTACATGCCTTCACAAGACTCATTCCCAACATTCTAGCTCATCACATGGAGCTTCAATCACATCCCTTATGGCCCCCATAATTACAACTCAAGTAGGCTTCAAGGATGCCCATACATCCAAGCTCTACACATATGGATTTTCCAACTATGCACTTCACCCCAAGGCACTCTCAAATCCTCCCAAGGATGAGAATTTTCTTGCACACCCATATCAAACAATGAAGTAGCAAGAGTACAAGAAGGAAAATTTATGAAACATAATGAGAAAATAACACTTCAAAATCTCATAATAAATTAACCACAAATTACATTTACATAGACAAAAAATTTCATGTAGAAGAACCTACCTCTTCTCCAAGCTATGGAAATGGTGAAATTGTTGAAGAGCTTCTCTTCCCTTTCCTAGCTTTCCTTCCCTTCTCAAACCTCTAGATTCTCTCAAGTCCCTTCCTCTCAATTCCCAAACTTGCATAGTGTAGAAGTGTCTCTCTTTCCTAGTCTCTTTTTCCTAATAGCCAAAAATATTCCTCTCTCCTACCCTCTTCCCAAAACAAAGTAGGTTTCTTGATCCTTGCTAACTTTCCACTATCCCCTTGTTATGGAATGGAAGGTAATTCAAGACATAGGGGAAAGGACAACCCTTGGAAGCATACCCAAATTTGTCATTATCAAAGATGGCTCACTATGAGAAGCATTTTGGAAGCCTATGGTGAAGAAAAAGGTAAAAGTTAACCCCAAACCCTATGCACATTCCTTAGAGTACTTAAAACTATCCCTAACTACACCAAAGGGCTTCATTTAACCCTTTAAAAACCCAAGTGAAGTTTACATCCAAAAATGGAAGGTGATGTCACTTGCTTTGGTATCCCAAACCACTAACCATGCCTAGGGATTTACAAGATGACCTAAGAGTGAGGTAGGGTCCACTTTCCACTTAGGCATGCCAAAAAATCACACTAGTGTCAAGTGACACCACACAAAAAGAAATACACATCACATTACATAATTACACACATGGCATGCCTATTGGATAATTTACATTTACATTTACACATTTAATAAATAAATCAAATTATGCACATATTAACATTTACAATAACAATCACTCGGGCATTACATTTACAAAATTAAAATAACATAACAATGAGGTCATT
This sequence comes from Chamaecyparis obtusa, assembly GCA_027943335.1. Lineage (NCBI taxonomy): Eukaryota > Viridiplantae > Streptophyta > Pinopsida > Cupressales > Cupressaceae > Chamaecyparis > Chamaecyparis obtusa. The sequence goes on from BSBK01001997.1 coordinate 1,104,035, forward strand.
CTCTTCCTAGAGTTGACCTTGGCCTTAAATTGTTGTCACATAGAACCATCCTTGTTTCCCTGCATTTACAACAATGGTCATAATCCTGCACACTCGATTAAGATGTCAGTATCTCATGAAATCGATGCATATATAAACATATTGAAAGTGAAACAAGATCTATAATAACATCTAAATACATTACATAGAGAAATTGCATTTTTTATTTCATCATAAACATAATCCACATTGTACCCTAATTCTATAAGCATTGAAATGTAAATTCAATTTTCACATAAATAAGTAACCCTAAGTCAATTGTAGAGTCATTACCATATGTATTCACATCACATCTATCATATATTATCATTCCTTAAGATGATGTAACAAAATGTAGAATTCAAAATTCATTCATCTTTTCAAAACATATAATAAGTATGAATCTAACATAATCATGTAGAGGTACGTCTAACATCATCATCAATATAATCAAGTAAAATCATCACATGATGTCTAATAATATAAATTCAAAATCAAAATAGGTCTAGCATCACAAAATAGGGTATCATCTAAATAGTCCAAGTATCAAATCATCTACCGAGCTAAGATGGGTCGGGGTAGGACCTCACATCCTCCCCCCTAGGCATGAAATTACTCCGAGAGTTCATCAAATAGATGGGGATACTGATCTCTCATATGTGTTGTGTCCTCCTAAGATTATGTGACCTCATCATAGCAATCCCACCAGACCCTAACCTGGTCCAGCTCTCGACCTTGAAGGGCCAGGGTGCTGAGAGCTAGTATACATATTGGCTCCAAAGCTAGATGTCCGTCTGACTCCACCTATAAAGCATCCAATCAATGATATGAGACTCATCATAAATATATTTCCTCAAAACAGATACATGAAAGACATCATGGATGCACAATAGGCTAAGTGGCAAAGCTAAACGGTATGCTACTAGGCTTATCCTCTCCAAAATCTCAAAAGGTCCAACAAAGTGAGGGGCCAACTTAGAACCCTTTCCAAAATAGATTGGGCTCTTATGCGACCGCACTCTCAAAAAGACTGTCCCCAACCAAATACTCCCTATCAATCCTTCCAGCATTTGCATACTTCTTATGTCGATCCTAGGCCTCTCTAAGATGCTTCCTAATCATATCTACCTACTTCTCCATCTATCTGACCAACTCTAGACCAATAGAAACCCTGTCCTCAATCCTATCCCAACTCAATGGTGTCCTGCAAGGTCTGCCATACGAGGCCTGGTGAGGAGGCATACCCAAAGATGTATGATGCTTATTATTATAGGCAAACTGGACTAAATGTAGGTACTCCTCCCACCTAACCTGATGATCCATCACATACACATGTAGCATGTCCTCTAATACCTGATTAACTCTCTCAGTCTAACCATCTATCTCTGGATGATTAGCTGTGCTGAAATTGAGCCTGGTGCCCAAAGTGGTCTGAAGCTCTCTCCAAAAAGATGAAGTAAAGAGAGAATCTCTATCTGATATAATCATGTGTGGAATGCCATGAATTTTGACAATCTCAAGAATACATGTGCCACTGCAAGTGTATTGAAGGTAGTACGAATGGGTGAGAAGTGGGCTACCTTGGTTAACCTATCCACCGTCACCATAATAGCATCATGGTGATGAGAAGACATAGGAAGACTAACTATAAAATTGATGGATATAACGTCCCACTTCCACTCAAGTTTCTCATGTGGCTGAAGAAGCCCGCCTGGATGACGGTGCTCCACCTTAACTCTCTAACATTCCAAGAATCTAGCCACAACCACTACAATGTGCATCCTCATACTCGACCAATGATAAAGCTATCTCAAATATGCATGTAACTTCTTGACTCCGGTGTGCATTGCATTAGGTGCTCTGTGAGCCTCAAGGATAATGAAGTCACACAACCCACCAAAAGAAGGTACGTAAATGCATCCTCTATGGCGAAGAAGGCCATCAGACTCTAGGGTATAATATGAGAACTTCCCCTCCAGGGGCCTCTGAGTCTGTACCATCTGACAAACCTCTGAATAGAAACCATCCTCTTTTAAGTGATGTAGTATGCACCCCCTCAAATTTGTGCTAGTAGTCATAGCTGAAAGCTCATGACGTCTCCTACTCAAGGCATCTGCTACCACATTATCCTTACCCTTGATGTAGTGAACGTTGAAGTCATACTCGCATAAGAACTCCATCCATCTCCTCTATCTAGCATTAAGATTCGGTTGAGTGAATATGTACTACAGAATCTAATGATCTGAGTGAAGCTTGAATCTATGGCCTAATAAGAAGTGTCACCAACTCACCAAAGTATGCACCACTGCTGCTAGCTCAAGGTCATGGGTAGGATAGTTAAGCTCATGATACTTGAGCTTCCTAGACTCGTAGGCAATAGCTCGACCATCCTGCATAAGCACTGCCCCAATCCCATCTAAAGATGTATCTGTGCATACCACAAAATTTGTTGATGGATCTGGTACTACACATATAGATGCGCTGGTAAGTTCTCTCTTGAGCTCCTGAAAATATCTCTCGCACCTCTCTGTCCACTCAAACTTCTTCCCCTTTCTCTGAAGGGAAGTGATAGGATGTGCTACTCTAGAGAATCCCTTGACAAATCTCCTATAATAGCCTACAAGCCCATGAAGCTCCTGACTTCTATCATACTGGTAGGTGCTGGCCAATCCATAATAGCCCTAATCTTAGATGGGTCAACTAAGATCCCATCTCCTGATATCACATGGCCTAAATAATGAAATTTGACCTGAAGAATGCACACTTCAGCAAGTTGTCATTGTATGCACCCTAAAATGGTCACCTAGACTTTGGGCCCCATTTATTTGATTTATCAACCCTGAATCATTTTGATCAATAATCAATATTTTCAACAATATCAATCTCTTGATTAAGTCTTAATTTTGATCATATATTGGATTTTTATCCTATGGGCTAATCATTTATCCTAAGTCTTTATTTGATTAAAAGGAATATTTCCTCCCCTTTTGATTAAATAAAAAGCCCACCTTTTCCTCTTATCCTAAGTTGCACAAATAAAACATTATTCCTATTTTATAAAAAGGGAAAAAGCACTTTTTGTCTCATATGGACACAAAAGTCAACTCTTATTTTCCTATTGGAGGATACTTGTGCACATGGATTGCTCCTCTTTCAAGCTCCACCACTGATTGAGACTTTTGCCTCTTAATCTCCATGGTCCATTCCTTTGCATTTCTTATAAAAGGAGAGCTCTCTCCTTCGTTTGCATATACCATGTTTTTATGCTAATGTTATGCTGCAGGTTTTAGGTGCATTTGGAGCTTTTGAGGATATTGAAGACTTGTTGCTTTCATCATTTAGTTGCATATTTGCTTTCTTAGTTGCATGATAATGGCATTCTTAGTATAGATTTCCTTTTATGCAATAGATTTAGCTCACATAGTCTAAATAGGAAGGATTTGTAACACTTGTTCTTTCCTTTCATAGCATAGTTTGTACTTTCCTTTCATAGCTTAGGTTGCATTCTCATTGTAGTTGTATTGCATTGCATTTTCATAGTGATTCTTGGAGATATTGGCATTGTTTCCCTTGTCTTCATTTGAATCTCTCATTGTATGGTTGACTAGCAAGGTCACAAGTTTGTAGCTCTAGCTGAGAGCAAATTTATCATAGTCCCTTGCAACTCCATGCATAGAGAGCTATGAGCCACTTTGTAAGGCCTCATTCTTGAGCAACCTTGCATGTAATGGTTCATAGAAGTGCACCATTTTAGTGTGTACAGTCATACAACTAATGATCTCTTAAGCACTGCAAGACCTGTCTCAAATGCTCCTCATGATCGTGCTCATCTCGAGAGTAGATCAATATGTCATTCAATAATATCACCACAAATCTATCTAAGAATGAATGAAATACTCCATTCATGAGGCTCATGAATACAACCGGAGCATTCTTGAGTCCAAAAGGAACTACAATGAACTCATAATGCCCATATTGTGTGCAAAATGCAGTCTTGTGGATGTCACTCTCCACAATCCTCAACTGGCGATACCCCGACTTCAAGTCTATCTTCAAGAACACTCAGGCTCCCTAAAGCTAATCAAACAAGTCATCAATTCTAGGAAGTGGATACCGATTCTTGATGGTCACCTTGTTTAGTTGTCATTAATCCATGCACAACCTAAGAGATCCATCCTTCTTCTTAACAAAGATGACGGGTGCACCCCATGGAGACACACTAGGACAAATGTGCCCTTTCTCCAAGATCTCCTCTAACTGAATCTTGAGCTTGTTGAGCTCATGGGTAGTCATCCTATAGGGTGCTCTAGAAATGGGCTATGCTCGTGGCACAAGATCTATATGAAAATCCACTGCCCTAGGTGGTGGCATACCAAGTAACTGTGATGGGAATACATATGAAAACTCCTGTAAGATAGGTTGGTCATCAAGAGAAGTCTCCTTCTCGATCTCCTCCTCTCTATCACTGATAGTGATAGCAAATAACTGACATCCCTTTCGCATGCACTGCTTAAGATGCATAGCGAAAATCATACGAAGGGATACAAGTCTCTGAACTCCTGTAACAACTAAGGTCACTCCATCATCATCTAAACACTCGACTATCTTCTATCTACAATCCATCTTGGCTCTATGGGAATAGAGCCAATCCATGCCAAGAATGACATCATAGGATCCAAGTGGTGTGACACGAAGATCAACTGAGGTGGTAAAGTCCCTTATATGCAACTGGCATCCTCTCACCATGGAACTAAAGGACACCCTAGCACCCAAGGCTAACTCAACCTCCCAACTAACATCCTACCTAGCTACCACTAGCCTGCATCGCTCCATTATAAAAGGTGAAATAAAAGAGTTAGTAGCTCCTGAATCAAAAAGGATAGAAATGCTACTACCTTTGATCATTCCTGCACCCTCAATAACTATGGCCTAGTGCTCATCTTGGTGGTTATCAACCATCGCAAATACTCTATATTCTCTACCCATGTCTCCTATAGTAGGCTCAGAAGTTTCCACCCTCTGACTATCGGCCGGATGGCCTGTAGGACAATCCCTAGCAATATGTCCCATAGCACCACATGTGTAGCACAAACCTCTAGTATGTAGTTGAATCCCCTGAGGCCTGGATTGATGTTGTCCTCCTATTATACTAGATCCATTGTATCCACCTCTGGGTGTCTGAGACTGAGCCCTCTGATCTCATCGCGATCCCTATGAATGCCACTGCTTGGGCTTAGAGCCCTGTTGTCCCTGAGAAGGTTTCTGTCTCTGGCTCTACTGAGACTGTTGATGCTGAGGTGCCCTAGAAGATCCTAATGAGTTCTTCTCATTTCCCTTCCAATGAGATTTTTGGAAATCAGAAGACCGGGGTATGGTATTCCAGTTTTGTGACCGGTCCCGAGTGTTGTGAGACTTGTTATGAATCTCCTCAGCGATCATGTCTCTCTCAATGGTATCACGTAAATCTTCAGAGGGTACCATCCACACTCTGTCAGCTATGGCATAGTTCAACCCCTTAATAAAGTGGTTGACCTGGAGTTTCTCGTCCTTCATGTAGTCCATATAAGGAAGGAGCTCGAGAAACTTACTCTCGTACTGTGCTACTGATAGACCTCTCTATTGTAAGTCATGAAACTTGTCGATGTGATGCTTTTTGAAATGCTCTAACATATATCAGGCTCATAATCTCTCCAAGAAGGTCTCTCATGTGAGGGTATCTAAGGCAAGATGGCTCTTAAGCTCCTCCTTCCTCCACCAAGTAGAGGCCGTCCCTCTCAACATGTGAACTGCAAATCGTGCCTTAAGGTTGCTCTCATAAGGATGCAACCCAAAGCAATGCTTGAGGCTCAAAAGCTAAGCCTCAATCTCTGTCCCACCCATGGATCCCAAAAAGGGTGGTGGCTGTAGTCTAATGAGGTCTTTGATCAGGTCTCCTGTATCACAGGGCACTCTCGGCACTACCGCTGGTGGCAGCTCTGGCATGTGGACCGACTCGCCCTCATGATTTGCCTGCTCCTCTACCTGTCTAGGAGGGGGACTCCTACTCCGCTCCCGGGCCACATCTTGCTGACCTCCTGGTGGTAATCTATCCATAATAATACCAGCTAGATTCTGCAAAGCATTAAGGATATCCTGGTTGGGATTAGGTGGTAGTGCAGGAGGGGGCCTCTGCTTGTCACCTACTCCCTCAACTACCCTCTCAACTCCCTCTACTACCACATGACCACCTCTGGGTCTCCGCTCACATTGGTGAGCACTACATGTGACTGGAGGCATCCTACACTAAGGACAAATCAAATAGTGAGTTGGAAAATGTAATGGGTTTTAAGGTTCCTAGAGTAGAAACTATGCTCTGATACCAGAATGTAATGCCCAAAAATCACGGACAAAATACAACAATAACTTTTTTATAAAAAAAATACACTAGATGACATCTAAGGTTACTCACAAAGCTCACTTATTGCAAAGCTTTGATAACATAACAGCTAGCCACCCAATGTCGCATAGGGATAGTTATGGCATGCGTTGGTGTGCCATCATCCCTAAATTGACTTGACGACATTAGGTGATAAAAATCCCTAACTAGGGATGGCGTGAAAAGGGTCAATGGATTATGGGTCTGTTCAATAAACCATCAAGATAATAATATTTCCCTTAACAACTTCAAGGGTTGGTTATGACCTAAAAACCTAATTAAAAGAAAGGGGAAGGTAAAGGTCAATAATTAGATTAATAAATAACTATATATTCCACTTATTAAATTAATTCTTAAGATCACTCCGTTAAATTAAAATATTAATACTATAAAACCTTTTTCAAATTTGCATCTACTTGACAATTTAATAGTCTAACTTTACATTTGCTTATCATTTAAATAACTAAGTTTAATTAATGACTTAAGTCAAATTATCATTAAAATGATGAAATATCCATTATTAATTAATAATAAATCCCATTGTGAACCCATAATAGTCTTGATTTATAATGAGTACAAATTTAATAAAAAGATAAAGTTCATTTATTTAGATCACCATTCACTCTAAAATTTGCGTTTAATAAAGTTCTATTGATTAAATATAATTAAATAACTATAGCACTAAATCATAAAAATATAAACATACAAACTTAATATTCTATTCTTCAAATCTCTCTAAAATAATTATGACAATTACAATAATATTTAATAAAAATAATTTAGTATAATTTAAATGGAAAATAAACCTATCCAATTTTTTTCCCCTAATACTCTTCACATTAAGGATTAATTTACAATTCATAAATTTTGATATTAAAAAAAATAAAGTGGAGATCTCCAATCTCCATTATATAATTATTAAATTTATTACTCTAAATCTTTAGGAACTCGTACACATCAAATAACATAAAATAGCGTGAGTGTAAAATAATAACAAAGAAATAAAATAAATTATAACTATGTGGTTCCCCAAACCCTAATCCAAAATTAGGGTTGGGACCACCTTATAAACATAAGAAAACCCTAAATTCTCTCATTTTCTCTTGCAGGAATAGTGGGGATGATATGGAGTGAAGATTTTTTTGTGTTCTCACATGAGAACGGGTATGTATATACACACTTATTTTCTTATGAGGATATTTGTGTGTCCATCTTCATAGACTTCTTTCTCCTTCTTAGTTACTGTAATTTGTGTGTTGTTTATTTTTCCTTCTCTTTTTAAACTCCTATGTCCTTTATTTTAATCAAGCATATATAGTCATGTAGTTTAATGAGCTTTAAATTTTATATATTGTTTTAAAAAAAAAAAAAATTAAGGGTTTGCAACCCTGATATGGGTCTGGATCGGCGGCCGAAGCCGTCCTTGGCCCAACCCCATTATTTCTTGTTTACACATGCTGGGGGGGGGTTTATTTTTAATAGTCACCCAAAAAATAATGGGGAAATTGACCTTTTTCAAACCGGCCCCCCGTCCGCAGTGAACCCACGTAGGGGCAGTGCCCTCCGCACCCCTGCTGGTGTGCGGGTACACTGCAGCACCACCTCCCTAAGGGGAGACGGTGGTTGTAGTGCCACTACATCACAACAGCGGTGCGGGTGGCCTTGCACCACTGAGGCTGAGCCTCTCTGCACTTGTGCGTGCACAGCTAGAGGGGCTTCGGCCCCCAATGAAATTTTAATTAAGTTTTTTTAAAAATGTTTTAAAAATAAAATAAAAATTTAAATTAAAGTTAAATTTAGTTTTGTTTATTTCTTTGTTTTAACAGCCCATAAAATATAAATATAAATATATATATATATATATATATATATATATATATATATATATATATATATATATATATATATATATATATATATATATATATATATATATATATATATATATATATATATATATATATATATATATATATATATATATATATATATATATATTATACATGTAAGCTTATGACATTTCTAAATATAGGGGTATAAACATAATTTCTTTTGTTAACAACACATTATATATATTATATATTAATTAATATATATATATATATATATATATATATATATATATATATATATATATATATATATATATATATTATATATGTTTATGTGTGGATTCTTTTATTAAGTCATTAATTCAGTGATTTTTGTTTACTACATATATATAATGTACTATTTTCTGAATATGAAGCATCAGTGTTTATATATAAATATACATTGGTATATATATATATATATATATATATATATATATATATATATATATATATATATATATATATATATATATATATATATATATATATATATATATATATATATATATATATATATATATAATTTTATTTTATATTAGGTGTTGTATAAACTCTCAGTAGGATTTTATTCAGTTCTATACTACATTTTGTAAGGTTGTATAGTTTAGTCCATTCAGTATCATTTTTTAAAATAAAAATAATCTGATTAAAAAAAGTGAAAACTAATAAGTGTAAAGTGTAGGTGAAAGCTGTTATAATTCTTTGCAAGTTTGATAGCTTTATTTTTTTAATCCATTGTTCTTCCTTAAGCTGAAACTCAACATGCAATCACAAGAATTTAAATTATTTGAAAGAACTCTAATAGCATATTCTCAGCATAATATCCATAAAAATTACAGAGAAATGAAACAGTTAACCTTTTTTTTTTTTTTTTTTACTTTAGTAACTATTTACCAATAATTAAAATAAGTAGTCTATTTGCACAACTTCTCTTCTATGATGAGATAATATTTTAAATTAATTTCAGAAATGAATATTCACTTTCCTATGTTCACAATAAAATAATATATTTCCTTTTAACTTTCCACACACTAGTAAATAAAAATAAATTAATATACATTCTAATTTTCAGAATAACTCAAAATTGAAATACTCCTTCCTAAGTCCCCAACTTAATTCTTTTCTTCAACATGATTTATAAATATACAATCTTTCCAAAAGATTCAATTACAACTAAAATACAATGAAAGCATTCCATTAACATCTCATCTATTTTTTGAACAACAAACAAAATCTTCCTTCTTGATCAACACTAACTTCAACTTGGACACTTCTTCAATTCAACCTTCAATGTAAAACCTGCAAACCAAATATTTCTCACATGACCATGGAGGCTCACCTCCCACCCAAGGCCATTACATGGCCACCCCCGAGCTAGGGGAAACAAGGAAGGATGGGATACAAACATTTAACACACACAATCAACAACAAGAACATAGACATCACATTTTGACTCACAATCCCAAGCTTGCACATAGGATCATAATTGATCCAAAAATGGGTGAAGGTGGAAACATCACATATGGAGATGCCATACTCAAAACAAAACAAGTGTTTACAAATCAAATTTTACATGCCTCCACAAGGTTCATTCCCAACATTCTAGCTCATCACATGGAGCTTCAATCACATCCCTTATGGCCCCCATAATTACAACTCAAGTAGGCTTCAAGGATGCACATACATCCAAGCTCTGCACATATGGATTTTCCAACTATGCCCTTCACCTCAAGACACTCACAAATCCTCTCAAAGGATGAGAATTATCTTGCACACCCACATCAAACAAGGAAGTAACAAGAGTACAAGAAGGAAAATTTATGAAACATAATGAGAACATAACACTTCAAAATCTCATAATAAATTAACCACACATTACATTTACATAGACAGTAATTTTCATGTAGAAGAACCTACCTCTTCTCCAAGATATGGCAATGATGAAATGGTTGAAGAGCTTCTCTTCCCTTTCCTATTTTTCCTTCCCTTCTCAAACCTCTAGATTCTCTCAAGTCCTTTCCTCTCAATTCCCAAACTTGCATAGTGTAGAAGTCTCTCTCTTTCCTAGTCTCTTTTTCCTAATAGCCAAAAATATTCCTCTCTCCTACCCTCTTCCCAAAACAAAGTAGGTTTCTTGATCCTTGCTAACTTGCCACTATCCCCTTGTTATGGAATGGAAGGTAATTCAAGACATAGGGGAAAGGACAACCCTTGGAAGCATACCCAAATTCATCATTATCAAAGATGACTCACTATGAGAGGCATTTTGGAAGCCTAGGGTGAAGAAAAGGGTAAAAGGTGACCCTCAACCCTATGCACATGCCTCAGGGTACTTAAAACTAACCCTAACTACATCATAGGGCTCCATTTAACCTTTTAAAAACCCAAGTGAAGTTTACATCCGAAAATGGAAGGTGATGTCACTTGCTTTGGTATCCCAAACCACTAACCATGCCTAGGGATTTTCAAGATGACCTAAGGGTGAGGTAGGGTCCACTTTCCACTTAGGCATGTCAAAATATCACACTAGTGTCAAGTGACACCACACAAAAAGGAATACACATCACATTACATAATTACACACATGGCATGCCTATTGGATAATTTACATTTACATTTACACATTTAATAAATAAATCAAATTATGCACATATTAGCATTTATAATAACAATCACTCAAGCATTATGTTTACCAAATTAAAATCACGTAACAATGAGGTCATTCTCTTCCTAGAGTCAACCTTGGCCTTAAACTATTGTCACATAGATCCATCCTTGTTTCCCCATAATTACAACAATGGTCATAATCCTACACACTTGATTCAGATGTCAGTATCTCATGAAATCGATGCATATATAAACATATCAAAAGTGAAACAGGATCTATAATAACATCTAAATATATTACATAGAGAAATTGTATTTTTTATTTCATCATAAACATAATCCACATTGTACCCTAATTCTATAAGCATCGAAATGTAAATTCAATTTTCACATAAATAAGTAACCCTAAGTCAATTGTAGAACCATTACCATATGTATTCACATCACATCTATCACATATTACCATTGCTTAAGATGATGTAACAAAATGCAAAATTCAAAATTCATTCATCTTTTCAAAATATATAATAAGTATGAATCTAACATAAGCATGTAGAGGTACATCTAACATCATCATCAATATAATCAGGTAAAATCATTACATTATGTCTAATGATATAAAGTCATAATCAAAATAGATCTAGCATCACAAAACAAGGTATCATCTAAATAGTCCAAGTATCAAATCATCTGCCGAGCTAAGATGGGTCGGGGTAGGACCTCACACTAGCAATCTTCCCAAAAAATTTCTATGTGGCTCATGGGGTTGGGATCCCCAGGGTATTTCTTTCTCGAGGTGGCCTCATGGATCATAATTAAGGCACTAGAATAGAAATTTGTCTATATTTAAGCTACCCAACTCATTTATGCTTCCTTAGTGACAATGATGGAGCAAGTGTATTTTTCACAGGTAACATGAAAAGAGATCGAAGAGATCTTCTTTGTTGACAACAAGGTATGTACCTGCAGGACTTGCTGACAAAATTCCAATAGATTAACTTTATCACCACAATTCTTCGGCAACAAAAATGGTTCCTTGGAGAAACCTATGAATCGGATGTAGGTGAACTATGAAAACTAAATGAAGTAACACCCCCATGGAGAGATCATGGACATTGCCTCTTGAGGCAATCTAAAGCCTACATCCTTGGTCAGTACCTTAATTCCATTATACACAAAGGCATCATTTACTCTACAAAAATTATGGAAACATTCATCCCATTGGATCTAAGGAAAATGATCACATGGGGGAGACTCACTTTTGTCCCAAGGATACCAATTGTGTTTAATCCCAGGACTCCTTCGTACTGTCGAGCCAATGACCATAGTACAAACGAGGTCATGAAAAATTTGTTATCTCCTTCCACCTTCCTCATTTGTGCATCTAGGTGGTTGGAAATAATGGTTGCCCAATCAAAATGTAGCTTATTGGTGGTCATACAGTACAAAAATTAATACATCCATAGAGATAATTCTTGGGTGTGAGGTTCGCTAAAAGTCTTGCACAAGTATATAATTCCCACTTGGATTAGTTCCTTGAAATCAGTGTGGGGAATATCCATCTTTATTATCTTGAAGTCCCAATTGAGGTGTCTGTAACCATGAAGCATTCAAACGGTGTCAGGCCACCTCTTGTGCCTCTGTGAATTGTTGTAGAGAAGAAACCCTAGTCAAGATGATTGCATCTTTGAAGCAAGGGATTCTCTAGACTGCGAAAATGGTGTCATGATCCAAGGAGGAAATGGGCACCCCATTGGATAGCATGGAAGCTCGAATGGCCAAATTGTAACTCTTAGCCATGAGCAATATTAACTCTGGATCTTGTACAGAATGTGGAAAGCAAGCGGTGTGCATGATCCTAAAGGCAGATAGATTAAGTGACAATGGGTCAATTTCTCATTTTAGCTGATACACTATTTGCTGCAATGCCTTCAATTTGGACCAGGTGTCGAAATCTGTATCTAATATTTCTCAAAGTATTGTCTCTATCTGGGATCCATGAATAATCCCTTCCTTCTTATATTTCATTACCAATGGGAGCTTTTCTAGAGCCTTCTTTTCTTTGGAATTTTTTTACTAGGCCGACGGATGAGCTTGGGAGCTCCAAACTTCTAGGAGGGGATCCAATTGCTGCCATCTTTTCAACCTATATTCTACAAGACCGAATGATCATTAGAATACAGTATAAATATATTTAGTGAAACTTCAGGTTCTGGGATTCTGGACACCCCGACCTTGGAATGATGAGAACTACAATGTTTGGTTGATGTGACATTTCTCTTAAAAGATAAATCATTTCCAAGTTGGGTGAATGTACTTTTACACATGCGGAGTTACTACATTCCCACCACCAGTTGGCATGATAGAAAGGACATTAATTAACCAACTAAGATGAAATTAAACACAAATTCATGGGAAGTTATTTATGCAATTAAGACAAATGTGACACAGGACCAAGTTGCAACCATAATGGGGCCAGCCACCCTGCCACTAGGACTCAAGTTGGTGACTTGAGTTGGTCCTTGAATTCAAGGATTGGTTATTGTTCAAACATGGCCTACAGGGCCTCGTAAAGAATTTAAAATGAATGAGGTTGAGCCCATAGAAAAAATAGACAACTGTCTACTTGACACTACTCAATGAAACACATTGTAACTAGCCAATACAGAAAACACACAAATCTTGCGGAGAACCCTTTTCTATGATGCTAAAAACAATTTGTCTACTACAACACTAACACCAGGGTCGAGCCAATGTTCAACACTATGCACACCAGAAGAACTCCATTGAAGCTTCACAAAAACATTTTCCTTACCACCTAGCACGAACAAGATAGGGACTGGACACTATCAACAAAAACTAACAACCATTTACAGGATGACTACTAACACTACCCTATACTACACCAACTTACACAAACTTACATTATTTACACAATTTTACATGGAAATGTACATAAAATTACATATGCACATGAACTTACAAAGTGTACATGAATCTACAACATATACATGAATTTACAAAATATAATACATAGACAGACAACCTAAAAGAAAACCACTCTGGCCAACATGCCCAAACTCACCAGCACTTTAAGCTAACCCTATTTACAGGGTGAAGCCATTGGTGCAACACGCAAGAACAAAACAAAGAGGGAAACAACATAGAAGGAAAGAAAAATAAGCAGAATTTGAGACAAGCCTACCTGGAATGAGACGTTCCTTCACCCAACGTTCCTTCCTTCAACAAAGACAAGAATGACACCACTGGATCCCGAAGTCTGAAACTCCTTGACGACTGGAAAACAAAAAATCTGGGAGAAGAAACCCGAAAAAACAAAGGGCGAGAACATCCAAAATGATAAAAAGGGAAAAAGAAAAAAAGGGGGACCCGACATTTTGCCCAACAAAATGTAGGGATATGTATGCAGGGCATAAAAGTGACCATATTATATTGCTTACTCAATTATTTGATAGCATCACAAAATGTACCAAAATATATTAATTGGTGGATATCTTGCTATCACCTACACCAATGTAGTATGAATCCATGAATTCATTAATGATCATCAAGTTTTGGTTCTACATATTATAATAATAGAGTACTTAGAGGTACTCTACAAATATCTAAAGACCCTATTCATTGCATCCCAATGTACTTGTCTAGGATTAGCCATGAAATAATTATGGACTCCCAATGCTTAGGTAATGTCAAGTTTAATTTAAACCATGGCATGAATAAAGTTCCCAACAACACACTTTAGGTCAGCTTATCAACACAAGTGAATTTAAGTATTTCTAACTAAAAAATATTTTTGGTCAAATATATGGTCTAGATAAATTCATTCTAGATAAGTTAGATATGGGCCACAACATTTTAAATTAGAAGTGTCTACTAAATACATATTTTATACCACTTTGAGTCTAAATACCAAAAAACAAAATTATTTGAAAAATCAACATTTCAACAACTCTTACTCTTATAGATAATATTTTTTAAAAAATATAAAAACACCTTGTTGTAGATCTATAAGTGATGTTTTTTAAATATATATCTTTTAATATTTTAATTAGTTTTATCTTTTATATTTATCTTTATTGAAAGTAGGTCATCAACACTAAAATTAAGATTGATTATCTTGTCAAGAAAAAATGTTAAATTTTATTTAAAGATTTTGAAAAAAATATGACTCGGTAGAGAAAAGAATCTATGTTAAAATAATATGATTGTTTTTTATTTTGGATAAATTGTTAAGACAAAAGGTGACACTAAATGGAAAGAGCTATATTTCAGTACATGTAGATTTTGAAATTTATTATAAATATAAATTTATAAAATAGTGAAAATTAATAGACATGCACAAAATTTTCAAGTAAACTTTACTATATACAGAGTGACGCTCCGTGTAACTTTAATTTCATCATTTTATAGGCAAGTAAATTTAAGTGTTTGTTTTATAAGTAATTATATTTAAATAATTTTCTATTTTTTCAAAAAAATTACAAACATAAAATACACTAAAAGATATACATTTTATTACTTTTTAATCACTTTCAAAATTCAAAACATATGTCATTTTCTGGTAATTCAATTTAAAAAATTAAATTGGTTTTGGTCATTTCCTTTATAATAGTGTGACATAACTTTGTACTTTTACCTAGTGCTCTCCCTATATCCTTGTCTAATCACAATAAGTTAGAAACTACGTCATTAATAACTTGGTCCCCATTGAAATAGGAACACACAATGATATACAAGATATCTTGTTGAATATATCTAGCATTGAGCTGACATACTTTCTTTGGCCTAACCAGAAATAATTTTTATCTCTATCATTGTTGATCACCATCCACAAGATGAACCAAGAAACTCTTAAGTCTTTCATCTAAAATTATTTTGGAATGTAAGAATTCAATCAATAAATTATGCCCTTTTCATTAATAAATTTTTTCAGCAACATATGATACCATAACAATGAAATGATCACCATTCACCTTATAATAGGTTTAATGATCTAATTTGGACCTCAAAAATCTAAAACCCAAAACAAAAGAGTCAAAAAAATTGTAATGCATCCTAGGAGATTGTTTAGGGCCATATAGATATTTACTCAACTTGAAAATTAAATATTCTTTGCCTAATTCAATGTCATCCTTTGGATGTGTCATGTAATTTTCTTTTGAAAAATCACCATGAATTTTTTTAATCTTTATATCTATCTTCTTTTCTCAAGAGCAAACATTGTTGCAACAAATAGTGGGAACTAAGAAAATGTTAGATTGGCCACTAGATGCAATACCTCACCAAATTAAAATCCCTCAACTTGCAAATATCTCTTCACAACCATCTTCTTGTATACTTCTCAATTTTTTAAATCTAAATCAATATTCATTCTAGACATCCATTTGCATCCAATGGGTTTACATCTATCAAGAAAAATTACTAAACCCCACTTGCCATTATGTTTCAATACAAGCATTTCATTAACCAAAACCAATTTCTATAACCCTACTTGATTCATATTGATAAGATCCTTCGTAATTCTAGGCTCATCAGTGTTAGTAATCTAAGAAAAAATATTTCCCAAATAATAAGTATACCTATTTGATTGACGTATTTTCCAAGTTGACCTCATCAAATACTCGGGTGGAGGTTCTATCTCTTCTTTTTAACCATAAAAACTATCTAAGATCTCCTATTCTTTGGCTCCTTTGTGGGCTTTAATTTCAACATTCTTAAGCTTTAAGGGTAGGTGATCCACATCCTTATTTTCATCCTTTTCTAGCTATAATGCTATGGAATAATGCTTAACTTCTCTAAAGATAATGATTTTTCTATACAATAGTCAAGATAATAGTGCTTGTACCCTTTCACACAAAGAACATACTTGATGAAGATACAATTTACATCCATGTTCTCCAAATGTGATCTCTTCTCCCTAAAAACATGCATGTATACCTTGAAACAAAAGACTCAAAGATGTACTAGAGAGACATTTTTTACTAATGACACCTACATAGGTGACCTTGAAAATCATGAAATATTCACAAGATATATTTTGAAGGTATACTAAAATGCAACTAAGAAGACCTATGAAATATTGAAGAACACACATAATACATATGGAGATATCCACAAGATATTAAATTTGCACAATTAAATTTACTCTTAGGATTACAACACTATACTACATTACAATAAGAAAATATTATTAACCCTTTATTAGAATCAAAATCATTTTGGTTTGGAAACTTAGTTTCTCTAACCTAACTCTACAACATATTATTCCTTCTTTTTGCAGTTCATGTAACACCTTGCTAGGAAACCCGAGAGGACAACCACTAAACCACTAAAGAACATAGCATTTTTTTGTTTTCTTTAAAGCAATAATAACTTCGACTTAAACATTATGATTTTATTTGTATATGCTTAATGTATAATTAAATATACATCACATTTATTACCATGCATCATTATTAAAACATCTAAACACAAAGCTACATCCTCTTAGGTTCCCCAACATTGCTACTAAGAAACAACCAATCACATAGAAAAACTATATAAATAATAATGAAATCCTCAATTTTACATATTTTTATGTCTATTTGATGTGGTTTTCATGGAAATATTGATTTCCTATATTTATTTGTGGATTTTCATTGTTGGGTAAGTGCACCAAGATGGTATGCAAAAAGGGGGGTATAAGTGGCCACTTTTTTCTGAAATCAGGTAAACCTGAACTTGAAAGAGAAATTGGAGGGTCTTGCACTCAAAATTAGAAAATTTGTAAAGAATAAGAATTGTAGTACTCTAAATCTAGTTTATAAACTACTAATTTTTTAAAAAATGGATAATATTAAGAGGTTCAAACCCTCTACGCACGAAAAATTGTTCCTGATTTTTTTAGAAAAATATAACATAGTTGTTTTCATGCGCTCAACAAAAGATGTAGTTAGATTTAATATTTTGAAAAGTGGTTTGGTATGATGGTAGGTAAGAATGAGATCTAGAAGTTGTGTATTTTTTCATAATTTTTTGTTGAGTAATTTTTTTAATGATTTTTTGAAGTGACTGCATCTTGAACATCTGGTACTTGTTCATGAGCTGGGCATAACTTACATGAAAATAATAAAAAAATATAATCTTATTTTTTAAAAAGTGTATAGATTCAAGTGTAGAACATTAATATGAATTTGTTTTTCAATTGGTTGAGTAGATCAAAATTTATTAAAAAAATGGTAGACATATGTCTGTGAGGTCCGTCAAGACACTCGTAAAGAAAATTAAATTTCACTATGTTAATGTTGTCCAAAAATTGAAAAATTTATATGGTTATAAAGATGAGAAGATGTGTAAGATTATGGTGATAATTTCAAAGATACCCTCTTGATCATTTGCAAACTTGATGATGATGAAATTGAGAATTCATGTTGGAAGATGAAAAAATGTGTAAAGGGACTAAAATGGAGGGAAAATGGGTTTTCAAGCCTTAGGCTCATTTATTAACCCTTTTTCCAAGCCTAAAACATATACGGATTTTTGTGTGCATTATAACCCCCTTGGGTTTTGAAAAGAAAAAAATACATTTCAAAATTTTCAAAACCCGTATGTGTTTTGAAGATGTAAACAAATGCAATTTATGTTAAATTATAGAACACGTATGGGTTATGAATACATCAAAACACATGGTACTAAATTAAGAATACACTAAATTTATGTATAAACTTATGTATATAATATATGTCTATATTTGTATATATGCATATCTATAGTTTTATATACATATAAATGTGTGCCTCTCTCTCTCTCTCTCACACACACACACACACACACACACACCTCACTCTCTCCTTACCCTATTATCTCTCCTTTCCTATACCCGTCTCCCTCTCTCTCTCTCTCTCTCTCCCCTTCCTTCTTGGGTTCCTAATTTAAAGAACCTGTATGGGTTATGGAGAAGTAGAGTTGAACCTATAATTTTTCATAACCCGTACAGGTTATGAGGAAATTTTAACATTGGTTTTAGGTTTCCATAACTCATACGCGTTATGCAAAAATCTAAATAATATATTCCCAATGGCCTAGAAACAAGCACTACAAGTTGTTTGAAGGTCCCACTGCACTGTTGGACATCAATTTTCGGGACAATAACAGTCAGGTTTGCATTTTTTTTCAATTTTTCTTTGAAATGATTGAATTTTTTTATTTTTTGGTTTGTTACTTTAGATTATAATAAAATTATGCTCATTTTTTTATTTTTATTTCTATTTGATTGCAGATTTTCATCATGACGATATGTACACAAGACAATCAATATTAATGTAATGGGAAAGAACAAGATAGTAACACATGAACAATGAGAGCCAACAAAGATAAGACAAAGGGAGTGTATGAAGAGATTACGTGGAGATATGTCATCTAATGCACGTAATGATAGTGATGAACATGCAACAATCTAAATTGACATGATAAATGTACCTAATGCACCAATTCAAATGCATGTGACGAATGCACCTAATGAATGCAATGACCATAGTCTATTTCAAATCAATGTGATGAATGCACCTAATGAATTTGAAGAATATACACCACTTCAATTCGATGAGATTAATGCACATAATGCACCTAATGAAAACTAAGAGCATGCACGTATCTTAACACCTAGAATAATTTGTAGAAAACTAAAGTTTCTAATTGATGTTGATGAAAATATTGTGAGGCCAATGCATGATAAAATTTTTGAAAGAACTTGTAGAAGAACGGTTAAAATAATTTGGAATAACTATTTTGAAAATTTAAACCAAAGTGGAAGATGCCAATTAGTTGTTGAAATGATTAAAAATCTGAAATTTAGAGAGACAGTGAGAATTTTGGGTTTAAGAACAACCAAAAATAGTAGTGAAAGAACTATTGTTAGAAATCTATTTGATGCATACCAAGCCATTGGTACGAAAGCATGTACAAAAGATGTTAATGTTACTTGACTTGTCCTCACAACAACCATAATGGGAAAGGAAATGAAGAAATCTCGTTTAATAAGTAAAACAAGCAAGACATTAAGGATAAGTAGAACAACATTACACAATGCCTTAGAGAGGTGAGAGAAAATTGGGGATCCTAATAATAATTCTCTTTGGGAATTCTTGGGTAGACTCCCACGCAAGGAAAAGGTTGTTGTTGATGCACTAAGAATTTTAATTGACAAATTTTGGCATGACAACACAAGGGTTTCACCCAACCAAAGAGATGTTGTTAGAAGGAGAATTGGACTTAGAAACCTTGAACCACATCCAAAACACTATTTAGACATGAATCAAACACAATTTTATGAAAGGTTTCTTCAAATATTTCCTTAGATTAAAATTAGCCAAATATTTTTTGAGATGACAAAACCATTTTATCTTAAGATTAATCATGCACGTACTACATGTTGATGTAGGGTCCATGTTGAATTTTCCATGCAATATGATATTTATCGTTATATAGATTGTACTTTGCACATTAACAATGTTTTGCAGGAATGTGGTCTACAAGCACCTCCTAAGTCATCGAGAGAATTTATTTCAAGTGTACTATGTAAAAGAGATGATGGGTGCATTTACTATAAGATGATGTATTTGAAAAGATTTTTTCCTACATGCGGTGGTTTGTAACAATTGCCCAGATGCTTACATCTAGATAGCACACATAAAATTGGTAAGACACTAGTTTCTATTAGAAAATACAAGTTAGTCACATATGGTGTTAAAAATGGAGAAGAATTAAAAAGGTGTGAGTTAGTGAAAATGGATATATGTGTAGTTGATTTTATAAAGACGTTTCAAGAGAAACTAGTTTATGAGTACATAGGTCACACACATAGAGCTAGGTGGTTATATGAGGAATTTAAGTTGTGTAAGGACACTTTCCCCCTCAGTACTATTTTGTCTGTCATTGATTTTTTTGAGAATTATACACTGAAACCTCAAAATGAAGTGCAACCTATGTTTGACCACTCTACACAAGGTACTATTTTTGTACACATAGCATTCATGCATGCAGATGATAGTATAGAGGAGGACAAAAAGGTTATAAGAGAGTATCACTTTTATATCAGTGATGATCATACTCATTCCTTAGATTTTTTGCAAGGATGCTTTACAATCTTCTATGATAGTTTAAGGGAAAGAGGTATAAGATACAAAAAACACTTAATATGGTAAAACAATTGCACTACACAATTCAAGAATGCAAGGATGTTTTACTGGTTGAATAGGATGAATGTGAAAAGTGGTGTACAACATTTTTAGAATTTCATTGAGGTAGGACATGGAAAGGGAGAGCATGATGGTGCGGGAGCATGTGAAAAGAGCTCTTACTAGAGAGGAATTGAAGTATGAAGGTGGCACAATGTTAATAGATGCATAAATAATTGTGCAATGATGTAACTCTATGGTTTATAGATTTTTTTTTGTTGATACATGAAGCTAACATTAAAAAATATCTAGATTGTTGTACACTTATAGGATCAAGCGACATACATTCATTTAGAAGTTCAAATACAACATCATTAGCTATTTATACTAGACAAATTGCATGCTTTTGCTCTTCGTGTATGCATTTTGTGTGGGATGAATGTGAATCAAAAGAGTAGGTTGACCAATGGTCTTGTAGACCTTTGGAAACCCTAGATACATATCAAATTCCTAGAGAACTAAAAATGAACCATTTTGAAGCAACATTGGATTTTGACCATGTATTAGCCCTAGTTGAACCAGGTAATTTCTCCAGATTTTGTAGGATAAATCAATTTTAAATATTGATTTTGGTATTAACTAATCCTTTTATTAAATGTAGGTCATGTATATGTAGTAATTGTAGATGACAACAATGAAGAAGGAACATATTACTTATCGTGTCGTTGTATTGAGGCCAAAAAGAAATTGACAACTGCAATCATTGATGGAGAGGGTATTCAGTACCCAATAGGATCTGTTGTTGTCACATGGACATGGCTTAGAAGGTACCATTATTGTGTCCAGTTATATTCATACCTATTAAACTCTTTTTATTACACTTTGCATTGATTTGGTTATTAAACTCTATAAAATCTAGATATCCTATCAAGAATTCTAATGCCTCATTGCTTGAGGACTTTGAAACACATAGACATATTCTTCATTACTCTAACCTTATTACTACAACAAATATTCAATTGATTAAGTATCATAGAAGGCATGTTAAAAATAATTTGTGGAAAGTTCTTGAATCTGACCACGAGGCAATACTTGACACAATAAGGGTTAGAGTTGATCCAGAAGGTTCTCTTGACTAATTTTGGGCAATCTAGAAGAATGATTCTACAATATGGTAGATTGATTTCAACAATTTTGTGTATATCTTCAAGGTTCTCTATGTGCATATTTAGAGGCCAAATTTTGTACTTCAAAATGACAATGAAATGTAATGTGCATAAATATATTCCAAATTTTGTATAAAAAAGGGTATCTGATATGTACATGGCAACTCATTGCCCTCTTTTATACAAAATTTGGAATATATGTACATGATGCTGCTAATGAAATTCCTACATCAAGTATGGACTCACATGAATATGAGTTTGACTCTTTGTCTGATACCACTTATGATGTAGACATAGATATTGTTCACATGTATGAAAGACTCCTCAAAGTCGGTGAAGGGTCTAGCGCTAGGCCACATGAATTAGATGCCACTAATGTTAACATGTCATCTACCTCCAATGTAAGGTCTTATAGGGATTCTAACATTCCTTTGGATGAGATCACTTTAGGCCTTGACTTTCTCATTAGCACTTTTGAGGGTTATACCGTGAACATAGTTGAACCAGTCACTACTTCCCTTTCACTTTGTCATCCCGATCTAATAAACTAGAACTCCCCTTTTGAATCCAATGAAGTCCTAACATTCTAGACTAATTATGATCTAGCCTATTATCTCCACATAATTGAGCCTGTGATGTCCTCCACCAGTGAGAGTAGTGTCAGCACGACAGAGGCAGATATCAAGTATCTCAATCAAAAAATTAAAAGAAGAAAAAATAGATGCTTTGATGGTGAAAACCACTTTGTGGCAGTATCAGAGCCAAAAATAGTAAAAATAAAAGATGTATCTGTAGGTGAAAACCTCTCTGAGGTGCCCAAGGTTAAGATACTTGATGCTCTTCTGAGCCACTTCCAAGAGAGGTCATTAGTATTGATTGAGCCGACACAACCGGTCAATTTGGGTATAGAAACTACTCCACAGATCATTCACCTAGCACAATCATTGTCTACTGAAGAAAAATAAGAGTTCACAAAATTCTTTCAGAGCAAAAAAATAAACTTTGCATGGACCTATTCTGACATGCTTGGATTAGATCCCAATCTAATCATGCATCATTTGTCCATTGCACCAGGTATCAAACCTATTAAACAGAAGCTACGAAAAATGCATCCTCATGTAGCACTTTTGGTCAAAGTAGAACTTGAAAAACTCCTTAAGGGAGGCTTCATAAGAACTATTGATTATGCAGAATGGATTTCAAACATTGTTCTAGTCACTAAACACGACAAATCCATTTGGGTGTGTACAGATTTCAGAGATCTCAATAAGGCATGTCTGAAAGATGACTTCCTACTACCTAATATTGATATGATAGTTGACATGATAGTAGGGTATGAGATGTATTCATTAATGGATGGAATTTCTGGCTATAATCAAATCAAAATTGCACCAAAGGATCAAGAAAAGATCGCTTTTACATGTGCTTGGGGCACCTTTTGCTGGAATGTCATGCCTTTTGGTCTTAAAAATGCTGGAGCAACATACCAGAGAGCTGTTACTACTATCTTCCATGATATGATGCATACAATGATGGAGGATTATTTGGATGATACTTTAGCCAAAAGCATGCAGTGAAGAACTCACCTCACAGATTTGGGTCCCATTCTTGATCGTATGGAACAATTCAGTCTTAGGCTTAATTCGAAGAAATGTGCTTTTGGTGTCACTTTTGGGAAACTCTTGGGCTATATTATTTCAGCTAAAGGCATAGAAGTAGATCTTAAAAAGGTACAAGCTATTATGGACATGCCTCCACCCAAAAATATCAGTCAAATGAGAGGATTACAAGGAAGGCTACAATCTATCTGGCACTTTATTTCACAATTGGCTGACAACTCACAACCATTTACTAAAACTTTGCATAAGAATGTGACCTATGAATGGAATCAGGAGTGTGACAAAAGCCTTGCTCAAATAAAATAGTATCTTGCTAACCCCCCAATTCTGATGCCTCCTATTCTTGGGAAGCCGCTTAAACTGTACCTATCAGCAACAAATACATCTTTGGGCGCTCTCTTAGCTCAAGAAGATCAGACCAACAAAGAGAGAGCTATATACTATATCAGTAGAACATTGGTTGCCTATGAAATGAACTAATCCATCATTGAAAAGGCTTGTTTAGTAGTGGTATTTTCTTCTCAGAAATTGTGGCATTATATGCTAGCCCATA
The DNA here is from genome assembly GCA_027943335.1 of Chamaecyparis obtusa. Taxonomy (NCBI): domain Eukaryota; kingdom Viridiplantae; phylum Streptophyta; class Pinopsida; order Cupressales; family Cupressaceae; genus Chamaecyparis; species Chamaecyparis obtusa. The sequence continues at coordinate 1,128,462 of BSBK01001997.1, forward strand.
CCACCAGGCTTATTGCAAAAATTGATCCATTGAAGTACTTTTTGAGCAAAGCTGCCCTCACAGGTAGGTTAGCGAAATGGGTAATGATCCTTAGTGAATTTGACATTGAATATGTGGAAAGAAAAGCCATTAAGGGATAGGTGATTGTTGATTAGCTGGCGGAGACTCCTTTGAAAGATCACCAACCTTTGTGTATTGAGTTTCCAGATGAATCCATCATGCTTCTCACACATCAATCTTGGAGCATGTTCTTTGATGGATCTTTCACTCAACAAGGGTCCGGTGCGGGCATTTTGTTTGTTACACCTCAAAGATACTCATTGCCAAAGGCATATAAAATGTTGTTTCCTTGCATGAAAAACATAGCTGAATATGAAGCTCTTATTAATGGAATGAAGATAGCCCTTGAATGGCGTGTTGATGAGCTCAAAGTCTTTGGGGATTCTTAGTTAATTATCAATCAAGTCAATGATGTCTACCAAACAAAAGATGACAAGCTAATACCTTACAAAAGAATGGTAGATGATCTCAAGAAATACTTTTCACATATTTCTTTCTAGCAAGTTCCAAGGACAGACAATAAAGCAGCTGATGCTATGGCCACTCTAGCCTCAATGTTACAAATGCCAGAAACTGATTTCAGACAGGAGTTCCTAGTGAAGACATTACACTACCCTGCTTATGATAATCCTAAATCTAGGATGATCTGTTCAGTCATTGGACATGATTCATCCCACTACCACCATATCTTTTCCTATCTTCATGACCAGATCATTCCTGATACCTATACCCAGAATGAGAAATGTCATCTCATTTGTACTGCTTCATGGTATGTTCTCATAGCAAATGACTTGTATAGACAAGGTTTAGACGATACTCTTCTTAGGTGCTTAGAACCCGATGAGTTCAAATGTGTGTTGGCTGAGGTACACGAAGGTATTTGTGGGTCTCATTCTAGTGGTCTAACGTTAGCCCAAAAAATTATTAGAGCTGGATATTATTGGCCAGATATTGAAAAAGAAGCTGTTCAATATGCCAAGACCTGTAAACAATGCCAATTTCATGGAAACTTGATTCATGCTCTTGCTCATGAACTTAGTCCCCTCATTAGTTTCTGGCCATTTCAGCAATGGGCCTTCGACTTGGTCGGTCAGATACATCCTTCATCTTCAAGAGGGCACAAGTTCATCATCACAGCTACTAATTACTTTACCAAGTGGGTTGAGGCAGTGCCTCTCGCTGTAGCAGATGGAAAGACCATTGCTATGTTTATATTGAACTATATCATTTGCAGATATGGCATACCCTCATCTATTATTACTGACAATGGGGGACAATTCAAAAATAAGGACCTGACAGACTTATGTACTAAATTTAGAATTATTCAACATTGGTCATCTATCTATTACCCTCAGGGTAATGGACAAGCAGAAGCTTCTAACAAGACAATTCTGAAGATCTTGCATCAAACAGTTCATAAATTTGGTAGAGATTGGCATCTTCAGATTAATTTGTCATTGTGGGCCTACAAAACCAGCATTAGAACACCAACAGGGGCTACGCCCTTCACCTTGGTTTATGGGGCAGAAGCAATACTACCTATTGAGGTCAAGATTCTGACATTGCGAATCTCTCCAAGAGGCCTCATCACTGATGAAGACAACAGAATATCCCGGCTTCAAGAACTTGAGTTACTTGACGAACTTTGGAAAGTGGCATTCGATCATCTAAGAGCATATCAAAAGAGAATGTCAAAAGCCTATAATAAGAAAGTCAGACAAAGAGAATTCCAAGTGGGTGATCTCGTCCTAAGAGAGAACCCCAAAAATCAGCAACAACGGGCCTAGAAAGGAAAATTTGAACCAAACTAGCTTGGTCCATATGTCATTACCGCAACATTTGGGTCTGGCGCTTATCGACTCTCCACCACTAAAGGAGAGCAACTCAAAGAGCCTATCAAAGCTCTTCATCTGAAGAAGTTCTACAGTTGAGACATTCTTGGCATGCTCATGTACATACTTATTGGTCCTGAAAAAATCCCAAAAAATGATATATTGCAAAAATCCTAAAAATTGCAAAATGTCTTGGAAAAAATGATCATCTTAGTGAAAACTTGGTAAACAGGCGCTTTGATGTATCTATTATCTTGGTGAAAACCTAGCAAATATGCACCTTGATAATAATATAAAAAATAGAAAATTGAGAAAATACAAAAAAAAAAGAAATATTCAAAAATACAAAAAAATCAAAAAAGAGAAAAGTACAAAAAAATTGAAAAAGAAGAAAATGTGCCATTGATGAAAACCTGGTAAACAGGCGTTATGGTAGCAAAAATAGAATCTCTGCCAAGATGGTGAAAACCTGGTAAACAGGCACCTCTTGTTTCCTGAAGCTACATCTCATCTTAGCATCGCTTGGCTTTTAGTTTCCTGCTTTAGTTTGCTTTCCTGCTTTCCTGCTTTAGTTGGTTTCCTGCTTTTAGTCTGTTTCCTGCTTTAGTTTGCCAGCTCATGCACTTGCCTTCAGTGGTCTTCAAGATTTTCCTCGACTCTTCATGGATTGGAACTAGTTCACACTTGGGGGCATCTTCTTGGTCTAGGGGGCATTGTCCTATCGCTTTCAGAAGTTTTGTTTGCATCAGTCACCAACAATTCTCGTTGCGTCTGCCTACTGATGCCTAGCTATTTGTGGGTTTTCTCTCCTTGAGGATCTCTCGTGTATCGATTGCCAGTGGTCTTTCACTGTGCCTACCTATTAATACCTAGCTTTCATTTGACCTCTCTCTTTCAGGATCCCTTCTTTACATTAGTCACCAGTGGTTCTCACTAAGTCTGCTTGCTGATGTTTCGCTCGTATCTTTTGAGATTTCTCACCTTGAGAATCTCTCTTGTATTGGTCACCAACATTTCTTGCTGCGTTTGCCTATCGATACTTCATATAGTTTTTGATATCTTCTTGAGACTTCATCTCTTGTGATGGTCACCAATGGTTCTCACTACGTCTGCCTGCTATCGCTATCTCGTTGAGACTTCAAATGGTGTTTGTTGCTGATTCGACTTCAATCCACTTGAACACAAACGTAAATAGAAACTAAAAATTGATTTTGTGTTCCTTTGAAGCATTCTGAGCTTTTCCTTTGCTTGTTTTTTTGTTTGCTTTATCATTTCTCCTCGAGCAAATCTAAGACGTCTTTCTTGACTAAGAAATGTGAAGACTGGGGGCATGATGTTTTCTTTGCTTTCTGCTTGTTGGTTTAGTTCCAATGATCCAAAGAATCTATCTAAGAGGGGTGTCCATCTGTAAGAGCCTTCATCTTGTATTGGATGGCCATGCATACCTTGACTCCTTTTATATGGATGCTTTGGTGAGGTTGGTGCTTCTCCTTGTCTGTTTTGAGTGACTTCTTTCTGCAACAAGTGAAATTGCTAATGCTCATCCTGTTAAGTGAACGTAAGGGTCAGTGCGAGCACTCTTTGGCAAAAGAAGGAACTCTCATGTGTTTGGTGTGTCTGTTCGCAAGCAACATTCAGGTCATTTTAGCAATTGTGCTTTGATGCTTATGTTAACTTGCTAAATCAAAAGGAATAGGTGTTCAGGTCATTCTGGCTTCTTGTGCCTTAATGCTTACACCTCATTCCGACAAATCTAAGACTTATGTCATATTCATATTCTCATAATTGCAATGTTAGTGAGAATTATATGGCATCTTGCGATCATCTCATGCTTAAATGAACTCGATGATGATAAATGCGATGAGTCCAACAATCAAGTCCTAGGGTTTGCATTTTCATTCTAGGCTTGCATTTTTTTAAGCTTGCATCTTCATTCTAGGCTTGCATTGGGACTATGTTTTGGTGCTCTCTCAATTGCTTTCTCTTCATCAAAGGTCCTCATCTTTTGTCTAGGGTACTTCTTAGCTGCACAAGTGTTCGGTCCTTGCTCTTGATCTTCGAACACATACATCTTTTGATTAGTACCTACCATATATTGCTAAAATCCTACATGAGATGATTAGTACCATATTCATTACATATCCATTGCATTTTGATTTCATTTTGCACCCATAAATTCATTTGCATATACATATACATGTGCATCCACTATAAGCATAACTCAAAATCATACATTTCACATATGCATACATTCTATCCATCTACCATTGCATCATAATGATAAAACCATGTGCATACTCATATTCATAAAAGGAAACATGTGCATTTCATACATCTAAACATATAAAAAACATCTCATAAAATATCAATAATCAAAGCAATATATAACAAGTATGATGATGTCAAAACTTGAGCTTGTATATATATATCAATGTCATGTACAAAAAAAGCAGGTGCTACTCAAGCACAGTATAAAAAATGGGCTACAATAATGCTATATATCAAGATCCACTCCCACTAGGAGGGGGTGGAGGTGGCGGAGCCTATACTGGTCTCTGTGGTGGAGGCATAGGTCTCTGGGGAGGTGCCTGCTACTGTGGTGCCTGTTGCTGCGGTGCCTGCTGTGGAGGATCCTACGGAGGTACTAATGGTGGTTCCTGTGAAGCTCCTACAAACTCAACGAATGGTGGCACCTGCTCTGATAAATCTGGTACAGCCTTGCAGTAAGCTGCATAATAATAAGTTGTCTGGGCAGCCTCGTATGTCATCTCCAGCCTTGCGTGTGCCAACTCAGCCTATATCTATCGAATCTCAGTGTACCTATCCACCACTCAAGTCTCCTCCCTGATAACCCACGTGTGATAATCATCACACTCCCGCTGCACCTGCCTGACTCTCTCTTGGCTCTTCCTGAGAGCCTCCTGTAACTATGTAGTACCCACCCCAGCTGGAATATCTGACATATCTATGTCATCACTCGGCGGTGCCTGCTATGATGTATCATCTGTGCGCTATCTTGTGGACCTCTGTTGGGTCCCACTGCTCCTTGCTCCTGTATCTGATCCCATGGCCCTCACTGGGATGCTAATATGTCCTATCCTGGGCCTTAGTGCTCTCTTCCTTGTTCTCTACTGCTGTGGCACCTGCTGTGGTGGTGCCTACTGGTCCTATGCCTACTACTGCTGTGCTGGCTTTTGTTGGGCTCCCACACCAGCTGGGTCTGTGAATCTAGGATGTGGGTGCGCAATCAACTGATCTCTGTATGCAGGCGTCACCCCTGCATTGGTGACACCCACCATGTAATCCCATCGCGCAGCTGGTATGCACGCCTCTATAGCACATCTCCTAGGATCCAACCTCACATGCCACCCCTTCTTCTCCTCATTAGAGAAGTGAGTGTAGGGGCAATACTCCTGAGATATATCCTGTTGTTTGCCAAACTGGCGTAGGACGCATGTGACACAGAACATCTCAATGGTATGGACACTCCGCCCGATCAATGGACGTGAAAAAAACATATGAGACAGCTCCCGACGAGCATCATCCCATGGCTCTGTGGCCACCTAGGGTCTCCATACTATAGCTGCCATGTCGTCCAGCTGTCCCCTCCACTGCCCTGTCTTACCTAGCAGGGGCTGAGTCATGACACCTGAATATCTATAAATGTATGGCTCCAAATGCTGCCGTGTATCATGGAATACTAGCCTGCACACGGGGAGATGTTCCTAGGCCCAGATCTGTAATACGAAGACTCCTACTGCCATGGTCCTCACACTCCTGTAAATAATCTCATGCATCTCGTGATACATGTGGGCCAACATACACTCGCCCCATCAAAATCTCACTGCTAGTCTAGCCAACATCCTCTGCAACATGGTGCCCCAGCCGCACACTAGTCCATGTTGCCCTTGATCTAGAACAAGGTAACAGCTCAGGAACATCACCAAAATAATAGGGAATGGGTGAGCACCACTGTATCTATGCATCAAGTCCTCCCATGAGATGGCCCAACTCATCACTAGATCATCTTGGAAGATGGTCCTCAAGGCTACAGTCCCCTGTCGCGGCTGTGAATCATACTCTACGCGTGTACTATGAATGGGAATCCTCATAATCTGGTATATGTCCTCTAGAGTCACCGTCATCTCTCCCATGGAAAAATGGAACGTGTTCATCTTTGAATGGAAATTCTCTACCAATGCAGTAAGAAGGCCATGATTTACCTGAATGTCAGGAAAATCACATAAGTATCCCAATCCAAGAGCATCAATGTGAGCACTCTCTGCATCTGTCAATCTCTAGACTAGTGTGGTAAGGACAGGATGGTGTGTCCTAAAGACGACATTAGGAAATTCAACCTGCAAAGCAAGCGATGACATCAGATCAGTATCTCAAAGATGATGATTTTCAACACAACAACAGAAAAAGCAACAAGACATCTATTCTAGACAAGGCTCTGTGATACTTTACTTGGCTGATTTCACGTAATTTGACAAATTTTGATAGGAGGTTTCAAAACTCTGCAGCAGTCTCTCATGTGAGAAAATTGTTCTCTCGCGCGAGATAGGACTAGGCTTCGCGCGAGATCCTAAAATCTCGTGTGGGAACCCCTTTTGGCTCGCACGAGTTTCCAGATAGAGCTCATGTGAAGGACCCCTAGGTCATGTGAGGAAACTATTTCCTTGCGCAAGAGAAAACCTGGGCCCGCACGAGGAAACTATTTCCTCACGCGAGATTATTAGAACATGGCCTAAACCTTGCTAAATCTATCCTAATTGACCTAGAAAGTTGTACGGATTGAAATACAAGGAAGTTTATCGACTACTTACAGGTGCGTCATACTCTGAGGGCTGGGCATGTCATTGGGAGCACTCAAATCGATGTGTATGTAGCGGAAGACCCTCCATTTCTCTATCAGAGCTCAAAACTCACAAGAAGCCAAAGTGAATAATGAATTGAAAATGACCCCTCTGGGCCTTATATAGCTTTTGACCTAATTTTCAAAAGTGCTCCGTTTTGCGCAAAAATTGCACCTTTGGCTAAATCGAATGCTCTGAATCCATTTTCGGGATCAAAATCAAAATTTGACATCTCTAAATAGCTCAAAATCATGTTTTAAATTTTGGGAACCTTTGGGGATTAGACGCTTGTGCAGTTAGCCTTCTGGTGTCATCTTCCTGCCAGACCCTCATCTTTGCATCATGTTCTCAAGATCTTTGCTATTTTCATCAAAGTCAACTCTAGTCAACTCTAGTCCACTCTGGTCAACCATGGTTAAACTTGGTCAACATGACCTCTGCTTTGCTCCAATTTGCTTCTGCAGCTTCTCAAATCTAGTCTAATTGCTTCTGCTCTACAACCTCTTGTTGTTAATCATCCCTCTTATGTCATCTTTTGATTTCGCTCCTAAGGGGGTAGGATGATTGCATCATTTGAATCTCGTCAAATCAATTCTTGAATTAGTCTGATCTAAATCATCAGTTCTCATTGCTAGGGGCATCTCGGTGCCTCACATCTTTCTATCTGGTCATTTATCTTTTAGGTATCTGAGCAATCTAACTCGGATCCTCGGGAATCAAGCTTCATTCTGGAGATGGTTCTTGAAATCTTTTAGGTATTGGGGCAATCTAACCCTAATTCTTGGGATTCAATCTTCGTTCTGGAGATGGCTCTCGAAATCTCTCTTAAACCGTTATCTGGGCAATCTAACCCAGGTCTCAGAGGGCTAAGCTTTGTATTGGGGCAATCTAACCCCGATTCTGGAGACAGTCCTAAATTTGCATCTGAATCTCATTCTGGGCATTGGGGCAACCTAACCCTAATTCTTGTCTTCTCTCAAGACCGTTGTCTTCACAATCTAACTTAGACTTCAGAAAATTCATGCTTTGATCTACTCGGTTTTCTTGGCAACCTAACCTAGACTCCTGAATTTCTTGTCATCTATCACTTCAGACTGTTCTTTGAATCAACACGCTGTTCACACATCAATTCAAAGAGGGGCAAATGTAATACCCTAAAATTGGCACCTATTAAATTCAATTAATTTCGGTGCATTTTCGACAATTTTACATCTTCAAAGTCCTAGTTCCCTAGGCAATTTTCTCTCTCCTACCTGACTTAATTTGACTTGATGTCAATTGCAAAGACCATAAATTGCATTAATCAAATATCAAAATTAATTCCTAAAGTCCTTGACTTTAATTAGCTAAATTACCCCTATGATAATTAATTTAATCCTAAGTCCTAAGTGCTTAGAATTAAATTAAATCCACCCCATTTGGCTAATTATCGATAAAAGGAATTAATAAATATTTAGTTAATTGAATGGACACCTCTTTATTTGAATTTAACAATTTGAATTACTCGAAAGGTCACCTCCCACATGTGGCAAATTCCATTCCTTTAATTAAATAAATCATGCTTTTTTGTCTCATATTGGGAATGAAGGGTCAGGAGTTTCAAATCAAGAAACTCTTCATTCCTCTTCTGGCTTTTCTATTTAATGGACCTCTTTTTCTCATTTGGGGGAGGCAATTTGTGAGAGCATCCTTACTATAGCATTTTTTAGTTTCATTTTACTTCAAAAAAAGCTTTTTCATTACATAATTAAGCTCATATTTCATTTTAGTATAATTGCATATCATATTAGATTAAATTTGCTTATTTGTTCTTAGAATAAAATCATCTTTATTTCAAGTGCTCTAAAATAAATCTGCATTTCATATTTATTTCAAAAGCATTTCTAGATTAATGGCATTCATCTTAGTTTAATTTCAGCTTTGCATATCATCATAGTTTTGAAAATCCTTCATTGTGGGATTGGTCTATGGTTGTTGGCTCTGGTTCTGAGAGTAATTATACACCCCATCCACATAGGAGGCAACAAATCAATTCAATCAATGTTGTGAGATGGACAATTCATGTTCATACTCACCATCTCATGATTGAGCAATGACTATGTTGCGTTTGTGCCTGATTTAGATGTCCACATTTAGACACACACACATGTCATATGAGAGACATTGGCTATCTTTCAATTCGTTCATTGTGGGATTGATTCATCTACTCCATTAGCTCCGGTTGGCCACATAAACACTAGTGACAACCCCATCTCACACACGGAGTCCCTCCAATGTTCACAAGCACACCGGACCAGAGTGTCCCTAAGGGTCACTAAGAAACATTGGGAAATGATCTTTCTTGGGTCATATCTCGGAGCTCGTGCAAGGTATCGACAAATTGTTAGGTGCTACAGGACCATGTTATAGAGGCCTACATTTATCTATCTTAGTTTTGGGATATTACCCTTCATTTTAATTTGACATCCCTATCTCAGTTTATGTCAAAAGTTGCAATGTTTCTCAATTGAAATGAGCAACATTGGCTATCTTTCAATCTATTTTCCATGGGACTGATTCATCTACTCCATTAGCTTAGGTTGTCTAGGTAAATTCTAGTGAAAACCCTATCTCACACATGGAGTCCCTCCAACATTCGCGAGCACACCAGATCAGGGTATCCCTAAGGGTCACTAAGCAACATTGGGAAATAATATTTCTTGGGGCATATCTTAGAACTCGTACGAGGTATCAAAAAATTGTCAGGTGCTATAGGACTATGTTATGGAGGCCTATAATTACCTATCTTAGTTTTGGGATATTCCCCTTCATTTTAATTTGACATCCCTATCTCATTTTATGTCAAAAGTTGTAATGTTGCTCAATTGAAATGAGCAACATTGGCTATCTTTCAATCTGTTCACCGTGGGACCGATTCATCTACTCAATTAGCTCTGGTTGGTCAAGTAAATGCTGGTGACAACCCTATCTCACACATAGAGTCCCTCCAACATTCATGAGCACACTAGACCAGAGTCTCTCTAAGGGTCACTAGGAAACATTGGGCAATGATATTTCTTGGGGCATATCTCAGAGCTCATGCAAGGCATCGATGAATCATCAGGTGCTACAAGACCATGTTATGGAGGCCTACATTTATCTATTTCAATTTTGGGAGATTACACTTCATTTTAGTTTGACATCCCTATCTCGGTTGATGTCAAAAGTTGCAATGTTGTTCAATTGAAATGAGCAACATTGGCTATCTTTCAATCCATTCTCCATGGGACCAATTCATCTGCTCCATTAGCTTTGGTTGGTTGGGTAAATGCTAGTGAAAACTCATTCTCTCACATAGAGTCCCTCCAACATTCACGAGCACACCCAACCACGGTGTCCCTAAGGGTCACTAAGAAACATTGGGCAACAATATCTCTTGGGGAATATCTCAGAGCTCGTGTGAGGTATCAACAAATTGTCAGGTGATACAAGACTGTGTTATGGAGGCCTACATATATCTATCTTAGTTTTGGGAGATTACCCTTCATTTTAATTTGATATCCCTATCTTGGTTTATGTCAAAAGTTGCAATGTTGCTCAATTGAAATGAGCAACATTGGTTATCTTTCAATCTGTTCGCCGTGGGACCGATTCGTCTACTCCATTAGCTTCAGTTGGTCAAGTAAACACTTGTGACAAAACTTGAGACTTGTAATCTATAAATGAATTATATTTATGAGTATGCATTGTCTTATGTTATATTTCTTCTACATTGTTATTGATTTTAACTCTTAAGAAAAAAAAAATTCTTTAAACTTAGTAACATGTTTTAGGTTAATTTCTCTTAGGTTCCTTGGTGGGGTGTTACACGATGTAGAAACTTCATATCCTTCAACATGAAGATAATTATATAACCATATTGTATCTGTGGAAGGGACAATACATAGCCACTTAAGGAGGTAGTGTATATTGCACCCAATTTCATCCCAGTTGGCTTCAAACACCTCCCTATCTTTGAAGACTAGAAATGGACTCCTTACAACGTTTTCATCTTCTTCCAGACTACCTACGATGGTAACCATGTAGTATTCATGATATGGGATTTCAAGACGCTTATTAATACTATAAATTGTTTGCTCTAGCCACCCAGAATCACATTCACAAAGACTGCATTACAAAGGGAGATGATTTCCTGTGTAGGAATTTTGGCCCACATCATACATGAGATAAAGAAACCTACAATATCACCATTCATCCTATAAGTATATTCATAATTGAAATTCTTTTCTCCCAACACCAATTATATCACTCACCTAGACATATCATCCAGATGTTTAAGAATTCTATTCCACCTCTCTGGTTTGATACTACCCCTAAAGGCCATTAACCTATCCTTGGAGGTATGAAACAAATGAATGTTGGTCTCCATAAAGTTTTCACAAACACTAAAAGATAAACCAGATGGTAAACCTACATGATTACAAACACTCTCACAACAAGCATATTCCTACTAAACAAGGCAAGAGATTAAAAGGCAAAAAGAAGGATCTAGAAACCTTAGGAGGCTATTTGAGGCAACAAGCAACTTGTGATGATCAAATTAAGCGGAGGATATGATACAAAGTTGGTGCCTGAACTTAGGGTGAAGGGTAAATAATGAAGATGCATACAAAGAGTAACCTATTAATGATGGATAAAAAGGCCATAACCGTTCTAAGTAATTGTAATGATTAAAAGACAAGACATGGATTAAAGTGTGGAACTAACATAAATGTGGAGAATGGATTTAATTGTAATGATAATAATGTAATTACTCACCCTAGGGATGAGATATAGACAAATATATACACCAGATAAAATGAAATCTTCATCTCAATAGTAATAGATGTTGACCTTAAAAATGTAAATATTAGTAGCATAAATTCATTTTATAATTAATATGTATCTTTTCATTTGAATGAAGTAGGATGGTTGAGGAAAAAAAAACATTTATCGGATATTTATATTATATGTATATGTATATGTAATAAGAATAATTAAAATTATTTGAAGTTTCTTGATTTCTTTATATTTAGTGTGATAACTACAAAATATATCTATACTTTACATAAATTCTTCTATATAGAATTTGATAAGAATAGAATTTAGCATTATGGGAGATAAATAAGTACACCATTCAAGGATAACTTAACCATGTTTAGATGAGAAAATTATTAACTACTTGATTTATCCACAAATAAACCATCAACACCCATATTTACAAGTTCATTGGCTAACTTGTTACCCTTTGTGTATATATATATATATATATATATATATATATATATATATATATATATATATCTATATATATATATATATAGTTGATCTTTGTATGGCTAAAATGGTCAAGAATCCCAATGTCCCTTTCAAGGTAGGTATTTAACTTCTAATTCGGGGTACCACCTATTTTGAGAGCATTAATGATAATTTGTGAATGTCCTTCTATTTCTAATTGTTGAATACCTAGTTCCTTGCAAAGGAGTATGCCCTCCACTAGAGCTTCTAGTTCTACCAAATTATTAGTAGTATGTCCAATAGGTTTGGCTAGTCTCCCACACAAGCTACCATCCCACTTATGAATTACACAACCAATTCCAGCTATTCTAGGATTACCTCGTGAAGCACCATCAAAATTAAGTTTGTTCCAACCATATTGTTGTGCATTCCATTTGCATGTGTCTCTTTCCTTTTTAGTTTCCTTCTCACCCTTAACATATCGAGGGGGGATAATTACCCCAAACCATTCCTTTCATATGATATTGTCCCAATATGTGAATGTACCTTCTACATGGTTCATGTTCCTTGATCTTTATTGACCATTTCCACAATACAAGCTTCAATTTTATTTCTAAAACACTTCCTCTTCATCTTTTTCCCTTGGAATATCCTCCTATTCTATTCTTTCCATAATTCCCATATGAGTACAGAAGGGGCAATCTTCCAAAGGATGTGATATAAGATCTTCTTATGGATAATAGGCCATGACCTTAAATGGTCAACCAAGTTATTGGCCAAAGATGATTTCCAATGTAACTTACTACACAACCATTGCCAACATTTCAAAGCATAAGGGAAATTTAATAGTATATGATCTAATGAATCTTCTTGGTGTTCACATAAAGCACATCTAGAAGGACCTTCGAGGCCAATTTTTCTAAACCCTTCAGCTGTTAAAATCCTTTTTTGTGAAGCAACCCATAAGAACATGTCTGCTTTAGGTAGGCATACTTTATCCCAACATTAATTCAGGGGAAGCATCACTTCCCGCCATTGTTGAGCTTTAATTAAAGAGTTGTATCCATCTTTGATCTTATAAAATATAGAATTAGATCCTGTCCAAATTCATTTATCTAATCTATTTTTAATGATAATTTTCCTAGAATTTAGTATTTCATTCAATTTTGCTTTTTCATTTACTATTAGAGGTGTACCTTCTAGGGATTTCCAATTCTACCCTAAATTGGGGTCTCCTATCATAATCTCTATATAATATTTTGAATTCCTCCCCCAATGATTGGATAGGACTTCTTTAGTCCCAGGAGTTATAATCCTATCCAGTGAGGCATATCGTCTCCATGAATCTTCCCAAAAAATAGATGATTCCCTTGATCCTATATCCCAAGTAAGTCTTTCTCTGATGATCTCTCTACAGTCTAGGATAAATTTCCAAGCTCTAGATCCTCTTGGTGGGTTACTGGTTTTGAAGATGCTAATGGGGTCAGTGGCTTGAATTTTTTTTTTTTGAGGATTTTAACCCATTTTCTATTAGGGTCTTGATATATTTTCCAAATAAGCTTTGCCCCAAATGCCATGTTCTACCATTTTATATTATTAATTCCAAGTCCCTTGACTCTGATAGGTCTACATAGCTTATCCTATTTGATTAACACCATCTTCTTATTTTCAAAAACCCCTTGCTAAAAGAAGGTTCTCAACTTATTTTCCAATTTATCCTTAGCACCCTGGGTTAGGGGTAAACAAGACATTTGATAAGTGGGAATTGCTAAAAGGACTGATTTAAGCATAGTTGTCGTGCCTATATTTGATAACCATTTACCTTTCCAATTTTTCATTTTTTGCTCCATTTTCTTAGTTAACGGGTCACATAGTTTGTCGATTCTACTGCCTCTATCCAGGGGCATTCCTAAATATCTACAAGGGAATTCTCCTTTCTTGAAACCAATGATTTGACAAATTCATCTTCAAGACTAGTGGTAGTATTGAGAAAGAAAATATCAGATTTATTGGCATTAACCCTTCGACCTGATGCTCTCATATATAAATTTAGTATTTCCTTATAGTTTTTAGCTTCTAAGTTTGCACTCTTACTAGGTAATAAGGTTTCATCAACAAATTGCTGATGTGTAATATTAGATACCTCTTCTATAACTTTAATACCAGAGATCAAACCTTGCTGATTTGCTTTCATAATTATCCTTACAAAATCTTCAACTATTATTATAAAGAGGAAGGGGGGTATAGGATCCCCCTTTCCTAGTCCCCTAGATATATAAAAAAGTCTTTCAATGTGCCATTGAGTAATAAAGAAATTTTGAGAGTAGATATACAGTTAAAGATAAGATGAATCCATTATTTTGAAAATCTAAATACTTTGAGATATTTAAAAAGGAATGTTCAGTCTACTTTATCATAAGCCTTTTGAATATATAATTTTACAAGCATATTGGGTTCCTTATTCTATTGAACCGAGTGAATAATTTCCTGTACTATAATGATACCATCGAAGATTGATCTCCCTGGAACAAATCTTGTTTGTTCTTCAGAGATAATTTATGGTAAAAATTGCTTAAGTGTATTGGAAAGGGCTTTGGATAAGATCTTATAAATTGAATTGCACAAAGCGATAGGTCTGAAATCTCCTAGTTCCTCTGAATTAGATTTTTTTGGTATAAGAGACAAAAAAGTATTATTAATTTCCTAGAGTAATCTTCCTGATTTCCAAGTATATTCAATTGCTTCCCACAACTAAGTCCGTAAGAAATGCCAACATTTTTGGAAAAATGCAACCTAAAAACCATCAGGGCCAGGTGCTTTATCAGGGTGTAATTGGAAGAGAGTTGTTCTAATTTCCTTTATGAAAAAAGCACTGTTAATATATTCTTATAGTTGTTGTTGAGCACTCAAATAAGATAATTCCTTATTATTAAGAGTGTCTTGATAAAATTTGACAAATTGCTTAGCTAAATCTTGGAGATTTTCAACAATTTCTCGTCTTTCATTTTTTAATTGTTTAAAACCTATTTACACTTCCCCTATACTTTGTGCTCTTGTGAAAGAACTTGGTATTTCTATCTCCTTCAGATATCCAAGTCTCTCTGGAATTTTGTTTCCAGTAATCTCCTCTTCAAATAGGAGATCCGCATATTGCTGAAGAAAATCCTTTTCCTTTAACTATCTATCATTTTCCATTTCAACTCTTATAACCTCCTCATTTAGCTCTTAAATATTCTTTTCCACCTCAATTTTCTCCGTAAAGATACTTTTTAAAGTGTTCTTTATTCCAATTTAGAATTTTAATTTTTAGGGCCTTCAATTTTGATAGAAAACATAACATCTTTGATCCTCAAAATTTTATTCCTTCCACCATTCTTCTACTAGGTTTAGGAATTTTCTTATCTTGATTCCACATATTTTCAAATTTGAAAGGATTCTTAAAGGGTTTTCTTTCTTCAAGGATATCTAATCTGACTGGAAAATGAATAGATCCAGAGGTAGAAATGATATAGGTTGAAAGTATGTTATTGAATGTGCCAAGGTCCCCTAAGAACATAAATTTGTCCAATATTTTTTCTATATTACAAAATCTTGCTCTCCTATTATTCCAGGTGTATATACCATTATTCATTTTTATGTCTATAATGCTATTGATAGTTATCCATTCTCTAAAGTCTTTTCTTCATCTATGGATTCCTCTACTATTCTCTCAATTATTGTCTCCAGTATCTCATAAAAATATATTTTCAACACCCACAAGAATATCCTTTTCACTATTTCCTACTTCCTTTAGGATTTCCTTACTTTCAAATTCTTCCAAAATTTGGGGCCTCAACCACTGATTACCTTCCTTTGTGATGTTTGAATTAATCATTGGAAGAATATCCTTCCTTTTCATAGTCTTGATTGATTTTCCAATGTTCTCCTTATCAGATAATACATCGTTATCTTCTTCTACGATTTCTCCATCCTCTACTTCCAAGTCTACCAGAGGATTCTCCATAGAGGGTGAGGATGAATAGGTTTGGGTTGCCAAATTGACTTTTTCATCTAAAAGGGGAGAATCTTTGTTACCATTTTGGCTGAGGTCATTCCTTGCTAATGCATAGGTTTCCTTTAGAGAGGGATTGACATAGGCTTGAGGGGGGCTAGAATGGGATCTATCTATTTGACTAATAATAAATCCTCCTTTCTCCTTATTAAGATTAATTTGAATATCTACTAGATCCTCCTACTAAGGCATAGTAATTTTAGGTAGGTTGAAAGGTTTTGAATTCATAGGATGTGGTAGACTAGTTTCTCTATATGAGACTATGTTATAAAAAAATGGGTCCATTATACAATTCAGGATTAAGAAGGTAGAGACATTGATTGGTAATTAACTTAATTGGGTTAATAGTCTGTGTATTTAACTCCATATTGACTAATATTTTCACCATGGATGAGCACACAAAATCTTCTTCCATACCTATGAATCCACCTAACATATCCCCAATTTTCATCAAAATTTTAATATGAAGTAATTCTATAGGCAAATTGTGTATAATAACCCACCTAGGGGGCTTTGACTGAGTTAAAAATTTTAGGTTCAAAATTCAGTTTCCATTCTAGAAATTTAAGATTATATCCTTTATAAAAAATCAGTTCTCCAAATAACAAATCTTCTCTAAGTGAAGTGTCTTTGCAATCCATAAACAAAAAAATTTCAGTTAGGTTTGTAATACTTACCTAGCCCTCGAGCAAATCCTTTAACCATCTGACAATATCATCGACATGAAGGCTTCCGACCCACACCATTTTGCAAATAGACCATGGGTTTTACAATATTCCAATAAGCCTTCCATGTAAATACTAATTACCACAACTGTCGTGACCTTTTCTTCCTTGGCAGGGCATATAACTCCTTCATGAACAATGTTGTCTGATGGGTGCAGGGGATGATTAGGGCTTCTATTTTTTTGCAAAATTTTCTTTTTGGAATCATGCTTGATTTCCCTTGAAAGCTTATCATGTGGTCATGAGGGCGTAGCATTCATAAAATCAGGAAGGGCCCTAGGGCATAATTCAGATTTTAGAGATTGTGGCTTAATGTTAGAGCTTCTTCCTAAAGGTAACCAATTTGCACTAGTAATTGCATTCTTTTCTATGCCATTTTTAGACTATGAAACCTAATCTTTCTGAGTTCTTTTTTCTTTCCTTCTTATGGTTTTCCAACTGCTCTTTCTGATTTCTACCCCATTTTCCTTATTGAAAATAGATCTAGGGCTTCTTTGCCCCCTTTCTAGTTAGCAAGCTCCATTCACAGTTGTGGAGCTATAAATCCCGACCTTTTGATATGATGAATTCTTGGATGAATGGTTCTTTGAAGCCCTAAGTCTATAAAATGTAGAATAACCTTTGTTGTTGAAGGAGGGAGCACCAAAAACAAGGAACTGATTGCCTACTCTATTTTTAAGATTATAGTTGGATTCAAGTTGCCTCCTCAATTGTCCTTGTTCTCCAACTACATATGTGGAGTCATCATTTTTTGTATTTTGGAGGATGAAAGCCCTCTTTTTGATAGTTGTACAAAGGGATTCTTGGAACCCTAGATCTGTGTATTGCAGGAGGGCCTCCAATACTCTAAGGAAGGGCATCAACATCTTTTTTTAGAATTGCAAACCTATTCCCTTGGCGCAGGGGAGGCCTGCCATTGATATTAATTTTACCGATATTATTTATTTTTTGAACCTAAGTGAACTTTCACATATTTGTAGAGCGATCCATTTTCCACAAGTTGTAATACTAAATATTTTATATTATTTTAACAAATTATTTAAAATTCATATAATGAAATGAACAATTAAATATGAATAATTATTTTGTATATTAAAATCTAGAAAAATATTATAATTTTTTAAAGAATCAAACATGTTAGCAAGATAATAAGAAATATGTGTGCATATGTAAGATGTCAACCCAAAATGACCACTTTTTGACTTGTATGCATAGGAAATTCCACATCCTTCATTAGAACTGTAGACACCTAAAAATCCATTGGTAAATAAAAGTTTTTTTATTTTTCCAAAATCCCTGATGACATCATCATTTGTTAATTATTTATTCATTTAATTTATTATTATGCCATTAAATCCCCCTATCTTAATTAAAAACATTTAATTAAGGAATCCCTTCTAGAAATGTTTAAATCTAATGTAAACATCATTTCCTCGAATATTTATTAATTATTTAATAAATTGACCAAATCCCTTAAATTAATGAAATATTTATTTAAATCCCTCAAAACCCTAGAATCTTCTAGACTTTCCTAGACTTTCCTAATCTTTCCTAAACTTCCCTAAACCTTTTCTAAACCTATCTAGAAGGTGTTTCCTAACCTTCTTGGTCTAAACCCTCACTCCTTGACTTTTGGTCAAACCCTCTCATTAATGACTCCTTACACTCTTTAAAGCCTCTTACAACCTCATAAAGAGACCCATGTCTTCTCTTCCACCCTTGTTACCCTTGCACACTTCCCTAGTTTTTCTCACACATGTGTGAGCAACCTTAACCAAGGTTAATCTAACCTTACCCCAAACCTTACCTCAGACTCTACCCCAAACCCTGACTCTGACCCTTACTCTCCTTCCTAACCTAATCCCTTAGCAAAATACTATAAATAGTCTCTCTTCCAAGATAAAATCAATTATCTTAGTTCTTTATCTTCATGCATTGTTATCATGCTCATTTACTTCTAGACTTAAGCATAATCAATCCTAATTGTTAGATTTTAGTTATCTTTCAAGCTTTCATAGCACATCTTAGCTTAGAATAATGGATCAAACATAGTTTAATTAATTTTATTGCATTTATTTTCATCATTCCACACTTCATTTGGACTAAAATCAATCTAGCTTAAGCATTCTTGCATCAAATCTGCATTTCTAGCTCTATTAGGCTCCTTGAGGCTCTAGGGGCAAAACAAGTGTTCTATACCCGATTTTGTGCCACTATGGGGTCCTTATGGTCCCTAATCCATTAAAATCCCTCCTAATAATCATTAGGGACAAGCTCCAAGTGTTTTGAGAGCACACCCACATCCCTAATGCGAGAGCAAATCAAACGGTGATAGGGTGCTCTCGTTTTAGCTCTATCTGAATGACTTAGAAAATAGATTTCTCTATATGTTAGGAATATGCTCTTAGAATAATGTTTTAATGTCTATGCTTGTTCTGAATAGGTTATGTTTTCTCTGATCACATTTTGGCACGCCCGGTGGGACTCTAGAAGCCTCAAAACTGACTTGTTTTAGGGTTTTTTGGCCAAAAAACTCATTTGTAATGCCTCCCAGATGGATTTTTTTACAATTTCATATGAATATTGATAATTTTTTAGCAATTTTCGTATGAGGAGTTCCCATATGTCTTATGGGAAAATGTAATTGTCATTTGGGCAAGTTTCATGCATTTTTAGGCTATTTTTTGCACTTTTTGGCTCAAAAATTGCATGGGAAGCATGAAATTGTTGTATGGGATTTTCAAGTGTCATATGACACTGTAATTTGAAGAAATTACTAGCCCAAAAAGTAATATGGCAGGCAGGGAGCTTATTTGAGCTCCTAAACTTGGTTTTTTCTCACTTTTTGGGCCTGTTTGGGGATCTTAGTGACCCTAGGCTTCAACCTTGTAATTTATAACATAAAAATATTTCAGGTACTTCATGGAGGATAATTTTTCACCAAATCACTAATCCCTTAAGGATCACTAACTTTATTTAATGATTAGGAACCAAAAACACTTCATTTTCAGGCTTAAAATGAACTTCTTGTCATTTCTGAGAGCCCTTAAGGGACTAATCTGCAAATCTTTCCTATTCTTTCCTATTTTGTTCCTAATCAATACTAAAAATTCCTATTTGGTCTAAAATAAATCAAAATCATCTCTAATGACTTTCATTTGGCTAAAAAGAACCTCATTCATGCAAATCTAGGGTTATAAGGGTCATTTATGCAAGCTAGGAACACTTCAAACTTTGAGTGCTTAAAAAGAACCAAAAATTTGCATTGTCATTTCTATTTGGTTCCTAAATAAATCATAATTCATGTTAAGTTTTCTCAAATCAATCTTGAAACAATGGTGCTTAAAGTGGACTTCATTTGCATTGTCTTAAGTGTTTCAAACCTCATGCAAACAAGGAACAAAATCTACAAATCTTTCCTAATCTTTCCTATTTGGTTCCTAAAGAGTCCTAATCTTTCCTAAAAGTTCCTAAATAATTCATAAATCTTTTATCTTGGTGAACACTAATGTCTTGATGAAAAATCTTGAATGTTTTCTAATTTTCATGCACCAAATCAATCTAGGAACACCTCTTTTGGGCATAAAATTGAAATCTAAAGCACACAAATCTTGAATGCCTCTAAAGAAATAAAAGTTAAAACCAAAGACTCATGTTTCTCTGCATCAAAAAACACAAATCTTGAATTTCCTAGATTTCAAGAAAAGCATTTTATTCTCTTTCATTCCAAAAGCTCAAAATTGGGATCCTAAAAGCAACACTCAATTTTGAATGCAAAGGGTAAATTTTTTGCATAATCTTTCAAAATATTTCAAAGAAATGAACAAATCAAGAACTTAATCACATGTGTTTTCAAGCATTCCTTTCAAAACACTTAAAAATCAATTTGGGAAAGAACTCTCTTCATGGTGTGCTTTCTAGGAGTCTTCCATTCTGCAAATCCTTGTTAGCTAAGTGACGTAAAACACTTGAACTCGGACAAGTTCATTTTTTTTTACTTCTAGTGAAGCCTGTCTAGAGAGAAAAGCTCTTCCTCTTTGGAGAATGACTTCAAGCTAGTACTTCCTTGGTCGGTATAGAAATAAAGTGTTGAGAAAACTCTCGCTTCATCCCCTCAAGCTTAGGCGATGCGTGTTGATGGTAGCCCGAGGTAGGTGAATATCCCTACTATTTTGGCATGGTCAACTAGGCTCTTAAGTGAGTCACACATGTACAAACTGATTGGGAGGACTCCATAGACCAAATCAGATACCTATTAATCAGAGGCTTCCCGATCTACTCCTAAAGGTATCAAAATATTTGTGCAAGGACCAATCCAAGTGGTTTCCCGGATCACCTTAAGATACTCACCATCTCTATTCCTTTTGGGGATATCAAGCTATGGGAAAAGATTTTGATACTAGCCTATCTTCTAGGTAGTTCTTGATTGATGTGTTTTTCAAAGTTTCAAACTTAGTGCAAAACATCTATTGAAACATACACAAACAAATAATTCTACACACAAATCTTTTTCCATATCAATCCAAATCCTCCAAAATCCAAAAGTCATCCAAGCTTGCAGAATATTTTCATCCTAGTCTCCAAATCATGGTCTTCCAGTCATCTTGCATCCAGTCTTGCCTTTTCCTATGTTAGCAAAGCCATCTTGGTCATTCCCCATCCCCTGTCTGTCTTCCTCTAGAATCATTGTTTCCTCCTATCTTGAGGCAAATCCAATCCTAGTCTGACCTTATCAGTCATCCATCTAAAGCCTTAGCCTTCCAATCCATCTTCATCCTTCATCCCTATCCAACTCATCCGCAAGTCAACATGTCTCAACTCTGATATGATGAGTTTGGTTGTCACTTCTTTTCCCCCATTTTATCTTATCCCAATGATGATGAGAGTCTTGTCGATCATGACGAGTATTTTGAAAACCTTAGTAAGATTTCTCCAAACATCCCCCAACATCCTATTATTCCTCCAAACTATCCTATCATGCCTTCATGCATATCCACTAGCACTCCCCATCATGCCTTTGACAAGGGAAATCCACTATCCTATTCATCCACACCTTCTTCCTATCTTGAGCCCACATATCCTCTGTATGCATCCTTCTATGGTTGTATCCCAATCACCATCTTTCCATAGAAACACTCCAAGCTACATCCCTTATCCAAATCCTCCATCTCCTTATCCTCCAACCCACTTTCAAATAAAAAATCCCAGTCTTCCAATCCATTATCCTAATCTTCCATCCTATCTTGATCAACCATCAACTATATCCTATCTCAATCCAACATCTTCAATTCTCACCTACATTTCCACAAATCCCCTTCCACAAGAAGAATGAATCCCTCAATCCGCTTCATATCCTATACCTCGATCCATCATCCCTACCCCATCAGTTAGCCAAACTAGTTCACAAGATTACTCTAAACCTACCTTTGTGAACTATCTAGTCATGCCATCCTCCAATTCCTCTTCGGCACCACCATCCCCTCAAGCATGTTCACAATCTTCCACCCCACATTCATGTGAGGACTATCCTAGCTCTCCATCTCCTACACATTCCAATCCTTCACCTCAAGATCCATCACAAAAGTCTCCAAGGAGTTTCACAAGGAAGCCAGCAAAAAATCCCACTCCTAAAGCTGAAGAGTCATGCCATATGAATCCTTCATATGAAGCCATCAGTGATGATACCCATCCATCTCCTACATTCATTATTCTTCCTCCATCACCCCCATCCATTATCCTTCTTCCATATATCCCACTTATTGATCCTCTTCCATCTACTAGCATCATTGAGTAATTCCCATGCATTGAATCCATCCAATCTCCCTCCACTTCTCCTCCTCCTAGCATTATCCAAGCCACATCTAATGAGCCTCATAAGTTCACCCTTCTTCCTGCCATCATAGGTGAAAAATCTCCCACCCTTTCATCCATACCATCTGAAGAGTTCTCCCTTCTTCCTTCCATCACAATCGTAGAATCTCCCATCCTTTCATCCATACCATCTGAAGATTTCTTCCTTCTTCCATCCATCACAATTATAGAATCTCCCAGACTTCCATCCACTCCATCTGAAGAGTCCATCCATACATCCCCCATAATTCTATCTACACCAATTCAATCTAATCCAGATCTTGTCCAAAATCATGTTGAAGTATCCATAGATGAAAATCAAGATCCAATCCCTTCACTTCCTCTATTGCATGATCTATTGCTTCCATCACCCCCAATCCAAGATCCTACAATCCCAATTCCTCCAATCCAAGATCCTACTATCCCAATTCCTTCAATCCCATCTGAAGATCCATTGCTATATCCCAAACCCAGTCAAGATCCCATCACCCCATCCTCTACACTTGAGGACCCTCCAATCCAACCTTTCCCACTACCACCACTCTATCCTCTTGGTCCACTTACATTTGTCAATGGCAGTCCACTTGAAGTAGAAGAAATTAGTTTCATATCTTCCACTATGGAACCTGAAACTGGATGTTTATCTTATTTCCCAAGTTAGAAATATCCTTGTTTGGATAAAATGCTCAAGAAATAGAATTATCAAGGCAAAGGCCTATGCATACATGAACAAGGAACTTTGGAGCCCATATAGGATAATAAGCATCCAAAATCATGTGGTATTGGTCACACATCCGAAGAAGGCTATTCCTCCAAAAATGTTGGTACAACTAAAGAAAAATTAAAACATCCTTTCAAAAACACCATTGCATCTTCCCATCATCCCTTCAAAGCATATAGTTTCATTCCTCCTCCTCCATCATTGCAACCTAGAACAACCTATCACATTCCTCTTTCATCCTCCAAATCTAGTTTGGGTCCCTATGTCCCAAAATCTGCCATCACATACCCTCTACATACCAAATCCATTTTGGGGCCTTACATCCCAAAATATCATCCCCCATCTTATCCTACTCAATCTTTTATCCACCATAAAAATCTCATTCCATACACTCCTAGTTAGGATCAACAAAGGCACATTCCCACATCTCCTCTCTACCAATCTCCATCCACATTTCCTCGATCCCACACATCTCCTCATATTTCTTCCAATGCTTCTCACAATTTGGATGCCATATCAAAAATGCATAAAGGGAAATATCCACAAAAATCTAAAGATTGCCATGTCCACTCTAAACGACATGCTCAAGAAAAGAAAAATCTAATCAAGCAATATGATGCATCCCAATGGCCACAAAGGCCCACCAAAGAAAAATTGAAATCCAATACATCCCAATGGCCACAAAGGCCCATCAAAGAAAAAGATAAATACAAAGCATCCCAATGGCCACAAAGGCCCACCAAAGCTAAAACAAAGACCGTGGATCCCAAAGCAAAAAGATGCAATGCATCTAAAAGAAATATCCACAATAGCATCCGAAGTTGCAAATCCATCAGCTACTCATTCCTCTTCTCCATCCCCAAAATCCATCTTGGATCCTTATGTCCCAAGATCTCCTAGCACAAATCCTCCATCCTATTTGCATCTATCTTCCGAATCCCATCCTCTTCATCTGCCTTTCATGCAACATGTGCCAATGTTGGTCCGGACAACATCTCCCTATCATGATTACTTTCTATCATTCCATCAAAACACTTTCTACCACCATATCTCCCATCTACCCCATCCCATCTATGTCTTTGCATAATTCCTCCATCCTAACAAAGTTGTACCAATATCCAAACAAATTAGAAAGTCAGCAACAAATCAAAAGATCGACAAAATTCAACAACAGAATCAGAAAATCCATAAAAATTGGAAAAATCAAGAAAAATATCAAAAAAGAAAAAGAAAAGAGAAAAAAATCCGTCCGATGGTGAAAACTTGGCAATTCAAGCACCTTGGACAAGTACCATGATGAAAACCTAGAAAATAGGCATCATGCGTAATCCTCTAGTTCCTTTCTCCAAATGGGGGCAATTCCCTTCTATCAAATCTTATCCAGCATCTTCTCCATCCCATTTGTCTCTCACCTCTGTCATCCTCCTTTGGATCTTGATAACAAAATAAAGACCACCAGGTACACATGATTTTGGGCACCATTCAACATCCATATTCCTATCACATCTATCAGAAACCTATCCTCTATCCAATCCATACTATTGGCAAGTTGTCTATACTAAAGTATATGACTAGATATAGTGTTGTCATTATGGTAACAAAATCATATAGCAGTTTGGAGTTAGCACACTTAGTGTAAAGATCGGAATTAGTTAAGTGTTGAAGACTGGACAGTATACAGAGTTCCAGTAGCTCAAAGCATTAGCGCACATGTGTACAGATTAATTATGGTATGCGCCTTGGAAGTTAAGGTTGTTATACTATACTTATGCTTAGTCTATGAGTGCATAAGTAGATATGCAAAGATGTGAAAGTTACAGTTAGTTGAAGTTGCACAGCCAGTGTGTGCCAACAGCGAACAGAGCATAGAGCTGACAGTTAGCTTTTTGGTTTGCGATTATAATTTAATGTTGTAAAGGCTATGTGCCCATTGTATTTAGGTTGCCGACATATGTACATGTATAATTGTAAGCACGCTTAAGCCAATTCATTTGGAAGTGTTGTTTGTAATTAGTTATAGGGCTGACCTAATTGTTTTGTTTGTATAAGTGCATAAATATAAGGTGCGCCCATTGTATTCAGTATGCAAGTAGAAATATGATTGTGAGAAGCATAGCAGAGGTATGAAAAGTAAGCATAAGATGTATTAGAGCTTTGCTAGACATCAAAGCATCAGTGCACCAAAGGAACTGATTTGACAGTCACAATGATAGTTCACCAACAGATATAGTGTGAATCTGAATTCAGAAGGTTGTAGCCTTCACCATTTGAGCAGTGAGCTCTAGGATAGTGAGTCCACTCCCCTAAAAGGGATCATTGTAAAAGACTCCTAACAGGGTCTGACCCTTAACAAGGTCTACTGTACTTAAAGCATTGTAAAGCTACTCCTAACAGGGTAAAGGATCTTCTAACAAGGATCAAAAAACACTAGTGCAGATTATTAGTGGGTATCAAGTCCCACTGGGGTTTTTACCTATTTGGGTTTCCCTGTAACCATATTGGTGTCATGTGTTGATTTCATGTTTCATGTTTATGTGAATGTTTAATTCAGTTCTTAAGCATTTATGTTCAGCGTAAAGATTAAAGTAAAAAGTTAAAATACAGTGAACACTGATTCACCCCCCCCCCCCCTCTCAGTGTTCCCATTCCTAACAATTGGTATCAGAGCTCTGGTCCTCAGCAAAGAAGTTTAACCACTTGAGGAGATCATGGACAAAGTAGATATGAAACATCTGAAAAAAAACCTTGAAGTCGCTCTTGAAGACCTGGACAATTTAGAAAGAGAAATTGAAGAACTAAAAGAAAAAGTTGGTGATGCTCAATTAGTTATAAAAAGACTAAGAAAGGATTTGAAAGGATGCTCTAATAGTGAACTTGAAGAAAAAGTCAAGAAGTTGACTAAAGAAAATGCATCCTTATTAAGTCAGCTTTTAGAATTTGATGACAAACTGATGAACAATCAAGATATCTACAATGAACAAATCAAGGAGAACCTTCAACTCAATGAAGAACTAAGGGAAGTTAACTTAGAAATCTTGGAGCTAAATAATATCAAAGAGAGCTTGGAATCTGAATTGAAGAAGTTAAAAGATCATATTGAAAAATTACACACTAGTGCTGAGTTGGTAGAATCTTAGTTGTATGCAAGAAGAATCAAAAGAGACACTAGCTGCATTGGATACAATGAAGCACAAAATCAGATTGACAATATGCGAGCAAGAAAGGATTCACAAAAGAACTCTACTGATGGTGAGAATACTAAAGATCAAACCAAAGACAATGGTGGTCCTCCTAAGAATGAGCACAAGCAAGTAGAACACACTTTTTTTGCTTGTAACAAGCATGGACACATTGCAAGAAACTGTACAAAGGTAAGACCTTTCGATGGCTATTGTTATTCATGCAATAGATTTGGTGATAAAGCTATGAATTTCAAGACTAGTAAGAAGAACAGGACTCAACAAGATCAAAGAATCAGAATCAGACAAATGTTAGAAGTTCTTAGAATGTTACATGTCAGATATGTAACTATAATGGTCACTTAGCCAGAACATGCAGAATGGTGACTCATTTCAATGCACCAAGGAATAATAGACCTCTGGTCATTTGTCACTCTTGTAACAAGGCTGGACATATCTCAAGGTTCTATAGATCAAGGACGCAAGGTCAAGAAAGCCCTAAAAAAACCAAAGAACCAGTTTTGGATCCTGAATCAGAAGTCAAGTTTGTGAAATCCACAGAGGATGAAAACTTGATTTGGTTAGAAGGAAAGAAGGAAAAAGCTAATGAGAATGTATTGGATGCATCCCAAGTGGACGCACCCTCTACATCTGCATGAATGGCCCTCAGGGTCATAAGGGGAGCTAATTTAGCTCTAGACCCCTGCGTGGCTAGTATACTAATCCTCAGAGTATGTGCCTTTGGACTTAAGCTTTTGGAGTGTATAGAAATCTTCGTGCAAGAGTTCACATGTTGATTGTTAGTGGAGATCAAGTTTGAAATTTTGAAGTGACAACCTGGTTTACGCGACGTGCATTAATGGTAGATTTTTCACTTTAAAGTACACATAAGTCATTTGATTGCCCATTGCATTAAAATTAAGAGTGATAGAGAGCAGAAGGAGCCTTGGAAGTTGTTGTGAAGTCTTGGAGATTTAATCTATCAGAGATTTTCTGCAGTTATCAATGCATTTGATCGGTTGCAGTAACCCTAGCTCATTGCACCGATTCAGAAGCCATCAAATCATCTCTAAGTTCAGTTGGAAAGTGATTAACAAGTAAGTCATGGCCATTCCCATAGTTTTTGATGTTGCTAAAAAGAAGAGATACATTTTCAAAAGGCACCCATTTAAATCAACCCTAGATGATTTAGAGGGAGCTTTCTCCCGCATGTCGATGGGCGTCATGCATGTAGAAGACACAAGGGCTTACATCTATTGTAAGAAGGAACCTGTTGGACTAGATAGGTTAAGGGCGCACATGGACACAATGTTGAAACCAAACAAAACATTCATGGATGAATACACCAAATGGAATGATCACCCCATTTTTGAATATGCCACGACATATGAATTCTATGAGACTGAATGGATAAAGATCTTATTGAGAAGAATCCATGATGATTTGTTTTGGATTGGAGATGTTCCAGTTAGAATCACAAATGACCTAATTCATGAGATGACATGGCTTTCTAGGATAGGCGTCATCCTTCTAGTGGGCAAGGATGTCAGAAAGATTGTTGAACAAGTATGTAAATCAAGAAGTGATAGGCGTGGCATGACTATTGAGCCTATAGATCAAGAAAACATCAAATTGATGTCAATGATACTAGGTTACAAGTTTCATCACACCAGTAGGGTGAATAGTGTGTCTGCGGGCACTATTC
Source organism: Chamaecyparis obtusa (assembly GCA_027943335.1). Classification (NCBI taxonomy): domain Eukaryota; kingdom Viridiplantae; phylum Streptophyta; class Pinopsida; order Cupressales; family Cupressaceae; genus Chamaecyparis; species Chamaecyparis obtusa. The sequence goes on from BSBK01001997.1 coordinate 1,156,700, forward strand.
TAGCAACCATCTGACTTGTGCAAGAAGATGGAGAGTTCAACTTGTGTGAGATCTTGCACACACAATTGATAGACAACATCAAAGCTATCAAACATGAAAAAACTAAGATATTTAGGTTTGGGTCCCTAATCATCTATATGTACCTTCATATAGTTGGTAAAGTGTCAGACTTGTATCTAGACAAGTCCATTCCAACCATGCCATAGATATCAAACAAGGCATGCACTAAGAGCACCTTAAGAGACTATATAACCTTGGAATTGAAGACCTTTAGAGCAAGAATGTAGATGAGGTACAAGATTCTTGAGAATATTGTGGAGAAGTATAAAGACACAATATGCTTTATGGTGGAGACAAACACTACATGTATGGAAGCCGTTGAGCCTAGAACTAAGTGGATTCATCCACTTGGGTATGAGGTAGAGGAACAAGTTCTTGAAGCCTATGCACAGGTATTGCTATCAACCCCTAAAGATGATAATGAACCTAGGTGGGGAACCTATGAAGAAAAGACTAGAGAAGTTGATGCTGAGTTGAATAGTGCTGCAACAAAAAGAAAGGTTGCAAAGGTCACATCTGAAATCTTGAGAATACATGGTGTGTCTCAAGCAGACCTTGATAAAGCAAGGGATGAAAATATTTCCCTAGAATTTAAAGGCGCAACAGAAGAGGAAGAACAAGAAGATCCTAAGCTAAAAAAGATAAAAACTGAATCAGATGACAGTCAGAAGGGTAAAGAAGATAATACTCCTACGCCTAAAGATACTCCTCCGGAGTATAAGCCTTTATTCAAGAGGAAGAAAGAAGCCAGCACTAGTCATCCATCCTTGTGAGCATTAAGGAGCAAGAAACACACTCAAGCACCTCCTCAGGTAGGATTCAAACCAAGTCTTAAAGTTTTGAATGCAAGAATTGTTGATGAAGGTAGAATTGATCAAGCAGAGAAGTATTATGACACATATAGTGAGATTGACAAATTAGAAATTCATAGTATGATTGTCAAACATATGATCAAGTTCAAGAAGACAGTCCTTGAGTTGAAAATAGAAATTCCAGATAAAGTATGGGATATTTTAGAAAATCTAAAGAGACAAGCAAATGAAGAAGATCTAAGGATTAGAGAAAAAGTACTAGAAGATACTATGCCTGTATGTTCTAAAGAAGAAGTGGCACTAATATTGAATTTGGTGAAGCCACACCTAAGGACTAAGATGAGAACTCTTCACATCATGAACAAAGACTATGAGCTGATTTCGAAGGAAACATAAAAGGCTTTCGAGAAGGTGTTATTAGAAAAACAGATAAAACCACCTACTGCACCCATCTCTCATGCACCCATTAAGGAAGATAAAGTGGCAGAGCCCACTAATGTACCAATGACAGGTCCTCAAGATTCAGCGCCCATAGTAGAAACTCAAATAGAAGCAGACAAGTCTGCATCCATGAAAAAATCACATAAAGAAAGCACTATTATCATAGATAATGTGGAAATAGCCATGGTGGCTACTGATAAGGATTTGGACAAGTTTGAGGAAGCATTTGTTAGCACTGAGGAAGTTGAGATCCTATGCAGCAGTACACCTCCCATTCAGCAAGAAGTACTCATAGAAGATGTTTCTGATGAGAGAGAAAAAGAGAAGAAAGAAGGAGAAAAGGTAAAAGAAAGAAAAGATGAAACTATTGTTGAACTGGTCACAGTAAAACAAGAAGTGGTGATGGACAACACTCCCATCACTCCCTCCTCAACATTGTTGTCAAGTTTGACACTTGACACAAGCAGTTTGGACTCCTGGAAAGAAGAAGACCTGATTAAGTTCAGTGTCCTGGCTATGGAGAAGGCCAAGGAGAAGCAAGTCATGAGAAATCCTCTCCTTGTGGAATCAGTGAATATTTTGAATAGTTTGTTGCCTAAAGATAAGAAAGTGCAAAATGTACATTCCGTTGATGATGTGAGCACAGTCATCTCACAATTCAAAGTCAAATTTTCTAGCTTAGAAGAATATGCGTCCATAGTGGCAGAAGAGAAATACTTGAAGAAGAGACTCAATGAACTAATGAGTAACTTCACACTTGACTTAAGTTCACTTAAGTCTGGTCAGGCATCCTTGAAGGAATTTTCAGATCAAGGAAGGAAAGTCATTGCAGCATCCATGGATCAGGATAAGCTCACTGATGCCCATCTTAAGAAGATCAAAGATGCAGAGGCAATGATTAAGAAGGTGAAGAATTTAGTGCTAGACACATCCACTGATGTGAACATGTGTAACAATGTCTATCAAGGTTAGTTGGACATAATTAAGAAGGCAGAGAAAGAAATGGAGAAGATAAGGTCTAGACATACTCAATTGAGGAATGCTCTTGCGCCCTCACTAGACATTCTTAGTCAGAACATAAAGGAGATTGATGCAACCATGATAACCTATGATCAAAGTTCGAGCATAGAATTACAGAAGATGGAGAAGCTTCAATATGCGTTATGCACCCATCTACAGATAGTCAATTCACTGATAACCTTTTGGAAGAAGGAGATCTAGAACCTCAAGATTGCATATCCGGATGTTTTCCCTCAGTGAGTAAGTGTACATACAATTTTTTGATGCACCTTTGTCATTAATGTCAAAGGGGGAGTTGTGTATAGAATATGGAGTATATATATGTATAGGAGATATAAGGTTATGTATAGAAGATGTATAGAAGACAAAAGTTTTTGTATTAAGGGATAGTTAGCAACTTGGCCATATTCCTTTGTTGCCATCAATGACAAAGGGGGATATTTTTGGCAAGTTGTCTATACTGAAGTATATGACTAGATATAGTGTTTTCATTATGGCAAAAAAGTCATATAGCAGTTTGGAGTCAGCGCACTTAGTGTAAAGATCAGAATTCAGTTAAGTGTTGAAGACTGGACAGTATACAAAGTTCTAGTAGCTCAGAGCATCAGCGCATGTGTGTACAGATGAATTATGGTATGCACTCTATAAGTTAAGGTTGTTATACTATACTTATGCTTATTCTATGAGCGCATAAGTAGATATGAAAAGATGTGAAAGTTACAGTCAATTGAAGTTGCACAACTAGTGTGTGCTAGCAGTGAACAGAGCATAGAGCCGACAGTTAGCTTTTTGGTTTGCGATTATAATTTAATATTGTAAAGGCTATGCACCCATTGTATTTAGGTGCTTGACATATGTACATGTATAATTGTAAGCACACTTAAGCCAATTCATTTGGAAGCATTGTTTGTAATTAGTTATAGGGCCGACCTAATTGTTTTGTTTGTATAAGCGTATAACTATAAGGTGCACCCATTGTATTCAGTATGGAAGTAGAAATAGAATTGTGAGAAGTAGAGCAGAGGTATGTGAAGTAAGCATAAGATGTATTAGAGCTTTTTTAGAGGTCAAAGCATCAGCGCACCAAAGGAACTGATCTGACAAGCAGTGTCACAGTGAAAGTTCACCAGCATATATAGTGTGTATCTGAATTCAGAAGGTTGTAGCCTTCACCATTTGAGCAGTGAGCTCTAGGACAATGAGTCCACTCCCCTAATAGGGATCATTGTAGAAGACTCCTAATAGGGTCTGGCCCTTAACAAGGTCTACTATACTTAAAGCATTGTAAAGCTACTCCTAACAGGGTAAAGGATCTTCTAACAAGGATCACAAAACACTAGTGCAGATTATTAGTGGGTATCAAGTCCCACCGGGGTTTTTACCTATTTGGGTTTCCCCATAACCATATTGGTGTCATGTGTTGATTTCATGTTTCATGTTTATGTGAATGTTTAATTCATTTCTTAAACATTTATGTTCAGCATAAAGATTAAAGTAAAAAGTTAAAATACAGTGAACACTGATTCACCCCCCCTCTCAGTGTTCCCATTTTTAACATATACTTCCTAGCTTCCATCTGCCTTCCTCATCCTCTTATTGACATATCTTCCATCCAAATAATACCCCATCCTAATGCCTCTGAATACATGAATTATCCTAAGCAGGGGGCATCTTGTTCATTGATGACATATTCCTTGGAGACTTTATCACATCTATCTTCCATCTCCTAAATCTTTCTCCAACCAAATCCTTCAACAATCCTCTATCCAAATCCATATCTTCCTCAAATCCAAACTTCCCAGCAAATCCTCCAAAACTCCCAACAATTGCTCTATCCGAATCTCTCAGCAGTTCCTCCATCCAAATCCCAATCATTTTCCTCTAGCATTCATCCCTCAACATTTCCTTCCAGTATTAATCCCTCAACAGTTCCTCCATCTTCCCAACACCTGGTTCTTCTCTTGTCATTGGTATCTAGCTATAGGCTACCCCCATTCAATCCAATGCCATTCATCCATATCCAACAATTCCCAACAATATTCCAACATCTTTGAATCCTATCCATATCCTCTAGCTAGCCAACATCCAAGATCAAGAACCATCCAATCTCATCCTTAGTCTTGTTCCTAGTCTTGTGGACAACCTTGATGTCAATCCAATCATCATCATTGGGATGTGTCCTTCCCAAATCTGTGTCATTTCAGGACACATCATCCATCATCAAGCATATCCACCATCAGTCCATCTTGAATTTCCATCCCAACTAGAGCATCATCTTGCATATCTTTGAAGCTTCAGCTTCGTTCCCAGATTCTTTGTACATCCTATCCTAAGTCTTATACCCTAGCGTCATTCGTGTCTCCACCTAAGCTCATTTGTACATATGTGTCTTTAGGTCCCATCCTCTACATTAGTTAGCCCTTGATTCATCCTGACCTTTCCAGCTCAACGCTTCAGCAATCATCCCTTGGTCCCTTTGAGGTTTGAGTGTCTTACCTATCTCTTGTCATAGGAATCTTTATCCAGTTATCTACCATCTGCTTCCTGTCATATCCTTTGAGTTGTTCAAATCCTTATCCTAAATCAAAATCATCCTAGCACTACCCTATGACTGAGCATTGTCTAGGGCATCTTGTACTTGTCTTTGTAGGCCTCATCATCTCGAGCAAGAGATTGGCATACACTAGCAATAATCCCATCTTTCGAAGATCGTCAATCTATCTTAGGTTGACAAATCAAACCCAATCCTATCTGATCCTACATCAGGAAGCAACAACTCATCCTTGACACTTAGTGATCATCCACTATCATCCACCATCAATCCTCAACAAATTAGTCATCCTCCATCATCCTACCTATGGAAAAAGGTGTGTGAGATACTTGTTATTTTGTTCGTTCCTTTGGATCTTTGCTTATATTTTGAGCTACCCTATACATATCTCCCTTTCTATTGTACATATCATTGCATCTTGTTGTACATATCCTCGTCAGTCCTGCAACAACATTTGATCAATATCTTGTCCCACCCAGCCTTGCACTTCAACAACATCAATTGTCGACTATCCTTGGTCACTGTGACTATCTTTGAACCACATCATTTTCCAATCAACAACACAACATTCTCCCCATCAACATGGGTCCGTACAGATGTGTCCTTCTGTATTGTCTGACCGAATCAATCAAATTGGGTCCTTGAGGATGTATCATTCCTCTTGTCTGACCTAATCTTTCACCAATCAACCTAGGTCCGTGTCGATATATCCTTCTTCATGTTCAGACCAAATCTCCCCCCATCAATCTATCTCCTTGGCAAAGGATGTCTTTTGAAGTTATCATTTTGACCTTGGATTTTGTCCTTTGGGTCTTGTTAATGTTTTACGGCTTCTCATTTTTCTCTACTTAAAGTCACCACGATCCTTTATATCATGGTGTGCTACGAATGAGGACAATCTAGGGCAAGGTCTTTTGATCTTTTGCTTCTGCCTGTGAGTCTGTCGTGTGTTTGTGGTTCCTCTGGCATCGTTCCCACCAAGCCTCCTCTGGGTTTCATGTGTGATGCTTGGGAAACCCTTTTCATGTTTTTTGTGTCAGTCCTATGCAATGCTGGTGACAAGGCCTTGTGTTCTTTCGTAACCTTGGCAGGTCTCTAGCATTGCTATATCAAGCTAGGTTGTTCTCTCAAAAATATCCAACGCATAGAGCTCCCTAAATCCCCCATCCTGCATCATCTAGATTAATCTTGCATCTTGCATCTTTCATATAGCTTCATCCTGCATCTCACATCATATTGCAGTCATGCATCTTTGCTCTTGGAAGTTTGGCTATTTATTCCCCCTCCTTCCTCTTCCTTTCCCTTCTGTGTTCTTTTTGAGAAAATTCCACAAAGTTTCCTCTTTGCGTTATTTTCTCAAGGCGGCACAACCCCTTATCCTCTAATTCTAGCCTGGGGCATCTTATTTTCTTATCTTTGACGCCATGCCACTTGTGACATCACATCAAAGGGGCAAAATGTAAACACCTAAAAAGCCATTGGTAAATAAAAGCATTTTTATTTTTCCAAAATTTCTGATGACATCATCATTTGTTAATTAATTAATTATTTATTTATTTAATTTATTATTATGTCATTAAATCCCCCTATCTTAATTAAAAATATTTAATTAAGGAATCCCTTCTAGATCATTTCTCCCAATATTGATTAATTATTTAATAAATTGACCAAATCCCTTAAATTAATGAAATATTTATTTAAATCCCTCAAAACCCCTAGAATCTTCTAGACTTTCCTAATCTTTCCTAAACTTCCCTAAACCTTTTCTAAACCTATCTTGAAGGTGTTTCCTAACCTTCTTAGTCTAAACCCTCACTCCTTGACTTTTCGTCAAACACTATCATTAATGATCCTTACAGACTCATTAATGACTCCTTACACACTCTTTAAAGCCTCTTACAACCTCATAAAGAGAACCATGTCTTATCTTCCACCCTTGTTCCCCTTGCACACTTCCCTGGTGTTGCTCACACATGTGTGAGCAACCTTAACCAAGGTTAATCTAATCTTACCTCAAACCTTACCTCATACTCTACCCCAAACCCTGACTCTGACCCTAACTCTCCTTCCTAACCCAAGCCCTTAGGAAAATCCTATAAATAGTATCTCTTCCAAGAGAAAATCAATTAGCTTAGTTCTTTATCTTCATGCATTGTTATCATGCTCATTTACTTCTAGACTTAAGCATAATCAATCCTAATTGTTAGATTTCAATTATCTTTCAAGCTTTCATAGCACATCTTAGCTTAGAATAATGGATTAAACATAGTTTACTTCATTGTATTGCATTGTTTTTCATCATTCCACACTTCATTTGGACTAAAATCAATCTAGCTTAAGCATTCTTGCGTCAGATCTGCATTTCTAGCTCTATTAGGCTCCTTGAGGCTCTAGGGGCAAAACGGGTGTTCTATACCTGATTTTGTGCCACTAGGGGGTCCTTATGGTCCCTAATCCATCCCAATCCCTCCTAATCATCATTAGGGACAAGCTCCAAGTGTTTTGAGAGCACACCCACATCCCTAAAGCGAGAGCAAATCAAACGGTGACAGGGTGCTCTCGTTTTAGCTCTATTTCAATGACTTAGCAAATAGATTTCTCTATATGTTAGGAATATGCTCTTAGACTAATGTTTGAATGTCTACGCTTGTTGTGAACAGGTTAGGTTTGCTTTGATCACAAGAACTACCCAAAAACCAAAATAATATTGTTTAGAAGCTTGGATGCCTAAAATTAACTCATCCTTTCCAAATATATATTTTTATAAATTAATTTCTCACAAAATGGATCTTCAAAAAAATAAAATCTCTCCAAGTATATATATATTAAAGATATACGACAGTAATGACTTAGCAAAAGCTAATTACAACAATTCAAATGTGGAAATGAAAAAGTTCGTCATAGAAAAATTCCAGACTGCCATGTAGACTAATAACATGGGTAGGAAAAATGCTCATTACATCGAAGTGTTCAACCCAACCTGGGAACATGGTGATAAGGCGTATTTGGGGGCAACTATTAAAGGAAAAGCTAGATTGTTAGTGGCTGAGTTGAGGATCACCTCAGATGCGAAACAGGTAGATGGAAAAGGCTCAAAGAGGAATGAGAAGAAATGATTGTTCTGTATGTTGGGTGCGATTGAGATTGAATGACATTTTATCATTGAGTGCATGACATATGATGACATTGCGACTGAATGACATTTTATCATTGAGTGCACGACATATGATGACATTCGAGCTCAGTACGAAATCAGTTTGGGGGCAAAAAATTTGCACAACCTATTCGAGAAGGATAAGATCAACCAAACTGCTAGTTTGATTGTCAAGATTCACATCAGGAAGTCCCACTTGAAAAAGCGTCTGGAGTTAGCTTACGGGTGTAATCCCTTAGACTGTTTAGTCTTCTAAATGTCATTAAAATCATTCATTCATTCAGGGTTCAACAAGGTTTAGCCGCGGGAGTAGCAGGGTTTAGCAGCGGGAATAGCAGTAGGTGATTGCAGGGGAGAGCAGGCCGAAGACACAGGAAAGCACGTGAAGGCAGGATGCAGGGATAGCAACAGGTTATAATCGGATAACAGAGACAGGAAGACACAGGTTGCAATCGGGGACACAAAATGAGGACATTGTTTGCCCTAGACAGTGGAGAGGTGGGCCTCAAAAATTTCCTCCTATCTTCTATTCATCATTTTATCATTTCCTTCCTGCATTTTTATTATAATAAAGGGGAGACATATCAAACAAAATCAACAATATATATACGGACACAAACAAAACAAATCCAACAATATATTTACTGACATAAAACAAAACAAGGGCAGCAGTATATAATATTTTCCAAAAATAGTATGGGGCCCAGCCCCGGAGAGACAAATAAAAACCTCTCCTTGGTATGCCATGGACCCAGCATGGGGGGATCCATTTTGGTCAATGGAAACAACACTTTGCACCCAACTTGTGGGGATAGGGGTGGGGTCAACTGGAATCTTCAAACCCAGCTGATGGGCCCACTCATAAACTTTCTACATCAGTGGGGTTGGAATCAAGTTATAGACGGGCTGTTGGCACCTCAATATTTAACAACGTTAGAAGGTATAGTAGGGATTTGGGAATCGGTTATGTCAGATTTTCTCAAGCAAACATAAAGGACAGGTGAGAGGCTAGTATTGGTAAATGCAAAATAGTACAAGGGTATCCTAAGACATGGGCAGAACCGTAAGGCTAAACAAGCAAGTAAAAAATGCTTTGCAATGATTTTGCCAAGAATTAATGGTATTCTGGACAAGTCCTTGTAGTCTAATATGAGACAGACATCATAGATAGAGCGGGAAAATGAAGGACTAAGTGTTTAGGTGGGAGCAAACGAGAATGCCAAATCAAACGAGAATTGGTTGAACCAACTAGAAGTTGGGGCAGCAAGCAAAGACAACAATGGGGAAGAGTTACAAGACAATAAAATGCAATACAACCCAACTAGAACACTGCTTTTGTGGTCTTCGGAAGTCTACGTAGAGGAGCTTATGGACTTAAAAAAGAGGGTGGAAATTATCGAGACAAGGAATTGGGAAGAGGAGAACAAGGTTTTTGAAGCCATAGAGTATACCAGCAAGATAGAAAAAGAGAATAAAAATCTCAAAGAACAAATTTCAAACATGCAAACCATAATGGAGATAGGACAGCGGGAACTTGAAACCATAAAACAAGAATTGGAACAACTGAGACTAACAAAGAATAAATAAAAAGAAGTGGTGAAAGAAGTGGACACCACACAACTAAAAGAAATACAATCAGCCTTGGCAGACATAGAATCTAAAGAATCTCAGCTCAAGGAGCGGATAGAGGAAGCCAAATCGTGGTCTCAAGTGGTAAACGGATCAACAAGCAAACAAAAAAGAATTATCGAACAACAGATCAAATTTCAAATTAGAGAAGAATAGGACATAAGAGGTAAGGCTGCAAATATCATTATAAAAGGGTTGAAAGACTTTGGAGAGAAAGAGAGAACTAATATTCTTGTAAGAGATTTTTTTAGAGACAAGCTGAAATGGACAGGTGGTATTCAACAAGCCAACATGATAGGTAGGGGGATGGAGGGAGGAAGGGATAGACACATAAGGGTGATCTTGAGAAATCTAGAGGATAAAATTTTTATTCTCAGAAACAGAGGGCTGCTCAGAGGAACACAATTCTATTTAGATGAAGACCTTACGTTAGCTCAACAAGAGGAGCAAAGGAAGGAATGGATGAAAGTAAAAGCTGCAAGAAACGAAGGAAAATGGGCATGGCTGAAAAATGGGAAAGCTCAAATCAGTGAGCGTTTCCCGAATAAGAAATAGGAAATTGGGCCCCCACAGGACCACTTGAGCGTAGTTAGTTGGAACTGTAGAGGTTATCCTTGGAGAAGAGGTCCTGGGCTGGGGCCCATAGCAGAGGAGAAAAATATTATTATTCTTGTGGAGACACATGAGCATGATGGTTGTATGGTTCCAAATTTTGATGGCTACAAGAAATTTTCAGTTTGGAATAGTGGGAATGAAACAAGTAAAGGTCACGACAATATCATGGTGTTTATAAAAGAGAAATGGTATGACGTGGTTAAATTGGAGTAGGAAGATACAAATAAACAATACATATGGCTGCGTTTAACAATGAATGAGACTATCTTCAGATTTGCTGCCTGTTATTTTGCTTTGAAGAATTCAAAATTCTACAAAAAATAGCACTTAGACAACGAAGATTCGTTTGCGTCATTAAAAAAAGATATTTCTCTATTCAGCACCATAGGTGAAATAATGCTGGTCAGGGACTTTAATGCAAGGACAGCCAACAGTTAGTCTTTACATTTAAGCAACGGTGAAAAAGGTGAGAGTAATCCTTTATGGCTGGTCGAGGGTGATGACCAACCTTGCAAAAGAATGTCTCAGGATGGCAACGGGGATGTTTCTCATTTTGGGGCAAAATTATTGGGCTTGTGTAGTTTATTCGACATGGTTATCTGTAGCGACATGAAGTTATGGCCAACTTCTGGGGGTATCACTTGCAAAACTTATAATGGTCAAAGCATGGTGGATTACGCTATTTGCTCACAAAAGTTTACTTCCAAAGTGATAGAACTTGATATTGGTAAACAACTAATAGAGATGAAATCTGATCACATGTCCCTCTATATTAAATTGGATTTTGTCCCAAATAACCAACATGATAAACAAGATTTACACATGCAAAGGACATCTGTTAACAAAGGTAGAATTCTCATAAATCAACAAAACAAAGCCATATTCAACGCTGCCCTTAAGAAGCAACTTCTAGAAACAAACAATACCTCGACTGATGAAAGGAACAATAAACAGGTGGACTATTTGCATAGTAGTTTTCTGATTCCAACCATACACAAGGCGTTAAAGGCATGTAAAAGATCTTGCAATAGGAAGAGGGCTGCGAACACGTTCCCATCAAACCCGTGGTATGACGATGGATGTAAGGCAGCAAAGAGAGTTATAAAAGGGAAAGATTCGAGCAAAGAAAACAGGAAGTTCTATACCAAGTTGATTCAAGCAAAAAAAGAGGAGTATGTTAATATGAGAAGAAGGGAGTTAATACATCTAGGCAAACACAATCCCAAAGACTTCTGGAAGGAACTCCAGCAGAGGAAAAAACAAGTAGTGAATAATATTACAAAAAAGCAATGGTTAGAGTATGCTAAGTTACTGTATGAACGGTCGCACAAGGACTCTCCACCCATTGTGAATACCTCAATGGAGATGTTTACTGTTGATGACATCAAATTTGGGATAAAGAACTTGGCTGGTGGTAAGGCAAGTGACATTGATGGGCTTCAGGCAAAATTTTTTAAATGGGGAGCCGATCTTCTTGCGCCCCACATCACGGGTGTCTTCAACAACGTTATTCAGGGGGAGTTTCTGGCTGAATGGACCACTAGCGTGGTCATCCCTCTCTTCAAAAGTGGGGACATCAACAACCCATTTAACTATCGGACACTCATGGTCAATCCGATTTTCGACAAACTTTTTGGGAGTATGGTGGAACGTAGAATCAGCAGTTAACCTGAAAGTGAAGGAAAAAGAGCCAAAGGGCAAGCAGGTTTTAGGCCCAGACACTCTACCATTGATCATTGCATCACTCTTCGACACTTGATAGGACAAGTATGGGACAGCCAAGGAGGAGAAGCTTATTGTTGTTTTGTGGACTTCAGGAAAGCTTTTGATACGGTTCTTAGAGACAAGTTATGGAGCAAAATGGAAGATTTAGACATCCCGAAGGTTCTTAGAGCTATGGTGCATAGGTTGTACGAGAAGGTCAGGGCCAAAATCAGAACTAAAGAGGGTATGTCTGAATGCTTTGGCAGTGACATTGGTGTTAAACAAGGAAGCCCTTTATCTCCCACTTTGTTTGGCTTATACATTGATAAACTAGAATCCTGGTTAGATAGGATAGATGGTGAAGGGGTGCATTTAGCAGGGTATGTAGTGAAGCTTCTTCTGTATGCATATGATCTTATTCTGATTTCTAAAACTGCTCACGAGTTAAGAGATCAGTTAGAGGCTTTGGAACACTTTTGTCAGGAAGTGGGGATGCAGGTGAACATCACCAAAATGAAAATAATAATTTTTTCTTTGAAGAGGAAGGAAAAACATGTTTCCTTCATTTTTGAAGGCAGTCCGCTAGAAATCGTGAAAGAATACAAATATTTGGGGATTGACTTCCACTTTAGACTTAGGTAGGAGACTTGTAGAGCGAAAAGGATATAGGGAGGGTGGAGAGCGTCATACCTGCTCCAGAACAGATGCATAAATGCTGAACTTTGGGGCTAGAAAATCAAGAAGACTTTATTTGGCTTGTTGGTCATGCCAGTTATCCTTTATGGCTGCGAAGTTTGGTGGGGCAGCATGACAAAATGCGAGTGGAGGCAGGTGGAGAGGATTCAAAAGCACTTAATCACTAGCAGCCTTAAAGTCAAGACCTCGGTCCCATATGAAATTCTCTTAGCGGAGGCAAGTTGTTTCCCATTGGAAGCAGTAGCGATAACTCGGTTAATAAGTTATTTAAAGAAACTTGAAAACATGGATAACAAGCAATGACCCAAAATTGTGATGCACGAGGACTTGGCCCGCAGAAAGAAAACATGGATGAAACAGAATATAAAATGGTTGAGTAAATGGAATATCAAGTTACAACAATGCCCCAACACCAATGCGGAAATAAAAAAGTTCGTCATAGAAAAATTTCGGACTGCCATGTGGACTAATAACATGGGCAGGGAAAAGGCTCATTACATCAAAGTGTTCAACCCAACCGGGGAACATGGCGATAAGGTTTATCTGGGAGCAGCTATTAAAGGTAAAGCTAGACTGCTAGTGGCCCAGTTGAGGACGGGCTCTCACCACCTCAGATGCGAGACAGGTAGATGGAAAAGGCCCAAAGAGGAATGGGAAGAAAGGATCTGCAAGTTCTGCGTATCAGGTGCGATTGAGACTGAATGACATTTTATCATTGAGTGCACCGCTTATGATGACATCCGGGTTCAGTACGGAATTAGTTTGGGAGCATGCAACATGCACAGCCTATTCGAGGAGGATAAGATCAACCAAACCGCTAGTTTGATTGTCAAGATTCACAACAGGAGGTCCGACTTAGAGAAAATTCTGGAATTAGTTAGTTGACGAATGTGATCCGGTGGTCCCTTAGAGTGTTTGACCTCATAGACGTCATTAAAATCTTTCATTCATTCAATGAATTGTGGTGGCAAAAACTAAAAAAAAATGATACATCGAGACGGGACGTTACACTTCCAGCTCTACGAGACCATGAGCCTTCTCGGATCGAACCCGGAAACTACCAAAATCCAGATTTGAATCATTTGCCAGCAAGGCGGCCCATCAGATGACTCAGTCTTTTTTTTACGCGGCCGGCGACCATTACTAAACGAGTCATAGGAAACCCCCACACGCTCAATAATTTCCTTCCATTCCCAGAAAAATTTAAAACTCTTCACACTTCACGATATCTGATTCTCACCAGTTTTCTGAGTAAGCTTAATTTGAAACCCTAGATTCTGCTCCTATGTATTTCCAGGTTCCGAAGACAGATTAAATTGAAACCCCAGTTTCTACATAATATCAGTTTCTTTCAAAATTTCTGTGGAAGATTTTGATCAGTGAGCATGGGGTCCCAAGGGCAAGGCAAAAGAGTTTCAGAAGCACAAATTGCAGAGCTCAAAGAGATCTTCCGGAGATTCGATCGCGACGCCGACGGCAGCCTGACGGTGCTCGAGCTCGGCGCGCTTCTGAGGTCTCTAGGGTTGAAGCCGAGCGGCGAACAGTTGGACTCGCTGCTTGCCAGTGTAGACGCCAACGGCAATGGCCAAATCGAGTTTGTTGAGCTATTGAGCGTCATAGCCCCGGAAATGGCCGACAATGTGGAGATCTGCAATAACCAGGAGAATTTGCTCGAGCTTTTCCGTGCCTTTGACAAGGACGGCAACGGCTACATAACGGCGGCAGAGTTAGCGCACTCCATGGCCAAGCTCGGCCACGCGCTCTCCTTTAGGGAGCTCACGGAGATGATAACGGAGGCAGACACCGACGGTGACGGGAAAATCAGCTTTGCTGAGTTTGCAGCCGCCGTTACGTCTGCGTCTGCGGATTACTTCAAAGGCTCAAGGCTTTGAACTGTGGATTTTTGCCTGTTAACAGAGACAGAGATCTGGATTTTGACCGTGTTTGTGGTGATCTGGATCTGTGTAGTGTTTTTGCTTATCCGCACAGGTTACTGTGGTTAATGGATGGATTGTCGCTGGGTTAAATCTTTTCCCAAAGGTTAGGATAACACAGTGGCTTTGATTTAGCCTTTGGACCCTCCTTTGAGAACAGAGTGGCTCGGAATGAGTATGAGGGGTATTCATTACTATGATTCAGATCTTGATGGCCATTGATAGGTTAACTGCGATTCATATCTGATTATAATTACATTGTTTTGTTGTGGCCATGGCTTTTGTCAACGGAGACTCATATTTGATTGTAGTTATATTGGTTATGGCTAGGTCAAATGTGATTCAGATCTTAATTGTCAGAACACTATGATTTATTTGACGATTTCCAAGTCTATCCTTTAAAATATATCTCTGGCATTGTTTCTGTCATGTAATTATATTTCTCTTCGCCATTGTTTGGGGCTTCAACCAAACTAGATAGAATTTTACAGCAAAAAGTTGGTTTGCAGGTTCTAATTTCTGATCATGGAGGGTGATCTGAGACATCCATGTTAAAAATTGGTACAGATGTGCAGGGTTCCACGCGCTGGCCAAGTTGTACAATCGATTCGCTACAATGAGTTGTTCAAGTTGAGCATATGCAGTGCAGTTGTCAAGATGTGCATGGGCAGGGCGTGCTGCAAGCTGTCCAAGGTATCGTGTAGATTTTGAGAGTTGTTGAAGTCTGGACGTCTATCTAAATGTTTTCTTCAATTTCTTTAAGAAAAGAGGTACCTACTATCTATAAGTATACATAAATTGAGACTATTTAGGGCAGTCTGACAGCGATGCAAGTCACAGGAGAATTCCTCCCTTTCGCATTCATAAGAAGAATGAAGGAATTGTAATGATGTTGAGGAGACCAGTGGTCTAAGAGATCAAGATAGAACCAATTAATCCGTTTGCTGAAGTTTCTCGAGTACAAGTATTGAAGTTCAAACTCATGAAAGGCAGTATGGCTCACAACTACAAATATAGGTTGTAGGTCGTAGTGGGGTTTGAATTTGGATTGTTAAAATTAAATGGCATGGAGTTTGAACCTTAATGATAAGGTTTAACCATTAAAATTCGATCAATATATGTATGACATCCAAATGAAAGTGATAAGTTATTCAATAAGATTAAAAAATAATAAATAGAAGAAAATAAATTAAAAAAAGAGATATTTGGGGTAATGGAAAATGAGACAATTTAATAGCTTATTGGTAATTAAAGAAGTATTGTATTCCTCTTGTGGACATATTTAATCCCCAAAAGAGAATAGATGATGAAGAGGAAATAATTTATTGGGAATTTGTGATGTTTTTGAAGGGGGAGGGGATTTTAGTAGAAGTTGAGAGTTTGTGATTGAGAGGGATTGGAAGTAGGATTTGAGGATGTTTTGGAAAGGAGCATGGGAGCTTATAAATAGCAACAAGGAAGAGGTAGGAGATTGGATGGTCTAATTTGCTATACTACTTTATTAATGAAAGAGTTGCATGAATTAGGTACTTGTTGGTATAGATGCTTTGTATTTTATTTTAAGGTATATTGTCATTATATGGATAAAATATATTTGTTGTGCATAATATTTGTTAATCTTTTGTCAATTATAGAAGCTATCATTTAAATTTTTTTGTGGGATGAACAAGTGAAAGTTTTATCATAACTATAAGCAAGGGAATATTAAATGATTGTTCAAATAATAGAAGAATTGTCTCTCTCCATGGACAAAGTAAACCTCTATGTAAATTGGAAAAAATGAGGCAAAACACTTGAGTTATTTGATTAATGACTCAATAAATGTTGCTTCAAGAGACACCTTTGTAGTCGCAAATGTTCAAAATTGGTTTCGTTGAAAAGGTCTTTGAATTTTTAAATTACATCCAAAACATCATCTTAAACACTTGTGCTCAATTCAGAGCTTGGGAAAGGGGTAATGATGCCCATTGGAGCTAATGGATAGGTATATTCATGAACTATTGTAATAGTAAGGGCCACTATGTAGTATCATTTGTTTACCAAAATTTATGCGCATAATTCAATAAAGAAGAATTCAAACAAAAACTCTCTTTTGAATGATTTTAAATTGTGATTCATTTTCCTTGCAACATTGAAGTTTTAAAAAAGCTTGCATTTTTTTTCTAGTTTCTTAATGCCACAACTTATGCATAGAATTAAATTAATAAGAAGATTATAATACACAAGAATTCTCTCTTGATTGAGAAGTAATCACTCTAAGCTGGATGACCCAAAGAGATTTTTCCTTTGGGCCGCTACGTAAAAAGGTTGAGGCAAAAGCCAATATTCCTAACTAGTGATTCTTTGCTGACAATGGCAATCTAAAAGGGGAGCTATCCACATTTATGTCCGATCGTGAGGGATCAATTGTCCCCATGTCTTCCTCTATTAGCTTTGCAAGTTGGACAAGCCAAGGTATGGGCAAGGTCTCCTCTACTATTACTTCTTCATCCTTCAAAGCTATATCCTCACCCTTTGATGCCACCTCCTTTGTTCCCCATTAGTATCAGTCTTAATAACACTCCTCATCCATCTTGTCATCCTCTACAATAACAAGTGGTTGGGCTTGGGGTGGTTATTGTTATCTCTAGTTGATCCTTGAAGTGGTCATATAATCAAAGCAAGTTTAGAAAAAAATTAAACTCGTGGAAGGTCTATGCAATATGCATCAATGGAATCATAAACATATCTATAGCTTGGGGGCATTGAGGGGAAATCCTCAAGCTACTCATCCCCAAGCTATTGTAGAAATTTTTCAATGCAATGTCTCCACTAAATTATTTGTATCTATCAAGGATGAACCTTATTGGCAATAGGATTGAATAAATTTGTCTCCTTGCTATAGACCCTCAATCTCTGTGCATGATTTCAAAATTAAATCCTTGTTAATCAAAGCAGTTGTATCACTTATAGATGCATCAAAGTTCCCATGTTGACCTCATCTCATGGATCTCAAGAGATTCCAGTCCAAAGGAAGCATTGCTTATTAGTAAAGTGTAAAGTGCTCAAGCATTTGTGTCATGATAAGTGATGCTTGACTAAAGGCAAGTGCCCCATATTGATAAATCTTGTAGAGGTATTCATAGACCAAGGATAGCATGTCAATGACCTACACATTAACTATGCCTTGCTCCAATTGATATATGATCAAATCCTATCATTATCCAAGAAAATTAACCTTCTCACGTCTTGACAAGTGGGTAGAAATCAAAACCTTGTGCAAGGGGAAAATGGAAAGTGACACATCTAAGTTGAATGTCAAGCCTATCATTGGGTCAAGTTTCTCCTTCTTTAAAGTAAAGATGCCTATTCATGCTAACATTTCATGCTTTAACTCTACCTTGGGAATTTTAATTCATTCCCCTTGAACGAGAACACTAAGGATGTGATAGTATCATAGAGAATGATGGTTTTCTCTAGAAACCAAAGGAAACCAACAAGTGTTCCAGACATCTTCATATGTGATCATTTCATGCATATGCAAGACAATGAATAAATAGAAGATATTTGAACGTCTAGCTAAAGCAACCAGCTAGAGAATAGTCTTCTATAAATGTCTTGAACATATCCAAATGCCAGGCCTACTCGTAGGTGGTATTCTACTAAATGTAGGTGTCTTGCAAGGAAAAGGGCAAAGTTAGTCCTTAGAAAATCATGTCATTGCCAAAAAATATTAAGAATCAAATAAAACTAACCAAAATGTTAATATGTTGGTGAAAATGGTCAAAATGTGCCTATAAAAAAACAAGTTCGTCATCATTCCTACCTTTTATCTCTTGGGCTTAGCCCCTCTATCTTTTTGCAGGATTCCATGATGAAATATATGTTAGTCAAAGTAGTTGTAACACACAAAGATGCATCAAAGTGCCAATGTTGACCCCACCTTATATCTCTCAAGAGAGCCAAGTAAAAAGGAGACATCTCTCATTGGTAAAGTGCATTGTGGTCAAGGATCCATGTAATAATAAGTGAGGGTTGACTAAAGGCAAGTGTCGTGCATTGAAAATTATTGCTCCAATCACTATATGATCAATGCATATCACCATCAAAGCAAAGGAATATTCTTTCCTCTTGAAACATTGGTGGAAATCAAAACCTTTTGCAAGTGCAAAATGGCAAGTAGGAACATATGTAAGTTAAATAACAAGCATGTCACCATATTAGGTTTATCCCAAGATGTCTATTTATGCTAATATTTCATGTGTTGACTCTCCCTTGAGTATTTTAATGCATTCTCCTTGAACTAGAACACCAAGGATGTGATAGTATCATAGAGAATGAGGGTTCACTCTAGAAATAAAGGAAAACCCAAAAGAGTAACTTGACAATGTATAAATAGTATATATTTGTATCTCTAGCTTAAGAAACCAACTAGTGAGTGGCGTAGTCTACAATGAATGCCTCAAACATGTCCATATACCAAGGCTATTCATAGATGGGATTCTACTCTATGTAGGTGTATTGCAAGGAAGAGAATTGAGACCTTAAAATGGTGTCATAAATTATTAAAAACTCTTTAAAATAAAATAAAACTAACTAAAATATCAATAAGTTGGTGAAAATGGTCCAAATTGGCCTAAAAAATATCAAGTTCATCTTCATTCCCATCTATGGAAAATATTACAGAGGTCTCTTAAGCTACGTATACAGTTTCCCTATCAGCCCAAGTTTAAGTGTGAGGTGACTTTGGTGACCTACCTTGGGAAAATGGACAACCTCTGGAAAATAAATCTTTGAGTACCTAGGAACGTAGAAATTCTCTAGCCTAAGGGAAACATAGAAATTTGCTAGTGTAAGGGCCTAAGGTATATGATAGTTGTGTGTGTCAATTGCAAGCCCTAATGAGATAAGAAACTATAAAAATTTAGGAAAAAAAGTAAATTAAAAGCAAGAAAGCAATGTTAAATTTTATTTTGTAAAGCAGTCTTATCATGTCTCCCACATAGGGATCTATGAGAGGATGAGAGGTAGCCATAATCTCAATCCTCTTGCCACTAGATTTTAGTTGTCTAGTTGTTCACATATTTTTCTTGCCATTTTCCCTCTTGTTCTTTTATTTTCTCTCCTCTCCTCATTGTTGTCATGTGTAAAAATTACCTTTATTCTCCTCCATTTTTTTTTGTAGGGTAGGTTTTGTTTTTGTATTGTGTTTTTCCTTTATTGGTCTTTTAGGTCATTGAGATAACATAGGCAACATAGGTAAAAATCAACCCACACATCAATGGTTACAAGAACGTGACATGGGCAAGAAACATGGTAGTATCTCTCAAACACACACCAAAGGTAAATTTTCCCTATCATTCTTTATTATTACTTTCTAAACTAACATGTTACACATGATTAACTGATTCATTTTGCAAGTTTATATGCAAGACAAAAACAAAAAAGTAAGTACAATAAATTATGGCCCCCATAATGCCAATCTTTGGCAATGCTACCTATCTACTATGTAAACTACTATAATTAAATGACTAAATATATATGCCCAAAATTGTACGGTCATATATAATAGTCTAATGAGTTGATATGTCCATTTCACCACCTACCTAAAGTGAAATAACTTTCAACATTCTTTCGTCTCGATGACAATTCCCTCATCATTCTTAGCCACCTAACCACCTTGATTAACCCCAAACTAAGTTCTAACTATTGTGCACCTCTGTAAAATTTTTGCCAATCTTCAACTATAGGGTTGCCCCAAAGTCAACCTTGAGGTCACCCAAGTAATCTAACTTGAGTTGCAAGGTCACTTGAGTAGCATACCCTAGCAAAAAGGATGACCTACACTTATAAAGGAGTATCCTTATCATCTCTTAAGGACAAGTGATCACTTCTATTCCAATGATTTGGCCACAATTTTTGTTTGTGATTGAGAGTTCTTCCTGATATTTTCTAAGCCTCTACACCCCATGATTGATTCCCCTCTTCTTTTGACTCTCAATCATCATCCCATCATGTCTCCAATATTCTTTCAATCACCTCCATTACTTTGTGGTGCTTCTCATATACAAATACTCTCATTTCCTTTAAAACAGAAGAAGATTATTTTCTTGCAATTTTGCCAACTTTTTCTTAGAATCTCTCATTCAATTTCTTCTCTCTCAACAAAGTTTGCCACTGTAACCTCCCTCTCAACATTTATATGTTCATCACAAGACTCCCCATGCCTTTTTTTTTTTAAAGCTTCAGATAATTCCATACTTTATAGATAATTTCTAGTATTCTCAATGTCAAAGCACCATTGCCTTCCCATGGCCATCACTATTCCCAATAACTGTGCTCCAAGCCTACTATGCCTAAACCTCATTGCCTCTCATTCAGCCCTTCTCCTTCAAGAGGACAATCCTATAGTCACCTCCCTACTAGATTGGATATTTCCAAACAAACATGAGTGGCTTTCCCACTCATCAAGTGCACAATAACAACATGCAATATGCAATGTCCTGCTTGTACAAAAGGTAGACCTCCTTTTGACACAAGTGAATAACTTCTCTAATACTTTTTTATTTATACAAGTTCATTTATTTTGAAAAGTTTTAGATTAAAATAGAAATTGGTGTTAAAAAATAAATAGGTTCAATACTAAATATTGTGAAGGTAAAACTCTACCCAATAAGCTAATCAATGGATGAGTACAAGGCTTGAACAACTACAACATAAAAAATTGAAATTCATATACAAATTTAAAAATTAAGTTGCCTTAATGTGGAGAACTTTGTTTAGATCCTTATTGATTATGTCAAAAATTAGCCTACATATCATGCTTGATAACTATATCTTATGTAAACTTATAACAAAAATAAATAAAGAATATATAGCAGCAATAAGACACAAATCAACCACATAAGAACGTCACATAACATAGATTTGTGGAGAAACCCTATGGGAAAAAAAGTCCAAGAGAGGCAAACTATGCAATATCATCAATAAATTAATTACAATACATTCACTTCCATTCTCCTCTATCTCCAATATAGCAACACTTGTGTACTTGTGAACAACCTCCTTATGTCTCCCACATGTCCTTGTTCCTGTAGAATAACTCTACATTCAACAATTCCACATTTCATTGTACATTCTATATCCAAAAAGAGTTGTAAATGACAAGAGCTTTGAAACCACCAATAAAGGTGTCTAAAGAAAACTCTTCATTAAAAATGGCAACAACCCTTGGATTACCTCCACAAAAGGTGAAAATACACTGGTTTTGGCTCCAATACTTACCCTCCACCTTGGGTGCCCAATCTTGGAAGATAATCATTACATTAAATGTAATAAATGACGTGATCCCAAGAGACACATGTTGCCTCTACCAAACCCTGACTTGGAGAAGCCCAAAGGTCACCTATTTTTCTACTTCCTAAGTCGTTGATTATCCCATTCTAGGAATCAACATGTGGGAAAAACAACATTAAATAATTATGTTTGCACTCTACCTTTACAACTGCTAGCTGTACCCATTCTGCCTTATAAATGTATTACAAATAACACTGAAAATAAATATTATAAAATAGTTTCCTAATACACCCTAAATGCCTTAGAACACTTTCCATGGATGTCATAACCATGTTATAAGATTTATAAGGCATAAAGAACCGTAATCCTAACAATCAACAAATTGCAAATTATCCTTAAAGTAGAAATTAACAACACTTCATCACATCACTATTCCCAATAAATGAACTTCAAGCCTACTATGCCTAATTCTCATTGCTTCTCATTCGACCCTTCTCCTTCAATAGGACAATCCTATAGTCACCTCCCTGCTAGATTGGATATTTTCACATGAACACGAGTTACTTACCCACTCATCAAGCACACAATAACAACATGCAATATGCAATGTCTTGCTTGTGCACAACAATAGTAGGTCATATTTTACCAATTACAGGGAGAGGGCACTCATGTCTTTTGCTTGATCAAGAAATACTAAATTTCCTCCAAATGTTCAAGTAATTGTTCTAAGTACTACATTTGCATAATATTTGCATCAACCATTAGAAGAATAAAAAATAAACTAAAAGAGTTTAGGTAGGCAGAAAATTGTTCAGTTGTTCTTATCTAGGAAATTATTTCAATTAGTCCTCTTTTCTAGAACATTTTGACCTCCACAATAGCACTTTACACTTTACACTATTCGCATCCATGAAAATGTTGGTATATGCAACAATCCAGTGCCTCAGATAAGAGCTTAGATGGCTGGCTCTCTATACTAGAGTGGTGTGTGATAGTCATTAAAGGAAAATAGAAGATATGGATCACACAATATGCAATGAGGAGAATAGAAGGGAAAAAAATTCAAATCTACAATAGAGATAGTAATGAAGGGGGTTTGGAAACTAAAAAGAAAATGGAGTAAAACCTATGGCTTACAGGTGAGAATGAGGTCTCTAGGAAGGGAATGGTAGTAGCAGAAATAATCAAAGGGAGAATTATAGAAAAACACAATGGAAAGCAATAATAGTTTCTTTGTGAAAAAATAGTAAGAAGAATCAATAGTAAGCTTGAGAAGGCATTTGTGAGATGAACAAATGAGTTAAAAACTAGATATGCAGGTGAATCTAGGTAGGAGACCATTAAGAACAAGTAATATTCGGGTTCCATGGGCCACTATAGCTAGAACAAAGTTTGGATGCAAACACAAGCATCCAAGGGCTCTCATGTTGTAATTGAATCAAGACTTCAAATGTTAAAAATGGGCATGGGATAAGATCCTAAGGTTTTTTCCTACAAATTGCACATATTTATGATAATTAAAAAGCTATAAAATGGGTTAAATGATGCCTAGATGGAACTAATGGATTAGATGCAAAAATGAGGGCAGAACATAATATGAGAATTGCAAATTAAAATTTAGATCTAACAATGATAGGTGATCGAAGACTGATTTTGACAGTGTCTAGTAGACAGGTTTCCCTCCTAATCATAAATTATTCCCAAATGATCATAATGATCTAGGCACAATGTCATTTTATACTTATATACACACAACTTGAAAGCTTTGGCATGTGAGTTTGAATATTACAATTTGTGGTAATTAGGTGTGCATGGGCCTTGCAAGAAATTCATTTTTTGACATTTCTGCACCTACAGATTCAATCTGAGAGTGAAAACTGTTAATCTAAGTAAGGGCTTAGTTCTATTTCAAATGGTCGACTAGAAAATAGTGTTAGTAAATCATGTACTAGGACCAAAACAATTGAAAGCTTAGCGGACTATTCATTTGCATGGTCTAATTGTTACAAGTGTCTAAAGAACTAATGATTGCTAATTTATAGGACACATGAATGTTTCTAAAGCATTAATGGCCTGTAATGATGGATGTCTGAGAGCATTGTAGAAGGACTTGGGGGGATTCAATGTATCATCTAGAAAGTGCAGCTTCTAAACATTGTGAAGTCACTGTAAACATATGGTAAGTGATTTTTATTTTTGTTTCCTCACTAGCTTCAGTGTGATATTATTTAAAATTTATTTTTCTTGTCGTGGTTTATCCTTTGATAAGTGTGATGCTAGCTTATACCTCACTCCTTACTATGATGTAAGTTTCACCAAAAGTGCAGCAATGTCATTAGTTTTCATAACAGTAAAGAAATGATAGAGAATGTCTCCACGATATTAAAAACAGTGATTGTATATCAGTTGAAGTAACTGCCATTGAATATCTATTTATATGTCTATCCATATAGAGTAAGTTCAAATCTGTTACATGAAGAGCAGTCTAAGCTGCTACCCCTTGGTAGTGCTTTTCTATAATCAAACATAATAGTTGTAGTACCTCGCCCCTAGTCTAGTTTTATAAATGATATGATTACTTTATGATGATAGAATATATGTTAGGGAATCATTAAAACTTATGATTTTAGTGACTCCATACTTGCATGTGTATGGTTGAGGTGTTTGTTTTACATTTCTGTTTGACGTGCCTAATGTGGTTGAGGGACGGAGTCATAGTTACTTGCTTGCGAGATCCACACGATCGGCCGATCCTCGCCATTGTTTGTTATATTTCTATGCAGGTTCGTAGGTACCGGGCATCGACTTCCCTGAATTGTCAGGATGAGCATGCCCTATCGCTAATCTCAATGGTAAAAGAGGGGAGATAATATTCAATTCCAAATCCTAACCTAAGCCAATTATTGTCCTAAAGTAGGGGACAAGATTCTGTGTTTCCACCCTTCTAAACTCGTCATATTGGCAAGAGTTTACACCTATGTCCTGAGCATGAATGTGGGTCCTTAGGTCTTTCTAATTCTTTGATTTGTGGCGTTTGGTGTGATTTCTATTTTTAGATCATTCTATTTTTAGCTGTGGAATATCTTTTAAATGGTATTTAAATAAATGTATTTATTTAGTTTAATTATTATTTTTATTATATAGTTGATGCATAAATTAATTATATACTATTTTGAGTGTGGTTGAGATATTTAATTAATGTGAATTAATTAAATATCTTCACTTTTGAAATATTTAAATCATGAAATTAACCTTGGTTTAATTAAAATATATTTATTAAATCAAAGGTTATTTTGGCATGTGTTATTTGTGTTAACTAAATGTTCTAATTATTAATTATTTAAATGCATTATGTTGCACATTCATAATTGAATGAAATTGAATTAATGATTCAAGTTAAAGTTTGGTTATGTGCTTTTCAACAAAAGTGAAAGTGGAGAGGAGACTCTAGTTCAACTGAAACTGAACTGTAAACTAAAGTTTATTTTCATGCAAAGCTCTCTTGGAGTTGAGTTCGAATTCTTGCATGTGAAAGGTAATTCTTTTATGTATTGTGGGTTTAGCCATTATTTGGGACACAGGGTTTTGGAGACAGATTTGGGACAAATTTGTGAGAGCTCATCAAAAAGCTTGGATCCTGTTTTCTTCGTTCTGGACATCCTCGAATCTGTATAATTTTGTTTGAGGTAGGTTTTAAAATTTATTCTTGTTATTTCTTTTCGGATCTCTGTAGGAATGGTAGAGCGTGTCTTCCTCGTGCTTGTTGTTTATCTTGTTCTATGAATTCTTCCTTTATTCTAGAATTGGTCTTGTAGAAAACCCCATTATGCACGAATTCTTTGCTTTCATATTGTAGTATACTTTCGTTCGGATCTGCAATCTGGATAGATTTGGCAATATGATTATCTTTTAAATTTAATGGATATGGGTCAACTAAGAACCCTAGTTTTAGTAAACGGAAATATGGTTTAATGAAAATATCTATTTTTTTTGGATTTTAGGATTAAAATCCTGCTCACTGTTTTCTTTACCAAGTTGCTGTTATTTTTGTTTTATTAAAAATGTAGTTATATACATAAATATTTATTGGACATATATATTGATTATATAGGAATAAGTATTTATGTTATATATATATCTTTTAATGAAAATAAATAAATAAAAATAGAATTGAAAAGTTTCATATTGAAAACTTGTTTTTTTTTTTAAATGTGTTTGAAAAAAAATCGCATTAAAAACAAATGTCAAAGCAAGGTTGAAAAAGCAATCTTTATAGACTGTCGTGTGTGCAGTGCTATAAAGCACTGACGCACGTCAGTCCTAAGGACTGCGTGCGCAGTACCTTAGGGTACTTGCACATCAGTCATAGACTGCCGTGCGCGTAGGGGTGTGGGGGCCGTGGGAACCCCCCCCCCCCTTCCCCCCCTTAATTTTTTGTATTTTGTTTTTTTTTTAATAAAAAAACTTTTTATTTTATTAGATGTGTATTTTGTTTTATTAAGTTATTAAATTTTGTAATTATTAATTAATGATTAGTTAATTTTGATAATTGAATTTAATTAGTTTTGTTAAATATTCTTGTTATTAAATTTATTTAGTAATTAATTTAATTAAATTTGTTTTTAATTTAATTTTAATTTTAATTATTCTTAAAATGTAAATTAATTAATTCTAATTTATGGATTTAGATTTTTATTAAATTAGAAATTAGTTTAATCTAGTTTCTAATTTTTATTCAGTTGTATTGTTAATGATTAGTATGAGGTACATAATTATGGATTTTAGTTCGTATTTTTAAATTGTTTTACAATTGGTTTGTAAAACTATTGTCTCAATTTGATTATGAATTTTAATTTGATAAATTTTGTTGTTAGATTATTTATATATTAGATGTATTTGAAAGCTAGATTGATTTGTATTGCTTTTAATCAATTGAATCTGATTAAAGTATTACGTTGAAATAAGATCTTTTGTCAAATTGGAATTGTATATTCTTGTATATTTTAGTGATGCAATCTTTAGCAACCTGGTTTATTGTGAAGTCTATAAGACGCCCTTGGTCATTTTGATTTGAAATGATTTTTATGGGTTGTAGTTATCTTTTTGGGGTATAATCCAAAGGTGGGTACTTTGGGTGTAGGATATCTTTTTACCATGTTGTTTGCCTTGCATGCGTTGTTAGGTTGCATGAGATGTTCTAACCCTAGGTGGATTTGATCCTAGTGGTTTCGGGTTTTGTATGTTGAATCTAGTTGTAGAGATTCATGAGTTGTGATAACTCAAAGTTCTTTTGATCTTATGAAACCCTAGGTAGGTCATCTGAGTGTATAACAGGAAGTGGCTTGTAATTGGTGTCAGAGCCCGGAAGTGGCTACCAGGAGATCCCATTACAAGTAGTTTAATAAGTGATAATTAATAAACATTGGGAATTTAAAATGAACCTAATAAGATATGATGAGCCTCGCCCATGCTTGAGTTCCCGATTGAGTTTGACTAGGATGGGAGTTGAGATGATGCTTGCCGCCTTTATGGACTAGATATGGCATGGGTAGTACCTTGTCTACACGAGAGGTTACTATAACCACATAGAGTCACTAGGGCGCTAGGGTTTGAAAGGCCTACCAAGATAACCCTAGAGTTGGCTTGTGTGATGACACTTCATGTATACATCTTAGGTTTCCTATGTGTTTTGTTTGCTTCTGGTAGAGTATGTTATACCTTGTACTTTTGGTATCATTGAGTTAGAATCTTTTAGGACCTCTTCCTTGGATTGTTGTTGTTTGTTATCCGAGTGGGTTCTGATGTTATCTCCTTAGCACAGTGGGAGTGGACCGTTTAGGTTCACGAGGTCAGGTGGTAGTGTTTCTTTTACCATTTGAGATTCTGGTGTTCGTACACTGAGGCTGGATGATCCTTATGGCAGTTGTTCTTTCTTGTTCTTCTTTCTTCTTGTGATCTTGTATCAGTGTATCAGATTTTTTTCAGAGTTGTCATGTTGTACTTCTTTTCCGTTATTGTATTACATACCCTGCGACATGTGCAGTGGATGCCGATTATTATGGTTACCTTATGGTGCCAATTGTATTTATGTTTTCATGAATATGATGTTGTATTTATCTCTCAAATGTATTCTTGGAATTCTTAATTATATCTTATCTAAATTAATTATTAATTCTTTCATAATCTACGTCAAGGAACCCTTGAGAGTTGTAATATGTGTTAGTTGTTTATGCTATGCTTTGCTTCCGCATTGTAAACTTTGATGTTATTAATTGTTAACCTTAAAAAAAAAATTATTCTGCAAACTGAGTCACATGTTTAGGTTAAGTACTTCTGGGTTCCCTGGCGGGGCATTACAATAGCTACCATAATCCTCCTATAGCCAGCTCTGTGAACATAATTGAGCTTCCCAAGAATAAGAGTTGATGAAAATTAATTTGCACTGGTGAAAATAGTTGTTGAACTAAGCCTCGTCTCTTTGAGTAAATCAGCATCGTAAGTTTATAATTCTATATGATGTTATTACTATGTGCACCAATACTGAGAACTCATACCTCTTCATTGGGCATCAGCTCTTGGAAAGCAAATAGACAACAACAATTTATGTTCTATAAAATCAATGGATATAAAGTTATAAACAATTCATTACAGCTGAAGCTTTTTTCATATCTATTCTAATGAAGGTATAGTAGACAAGCATTAAGTTTGGAAGTAGGTGAAGAAGTGTCTTACATTTATGGATTATTGTTTGTCAAGGTTGCATGGGGACGGGTACTTTGGTACTTAGGGTATGACTATTTTTTAAAATAGGGGACGGGGTACTTGGGTACTTAGAGTACAACTATTTTTCAAAATAGGGGACGGGGTATTTGGGTACATTAATTTTTTTAATATAATTTAATATTTTATAGGAAAAATGAAAATATAAGTCATGACAATGAGTTTTCAAAACAAGAACAGTAATAAAGTTTGCAGATGTAATGTATTGTTTTCACTTTTCAGTTTCAAATTTGCAATATGTTATGCTAAATATTAATAGGAACAGGAGACTCATAATAATGTTGGAATCAACACTGCATTACACGGATAGAGATTTGGGGCAAAGGTAGTGGAAGATATTATGGATCCAAAAGGATTACCTGTTGAGATGTCCATTCATATGGATGTTCTTCATTCCCTGGCCAAAATGAGAGTCTTTTCAGATCAAGATAAAGAAAAGCTAGAGGAGACAAAGCAAGAAATATTTGGGGTCAATGACTTAGCCAGACTCCAGGTGAATCCTTGTACCCCACCAGCTAGTCAATCTATTTTGGGAGTTAAGTCAGTATCCCATGACGATGTTGTGCCAGTATTGGAGCAAATTGGCAGTTTAAGGAATGATGTTCAACTTGACAAGGCCTTTGCCCACATATTTCCTTCCCTGGGAATGAGGGAAGTGGGTCTATCCTGGTCTGATGGAGACTTGAGCTCTAAGGAGGAAGACATATTGGAAAAAAGAACAATATGCTAAACACAGACAAAATCCTAGAAGATCAAGAATGGGGAGAAGTGCAAAAGAGGACCGAAATCCAATAAGTTTAAATTGGAGGTAGCTAGTGGCACCAAAGGTCACACGAAGCTACATTCTGAGAAGGGTGTTACCATTCTCGAGGAGCCATGAAGACCCTTTTGTGGAATGTCAAGCGTTGCAATGCCCCTAACAAGAGGCAACTAATCAAATGTTGTTTTGATCAAGAAAGGCCAGACATTATTTTATTACAAGAACCCAAAATGAGTAGTACGGATTTTTTACCATTCATTAGATCCTCAAAAAATTGGGAAGGCATTTGTGTAGACGCTATCGGGGCATCGGGTGGGTTGGTAGTGCTATGGAATCCACAAAAAGTTACTATATTAGAAAGGAGAGAAGCTAATTGGATGATGGTCCATGTTCATGGTGTATGGACCGACGGGGGCAAGGCAAAAGCGAGAAGTATGGAATCACATCACTCAATGTTTGGAAACTGTTGCGCTGGAACTAGTTATTGTGAGGGGAGACTTCAATGCAACAAGGTGGAACACAAAAAAGATTGGGGGCAGAGAGTTCCTTGGCACATTGCAAGAGGATTTTCAGATATTTATTTTCAACAAGATGGAAGAGATCAAGTCAAAGGATGGTTTTTTACCCAGAGAAATAGGAGGAAGGGCTTTTCCAATATTGTTGAACAGTTGGATCATTTTTTCTTGCTGGGAAATGGGAAGAGTGTGGACTCACTTTTGAATTGTTGGTCATTCTTTTTGGGTTCAAATCATTTTCCTATTTCTCTTATTTGTTAGGGGTATGTGGTTCTGGGATCCAGGGCTACTTACTCATATTTCAAACTGGTGGAAGGAAGCTCCAATGCATGAAGGATCCAAGGCATTCTGCTTTACCAAGAAATTACAATTTATTAAGGGAAAGCTTAAAGAGTGGAAAAGAAGTACTTTTAAGAATATATTTGAGGAGAATGAGAAAATTGGGAACAAACTAGAAGAGCTAAATGAGAAGGTCATGATGCAGGGTATGACAGATTTTGAATTTGAATAGGAGAAGAGTTTGATGCAGGATATGCATGAGATTCTGGCTAGGGAAGAACTTTTTTGGAAGCAAAAGTCTAGAGAATGGTAGTTAAAGGTTGGGGATAGAAATACAAAAAAATTCCACTCCTTGGTTAGAGCTCGTAGAATCACTAACAAAATCAATGTGATACAGGATTTGATAGACAATTTGCTCTTGGATCGAGATAGTGTCAATGTTGATGCGGTTCGATAGTTCTCTTCTCTACTCAATCAAGACCTAGCTAATAATAACTAGGTAGAGCATATGGGTGATATCATTCCTAATCTCATTAATGATGAGAAAAATAGGGCCTTGGTCAAACCAATTACACTAGAGAAGGTCAAGATGGCATTATTAGTACTTGTCGATAGGCTAGGCAAGTACCAATCACATTTCTACCAATTAAAATTATTATTTCTATCAAATTTGCTACAAAATTAATAATTTGTATAGTATACATGCACATTTTTTATGTTTATAATTCAACAAAATTAATTTAGAGCTTTTCTATTGGCTTAAAAATTTGGCCTCTTATACACTTCGAGACAATAAGGCAATATTATAGGGGCAAATACTTTACCATGCCCTTAAAATAATTCATATTTATTTTTTAAAAATGTTATAATATAAATGCATGGTTTTGGATATAGATTATTTATTAACTAATGTATATTAAATTGAATAATAAAATTTGTTATATGTATTATAATTAGATGTTATATATTTAGATTATATAACATAAATTATAATTATAATCGAAATATTAATAAACTTAACTTTTTTATTATATATTTTATATTAATTAACTTATGAATTAGTGATAATAATATCTATTATTTATAATAAATAATTATAAGTTATATTTTAAAATATTAAATAATATAATTTGACATAAGTTATATGAACTATATAAAATATTATTAAAATTGTTCCTTGTTAATTAAATGATGTAATTTATTTTGATTTTAACAATTATTTTTTTTAAAATAGGAAATTATATTATATTAGATTAATAATTTATGTGAAGTATTTAAATTTTGATTTATAATTATATTTTTTAAATATCTTACAATATATTATATTGATTATTTATGTATAAATTATTTTATTTCAAAAATTAATAATTATACTTAAGAAAAATAATTTTATTGATATTTTTAATTATATATTTTTGAAATATTGATAATATATAAAATTAAAAAATTAAAAAATAATATAAAAGATATTACTTGAAATCTTTTTAAAAATTAGAGATATATTCACTTACATTTATAAGGATTAATTTTCTTTTGTTTTTATTAATTTGATTTAAACTATGATAATTAAATATCTATAATTATTATATATTTATAATTCCAAATTAATCAAATAGCTATAATATTAATTACATTGCGATTAATACCAATTATACTTGTACTTAGTAACTACAACAATGGATATTGGTTTATCTTTAACTTATCATTATTAACTTAATATCCAACTCCTAATCAATTAATCAATCTAATTATATTTGTATGAAATAGCCATAATACAATTTGGAAGAATTTTATTATTATTATTATTATTAAGGCAAGTACTTCGCCACTATGTGGCACTTGTTAAGAATGGGATATGTGAAGTATACTTTATATTATTTTGTTGTGCACCAAACGGAGGGAAATATAATTAATCAATAGACTTTTAATTGCAGGCTTCCCCTTGTACTTTTATGTTAGAAATCTTGTCTCACATTATAAAACTACTCAAAAAAACCACAAAATAAGTTTTCCCAAACCACCAAACCTCTTCATAGCAATTGGCAAACCTCTTTGCACCAAAGATATTCTATTTTTTATGTTTTGAAAATTGAAAAGAAAAAATATTAAAAAGGAAAAATTAAGTTTTATTCTAATTTTTCTTCTTTTTCTTCCTTTTAAAAGATTATCTTTTATTAATTTTAAAATTAATTTTATTATTTATATATTCATATAAAATTATAAATAATAATAAATATATGAGACTTATTTTTTATTGATATTTTGATTATTATAGAATAAAATTACATATTTATATTAAAATATATCTCTTTAAAATCAAATGAGACATACTTTATAACAGTGATCCCCTAATACATGGTGCATTATAAAAATATGGCACTTGATCCTTCAATTATCTCCTTGCATATCTCATCATCATTAATTGCTTGCAACCTTATCAACTTATATAGATTTATATTACATTATATAATTAATTATGCAATATAAAATATATTAAAAATTTACGTATAATTTCCTATCACTTATCTCATGAAGCTCCTCAAGGTGCAAGTGCTAGTAAATTATTATATTTCAAACCTTGCAACAAAAGCACATATGTTCTTTAATTTATGTGAGGTGTAAGCTTCAAGCTTCAAGCTCGATTTGTATTTGGTGAATTATAAAAGGCTTCATTGGTGAAAATGAATTCATCCATGACTTGGGTATTTGTTTTTGTTGGTGTGGAGAAAAAATTGAAACAAGGGTTTTAGATTATCGGCTTGAGAAATTGTAAAATTTTCATTGTTATAGCACTTTGAATTTGTTGCAAAATACCAATGAATTGTGCAAGTGTTTTGGCTTCATAAAGAGGCTAAGATTGATTCAACTGTTAGCTAAAATTGATGACTAAAGGTTTTATTTCATTTTATAATTGTTAGCAAGGGTAGATGGCTTCACTTTATGCAGTTTGTAGCCCATATATGGCTCAACATTTTAAGTTATTGTTGGTTGCAGGTCATATAAAGCACTGGTAGACTGTTAGAGGACAACATTTGGGGTTTGGGTGGCTTGTTTTATTTGTTGGGCACTTGTCATACATTTTCTCAGCCTTGGTATCATATTTGAGGACATTTACAGAGAGTTGTGACATATATATTGGAGAGTTTTGGCATAAGACATGGGCTACATTTCATTACTAGGTTCTCTTTAATTGTGTAATAACATTTCAATATATCAGAATTGGTGTTTGTATGCATTATGAATACTTCAATTTAATAAAGGTTTGCATGTCAACTATTTGGTTCAACAATTTCATACTTTATATATGTTGTCAGTATATATTTTTTATGACAACATAATGAAGTAATGTCCTTAATTTAGAATGACGAGTGTGTGACGAAATTACTTTGCAAAGTGTTCATATTTTATAACAAGATTTGACACAAGAAATATCATAAAATTCAGTTCAAATTTTGCACGCCAACTATTTGATGAAATATCAAAAAGTCAAAATTAAGTTTTCAGGGGTAGAACCAACAGGGTTCTTACAGTGGTATCAGAGCGGTTTCCTATCATCTTGTTGGGGGTGGAAATCATTCAACTCACACATTTGATTTTAAGTGACCAACACTCTTGCAATTGTTTCAGTTATGGAAAAATCTAGGAAATCAATTAAACAAGGAAACTAGTTGAATAGCATGATTATTTCAAGAAAATTATCAAATGACATAATAAAAAACTTGGAGAAGATCAAGGAAAAATGAAAAGGGATGGATGATTTACTTTCAAACTCAGAAACCATAGACAGTTTAGCATGGTATATGACATCCATTTTTAAGGGGCCTACATCACAAACAAAAAGGAAGAGAAACAGGCAGTCTCTACAAGTGGGACATCTAGAAATCTTTACAATGAACTTTTAGCAGCTAGTGATCAACGTGCAGTTGATCACATGGAGATTAAAAATCAGACTTACATTAAAAGATATGTTGGGGCAAAACACTTTATGATGACTTCCATATTGAAGAGGAGCTAGTGATGTTTGAAGATAAACTGGTTGCATTCAAACAACTACATGAAGATAAGGTTTCTTGTGATGTTATTCATACTTATGAAACTCTAATGGAGGTCTAAGAGCAAAAGGTGGATATGGAAGTTGATCATTTATGTAGTGGAGTAGACACTAGTGTTTTGACTACGCATGATGAAGGAAATTTTCTACAAAGTCATGTTGTCATTACTAATTTGTTAGAAGATAATCACATGAAGTCTCATCATTCTCATGTGATAGGAGTTTGTGATCACGAGGAAGCCAAGGATATGGCATCAACCATTGATGGCAGTAGTAGTGATACTTTGCATTAGCATGGGATAGGAGTGATGACACATGTTCAGGATGGTACCAGTGAGTTACCACATGATAGTACTCAAGAATTAGGTATTAATGATGCTTTGTGTGATGTGGATTCATGCCATGATGAGTCTGATTTTTTAAAATATATCTTCATAGATAAATCATAAAATATTTTGATTGCTAATAGGTTCCAAAATCATGATTTGCAAGGACTTACAGTTACATTTGGGGTGGAAGTGTGTGGAGATACTGTCAAATCAGCAATTTATGTAGTGTATCTGAGTCATCCATTGAGGTACATAGCAGCAATACCTTAGTTGATGATGTGTGTGTTGATGATTGCACACATGATGTTGCTTATCATGAGATGAGTGATGTGGATACAGCCTCGTATCATAATGCAGATTTTTAGGAGTGATAAATTTCAAGGCCCACATCATTTGGTTGGGCAAGTAAAGGTGGATGAGTATGATTGCCACATCCATTGAGCATTTTGATGTTTCTCGACAGATGTTGGCAACTTATGGTTGGAGTACTCCCATGACAAATGAGCATTGTGATAGTGGTCTTTCCCTGGCAGAATTTCATGCACTTTGAGAAGCAATTGGAATAATGAAATAAAATTACCTACAACTACTTGCGAATAGAGTCTATCTTCTCGAGTGGGATTTTATTTTCTATGATGCACTGAAGGGGAAGGAAGAGGAGGTTGACAAGCTCACTCATGAGCTTAAGGTGACTACAGACTCATTAGAGAGCACCCAAGTGGCCCTTCAAGAGTGACATTCATAGTTTGAGGAGCTTACCATGCAGTTGAGACGAGCTCAGTCTTCACTGGCTACAATTATAGTACAAACTTCTATAATGGTAGTTGGTGATAACCTCATATCCAGGGGTTGTGGTGATGGAGGTATTGAGGATGTGGCTACATCCATCACAAATTTGGGTGTAGTAGTCATAGTTGGGATGAGTATATTGGGTGAGAGTTGCAGAGAGCCACCAGTTGCCTTAGGTTCTCCCGAGGCTCGCACGATGATTGATGATGTAGGTCAAGTTACTGATAGTTATTGTGTGGCAGTGGTGGATCCTCTAGAGATTTGTGTGTTAGTACATGACGCTACTCCATCATCTTCATAGGATATTCACAAAGTGTCATCTGGTTGAGAGTATGGCTCTCATGTTGATTTGTTTCCCTCTCCTAGAAGCAAATTTGTCACTTCATCTCATGCAGTTGATGGTGGTAGACAACTTGTTGTGTCACAGAGTTAGAGTGGTCAGCTCAGAGTTGTCAGAGAGCAGGTCGATTCCCCCTCATTGTTTTTACTGCATGGATTCATTTATTGAGTACCTACATGAGAGTCTAGAGTTTCAGGAGGGACCATTTGGAGTCACTAAGGCTACTCTCATTTGAGGTTCTCGCGACATTTAGTGTTTGATGGGAGCAATTGTAAATACTCTAACTACTATGCTTCTCGCAGACATTTTGTGGTTGGGCTTGCAGAGAGGGTTACTAGAGGCCTTGCCCAATCAGCTATTCAAGGTCAGAGATTGGAGCCATCTTCTGATTCCTGAGTTGTTGGTGATGAGCCATTGACAAATATTGAAGCCTTTTACCATAACTATGTAGTGAGGAGTGCTCATCATTTTTTGTTTGATCCACATGTGGACTTGATGATGCATCGATGTGGATTGGCTCTAGAATTATACCATCCTTTGTGGGATGTGTATTCACCATCTTCAATAGATGGATTCAGTAGTTGCAAGTTGGTGGGGGACAACTTCCAGAGTCATCACATCCATGACATCTTAGCAGAGGATGGAGATAGTGATTGTGATACAAACACCTTCAGGAGTTCTTATTTCTACAGTACGGTTGGATTTCACACCCGTGGGGGATTGATAGACTATAGAGGGAGGTTTGGTATAGTAGATGCTTCCAGATATTCTCACCTCCTTAAGATGGATGGATGTGAGTTTTGTTTATGTTGGAATCCAGGTGGTGGCAAAGTTAGTACTGTAGGTTGGATGGGTCCCATCAGATTTCTTCACCATTTCCAGCATGGTGGCGATGTGATCAGATTAGCACAGTAGAAGTCTAAGGTTATTCTCCTTGGTAGGCTTCTATTCAAGATATGGGATCTAGGTATATTTGGATGGACACTCTTTAGTGTGCAATGGGATCCTTCATGTGCATCAGGGTTCTAATCTGGGTTCATAGGGGAGTATTGCAGTGCGTACATGATGTGGATTATTTGCAACTTCATTTGTGATTCTCATGTACATAATTGGTTTCAAATGTATAGTTCCAGTGCGTAGAGATTAGACAAGTGGGTTGTTCATTTATGTGCAATTGTGATTATGTCGGTGTTGCAGTTGTGTTTCAGTGTGGGACATTTCTCAATCTTCCTTTGGATTTCCAGTTCAGTGGGGTTTCTTTACAGTTCTAATTGCTTGGAGACAAGCAATATTAGGGAGGGTATACTGTAATGTCCCATTTTTTGTGAGCATCATTGTTCGTGTGATTAGTTTATTATTTAACCCTCTTAGGCTAATCAAATGGATAGAAGGTCTTTGTTAGCAGTGTCAAATGCTATTTTCCCACTTTAGAGGTCAGGGATGTTTAGGTTTTCTCTTTGTTTGGGTCAGTTTGGTATACTTACTATTTATAGTAAGTCATTTATCCAACATTTCTATGTTTGGTAGGGCACCTAGACCGACCTCAATTATAGTGATGACCCTTGGCATCTTTGTTGATTAGGTATTCAAGAATTTGCTAATTATAGTAGGTCAGGGGTTGATAGAGATGGACCCTTACTATTTTTAGTAAGGCAGTTGCATGTGTAGTGGGAACAATGGTGGATCACCTATTTCTGACAAATCGAGAAATAATAAGTACTTTTGGAGTTATGACATTTTAATGATTAATAAAGCAATAATTTATTTATAATTAATAAAAAGATACACATCATTAAATGTTATTTGATTTTATTATTAAAAGAGATTATTTAATGATTATAAAGTCAAATTATAAAGTGCATATGAGGAATAATGTAAAGTGTCAATTTAAAGGGGGATATAAGTGTTTGTTAAGATAGACTTTATATTATTTTGGTGTGCACCAAATGGAGGGAAATATAATAAATTATTATATTTCAAACCTTGCAATTAAAGAACATATGTTCTTTAAGTTATGCGAGGTGTAAGCTTCAAGCTCGATTTGTATTTGGTGAATTATAAAAAACTTCTTTGGTGAAAATGAATTCATTCATGACTTGGGTATTTGCTTTTAAAAGAATTGAAACAAGGGTTTCAATTTATCAGCTTGATGAATTGTAAATTCTTCATTGTTATAGCACTTTGAATTGGTTGCAAGATACTAGTGAGTTGTGCAAGTGTTTTGGCTTCATACAGAGGCCAAGATTGATTCAATTGTTAGCTAAAATTGGTGATTAGAGTTCCATTTTATTTCATAATTGTTAGCAAGGGAAGATGGCTTCACTTTATGTAGTTCAGAGCCCATATATGGTTCAACGTTTTGAGTTATTGTTGGCCGCAAGTCATATAGAGCAGCAGTAAACTGTTAGAGAATAGTGTTTGGGGTTTGGGTGGCTTGCTTTGTTTGTTGGGTGCTTCTCATACATTTTCCCAGCCTTGGCATTGGATTTGAGGACATTTACAGGGAGTTGTGAAATATATATTGAAGAGTTTTGGCATAACACTTGGATTGCTTTTCATTACCAGGTTCTCTTTAATTTTGTAATAACATTTAAATATATCAGAATTGGCATTTTTATGCATTATGAATAATTTGATTTAATAAAGGTTTGCATGCCAACTATTTGGTTTAATGTCAATGACTCTTGTTCGACAATTTCAGACTTCATATATGTTACCAGTATGTTTTTTTTATGACAACACAATGAAGTAATGTCCTTAATTTAGAATGACAAGTGTTTGACGGAAGTATTTTACAAAGTGTTCATATTTTATAACAAGATTTGGCACAAGAAAGATCAGAAAATTTGGTTCAGACTTTGCACGCCAAATGTTTGACAAAATGTCAAAAGGTCAAAATTGAGTTTTCAACAGTAGAACCAATGGAGTTCTTACAAATTCATTTATTGCTCTCATTCCAAAGTAGGTATCAGACACGTTTGAGGACTTCTGACCAATATCATTATGTAATGCGGTTTACAAAGTCATAGCGAATGTTATTGCTAATAGGCTCAAGCCACTATTGAGAGTTATCATCTTTGAAGAGAAGAGTGGTTTTGTACCTAGAAGATCGATAGTTGAAGGAATCATTATTGCACACAAGGCTATTCACTTTGTAAGGTAGGCTTAGACCGATAAGATGTTTGTAAAGCTTGACACCGTTCTTTTTTGCTTCAGGTTTTAAGAGGTTTTGGCTTCTCAGAACATTGGGTTGACTAGATAAAGAGCTGCATCACTACACCCAGATTTTTTATCATTGTAAATGGTAGTCCGCAAGTTATTTTTTACTCCTTTAGGGGATTAAGGCAAGGAGACCCACTTTCACCAACTTTGTTCATAATTATGGCAGAAGTATTGGGCAGGATGATATCCAACAGGAGGCAGGAAGGACAATGGAAAGGTTTACAAATTGCACAGGGGATGGAACCGACATCACACCAACAGTTTACGGATGATAACCTATTGATGGGGAAGGCTTCTCTAAGGGAAGTTAGATGTTTGAAAACAACTCTAGATAGATAGTGCATGCTATTAGGCCAAGCTGTCAACTGGAACAAATCGGAAGTGTTTTTCTTCAATACAAGTTTGAGGAAGCAACAAGCAATTTGCAAAATACTCCGAGTCAAAATGGGGAAATTGCCAGGTAAATTTTTTGGTTTACCTTTGTCTTGGGGGGGTAGAGTCAACCTATGGACAAAGCTCGTAGATAGTTGTATTGGTAAGATGGAGGATTGGAAGTGTAGATGGCTCTCCTCTACAGGGCACATACTGACACTAAAATTCGTTATCTATGCCATCCCATTGTACTCCATGATGTGTATGCAAATTCCTGCAAAAATTATCAAAATCATGAGCATAAAATGAGGATATTTTTCTGGAACAGGAGTCAAGATAAGGATAAGATTCCGCTCTTTGTCTAGGAGCAAATATGCAAACCAAAAAATGCATGTGGTGTAGGCCTGAGAAGATGGAACCTGATGAACGAGGCAATGGGTGTGAAGTTATTATTGATGATGTATAGGAACCCCCATCAAAAATGGGCAAGGATACTATCAAGAAAGTACTTAAGCAACCAAGAAAAAGATCGCATTCTTACTGTTTCCAACCCACCCAAAGGATCATCAATTTGGAATTTCATGATGACGTGCATTCATTTTGTTACGGACCACATTACTTGGAAGCTAGGTAATGGGGAAAAAGCTAAGTTTTGGGATGATTCGGTGGAAGTATTGCCAGATCTAACAGAGGGGGAGTACACTAGGGAGTTGAAGGCCAAAGTGGAATCAATATGGGGGGATAAGGTTGCGGACTTACTGACCCGAACTTATGAGGGCAGGGGGGGGGGGGGGGGGGGGGGTAATCAAGTGGAAGTGGAAAGAGGACAGTGCGTTAGGATTAAATGATGATGAGGCCAACGAATTCCAGAGGATACGGGAGGGCAAGAAATTTTTGTTATTAGGAGAACAAGATGAAATTATATGGTGTGGAAGTGAAAAAGTGGAGTACTATGTGAGGGTGGGGTACCATTTAGCAGAGGCAGTAGATAGAGATGAACAAGAACCATCACAACTATTCTAGAACAAGTATTGTTTACCAAAGGCGAGTGCCTTTTCTTGGTTGGCATTCAGAGGACGTATTTTGATAGGTGAAAGGCTGATGAGATGTGGATATCATGGTCCATTTTTATGCCCTTTGTGCAAATGCGAAGTAGAAACCATTGATCATCTCTTATTATAGCCTAAGGTTACAATTGAGTGTTGGCAATTTGTTCTATGCAAGTTGAATGTGCAAAGGGCTTTTCCTGCTACATTCAAGCAAATGTTGTAATCATGGTGAGGACCTATGTACAAGTCGGTTTTCTCATATATTTGGTTGGTGTGTCCATCTATATTGTCGGAGATTTGGAAGGAGCAAAATAGGAGAATTTTCCAAGGGAAGAATCAGTTGAAAGGTTGTGTAGTAGAATAGAACAAAGTATATTTGAATTAGTGAATGTGGCAACTTCAACACAAAGCTCAAGCAAATATCCTTTTAGTCTATTAGATAATATTCTTTAGAGAACCTTGAACATGCTAAAATACAAGGTCATTAATGGGTGCACAAAGGTTGATCTTCAAAACGGGCGTAGAGATGAGGTAAAATGGGATGCATAGATGAGGGATGGATCAAAGTAAACTTTGATGGAGGTGTCCGAGGAAATCTGAGACCTTCAGGTGTTGGTTGTGTGGCAAGAGATTCAAAGGGCCATAATATTGCTACTGAGAAGAAGATGTTGGGAGTGGGGACTAACAATGAAGTTGAAGTCCAAGTAGCTTTGTTGGGAGTAGAATTGGCACAACAACTACAAGTCAAAAAAATTGCATTTGGAAGATGATTCACAAATAATTGTTAATGCTATTTCGACTTGAACTTCACCTTCATGGTGTTTACAGATGGTGGTGGAAGTCATAAG
Organism: Chamaecyparis obtusa; assembly: GCA_027943335.1. Lineage (NCBI taxonomy): Eukaryota > Viridiplantae > Streptophyta > Pinopsida > Cupressales > Cupressaceae > Chamaecyparis > Chamaecyparis obtusa. The sequence continues at coordinate 1,197,925 of BSBK01001997.1, forward strand.
GAAAAAAATATTTTTTTGTTCAAAATTTCAAAATTTCCCATGTTTATCGAGAAGGGAATACATTAGCAGACTCTTTGTCTGACAACAAACATGGCAATGACATAGCAATCGGAGGATGGTGACATCATGGCACACAAGGTGAAAAGATGTGATATGACGTTTGGAGCTGGCGAATGCATTGGAGGATGAGGAAGGACAACCTAGCATTCAATAGAAAAGGAAGGTGGCGCAAGGGAATTTATTCACTACCTTCGCACATTTCTCTGGGCGTGCATTCAATGTGGGGAATGTAATACACAACACACAATATACATTCTGATTTTCGCATTTCAACGGTGTTTTGAAGTTGGGTTGAGCAAAGGGTAGGTGGTTGAGAGAAGTGACGAGAGAAGGGTTGCATGGAAGCAAACTTGGCCTTCAAAGAAACAAAACAACAAATGGCCTTCAAGAGGTCGCTAACAAAAGAGTGGCTGAAAACATTTTTTCTTTAGCCTATCAGTTCTTCCTCGACATCATTTGGGCGTTGTTGAGGGTGGAGTATGCAATATCACAATTTCAGTGGAGGACGAATTTGGATATTGCGGCCCTTTTCTGTACCTAAAGGTTACACTTTGCATCAAAAGAGGAAGTGAAGCGCATTGTGGAAAGGTGCGTGTGGCTAGAATGGAGGGTGGGGCTTGATGAAATTTTGCATTTTGCAATGTCAGGTTGAGGGTTTGTTGCAACACAAGGTGATTGGCTGGGTTTCCCAAGGTTTCACCCTTGAGTGCACCCATTTCTCTTTCACAAGAGTCTAGAGGATATTTTGGTAAGGAGACAATATGGAGGGCATGGTCTCTACTAGTAGACTTTGTCTATGATTGGGAGTTGAAGCTGGCGACAAGGATACCAAGGAGCCAAATGAATCCAGACCTGATCCACTTGAGGTTGACATGCGCTTGGGAGGAGATGGAACGTCAATGAAGGGAGAGGCGAAGAGCCATGCGAGGTCATGGTCGAGAAAATGGCAATGGAGCCAGAGGCAAAAACCATGGGGGAGGAGGGCGAGTGGGAAATCAGAGGTGTCGTCGTGCACCTTGTAGAGGCCGTGTCTGAGGGCGTGGCACGCATACCAATGGAGATGATGATCGCTCAGAGGATGTTGGTGTTGCTGGTGGCACTTTGGTACGTGTGGAGTCAAATAGTGGAGCGTTCGAGGTTGGTGAAGCATCGGGTGGTTATGGTGCAGATGAAGCATCTGGTAGTTGTGGTGCAGGCGAAGCGTCAGGTGGTGGCAGTGCTGGTGAGATGGATGGTTCATCGTCCTCCTTGTTTCCAGCCCATTTTTTTCTTTGAAAATTGCTATGTATCTGTGGGTTGCTTTGGGTAGATAGGGTAGGTACTTGGCATATAGAAATTTTGTTGTGACAGTTCAGTGTCGATATGGCCGATGGTCTGTAGGTGGGTAATTTTGTATATTATATTTACCCAAATGTATGCATATGGTCATTGTGTCCGATACTAGGTGGTCGAATTTTTGGCACTATTGGGTAGTGAGTGTATTTTGGGGTGGTAAGGTGACAGTCATATCTCATACATTGTAATGCTTATTTTTATAATATTAATAAAATAATCTTTTACCGATCAATATATATATATGTGCTAAATGTTTAGATGCATAATTGAGAAGGAAAACTTTAAACATGAACAAGAAGATATTAAATCATATAACAATGACATATTGCAAATGATAAACTTCTGACTTGAACAGTGATAAAGTTTACAATTATCGTTATTGTATCAAAGTTTCAAACTGATTAAGTATTGAATTAAGCTTGATAAACAGCAAGCTGATACGCAAAACAAAAACTGAAATAAAAATCAGAAATCTTAATCAAGGTCCTTAGCCATGATGCTCTCCACTGAGTACCCAGTACTTGGGTATGTGTACCAGTACCCAGTACAGATCCCAAGGGTATGGGTACAAGTACCCATGCAACATAATTGTTTGTCCATCATAAAGAACATCCTTCAAAGTTTTATCAGGTGGTGTGCCATGATTTTGATTGAAAGCTGTCGGCTATTACTTGCAGAGAACAAATTCACTACAATTTAGGAAGCTTCAACACAAACAAAATTGTAACTATGCCAAAAAGTGCAACTAACCGGTATTATTACAAGGTTCTGGATTAAAGCACAGAAATTAAGCACAATTTTTGGGAGCAATCCAACTCTTCCCCAGAAAAAGTAAAAAATTGACTACACTAATATGAACACCTGCTTCATTTTCCAGAAACATAGCCCCTATAGCCAGGCTCATATAGTGAAATGATGAACTGAAGATAGACTCAGAGGCATAAAGAAATTTATATCATTTCCAATAGCAGGTTTCCAGGCTTCCCAGCAGCCTCAGTTTACCCGCATTAGCTATATAAGTCTGTATGGTTGGATTAGATGTTAAACCTTGACAGCTTCCATGAAAAAACAAATAGAAAAATACATTATACTAAAGATTCCCTATATTCCAGTTAGCATAGTTGGCAACATCTTGTGGGGCCTTGCACAATGCTGTAAAAGTGGATGCCATCTTGTCCAAGAAACATTTTAAGAGGAATTAGTTTACAAGGTGCAATCTTACAATTATATATCAGTTTTGAACTTACCAGAAATCGATAAGTTACTAGCTAGATGGGAAAATTCCTTCCAGCCATCCCGTAGTGTTTGATACAGCCAGAAAAAAATGTTATGACCATCTAAAAAAAGCACAACCTCAAACATGTGGGCCATCTATAGCAATTTCTATAAGCATTCATAGGTTTACTCTGAATCTGAACTTGACATGCTGGAGTCTGGTTTGTGTTGCTTTTTTTGCTTGTGTTTCTTACGTCGCCGGTCCACTTCTGAGCTTGATGTGTCGGAGCCTGATTTGTGTTGCTTTTTTCGTTTTTGTTTCTTACATCGCCGGTCCAATTCTGGGCTAGAAACTCTGCTAGAGGTAGAATGGTGCTGTTTCTTTGACTTATATCTTGACCTTTTCCTTTTCAGATCACCATGCTTAATTTTAGTATGAGATGAATGTTTGTCATCATCATCACTGGATGTTTCATATGCTGCTCCATGCAATTTTCTGTGCCTACTTTTTTTCTTTCTAGACTTGCTTCTCTTGGATTTTTCTTTAGAGAAATTGGTCAGTAGTTCTGGAATATCAACTCCTCCACTTAAAAAACCTGACATATCCAAAAATAACTTGGTTCAAATAAACTAAGAAAATAAAAGAGTCAAATATGTCAGCTATTATTGAAGAGATGGGCAGGCTTTGTATTATCCTATCCAATTGTGGCCCTCACCAAAGCCGCGTGCTTCTTTCAATGCTTCCATTACATAAAAGAAGTATTCTGCTCATTCTTAACTAATGTATACCTCCATACTCATCAAAGATCTCATCTGGAATTATCTGCTGATTAGGATCATCCAACTTGTACCCACCACGAGGGGGGCTTATACCTCCTGGTTGTTGCTTGAGTTCCCATTTCAGAGGCTGCTTAAAAACAATTAGTAATATATTAGCCTGCAAAAATGATAGTACTACAGTAAAAGCCACAGCTTTTATTTCCTAATTTAACCTTGTTTCCAAGACCAGAGCAGTATTTTATATTTGCTAGATCAAAACAATGAAATTACCATACTATATTTACATTTTGAGGCATATGAATTTCAAAAAGCTACTTAGGCAGTTTTCAGCGTCAAAAGCTACATTATACATTTTTCATCCACAAAGGATGATCTATACTAATTCTTCACTTTCAAAATTAGTGGCATTGCTTGAATGTACTAACATATATATTAAAAATACTCAAATACAAGCTTAGATTCTTAAGATAAATTATTAAATCATCAGGCTAGATTGGTGACATGGATTTGATGACAATGGTATCTTTCTATATTGAGCTTAAAAGCTTTACTTCTATTTCTTATGTGTTCGCAAAATATATTGTTCTAAAAAAAAATTCATTTTCTTCCATTTGCAAGCAACATTAAATTATATGCCTGAAGCATATTTTGAAGGATGTGTACTTTCCTTTCTTCTAAAAAAATTAGAGCAAGCTCACATTAACATTCAGCATTGCAGTGATTTCCAGCAGCAGATATATTTCAGTTATTAACTTATTTCAGCAGGGCTTTCACTATTCACCAGCGATTCCAATATCAGTTCCAAAGTATTAGGAACCTAGGACATCTACTCTTGAAGATTGGTAGCTGCAGGAGCTATCTTCTTCATCTGCAATGGTTGTTCTCTTACCTGCGATGGTTGTGCTATCTGGAACTGTATCTTCATCAGTGTTGATGCTTCATCTCTTTGCTAAGAGACATCTTTCTATCAGTACCGTTATTTAATGAAGACCTTGTATGATCGGAGGAACTCAAAGGATGATCAAAGAGGTCATTGAAAAGCCATGTGCGTGCATGGCTGTTGGTCTCAACTTGTGTGGCTTTTGGTAAGCAAAGTCTCATCTTTCTGATCGATCATATATATAAAAGGTCACGCTCTTTGAAGACTTGAAGAGTTCAGCGTTAGTAAATCAAAAGGCCTTACGCGTGTTGGAGAGCCAGCAATATTGTAACTGCAGCGCCTCTTTGCAACTGCTGTCAGTTTGTGTGCCTTGGTGGTCAAGTTTCCAAGTGTTTTCCTTCATGTTTGTCGGCATTCAGAATTGAAGGGCTTCATGCTTGCGTGGATTTTGGAAATCAAAGAGTTGTTTTGTAACTGCTGCGGAAGTGGCTGTTGAGTCACTAAATACAATAAAGAGTCATCACCTACTAACAGAAATATATTCTGCAGGATCGTGCTCTCGATTTTCTTAGCAGCTGGTAATTCTGGGCAACGTTTTTTGTGTGAAGGTGATTGAGATATCATCTATGCTGTAGCAGGGTGTGGAGAGATTATCAGTTCTTTGTGTGAAGATATTATCGGTTCCTCTGTGTGTGAAGTTTTGATCAGTTCTTCTGTTGAAACGATTTATGCTGAGATCTTTGTCTTATGCAGTGAGTTGCTGTAGGATCATATTGAGTCATACAGCGTAGTTGATTAGTATTGTTCATTTTGTTCTTTTGGAGATAGAAGGAGTGTTGTTGTTTATTACTTCTGTTGCAGCATTCTTTATGCGTGTAGTTGCAAGTTCATTATTTTGAAAAAGGAAGTTCTGTGGATTCCTTATTTGGGTGAAGGCTCAAGAATTTGTGAGCGATGTACTTAAATTATGTCATTATTATTCAATAAAGGAGAACCTTTTTGGTGTGGGTGGGTTTTTCCCTCGAGTAGGAGGGTTTCCCTAGGATAAATTTCTATGTCCATCTGCTCTTGTATTTTTGAAGTGTCTGCTATTTGTTTTTGTTTTGCTATTCTGGTTCTTAAATTTAACATGGTATCAAAGAGGATCTAAGTAAAGATCCAGAACCAGAATTATATTCAAAATACTTGATTATCAGTATTATTCAAAAAAAGAAGAGGAATTTTGTTTTATGACCTTGGAATGGACAACTAGGGTTTTCAAAGGCCTGTAGAAACAGGATCAATCTCTGCCTCTATCTATCAAATGGTGTCAATGGCTCTGTTTTGACCCCAAATGTATTCTGTTTGTTCCCAGCAGAGCCCAACGAGTTTGTAGCTCTATTCTGCGTAGTTTTTTTTACCTCTTTTTTGAGTGTTGATCTGGGCTTCACACACTCCAACTTGGTAAATGTCATGTCAAATATGCAGAGTGACCACCTGCTTATGTTGTTAAAATTGGTATTACTTTGCATCGGAATGGAAACTGCGAGAGTTGACAAATGAGACCAGTTCAAACTCTGAGACCGGTTGGGGAAAAACAAGCCCAGGTGGGCCACACATTGTGGGGCGTCGGTACTTTAACACCATAGCAATTTTGACGGCCAATGAAGTCTTGCGTTTTAAGAAATTGACAATTCCATGGCCTCAGTGCGTAGAGTTCATTATTCTTGTTCTATATGTCTTCTGTAGTGGACAATGACGGCATCTATTTTGCTTACCTGCTAAAAGGTTTGCTGAGATAAAAGGCAATCCACTGCATGTTTGATTGTATAGGAAGCAGAAAGGTCATAATATTTTGAGGGACATTTTACTTGTAGCGAGTGTTATGACCTTTTTTTTTGTGTTAAGCTTGTGGGTATCTAGAAGAATTCGATTGCTTCATTGCTTATTTAAAGGGCACGCTTGAAGTTGGGGAAGCTGCAAGTATGGATTTGATTGGAAATTTGTTTTAAATGACATTAAAATCTACTGAGATATTTATGGGCAAACATTATAAGAGCTGCTTAATATCATTATCCATTACCAAAGAACCGCCTTAATCAAATGTTTATGACCAGGTGATCTTCAAAGACTACAGTGCAGTAATTCTTCTTGGAATTTAGAATTGTTCAAATTTGTGGAGTCTCATTGCCTCTGAGCGTTTGTCTCTTCTGCAATTTATGTTTGGGCAGTTTGCTACATGAGTACAGGTGCTTTGATGACCTCTTTGCATTGACCAGACGCAGGCTGAGTAGTTACACAGCTGAGTGACTTCAATGTATATTCATCTGAACCAATCCCAACCACCTGCATATTCAGACAGATTCAATAAGTTGGTAGTATTTGAAGGCACAAATTACTTCAGCTCTGCATGGTGGCAGTTACATATGATACTTTTGCAAATTTAAGAGTCACTACAGTGGCGTATCTAGAGATCTGAATCTTTAGGTGCAAAGATTAGGAAAGAACAATTGATGGATTGTGAGGAAGATTAGACAATCAAAAGATAAGTTTTTCATATCCTTGAATAATGTTCATGAATATTTTATGAAGTTATTAATTCATTCATTAGAATAGTGAATCTCGTATGCTTCTAGCATTGGTATTTCCCTCCGGAATAGGTTGATCCTATGAACTATTAGTAATCTCTCTTAAATGGTTGCAAGACGGATCAAGGAGCATAAGAATGATGAGAGATTGCATTCAAGGGAGGAAGAGCTTGATGCATCCTGTGAGGAAGTCAAGCAGACTAAAGAATGAATACACAACTTGCTGTCATAGGGCTGAGTTGATGACACATAACCGGAGACATCTCTCAAAGAAGAAGAACCTATTCAGATTGTCTTATGGTCAATTTCTTCTAAGAGGGAGAAATGACATTCAGAGGGAGTCAAATTCTGAGAATTCAAGACATGAGTTGAAAGCATTAAGGTTCTAAGATTAATAGAGGGTGTTAAGTTTAGAACCAAAATTGCATAAAATAAAATGTAGATAAATAAAAAACGATAACACCAAAGATACCCTAGGAAAACCATCCTACTCGAGGGAAAAACCCAGCCACACCAAAAGATCTCCTTTATTAAAAATCAATAGAACTCAATACAAAGCTCACAAGCTTTATCAGAAGAATCGCTTCTTCACTAAGCCTCACAGATACTCAGGACAAAATGATTTACACATCAAAATGATCATGCACAGATCATTCACAAATGATGTTTGTGACAAGCACAGTGATAGTTGCGCTTCACACCAATGAATCTCACTCAGAATTCCCCTACGATAGTCACAATACGTGAAAATTGCAGAAGTCAAGACACCGCCAAGAGAATGTCTTTAGGCAGTTAGTCACCTGCAAGAATCTCAGAACAATGCAAATATCTTTCCCAACCACTAAGAAGAAGAAGACCCCAACACAATCCTGCAGAATGTCTATTTATTACAGGGCGGTGATTCTTTATAGAATTTATTGACTCAACAGCCACATTCACAGCAATTACAAAATAACTCTTTAATTTTCAAAATCCACGCAAGCATGAGGCCCTTCAAATCCTGAATGCTGACAAACATGAAGGAAGCCGTATTAACCTTGGCTATCATGGCACATGAGAAGATAGTGATTACCGATGATGAACGGTTGAAGACCCATCGTGATCTTTGATGAGCAATAACAAATTCCGTGCAGAAAATCAACAAGCCCGACACTAGCCAAAGCTCTCTTCATATTCAAAGATGGTGAAGTAACTATACCTTTTCTGCCACTATTGGCCACAAAAACAGTGGTTACGGAAGACTCTTTGAATCTCAACCGCTACACAAGAATAATATTCTTCCACATTTATTGTCGACTTAATGAGTGGAGGATTATAAGCATGACTGCCACGACACACAGTAGAAGAGAATATACACTGCTTGTACAATCTCACAGAGATGAAGCCAGCGCAGGTAGAAATGATTTCTCTTGCAGCTATCAAACATTAACAGAGGGGAGTTCAATTCCAAAGAAATTCTTTGCAATCGCTAAGGCAACAGGGATCAAGAGGGAGTTCTGTGAAGAAGTGAAGATGCCAGCTAAGTGAGTTGCAGTGTTGCAAGGTCAGGTGCTAAAGTCTGCAAAGAACAGAATTGCTCAGTCAATCTGGATTTGACTTTGGTAGCTCCGCAATCTTATTCAGTATAGGGTGATCTAGGATGAGATTGAGGATAGTCCTAGACTCTAGCATGTCAGAAGGTATGGAGGTGTGTTGAAAATCATTACTCTATGGAAAGCATTGCAAGCAATCTTGAACAAGGCGGTCAAGAGGTTGATGCAAGAGCTTGAAGATTCAAAGGGAGCTTGATTGGCAGATGGAGAGTGCTAAGTCCTTTGCAAAGGATCAACAAGCTCGTGAAGCAGCGTGACTGCAAAAGCTCCTTGTTTGGCCAAGCCGCCAAACATTCGAGTCAACTGTAATTTATTGTGATAATATAAGCTGTGAGAATGTTGCCCTTGTTGAGAGGGAGTATCAACATCAATTGCTCTTGTTATGTACTACAATACATTTTTCTCTGAGACAGAGAAATTTGAGGTGAAAGCCCTTGTAATGCATTCTTCTCTAAGACGGAGAAATTTGAGGTGAAAGCCCTTGTAATGCATTTTTCTTTGAGGGGGAAATTTGAGGTCAAAGCCCTTGTAACACATTTTTCTATGAGAGGGAGAAATTTGAGGTGAAAGCCCTTGTAACACATTTTTCTCTGAGATGGAGAAATTTGAGGTGAAACCCCTTGTTGCTCTTTCCACTCATAGGAGTAGCCATAGTGGATGTCATGTTGTGAGACTCCATGACATCACGTTGAGTGAATCCGTGATGAGAGCTTGTGTTTATTTCCACTCATGGGAGTAGCCATAGTGGATGTCATGCTAAGAGACTCCATGACAACATCACGTTGAGTGACTCCATGATGTGAGCTTGTGTTTATTTCACACTTGGGAGTAGCCGTGCTGAACATCATGTTGAGTGACTCCAATGCTATCACATTGAGAGAATCCGTGATAAAGTTTTGGTTTTCTCACAATGGGTGTAGCCATTATGATTGTCATGTTGAGAGACTCCATGACATGAGAATCTGGAAAAGATATCTCCTTTGCTAAGAGGGAGTGTTGAAGATTGGTAGCTGCAAGAGCTATCTTCTTCATCTACAATGGTTGTTCTCTTACCTACGATGGTTGTGCTATGTGGAACTATATCTTCGTCAGCGTTGATGCTTCATCTATTTGCTAAGAGACATTTTTCTATCAGTACCGTTATTTAATGAAGACCTTGTATGATCGGAGGAACTCAAAGGATGATCAAGGAGGTCATTGAAAAGCCATGTGCGTGCATGGCTGTTGGACTCAACTTGTGTGGCTTTTGGTAAGCCAAGTGTCATCTTTCTGATCGATCATATATATGAAAGGTCACACTCTTTGAAGACTTGAAGAGTCTACAGCGTTAGTAAATCAAAAGACCTTATGTGTGTTGGAGAGTCAGTGATATTGTAACTGCAGCACCTCTTTGCAACTGCCGTCAGTTTGTATGCCTCGGTGTTCAAGTTTCCAAGTAATTTCCTTCATGTTTGTCGGCATTCAGAATTGAAGTGCCTCATGCTTGTGTGGATTTTGGAAATCAAAGAGTTGTTTTGTAACTGCTGCCGACGTGGCTGTTGAGTCACTAAATACAATAGAGTCATCTCCTACTAACGGAAATATATTCTGCAGGATCGTGCTCTTGGTTTTCTTAGCAGTTGGTAATTCTGGGCAACATTTTTTGTGTGAAGGTGATTGAGATATCATCTATCCTGTAGCAGGGTGTGGAGAGATTATTGGTTCTTCTTTGTGTGAAGATATTATCGGTTCTTCTGTGTGTGAAGTTTTGATCAGTTCTTCTGTTGAAGCAATTTATTCTGAGATCTTTGTCTTATGCAGTGAGTTGCTGCAGGATCATATTGAGTCATACAGCATAGTTGACTAGTATTGTTCATTTTGTTCTTCTAGAGTGTTGTTCTTTATTACTTCTGTTGCAGCATTCTTTATGTGTGTAGTTGCAAGTTCATTATTTTGAAAAAGGAAGTTCTGTGGATTCCTTATTTGTGTGAAAGCTCAAGAATTTGTGAGCGATGTACTTAAACTGTCATTATTATTCAATAAAGGAGAACCTTTTTGGTGTGGGTGGGTTTTTCCCTCGAGTAGGAGGGCTTTCCCCGGATAAATTTCTGTGTCCATCTGCTCTTATATTTTTAAAGTCTCTGCTATTTGTTTTTTTTGCTATTTTGGTTCTTAAATTTAACACCTATGAGCAGTTTACTTTTAGAATATAGCTGCCTACAGTAATAAACACAAGTCATATTGTCTAATTTCAGCAAATCTTTTTAAATTGGTGCCGTATCAGTCATTTGAAGAGGTTTTATGATGTCACTCATTTCAGTGTTAAAAGATTGTCTAGTTTCAGCAGATAAACATTAATAGTTCTGCATGTTCTCACAAGAGTTTCATCCACAGAAAGATTTCGAGTTCGAATTTCATTGATTTCCATATCATATCAGTGGTGGCAATATCTGAAAAGGATGGTTTATGATTAGTTTAATACTAGGTTATTATCAATCCACAGTCGAAGTGCCTAATCCCAGAAGGTTTAGGAGGTAAGATTTGGTGTTTTCCATGAACATCCAATCATACGAGATGTTTCATTGAATTTTCAGTGACTTACACCAGTGTTTTTATCATATCAGGCATGTTTCAAGCAAAATTTCATCCCTTACAAATTTAATTATCATCAAAGTTACAGGACTCAGCGAGTCCTTCCCTAACTCGGCGAGTCCAAGGCCGAGTCCACCCAAGCGAGTTTTTCTGACTCTGGACTCGGGACTCGCTGAGTCAGGGAAGGACTCCCCTGGACTCGCCTGACTCGGCGAGTCCCGAGGCCAGGACTCGGCCGGCTGGCAGCATTAAAAAGCATTTTTTAATTATTTTAAGTCATTTTTAATGTTTGACTTGGCATTTATATTATGCCTTTGACCTAAAAAGGTCATTCTATCACTTGCATAAGGAGAGGAGAGAAAAAAGGCTTGAGAGAAGAGGATTGGGGTTTTAGGAAGAAAATCAGTTGGCTCTCATTCAAGGATTGCTGATTGTTTGTTCAACTTTGTTGCACTTTGTAGCTTGCATGTAAGCATTGAGAGGAGTTGAAAGACGCATTTGGAGGAGGTTTCTACAAAGTTGATTTGCATTTCCATTTCTAGAGCAAATTCCAAGAGGTATGTTACTTTCTTTTTGTTGTTTTGTATTTTTTTTTTGCATTCATGAATCTTTTTTTGTTTCCATTTTGTTTAGTATTTAGTATTTACATTTCTTTAATTCTTTAGAATCTTAGATTTGTTCCTAGTGTTGGTAAATTGTAAAATTGATTTTCAGTTTCTATAATATATATTGTAGATGCTTATTTTGTTTTATTTATGATATATTGCAGCTGCCAGCAGTCATCATGTCTCAGACTGCGGGTAGTGGAAGTGGAAGTATGCCTAAAACGAACCCGGATGCAGACCCTGTTGCCGTAGTAAGGGATGAGGCTTGGTTACATGCCATCCCTGGCCACAACAAAAGGAGTCGTTACATGTTGGCATTGCAAGATAACACATAATGGGGGAGGCATTAATAGGCTGAAATATCATCTTGCACATATGCCAAAGCGGGATGCTAAACCATGTAAATTTGTTCCCGAAGATGTCAAACGCAAGATGATAGCTATTTTAGAGGTAGCTAATGAGAAGAAAGAATTACAGAAGAAACAAGTGGAAGAAATGGCAAGCTTAGCTACACAGGGCTCTTCAAGGACACATGCTACTACTCGGACTCCTATTGGCACTACTAGTACTACTTCTGCGTCTGCGAGTGTGAGCATTGGGGGTCGGGTTCGTAAGAAACCATCCAATTCCACACTTGATTCCATCTTTGCTCCACGCACAACTCCTGGTGCACAACCATCGCTTGAGAGCATGGGTTGGAATAAGGAGATGCATGACCAAGCAAAACTAGCACTTGAAGATTTTTTCTTCTACAACAACCTTCCATTCAATGCAGCAAGGTACTTATTAATATATAATTTTAATTTTTAATTTCTATGTCTTACTTCTCTTGCTTTAGGTCTTCTTTTTAATTTATTTATTTAATTGCTTTTAGGTCTCCATATTGGCAAATTGCCATAGATGCTGTTACTATTTGTGGTGCGGGGTTCAAAGCCCCTAATGATGAGGAGCTAAAAGGTCCTATTTTGTCCCAACGAGTTGCTGATGTACAAGTTGAAATTGAGGAGCAACGTAAGGTATGGAAGGCAAAGGGTTGCACCATCACGACGGATGGTTGGACTGATAGAAGAAATAGGTCACTTCTGAATTTCCTTGTCTCCTCATCAGGTATGTTAAGTTTTTAAGCTATAAGACTTAAGTTATGAAATTATGAATTAGATTGATCATAGTAGTAAGTACTACTACTAAATTGCTTTATTTTTTCTCAGGTGGTACAGTGTTTTTGAAATCCATTGATGCCTCGGGGAAGACAAAAAATGCTGAGTATCTTTGTGAGGTGATGGAAGGAGTGTTGAAGGAGGTTGGTGAGGAGAATGTGGTGCAAATATGCATAGATAATGCAGCAAATTATGTTGCAGCAGATAAAATTATTTTAATTTTTAATTTCTATGTCTTACTTCTCTTGCTTTAAGTCTTCTTTTTAATTTGTTTATTTTTTTGTAGGTAAACTTATGGAGAGGCACCGCCACCTATTTTGGACCCCTTGTGCCGCTCATTGCATTGACCTCATGTTGGAGGACCTTGGCAAACTTCCTTGGATCAAAACATGTGTAGACATAGGAAGAAATATTTGCAAGCATATATATAATCATACTTGGGTCCTCAACCTTACGAGGCAACACACAAAGCAAAAAGAGTTGTCTCGTCCAGGGGTCACTAGATTTGCAACAAATTTTCTCATGTTGCAATCCATGCTCAAGTCAAAGGCCGGTGTGAAAGGCATGTTTGTATGTGAGGAGTGGACAAGATCATCATATGCAAAGACCACTACAGGGGCTGCCACGGTTGACTTGGTCTTTGATGAGAGAACCTTTTGGCAACCGGCCAAAGAGATTGTTGAGGTAATTTTCCTTTTTGTCCTCATTTCCAATTCCATTTCATATCATTATTTTTTGTTAAACACTTGTTTATAACTTTATGTTCATTGTTCAACTTCATTTATTGCAGCTTGTACAACCTCTTGTTATTCTCCTACGAGTTGTTGATGGAGAGAAGCCCTCAATGGGATACATTTATGAAGGCATGGATAGGGTGAAAGAGGCCATTCGATCCTTTTATGCAGGAAATCAGGATAGATATGGTCCCCTATGGGATGTTATTGATAGGCGATGGCACAATCTACTTCACAGGCCTATACATGCAGCTGCCTACTTCCTTAATCCAGCACACCATTTCAGCCCAAGTTTCAAGGCTGATGAGGAGGTGTGGAGTGGCCTCTATGATGTTATAGAGAGGATGTCACCTGATGATGCAATTTCCACAAGTATAGTCCGTGAGATAGAGATGTACACCAAAGCACAAGGGGACTTATTTGCACGAGAGATATGCAAAAAAAATCGAACTGCATTGATGCCTGGTAAGAATCTATGATTCCAAATTCTAATTTCTAATTCTATTACCGTTTACCACTTTAGAATCTAGATTGATAAAGTTAAAGTTATAGAACTAATTTGAAATTTCTTGTTTCAGATGCATGGTGGGAGATGTTTGGTACTAAGGTGCCAAATCTACAGAGGATTGCCATTCATATCTTGAGCCAGTCATCTAGTGCTTCAAGATGCGAACGCAATTGGAGTATGTTTGAGCATATACACTCCAAGAAGCGCAACAGGTTGGCCGTGAAAAAGATGAATGATCTTGTGTTTGTTCACTACAGCCTTCGCCTTCGTCACAAACATATCTTGGGCACCGACACATCTCCAATTCTATTAGAGAACATTGATCCACAAGAAGAGTGGAACACTGAGATGAATGATCCTATCTTCAGTGATAGAGACTTGGAGTGGGTTGATCAGGTGGATCGAGAGGCAAAGGCAGTAGCGATGGCACAGGAGGAGGCTAGAGCACGAGGAGACCCAGTGCAAGACCCTGAGGCTGAGAGTGGTGGATCCGAGTCTGATGATGAGGATTATGAGGAGGGTGATGATGAGGAGGATGATGATGAGGAGGAGGGTGCCGATGAGCATGTCACTGAGGATCCTGTTTCGGTTCAGCCTTAGACACAGAGAGAAAGGATGGCTCTAGAGTCTTCCATGAGTCATTTTAGGCATACTCGTAGGACATAGGCTACTATGAGGCTATGAGACTTTATTTTGAATCTTTGATATATGTTTTGAACTTCTGATTCCATGGATTTCATATTCCATGAATATTGTAGACATTTTGATTTGACAGTGACACTATATTTCAGATTTCTATATGTTATTTGGTTTAACTTTAACTAATTTTCTTCAGAAATCCGTATTTTTACTTATGTGATCTATGCAAAGTTGTGTATGTGTGCAAAGGAGTTTCTATTTATCTCAATTATTGTGTATTAGATGTTAATTGACTAAATGTTGCAGGAAAAAAACTTAAAATCCTTAAAAATCTTTGCATTTCATGGGTTTTTTGATTTGCCGAGTCCGGGTGCCGGGTCCAAGTCCGAGTCCATTTTGAGCTTGCTAAGTCCGAGGCGAGTCCGAGGCTTGGAACACTGATTATCATCAGTATTTAAGGATCTTTTTGAGCTACAAATAGTACCTATTGTATTTACATTAGGAAAAAAAGAAGCCCTGCTCAAAATGGAGGGAGGTCAGGCAGAATTACAAAACAAGCGAGAAAGGCCGAATAGGAACATCAGAAAGTGGAGAAAAGAATATAAATTGAAGGAAGAAGATAGAAGTAGGAAAAACTGAGATGGTCATAGAACAGAAGAAAGGTGTCCCAATCAACAAGAAGAAAACACCGACAAATGCTATGAATCCTTTCATACAAAACGCTATGAATCCTTTCCTGCAACTAGGATTTCAAAAGGCAATGAACTTACTTTCCAGAAATACACAAGTTAGAGACCAAAGATGCAGGGAAAATTTTTACAAAAAGATCAAACACACCCTCATTTTGAATTATGGCAAGACTTTCCAGTCAGAAATGGAAATAATCAGATTATACCATTTTCCATCACAGGAGCAAATCAAATACCTTTAGGCTTTAGCAAACTGAATATCGAAGTAAGGAAAATTAAGGATTTTAAAAATCCAAAAAAAGCAGGAACTGGATAAATTAAAGTCACAATTGAAGAATACAGTGTTCTTCTACAATGGGCAGAATTCTAGCATGCATAGGAAAGCATTCAGAAATGATGTGAAAATTGGGGGCAAACAAAAAAATTCAAAATCTACCCAGAGGCCTCTTTCAAATTGAAATCAAGTCCAAAGAAAAGAAAGGAAAAAATTTATATGGAGGACCCTAATTTATGGATGAAGTAAAGTTTCATAGTAGGGATTGGAAGCCAATATTCAATAATTTCAATCCATTAAACTTAAAGCATAACACATCTAAAACTCCAATGTGGATTAGGCTTTATAATCTACCTTTAGAACACTAGAACTCTAAAATACTAATGGAGATAGTTGACCCCAGAGGATCCTTCATTCAATAAACAAAAACTTGTCAAAAAAAGAATTTTGATTACATCAGCAAATATGTGTTTATCAAAATCTAGTGAAACAAATCTCATTCTCAATCAAGATTTAGGCTAAAGAAGGGGGAAGGGCCAAAAAATAGAAATTGAAGGGCTTTCAGTGTTCTGCCCTAACTATTCAAAATACAGACATCTGAAGGAGCAATGTAAAGAAAAAAAAACTATGAAGAGATGGATAGTCTTATCTATAATGAAAAACCCATTCTCAAAACAAAGATCAAGCTCCACAATATAAAAAGAAAGATAGGACAAGGAGTATTCACTATGAATGAGAATCATGGAATTCCCAAAAAAATAATACCTATGAGTTTGCTTTCGAATTATTTGGAATAACAAATGATAACAGGATAAGCTCAGAAGGAAAACGAAATTAATGAGAAGAGGAAAGAAAAAGAGCAAACAATGATAGAGAACAGATTGCCTCAAACAAAACTCATGGGAGAAATTAACAGGGAAAGAGATCTGGAGGATGTCCAGGGAGTAAATTCTTTGGAAATGCATGGTATATGCCAATTTAGAATAAATATAGATAAACTAAAGTGTGGGGCCCACAAGTGAGGGGGAAGGAGAATCAACAAAGAGATGCTCATCAAAGGTGTGGAGATAGAAGAACAGACGAAGATAGACATAGGAAGGGAAACCCCCTTCCCAACAAGAAATGAAGATCGCGGTGTCTCAATGGCCTTAAAAACAATCTTGATTAAGTATCATTTGGATAACTTGGACCCAAAAATATTTCTTCAAGAGACAATTAAATCATAACGATGTAGAGATCATGAATTGTAAATGGAAAGTGGAAAGATCATTTTGTGGATGAAGAGCTCACAATAATATTGAGAGGGGGGTGAATCAGTATTGGGACAAAATTTAAAACTTATTTAAAATCTGTAAATATAACTTCTAAAACATCAAGCAAACAACACATGCAAAAACACAAATTATGTGGAGAACCCCTAAGGGGAAAAACCATGGCAAAATATTACTTTTATTAAATTCTTACAAACTATAGTCAACAACCCACATAAGACACCTATCTTACAAATGTGAGATCCAACTCACTAGAAGCATCAACTCCCTCTGAGCACCAACTCAGTATGAGGCACTGACCTCCAATAAACTCTCCTTTAAAAAACTTTTGTGTGCTCTACTCAAAAACAAAACTTCTCTGTACTCTGCTCAATCCTCATAAATCTGTACTTCTTTTTTCCATCTAATTTTAAATCACTAAAATACCATCTTTTTAAGCTGCACTTTCCATAATCACTAAAAATCCATCTTCTTACCCCATGTTCCATGCGGCTGCTTAAGAATGTTGACATAAACTTAGTTGTCATTGGTAAAATAATTGGCAAACATCAATCCCACCAAACACCAGTACATCACACTGGTACTCATAATTATGAACCAGTAGACTAAGCAAGAAAGCAGTGTACTTTAACCGGTCATGCTTATATCGGTCCAGGCTTTTCCAACCGGTCTTGACACATGCACAGGGAACAGATGATTAGCCGGATACAAGCTATTCACCAGCTAAGTGCATGGTAATCCGAACCGGATTATGCGGAGCGTTGTCAGTTAAACTGAAGTTAGCTTTTACAGTGGAACTGAAGTTAGCTTTGTTTTTTCTGCGAGCATTTCGAGGTAAACTCAAGATCAGTTTGCAAGCTTTTTAATCAAAGGTGTTGTGTGCATGATTTATGGGAGAGTTTACAACTTGGCAAAACTATGAGATGTATTTTTAACAAGATAATTTCTTATAAATACAGGTCGAAAAACATGAAAGATGCGTTGTTGAATATCAAGAGCATAGAGTGAAGGAAAGCAGGAGAGCAGAATCTTTTGAGAGGAAACATAGTCACACAAGGTGAAAGGGAGAGAAAGATTCAACAGCCAAGCAGAGGAAAGAGTAAACAGGTATGACCTAAATCGACAGAGAGTGTCATCATAAGATCATTGCTTTAAGTTGTGAAGCATAATTAAAATCCCTCAATCAGGGTGAACCCTTACAGGTTCTTTGTATAAATTCCATTACCGGGTAAAGTCCTCTAACAAGGCGACTCCTAACAGAGTCAAGATTCTAACAGGTCTTCTATCAAATCTCTTAACCAGATAGCACTCTTACCAGTGCTTTGTAAGCCTCTAACAGGGCAGTTTTATTACTGCAGTAGTGGAGTTTGTGGGTTTTGTCCCACTGTGGTTTTTTCCTTCTAATCGAGGGTTTCCACGTATAAATGTTGTGTTGACCCGTGCATTTAATTTTTATTTATGGTTGTTATAGTATTCTTTTAATTTATGTATTAACAAGAATATCTGTTTGCTTAAAAGAGATAGAAATTGAATTTACTGATTCACCCCCCTCTCAGTAACCGGTTAGGAATAACAAATGGTATCAGAGATTAGGTTCTCAAAGATAGAAAGCTTAACCGCTTGAGAAAAGATCATGGAGGGTTACAAGTATCAAAAGCAGCTTGAGGAAGCCAATGACATGATAGTCTCTCTTGAGAATAGACTGAGGAGATCTCTTGCAAAGAGGAAAGAGCTAGCTCTGCAACTGAGTGAGAGTCATGAAACCATTGAGGAACTCTCTGGGCAGAGTGGATCTAATGAAGCAAAAGAGGCCGTCTCTGATCTCATGGAGAAAAATCAGAATCTGACCGATCAAATCTCAAATCTAAAAAGAGAGCAAGAAAGTCATACTCTGAGGAAGACTGAACTCATCGAAAAAAAAAAAACTGAAGATGAGAAGACCAGTGCCATAGAAGCACAGTTAACTGTTGAAAGAGCAAGAAATCTGGCAGAAGATGCACTAAGAGAGAGTGATGCTCTCATATTGCAACTGCATGTAAACATGCAAGGCATAAATCAGGAGAATGCAATCATACATGAGCATTTGCATGACAAAGATGAAGCATGCAAAAAGATGGTTGTTGAATTGGATCAATTAAAGGAACAGCTGAAAACTCTTGAAGAGAGGAATGAGAAACTCAAAAAGTACAATGAAAGTTCTGAGAAGCTTGATGAGCAATTGAGGGCTCAAAGAAAGCACAAGAATCCCACAGGACTTGGGTACATCGGTCAAAGCAACAATGAAACCGGTGAGTCCTCTGGAGACAAGCAAGGCAAGAAGGAAAAGAAGAAACCGACAGAAGACAAAGGTAAAAAGACCTTCAAACCCTCTTGCAAACATTGTGGCAAACCGGGTCATAAAACCAATGATTGCAGAAATGCACCGGTGAGACCATTTACTTCTAACTGCTACTACAACAACTATTACAAGTATGGTCACAGGACCTTTGAATGCAGGTCACGCTCCAATAGTGTGTCCAGTGGAAGCGGGGGAAGCTTCAAGGGTTATTGCTATGCTTGCAATAAATTTGGACACAAAGCGGAAGAGTGCAGGTCCAAAACAATGGCATTCAAATCCCCACCAAGACCAATATTCCATAATAGGAATGTAAACCAAAGCACATCCAACTGTGCTATCTGTGGCCCATCAGGGCATAGGAACTTTGATTGTCACTACCCCATGGACAGAGAAAGAAGGGTCGATCCATGGAGAGGAACCGGATTGGCTTGTTACAACTGTAACAAGATTGGGCATCTGGCCAAGGGCTGTAGGAACTGGCCGATGAACAAAGGCAAAGGACCGGCCAAACCGGTCAAGAAGAAGTTGTCCCCCAACCAAAAGGATAACGTGAGTAAAGAGACCAACAAGGAAGTCAAGAAGACTTGGTCAGTAAAGGGGACAAAGAGTTCTGCGAAGGAGAAATCCAAGGCAAGGTCATCATCTACTGATGGTGATCTCTTCAACAAATTAAGCCTAAGGGCTTAAGAGGAACAAGTAGCAAGGCTACTGTTCCCGGAGGAACTGGTGAGTTGTGATCTCACTCAGTCAAGAAGTGGAACCGGGAAGGAGTCACCGATCTAACATGTGAACCGGACATGTAAGAGTTGTTGACGTAGCAAGGTGGATATTGCAACCGAGTATATGTGAACAGGTAATGAGTCTGTGAACCGGTTGTCGAAAGAAAGGTTAGGTAAGGGTAATTAATATAGTAACCGTTAACAAATGTTACCGTTTGCTAATTACCGTTACGACCTACATCTATGAAAGGGAAAGCCGATTACTCATTTCACTTTACATTGTGATTTGTGATTATTGTTTCATAAGCTTGAGTAATCTTTTCTTGTTGTGATTTACGTTCTTTGCTTAGTGAATTCCGTAAAAAAAAATTCAAGAACTTTCTACACATACCGGTCAAGCAAAATGGCATCTTCATCTTCTGTGGTGAGCCTCATAAGTGCAAATCAACTGGATAGACCAGTTTACGACATCGTGGCGGTTCAAAACCGAGAGAATGATATGGCGGGAGCTCTATCATCCCTCTCTGCAGGTGTATTGATGATTGAGGATGTAACGGCATTCATACACAGCAAACAGGAGGAACTAGGTGAAAGATTCATCCAGAGTGAATACCTCTCACTGTGTGAAGACGGGAAGCTTCAATCAAAATACGCGAAGCTTGAATCAACGGAGTAAAATATCCAACCATGTTTCGACCGGATTGGATTAGATTAGTTCTGAGCAGGGTTCACGAACCAAGGATGTGGCTTGTGAAAGGTGTGGACACACTGATCACGAAAGAAGACCTACGCAGGGTAATTGGATATAATGTTGTAGGGGAAGCTCTAACCCTAAGGACAATAGCTAATGCAAAAGTCACACAATTGACAAAGTCCAGATACGACAGTCAGATGATGATTGTGAACGATATTGAAGATGATGGCATTCGGTTTCCTGCAGCGGTTATCGGCTACAAAGTATATCAATCGAGTAACCTGAATAGCATACTAGGAGGTGCGATACATGGGGCGCACAAGATTATGCACAATAATGCAAGATACGACATATGTGCTATGCTGAGGAGCCACATTTTTTAAAACCTAAAGAAGCTCGGCTTGGTCAAGAAGTTTCTAAAGTATGTGACATTGTTGGTATGTTTGTTCTTCTATTACCAAAACTTCTTTCCAGGCATAGGCAAGGTAACATGGCAAGAAGATAAACCGGTAATGGTTCAAATAGGTGAGTTAGCAAATAACTTGGGGAACCGGTTTAATAAGGTCATGACAAATTATTTTGAAACCTTTCAGCTAAGAATGCACAACAGGGAAAGAATTCCCTCTACCATTGTTGAGGAATACAAGGAAGAGGTGTTTTCTGGTGAGAATCGATCATTGTATTATCCAAGCCGTGGAGCCAAGATCTGAGTATGCACCGGAGCTCGGTTATGAGATTACTTCTAAGATAGCAAAGGCATATGTTGATGCACTACAAGAAAGCAACTTAGATCTCTCGGCAGATCAGTTTGGCACCTATGAAGAGAGTCAATCTAATTTGAAGAAAAAGGCATCGGCTAAAGAACCTAAGAAGGTGTATGTGAAAAGAACAGTGAAACATGGGTGCGGGGGTACGTCGGGACGGGGGGACACCGGGATGAGTTTCGGGTGCGGGAAAAAAAAGGGCCTCAATTTCGGAACGGCAGGGGACAGCCGAGGGGTACCGGGGGAGGGGGAGGGGGGGGGACTACATACTATACATATATAACTTGAAATGGTAATTATGAAAACATGTTTCAATTTAACATACCAAATTGAACTACTAAGTTACATACCAAATTGAAATACACAAACTAGAACTATTGAACATTCAACATAGTAACATAATCATTTAAACGTAGTAATATAAACTTTAAAGTTTAAAGTTATACTTATAAACATACAACTATCATGTTCTACTATCAAATGACAAAGATTCAAAATTGAAAATTCATTGTTCAAATATGAAATTAGAAATATCATGTCATATATCATAAAGATGATCATGATTACAATGAGCAGAGTAGCATGATATGATATAATGAATCATGATCAATCATCAATATCAAAATGAGTACAAAATCAAAATGTCAATCTGAAATCATGTCAAAATGTAAGAATGGGAGGCCTCTAATCATCCCCCAAGCCAAAGTCCTCATCACTAGAACTACTAGACTTGGAGTCCTCATGGTCAAGGTCTGCCAAAGGAACACCAACTAGCCCTACGTGGGCTTCTGCTGCAATCTCGTCCTCATCGATCTATGCTGAATCCTTTGGCTCTACATCCCATCGTGCTGCTAGGCTCTCATTGTACCCACGTGTCTTGCAATCTACGATACCCAAGCACCACACCCCCGCACCCGAGCACCTGACGGGTGCGGGGATAGGTGCGGCTGGGGTGCGGCGGCTCCCGGCCGCTGGCGGGGGTGCTCAGGTGCGTGGAGTACCCGTCCCGGGGACGTCCCCGCACGCGGTACTTCGGGGTTTTGGGGGGGTGCGCATCCCCGTGTTACACTGGAAAAGAACTCCCACTCCTAGGAAGAAGAAGCCAGTGGTTGAAGAACCCAAGGTTCAAAGAAAGAGGACTCAACAAGCGTCCAGTGCACAAGGTGAGGAATTGGAAGAAACAGAAACTAAAGAAACCACTACTCTTCACAAAATGAGAAAGACCGGGAAACCGGTAAAAGAGGATGCACCAAGAGGAAGGAAACCAACCATCAATGAAGTGGTTGAAGGAATAAAGGAAACAGGTGGATTGGGTGGAGTCAAAAGAAGATATGAGCTTGGTGATGAGGAAGATAAGAGAAAGCTGGAAGAAGCTGTAGTTTTTGTTCTTCACAAGTTCAAATTAACACCTGTTGTACTTCATAATACAATACCTGAAGATCTAGTAGGAATAATTGAAGGTAGATGGAAATCTTCCTCAGACAAGGAAAGAGAACTGAGGATAAGGGCTCTGCTAGAAGTACACAATCACCTTAGCCTGGAAGAGGCAACCAATCAAGCTGACCTATACAAACAGAGTTTCAATATAAGAAAGAGAACTGGTCAAGTCCTTATTGGAGAAGTGGATAAAGTACATGATGAAGGGGTTGCAACATGGACGATTGTTCTGAAGCAGCAACATCAAGTTGAAGCAGAATGCCAAAAGACCACAGAGCCACCAGTAATAGACACTAGAAAGGGAAAGGCATATTGGGAGATGAGACTGGTCAAAGCAAAGTCTGCAAGTGAACCGGTCATCGTAGATATCACTAGAGACACAGGTGGTGATCTCACTCCACCAACCCTACTTGCTTCCCCAGTGAAAGGTAAAGCTCGAACTTTAACTGTAGATAATATAGTTGATGAAATCATGGATTTCGGTGAAGTGTCAAATGCTGCAAAATGGTTCAATGTTTTGGGAGAGGATAAGGAGAAAATAGAGATTGCTCTATTAGAAACCTTTTTAGATTTCAACAGAAGTCCTAGGGACTACAGGCCTCACTTTCCGCCTGAACTGAATAAGAGGCTAATGACCAAATGGAGAACCGGTCTAGCCCAAAACAATAAGATGATAAGGGAAACTTTGACACAAGTCAAACCAGGTCTCAATGATGAGACAATAAAAATTTTGATGGAAGCAGTGTCACTCAATTTCGACACGAAGAATAGTGTTGCCAAGATCATTAATGGACAGGAAAAAGATGTGTATGAAGATTCTTTAGATTTTTGGCAAAATTATGACTTCAACACTCTTAAGTCTACAGGTCCACGGAATATCTCTCAAGATGAACCTGAAAAAGAGATGGTTCCACCGGTACAGTTCATAGCCAATGAACAGGGAACCATTGGTGAGAAGGAAGTTATACCTGAACAGTTCACAGCCAATGAACACATTAATCTGGGAGAAGAAGTTCCAACAGGTGAACAAGATACATCTGTAAGACTAGAAGAACAAGAACAGGGAGTGTCATCAACAAAGATGACTACAGAAAAAGGAACAGATGAAGTAGAAGTTGTTTCAAATGATCAACAGGTTGCTGAAGAGAAACAAACAGAGCAACCTCTGGAAGAGCAAGTCCATCAAGGAGTACATCCAAGAGAAGAGGTACGTCCAGAGGAGACACAACAACAACAGATACCTCAACAACGGGAATTGCCTGTTACAGAAGAACGGGAGAAGCCTGCAGAAGAAGAACCGACATAGGAAACAAGGTAGAAGGAATCAGTAGATGTTCCAAGTACATCTTCATCAAAGAGAAAGCTAACATTTGCAATAGATTATGAATCAAAGAAAAGCAAAGTTAGTGAACCAGTTATTGACCTAAGCAAAATGTCAACAAGGTAGCTAAAGGAGCTCACTAAGAGAAAACAGGATATGGTTCTCTCTAGTGTAAGGAATATCTTGTACAATTTTGTACCTGATACAGATATAGTTGAAGACGAATTGGTAATTGATCAATTGGAGGTACTAGTGCAAGCTATTGGGGAAGATGTCACTGACCCAAAAACTATTGCAATTGATCACTATGAGAAGAAAAGAATAGATATTCTTCACAAACAGGTTGAAAAATTACTGTATCTACAAGAACCAGAGAACTACAGAAACAAATACAGGAAGTTGGAAGGTTGATTACAAGGACTTCTAACTTTGAAGACTTTGTAAAGAATATAATTGAGAGAACAAACAGGACAATAGAAGAGATAAAGGTGTTAACATCAAAATTTGATGCTAAGAGCTCTTCTGCAATTGAGTACAGCCAGGAGTTGACCAATCTTGCTCTCACTTTGAGAAAGGCATCAGAAGAAAATACAAAAAGAATCCAAGATCTTGTTGGATTTCAGTTATTCATTGCACCAACTTTTGATCTAATGCAGACCACAGCAACTAATACAAACTTCTGAAGGAACCTGATTATAAGACAGTGGAAGACATAGAAAACCTCATTGTATCACTACAATCTACAAAGAAAACTTTGGATCATATAACAGGTATCTAGAAAACTTTTCTAGAATCTGCAAAGAAGATCTACAAAGACATCTTCAATAAGTTACAGCTGTAAAATGTAAAAATGTAAAGAGTAACCACCCTTTGTCCCTTGGAGGCAAAAGGGGGAAGATGTAAGTGCAGAGAATAAAGAAGTCTACAGAAGTGCAGAGATAGTGTGTCAGATACATGCTACAGGTAGATGAGAAGAGCTACAAGGGAAGTCTACAGGTGATGTATTGATAGGTTTTGCCACCAATGCCAAAGGGGAAGATTGTTGACATAAACTTAGTTGTCATTGGTAAAATAATTGGCAAACATCAATCCCACCGGAACACCGATACATCACATGGGTACTCATAATTGTGAACTGGTAGACTAAGCAAGAAAGTAGTGGACTTTAACCGGTCACGCTTATACCGGTCCAAGTTTTTCCAATCAGTCTTGACACACACAGGGAACAGATGACTAATTGGATACAAGCTCTTCATCGATTAAGTGCATGGTAATCCGAACCGGATTATGCGGAGCATTGTCAGTTAAACTAAAGTTATCTTTTTCAGTGGAACTAAAGTTAGCTTTGTTTTTTCTGCAAGCGTTTCGAGGTAAACTCAAGATCAGTTTGCAAGCTTTTTAATCAAGGGTGTTGCATGCATGATTTATGGGAGAGTTTACAACTTGGCGAAACTATGAGATGTATTTTTAATAAGATAATTTCTTATAAATACAGGTCAAAAGCCATGAAAGATGCATTGTTGAATATCAAGAGCAAAGAGCGAAGGAGAGCAGCAGAGCATAATCTTCTGAGAGGAAACACAGTCACACAAGGTGAAAGGGAGAGAAAGATTCAACAGCCAAGCAAAGGAAAGGGTAAACAGGTATGATCTAAATCAACAGAGATAGTGTCATCATAAGATCATTGCTTTAAGTTGAAAAGCATAATTAAAATCCCTCAATCAGGGTGAACCCTTATAGGTTCTTTGTATAAATCCCTTTACCGGGTAACATCTTTATTGGTGTTCTAAGTCCTCTGACAAGGCGACTCCTAACAGGGTCAAGATCCTAACAGGTCTTCTATCAAATCCCTTAACCGGGTAGCACTCTTACCAGTGCTTTGTAAGCCTCTAACAAGGCAGCTTTATTACTACAGTAGTAGAGTTTGTGGGCCTGTCCCACCGTAGTTTTTTCCTTCTAACCAAGGTTTTCCAAGTATAAATGTTGTGTTGACCTGTGCAATTAATTTTTGTTTATGGTTGTTATAGTATTCTTTTAATTTCTGTATTAACAAGAATATTTGTTTGCTTAAAAGAGATAGAAATATCATATCCTCAAACATTATTTTCTTGTTTACTTCTAAAAGTGACCACCAGCTTTACGTGATTTGCTTTGGTTTCTTTTTCTTAGCAATGCTTATCTTATTTTAGCAATATCAAACATTAGGCGAATTCTTTCTAACACAGCAGGATATTCTTTCTAGCAGCAGCATATCCTTTCTGACAGCAGTTTCTTATATCTTTTTGCATGTATCAAGCTTTGACATCAATGACAATTATCTCAAAGTGAAAAACCTTGTAAACTAGCCAATGCTCGCAAAACAAGATGGCATAAAAATGGGGGCATTACAGTTCTGGTGATTGGGCCTCGTGTCCTTTAACTTGTGAATGCAATATCCTACCAATCTCTAGCTCTAATCACTACTCAATTCAATTGCTATTCAAAAAAGAACAAAATCCTGAAAGATGTTCCTTTAAGTTTGAAAATATGTACACGTATACACACACACACACATGTATGTATGTATTTGATATATATGTATGTTGATGCCTTCATGATTTATTTTATGAAGTGGAACCCGATCATAGACTCAACAAATCAAATATATGTGTGTGAGTGTGTGTATCTATCTATCTATGTACGTGCAACTGCATACACACACACATATGTGTATTTATGTATATATGTGTGTGTATATCTACATACATATTAATGTATGTATGCATTTGATATATATGTAAGTTGATGTGTTCATGTTTTATTTTATGGAGTGGGCTCCAAACCCACAACAAATATATATATACACACACATGTATGTACATACATATATAAAAAATCTTAGAAGTAAATAACCAAAATATATTAAATATTAATAATAGTTTACCAAAATATAAATATTAATAAATGTTTTTAATTTTAAATTAAATCCTAAATGCTAAAAGTAAAACTACTACATATTCTTTTATAAACAGATAATAAAAACTAAAGCTGAACCCAACCCAATGCTGACAAAAAATCCTTCTAACCAAACAGATCTGCAGCTCGACTTTCTTCACGGCCACAGATACAACTCTCAGTGTTGTCTAGAATAAAAAATGACACTATTCCAACAAAGGACTTCCCAAAAATGTCTGTGCACCTAGGGCAGTCCCTGCACACTTCATGGCTTTCACACAGCAATGGACAGCAAATGCCAGGCTTGAACCTTGCATTCTTCTCTGCAAAAACTGTAAAGTTTCCACTGAATGGCACTCCAAACTGATTATGCTACTCAGTATTTTCCTGTTGTGCTGTCACAATAACTAGTATTTTCCAGTCACAAATCATATAACATTGTACAGAAAAATCTAATGGCAATTTCAAACGAATTTTAGGAGCTTATTCATGTTTGTTGGATCTCAAATTTCTATAATACAATCCAGTTAACTCTGTGACTTAGCTTGGGAGCATCCAACCTAATCACTCTCCCTTATGAACATTCTCAGATCCTTCATTGACCCTTTCATGGCGATAGATAACAATGTTATTGGTTATTCCATAGTTCACAGAAATGGACCCGGAGAATACTCGGCATGCCCAATATTTTCAACTTGGCACCTTACGAAGTACTAAACATTAAAATCTCTTAAAGAAACATATTTTTTTGAAAAATTCAATTACAAAATACATTAAATAATAAATGGACATCTTGAAAGAGAAAATGCATGGTTTCATAGCAAAAACATATGAAAAACGCATTTTAACCAGCGTTTTACCTCCGTCAACATTTTTACCCACATCTATAAAATCACGAGTTAAACTTGTGAAAACTCATCTACCAAAACAAATAGAGAGTACTCGGCAACTCGGAGAGTACTCACGGAGTTTACGAACTACGGTTTATTCTACCCAAGTTTAAACACAAACATGTGACAGCGTGAATCTCCTTTCATGGGCTGCTGCTTTGATCTTCTTCATTTCCATGCTTCATTAAGAGATTCTTCCCTTGGAGCTATTTACAAATGTACCATGTTTTACCCTCAAGGTTTAACCCCTTATTTCTTTCAACTTTCTTTTCTATATTTTTTTTAATTACATTTCCTATATGGATTTCTTACCATAGTTTCTTTTTTATAAATAGTTGTATTTCCTAGGTCCCATTGTCCTAGGTTGGCTATTTGTGAACATAACATAATTTTCTTCTTTTCATTATTTCTTACATGGGCTTTCAATATTACTGCTAATCTGTCATATCCTATGCCAGTAGGGGCCTATTGCTAAAGTAAAAGCATAAAGGCCCTCAAACACACAAAAACAGAGACAAAATATAAGAAAAAGATTCCATTCATGTACACAGCACATTAGATTAGATGTGGAGAGAGAGAGAGAGAGAGAGAGAGAGAGAGAGAAGATGGGACTTTTGCATAGAACTCATCACTCATGTATCTGTAAATGCATATCACAGTCCAAGTTTAACCATAAGGGAATGACTGAAAAGGTGGGGAGAGTGGTCTTATATTAGCCCCATCTTATGTAACATGACAGATTCCAATGATGATTTTGGATAGTTGCACCATAACATGTCTTATTTCAATTGCATTTGCCATTAACTATAACAACTAAATAAATTGATTATGACTGAAGATAGTAAGGCATCGTTCAATGCATTTTATAATGATTCCAAAAAACCAAATAGCCTGTTCCAAATATACTAAGACATCATTCATTGCAGCTTCTGATGACCCTGAAATGCCAAATAAACGATTATTCTTATGACCCAACAATCACATAAAGAACCTTGTACCACATAAATTTGTTCCTAGATACAAGTATGGCACTAGCAATCTATGTCAATGGTTTACAAACACAGAGTATTGAATTTTTTGAACAGATTTGTTTTGTACATCACACATAGTACTTTTAGACTTTCAGTTGCATCAAAAGCATCATGCCTTGTACCTGCGCTTATACTCTTGATTGTTGATTTGTGGAAACTAGAAAAGTAATGAGCATCTAGAAGAGGGATAACTGTTTGTTTACATTTAATTCATAAGATTTTCCAGCTTAGATGCTATTGCCATATCTTGGGTCATAAACATTGCAGAAAAAATATATGAGTTGATACAAAGGTTTGTAGATTGATGATGTTCACCTAAGTAACACATGAAGTAAAAACAAACGTGTAATCATGTCATGTGTAAATTACTAAAAAAATCACAGGCAGTTGTTTGATAACATATCAACAAATTTCATGGCTAGCTATGTACAGATCTTGCAATCTCCTTGGTTTATGGTCAATAAGCATATAAGCATAGACTCAATAACAGTGAAGCTAGTTATCCCTACCTGTTAATCCCAGCCATGTGTGAATTTTGATAAATCTTGCAGGAGAATTGAGAAATAAGCATTCATTAAGTTTGTCAATCTACTCATAGAACCAAATAAAAAATAATTAACTATGTGCAACCATCTCTCCTGCACTGTAGGAGGAAATATTGACCATTATACAACACCCATGAACTAACCTCATCAGAAGCTGTGTGTGCTATGATTGTTGTCAGTGGATCATCTCTCTTCAACCTGCTCTCCTCATTGGGCATTATCATATCCCTCAAAGGACATTCTCGATCACCACTCTGATGACCATATGTCCCACACCGTACACATCTTACATTCCGGATCTCAACGCCAAATGGCTTAACTCTCACAGGTAACCCTGTTTCTAACCTGCAGATAAATCACTAAAGTATTCTAATATCTCAGATTGTGTATATGGTTCTCTGAAAAAAGGTAGCTAACTATTAATTGAAATGCTCCGCAGTTTGTGAAAGGCTCAATAGTTTTTTACTTCTACTATGATAATTGCTTTCAAACTTTTTCAAATTAAATTGGTATCTGGTATGAGAAGTGAAAACATATCAAGATTTACACAAGCAAATGACTCAAGTCTATATTAATCAATAGAAATTTTGAACTTAGAAAGAAACGCTTACAGGTTAACACCTGTCTTGTAGTTAAACAGACAATGGCAAAATTTCATCTTTGTCATTCTTCAAACAAAAGATTGCCATGCATAGAGTATTTGAATGAAAAAACATTTCATGTAAATTTGACTAGCAACATCTTAACACTAGATGGTACTTCCCAATCTATTGCTTAGAAGAGAGCATTAATAAATAGAGATGCTTAACTAATTAAATATGATACTTTTACTTTTGCTTGAAAAATATGTAATCTAGATAACGGCATGCATTGAATTTTAAATTATTGAAAAACTCAAAAAACAAAAAAGAAGGAAAAAAATTGATGAGTATTAAAGATTTGAAGTAGCCTAATGAAGCTCTTTCAATACATTAACAAAAAATAATTTGTGTGCTTAAGTCAAATATTAAGGCGAGGTTAAATCTAGGTTAGCCATAGCTACAATATTGATGGAAGGATGATGTAGGTAGTGAAAACAAAATTATAAGAATGTTAAATATAATTAATCTTTAACATAAATCCAAGGTTAAGGATGTTGTGACTCCGTTCCTTGTGCAGCTGTATACATGATTAACAATATGCTAGAGATTTCAAAGGACTTCAAATGCTGGCAATCAAAGCTGTGAGAAAACTAGTGCTTTCCTAATGAAGCTTATGTAAGGATTGATAAATAAACTTATGAGAATGCCATGTGCAATTGCCAAAAAAAAAGGAGCAAAGGATTACCAAATTTGTAGGTTCACTTGGTATATATGCCCCATGAACATAACCTCTAGATTGAGTCACCTCGGGGGTTTGCATCTTTTACACTTATGAAATCATATTATAAAATCCTTTTGCCACAGAGCTTTGAAATGACTCCTTGTTGAAATAGGATTCATTAATAACTAATAATAAATTAAAATATAAAAGAATAAAAATAAAATCTAATATAATTAAAATTTAGTTAAGTTTAATGAATGGTCAAAAGGCATGAAATGAAAAGTTGTGACTCCCTCAAACATGAGATATAGAAGGAAGAGAAAAGAACTTCATTGGGTGGAGATATATGGATGAAGGAAGAAAGAATGGAGCAAAAGGAATTAAGGAAGCATTAATGGAAGAAGAAAGGAATGGCAAGAAGATAGGAAAGTGACTCTTTCAAAGGGGCAGCAATGATGAGGGGTGCTGACCCTTTTGAGGGGTGGTAATTGTGAAAGGTTGTGACCGTTATGAAGGGGTGTGACTCTCCCTCACATTGGAGGATATAAGGGGGAGAAAATTTCATTTGAGGACACCCAAGGGAAATCAATTTGAGGAATAATATATTATTCTCAAAGGCAACAATGAAAAGTGGTGATTCAAGAGAGCAGCGATCATCATCCAAGAGTGAAAGTCAGCAGACTTGATATTTATAAGGTGCTTGGGCAGATTTACAGCAATCCCAAAAAGGGGACATTAAAAATTGGCATCAAAGCATCGTTCCTTCCAGCCAAAAGGCAGAGGATGGTTGATGCAACTTAGCCAAAGGGCTCAAAGGGCCTTGGAAAGAGAAAAGAAGGAACTTGCATCCACCAACAGCACAATGAGCAAACAAATGGTCAACAAATTGAGGACCTTAATGGGAGCCGAAACGTAGGATTAGGCCCTCTTTCTAGCTCTATGTGGCTTATGAGCAGCAAGGTGGGGTTAGGCCCCCTTCCCGGCTCATGGGAGCAGAAAGGTGGGGTTAGGCCCTCATTCTGGCTCTAAGTGACTTATAAACAGCAAGGTGGGGTTAGGCCCCCTTTCCCGGCTCATGGGAGCAAAAAGGTGGGTTAGCCCTCTTTCTAGCTCAAAGTGGCTTCTGGGCAGCAAGGTAGGGTTAGCTCCCCTTTCCCGGCTCATGGTAGCAAAATGGTGAGGTTAGACCCTCTTTCTAGCTCTAGGTGGCTTATGAGCAGCAAGGTAGGGTTAGGCCCCCTTCCCAACTCACGGAAGCAGAAAATTTGGATTAGGCCCTCTTTTTGGTTCTAAGTGGTTTATAAACAGCAAGGTGGGATTAGGCCCCCTTCCTAGCTCATGGGAGCATAAAGGTGGGGTTAGGCCCTCTTTCTAGCTCTAAGTGGCTTATAAACAACAAGATGGGTTTAGGTCCCCTTCCCGGCTCATGGGAATAGTGAAGCACGGTTACGCCCACTTCCTAGCCTCTAACAAACCTGTTGATGCACTTGCCATTTGCAGATCCAAATACTACTTTCTTTCTTCTTCGATCCTGCCAGCCTATAGGGTAAAAGTAAATCAATGGATGTATTCTAATCAATGAGAAGGGATCTTACTATATGTGTATTTGTGTGTATGCTCCGTGTCTATTTATATTCACGTGCATATTTTGTGTTTTTATGTGTATGCTCCATGTTTGGTTCATACCTAATGTGTTTCCCGTATGTCTACCCCAATTACTGTGAACGTATTCCTATCATCATGAGATTTCTATTTTTGGTTGATCTAGATTATGAGAATAAGTAATAACTAAGAGTTTTTTCTAAGGTCATAGATGTGTGTCATGCATCTAATCCTCTTCTAAATATATGGGAAGTTTGACCTTGCTAGCTAGTGATTGCTAGAGGACAAGCAATCTTGGCCAAGCAAACAGAAATGTCCCCTTGTTGAAATAGGATTTATCAATAAATTAAAATAATAATTATAAATTAAAATATAAAAGTATAAAAATATGATTTAATATAATTACAATTTAGTTAGTTTAGTGAATGGTCAAAAGGCATAAAATGAAAAGTTGTGACTCCTTCAAACATGAGATATAAAAGGGTGAAAAGAGAACTTCGTTTGGGAGGGGATATATGGAGGAAGGAAGAAAGAATGGAGCAAAAGGAATTTAGGAAGCATTAATAGGAAAAAGGAATGGGAAGAAGATTAGAAAGTGACTCTTTCAAAGGGGTAGCAATGATGAAGGGCTGTGACCCTTTCAAATGGTGGTAATTAAGAAAGGTTGTGACCATTATGAAGAGGTGTGACTCCCCCTTGCATTGGAGGATATAAAGGGGAGAAGATTTCATTTGAGGAGGACAACCAAGGGAGATCAATTTAGGGAATGATATATTATTCGCAAAGGCAACAATGAAAAGTGGTGACCCTTCCACCAAAAAAGAATAAAGAAAAATTTGCTCCAAGCATTGAAGGGGACTATCAATCATCACTCACTCATACCTCAAGGCATCAATCGAAGAAGATCGAACCATTGAGCAATAACACTCATCCAAGAGAGTAGTGATCAGCATCCAAAGAAGAAAGTCAACAGACTTTATATTTATAAGGTGTTTGGGCAAGATTTAGGGCAATCCCAAAAAGGGGTCATTACATGCTTGTATACATGAGTGGAAGCATTGGGATCTACATAATAATGAATGGACATGAGAATGTCAATATTTCATGCATGCATGTTACATGTTTTGAGGACACTGAGAATAAATTAGTGAAGAATGAAATAGGGAAAGCATGTCTACAACAACACTGTCATCTTTAGAGGACATGCCTTAATGAATCCATTCTGTTTTCAACATTTGACATCAAATTAAGCAAAAAATAAGTGAGCAGGTACACAAGTGTATCAAAGATTAGACAATAAAGTGTACAGTCAAACAACACAACTAAACTTCTCATGTATAAGGCCCACATTGAATGGATCCAAAACAAACACAATTTACAACACACATTACAGGCATACAAGATAAATATATTTTTCTAAAATATAAAAACTTAGCATTCCTACAACCACAAATATATAAAAAATCATTAGCATGTTGTCCATACTTAATTTTCAATTTCTACACATTAAAATATCTAAGCCATTGCAAAATCTACACAATCATACTTGATTAGAAAATGGCTCCTATAGCTACAGATGAGGCATCTCCTCTGACTAGCCTAGATGAGACTCTCATTGAGTCTGGACGATTCCCAAGTGATATTAATAAATATAAAAAATATAGTAAAAATGGATGATAGCATAAAGAGGTATCAAAAAACCACATATGTAGCTACATGTAATGAAACCACTGAGAAACTATAGTATTGTCTTGATGTTTGTATTTTGTGAAATGTTTTTATCCTAACAGATCTTTTTATCCTCCTAGTTCACAGTGATAATTTTAATCAGGTAGGTAACTATAATGTCCCCTTCTCGCACCTAGTCAATTGTGCTTCTCGTTAGCCTATTCCTAGATTCTCGCAGTCTACTCGGAGTTGGTAAGGGGACACAAAGTTCTAAGAGAGCTCGAGCTTGCAATTTCAATGTGTTTTGACAACAATTCTATTTTTGGCATATGCTAGTTTTAGTAAGTGCTATTTTAGGCACTTGGTCTCAGTTTCAATTCCCTCTTCACTTCTATGTAAGTGTTCTCAATTTCATTGACTTGGCAAAGTTTCTAAGGTGATGGAAATAATGGTTTATAATTCTCACTTAAGTTCCAAAAAAGTAGTTTTATTTTTATCATAGTCACCAATAGACGGGGGGTACTTGAAGATGCCAAAGACTGATACATGTACTGGTATGGCTAATTTTCTAAAATAGGAGATGGGGGTACTAGGAGACACCATTTTTTAATATAATTAATAATTTCCAGAAAATATCATGACATAGAACTTTGAAAACAAGAACATTAAATCAATCATACAAGAATAGTAAATAATAAAGGCAATTTCTCTTTTTGACCATTACAATGATAGGAAATCAGTCATACAGTTGTTTATATCCCTCTCAAACAGTCTACACTATCAATAGATTCAATCACTATAACTTTGCATGAATTTTTGTATCATTTAAAATATCAGCATGAAACATTATGCAGGCTTATTTTATTTATTTGCCTTTTAACGTGTTTCGCCCTATGTTTTCTAGCAGGAGACATCAATTTATGGTCCAGACTTAGGAGATGGTAGGAGACGACATCTCTTGATTGCCATGATATTTATAAATTAAGTGATAAATATTTTATGATGTATAAAAGAGGGACGCCTAGGTAAGGGGGAGACAAGGTGTTTTTAAAAGGTATTATAAGTCTTTTGAGGGAAGTAAAATATTTTAAATTTGAATTGCTCTGATTTTCCCTTCATCTCTATAAATTGGAGTTTGGGCTCTCATTCTTCCATTCTGCTTGTGCACACATAACAAGATGCTAGTGAAATGAATTTGGAGAGTTCTTTCAAATATTGTGGAAGACAAAAACCCTTAACAGTTGAGCAAGTTTTTGTTATGGAAAATCCATGTTGTATTAAACAGAGCAGATGAAAGCTCCCTATATAGATTTACAAAGACAATATTTCTAAAAGAAACAATTGTGAACTAAAGACGAAAATAGAAACTACCTAATAAACTAAAGATTAACTAAGATGATCATTAAAGAAACATTACAATATTCTAATACCCTCCCTTGATGGTCATCGTTTAACTACCATGTAGAAGAATGTACATGTCTTATTGTCATAAATTCTTCAAAACATTTTGTTGTTGCTAAGACCCTCCCTGGATCTGCAAAATGTCAATAACCAAGAGTAGCCAAAATTCGTCCAAAAGAATAGAGAAGGTTGCCCCCTTCAGAATGCTCTGCAACAAGAGACAAGAGCATGCCACTTAACTTTGCTATTCAAATGAGTTTGCCACTAGCCCTCCCAGAATCTGGAAAACTTGTAACTAGAAATCATCACAAAACATCTGACATGATGTTGTAGAGTTGTCCCTCCCTATAGCCAAAGACACACACCGAGAACAGCTATCACGATTTTGAGGAAAAATCAGCAAACCCTCCAAACTATTGCAAATGAGCACGACGCCCCACAACAGACTACAAAAAGTCATGATTTTTTTCAAGGAAAAAGTTGAAAAACTAAACAGATAGTTGACACAAAATCTGAGATGCGGATCAACATACAAAACATCTTTTTTAAGGAAAAAATGGTAAAACCTTTCTAGAAACTAAAGAACCCTACCTGACAGGAGCAAACCCTTCATTTTCGAGGAAAAAATTATAAACCCAAAATAATAAAAATTCAAGGGTTTAAACCCACCAAAAGTTTTTAAAGGAAAAAAAAATATGAAAACTCATCAAAAAAATTTGTAAGGAAAAAAATTATGAAAACCCATCGGAAATTTTTTAATGGAAAATAATTATGAAAACCCCATCAAAAAAATATTTAAGGGAAAAAATTATAAAAACCCATTAGAGAAACCTTCATGCGGCAAAACACGAGACTTCGCATGATAAACAACATATGCAAGCAACGTGCAACTCACAAAAAACACATGCAAATACATGCAACCCTCGAAAATCGTAGACTTTTGCTCAAACCAAGAAATCGTGTGACCAAAACCCTCGACCAAGCTCGTGATTTTCAGCAAAAATCTTTGAAGACGAACCACAAAAAATTTATAAAAATACCTCCAACGATTTTTATTTTAAAAAATCTGAAAAAAAATTCCAAATCAGAAGAGGCTCGAATTTTTATTAAAAAATTTGTCAAATTTTATGAAATCCCATCGACCCATTCTAATACCATGTTATGGTAAATCGATATTGTATTGAACAAAGGAGACGAAAGATCCTTATATAGATTTACAAAGACAATGTTTCTAAAAGAAACAATTGTGAACTAAAGATGAAAATAGAAACTACCTAATAAACTAAAGACCAACTAAGATAACCATTAAAGAAACATTACAATATTCTAATAGTTTTGGTGGTGAAAGACCAATCCAAGCTGGTTGTTGATTTGCAAATAGCGCTTTTAGTGTTTATTCCTAGTTTGGTGATAAGGTTTCGTTGGAAATAAAGACTTTAGAAGTTTTTTGATTCACATTTTGGATCATATCTTGAAAAATAAGGCATATATCATTCTAGGCATCATTGCAAAGGATTTCTAATGTCCCTCTTTGCGATAGGATTCAATAATAATCAATAATAACAAATTTATAATACACACAAATAAATATAAATTAAAAATTAAAAATAAAGAAGAATAAAATTAAAATATAACATAATTAAAATTTAGGTAAGTTAATGAAGTGTCAAAAGGCATGAAATGAAAAGTTGTGACTTCCTCAAACATGAGATATAAAAAGGGAGAAGAGAACTTCATTTGAAAGGGGGAGAGAGGAAGGAAGAGAAAAGGGATGTTGTGAATCAAGTAAGAATTAATGGAAGAGTAAAAAGAAATGAGAAGAAAACAAGGAAGTGACTACTTCGTACAGCAAAAGTTATGAAGGGTTGTCACTCTTTCAAAGAGTCACAATTATGAAGGGTTGTGACTCTCTCAAAGGGTAGAAATGATAAAGGGTTGTGACTCTTCCAAGGGGTGGTAATTGTAAAATGTTGCGACCATTGCAAAAGGCGGTCATAATGAAGAGGTGTAACTCTCCCCCACATTAAAAGATACAAAGGGGAGAAGGCTTCAATTGAGGATATCCAAGGGAGATCAATTTGGGGAATAATATATTATTCTCAAAGGCAACAATGAAAAGTGGTGACTCAATTTTTATGAAAGATGGTGACACTTTCACCAATAAAGTATAAAGGAGATTTCATTCCAAGCATTGAAGGACTTATCAATCATCATCCTTCATCCATCAATCATTAATTCTTCAAGAAATCAAGCAAACAATCATCAAATCCACATGAATGATCACTCCATCTTGGGATCAAGAAACATACAATTCAGTAATCAAGCATCACTCTATCAAATCAACATTCATTCAATCATTATCCACCAGTTTATCAAACTAGCTAACATTATATCGTCACTCTTCAATCATCTAATCTCGATTACTTAATCATAACTCACCAATACATTAAGTCATCAAATCAAAGGAATTCATTCAATCAATCAAATTATTCAACAACAATTGAATAAGATAGCAGAAGCAACCAGATATACAGCAGAGCAATCTATGAGATAATCTTTATTGTGGTATAGAGAAGTAGTCATGTATCTATGTCAATTGTATGTGGATGTGTGTTTGTGAATGTGCATGCCAGATTATATGCAAACAAAGAATGCTTGAATCTAATATCCATGCATTACTAGTATAAATTTCTGCAATAATCTATCACATGGAGGGAAGGAAGGGAGTGCAAGGAGGGGGAGCAGTGGAAGATCCCTCACTAGGTATACCACCTCGTAAAGATGGTTAAGGACCATGAGGCCAAAGAGGACAAGGTCTTGATCTTGGGCAAAGAGTTGAGGATCAGTATAAGGCCACCCCATTGCAACCTGCCCTACCAACCCCACATTGATCAATTGTTGAAGTGAACTAGAGGGGATCCTCAATCATAATTGGTAAAGAGGCTGACATGATGGAGGAGAACAGTGTACAAGACCTCACTGGGTACACCACTTCATAAAGAGGACAAGGTCCTGCTTTTGGGCCTAGGGTAAAGGATATTTGGGGCACCACATCATGTCTTCCATCACAACCCTCGTTATGGTTGATCTCCACATAATCATTTAGATTTGTTATGTAAATTTATATATTTATCCCAAGAAATGGATGTACCTCATGAATTATATTTACATTATCACCTAACTTGGTTTACAGGGTTCCTAAACAGACTTAACTCAACTTATTCTTAAGAAAGGATTATATCTCTTAACTACATTATGCTCTTTATTTCATTTGGGGCTGTGAATTTGCGGCAAAGTACAAGGTGATCCAAGAAAGGGACACTACAGGATTCCCTATGGCTGGGTGATAAAGTTCAATATATAATATGTGGGGTTTGGTTGATTTCTGAATTTTCTATCCAAGCCGCCCTTTTTGGATGCGTCGTACAATTTTCCTTGGTACATGGGGATTTTGGAAATGGATTTTAGCTGTTTGAAGATTGCTAGTCATCATTTGTGAGGTGCATAGATGTCATAAAACAATATTGAATGTTGGGTTGCTGTTTGAATCTGCAGAAGTTTTTTAAGGAATTTATTACCTAAATCACTTAGTAACTCCAGTGCCACGTTGGGTAAGTGCAGAAAATTGTTGTAATGAGCTTAATGAAGACTTATGGTGAACTTATTGTTTAAATGCATATTGGCTTATCTTTTATTTCAATGCAATGTGTTCAATTAAAGTCCTTTTGATGGTGTATGAAATCTGAAAACAATCAATCAGAAAACCATTCCTGTTGGCATAGACTTGCAAAAATTTCTAAAAAAAAATTTAAAAATTGGGATATATGTTACAGTAACACTGCCAAAAGTTAATTCTAACATGCATATCAGCCAAGGAAGAATACATATCAAGCAAATAGTTGACATCAGAGAATAAACTTCCTAACTATATGAATTTTGAATTATCAATTATGGAAATCCCAAGAGGTTGATTGCATCAACCATTCCTTCCTATACTAACAAACACTAATTCTATAGGATAATCAGCCACGGAAATATACCTAGCAAGTGGAAAGTTGACATCAAGAAGCTTACTTCCTAACTACATGGATTTTGAATACTCGCCATTCCCACACACTATGCTAACAAATGCTTAAAGGTAGTCCTGTGCTGAATGGATCACTTCCCTTGTAATTATTACTGGCATAAATGAGGGAAAATGTCATTATTTTAGTGAGAACTCATGGAACTTCAAATCATCTTCAGATGACTGAAAACACATGTAGGTTAAATGCTACAAACTAAAATCTAATTAAATTTTCTAGTTCAATACGAAAGCTGCATAGTTCAGCAAATGAATTTTTTCCAGATTTCCATCCAAAATAAGGGTACAAGCAATTTCTCTTTATGGGCAAGAGAGGTAAAGAATTCTAATCTCGGAGAGTGAAAGTTAAGCTTACCTAGGTGCATTCTTTAATACTTCAAATTCCTCCTCAGTGGGCAAAGGCCTACCGAATATATCCTTTGGCTGTGACTTCCTCTTTTCTTCAGTCAGTCCATCTTTAGCAACAATACATCCTTTCCTACATAGCAAGTT
The DNA here is from genome assembly GCA_027943335.1 of Chamaecyparis obtusa. Taxonomy (NCBI): domain Eukaryota; kingdom Viridiplantae; phylum Streptophyta; class Pinopsida; order Cupressales; family Cupressaceae; genus Chamaecyparis; species Chamaecyparis obtusa. The sequence goes on from BSBK01001997.1 coordinate 1,238,024, forward strand.
AAAAAATTGTAATTAACAGAAGCAAAAAATAATAAATAAAACCTATGGGTAGACGATGAGCTATAACCTTCAACAGGAAAATCACTACTATAATTTCATTATCAATGGCCAATCACATAATTTGTAACAGAATTGTACCCTCCACCGCCTGAAGCACTGGGAATAGAATCTTGCTGATCATTATTCACACCAAGCTTCTTCCTCTCATCAGCAATTTCTGCAGCTTTTGCACTTTCTGCATTGTAGCCAGGGGGGCGCATATACATAAAGCTCACAGCTTGCATAACTTCCACCTGCATTCAGCTGACTTCAAGTTTGCATAGAAAAGCAAATAAACAAGAAAAAGGAAAAATATAACTACATAAAATTTGAAAATAGGTTGAACCAAATATACAATAGATGCAGATTTGTACGCAAGTCAAACAAGAATGAAATAGAACAAAGGAAGAAATATTTAATCACCTAACCATTCAAGCAGCCATGCCACTCAAATAAGAAAACATATGAAAATACAGATCAGTGAAGCGAATTTGGTATTGGAAAGAATACTTTTTTTCTATCAAAGGCTCCAATCTCTTCAGCAATTATTAATCAATGTATTTGGGTGGCATACTTTTCATGAATAGGCTGAAGGAGATTGGTAAAACTACGACTAAATAATGTAACTGTTATTAAAAAATGGGAGAGGCTTCACCACCAGAAAACTGCATGACCACTGAAGAATGACATTTCAAGAACTGTCGGAATATAGAATTTATCTCAGGTCATTTCATGAAGGCTTCATGATGCCAAAGTTTAGATCATCATGTATTTATATGTTACCAGGTCCTTCACTTTTGCTTGATGAGTTGCACTAGTATGGTTCAGGTACAAATTCTGGGCTGTAATGGCTTGAGTTTGCCCAAGGTGAACCTAGGCCAAACCTACAGGTTGCCAACTCTAAAATTAGCTAAAATTGTTTTTATATTTTTATTAAAAAATCTAGCTGCCCTAAGTTTTCCCTATAGTGCAACTGCCCCATTTCACCATCTAAGTCCTTGTGCAATTGCCCTATTTCACCCATTAAGTATACCTGATCTGAGAATAAGTTCATTAACTCTGTAAAAACTTGAGAAGGTTCATTAAATGACAAAACTGCTGACAAGATAAAGAGAAAAAGTGAAAACAAAGAAAAGGGTGAAAACCGAAAAAGTAAAGAGCTTGTCACAAGGTTGCAAGTTTGAGAACCCTAAAGTGCTCCAAAGGAAGGATAAAACTTAGGGTCACAAAACTCAAAGGTTCACAAACCTTTAAAAGTTGCGACAAGTTCTTAAGTTCACTAAAAGTGTGACTGCCAACAAGGTTTGTGAAGTCAACCAAAGTGCCAAAAAATTGAAGAAAGAAAAAGAGATAGAGAAAAAGAAAGAAAAAAAAAGGTCAAAAAGTGATCAAGTTTGTGGTGTTGACAAGTTCGCGAGTACACAAACTTGCTGAAAGTGTGACAAGGTTCGTAAAAGGCCAATGTCTCCAACAAATAAGAAAGGGTGTGTGTGATGTAAGTTTTAAACTCAAAAAAAGGCACAAAAGAATGTTTAAACATGCCATGCTATTCATGTATGCTCCATCTTCTTTAGGATGCCATGAATGCAATAAATGTATCTGCATCTAGCAAACCATCCTTGTGCAATTTGGGCCATTCATTTTAAGTGGGATTCATCTGTGGCCATAAATTTCAAAATCAAGCAATTTCTATTCCATTTATTTTTCAACTCCTTGGTGTCCAGTTCTTCCTATAGTTTCCTGAAGATATGATAGGTTGGTATTATACATGCAAGCATTTTGTTCATTAAAAGGATTTGTTACTAGCTGTTTTCAAGTAGCAGGTGTCAGAGCTTTCTGGGGATCTAACTCCTGTCAATCCAATCTGTTTTATAGAAGCAGTTTTGTGATGCTCTAAGATTTGTAATGTTATATATGACATCATTGCACAAAAGTCTCCATTAATGCCCATAGATCTTCAAGAAATTCTTGAATATATTAAGAGTTTCTCTTGCCACATTTGCTGGTGAAAGTGTAAAGTATATCTGATAAATGTGACAGCAGTTTAATTCATTAGATTTTAACAATGTTTGAATGGATTATTAAGAATGCTCTATGTTTGATGTTATATCTCGGATGTATTTAAATGCACAGTTGATTATTCTTGTCTTTACAATTTGTTGTTCATATTAGTAAACTGTGACTCCATTCCAATTGAACAGGCACTGGTCTTGGAAATATTTGACCAATCATACTACATAAATGAACAAATTATCAACAGGTAATTTAGGAAGAAAAGTAGGCTTCTATGCACCTCATTATTCCATGTATAACCAGGGAAATATCTAAAATAAGCCTTGAAGGCAGTTATTTTAAGTGAATCATAATTTGATGTGTACATCAGCGTAATAAAGGTCATAGCAGGTCAGTATTAGTCTAGTGGCAAAATTTGTGATCAAAACTTGCATTTGGATACTACTGCCATATGTTTGTCACATGTTTATTTTCAATTGTAATGAAAACCTCATTCAAAGTCACCACTAGGAACACACTTCTAAGTCTCACTGAGCCCAAAATGCAATAGAGATTACCCACTCTCGTCAATTGGCCTTAAACCCTCCATAGTCTATTCATCAACCCCTACTTTACCTTCTTGACAACAAATCCTTGGCCCTAAAGGTAAGAAGAGTTCTAGAATTGTGCAGCAATTATTAGGGGATCCAAAAGCATATTTGTGTTACTTGTTAAAAAAAATCTTTATATTGTAAGAGGGGCCTTTTTTTATATAATTATCTTTATGTCACAATGCAAGATGGATGAATTATTATGATTTTCTTGCAATTCTCTTTTGTAAAAGAGGAAATGATATCCCTAGAGACCTCTGAAGTTTAGGATGGCATTAAAATTTAGATGTATATATTAATTGTTAACATATCTTTCCACAACATGTTTCAAGGGGGAAAAAGTATCTCCAAATATTATTAAGAAATAGCAAATTTGGAGTTATATAAGTGGCCAGATTTGCATTATCAGAACAGGCAATTTGTGAATTCGTTAGTTATGCTTGCGATTTCAAATGGTATAAAAATATTTGCAAACCATGTATTTCTAAAATTACCTTCTAATACTCACAGGCTAGAAACCTTTCTGCTTCCCCATTTGGCATTTTTCCTCCATTCAGAGAAAATCTCTCCTTAACTGATAACTTAGGATGGAAATGAATAATAACCTAGAATGTAAGTAACCTTAATATGCATTTCATTATAAAGGCAAGAGAAACATCAAGGTTGTTAGGAAAAAATTCTGAAGGAGATTGCTTAGTAGTAATCCTTAAGAGCGGATAAGCAATCATGACAGGAAGGAAATTTAATGCTGTTAAGTAAATTTATCACGCTGTTAAGTAAATTTATCACTTCTAAAGCTATATAGGAGACAACATCCAAATAATGGGGTTTTTGGAATTCACATTTCATCTCCACATCAAATTAAAAAAAATTAAGATTCAATTCCCAAAGTATACCTAGCAGTTCCAAACAGGGCTAAGCATATAATTAGTAATAATATTACCAATACAAGACAAGATCATCTCATCTAAAAGGTGAAGTGCTAATTCGATGTATTTAATTAAATTACCAATTCAAGACAAGATCATCTCATCTAAAAGGTGAAATGCTAATTCAATGTATTTACAATCGAGACAAAAGGCTCCATAAATAAGGAATTACAAGATGATGTTTCTAAATCAGAAACAATCATAAATAGAAAGTAGAAATGGAAAGTTACTAAACTAACTAAAGATACATAAATGGCCATTAAATAAATATGACAATATCACTTTAATACCCTCCTTTAATGGTCATTCTACAAACTACCCCAAGTTGCCCCTTAATTTTACAAACTTGTCTAGGCTCAAAGACTTGGTTAGAATAGCTACAATCTGATCCTCAGTTGGAACATACTACTTCAACAAGTTGTCTAATGAAATGACAAGATGCTTGGCAAGTTTTAGCACCCCTCAATTATCACAAAACAAGGGTAAAGGCCTTGCGTGAGACATTTTCATGTAAGAAAGCATCCTTCATAGCCATACTGCATCACATGCTTCTTTAACAGTTCTTCGATGTTCTGCTTCTGTCGAGGAAAGAGCTACCGTCTACTACTTCTTACTAGTCCATATCTAGAAGTAGACTTCTTGTCATCAACAAAACCTACCCAATCTAAGTCTGTAAAACTAATCAGCCAAGGATCTTTGCTTCTGTTACAAAATGACAAAGTCAGGTGTCCCTTTCACATATCTCAGTACACGCTTCCCTGCAACCCAGTGTTCTGCCTTAGGGGCTATCATGAAACGAGACATGTAGCTCACAGCATAACAAATATTAGGTCTAGTGGCAGTAAGATAGATGAGACTGCCAACTAGTTGCCTAAAAGCTAACTCATTCACCACACATAAATCTGATTTGGCTGATAGTTTCCGCCCTTGCTCCATAGGTGTAGATGAAGGCTTACAATCTGCCATCATAAACTTATCTAGCAAACTCCTAGCATACTTTGAGTGAGAAATGAAAATGCTACAACCTGTCTACCAAACCTCTGCATCAAGACAATAATGTAGAAGTCCCAAATCAATCATATCAAACATCTGACACAAATTCAGTTTGATTTGCTCAAGAAACGGTGTCCCATTACTAGTAATGATGATACCATCCACATAGATGACAAGAAAAATGATGTCATTGCCAATGCTTTTGACATACTAGTTGGAATATGAAAGACTTCTATGAAAAAACCATGTGCAATCAAATAGGTATCAATTTTAATGTACCATGCCCTAGGGACCTGCTTTAAGCCATAAAGAGCCTTTACTAGCCTACATATCTGGTGCTCTTTGCCTACAACCTTGAAACATGGAGGCTGCAACATGTAGATTTCTTCTTCCAAATCACCACTAAGGAAGGCACTCTTCACATCTATTTAATGGACTTTCCAATAAAGCTATACTGCAGTGGCTAGAACTAGCTGGATGGTGCTCATCTTTGTTGTAGGAGCAAAGGTTTCCTCATAATCGACACCTTATTTTTGCAAGAAGCCTATAGCCACCAACCGAACTCTATATTTATTATAAAGAGTTTCGTGAGCTTTCTATTTCACTTTATAGACCCATTTACAGCCAATGGGTTTCTTCCTTAGTGGAAGATCTAAAAGAAATCAAGCGTTGTTCTTCAAAAGACTATAATACTTAGCTTCCATATCCTTTTTTCCCATTCAGGTATCTATTTTGCCTCTACATAATTTTGGGGCTCATAAACACTTCATAAAAGAAAATTGATTGTATTCTTCTTGTTCTTGACTTTGGATGATCTACCTTCAACAAGCCAACATCATTGATAAGCTTTTCCCAACACTTAGGCCGAAGAGTAGAACCATCTTCTTCCAAATTGGGGCGATCATCATGACTTGGGCTGCTCGGGATGAAGTCATTTGGATTCGGATCAAGTTTATCCTAAGGGAGTTGTGATGGTGCAATGTCATGCCTAGGAGAATTCCATCAGTTCAGCTTCAAAATCATCAGAATCCCTCCGATCAGGTGAAGCTAATGGAAGCCTAACACCTAAATCATTTGTCTATAGAGGTTGATCTTCAAGATGTTGAATAGGAGAAGAGAACCTAAAGGGCCCACCTTCATCAAAAACATCTCTACTGAATGCGAGATGATCAATGTTGACATCAATTAGCCTATACATTGTTTTGCTAAGGAGTGTAAGGTGTGGTGAGCTAACACTTAATACCGTGTTTACCACAGGAGTTGAAGAGTTCATTGGAACAAAATTCCCCCCAATTACTTGACCTAAGAGTAATGATATAACATCCTGACTCTTTTTCAACTAATGCTTTAAACTTTTGGAATTCATTAAACACATCTAGTTTTGCCTTTAGGAAAAAAATCCACATTTTCCTATTGAAATCATCAACAAACAAAATTAGAAACCTCGCACCAATGATTGATGCAATATTCATTGGCCCACAAACATTTGCATGAACCAGCTACAAGACTTTGGATGCTCTCCAAAAGTCTGTCTCAAAAGAGATTTTGATGTTGCTTCCTTGCTTAACAAGCTCCACATACCCCATGTGTCTGCGACTGAATCTCAAGAAAGCCATTGACTAGATTCTCCCAAGCCAACTAAGAGAGATATGATAGGTTGAGGTGTGCATATTGTTGATGCCAAAGAGAACTGCAAGTTCCACATACCCCATGTGTCTACGACTGAATCTCAGGTTAGCCATTGACTAGGTTCTCCCAAGCCAACTGAGAGAGATATGATAGGTTGAGGTGTGTATATTGTTGATGCCAAAGAGAACTGATGGATGAACCCTTTTTAGCCCTTGCAAGCTCCTAAGACTCTCCAGTATCAACTGCAATTGTTTTCTTGGACTCCTTAAACAACCTGACACTTGTGTGCACTAAAGACAATATCCAACTTCGAACAGTTTCACATAATCTAACTCACAAAGAGTAGATTGAGCTCCATGCCTAGAACATAATATATATGTTGAGAAATGTGAGATCTCTCCCACCAAATGTAATCTAAACATTTCCCTTGTCGACAACTATATAAGCTTCACCTTCGACAAAGATCACAAAATTGGAGCAAGTCGTGTACTCTATGAACCAATCTCTCCCATGTGTAAAGTGACGAGAACCTCCAAAATCAATGTACTAGGCCAATATTTTGATATGTTCGGCTAGTCTTTTGGCCATAAACACATAAGGTAGACTCCTACTCAGTATGCTTTGCAACATGGGCCTTCTGCTGAGACCCTCCCTTGTTGGATTTGTCATCAGCCGATCATTTCCTACATTGCTACTTCATATGACTAAGCTTACCACAATAATGACATGTGATAACCTTCTTGGAACTCTCCTTAGGTTTGCTTTGTCCTTTTTTCTGAAAGAACTTACCTTTGCCTTTCCCTCTACCTTTGTCTTTGGTTGTAAACGCTCGATCCACAATGTTTGTCTGGCTACTACTCCAAAACTATTGTTTCCACTTGTCCTACTCTAGGAGCTTGTTGAACAATTCCTCAAACTTCAAATCAATAGCGGTGGACATAATATTGAGAATTTCGATGAAGTGCTCATAGGATCGTGGTAAGCTTTTCAACGTGATGACCACCATATCCTTTTCTTCCATCTTGCAATCAATGGCCTTCAACTGGTTGCTAATGTCATTAATCTTCATAAGAATGCTCCTACAAGGACATCTTATCATCCATCATTATTGAAAACTCCATATTCTTCAAAAGGAATGTTTTGCCCTTGTCTGACTATTCATGGAGATGCTTCAGATGCATCCAAATCTCCACAGCTATATTGCCAAACAACACTTCTAGAAGCATGTCATCCATAACCAATAACTTGATGAGCATAACCATTGTTGGTGGGTGGGCCCCTACTATTCTATGGGGTAGTTTGATCAAACAATTGCAAAGCTTCCCAATTGTGCTCATCGAACTTGCCCTAGTCTTTGCTTGCCATAGTGGGACGAGTAGCTTTACCCAGAACGATTTGTTCCATCCACCAATACCCAAAACCCTTTATTTGCAAAAAATGCAATTTCTTCTGAAAGAAATGCTGCGCGATTTCAAAAATAACTCCTTCAATTATTTTAAAGAAACCCTCATTTTTTGTTGTAAAAAAATCAATAAAAACTTCTGAAAAACTTTTTAGGTTCACCATGAATTTTGTTTAAAAAAATCGCCAAAAAAATGAAATTGGCTCTGATACCATGAAATAGAAATTTGCAGTATTTACAATGGAGAAGAAAGGCTCCATAAATAAGGAATCACAAGATGATGTTTCTAAATTGTAAACAGAAAGCAGAAAGGGAAAGTTACAGGTACATGTAAAGACGAAAAAAAATATACCTGCTGCAGTTGAAACTTGAAACTATCCGTGTACAACTACATGTTGTTATGCTAGCTTAAAATTCTTCAGTTAGGGAAGAATTACCAAATCTACAGATATATCTCTATTTATTAGAAAATAAGAAAAGATAATCATGTACATCTAAATTCCTTATTGGGAAACATCATGAGATAAGAAAATTTTGTGCGCATTCAAGCATAAATGTAGAGAAAGAAGTATTAATTAAAAAATAGGTTGGCACATAATAAACTTTCTAATTCACAACATCAAAGCGGAAATGGCATTCAAAAGTGCCAGGAGGTCATATCCACAAGCCTGTCAGCACTATGGTATAAAGAACTACATAACTCTGAACTGACATGAACAAGGTGTTTAGGAAACCTCAATCAGCAAACTTTAGGAAATATCACATAAAAATAATCACCTTTTCTTTCTCTTTTTTTGAGATCGCAGCAGTCTGACGGAAGAAATCCTGCTCCTGTGCAAACTGTAAGATCAAAAAATTTATCATTAAATACAGAATTCTAGCACAGATTCATCATATCTTCCTTTTGTAATCTGACAATAAAAATTCTTTCTAACACTATAACTATGACTACTGTTTCCACCATTGATAGAGTAATTGAAATAACTTAATAAGGAATAAACACATAGATGCTAATTGAAATCCTCTGCTTTGTCATATCTAACGTTACACAAAAGTCTCCATGTGTGTCTCGAGTTAAGAGAGCGTATCATATTGCGGATTGCCTTGCAAATGCAGAAGTTAACCAGTCATCTATCACACAAAGATCAGTGAAGATCCTAGGGATTGGGAGATTTTCAGATCTTTTAAAAGCCAAACCTCCTACTTTCAATTATTTCCCCCTTCTCATGTTTTTGTGGAGACAATTTATCCTATGTACAATGAAGAATTATAAACTGCTGTTGCCATGTAATGCAATAGGGTAGTACTGCATGTAGCATTTATGCTGGCAAAATGGACAATCAATGGGAGGCAAATGGAGGTTTTTTAGGGGCTTGCAGGACCTTGAAAGTTTCATTTCTTCACTGATTTCTTTTGCAGTTGCAGGTGGGCTGATAGCAGAAGATTTTTAATGGTCACTGCAACAGGTATTATGAAGCGTAGGTTGCATGGTAGGGATTCTTCCTGCAGTGGTGCAATATCTGACAGGCATCTCAGACATACCTTTAGCATCCAAGGTTTGGCTACACTGTCCTTAGTTAAAGCCATGCTGAGGGAGGATGGCCTGTGTAACACGAATGTGTTGTGCACAAGAGCATCTGTTATAAAGGATTTTGTCCAGAAGCTGAGCACAAGAGTAGCAAACCCTGTTTCAAGGGAATGAATATTGCACAGAATTATTCCCTTGGAGAAGGTGTTCATCATTGCAGAATGCTCAGATGAGGGCCTTCAGGAATCAGAAGAGCAGTTTACAAAAGCATAGCAGAGAGAGAATTTGAATATTCCAAAGTGCTCTTCACAGTCACTGTCAAAGTGGTCTGAGGATTTGGTTCTGTACAGCCAGAATCTCACATTGTATATAGACAACCTTGGTAATTCTTTAGGATGGTTGTCTAGAGATTTTGAGTCTCTTTACTCTTCCCATTATTTCCAAGCGTGGTATTATTAGGCATCTAGAAGAGAGTTTGTATATTCTGGGATCAAGGCAATCAAAAAGGATGATAAAGCTGCTAGTACAACTGTACAGGTAAGTCAGATGCCCAAAAGGTGAAGTTTGCTTCTTGGTGTTTGTGGTCACAAATGAATTTTTTGTTGGGAATTTTCTAGTTATTTGAATTTCGGTTTTATAAGCTTAGGCTTGTTTCAATTTTTCCTAATTTCAATGTGGGCCATACAAAAAGCATGGTTGGTAGATATCATTGACAGTCTAATATTTTTCTCCACGTGGCAGTTCAGGCACATGCCCTTTAGACATTTTGCCAAATCCAAGTTTGGCCACCATGTTAATAAAGAGAATAAAGAGTAAGAAAATTCAAGTTAAAATTAAAGCTCTAACTTGATAAATTATAAGGGGCGGAAATATTTTTGCAAACACATAATGGTTATTCAAAAATAACAAAATTCATTATAAATTAACTGAGGAAAAACATAGGATTACTGTTTAAATATAAAAGGCAACATCTAGTTGATTCTAAACAATTTATATTCATTTATACAGAATCTCAATGTCATGTCCCCTTTTTGAGCTAAGGAAAAGATTACTACTTTAACTTAAGGTGTCCAAACAACGTTATATTATTTCCATTAAAAGGAACTTAAGTTTCAAAATAAAAAAAGTTGTTTTTAAAAAAAGGGTTAAAATGTCATTAGGACTGGGATCCAAAAGAAATGATTTTAATTAAATGGACTTTCTAGATACTTTTTAAAATAAATTTTTGAAGAGACGGAAAAAATATATTATTTGATTATTATTCCCGCAAGTGCTTATATTATAAGGAGGAGATGAACGTAGAAAAAGGTTCATAATATTTATAAAATCAAATCCTATTCAAAGCTTGAGCATTCTGTTCATCTCCACATCTAAAGAGCAAAGCACTTTGGTGCAAATATATAGAGGATGAAAACCCTCTCAGTTTCTTCTACAGATTGGAGGACAAAAACCCTCTTGTCCATTCTCGGTGACTCCACTCAAGGATAACCAATGTGCTGAAGATTACAATTCATATGCAGTTCAATTTATTTGAGGATCTTCAAGATTTCTAATTGCAATTGTCTTCTGTTCTAGTTGGGTGAGATTTTCCAGAATTCCAATTTATGGGTATGGGTGTGTCATTTCCAGAATTTGGTTCGTGTGAAGTTTATAGTGCCTAATTAAGACGATTTCAAATATTTATTTATCTAAGATTTAGTGTTAAATAGTTAATTATTAATGTTTGGCTTCATCATAGCTGACCATAGTGACATTTATTCCCTCCAAACCATTTGATATCGATGAATATTAATGCTTGTGGTTATTCTAAAGGAGGTAAGGAACTGTCCTGCCTTAAATTTGCTGATCGCAACCCATATACAATGTCGAGCTCCTGTTTATATCTTCATCAATACTCTTATGAGCTATTCATATATGATATAAATGTGTTATATCAATCACTAATGGTGCAGCTCATATTGTGAGGTAATATTAATATGTTATAATCTTCAAGTATTGCTGTTGTACACTATTAAGGAAATAACAGCCTCGATAAGCTGCTAATCTTTATCTTCTAAGGCAGCCGTACCTGCATATATTTGGGTATGATTTTATATTTCAAATCTTACAAAATATTTCTGCTTTCTGGTAATTATTTCAGAGATATTTCTGGACTTGAAATTTAGTATTTCAAATCACTGAAACAACATTTCTCATTGCAAATTTTTGTGTGGTTCCCCACTAGATTTATATAAGTTTAGCAATTGATTTCGATAATATAACAATGGATGGCTGTGCCATCACAACATAGTGAATTAACTTCAATTCCAGTACTGTAATGATAATCTGTGTGGTTCCCCACCAGTGCTAATATGAAGATTGTCATTTGTTCTGGAAGGCTTGTCACTAAAAATAGCTTTAATAACTTTTCCTTTTCAATTTGTAATTAATCTAGAAAGCTTGCTGCCAGAATAAACATTTCATTACTTCCAGGTCTTTCTAACTGTTACAATATTAAATTCTGCAGCTTTCCACCAGCAAGGATTTTATAATTTTATTATAATATAATTCTAACCGTTTGCTCTCACTTTGCCCACATCAAGATATTGATGATCAAAAGGTATTAAAGTTTTATGCTTGTTCATTGTGAAAGTGAAAATTAAAAAACCAAATTGTTCAAGACATTACACACGACAATTGTTTTCTAGAGACAGGAAAGATTTTAAAGAATGGAAAATTTTCCAAGAATCAAATAGTGAAGGCTGTTAAAGGATTCTATGTTCTGTAAGCAAACTGCTGCTATTAAAACATTTTGTGCCAGTGTTCTATGAATAAATCAGAATTCCAGAATTTGCAGCTTCTAGTAAATCTGTGTAAGCACGATTAAATGTTTGAATGGTCTAAAAGAAACATGGAGTTCAATTTCTTTTCTTAAATTTATATTGCATAAGCAGTCTGTTTTCAAATTTAATAGTTTAAGAAAAAACAGAAGATTCCAATCATACAGACCTTAAGGTCTTTACAGAAACTCAAGCGTTGAATGGATGTAAGGGGTTTTTGCCTTCACTAAGAGTGTAATGAAGGCTATTTTGATGGCATCTAGAAACGTTGCCGAATTTAAGGCTTTAAGTAACCCTTTTAGTGGCTCAGCTAATCCTTCTACAAAGAGTAATCAACCTCCAATCTGGCACATCAAGCACCATTACTGCAAGTTTCTCAAATTCTAATACATAATCTTCTACTCTACCTTCTTGCTTTAGTAGGGCTAAGTTACGGAAATGAACTTCAGGGTCAGTTCTATCGAATCTTTCAATCAGCCTCTGACTGAAATCTTCTATGGTGGAGATTGAGTCATGTCCTTGAGTTACAAGTTCATAGTACCACCACTCGTGAGATACTCCTTCTAAGTGTAAGGTGGAGAACTTGAGGGCTTCTTCTTCCAACATTGGGTTTAATGAGCAATAAGTATCCAACTTTTGTAACCATGATCTTGTTGTGGTGTTACTTGTTCCATCAAAATTGGGTAAAGTATTTTACCCAACGATGCTGAATGTCTTTTCTTTCATTATACTTCTTCCTCCTCTATCCACTTTTAGATTTCAGTCCAAAGTACTCAGAGTAAGACATGTTATTCTTAACTGCCTCATTCAACGTATTATATTTATATTCCGCTAAAAGGAAGTCCATTTCCTCAGTCTGATTTGGTTGTTTCATCCTAACCTCTTTATTTGACAAAAAAATGTGCCCTAAACATTTTGGCTGAATTCTTCTCACCATCATGGACAGTTCTTACATCATTTGCATTGCTTCCTTCACCCTGATTGTCAAACTTTCCTCTATTAGAAGTGTTTTCTTTGTAAACACATTGAGTAAGATGCTGCTGGCATTGTTGTCATTGATGTCAAAACCTTATACCGGTTACATTGTTGTATCGGCTGGTTGTTGGCAGTATCAATTGGATGTTTGTTGGCTGTCGGTTATGTTATCAGTGTTTCAGTAATATGCAGAACAGATTCTGTACGTGCAATTTTGGGGTATGATGCTGGGTATACTTGTTCCTACTATTGGAATATATCTTTTTGGTACATCTGAATGTTTTAGTGAATGTAGATGAATGGAGTTTTGGTTAGTATTTGTTTACTGTTGTGTTACAGAGTTCTTCCGGGTATCCCTGCTGCCTGGACATCTTTGTTGTTCATCAAATTATTTTGGTATAGCAATAACATCTCGTTCTAGACAGGTTTTATCAGTTCTTATCTATCGGTTGGTTCAGAAGTTTTTTTGTTGATCAAGTCATGGACTTGGTTGTGGCGTTCCGATAGTTCTAGAATTTGCTTGTCTTTTGGTAAGGGTGATATGAAGCGTATTTAACTTAAGGGAAACCTATATTTAGGTCTTGTGGTAACGTATTGTGAGGAATTCTTATGTATGAACTATATCTAGGTTTGGTGGTAGCATGTTGAATATAATTGTAATATCTTTTGTTTTGTGGCTTGGCCGACATTTGTAGCTACCCTATCGGATATATATATAAACGGAGATATCTTTTTGTATCCAAAGTGTGTGTGTGTGTGCGCGCGAGCAAGCTAGAGAGCTAAAGGTGACATAGTGCAATTTTGCTTCAGTATATATCTGGCAGTGGTGTGTAAGCAAAACGAAGTTGAGTGAAGTATTGTTGTAGAGATCTTATATACTCTCATGCAGAGGTTTAGTATATGCTAGCAGAAGATCTGTGTTGGATCTCCTACTAACGGTGATTATTGTGCTTTCAACTGGAACTGTTTCATGCATAGACTGATGCAATTCTATCAATTCACATTTTGTCAGTAAAACATTTTGTAATACATTTTTTGTATAAGGGTACTTCGCCCAACCAGCAGTGAGCAAATCGGCAGTGAGCCATTGTAAAAATCACCTTAACCGGTGTCCATTTCATGTGAATTAGCTTCTTTGTGGTTTTTCCCAGTTTGGGTTTCCACGTTATATCTGGTGTTATGGTGTTGTTTGTTCTTGTTCTTTCATGCTTTTATTAGTATTAATTATTTGATTGGTTTATGTGCTTACTAGTTCAATAAAAGTTTTATTAAGTGTTTTGGAATAACTAATTCACCCCCCCTCTCAGTTATTCGGCCTGTTCAACATTCTCCACCACTCTCATTTAAAAAATTTGTGATGTCCTAATGTAATGAAAGAGATTCGTCTCCTTCATTTGGAGGTGGTTCTTCCTAATGTAATGAAAGAGAGAAGGAATTTGGGGTGTGATGCTTCCTAGCTTGTTTGACCATCCTAGTGAACATTCATCCTACCATATTCATTCACCTTTTCCATTTTTTCTTTCATCACAAGGACATTACGAATTCCTGTTGCAACTGTTGGGTAGAAAATGATATTGAGTTGTCTCCTTCACTTGCTTCCATTCAAGGAAAATGATTTAGTCTTTTGGATATCCCAAGATGTCCTCGAGATGTTGGTGCCCCCCTTTAGAGGACGCTCCCAACAGACATCTCACATGGTTAGGGGGTGTCCCTAGTATGTGCCAAATTTTGAGGGGAAAAAAGGAATGGAACCCCATCCCCAAAACAACCCTTTTAAGAAAGAGCAAAAAACCCCTAGGCACACATCCTTGGGTAATGTTGGTTTAAAGAATAAGAAATATATGTGTTTGTAAGCAAATTCTAAGGAGGAACATAGAATTTACTATCAATATAGATGTATATTGGTGAGTCTAAGAATATTACAAAAATCTTATATGAAAACAAGATGACTTTTTGAATGTTGAAGCTTTCTAGATTAGATTGCATGATATTTTTTTGCATCAACATTTCGGATCACACTCTATGATCCATCATCAAGATGGTAGAGAGCAAGGAAACAAAAGATGATGGATCACAAAGTGTGATCTGAAACGTTGATGCAAAAAAATATCACACAATCTAATCCAAAAAGCTTCAGTATTCAAATTATGGATTGTGGAAACCTGATATCATTAAAAGATAACTTTTTCCCATTAATTTGCTGATTTGTAATGTCCCCTTCCTAATTTGTCCTAGAATCACAATTGCAACAAATTAGGGTCAGGGTTACATCTTACCAAGTAAATATTTTTTTAAATAATGTAATCTGTCATGTCCCCATTAAAAACCCTAATGATATATCATATCTCCTTTTAGAAACAGTATTTAAAAATGAATAATAATAGAATTAAAATATTTAAAAGATAAATAATATTTTAATATGTAAATTTTAATATTGTACTTAGTAATCAATTCTTAACATTAATAATATAATATTATGTTGTTAAAGATATAATAATCAATAATTAATATTATATCATTTCCTAATATCGATAATATAATATCGTACGAATAAAGATATAATAATTAATAATTAATATTATACGATTTCTTAATATCAATAATATAATATTATTATGTCATTTCTTTATATTCATATCAATTTAGACATATATTATTCACTATATTCTAACTGATGAGTATAGACTTATGCTGATGGCAATTAATATTTAAGGAAGAAATATCAATCTCGGGAAGAAGTCAAATCAGATCCTCAGAAATATTTGTGACTGGGTATTACATCTATTAAGCAGAATAGATAATAGCAAATCATCCAAGCAGCAATCAATAATCATTGAGGACTGCAATTGTGTAGTTCCAGTTAATTATGAAAGGAGCAGCAATTAAAAAAGAAAAGGGGGCAGTGATTAATAATCATGATCAAGAATGTCCAATGAATCAATCAGTGGTTATATGTTTAAAGGCAGTGAGTCATTCATGATTAAATGAACAATTTATCAATAATAAAGAATGTGATCAACAAACGGTGAATGCAGTGATTTGCAAGAATTAAATGTTAGCAATTCCTTATTAGAGTGAGAGCTTTTCTAATAGAACAACGGTTGGAAATAAGTGAAAGGAAGCAATTAAGTGTAATGGAATGTACTAACAAAAGGACACGTTCATTCAATAAGTCATCTCTCTTCAGACATGAAGGATACAAAGGGTGATTGTATGGTGAAGAAAAAAAAAGGGGAAGGGGGAAATCACAGAAAATAAATATTATAATTTATATCCAACAATCAGGGTAAAAGGAAATCAGAGAAGAATAAGAGAAATAAATATATGGATACTCCTCACAAGGAAGAGATGAAAAAAGGAATGAAATATATATATATATATAAGCATTATGAAGTTACAGATTATAAAATATTATATCTGAATTCCTATAGGGTAAAAGATAAAACAAGGAATCTAACAATGTGTGTATTATATTTTTACTTTGTGTATGATTTGTGTCTTCATGCATCAATGTGTATACTTCGTGTATGTTTTGTGCCTTCATGCATCTATATGTATGCTTCGCGTATGCTTTGCGTCTTCATGTATTCATACATGTATTTCATATTTTCAAATGTACAGCTCTATTTTTTTTGATCTAGAATGATAAGAGTAACAAAGAATGAACCAAAAGATATGAATTCAATATGCGCTATCATGCCAACATTGATTTTTGCAAATACAATTGGCACCATCATAGAATGACCTAGATTTGTTTCCAAGGGAAGATGAAAGAAAACTTATATTGAGTTAAGCTTTGCCAAGTTTCTACTATCAAATAATAATTCACATTCAAAATAAGGGAGAAGTGAAGACACACATTATAATATAAGAGCAATGTAGTGGAATGTAGATTACAAATAAGCCTCTACGATCATTCAATCATTTGCTTGAGGACAAGCAATTCTGGAGAGGAAAGGACTATCATGTCCCCGTTATAAACCCTAATGATAATATCTCCTTTTAAAAACAATATTTAAAAATGAATAATAAAAAATTAAATTAAATAAAAGATAAATAATATTTTAATATGCAAATTTTAATATTGTAATGAGTAGCCAATTCTTAACATTAATAATATAAAAATATATTGTTAAAGATATAATAATCAATAATTAATATTATATCATGAATAATTTCATATAGGGTTAGACAAGATATTATGATATTAGGAAATGAAACAAATATATTAAGTAATTATAGATCAGAAGATAAGATGTAAACTGAATGTATGCAGTAGAATACAATTGCCTTCGTTATTGATTGATTCTACAAAATACAATAACTATATATATTGAATCAAGAGGATGTCAATATGAACAGTCATGACTTATCATATACGATAAGACATGACTGTTCGTATTTAATGAATTCAATTAACATATGATTATCGCTTTGATCCCAGCGTAATTACAATACATATCAAACTGTGGCAATAGCGATTAGATATGGCAATCACGATACTACCGTGACTGTCATATACGAATAGTCGTGACTACTCGTATATGGCAGTCACAATACGTATGTGTGACTCTTTTATTATATGCTCAGTCACGATACATACGCGACTTCTCAACCGTTAATAATGTTCGACTTAAACAATCGAGTCAATAGCATCGTTACATATTAGTTATTATTATTATATATATATATATATATATATATATATAGATATCATGACTATTCCATCGATTATTAAACTCGAACACACAATAATTTAACACTCCCTCTTGAGAGAGAGTTTAATAGAATTTGTAGAACATTTCATATCATGATATTTGGCCCAATTCAGGACACTTACAGAACGTTGATCATGATGAGTTATTACACAGCAATAATGTAAATTGTTAAGATGTCCGGTCCTATCCGGGACAAACCCTTTTCGGGAGTCGATCCTAAGAACTTTATTACCCAACAAGTAATAACATAAGCAATAATGTAAATGTTAAGATGTCCGGTCCTATCCGGGACAAACCCTTTTCGGGAGTCGATCCTAACAACTTTATTACCCAACAAGTAATAACATAAGCAACAAGATGTTCGGTCCTATCCGGAACAAACCCTTACGGGAGTCGATCTTGAAGCCTAGTTACTATAGTCAAGATCGTCACCTTGACATAGTAACCTATATACACAGAAGATCGTCATCTTCACAATTTTGAAATATTTCAATATATTATTCATGAATAAAAAAATGTACATTAATAATTACATTCAGATTTTGATCAAACCAATTTTCCTTCTGAAGAAATCTGTCTTTACTTTTGCAAGAGGTTTAGTAAAGATACTTGCATTTTGTTCTTCACTACGGATATAGACCAGTTTAATGATCTTCCTGTCTACCATATCTCTCACATAGTGATATGGGATCTCTATGTGTTTTGACCGATTGTGGATACTAAGTTTATGTAGAGACATGTCACTATGTGATATGTTTTATTAAGTTCAGAAGGATCCTAATATGATTCATATGGATACTAAGAAATCATATATTACATGATTCGTGATATGAAATATCACCTAACATGTGATGTGAGGAATCACCTAACATGTGATACCCAATTTTCAATATCACCTAACATGTGATATGAGGAATCACTTGACATGTGATACCCAATTTAAATACCACCTTGATATGAGGAATCACCTTAGACTTCTCTCTCAAGGAGAAGAATGCAATAACATACAAGATGATAGATGAAACTCCTTTTCATCTAAGGCTTCATTCTCCAACATGTCAAGTTTATCTCGAAGGTACACAACCTTACCTCTAGCAAGAAACTTGGTGAGAATATCAACCATATGTTCTGTAGGGATAATGTACCTTGAATAGCATACTTGTGCACTATATCTCTTATATAGTTTGCATCATTCTAGGTGAACCCCAAGTTATGCAACAGATAGCATAAAAGTATTTTAGCCAGCACACATGAGACTCAATCTCATGATCATAGTCTTCTGGATGCTTCCTTTAAGGTCTTTGTAACAACCTCCTGACCTCCTCATCCAAGGTTGTTTTAGATGAACTATTATATTCCCTCTGAATCTAATATCAACCTTCTGTGAGGAAGTCGTGTCTTTGTCCTATAGTCTACATTATACTCTTTTCTTGAATTCCCAACCATCTATCTAGGAATATCATGACTTAGATATCTTCATAAAAGCCTTCTAGTTCACATACATGGTACTGCATCATGAAAATATCTTGCTACAAGAGACTCTCATCATCTGATACATGATCATGTTAAAATTTTAATCATAACATTATTCATAGGAGTAGTTTCTCGTACACAAATGTACTTGTCTGATTCCATAATAACATGAGTGAATGTAATAAACTGAGCATTTATCCCCGTGCTTGGCAAGACCAAACATTCATGATAATTTGGCTTCCATCTGAAGCTCCAAGTACATGCATCAACCTCTTGACCTTCTCATCCAAGGTTGCTTCCGATAGATTGTTAGACTCTCTCGGAATCTGATTTCAATCTTCTAAGCTCCTTGTCCAAAGTTACCTTTGAAGTGTCAGACTCCCTCTGAATCTGATATCAATCTTATTTTCCTGCAAGAGCATCATTGGAAAAGATCAAGGCAAATAGATCTTATAGTATATATAGAAGTATAGATGAGAGAGAGACTATAATGAGTAGATAAATATTCAAGGATAATAGATACTTATCTGCATATCAACATCCTTGACACAAGTTTCTTCAAAGAAGGTCCATATCAAATCAAAAATACCTTCTCAGATTATTTGAGAGACATCCCCTCTTTACTAAGAATGGTTCAAATGGGAATGTAACATTGGTTATTATTTCCCCCCACAATGTTCAATTCCCACTCTTATATCATTGAACAAATTTTATGTCTTCTTATAAAATGACTTGATTTCTCCAAGAGAGGTGATGCTCTATAATTAATGATGTCTCAACTTAGTCCTTAAGGACAACAGGGGTAGGCCCCTCTATCTCCAATTGTAGACAATTTTCCCTTCAATATTCCAAATTAATAAGGAACTGAATCGTGATGAACCAGCAGGTTTAGGCAGATCGCAAATAAATTCAAAACACACCATCCACATCTTCAAAATTGAGAACGCCTAGCTTTGAAGAAGGTCCAAGTGAATACTGTATTTCCAATGCAAAGAAGTTGGTCTCTTATTTCGGAGATTCTCAAGAAGTAAGAAGTGATTGTTTCTTCTTTGTTCATTTTCATATATAGAAGTTGATTTTTCAAAGTTCGAATTCTACTGGCATTAATGGGGCAATAAGAAATTTGTCAATATTGTCATTAGGGCTACTGTGAATCACAAATGAATTATTTAATCACCATCTCTTCTCAGGATTTCTAGTCCATGTCCAAGCACGGTGTTCATTGTCGTGGAAGGTAAGAAGTTCCCGTAGATATTAATAATTTCAAAAAATTATGTTTGATAATTTTTATCATTTCAGCAGTCCACAAAACTTCATAAGATAATTCCCCAATCATCTCTGTGATATAGTTTATGGGACTATTCAGAACACTGAGATAAATGCAGTCATTTGCTCAATATAAATGCCGCTTCTTGAGACCAGGTCGACAGTATTTGAATCTCAGACTCAATTAATATTTATTCATGATGCCAATGATCGAACCTAATACTAGATTTTACTGCAAGTTATTCCTCCATACTATTTGCTATCCACGTTACTTGCAAACAGTATAATATGGTTGAATGGCTCTAATGAGCACCTCTTTCAAATGATGGACACTTATAGTTTCTCTTTTCTGATATTCTTCTGGTGATCAGAATATGTTATAGGATTATTTTATATTCTGCCCCGTTTACTGGTTGCAACCAGATTCTATTTACTATCCATATACTGAGTGATCTCCAAGGTATCATGGAGAGAGATTTATTGGTCCTCCTGTTCAATCAATTCTTAGACTGTATTCAGCGTAAGCTTTAGGTCTTATACTTATAATTTTCTCAATCAAAACTGTTGTGTCCACATAAGGATGTGTTCTTTATCTTTTCTTATTACTCTTTCTCTTCCTATGCTGATCGCTTATTCTCCTATATCTTCTGCGGTAAGACCAGCAGCATGTGTATATAATCTGCACTAGTATTGATTCATGTCTGTAGTTATTGAGAATCCCCTCCCATATTGATCGCTGTGTATCATATTTGTTACTACGATCACTGCACAAAACCTCCTCCGAATCCATTCTTACATTCCTTAATCCTTCCTTATTGTCCAAACTCTAATAAGCTATTGCTGAAATTGAACGCTCTATATATGGATATAAGTTCTGCATGTTTTCCCCTGGTTTGCGTATACTCCTTATTGATTGTTTCGTATCTATGTCTCTCGTGGTAGATTCTATGTCTTATTGCTGTCTGAAATCAGTAAGTCCGAATGGGTGAGGATTGATGACTTGGACTCTAAATTTGCAGACTTAGATTTTGTTTTATTTATTCTTCCTGTTCGCCAGTTCCATCGATAGGTGTCTCTATTTCCTGCAGTACTCCCCCAAGTTGTTTAATTTATTTCTTTCACCTCTCTGAATTGGTGATGCCAATGGAACCTTATTTGACTTTTGCGATTGAGTAAGGTGTTTACGCAGTGTAATTTCCAGTACTTCAATTATAAGGCTCACACTCGATAAAATAAGTTTTGTAGTCATACTGGTAATGTGAGTGTCAGAAGTATTCGTCCTCTATATGCTCATAAGATCTTCCTTCAAGCGATTAGGCTTTACAGAAGGAACTTGGCTCTGATACCATGTTAAGTAATTATAGATCAGAAGATAAGATGTAAACTAAATGTATGTAGTAGAATACAATTGCCTTCATTATTGATTGATTCTACAAAATACAATAACTATATATATTGAATCAAGAGGATGTCAATATGAACAGTCATGACTTATCATATACGATAAGCCATGAATGTTCGTATTTAATGAATTCAATTAACATATGATTATCGCTTTGATCCCAGAGTAATTACAATACATATCAAACGGTGGCAATAGCGATTAGATATGGCAGTCACGATACTACCGTGACTGTCATATACGAATAGTCGTGACTGCTCGTATATGGCAGTCACGATACGTATGCGTGACTCTTTTATTATATGCTCAGTCACGATACATACGCGACTTCTCAACCGTTAATAATGTTCGACTTAAACAGTCGAGTCAATAGCATCGTTACATATTAGTTATTATTATATATATATATATATATCATGACTGTTCCATCGATTATTAAACTCGAACACACAATAATTTAACAAAATATACAACATAAGCATATATATATATATATATGCAGAATTTCAGCCATGAGGTTCGAAATTCGGTGAACTTCAAAACATTCTGACAAATTCATTGATATTCGCTTAACATTCGTACGGATATATGTCATCATCTTTTGAGAAAATATTTAGGGTTTCTCTGTGCTTTATTCGTTCACTGCATGTAGAGATATTTCTTCCACCTTATTTTTGTGCTATTGCTAGTCGCGTTGTTTCAAATGTAAGACAAGCGGAAATGACTACCCACGAACAGGCAGATAGATATTAGAAGATTAGACTGCAAACATTTTGTTGAACAAAGAATTTGCAAGTGTCATGCCCTAGATAGTAAGGCAATCTTAGCACACTGCATTTCATCTCGAGGTGAATTTTTTAAGGCGCGACAAAGATCGGAAGACGCAATGGCAAAGAATAAAAGGGCAAAATGAACTGTTAGGCTGCATAAAAATTTGATGACATTGCACCTGCGGTTGCAATGTCATGCAACTCCCAATTAGGTTGTGTCGCAGCAATTTCTTCTTTAGTTTAGGATTTTTTTTGAAGTTTTTTTCGTTATTTTCTAAAATTTAAAACATACATTTTAATATTTTACATTTCAGAAATGACATTAATTTAAAAAAATTAAATATTATTTTTTACATAATGAAATCAAATATTAAACAAAGTAAAAAAATTAATATATAATTATGTATATATTGCTTTACTTAAATTATTTTATTGTAAATATTATATTATTTATATAATTAAATTAAATTAAATTAAGAAATTTATATAAGGCGAATTTAATGTCGATTTTTTTCTCGAATTTTTTGCCAAACTAGAACATGAACTCGAACCTTGTGACATAGTATACTATCAATAATACTATACAAGCTTATTAGGGTTCAGGAAGAAACATAATAGATCCGCTTGAAGCCATTTCTACAATAAGCCCAAGAGTGGATGTCTACCAGAGCCCTCTTTGCTTACTTAGTGGGTTGTTTGTACCTGCTTTCCCTATCATGTCTCATCCTCCTAAAGACAAGTGTCATCTAGCAGAGTTGGGTAGAGATCCTAAGGGGGTTTCATGGTTCTTCTGTGTAAGTGCCCTCTTGTCCCTAGGAGCTGCTTATATGGTTAACTCCGCCTACTTACATAACACTCTTATAACCCACCTCTTACATCCCAGGCCCTTCCTACAACATGGGTTTCAGATAATCAGGCATTTCTTATATTCTATCATATGAACATACATTTCAGCATTGCTTATTATGCATAAGCAACGTACATAAATACCAAAATTGATTGTGAGAATGAGACTGCTGAGAAAGGCCGATCTAATATAATCACAGTCTATTGTAGTATGCCAGATCTGAAGATAAATTTCTTTGGTGTATATGTTGTTCAACTTCTATAAGTCAATCCTAGACTTATGTGCTCTCATGCTGAATGCTTTGATCTTCCTTGGTAACTGTAATTGTTTTCTGAATGTGTTTCGATCTGATAAAATGTCTTCTGATTGTACTTGATTGATTGGATGATATTTGTATGAATGATTGATTGACTGAATGAATTCTTGTGATAGTATGATTTGAGGTATTGGTGAGTGATGATCATAATATTGTTGATTAGAAGATTGATGAGTGATGATGTAACAAGGGCTGGTTTGATATATGTATGCTGATTTTCTGGCTGATTGTTTGATTTGATAATTGCTTTTGTGGATTCATGAGTAATGAGTGATAGGAGATCCTTCAATGCTTGGAATGAGTTCTTTATATTTTATAGGTAAAAGGGTCACCACCTTTCATATGAATTGAGTCACTACTTTTCATTGTTGCCTTTATATAATTCCCAACTTGATCTCCCTTAGATGTCCTCCTCAAATGAAACCTTTGCCCCTTTATATCTTCCAATGTGGGGGAGAGTCACACCTCTTCATCATGCCTACCCTTTGCAATGGTCACAACCTTTCATAATTACCACCCTTTGGACAAGTCACAATCCTTTATAACTTTAACCTTTTGGAGGAGTCACTTCCTTATTTTCATCTCCATTAATTCTTTCTTGATTTACACCTTCAAACTATGTCTTCACTTTATACTTCCCCTTTAAGTCTGCATATACTTTCCTTCTCAATCTGCATCAGCATATTCTTCTCTCTCTGCAAATGCATCTCTTTTATATCTGCATATATTCCTCTTACAATTCTCTTATGAGCTCTTCTTACAATTATGCCTTCAACTTTTTTTGATTATCTTCCCTTTTATCTTCTCATTCACAGACCTGCAAATGTAAGTCTTATATAAAGTCTTGCTCCCCTCAAATAAAATATAACCCACAAATTATACCTTGATTAGTGAATTTATGTTTATTTTAACTTTGCTGAAAATTAGCCAGTTAGAGAAAAACAGCACACAAAGTAAATCCCTCAAACACTATTTGGCATATCTAATAGAATTTTTGAATATTATATAAATATTGAGCTAAATGGCAAAAGAAAGATCAAAAAAGACATCCTCAAATGCTAACAAAAAAAATTTACAATTTCCTGAAAATTTGGCCAACTAGAAAAAGAAAGCGCTAAAATGCCAAATTTGCAAAGAAAAGAAAAAAAAATTATCAAATTCACCACTCTCCTTAAACATCCCACAGAAATGCCCTAAAATGCTACTTGGCAACATGATAATTTTATTCTTGATAAGGGGAAGAAGAGGGTAAATTCCTCTGGTGCTTTTAAGTCTTGGAAAAGGGGAAGAAGAGGGTAAATTAACACAATTTTCTAAGTTATAAGAGGAGATTTTCTAAGTTATGATGGCGATTAAGGAGGTTCATGAAGTGAAGTTGAACTATCTGGAGATGGACATCCTGACCTGTGTTAATTCTGATGTGGTCGTGGAGTTTCTCTCTAATGTTTTTATTCTGACTGGCAGCAAGAGGGCATCTTGCAGTTGGCTGAATGTTTTGCCCAGGCTGAATTCAGGGCTGATTTGGAGGGAGCTCTGGAGCTTGCAGAAGGGCTACCAGCACTCTCTCCCCATTGCTGGAAGCCTAGAACAGAGCTCAGTGGCATGGTATCCTTCAGGGAGCTGGAAAGTTGTTTTTTTGCTCTGGTTCATCTAATGGAGAATCTTCAGGCATTGATTGTGGATGGAGACCACAAAGCATTTGACTTTCCTGCTCTATCCAGGCCAATTCTCACTCATTCAGAAAAGCAAGACTGTGAGATGATTGCTAGTGCTGGGAGCACTGCAAAGGCTTTATTGAGCGTTGCTGTTTTTCTGAATCACGTTCCTACTGGATCTGTGAACACTATTTGTCCATCTGGAGCTTATGTGACTGAGTTTGGTTCTGTGGACCTTAAGTTGGGTTGTGGCAATCTAGGTGTTAGTTTTTCCGTTTACAGATTGATTTTGTCGCCTTTTTTGTAATGGTACGTGGATTGTTGTGGGTTTGTAATCCTTTGGTTAATAACCCTTTGATCTGTGAATACTATTGGTCCATCCAGAGCTGCTGTATCTGGGTTTGGTTCTGTGGTCCTTAAGTTGATTTGGGGAGATCTAGGTGTTCGATTTTCTGTTCCTAGATTAATTCCACTCCCCTTTTTTGTAATAGTATGGGAATTGTTGGGGGCTTGTAATCCTTTGGTTAATGATGGCCATTCTCATGTCTGCTTGTGAGGAGCCATTTTTTTGAGAAATCGGCAAATAAAGTATGATCTCTTTTCAGTTAAAACTTAGTGTCCGGGGTGAGGTACCCAACTTCCTTATTGATAAATAAAAAAGAAAAACCAATAAAAATTAGTCAAATGGCATGAAAATAAACCACCTCTAACCTCAATTTTACACTGTACATTACACCATTCTTTATAATTGGGTTTCCGATTTACTTGCTTTCGGGCCAGCGAAGGCTCCAGAATCAAATGCAAGCTACTTCTTTCTTAAACTTGTGGATATTAGTACCCTAAATTGTAGGGACACTCATGTCAATCTCACTCCAGATTGCAATCTGGTAGGTGCACATGCATTGGTGGCTCACAAGCACTAGAAACGCTCCAAATTGCAAGTGGAAACACCATAGATGCAAAGGCTCAATAGTCTCACCTCTACGTAACTAGAAAAGTGGTTTGATCATTGCCCCATATGATTCGGCATTGGCTTCTTAAGCGTAAATTAAAATAGCAAACATGTGTCCAACGGGATGAGATCAAGTGGTAAACAATATTGAGGTTTCCACGCCAGCATCTAGATTAAATGCAGGACACATAATTAAATACAGGAATTGGATAAAATCTACATCCAAACAGGTTATACTGGTTAGATGCATCAAGGGATGAGGTTAGGTGGGCGTTGGGTTCGGCCCTAAAAAGAAGGCTGCCCAAAATGAATAATTCATCCAATCTGAGAAAAAAAATTAACGAATCACAGACAAGTACATAGAATTTTACCGAATTACATAGAAGAAAGAAGTGAAAGAGTTGGGAAAGATGAGAACTGCAGGGTACCTCTCTGGCAACTTCTTGGGCTCTGCGATCTTTCTGAGCGTGGGTTTGTTCGGCAATCCATTTGCGCTTCTGGTTGGGGTAAGAAAGAGGATGCCATGGCTTCTGATTAAGGTATGAATGGCTCCACGCTGTTCCTGCTTTCGATGAGTAGTCCACTTCACCTTGAGCTATTCTCTTGCTCAGTCTCAGCCCACCTTCTTCCTCTCCCTCCATTACACTCCGCGATTTTTTGTGGGGGTGGCTGTTTTGATAATTGAGAAAATGAAGATATTCTGGTGTGGGGTGTCGATAAATTTATGTATATTTATTCTGTACAGAAGTGTATACAATTGCTTATTTATCTAAGGTGTGATGTAAAGCATGAACAAGAGCATTTAAACAAATCTAGGTAAGCACCCGAGATTGTCCACGTTTTGTATAAAATTAGACATGGAAACGAAAATTGAAGGGCATGGAAGACTTATCTTATTTCGTGAGTGAGGGAAGAGCCCTCGTTGTAATGTACTGATTTTTCAATTACTAATTAATAGCAGTTCATTTGTATCTTTAATAATGGATTTTTTTAACTCTTATTAGGACATCTGTGTAAAAGTATTGGCAATTTTCAAATGGTTATTAAGATATTTATGCATAAATAATAGATCTTAAAGTAAGTATTGGCAATTTTTGAATGGTTATTAAGATATTTGTGCATAAATAATGGATCTTAAGGTATGATTTGAAACGTTGATGCAAAAACTTTCAAATAAACGAATTCAAAAGCAATCTTCAATTAATTCATAAATTATGGAAACTTAATAAATTTGAATGAGAATGTTGTCTAGGATTGAAGGCCTTGTCAATATTTCTACCTTTGAAATACCTATTTTTGTCAAGTCTTATGATCTAATTGTATTATTGTTCTATAAGTTGACCATCACATTCTTTTATCTTTCTATCCAAGTTATTTGGAAGACATCAAATAATTTAATAATTCCTAAGGAAATATTCATGTATTATTTTAGGGTTTTTATTCTTAAAAGTGCATCTTCCCTTAATTTGAGTGGCAAAATCATCCAATACCTTCAATTCTTCTCCTTATTTTTAATAGTCAAACTTAACCTTGGTAATAGTTTCATGTATTATGTAATGTTATTAGTGCATTCAAAACTCAATTCAAACAAGGAATTGGAAGATTTTCCTTGAGAAAAATGAGTGTTACTCTACCCCCATCTTCATCTTTGCAGCACATCTGATCAAAGCACATTGTCTGCACATCATTGGATTCCATTTCTTGATCTTTTGGGCCTTTTGAGGAATGATCCTCTTTCTCTGCATTACTTACCTCTACTATAAAATTATCAAGATCTATATCAATGAAGTATATATCTTTCTTAAGGTCAATGAAGTCTTCAATAATAGTTGGGGATCCTTTTAATCTATCTCATATTGTACTCTTACAATTACCAAGAATCATAACATAGGATAATCCATCTAGATGATTTATCTAACATTTGTTATCCTTCTCCTTAATAAAAGTACCAAATTGTGTAGGTAATTGAATAATTAGTATATTCATTTTCTAGATGAGTAGCTCATCTAAATTTAACATCCTTAATAACAAAGAATTTTCTAAAATACCTTATGACTTGTAGGCCCAATTGGTTTATAATTTACAAGGGAACAGCATCGCTAGATGCTCCAAAATCACTCATACAATTTATAACCAACATATTATTTATGATAGTGTAACATAAAAATGGTCGACTTATGTTGGGTATTTATTTAGGGCAGATATTAACTATACCTCAGGTGTCTCAACACCAGCCTCCTTACTATATTATTTTTTCCAATTGTCATTTTGATGTTCTTAGGCATTATGTTTATTGTCAAACTAGAGTTAAATGTGATGTTACAAACTAGATCCAAAGCAATAGTCTAAAGTTTAGTTGTCCTCGTCATTTCAATCAAAGGTACAAGAAATTTTACTTGAATCAAAATATGTGCAATATATAATGAAACATATTTTTGTTATGGAGAATATATTGTATAGTCAAATTAAATGAAAGAGGTATATTTATTTTCTATACCTTGTTTGATGTGTTCCTTCTCACTTGATACAAAAGTATACTTGGCAGAGTCCCTGTTTGACAATATTGGACTTTCTTCTCTATTCTTATAATAGTCCTTAATAGAATGCTAAATTTTTTGATATCCTTGAGTTTCTTTAATAAAGATTAGAATTTTATCACACAAAACATTCCTTCTAATATACTTTACTCTTTAGGTTGTAATCACTCTTGAATTTAGTTATATTTTCTATAGTTAAATACTTTATCTCTTCATCAAAAGGTCTTCTTAGTTGAAACTAGTTAGCAATAGAATTTACACTATGCACATAGTATTTCCCTTCTTCACTATCAAAAAGGACTTGTCAATGATAAGAATTTATCACACACATTTATCGTTGATATCCATATAATACCCATGTTCATATATAGATAAATATTCATCATTATTACCACACCATTTTGAAAATAACATGTTTACCTCTTGATTTACTATTTAATACCTACAACTTTTATTGCTATGCAACTTTTTCAAAACTTTTGAACTTCTATGGTGGATTTTTGTAATGGGGGCAAACCCCTACGAGGGAGCCCCCATCATTTGTTATTAATCACGTGAAGGATGGGCTCGGTGGTCCCATTGGATGGGACCTGGCCTAGGCTAAAAATGTGGCATGAAATATTGATAATGGTATAGTGTCCAAAGGTGATTGTGCTATCTTAGGCACATAGCTAACAAAAGTGACTAGGCAAAGGACCTAGATTGGCTCTAGGCCTCATGGATGGAAGAAAGTCTTGGTGGGTGACTATAAGAAGGAGGTGGATGTTGATGTTGTATCGAAGTGCACATAAGTGGAGGACGGAACTGCTATCAGCGTTCCCAATGCGGTGATGGATTGTATTGTCTCCACTATGAATAATTTTTTTGTAAGTCGCTTCTTTTCCTTTCAATAAACTATTAACATGGTAAGCAAATGGTTTTCCCAAAGATGGAGGCTTAAGGGGAGTGTGGTAATTTGTGCAATGCCTAGGCCCTTATTTTCATTTAAGTTTAGGACAAACAAGTTGATGCTTTTTATGTCTGACTCGTGGATATATAGAAAACATCTTCTCTCGCTTTGTCGTTGGAAGTCAGGCTTTGACCCGACAGTGGATCTAAGTTGAATGGCTCTAGTGTGGGTCAGGTTGTCGGGTCTCCCACTTGAGTTATGGGATAAAAAGATCTTTCAGTGGATTGGAAACACTTTCGACAACTTCATTTCAATAAATGAGGTCACAAAGGCAAAGTTTGGGTTAGTATTTGCCTATTTTTGTGTCAATGTGGCTATTAACAAGGCATTGTTGAATTTTATTACCCTTCTATATAAACTAAGTAAATGGACCCAAGCACTAGTTTTTCAAAATTCCAAAAATGCAATAAATCTGGGCATGTAATCTTCGATTGTAAGGACCTAGGGAAAGAGAAATAAGAATAACAAAAATTAAAAGTCATCTCTTCATCCCCTCTGAGGGTTAGTGCACCCCTAGAGGATGTTGGGTCAAACTCTAATAATGATGGTTATCCCTTCATAGATGGGCTCCTTAAGCTTTTGCAAACCTCAAAGAAAAAGGTTCAAGAGATGAATGTGACTAATGTTGTTGAACATAGCAATGTCAACGGAGACAGTCAGATGGAGAACTTGAAATATTCCTTATTATAAACCATGGCCATGGAGGAACGAGAAATACCACCCACTCCTCAAATGGGGGGTTTCATCTACCCCTCCTATAGATAAGTATGTCCCATCAGAACCATTGTTATCCCCTCACCCACGGGTAAGAAGCTTCTCTTCACCAGGAGCTTCAACTAACACAATAGTGGTTGATAATAGATGGATGATTCCAAAAAAGAAGAATAAGAATAAGAGGTCGGATGTTGGATGTTGGATCTAATATGAAGGTTGGTAGACCATCATAGCAAGTTACAAGGCAAAGGGAGATCATAAGGGAAATCGCCAATGGTAGGTAGAAGACCCTTGGTTCTACAACTAAGCTAAATAAATGGGGTTCCTCTCATGGAACATGTGAGGGTTGAATGGCCCTCAAAAACAATTTTCCCTTAGGAACTATATTCTATAAAATGGTATTGATACTCTCCTTCTTCAAGAAGTTAAAATGAATGAATCCTCGTTTAGTTCTCTTACAAGGGTTTTGTGGCTAGGTTCACATTTTTGTACATCTAAAGTTGTTGGAGTCTCTGGTGACATTATCACCGTGTGGAATACACATAAGTTTGATGGTTTTATGACCTTCTCTAACCAAAATGTCTTGGTTACTTGGCTCAGTTGTGAATATTTTACTTGGTTCATGGTTAATGTTTATCCTCCCAACTTGAGCACAGGTAGAAAGAAGGTTTGGAATGAGATTACCTCACTTATGCAGGACTCCACCACTTCACATTGGCTTCTTGCAAGGGATTGAAATTCTCGTCTCTTCTCATCGGAGAAGTTAGGAGGCCTTGATGAATTTATTGATAGTATGGTAAATTTATCTAAGTTCAATAATGAAATAGGCCTGGTGGACATTGATCTTTTGGGACACCCTTTCACCTAGTCTAATTAGTGGAAGGGATCTGACCTTATTCAAGTGAGACTAGATAGATTCCTTTGTTCTCCTAATTGGGATATAAGATTTACTTCATTCCTAACTACTCTCCCCCGAATAGTATCTAACCACAATCCACTTCTTCTAGATTGGAAAAATAGATTGCAAAAGGGATATAGTTTGTTTCGCTATGAAATTATCTGGGGAACCTACCCAAATTTTCATTCTTATGTTAAAACATGGTGGAAATCACATGTGAAAGGAACTCCCATGTTAGGAGTGAACTATAAATTGAGCATTATCTGGAGAAATGTTAAGGGGTGGAATAGGCTCACATTTGGATATAGTTTTGAGAAAAAAAATATTAGCAAAAAGTTGGCCACTATATAGGAGAGAATGGCTTGTGGTGACCTCATAACATCTACACATGCTAAAGAAGAAGCCTTGGGGACTAACTAAATAAATATCTTCTATAGAGAAGAAATATTCTAGGATTAGAGGTCTAGAGTCCAATGGTTGAAGGAATGTGATAGGAACTCTTCCTTCTTCCACCGTTCAACTTGCACCCATAAGAAAAGGAGCACTAATTTTAGTCTAAGAGATTAGCATGATGAATTTATTAGGGAAGATGCATAGATGGGCCTTCCAGCCTTTAATTTCTTCTACAAAGCCTTTAGAGATGAGAGTTATGACAATGATGGTGCTCTTGAAGCACAAATGTTAGACTATCTCCCGAGTGCAATCTCCAAGAGTGATAAAGACCTCTTTTTAGCTTCGATTACATTAGCGAAAGTGCAAAATGTTGTCTTCTCTATGGGTAATTTCAAAGCTCTAAGCTTGGATGGTTTCCCTCTTGCTTTTTTTTAGGATTTTTGGGATATTGTGGACTCTAATGTGACTATGACGATTATTTTTTTTTTTCAAAAAGGGTAAGCTTCTCAAATAAATAAACAACTCTTTCATTACTCTAATTCCCAAAATTTAGGAACCTCTCTCTATCTCCATGATTTCAAGACAATAAGCCTCTATAATATGATTTATAGAATCTTATCTAAAGTCCTAGTCAATAGACAAGACTTTTCTTGATAATCTAATAAACTACAACCAAAATGTCTTTGTTCTTGGTAGAGAAATCCTTGATGCGACCATTACAACCCATGAAATTTTCCACTTTATGGAGAAGAGAAAACTCTCAAGAATGTCTTTTAAATTAAACATATCTAAAGCTTATGATAGGTTCAAATGAGACTTCCTTTTTAAGGTGCTTGGAAGATTTGGTTTTGATTAGAAATTGATTGCGTTGATTAAATAATGTGTGACCACGGTCCACTACTCACTGCTTTTCAATGGAACCCCTAGAGTCTTCTTTAGTGTTGCTAGAGGTATTAGACATGAAGAGTTGGTATCCCCCTATTTGTTTATTATGGTGGCAGAGGTCTTGGGAATAAATTACTTGTGTATGATAAGTGAGCAGGAAATTCAAGGGGTGTGTCCCACTTCTTGCCTACCCTCAGTAGTCTTGCAACAATTTTTTGATGATACAATCCTTTTTTGGATTGCATCTATTCTTGAAGCCAGAATTTGGAAACACCTTCTCAATCAATATGCCTTGGTGTTGAGGTAGAGCATCAATTATACTAAAAGAAAAGTTTTTTTTCTATACACCCCACTCCCTATAGGATAAAGTCAAGAATATTCTCAGTTGTTGATTTGTTATTCTACATGATACCTATATTGGGTTATGCCTCATAGTCAAGGAGGTGTCAAACACATTTTAGAATACCATTTTGAATAGGATGCAACATAAGTTAACAAGATGGAAAGACAAGTTCTTTAGTAGCACAGACAAGTTGCAACTCTTCAAACAGTTCCTCAAAGGAATTCATGGTTACTTTCTCTCACTCTTTAGAATATCTAATAAGTGGGCGAACAAACTAAAGACAATCTAGAGAAACTTCCTTTTGTTAGGTATGGAAGAGAGAAAAAGGAAGACACTAGTCAATTGGGATTTTGTCTGTCGGCCTAAAGCAATGAGTGGATTGGGGGTGAGGTAAACCTCTCATCTCAATAAGGCTCTTCTTGCTAAGGTGGGATGGAACTTGGCTATTCGTAAAGCTAAGTGGTGTGACATTATGTCATCCAAGTACCTAAGCAAAGGAAATATTCCATCGTTGTTTGAATATGGAAGGGCACCCCACAAGATCAAAAATTTGGAACAATATCCTCAATTGCGGATCAGTTATTCTTCAAGGTTTGAAATGGTGAATTATTGATGAATTAACAATATGATTTTGGGATGACTTATGGGTTGGTGACATGCCCCTTTCATCATTATTTTCTTTCTCTAACATTTGTGTGAAGGCTAAATCATTCTTTGGGACCGAGATTGTGAACTACATAGATCAATTTAGATCCTGAAAGGGAATTAACCTGTGTTGCCAAGGCCTTCAATAATTAGTGTCATCAACTTTGGATCTATAATGGAGATTGGTGGGGAAAATAATCTTTCTATTCTTAAGGGAGGACAATTTTTTCTAGAAGCTCAATTCTAGTGGAGGATTTATAGTGAGTTTTTCCTATCTTATGCTTGTCCATAATGGAACAACATGATATATGGAAAAAAGTTTGGAACTCCAAGTTGGTCCCTAAGATCAATCTATTATAGTAGGGAGTTACACATGGTAAAATCCTTACTCAATAAAGTCTTACTAAATGTGGGTTCCATCTTGGCAACCATTGTGTCCTCTATAAACAAAATGAGGAGTTGATCAATTATTTTCTCATGCATTGCCCTTTTACTTTTGAGTTGTGGTGGAAGGTTTTGTCGATTTTCCAGATCAATTGGGTTATGAACAATGATGTTTAAAAAATCACTTTTAATTGAGAAGGGACCTCCCCTAATGCTAATCTAAGCCAATTGTGGCAACAAATCCCTCTACACTTGGGATGGGAAATCTGGAAAGAAAGGAATAATTGGATCTTCCAAGAAAAGGAATTCTTGCTAGAGGTAGTTTTTAGCACCTTTCATGAGGTTTTTCTTGAGAATTTAAGTGTCGGTAAAGGGCCTTGTCCTTACGTTCCTCCCTTCCGTAGTGAATAAACTATTGCAAGGAGTTTGGGATTACAGGATTCCTTTTGGAAATACGACCTGTTTAAAAATCTCAAAAGAAAGAATACAAAATGGATTCCCCCTTACTCAGGATTGTCCAAGTTAAATTTTGTCAGCATCGCAAAGAAATCCTAGGGTGTGGATGCCACAAGAGGAGTGATCAAAAGTGAATCTAGTAATTTGGTTCCTACCTTTAGTGGTGCGCTACCTAGTTTTTCAAATAATCAAGCAGAGGGGATGGGCCTTCTCTAGGGGCTTAAAATTACCCTTTCCAATAGGATCAAAGTGTTTTCAATCAAGGGGGATTCCAAGCTTATCATTGATGTTGTCAAAGGTCAGTGCAAGACCAACTAATTTGTTGAAAGTATCATGGGTGATGTCCATAGGCTCTTGTGTTAGATAAACCTTTCAATTTTATATAACTTGGAGGGGCTAAGGTGTTAGTGACACATCGACTCTCTCCTAGTTGATGTACAAACCCTCTTGAATGGGGAGTGTTCAAAACCCAATGGAGATGACATGTAGCACTCATTTTTGGAAGAAGTGTATCCTCCTCGACACTTTAGGGTTTTGGGTATCCCACTACTTCTACTTACTAAGTATTAAGAAGGATTGTGAGGTAGAGGTTATTTTTTTTAATTTCAATAAGGTTCTAATGATGTGGAAGATGTTAGTGGACCCTTGGAAATGCACTCCCCAAAAGAGTTATGATTATTATTTATGGAATAGTTTCTCATCGAGGTGCCCCCTGTGTAATTATATTGATTACATTAATCTCAAGGGGTAACTCAATATCATGATAGGGAATCCCATGATTAGCATTAGTGGTGACATTTTTATTAATAATTACCTATTACATAATGAAAAGTGCGAACTATATGTTGTATTGACAAGACTCCTACTTGTGTGAAACTGTAGTTCACATGACTCTATTTTTTTGGGAAGAAGATGAATGATCTCACCCAATCGATTAGACATGAATATTTCATTCCATTAAAATGTTGTGTTAACTATAACCTCCCCTTGTTGTATCAAGACTTTCAATTTTTATTTCAGAGCTAGTCACCCTGTGTATTATGTTACTATTATGAGGGGAGATTGCAACTGCATTAAGTCAAGGGAAATGGATGAGTTCAAGAATGAGCCAACAATTTGGCATATCTACAAGCGAGGAAGGGTTATAGATTTTATCAAATCTATTAATGAGTTTGATGAAGGTATGTCTACCCAATTTTCTAGCTCTTGGGATAACAAGAGGGTTTCAACTAGGGGCATTTCCTTTGAAATTAGTGAGGAAATCATCGCCAAGGCCACAAAGTTATTGACAGATAGAAGAAAATGGGAAAATACCAATCGCATTATTGATAATGAAAATTTAAATAGACTCTTTAAGGGGAGTGATACTATGGTGAAAAAGTAGGGTGAATATGATAGCGTTGAGTTACACTCTCCCTGGGAATGTTTTATGATCATGAGGTAGTTTACTCTTGAAGGTCATTTTTAGGTTTTTAATTACTACCATATGCCACTTTTGAATCACTCTAGGAATCATGATACCATTTATTTTGGTTTTTTCTTATTAAATTCTTTTGAAAGCTTTGTGTTTGAGGTCAAAGATAGCACCCGTTAGAGAAAAAACCCTAAAAACCCTCTCTACTTGCATCAGGGCCTCATTTTTAAACTTTGCAACTTTCATTTGGCCCTTTGTACTCTTAAAACCATCATTGTCTGTGAGGCTCCTATGTCACAATCCCCCCTCCTACTAGCCTGCATTGTTGACATGCTTAGTCGGAACAAAAAGAAGCTTATCAAAAAGTTGAATGCTAATAAAATTATCTCCCACCTGAGTACTCCTAAAATCCTAAATTCAAATGTTGTTACCCTAAACCCTAGCCCTAAGGGAAAAAACTCTTCATTTTCTACTTCTAAGAGGGAGGGAGAAAACCCCTATCCTTTTGCAAAAAAGGCCAAACTTATGGTGTAGGAGGTTAATATTGAGGACAAAGAGGAAATGGAGGAGCATAGTACTCCCACAAGGTCTAATCACCTGGATATTAAAAATGAAAAAAAGGGGATGAAGCTTTTGCTGGACTATGATTCAAAGGAGTAAATGGAGTGGGGTAACCAAATAATGGACAAGGAGAGTGAGGAAAAGAATAACATTGAAGAGGAAGAGATGGAAAATGAAGATATTAGTAACTCAAGCAAGGATACTTCAAAAAACATCAACCCACATCTCTAACAAAGTGAATGAATGACCTACTAACTACGACAAAAATATGTCACCAATCATGGTAAAATAAATTTATATTAGTACATCCTAAACCATGAGGTCGGTTGGCTTACAAGATGAGGTTAGTATCATATGAAACAAAGTCAGTAAGATGGAAAGAAATCTTAGAATCCTTTCTAGGTTTAGTCTTTATGTAATGCATAGCTCAACAACCTCTAATTTCTTGATGCAACAAAAAATTCTAGGAGATGATGATCAGGAGGAAGGAAACTATAAGGAATTTTTCAAATTCCTTACTAATGACTGGTCTCATGTTCTGCAGCAGTTGGGTTATGATATTAAGGTTCTATTGAAGGTTTAGCGGAGCTTTGACTCATCATCTCACTGGGTTTTTTTTTGTATATTTTCCTTTGCAACCTTCATGGCTTGTTGAACTTATGTTGCTTATCTCAACACCAGTAGGATTACAACTATATTTTTAGTTTGTTTTTTGATAAATACTAGTATCTTGTACTATGGCAGTAACTTTCATGGCTATAGGTAGTTGATCACTTATAGCTTTTGTTTAACTTTAATTTCTTGGTTCTAGGCTTTTTTTGATATTTTTCTATTAGTGCTTTGTGTCTATACACCCTCAAGTTGTTGTTTGCAAAGGGTTAACACACTATTTTCTCTTGCTGATTAATATTAAAAACATTTTCACCTCTTAATGATTTTTTTCACTCACTTAGCCATGATTAGGGTCATTATACTTATCACAAAATTTATCATAGCTTATAACTACTGGTGCCACAATGTACTACAAAGGGGATGGAGCATCTAGCATGTTGTACACCCAGCTTTTTCCTCTACATTGTTCATACAAGACTTCTTCAAGTGTGTGTCTTTACTTTTTAAGCTTCTTTTAATGTGGTATTGACAGGCCTTCTAGTGTCTCTTGGGTTTATTCACTACTAAGCATCTCAATAGATTTCCCAAACTCCTATTCACCACTTATATATGCCCATTAGTTTGCGGATGTTGTCCTGAATTGAACTTCAAATATATCTTTAGCTTTTTCCATAATGTCCTCCAAAAGTATCCAACAAAATTTTTATTATTTAAAAATATGCTCTTTGGTAAAACATGTAGTCTCGCCACTTCTTTGAAAAATGATTATGCCATGTGAACACCATAATTAGTATTCTTACAAGGAATAAAATGTGTCATTTTTTAGAACTTGTCTATGACCAAAAAAATGGAATCATGTCTTCTTTGAGTCTTCGGTAACTAAGAACAAAATCCATACTAATATCCTCTCATGGCTTCTCTGGCACATGGAATGGCTAATATAACCCTGTATTCTTCTTGGTTCCTTTTTTGATCTAACATATTCTACAACTTTGGATAAACTTCTTGACATCTTGTTCCAATTGTGGCCAATAATAATGTTCACTAACCAAAGCAATGCTTTTATCTCAACCAAAGTGTCCAACCAATCCTCCACTATGTTTATCTTTGATTGGTTTCTCCCTCATGGAACTCTTTGGAATTCACAAAAATATTCCCTTCAATAACATCCCATCTTATATTATAGAATCCAACCACCTGGTCCTATCTAAAGTAATAATCTCTCTGCAATCTCTCCATTTCTTGCCAAAATAAGGATCCTTCGGATATAAACTCTTGAGTACGTGGAACCAAACAAATTTGATTTGCATCTTTCTCAACAAATTTTGTCTCCTACTCAAGTCATTAATAACATTGTTAGACTTTCCACTCCAGTTCTTCAAAACAAAATTTTAACTTTGCAAAAACTCAACCCATTTTAAATGCCTTTGAATCAAATTTTATTGGCTAT
Organism: Chamaecyparis obtusa; assembly: GCA_027943335.1. Lineage (NCBI taxonomy): Eukaryota > Viridiplantae > Streptophyta > Pinopsida > Cupressales > Cupressaceae > Chamaecyparis > Chamaecyparis obtusa. The sequence goes on from BSBK01001997.1 coordinate 1,276,581, forward strand.
TTCAAAACTGTAAAGCTTGATGATGAGTAAAAAAAAAACTCTTTAGGAAAAAGAAATTGTAGAGTTCCATTAATCATCCATAATTAAATATATGATTATCCTATCATCTCTAAGTAAATTATATACTTGAGTAGTCTTTCCTGTAATGGTTCACATTTAACTTATCAATCTGAGGTCATAAAATTGAAATGGGGTAGCATAGTTTATGCATCATCATTTCATTCAAACTTCTATCTAAATACTAAAGTGGAGAGTACAAAAGATTAACTATTCATTAACCTTCAAAATGACCGTTAATATAATTGAATAACATGCAATTATATAATAGCCTCTTCACTATCCTAATAACAAGTAGAATTGAAACACTATATGCATAAACTATAAATGAACTAAACACCTACAATAGTTAATCCACCAATAATGTTCAAAGCTATAGGAACATAGTAGAATAAATTTCTAAGAAAAACAACTATTTTTTTTAAAAAAATGACCAATACTCTTACTTACTTTGATAACCATAAATAAGAACATGTCCTTAAAGGTCCACTTAACATTCGTTACTAATATTAAACCTATTGATTCAATTACTCATCTTAAGAATTCATTTTCTTACCTACTTTACTTAACATTTAGCTTTTAGAAAATATATAGTAATAGATACAATTATTACTCCTTTCGTAAGCTCAAATACATTTGTCACTAACACTTCATCTTTTAGTTTCTTTCTCAATTACCCATGTCCTACACATAATTCATTTGTGCTTATGAAAACATAAATAAAATTTGCAATTAGAAATATTTACTTTTCAATTACATTTAAAGAATCATAGAAGAGGTAGGGTATAAATTACGCAACTATAATCCTATATTACAATGTTCCAAATTACCAATGAACATCCCCTTTTGATATTCCTAAAACTACCCTCCCCAATTACATAGCTTCTTTTCTTCAATTTCCACTACAATTACATCAAATTTCCCAAAAAGGCTTACAATGGATAACTACATTGTGAATTACAATACATAAAAGTACATGATACAAAAGTAGAAATCTTCATCAACATCTAAACCTAAATCCAAGACAATCCATCCACAGACCACGAACAACACCTCAAAAAAGGATTTCCACCCAACCATGTGGAACTATGAAGTTCCACCCCCGTGCTAGGAGATATAACCAAGGTACTCATAATGTATAAGGCAATATAAGGCTAATAAACCACTCTCCCAAAACACCCAAAAAAACCAAAGGTAAAAACATAACAAAATACCATAGCACTACAATGCAAAGGTTAGGGTTCTAGAATACCATCTAGGTGAGTGTCATCACATAGCCTATGTATTGGGATCCACCCTAGAAACCTTGTAACCCTTTTCCCCTTCTAATTAAGGATCCACGCTATCAGTTACTCATGATCCTGGTACTCCAACAGGATTATGCAAACTATAGCATTGCTTATCTTTTATTGTTTTTTTAGAAACCCCTCCAAGTTCATTTTATAGTTTTCATTAGATTAAGAACTCACCCATAGGATCCCCTAGCAACCACTTTGGGTCTCAAAACCTATGGAGATCCACTCACCTAGGTAACCTAGTATCCCTACCCAAACATGTCATCAAAAAGGCTAAACTAGTCAAGATACCCATTACATTAGGTTAGGAACTCTCTCATGTGATCCCACATCCTCGAGACAAGTCCTACCATTAAACTTATGACCAAAATACACATAAAAAATAAGTATGTCTTTCACCAAGCACATGATTCTATAAATGGGGAGACCTTATCCGAGAATAGAGAAAGATCATAGAGAAAAATAGGTGCAAACAACGACTAGCTCACTAATAAAGAAGGTACAGACCAAAACGCCTAACATAACATGCCAAAAACTGAATACAATGGTCTTGAAGCCCATAGGAGTATTCCCACATAGCCATACTAGTATCCTCATATAGCCATATGATTATTCAGGGTATGGCATCCTGACTCATATGATTTTTTATCCAGAAGCTCAAAATTTCATTTCCAAATTGATCTTACGACCAAAATTGGGCATGACGAGAGTGTTGGGAAGGTTTTCTAAGGTAGACCCATTTGAGGTCCCCCAGATCCACATCCAAGTCACTCATCAAACCCAATTCATCCCCTCAAACCAACTATAAATTTATTCATAAAGTAAAAGACAATAGAAAACCAACAAACTACACATAAGCTAAGCAACAGAGAGCAGTGCAGAAAAACACCATACACTTCCCAAAATTGGAAAATTGATAGAGAATTACATTCCTAATCAAAATAATTTACCACACATCATATATATATATATATATATATATATATATATATATATATATATATATATATATATATATATATATATATAGCATTTCATAACACATTCACAAGACAAGGAAGCACAAATAATTCTATCACTATGCATTTCCAGATTTCTCATTTTTTTCAAATTACACAAACACACACATTATTTCCTAATCCATATATAATTGTTCCTATAACAACAATAATCCATATTCACCAATTAATTTCCAGACTCACACACACAAGCATAAGGGAATTATTCCTGGTTCTAGACCCTACCTAGAGTCCTATGGAGAAACCCTTTGATGTTGAGCAATCCTCAGCTCTCCACCTTCCCGTACAATCTAGAATCTTCCTCCCAAGCTTCAAGATGGTATTTACCCTCTCTGGAATCACCTCCTACTCCCTCTAAGATAAAAACTCCTCTCTCCTCACAAAATATTTCTAACTCAAAGGCTATATCCTAATCTCTAAATTTCTTCTCTGAATCTCCTCTTTCCAAAATTTCTCCAAAATCAAATAGCCAACCATATGGTTGGAGGGATTGCTTTACGGGAAGCAACTTCTCCAACTACTCTATTTGGTTCAACCAAATTACACAACTCCTGTACATTCTTGTGAACCTTAAGGTTACAAATCTATGGAACAATTAACTTGGGCACATGAGTGATAAGAGGATGAAGCTTCTCTATTCTAAGAATTTATTGCCAAGTTTAAAACACATTGATTTGGATTTTTGTGAAAACTGCACTTATGGAAAATAAAAGAGAGTTGGATTTATCAGAGTTGGGAAGGAAAAGAAGAATGAAAAGTTAGAGCTTGTGCATTCTGATGTATGGGGACCAACTCAGGTACCATCATTTAGTGGTTTTTATTATTATGTTACTTTTATTAATGATGCAACTAGGAAAATTTGGGTTTATTTCATTCCTATCAAATCAGATGTATTTGAAGTCTTTAAGAAAGGGAAAGCCTTGGGTGAGAATGAGACATGAAACAAGATGAAGTGTCTCAGATCAAATAATGGATGTGAGTATTGTAGCGGATATTTTGATAGTTATGGTTCATATCATGGAATTCATAGACAAAAGAGAGTTCCTATAACCCCACAAGAAAATGGTGTGTCTGAAAGGATGAACAAAATAATCATGGAGCATGCAAGGAGCATGAGATTTCATGCATGATTGCCATTATAATTTTGGGTAGATGATGTAGATACTATTGTTTACTTGATAAATATATATCCTTCAAGTTCTTTGGAAGGTGACATTCTAGAGGAGGCATGGATAGGTAAAAAGGTAAACTACTCATTTCTGAAATTTTTTGGTTGTGAAGCATTTGTCCATATTGATATAGAAAATTGATCAAAGCTTGAGGCAAAGTAAAAGATTACTTTCATTGGATATGGAGTTCATGATTTTTGTTATAACATTTATGGGATTATAAAAATCACAAAATTATTATGAGTAGAGATGTTATATTTAATAAAAAGTCATGTACAAGGATTAGATGCAAGGAAATAAGCAAGAAGAGGAACACACAAAATGCATGGTGCTTGATGAAATCTCAGTAAATGTAGTACCAATAGTTCCAAAACATATTGAACAACCAACACCACAACAGGTTCCTCAAATTCCAATAAGAAGATCATTAAGGATAAGTAGACCCCCTGAATGATATTCTCCTTCTTTGTATTATGTATTATTCATTGATTTTGGTGAACCAAAAAGTTATGCAGAAGCAATGCAGGTTAAAACCAGAAAGAAGTGGGAGAAAGGGATGAAAGAGGAGATGGTTTCCTTAATAAAAAATTAAAACGAGGAGTTATTTTAATTTCTTGACGGTAAAAGAGCATTGTGAAATAAATGGGTTTACAAATTACTTGAAGAACATGGAGGCAAGAAATGATACAATGCTAAACTTGTGGTCAACAGCTCTTCATGGAAAAAAGGTATTGATTTTGATGAAATTTTTCCTCCTATTGTTAAAATGACTTCAATTGGAACTATTATAAGTCATGTGGCCACATAAGATTTGCATGTGGAACAATTAGATGTCAAGATAGATTTTCTCCACGAAGATTTGGAGGAAGATATTTATATGCATAAACTAAAAGGATATGAAGTCAAAGGTAATGGGACCTTAGTGTGTAGGTTGAGGAGGAGCCTGTATGGGTTGAAACAAGCACCCTAAAAATGGTATTTAAAATTTTCTAGCTTTATGGCTGAACAAGGTTACAACATATGTCATTCTAATCATTGTGTTTAATTCAAGAGATTGGATAATGGTAGCTATATTATCTTGTTACTATATGTTGATGATATTCTTTTTTCTGGGTCTAATATGCAACATATAAATGACCTTAAACAAAAAGTGATGTTATTTTCTATGAAGGATTTGGGTACAACAAAACAAATATTTTCTATGAGGATAACTAGAGACAAGAAAAATCACACCTTGACATTTTCTCAAAGTGATCACATAGAAAAGGTATTGAAAAGATTTTAGATGCAAGATGCAAAACTAGTTAGTACACCTTTGTCTAATCATTTTAAATTTTCCAAGGAGATGATCCCCAAGACACAAGAGGAGATGGAGTACATGTCTAAGGTTCCATTTTGTTCTTCAGTTGGCAACTTGATGTATGTCATGGTGTCTACAAGGCCAAATAATGCACATGTAGTGGGAGTTGTGAGAAGGTATATGAACAATCCTATAAAAGAGCATTGGAATGTAGTAAAGTGGATTCTTAGGTATTTGAGAGGGACAACAACTCACTCTTTATGTTTTGGAGGCTCTCAGTATACTTAACAAGGTTAATTTGATTCAAATTTAGCAAGAGACATTGACAACAAGAGGAGCACCATGGGGTATGTTTTTATTGTAGGTTTCACAATGGTTAACTAGATTTACTGATTGAAAAAGGTTGTATCACTCTCAACAAAATAAGTAAAATATGTTGTTTCTACAAAGGCTTGTAAGGAGATAATTTGGTTACAAAGGTTTATGGAGGAATTGGGCAAGACACAATAGAATAGAAGGTTGTACAATGACATTTAAAGTTTGATTCATCTTGCAAAGAAATCAACCCTTCACTCTAAGACCAAACACATATAGCTTTGATATCATTTAATACGCTTAATTTTAGAGGATGGACAATTGAAGTTGGAGAAGATACATACTAGAAAGAATCTTGCAAGAATGTTGACCAAGGAATTAACTCAAGGGAACTGAATTCCTGCTCAATTTCTACTCATTTTCAAGCTTGATCATAGTGGAAATGAAAAATAATCAATTCCATGTGCATCAATCTAGTGGGAGCTTCTAGAGTAGCAATGTGGCTACATGATCAGTCTCCAAGTGGAAGATTGTTGGTTTGTGGTGATTGATTAAGCAAGTACTGTACATTGGCCATGTATCATCATCAAGGTTTAGGAGTGCAATCCACGAGGAATTTTTTTAATGGTTAGGATTTATTTTTGCTAACCAATTTTGTAAACTGCCTCAAAAAAGGGTTCATAAATAAGTGGATGCAGTGTGAAAAATTATTAGATTGTAATTTTTGTTATTCGCTAGATAATAAAATAAGTGGATGGTTGTTTCTTTGGTGGATGTAATCCATATTGGGTGAACCACATTAAATCTTTGTGCTATTATGTTTCTATCTTCTCTTATTTTTGTATTATCTTAATATTATTTATTGCTCATATCTATTGAAACCCTAACACTCTTAACAAACTATTGTGGCTCTTGATCTCTTTTAGAATCTATGGTAGACAAAAAAAATCAAGTTCATTGGGAAAAAGGGTTATTTGTATAGGCTTCTCTAATACTGAGACAAAAGTAGAAGATTGTACATGTTGCCTTTTTGGTGTTGAAGGTGAGCTTCCCTTTATAAGATGTCTTAATAAACTAGAAGGTTTGCGTTTATTATCAGTTTTAGAAAAAAATATGTGTGGTAGGCTCAAAGTGTATCTCAATTCCCTTGACCTCCTTTTTATACTATGTTTTCACCTTCTTTTTAGGGGTTTAAAATTTCCTCTTTTTTTCCTCATTAAGATAATGTTTCTTGCCATTATCCTTAAATGGAGTAATGGTTTCTTTAGTAGCCTTTTTCCTTAAAAAACCTAGATCTAGGGTTTCTTCAATTTTACTTCTAGTATTTCTCTTTTTTGTTGATTCCCCCTTTTCTTTAGCAATTTTATTAGCAGAATATTTCTTTAATGACAACATAGGGGTCTCCTTAGGAGGTTTTTTGTATTGAATTCTGACTCCAAGTTTAATTGTAGGAGATGTAGTCCCAACCCCCTCTTCCTCTTCTTGAAAGGAATCCTCATCTGGCTCATAATTCTCATCTTCTTCCTCTTATGAAACCAAATTCATTCTTTAAGCTACCTCTTTATTTACTTTATTCTCCCATTAATCTAAATTTCCTACCCCTAATTCCTAGGTTTCTTTGTTTAACCCTTTAATTTCTATAAAATCCTTCAATGTCATTCTAGGAAAATAATTTTTAAAACTCCTTTTAACAAGTAATTGAATTAAGAAATGATGATAAACTGAGGTCTCTTTACCTTTTTGGACTTCTACAACCATTTTTATCAAGAAATGCTAGATTGTTTGGTACAATAATAATTCTACTATGGCAAAGGTGACTGAGAAATTTGAAGTGGTGGACATGTAAATTCGACAACCTTCCCTCACATGTGAAATATTAAATAATGTGAGTTGAAGCCACAATCCATTTATGGGACAATTAAAGCTTCCTTGTACCTTGATTTGAAACAACTAGAGGATTATCCCCTAATCTTATAAATTTTTCTATGGCTAAAACTATGTCAAGGTTCACCATGTACTCTTCCCCTTATATTGATAACCTTGACACATATGCAACTTCTATCATGGTGGCATCAAATTTTAATCCTTTCATTGTGGTCACTCCATATTGCAATGTGAAGGCAAACTAAAGAGTGATATGAGTATTAAATTTTGAAAGCTTATGGAAATATTCCAACCACCCCACATCAATGAACTCTTTCTTGCATACTTTTTCATTATAAAAAAGGTTGTTAATAGTAGGTTCAATATGAATTGGATCACCCCCCATTTACAATGGCTGGATTTTCTTTCAAAATTTGCTAAATTTTAGCTCAAAACAAGACAAGGTTGTCTCAAGTGACAAGGGTTTCTAACAGCTCATAGACCACTCTTCATAGACTTTGCAAAAAAAATGATAATCAAGACTCACAAGACTCACTATATCTGAGAATAACTCAAAATTATTTATAATCAATAAATGAAATATGGTTACTTAAAAAGAAAGACTTAACCATTCCCAATTTGCACATTCAAACATCATATGTAGTTAATAAATATTAATCACAAAACATTCACATCCCTCTCCCCAACTTAAAATGGAAAGGTGTCCACATGTTTTGGCTGGAGAATTTGAATTATGATGTGACAAAATAGCAATAAATAATCTAAATATTTAATTTAAAATTTGGCAATGGCAATAATGGAAATAAATGTGATACAAGATTAAAATTTATAGGAATGATTATCACATACCTTACTGAGTTCACATTGTATTCATAAACATATGCAGATCAAAAGCATGTATGAATGATAAGACGAGATGAAGATATTGTACTCACTACTAATCATAAAAAGGTGATGGAAAAGAAATACATGGACAAAAAATTCATGTAAGCTAGAAGGCCCATGGGATTCGACCGAGTCCATGTGTTTCCACCATAGAGTTGATGTGGAACATTGACCTCCATTGACCTGGTTCTTTAACAAGTCCCATTTGTGGTGAAGTAATAGAGCCCTCTGTAATGAATTGCATTTGATGCTGAAACAAGATGTCTTATTGAATACTAACTATTATTTCCATATGAAGGATGTTTATTTTATACTTAATATTTTTCAAGCATGAGCATCTGCAACCTTTTTTTGAGAAGCTATAAGAAGACCAAAGAACTCCTCTTGATGATTGTTGTGTATGAAATCCTCACAAACCATTAGTTCCTTGTATAGCCTAAGGTGATGTCCATTAACCAACAAGGAAAATTTAACTATATCTATTGTTTGTAATCATATTGAACTATTTGGAAAAACTTTAGCAACCTTAGATGACCCTAGCCAATGAGTTTTACATTTCCCTTGGTGATCCTAAAATAGATAATCAAATAGGAGTATCTAGTCAATCACTTCAAAATTTTTTGATTTGAATTAGGCTCATTTCATTTCCTTCTTTGGGACTAAATAACTTCAGTTCTATTAATGTCATCTTTCTGTAGTTCATCTAGTTCATTCAATTGCAACATCCTCTTCTTTTGTGAGTTTGAAATATTTATTCCAAGCTCCAAAGTTGTCCTTAATGTTTTCAATTCAAATTCTATATGCATAACAACTTTTTGGCCATAAAATAGTTTCAGTGGTGTGATTCTTGTGGTTTTCCTCCATGTAGTTCTGTAAGCCCACACTTCTTATGATAATCATGTTGACCATTCCTCCTTATGGAGTACTACTTTTTTGTTAGGATTGACTCAATGTCCCTATTTGATACTTTTTCATTACCATTTTCTTGAGAGTGATAGGGGGTAGATTTCTTGTGTTGAGTTTGTACTTATTCATAAGTGCCTATATAAATATTGAGGTAAAGTATGACCCTTGATCTAAGATAATCTCCCTAGGTACTCCATATCTAGTGAAGATTTACTCATAAAGGAATTCTACAACCTTTTTGTCTCTTGCATGCTTCATTTATCTGACTTCAACCCATTTGGTTAGATATTTAATGTAGACCAAAATATACTCTTTATTGTTTGACTAAGGATCTATTAGGCCAATGATATCAATCTCCCACTTATCAAATGGTTGAAGCACCTATTGAGGTTGTAGAGGTATTTAGTCTAATTTTGTTCGATGACCCATCCTTTGACATCTATCATACCTCCTGATGTAGTTTATTTAAAACTTTATTATGCAAGATGCTTCTTCTCTTTAGGAGATAAGTGTGGAGACACCTTTCCTATCACCAAATAGTTAGCAATATTTGCATACTAGAACGATTAAGCATTGATGGAATATAAGTTCTCATTAAGAAAATAGTCATCTATTCCTCTTATCTATGAGTTATCATTGAAACAAAATTTGCAACTATACTAGCTCTCCTTGGTTTGTCTACTATAGTGATATCAAATTCTTTAAGGAGCAACGACAATCTAATCAATCTACCACTAACAATATGTTTATTCATAAGGAACTTGATTGTTGCATCATTAGAGTGTATAAACACTTAATACCCTATGATATAGTTGTTACCTATTTTTTGCTTCCAACTCAAATAGGTAGAGCTTGGATAGTTGTTTAACTAAGGTGAAAGGTAAATTTTAAAAAACTTAAAGTTTCAAATTAAGTGCTTCATTCTAAAATTTAAATGCTAATAAAGAAAGATACAACCATGTTATGCAAATACAATGGTAAACTAAAGAAATCATACAATTTTTTTGCATCTGAAGCATTTTTTATTCATAAAAGTAAGATACGTCACCCACACCAAGTCGTAGGAGTGAATAAAAGATGCAGTACAAAAAAGTAAATATGCATAGAAGTTAAAACATAGTAAGGGAGAAAGATTCATCATTTCTTGATGAATGATAGACCATTGTTGAATATGGGACAACTTCTTTTCTCATCTTTCTTCATTTCCTCAAAGCACTTGTAGGGTGATGAAAAAGTATGTTAGAGCTCACAATCTTAATCCTAAACCCATGCAATACTGGTTATACATACATACTTTCAGAATGTACCTGATCAGAACAAAATCGAAAAGCAAGAAAATATATATATCTAAACTTCATGGTTTATTTAACAAGTTTGTTTCATGTACAGGGACAAGTACACATTTTTTATTTATTAGCATGTGGGATCAAGTGGGCTACCACAAGGGTTGAGCTCAGTGTACCAATAAATAACAAATGTGTAATTATGGAAAAATGACAAAGAGCATTCAATGTAAAAATTACAATGGAAAATATATAGAATGGTTCAATCATATTACAAATCTACAAGGGTATAAAGAGTATATTAAGGGCAACATGTATGCAATGACAAATCATAAGCATGCAGCTACAGACAATGTTCACATAAATGCATTGATGGTGGTAATGATCCAATGATGGTAAATGATCAACATACAGTAAAATTATCATTGTAAGTAAGGTAGTCATCTTCAAAATAAAGTCATCAGTGTTGTTAATGTAGTTAATGATAAGCTACAAGAAGGGAAAATCATCATATAAGGCTCAAATGACATAGGTGAAGCAAAAGAATATTGTTCTTTAAAGCACAAAATGAGAGGACAATTCTAATGTGAGAGTCAAACAATGATATACCTTATGTAAGTAAAAATATTGTAGATTCATGACATCGTATGGAGATAGCATGATAAGAAACATTAATGGACAACACAAAGATAAACAATTTAGAGGAATTCATAGAGAACAAAACAATATAGAGGTGAATGTGCTATGTGTTATGGAAGGTAATTAGTCAAAGGTAACATTAATGCTAAAAGGGCATTCATATGCTAA